>OW799233.1:147450301-148782801 GCA_941918925.1 Phyto melanocephala
AACTATTAAATATTCCTCTATAATATTGTAAGAAATCTATTTGTTGTTTAAAAAACAAATGCAAAATAAGAAAAATAATTAAGCTTAATTATTATTTTTTATAGGATATAAACCTTATGTTAAAAGCTAAAGGTAATTGGAGCATAAATTAAGCTAATCGATCACTTTTAGGTAAAAAATGTAGTTAAAATAAAGAAAAACCAATAATCTCTTTTTCAGATCCTAATTTCAATTAATGGCATTGAGTGTCTGTCAACTTAAATTTCAATTAAGCCATTGAACAAACTAGTTTATGCCTATATTTGTATGTCTGTCAGGGGTATAAGAAAGAATTTTTAATATTAAATTTTAAAGATTTTCTCCCTAGCTTTTAAAATGTATTTCAAATTACAGAAATCATTTCAAACAAAATACGTTAGTGCATATTAGTTTAAAATATCTATTTAACATTTAAAACATGTACAGAAGGAGATACAAAAATTTATAACAGCCTTATAAAAAGTCTTATTTATTTATTTATTAATTTATTGTATTTATTTATTTAACTAGTAAAGAGTACCGTTTGTCCTAAATTCAACAAATTAAAACCAAATTAGTCAACTGCATTCATGTCAGTTATTGCGTTATTGTGCAGCCAAACGTATATAAACTGTAAAAATTTCATATTTAGATATAATTTTTATTATAATCTTTTTAAACAATATTTTTTAATTTTTCTTTAAATATTATATTTTATATATTCGAACCGGTTAACCGGTTTTTTCTTAATTTTCAAAATAGCAACCGGTTTTTATAAAATTCTAAATTTCAAACTATTTGAAAACCGGTTTCTTAAAAAAGTCGAATAATCGATCACCCTACTATATACCTAAAGCTCAGCGAACTGCATCGTACGAGTAAAATTTCGATTGTGATCGAATGCGGTAATTTGGCCTCAGGTTATGTAAACGCAATTCGAAAATAATTTTTTTTATTTATATTTTTTATTTTAAATAATCAGTTGGCAAATCAAAACTAACTGATGAACAAATATGCCAAATTAAAATTCATGATGTGAAACACATTTAATTATTAAGTTATTCCAAACTTATTGTATCAGCAAATTGCTGCACTTATACGGTTTAAATTTAATCTTTTATCTAAAATAAATAAAACGCAGTTTTAACTAGCTTAAAACGTGTAAAAAAACGAAAATATTAAGCTTTTATTTAAAAGTTTTAAAAAAAATATTAAGACAAAAATAAAGAAAAGACTTGTTTGACATTCACACAAGTAAGAACACTATATTTGGCTATGCCGAATTTTTGATACCCACCATCAATTTTGTGTACTTTGGTAGCACAAAATGTATTATTTTTTTATTAACAGTAATCGCTATGGTAAATACATAGATACAATATTAACACATGCATGCATACATATAATTTTTATAAACCGTTGACATTATTGCCAATATGTATATCTGCCGGTAATATACCGATTGAACTAATATTTTCAATTAATGTTCTTATATGTATATCTTTAAGCGAAATTGAATAACTCGTTCAAGAAACCATCTGGAAGATAACAAAAAGTTTACTTTGTTAAGTAAAATAGAGGTGTACGTAAATTGTTGTTTATATCTCAGGCGCCAATGCATTGTAATAGGTTGAAATGCTTGGTTTTATTCAACAAAATTCTCAAAAGCATTTCAATAAAATTAAAATCACAAGCAGATAAGCGTGATTTTTTGGGGTCTTCAAAAAACTAATTTCAACAGACGGGCAATCATAATATATTGTTTAAAGGTTTTTAGTTTTATTTAATTTTTTTTTTCTAAACAGGAACAGAGGTCATTTGCATTAATCTTGAATCAGAAGCTGCAAGCAGTTGGGTATTTTTTTAATTTTTCGTTAAGAGATGTAGAGTTTTTTACGAAGTTTATTAATATATTCATATAAACACATGCTCTCCAATAACACGTTTATGTTAAACTCATGCATGTTTCATCTTAATTGAACCTCGTCATTATGGGATGAACTCATGCATTCACTATTTCTTTTGCATGTCTTTTTTTGCTGGGTACACTCACAACAATATCCAAATTACTTGGAATTTAAGAAAAGTTAGAAAATCGCACAAAAGTTATACATTTGGGTTAAAAACCCGGTCTTATCGATCTTCCTAGTCCTGTTGAAACCACATGTCAACCAAATCAAATTATAACATTTTTGACAAAAAAAAAACCGATAATTATCGCACATACACAATTTTTTTTTATAAATTTTTTGCCTTAACAATTTTTAAAAGACAAACTGTTCGAGCAATTTAATTAACAACTTAAAATTGTTAGTTGCCATATATTCGAGAATATAATTTTTAAACAAATTTTTAGTCATAATTTTGAAATCAATTTTAATGCTTAAAATTCCTATAAAATTGAATTTGAAATAATAAGAATTTTATAAGAAAAAAAACCATAAATTCCAAAAGAATTTTAAATTCGAAGAAAACATATTTGCATTAGCTTTACAAAGGATTTTTCCCACTCCCTTCATCTTGTTAAAACAAGTTTCAAGTATATTTATTTTTATTATTAAATCTCCGCACACACACACACCTAAACTTACATCACCCTGAAAAACAAACATATTGATAATAATGTCTCAAATTTACATTAATTCACATACATACAGACATACATACATACATACATACATACATACATACATACATACATACATACATACATACATACATACATACATACATACATACATTTAAATCTGTCTTTTTTTTTGCTAGGGAATAACAAATATTAAATTTGATACACTTTCTTTATTACCTTTTTATTTATGTGCTTTGCGCTTTAATGCTGAAAAACTCGAGTATATTATTTAAAAATAAAAATTTCAGATTGTTTTTTTGAGTGCGTTAAAAATGTATAACAAAATATCATTTAAATAAATTGCCATGTATGAAAGACAATTTTAAACCTTACACGTGCATACATACATACTCCCTTGTACTTGTCTTAAACAGAAAAATGCTAAGAAAACTTTATTAAGAGCAATCATGATAAGTCGGTTTTAAATAATTTATAAGCATTTAATTTATGAGCCAGAAATTATTAGGCTTTGTAGGAGAGAGATTCTAGGTTTCTTATTTATATTTTTTAATATTTTGAACTGTCAGACCTTGAAACTATATTACATATGTGCTACGGTTCGTTTGCTATTTTTTCATGAATAGACTTATGCTATAAAAGCTATTGCAAACATATTTATTTTTATACATTAGGGTTGAATATATAGATGTTACTGTTTTTAATATTATATCAATGATTTTTTCCTAAATTTGCATATCAATAACTCTGACCATCAGATCCTCGAGCGATTTTATTTGAAAGTTATTGTGTTATGCACTATTATGGTCAATGGATTCACTGGTCCCAATTTGATTAAAAAAGAGGCTGATGATTTGGATACAAATTAAGGCGCACGTATCCTACACCACACCAAAGAAATGTCTTACTTAACGAAACAATTTGCATGCGGTATATTTTCGAAATGTTTCAGTCATTTTACCTCGAAGATCGGTGTTGCCGGTTCCCTTTGCTTTATGCCAATGAACCTGTAACTTACAAAGCTACTGTTGTGTGAATTATTGGTGAGGTATGTTTTTAAATAATTAAAAAAATCTAACTAACTAACTACTACAACTAAATTAATTTTCAAAATAATATTAATTAATGTTATTAAGTTGTCCCTTAAATAAAGGCATTTACATACACATCAACAAGACAGGAAAATATATATTCATTTTACCTTTCGTTCTTATAAAATATAGAAAAAAAATTTCCATACTTCACAAAGTCCTGGTATCATTTTCAGATGACTTAGCAGTGACCGTCTGTTTATTAAAGAAACGATAGGGTCCCATCCAAAAAAGTAAACAGAACGAAATTAAGCTTAAATATTTCTAATACATCAGACTTGTTTTTTGTTAAAAATGGGAAAAAAAATGTCATTAGAAAAACAATTATAAGCTGTAATTCAAGGACAGATCAAATGAAATATTATTTTAGCACAACAGCAGAAATTAAATGAGACATGCCCACTTGAATGACTGCCTATCCTATAAGACTTTTTATTCTATTCATTTTTTTCTGTATATACAAAAATATGAGGGTTGCATTTTATATTTAGGAATTGGGTAACGCCACTAATGAAATCTCTTAATTGATGTTCCTAAAGCAAAGTTTGCAATTTTTGATAATATACGTATTCTGGACGTTTTGATGTAAGAACGCTATTTGTTTCTTTACAGTTATTTGAAAAATTTACGTCAGCCATCAAGAAGGAATCAAATTGTTAACATTTTCGTTCTATAATTTTTTACAAATTTCGACGTAGATTAAATCAAAAACAGTGCAACAATGATGAAGGGTTTCGTAAAGGTCGTTCAAAATTGGTTATTGTTTCGAACACCATTGATGCTGTACGTAAAATGATTCTACAAATTCGTCATGAATTTATCGTAAGATTTAGACAACCTTAAATGTTAATGGGACCTGCATTCAAAATTGCATAAAAATTTGAGTGTGACAAAAATTTGTTCATCTTGGGTCCCACATAGTTTAATAATCGCTCAATAAAAGGTGCGAGTCAATTGGTCGCAAAAAATTCTCAAAAATACGATTGCGGTGCTTTAAAACATGATTATTACATCGTGAAAGGGGACAAATCGTAGAGCTATGTACACGACAGTCAAATGTACGGCTTTCCAATTTGAACAAAGCCCTACAAAAGTAATTTAAAATTCGCTCAAAATGAATTAAAAATTCATGTTTTGGAGGTACCTTAATCGAAATTTAAAAAGTGCTTCGAAAATTGGTTTCCACGTATGTAAAGGTGTATTGACCTTCATGGAAAATATTTTTAAAAACAATTAAGACCATTTGGGCCATTGAAAAATGCAATATTCGATATGATCAAACGGATAATAGTTATATTTACATTTAACAACTTCACTTAAAACTAAGGTTAGTAGTAGAAAAAGCTAAAGTTGTAATCAAAGCATATCCACGATGCTTTGGTTGTAGTAATAATTATTATTACAACAAAAGCTGTCCTATAAGAATAGGAAACAGGGATATTTTGTGTAGCCACTTTGTTGGCCCAGGAGAAAATTTACTATTTTCAAATAAACACAACCCTGTTATGTTCTTTGTGCTTGATTTCGTCAAGAACTAAAGAAATTGTAGGACATTATTCTTTAGCCTTTATATAATGAGCAATAGGTAAGGAACCAAGTTTGTTACCATTATGTAAAAGTACACATTTCAAACTTCGTTTTGACGATTCAATGAACAACTGCCACTGATTTGGAGTATACTCTTTTCATCCCATTGCATTATTTAGGCCAGTACAAAATACAAAATTATCTTTTTGAGTAAAGAAAGGAAGTAAATCCTTTTCCCAATTACTGCAGTACGATATCTTCGTTCCTCTGGTCAACAAATTTCTTTCCCTGATCCATACATATATATAGACCATCTTTATTTAGTGTTCGGGGACTACCGTAGCAATCAAAATCACTGTCGCTACCACTTTCGCCATTTTCGGTTTGTCCGCTGCACTGGTCTGAATATTGCGAAGATGTACATGGGCGCTGTGGTGTTTATGTGTCACTTATACTCAAGACTGGTCTTATAGCTGATTTTAAGTTTGGATATATATTCACTTAGAGCAATTTTTATGTTTTTTTTATGATTTTCGTTACACAGAAATAACAGTCGTTATGATGGTTGGATGGTTAACGCCAAGTCATAGGAGCTTTGTACATAAAAGTGGGTCTTTTTTTGTTTTCCACAGTCGCAAAGATTCAAAACATGTTTTACATACCAAACTTGGTATCCAAGGTTTAGCGTTGGACGGCAACAGAAACCCAAATAAGTCCAAGTATGCCTTTTTAATTTCATATTCTCCTCAAATAACACAAAAACAATCAGGATTATTTAAACACGTCCTTCTTAAGGAAGACATACTGAAATTTATAAAGGAACTAGTTAAGTTACACCGCTATTGATATATACTATCGACTGCTTATGTATTTTAGAAACGGAACCTGTAACTCACTAACTAGAGGTGCTACAAAAAATCTAGAAAAACTTTATGCAAAAAAAATTTTATTTTGTTTTTCTGTGTAATAAATTGTTAAATTTTCCAACAAAATCCCACGTTTAACTATCGCCAAGTTGTAATAATAGCCCTAAGTCCGTTACTTGTATATTAAGCAAATATTTATTAAATTATAATATATTTATAATACTGCTTGTCTACTTGATGCATTCATCAATACATTGATTTTATAGCGTTTATCGTATTCTTGAAATCTGGTTATTCTTTTGGTTGGTTTGGTTAAACCGCTATGAAAATATGCAAATACTTTTTTGTGACTTAATAGGCGATTTGCTCTAAATTGATGTTATGGAATGTGATGTTTCAAATATTAGCTCATCTCTTATTTGTATGAATTTTAATGTAGTAATTTGTGTAAACAGATTTCTAGATTACAAAAGAGCTAATGAGCACATTTGAAAGTTTTTAAAACCACTTTTCTGCATACGAATAATGGGGTATGGTATCTTCTGGCTTATATTAAGGAGTAATCTCATAAGAGAACTTATTAGAAAGTTTTAGCTTTATAAAAAACTCTATCTATACAGCCGTATACTCTACCAAGAACTCGTGCAGAATAAAGATTAATTCTTTGATACGTGGTGCTAAATCGTGTTCCGCCATATGAATTAATATATAATAAACTACAGGGTTAAAAGATATGCCCAATAAAAACCACATTGTAAAAAAACAACTAAATGATTTGTATTTGCATACATCAATTATTAGCTTAAGTATTGGGTAATCTATCTATATATATAAAAGTGAAACTCTGTGTGTGTGTGTGTGTTAGCTATAGACTCCGAAACTGTAAAACCGATTGGGCTCAAACTTTGGTAAGTTGTTGTACACATACCAGGGAGTGTTTATGGGTGAAAAAAGGGGGCAGTGCCACGCCCATAAAAAATTAGTTATCAGTTTTAGCTACTTGCACTTGACCGATTTTTCTGAAACTTTGCACACATGTCGAGCTGTCATGGCTTTATAATTTCGTGATTGAAAAAGTGGGCGGGGCCACGCCCATAAAAAATTAGTTATCAGTTTTAGCTACTTGCACTGGACCGAATTTTCTGAAACCTTGCAAACATACTGAGCTATCATGACTTTACACTTTCCTCATTAGAAAAGTGGGCATGCCACGCCCATTAAAAAAAGGTATCATTTTGAGGTACTTGCACTGGACCGATTTTTCTGAAACTTTGAGTTGTCATGACTATACAGTTTCGTATTTAGAAAAGTGGGCAGTGCCACGCCCATAAAAAAAGGTATCATTTTGAGGTACTTACACTGGACCGATCTTTCTGAAACTTTGCACACTTATTGAGCTGTCATGACTATACAGTTTCGTAATTAAAAAAGTGGGCAGTGCCACGCTCATAAAGAAAAAGGTATAGTTTTTAGCCTTGCACTTGATATTCGATTAGAATGCGATTAAAATTCATGAAGGGGCGTAGCAACGCGCGCCGGGATTGGCTAGTTATAAAATAAAACACAAAAACTGAGTGCGATTACAAATTATCTATATTTAGACTGTACACAATCTTTTAAAAAACTACTTAAAGATTTAATAACAAAAAAAACTTAAATTCAATTTTTATTTTTTATATGTTAGTAAACGCCATATATTTGTTGCCATATCTAACATCCACAATATAGCTTTTAGCTCTTGTCCACCTTCTTTGGCTTATTAATATCTGCAGGACATATTTCAACTACATACGAGTATTTAGCCACCAGCACTTAAATATAGTTTGACTGTCTGGCAAAGATAAAGAGTTCAATATTCTGGTTTAGTATAGGGATAATGTTTTAAAGTAATACATATATAAATTTATAAAAATTAATAAACTAAAGTAAAATAAAGCAAAAGAGCAGACAATTTATTATAAAAAAAATTGTAAAGAAATAAGTATTGGAAATAAAAATAAATGTTTATATACTAAAGTATATGCTTAATTGACAAAACGACACCAAAAGGAGTAGTGGGTTGTAAGAAATTTGCTTCTTCATGTTGAAGAAAAAAAGAGAGAGTACTTGCTTTTACAGCTATGAGGTATCTATACGACATTCTATAAATATACTTAGGTAAAATATTCAACAAAATGTGTACAACTACTACGACGTACATTTGCGACAACAGCTGGTGAATTAAGCCATAGTAAATCCTTTATAAATTAACGTTTTTTAAAAATCAAAATTTTGTTATATATTGTCAAGTCTATAATCAAATTTCCTTGTATACCATCCAAATAAATAAATATTTATACAAATTTTTTTTTAATCCTATTACTTATAGTGAAAATTTCAAGGCTAATATCCTTCTCCACTTAAATCTGTTATACTATTACACATAGTTTTTGCACATATACTTATATACTATATAGAGCGCACTGGGAAAAAAGTTCACCGTACAGCCTCGATCACAAAGTGAACGACGCATTGCATATCTGAAGATCCATTATATAATTGAGAAACGCTTAAATTAATAGTTTTTTTTATTTCTCTTTCAAATTATCATAGTGCACAGAAAAAAATTTTAAATTGACTCGAAAGCATATGTTTATATTGTGACATTTCTTATTCATAAAATATTTAATTCAATGTTTTTTTTTAACTTTATGTTTAAAAATATTTTTACAACTAATTTGATATACTTTTTAATGTGTAATGTGTTAATTTTATAAACTTTTTTTTAATATTGAAAGAAACGAAACTGTTTTAGATGGAAAGTTCAATGTATGAAAGTTTTTTTTGCAAAGGAGGCTGATGACACTGCTGTATGCTCTATAAGTACAAAGATAAGGATTAATGCGACATTTGAGATCATTGCACAAAGCAATCTGGGAGAAAAAGTTTGCTGATATGAAAAATCAAAAATAACTGCCGTCAAAAATTAAAAAAACTCAGCCCACGTTACCAATACTTTAAAATTTCCATAAAGAAGGAGTTAAAAATTTTTAGAGGGAAGTTGTCAAAAAACTCAAAATATTGTTTAGTTGTTAAATGCACTTTAAACTATTCGTCCAACATCGGTAGAAAGTGAAAGAGTGTTTTCTGTAACAGGGCAATTTGTTAATAAAATCAGAAAAAGACCTTCTGACCAGTCAATAAACGCTTTGAGCGTATTAAAAGATTATTTTCTAGGTCGTTAAAAATTTGTACGTTAAATTTTTAAATTTACTTTTTATTTGTTTTGCTGCGGGATCCCGGGAAATTAAAAAATAAATCTCGCATTCCCGGGAAACAAAAAATTCAGGGGAAAAAACCCTAGTAGATACGTCTTTATCATGTTCCTGTATCGAATGAATAATTGTGAACACTGCAATTTAAGCCTCATTTTTATATAAGGTAGGCTAAATCACACCACTTGAATTAAATCTGCACCAGGAAGTTCTTGGTTGTTGGTGTATTCGTTTCTTTTCGATTGAATGAAGATTTTCTGTACCCCAAATTTGACAGTATTATGAATTTATACAGCCATTTAGATGGAATTGTGTCTCACCGAAGAAGGTAACTTTTTTACTAAAATTTACATTATTTTCACGTTATATATTGAACGAATTGCCGCCAGTTTCGATGGTTTGCTGCTTCATTCATATGAAGGTGAAGTCTTTTATTTTCGAAAGACTAAAAGGCACGTTATCAAACGGAAATCTTACTGCCGTATTCATAAAAAATATTTCATCTTTATTAAAAGCTTGTTTGACAGATGTTGTACAGAATTTGTCAAACAAGCCTTCAATAAACCTAAAATATTTGTTGATGAATACGCCAGATACCGTTTATAACCGACAGTTTTCTAAGATTTTTTACCATTTTCGAATGGTTAAGTTTGAAAGCGGTCTCAGCATAACCTTTCAAAATTTTGCAATAAGTTTTCACAATTATTACGCGTTGTTCTTTCGTAAAGCGATCAATTTCAAATAAACATAATAAACATTATTGACAGATGCCAGATTTCAGAGTTTCCACTTGCACGAAAAAATATGAATATATATTAAAAAGTGCACTCTATTTGAGACAAAGCGCGTTTACGATAGTGTAATTGAAATATTTTTCTTAAGACAGTCCTATAGTTGGGGTTCATAAATTGTGATATAAATAGTAAAAATAAAACTTTTTAAAACCCTATAGAGCTTAAATTTTATAAAACAAACTAAATAACTATTATTTTATTATTATTTTATAATAATGCTATGTTTTAGCAATGCTATGTTTAGAGATAAGAAGTTGGAATATTATAAAGAAGTGATTTCCAAACTCGTTACCTATCGATTCTTTGTACAAGGAAAGAGATTTAAAAAGCAAATTCTCTTATTTGATATTTTAAGCAAATGAAATAATTTTTTATTTCTTTTAATATATATTGTAATGCAGTAGCGTTAATAAAAACCCGAAATTGTTTAGTGTTATTCACCAATTTGTTTAGATTGTAATATCCGATTTTTTACTACGATGCCTATTGCATGCTTGAGATAACCCTTGTTTTAAATTTAAGTTATGAACTAAATTGTTAAAATACAGTCGGCTTTAATAAATTAATAATGTTATCTCCTTCTTGTTTATTTTTAAGCACTAATAACATTGCAAATTACAATGTTGCTTTTAAATCGCTAAATTAAAAGTTATAAAGCAATTTATAATAAATCATTTCCATAGTTTTCTACGAGTAAGTATATACATACGTAGTGTTATTAGATTTCTTTAGAATTAGCAAAGAATTTGCACTTAATAACTGTGTAATATTTTGTACAATACTTTTCCCCCACTTCCAAGAAAAAGTCAACAGAGTTTTAAGTTTAACATTTAACAATTTGCATGATATTGCGAGTGTCCTTTTCAACTACTTGACAATTCATAAATCATCTAATAAATTTTATTTAAACATTACCCCCTAAACTTCAATAATATCAATTTCTTTTTTTTCTTTTCTTTTGCATTTTCCATTTTACATATTTTCTCCCTTCGCTGTGAAATATTTACAAATTTTAATGAAAAAAGGACAAAACAAAATTAAAAAAAAAAATACAAAAGTTTGCATAATGAAATATTCTTTTGTGTGCTCAAAACAAGTTTTATATTTATTTTTTTTTTTTCGTTGTTGGTGTAGTTCCTTTTCTGTTGTATATGAAACTTATTATAATAAAATTTTATGGAGAACTACAGTATCAAACCTCAAAAACTCGTAAACACTTTTACTAAAATGAATGCATACAACTTTTAATCCATTGCTTAAACACACATACACACACAAAACTTTACGCGAACAATATGTATGTAGAGTCCAATGCAGTTTAAGATGTACATGGATACAAGGATACATCTCTAGCTCTTCAGTGTGGGTTTGAGTGTATGCCAAAGCATTTTTAGTGGCAGCAACAAAAAAGGTCCCAACGAATAAATGACTGAAATGAAACAACCAAAAGTTATGACTGACTTATATCTAGTCGTGTATTAAATGGTGTCATTCTGTCCCCAAAATACTCTCATTTATCTTCATAAATTGTTATTTTTTTCTGTTGAAAATCTTTCTAACAACACAGACGATACTCTCATCTAGACTTGTTGTTTAATTTAAGCTCGCTTCCCTTACATATACAAAAGCGTAGTTTCTCTTTTGAGTAAATTCGTTTATTATCTAGAAAAGAACACTATAATACAGTGTTCACATACTAACACAAAATCAATTTAAGCTATAGAAATTGTCTTTTATACTGTGAAAATTCTTATACAGTGGTAGATTCTATGTCCATGAAATAATTGTTACAATCATTGTTCGGTTTATAAAAACCAAAGAAGTATTAAAATGCGATTAAAGTTTTTCTTTTTTAATCTTAGTTTATTCAAAACATGATTTTTAATAAAACTACATATTTGGAAAATTTAATTGTTATATGACGCAATATTTATTTCGCAAAACTAATGACGTAACGTGTAAATATTTATTTTGTGGTTCTCAATGTAGTTATTCAAATAGTGTGCTTTTTGATACTTTTATCATAATTAAAATAAAAATTTTTTCAAAATTTCTAGTTTTGCAAAATGCATTTATGCCATCAAATAATCAGAAGCAATACGATTACATTTAACTAAATAATTATTGTATGATACAGGGAAGGGCACTTTCAAGGGTTTTGTTAAATAAATCGTGTTTAAAAATTCTTGCTCATATTCAGTTAATTGAACAAAAACACACTGTTTAACAAACAGAAGAGTGGATATACATATTTGTTTTATTCAATAAAATTAATTTGTTTTAAATAAGATTACTTAAAAAAATTATGATATTATTATTTTTGTGTTTTAGTTCCTTTAACCTTTTTTTGATACAAATGACTTTTCCAATTTGACAGTACTTCCCAGCAAAAACTAGGTAATGACTTGCTCTTACTAAACAACATAATTTTTAATGACTATTACATATCGTCTGTCATACTAGAAAATATTTTAGTAATGACTTGATTCATAATGTGATACGTAAGTACTTATTTTTAAACATTTGCTTAGATACACATACAATATAATTTGTTATTGCGAAATTTGTTACATGTCATTCAAGTACATAACTTTTTATAATTCTCATTAAGTTTAACATGTACAGAATACAAACAATAATTATTTTGAAAACAGCAGGAAAGCATTTCATTAAACAAGTGATGACTTATAGATTTTCACAGATTTTTAAATTTCAAATTAACGCATCCATAACAGTAAAGGCAGAATTAGTTTTTACTTTCTGTTCCGTTCCGAATCAGCTGACTTCATTCTGTTAAATAGAAAATGTGTACAAGTCGTTCGTTGTTCTGTTACTTGTGCTTGTAAGATTACCTTGTAAATTAAGGCAGATGATTTTTTACAGAAGAAGTAACCACAACAATTAAACAACAGAACGGCACGTCACAGAACGACAACAGAAAGTAAAGACTAATAAAGCCTTAATAGGTTATTTAGGTTATTAAAATCAAGTACTTGTATATTGCTATAAAATAAAGTACTTATTTAAGTCCTTATTTGTAATCGAACATAATAATTACGAATACGAGACCCTATTTGTAAGCCAGGGTGGTAAGTACTTGCCTCCAATGACATCGCCGTGTTAAAATAATGGGTTAAGATGCCAACTTGTAAGTAGTGAAGAACTGCTTTCTAGTACTTTCAACTTATTATATTGTAACGTGTTATTTTGCTGGGTTGTTATATTTCAAATTATTTTTTTAACGAAATATTGACAAACTAATGAACGGAGTTGAGTGGAAATAATATCTTACCTAATTATAATACTTAATAATAATTCTTACCTAATAGAATAAAAAAACCAGTGCTTGTATACATGTACATTATTATTGTTAAAAAATAACAAGTAAGAGCACTATATTCGGCTGTGCCGAATCTTTTATACCCACCACCAATTTTGTGTACATTTAAAGCACAATATTTATTATTTTGTTAATCATTATGGAATAATCTCGTTATAATAAAATATGTATCACTTTCTTTGTAGAGGGTGGTTAAATTTTAAGGGCACATGTTGAAGGTGAACTACACCTAGTCTTTAAATTTGTTTTCTGCACTTCACTTGACATTTCTCAATCTCAAACTTACTGAATTTGATCCGTGGAAAGATACGCAAATGAGCAACGCTTTAAAGTTATTCAGGTTTTTTAAAAAATGGGCGTTCAAATCAAAATGCATTTTGTGCACTTCGTAATTCTTTTGATCAACATAATCGTTTAAATTCGTCCACAATCGGGAGAATTGTAAAAAATATTTAAATTTCTGCAAAACAGGTCTGTATAAAATGTTAGAAAATCTGTGAATGCCTTCTTAGTTCGTTGAACGGGAACCACTGCTGGTTTTTGCGATAGTGTGGCAAAAGAGCAGTCAACGTCGCCTCATCATCATGCCCAACAATTGAGCATCAACATTGTCGTTGAAAATTTGGACCATCAGATAGAGGAGTGGCGCCAAGGATGGGGGGCCATTTGGCCGATATTTTGTTAAATACATAATTGAACCATACAAATATTATAATTACAAAAAGAAATAATAATAATATCCTAAATAATTTGTGTTTTATTTAAATTCAACATCGGTCCTTAAAATTTAACCACCCTTTATAACTTCGATATGCTACTAAAATGCTTTTGTAAATGTAGTCTTTCAATGAAAGTGGGCGTTAAAGTAGGCGTGTCAATAAAGTTTTTGCTAATAAATACAACATACATATTTCAATATAGTCCTTTATTTTCCCAAAAACTCTGTCAATAGAGAAATTACATGAATTTAAGATAAACCGTTATATGGGAGGTAGGCGTAAAAGTGGGCGTGTCACCTAAACTTTTTGGCACAACAATTTCATTGATTAGAAGGATATACGTAGCAAATTTGATCAACATAACTCTAATTTTGGCGGTTTTATGAGCTTTTAAATTTCATTAACGGTAGAAAACGTGAAAAGTGGGCGTTATAGTAGGCGTGCCAAAGTTATTTTTGCGAATGAGTACAACGTAGGTGTTTCAATATAGCCCTTTATTATTCCAAAATTTTTATTAATAGAGAAATTATATGAATATTAGGTAAAACGTTGTATGGGAGGTGGGCGTAAAAGTGTACAAAATTTCAGAGTGGTACATCCAATTTTGTTGCTTTTATTACGTTTGTGTTTTTAAATATACCGAAAAATACACTGTGCGGTATAAATTTTCGTACATTTTGATCGATAACTCCTCTCCTAATGCATAGATTTAGATAGTTTTCGGGGAAAAATATTGTTTTTACTCAGGAAATATATATTCGGAGTTTCATGAGTCTACGTTAATGCCTTTGGACACAATTCCATTTTATTCGATGTTCGAAGGACACGGTTTTTTCGACCTACTCTTGCTATTCGAGCTATAACTCACTTCCTGATATTCCGATTTAGCCCATTTTCAATACCAAACAAACCTTGTCTATAAGAAAGATTCTGGCAAAATTTGAGCACCCTAGCTTTTTCGGTGCGACCTCTATCGTGCTTTCAACAGACGGACAGACGGACGGACGGACGGATATAGCTAGATCGTCATCAAATCAAACCCTGATTCAGAATATATATACTTTTTGGGGTCTAAAATGGATATTTCGATGTGTTACAAACGGAATGACAAAATGAATATACCCCCACCATTTTTTGGTGGCGGGTATTAGAAAAATCATGAGCTGCTCACGCTCGATTATTACGGTTTAGCTTACTGGAATTCAGTCTCTGATATGATTAATATGATCTATATATGTATGTTTGTATGATTTGGTTTAGCATAGCAAATTCATTGTTAATTTCTAACAAAGCTGAAAACAATTATGTCATTCGCTATGAGCTGTGCACACATGCCCACAGCAAAAAAGCAATTTGGTTTGTCTGGACATGCAGAAATCCAATGCAACGACAGATACAAAAACAATAGGCATGAGTAGAACAAAAATTAAAATTTTACATATGTAAAGTTCTCAGCAGTTTTTTTATACCCTTCACACAGTGAAAAAGGGTATATATAGGTTTGTCATTCCGTGTGAAATTTCTACAATTTTCATTTCCGACCCCATAAAGTATATATTTTCTGAAAGCTTATGAATAGGGGAGTCGATTAAGCTCTGTCAGTATGTCCGTCTGCCCGTCTGTCCGTGTGTATGTTGAAAATTTTTGAAGCCCCCCGTCATAGGTTGGACCCGGGTAAGGTATTAAAATATCAGAAATATTCGGGAGTAAATCGCTATTGAAAATCAGAATTGTCGGTACATAAACAACTGAGATATGAGCAAAAACCCACGACCACCTCGATTTTTTTTTCACAAAAACAACATTACAACAACAACAACATACATACATACAAACGTGTATACTGGTTAGAGAAAACGTGGCATCGAATCCCAGCTGAGCCAAAAAAATTTTTTTTTTAATTTTTATTTTTTTTATTTTTTATTTAATATATTATTTATATATTTATTAATTTTTTTTTGTTTTATATATATTATATATATAATAATTTTTTTTTTTAATTTTTTTTTAAATTTTATTTTTATTTTTTTTTTGTTTTTTTAACAAACATACGTGAATTTATAATTTTACAAGAGGATCTTTTTATATATGTATGTTTTTATATGTATGTACGTATTTCATATGGGATGAATGGTGACACAAACTACTGTTATTGCATGACTACACGTTGTGAAGGGTATATAAGATTCGGCACGGCCGGATATAGCGCTCTTACTTGTTTTTAATTTTTTTGATGTTGCTGTAAAATTTTGTATTAACAATTAGAGAAAAATTATTGTTAAACTGCTGTTCAACAGAAATTTTAGCGTCTATACTTAAACCAATACTGTAATAATCTGTGTGTGTATATGACATTTTTTCAATAGTGATGGTAGTTTATATACAAAATTATATAGAACACATATTACCCATTTTTTAGTATTTTTCTTTTTGTCTGTCTGTCTTTCTGATATTGAATGGTGCAAAAACTACTTAATGGAATAAAATAAAATTTGGTACAGAAATACTTTGATTTCTGAGTTAACAATATCGGTTTATTGTTCTTATGAGTTAATACCTAATCTCTAACAAAAAAAAAAAAAAAAAAACAAAAATATCAGACCAATAGAAATGAGATCAGAGTTTTGTTAAAATTAATACTATCGAATTTATACATAGAAAGTGATACATATTTTAGTATAAAGAGATTATTCCATAGCAGTTACTGTTAATAACAAAATAATTCATTTCGTGTCATAAATAGCATTTTTCCCCTAGATTATTTTTCGGATTCCCGGGAAATGAAAAAGGTGGCTATTATTCGAAAGCAGATGTTTTTGTATTGTAACATTTCTTTTTCATACAAATTATTTCTTCAAGGTTTTTTTTTAACTTTAGAATTAAAAATATTTTTAAAATAAATTGGATATACTTTTTTAAGGTAATGTGTTAAAAAATCAAAAAAACTCAACCCACGTTACCAATACTTCAAAATTTCTACAGAAAGAGTTAAAATTTTTGAGGGAAGTGGCCAAAGAACTCAAAATATTATTTATATGTTAAATGCACTTTTAACTATTCGTCTAACATCGATAAAAAGTGAACGAGTGTTTTCTGTAACAGGGCAATTTGTTAATAAAATCAGAAATAGATTTTCTGACCAGTCAATAAACACTTTGAGAATATTTAAAAATTATTTTCTAAGTCGCTAAAAATTTTTGCGTTTTATTTTTGTAATTATGCATTGTACTTTCATGTTTTTAAAATTGAATTCTAATGATTTTATATTTGATCTCATAGCTGAATTACCTTTTTTTATTTTTTGTTCTCATATTTGATCTCGTGTCTAGAGAATAAATTTTTTTTCAATAAAAAATATTTTTACTCAATTTATATTTTAAATTCAAGTTTCTTTATTAATTTTTATAGTTTTGAAGTGTTCCTTTAACATTATAAACTATTTTATGCTTTTTAATAAAAATTTTTTTATTAATTGAAAAAAATTTACTTTTTATTTGTTTTGCGGCAGGATCCCGGGAAATTAAAAAATAAATCTCGCTTTCCCGGGAAACGAAAAATTACGGAATAAGACCCTAGCTATAAAAGTACGGAAAATTGGTGGTGGGTATAAAAGAATATAGTGCTCTTACTTGTTAATTTATCAATTTTTTATTAAATCTAAAAGAATTATTATATGCAGTATTGGAAAAATGTAAGCAACAAAAATAACTTTTTTAAGTATACTTTTTTATCGTTAATCATTTATTCTGGCTTAAGTTAATTTTTCATTATTAAACTTCCTAAAATTTTTTTTAATAAAAACTCAATCATTTTAAGAATATTGACCAATTATTCCGATTTAAGCGAAGTGGTTTGCATTTTCGAAACTACGATTTAATGATCAGCACCCTTTATTGGCAAAAATATTGCTCGTTGGGGGCAGTGTACCTCCCAGCCTGGTCAGGTTACGTCAACGTCTATGTGATAGTTCTCTAATGTTTGGTATATTTCCTAACTGCTGCAATGATTAATTTACCAACCCGATTCATAGTAGCCTTAGCTGTAGCGTTACTAGTATTATTACTAATCAACTACATTCCTTAAGTATTTGAGGAAATAATCGCGGACATTCGAAATTCAATTCAACATCAACATTTCTTCCCCAAGTAGAACATCAGTTTTGCCAAGATGGAACTCTTTTCACAAATCTAATGGAATTGACGTCCTTTGTCATTACAGGATTAAGTAACCAAACTGAAGTAGTCTATTGGCAAAGATAAATCTATTTCCACAAATCTAATAGAACTGACGTCCTTTGTCATTTGAAAAACCGAACTTAAAACTTATTTTCATCTTCAAACTGATGTAAATAATTTCTTAAATTTGGTACGGAAAACCGTATGGAATTTTATTTAACATAATGGAAATCGATAACTTTCGGATATTCACAGGTTTTAAATGTTTTCTTTCTAAATGGCTCTAAATTAAATTTTGTTGACTTCTTTCTGGATCTTGGAATTCTCTTTGATGTAAAACTAAATTTCAACTCACATGTTATAATAGCAGTAAATGAAGTTAGTGTGGTATTAAGCTTCCTAAAGTTATGGGGTAAGGAAGTTAATGATCCTTATATTACCAAAAATTAGGTCATTTCATTGGTAGGACCCTTACTTGAATATAGTTCAGTAATTTGAGATCCTCACTATGACGTCTTAATTACTCATGGGTGTAACTAAACTGCATTGTTTTTTCCAAGAGTTTCAAAAAATTACAACAAGAAATGTTCTGCCTAAGTAAACCAATTAAACCAGTCTAACTGTATTGATTTGTCTTTCAAGTTTCAATATTCCTTTGCCATTCCTATATCGAATATATTTATATATTTATATTTTATATTTATCGAATATAAAGGGTCCGCCATTTAATATTTTTTTTTAACTAGTGCTTATTTCATAAATGGTAACATCATCAGCTCATGTCTGATTCGACAGTTATTTAGTATTATCGTTCCGCTGAACGAATATGCTTGAGTATACGCTTGAACAACGCTGGAAAATATTGCGATATTACTTAGGCCAATTTTTCCAAAAATATCATCTTTTCAGATGAAGCTCATTTTGATCTTGGCGGGTGTGTAAAATTATCGCATTTGTGGCACAGAAAACACGCACGCATACATTAAAAAGCCGATACATCCAAAACGAGTCACTGTTTGGTGAGGATTTTGGTCCAGAGGCATAATTGGGCCATTTTTCTTCGAAAATGAGCAAGGAGTGGCCTTAGTCAATGGCGATCTTATCGCACCATGTTGAACTAATTTTTGTTCACAAAAATTGAAGAGGAGGATATTGGCATTATTTGGTTTCAACAGGACGGCGCTACATGCCACACAGCCGAAGCTACACTTTTTTTATAGCCTTTAAAAAAAGTTATTTGGCGGACCCTTTATATGTCGTTTGTATATTAAATGTTTAATGTAAAAGTTCTAAATAAAAGTAATACGCATAATTAAATATCAGTCCATATCATAATTTGAAGATAAAATTAATAACGTTTTTTGTAAAATATTCCCATCGTTATTACACCTTTTGTAAGCAAGCTTTGTGGATAAGCGCCAAATTATGTGTAAACCACACATACATAGACTTACAAATATATTTCAAGATAGATGCTCTTAAGTAAATATTTTTTGTTGTTCATCATTACGAAGCACTTTTTTATTTAACAAATATTTTGTTACTAAAGTCAAAGCAAAAAAACATAATAGTTTGAGTAATTGGCGTGATTTTTAAAAAATGTTAAGGGAATTCGACTGGTTGACAAGTTATTTACTACATTGAGTAATGAATTATGCGGAAGTATTTTCTTTACCTTAAAGAAAAGCACACACATACACATATGTACATAAAAACTTCACGTTCCTTCATTTAAGTTAATCGTGGGGAACAACTTTTATTGTCTGTAATATATTTAAACCAAAGAAGTGTAATAAAACCAAAAAAGCTATGAAGAATATTATTTAAAAAAATCTATGTACTTTATAATTAACTCTATTAAACGAAGAAATACCAAATAAATTTTAGCTTCTGTACTTAGTCATAATTGTAACGAGTTTTTTGTAACATCCATAAACATGTATCAAAAATTTAGATTCCTTTATTCCATGTAAAAGTAAGTTTAAAATTAACTCTATTTTTATGTTTCATTTTAAAGTTATGAGTGAAAAACTGGTTGTGTTCTTAAAGGTACACTAGACAGTTGCCTTTTAACTAGTATTGCAGGTATTATGTATCAAATTTAATTTTGTTATATTTTTGAAAATTTGTTTATTTTAAAAAGTTTACATATATTTTACTATATTGTATAAAATTTATAAATAAAATTTAAACACGGTAATACATACATCTAGTGCTTTCATAGTAAAGTGATAGCAAATAATAATAGTAAAGTGATAGCATCGCAGGCCAAGGATATAAATATATGACTTTTTTATCCTACAAACCACATTAAGTTCGACATAAAATTTAATCTACATATCTTCTATATTTATAAAAATCAATTTGTGTTTGTATCTTTGTTTGTGCTTTATAGACGGTTAAACGGCTATGTCTGGAAGGAACTATAGGCTATACTTTGGTTTGAAATTGTAAGTGGGCGGGGTGCCACGCCCTATTAAAGAATAAGCATTAAATATTATATATCACGAAAGTTAATGCAGCTAGAGTCTTCAAATTAAGTACGGTAAACTGTGACATCCACACAAACATTTGCGTTAAAATGGGCGGACTTTCAATAGTAGGCGTGGCCACATGAACTAAATACTAAATTTCGTATATTTGAAAAACGATGTCGTTTAGAGTACCCAAATTTTGCAAGAGAAACTTTGACATCTATATGATTATTTGAATAAGAAATGTTTGATTTAGTAGTAGTAGGCGTGGCACTTGCAAAATAAATATATTTTTGAACTATAAAATTTTTATTTCATTACGATGGGGGTGGCGAAGCACACCGGGTATTAGCTAGTTATTTATAATTTCTAGTAATTTTATAAATCTTATACGATATCTGAGAAGTATTTTTATATTGTATTTTCTACAAGATCTTTCTACCAGATGTGTTTTTGGAGCTGTTTCAATGTGCTTTAAATTTTCCAGATCTATTCAATTACATGGAGATATTTTGATTCTTTTCAAAGTAAGACTTCGCATTAGTTTACTTGATACTGTTTAATAACATTGAAAACAGTTTGATGGTGGACCTTTTTATACTTGCCACTAAACAACTGGTGGGGGTATATTTATTTTGTCATTTTGTCTGTAGCACATCGAAATATCTATTTAAGACCCCGAAAAGTATACATTTTCTGAGTTCTGGTTTTATTTTGTGACGATTTAGCTAAGTCGGGTGTCCCGGTGGACTAGTCAGGGTGCCCCGGTAGACTAGTCAGGGTGCTCCGGTGGACTAGTCAGTAGAGTACTGGTCTGCTAGTTTGGTGGTTGCGGGTTCGATTCCCGTCAGAGACTCTGGTGTTGTCTGCATCTCTTCTCTCTTTTCTATTTTATTATTACTTTTCTATTCAGGTATCACAATGGGATCAATATAATGGACCCAAGTGCACAACAGCTGCCTATTCCACCTTACCTAACCTAGCTAGGTCGTCCGTCTGTCCGTCTGTAGAAAGTACGATAGAGCTCGAACTAAAAAAGCAAGAGTAGGTAAAAAAAATCCTTCCAACATTGAATAAAATGCAATTGTGTTAAAACGCATTAACGTAGAGCCATGAAATTTCAAATGTATATTTTCTGAGAAAAAAAATACTTTTCCCTAAAAATTGCCGCACACAGTATTTTTCGGTATATTCAAAATTTAAAACTTAATAAAACTGACGAAATTAGATCTTTCATTTTGAAATTTTGCTAATATTGCTTTTAAGTCAAATGCTTTTTACTAACGGAACATAAATGTAACACGCCTATTTTAACGTCCACCTCCCATCTAAGGATTTATCCCAAATTCATATTATTTCTCTATGAATTAAGATTTTGGGAGAGTAAAGGATTCTATATTGAATTATTTAAGTTGAATTTGTTAGCAGAAACTACTTCGATACGCCTACTATAAGGCCCACTTTTCACGTAATCTACGGTTAATAAAATTTAAAAGCTCATTAAGCCGACAAAATAAGTGGTATGATGATGAAATTTCGTAGATATAGCTTTCCCGTCAATGCCACTGTCATGCCAGAAAATGAAGATGACACGCCTACCTCACATATAACGCTTTATTTCAAATTCATATAGTTTCTCTCTTAATAAAAATTTTGGAAGAATAAAGGACTAAATTGAAATATCTAAGTTTAAATTGGCAAAAACTTGACACGCCTACTTTGACGCCCACTTTCATTAAGAGACTAAATTTAAGAAAATATTTTACTATCATATCGAAGTTATACAAAGAAAGTAATACATATTTTAGTGAAAAGTTATTATTCCATAGCGATTACTGTTATTAACAAAATAATAAATTCTGTGCTATAAAAGTAGATCAAAGTGGTGGTGGGTATAAAAGATTCGGCACAGCCGAATATAGTGCTCTTATTATATATTTTTAGTCACTCATTTTGATCAAACTCACAACAAGTTGAAAGCATTGTCATTACAAATAATAGCTGACATATTTTTGTAGCACAAATTTTTAAACGTTACTTTCGATTAAAGTTAAAAGCCAACTTTAAATAGATAAAATTAAATAATATAAGAATGAAACGTGTGTTAAGATTTTTTCAATTTCACTCCTTATGTTAAGACTTATTAAGGAGCATCAAACTGTAATAAATATGTATGTCGTTGTTAAAGTTGATTAATCATCACATACATTCAATATGTTCTACTGCAATAAAATGTTTAATCACTTAATAATTTAATTGTTCTTTACTATTAGAAATAAATGACTAACAAATTTCCCATTATTTAGTATTGTTATATATTAATTTAACTTGTTAGCTATGATGCTTCAAATAATCTTTCCGCGATTTAAACTTTGCACAAAGTAATACTTCTATTAACGTAGTTCATTTTGTTAATATAATTGTTTATTAAGATATATTTATCCTGGATTTATCGGTGTTGCAAACTTTATTAAATCCTTCATCCGTTTTTGTGTGATTGAACAAAAGAGATTCAAACATATAAACTTTTATATTAAAATTTGAGATTTTGTATCTATCGAACAAGAAATATTTCTAAAAAATTGATTTTTTTTTAGTTTATTAGTTCCCTACCTACACAACATACATACCTTTTATGTTAAAACTTTACGAGTATTGTAGCAATTAATATTAGCAAATGTTCTACTTCACTGCAGGACATAATTATGTTTATGTTTAACACTGCCAGCTCTACTGATGTTGTAAACTTGCTGAATAACTTACAAAAGTATTTACCTTCACTATTCTTCTGATCGACTTTACCACCACATACTCGCAGTTATTAGACACATAACTATAGTCATAGTTATTGTTATAATTATAAGTACGAGAGAGGATTTATAAAGTAGGTTAGTGTTTTTGGTTGTATGTTTTATATACTACTTGATTAATAGTTTTATAGCTTTAAATGGAGATGTTTTGCTGTATGTGGTTGTCTACAAAACGTGAGCCTTTAATTTCCCTCATTTGTTGTTTTGTATTAAATATGTCCTTTTATATTTAGAAAAGACATACTTACTTAATTTATTCACCGGTTTACAAATTTCTTCTTAACTTTTGGGTTTTCCATTCATACAATATACATGAACTGCAAAGTTTTAAAGTGAATTTCAAAGGTATTCACAGGTAAAATGAAAAAGGTTTGCCTCAATTTAGAGCTTTAATTAAAAAAGGTTCATTCTAAGGGGGAAAGTGCAAAAAAGGATAATTTGTTGAGTCCTGTAAAAATTTCTAGAAAACGATTTAGAGGTTAGAGGTATTTATAAAGTATTTGAGAATCATTAAATAAGAATGAATTTATTTTACATTTTTAAATAACAATTCAGAAAATACATTAATGGCACTCTGAAGATGAAAAAGTTTATTAAGAGACTTTATTGAATTTTTGCTATTGAAGGGAGGGCTCAAAATTATTTTGAAATAAACTTGGTTTGGTTATTCATGGTAAGAAGTTTTAAGAGGAATTAGCGTTTCAAAATGTTTAAAATCAAATCTAAAAGCGTAGTTATGTCACCATGTGTAATATCATAAAATACGTTTAATGAAGGGGGTCAATTGGCAACTTTTATTCCTTTTTCTTAATTAAAAAAAAAAAAAAAAAAACGTGACAGATTTATCTCAATACAGAAATAACATGTTAAATAATATGAGATAAAATATTTAATTTTACAGGTGTTTTTTTTTCATGATTTTTTATAAGTAAATTATTTTTTAGTAGTAACCCAGCAAAAAAAATTTTCAACTAGTTCAATGTAAACAACATTTTTCATAAGTTCTAGTTCATAAGTTCAAAAGAAGGCAAGAAGAATGTCTTCTCCAAATATAACTTTTATTGATGTATTTCAAAATACATGCAAATGCATTAATGCAAAATATCCTAAACAATGCCTGTAAACAAGCACTATTAACTCATAAAACAAGGGTTTCTTTTCACTTTATATGCCTGCGTTTTATGCAATTTTAGGAATGAAGTGAATTATATTAAATAAATAAATTAAACTAGTTCATCATGAGTTGAACTCATGCATTCACTACTTCTTTAGCATTATTTTTTTGCTGGGTAAGTTAACATGTTTGCTACTAACCATTTTTGGGCATTTACTGTAGAAACTATTAAACAAAAGTATTACGGGACGTATATATGACACATAAGAAAAGTTGGGTTATTATTTCCCAAATTAGCAATATTAACAAAATTTATACATAAGTGTGTCTCCCCCATCTTCTTAAAATTTTTTAAATTTCGAATTGACTTTATTTTAATTATGATGTGACATGATGTGACTTCGATGTCACATAAATAGTGCACGTGCTAAGAATTGTTTAAAAAAGTTGAAATTTTTTCGTTTAGCTTTCTACAATATTCTTTCAACCATTGTAAACAGCAGATAGAAATTACAAATCCCCAATAAGTTTGTGGAATAGCACTGTCCATAACTGTAAACCATACAACATTGAGTTGTCTTAAATCATCAAACTTTATAAAATAAATTAATTCCACTTCAACGCCAAACTTTAGTCGTATATTTCTGATGGTTGCTTAGCTCAAATAAGCTTTTGTGATTACTGCAATTAAAGTTAATGTCTAACTCCATTACTCTATTGCGATTTAAGTTGTAATGTCAGGATGTCTAAGTGAAAAGAAAATGGTAATACTTTAAATTTAGTGTTCATTTGCACCCAGTACGCCCTCCAGCGTTTACTTATTAAAATTACTTAAAGAAATTATAATATGAAAAACAACCCCCATTTAATTTAATTTCATTTTCATATTAAGTCTGTCTTGTTATATAAATAAATCACCCTGTATTATGGTCGATTTTAATTATATTGTAATGTGCGTGTATACTAATGTTAACTAAAAGGAGAATAATATTTCTTTCATGTAAATTTTAATGAATTTTTGTCAAATTAACAATTATGACAAAATCATCCTTGCAAATGTACCTGTTAACTTTTTAAAGTTAACGAATACTTAAAACTTTGTCGAATAGATACTTCAAATTGTGTTCTCTTTGACAATAAGTACAATATTGAATAGAATTTAAATTAAAATGTAGTAAAGTTTTACCTTTACAACTCAAATGACGCAAAGATATTGTAATAGTTAATTACCAGCGTTGACAACTTTCAAATTTAAAAAAGCAACAAGACCGAGAAGGAACGACAATAATTTTCAAAACAGAAACCAATTAATGTTGAATATCCATTAGAAGCTAAAGGTAAGAAATAAATTTCTATTAATTAATATTTAAAATTACCCGAACTAGAACCGCTTTGCTGGTCTCAACAAAATTTTTAAAAAGCACTTATTAGGATATCACTACCTCTTCTTCGATCTTTAGCATTTCATTTTCTAACAAGGAAGTTATTATGAAAACTAGTTCGTAATAAGTCTAAACTAAAAGCAAAATTAAAGTTTTTAGAAATGACAGAAAAGGATTTTATTTGTTAGGGGATTAGGGTTATGGTTGGATGTTCACAATGTTCAGTGCTCTGATCTTATCGACATTTTGTCAAAAACAGTATACTGATATTGCAGCTATTTTTGAAGAATTAAAATCCTATAAGAATTATAGTTCTGCAGATTTTCGATTACATATATTTTCTTTGTAAGACAGGTGCCGCATCCCTTATTTAATCCTATAGCACTCTTCTAATCATTCTTCTAATAGCATTCTTCTATCTGCAAAAATTTAGTTTTTTTATGGATTATTATTCCCTATATCATAACATCTAATATTACAAAACACCAAGTTAGTACCTAGAGGATCGTTACGCAAGATAAAAGTAAATCATCAAAAATCACGATAAAAGTTCTATTTTGTTGCATGGTGTAATTTAAACAAACATTAAGAAGTACCTATTTTTGCTTAAACCAGTAAAAGAAATTATATCTGTTATTATCTATATATTCTATATATTCATATATATAAAGAAATTGTTATTTATTCATACTAATAACTACTGCTGATTGGAAATCTGTTTCAGATTTTTACAATTCCAAATAATCTAAGTGACATAACAAAAGCTGTGTTCAGAAAAACAAAAGTTTCTCAACCGATATATAATTCTGGTTTCATTTCAATTGAAATATGTTATTACCTAATTAAATTATTTAATTACCTAAATTAATTATTTAATTACCTAATTAAATTATTTAAAAAATGTATTTAATTGACACTTGCGTTATTGTTCTTCCTAATCGCGACAATAAGCTGAGCGAGCTCTACATTGTTTGAGTGTATAAATGTTATTCATTCAGTTTTTATACCCGCCAACAAAAAAATGGTGGGGGTATATTCATTTTGTCATTCCGTTTGTAACACATCGAAATATAAATTTTTGACCCCATTAAGTATATATACTCTAAATAAGGGTTTTATGTTATGATGATCTAGCTCTGTCCGTCCATCTGTCCGTCTGTTGAAAGCACGATAGAGGTCGGACTGAAAAAGCTAGGGGTGTAAAATTTTGCCAGAATATTTCTTATACACAAGGTTTGTTTAGTGTTGGGCTAAATCAGAATATTAGGAAGAGATTTGTAGCTCGTAATGCAAGAGTAGGTAAAAAAAAACCGTGTCCTTCCAACAACGAATAAAATGTAATTGTGTCCAAACGCATTGACGTAGAGTCATGAAATTTCGAGTGTATACTTCCTGAGTAAAATATAAATAAATTAATAAATAAATTGTCAAAATCCATGAATTAGGAAAGAAGTTATAGATCAAAACGTATGAAAATTTATACCGCGCAGTTTATTTTTCGGTATATTTTAAATTTAAATGTAATAAAACTGGCAAAACTACATGTATGATTCTTAAATTTTGCAACCATCGCTTTTTTGGTTGAAGGCTTTGTACTAATGGAAAATAAATGCTACACGCCCTTAGTTAGGTAGAACAGGCAGCTGTTGTGCAGCTCACTTGGGTCCATTATATTGATCCCTTTGTGATACCTGAATAGAAAAGTAACAATAGAATAGAAAGGAAGCAGACAAGTCCAGAGTCTCCGGCGGGAATCGAACCCGCAACCCCCAAACTAGCAAAACAGCACACTGCTGACTAGCCCATCGGGGCACCCTTACTTGTTATTATTTAATTTACATAAAAATCTCGTCGGGCATCGTCCCTCAATCAAAATAGAAAAACATTTAACAAAAAATATTTAAAAATAGTCTAGACCAAATTACAGAATTTTCATTTAGGATCCAGCATATGTGTTATAAATGTGATATGTGCAGTAATCTATTCGAATAATTCTTATTCAATATCCTTGAAATTTAGCTTTAGGAGAGTATCTACAACTATAAGCATAAGGTCTCGTCAGGCTAATGCGTCCGACGATGGGTTAATATCAAGACTTTGGTCCAACTTAATTTGACATTTCCTTGTTTCAGTGTTTGAATTATTGAGAGGTACATAATTGGGCGGCGCGTTAAGATTTTTTAAATTATTTAGAAAAATTTGAATTAAAATTTTTTTTGGTCAGCATAATCGAATATGTGTCTCCAATCGGTAGAACTGTGCTCAAGTTTCAGAAAATCGGATTTGTAGGAAATGCGAAAAAAACTTGTGCTCGCCCAGTTCGAGCAACATTGCTGTTGTTCGCGATAGTGTAACAGAAGACCCGTCAATCGCGACTCGACGTCGTGTTAAGCAATTTTACGTCTCACGAACATCACTGATGCGATTTTTGAATAAAGATTTGAGTATATATACTAACAGGATTCAATTGACTCAAGAGCTGAAGCCTGCTGACCATTTCAATAGTCGTCAATACGATGAATGATTGATTGAATAGATAGAAGTAGAACTTTACAAATAAAATCATCTTCAGCGACGAGGCATACTTTTGTCGCAGTGAATTCATTACCAAGCAGGATTATTGCACTTTGGCATATGAGAAGAGTGATTGTTTAATATCAGATACATCGACAAAGGGTGACTGTTTGGTGCGGTTTATGGTCAGGCAACGTTATCGGTCTGTACTTATTCAAAAATGTGGTCGGGTAGGCAGTTAGCGTGAATGATGTTAGCTTTAGCAAGATGATAACGAATTTTATGTGACCTGAGTTTGAGGGTATGGAGCTCAAAGATATGTGGTTCTAACAGGACCACTTGCTACAGAGCCAACGACACCGAAGAAGTCTTTTCTTTGGGGATATTAACCAAAAAAAGGTGCACGCCAATAAGCCTCAAACAATTCAAAAGCTAAAAGATGAGATAATTGGCCACATTAACGACATTGAACCTAAATTATGTCTTAAGGTGGAGTTACATACCATCCGTTCATGCGTTGTTGCGTTTGATACTTTTTCACCTTTTTATACGTTTCTAAACTCAAGTTACACACGATGCGTTTTATGCATCAACTCTTATGTTTTAATCAGCTGTTGTGTTAGGGTTGCCATTCGTACTGTTTTAAACAGTACATGTACTGTTTTTTGTAATGTGTACTGTTATATTCACAATACCTAAAACAGTACGAAATGTATTGAATTTTGTAATTTTTTTTAGAATGAAATAGGAAAAAATTGTATTGTTAAATGTGTACAAAAAAGGGATAAATATTTATAATTTATTTTTGAATTAACTTTTTTTTTAAGCATAAATTATTTTCTTTTATATAACTATACCACCTCTATTTGTGTTGTATAATTATTTATTGAATTTTAAAAATTATCAAATGTATTCATTTTAAAAATTCAATTGACTTTTTTTAGAATTTTTTTTAACAATATTTAATTAGTACTTTTGGATTACTATATATAATTTAAAAAATATCAATTTTAAATGACAAATTATCAATTTTCGACTTTAACAAGAAATGTTTTCTTTTTGTTGAGCCTAAATATTATTTTCTTAAATATTGTTAAATATTGATTTTAAGTTCAATAACAATTTCTATGCGTGATAGATTAAGTGTCATTATTACAACTTGTCTTTAGTTAAAGGTAGGATTTTGTCTGTTCGATAAATAGCTTTGCATTATTACATCTTCCATTTTTTATTGTTATTATTATTAAATTTAATAATATTTAATGAATAAAAAATAATAAATTAAGGGTTTATAATGCAAAGCCATTTATCTGCCAAACAAAATTCTGCCTTTAGCTAACGGCAAGTTGTAATAATGGCCCTAAGTCTACTTAAAAATTGATAATTTGTCAATTACAATTGATATTTTTTAAGTTATAAATAGTATTCCAAAAGTATTAATGGAATATTATTGTAATTTGAAGAAACAAATCAATTGAATTTACATATTATAGATAATTTTAAAATTCAACTCGTAGTTTTTGAAATTCAATTACCAATTTCGAAATTCTATTTACTATTTTTTAAATATAATTAATAACTTTTGAAATACATTAGATCATTTTCAAAATAAAGTTTGAAAATATAGTGCATAATTCTGAAATATAGTCAAAAATGTTAAAGCATTGGTATTTCGTTTATTCAAACTAGTATCAATATTAAAATTTAAAAACCGCGTTAAATTTATGTTTTTGACGACGTGTTTACATGTTTTTATGTTTCTTCTTAACTATTTTTAAATAAAAATGTGATGTATTGAAGTAAAAGTTATGTTATCAAAATCAAAATGTACTGTTTTTCTTTTTTTTTTTTTAAATTACTGTTTTTCCCCCTCAATGTACTTTTTTCACTTTACAAATATGGCAACCCTATGTTGTGTTTATATTTTTATTAACTAAAAACAATTTTGCCAAAATGGAAAGTAAAATTGACAATTTAAGGGCATTTATGGAATTAATTTAGTTTATGTACATGATATTTTGTGCTACAAAAAGTTCAAAAATAACACAAGCATCAATAAGCATCTCCTCCATTGCACTTGTTTTCTTTTAATAATAAACAGAGATGACACTCAGCACATAATAGTTATCGATAAGTGGAATAAAAATTTTGGTAATGAAAAAATTGTGTTTAAAATTAGTTTTTATGAATGTTTTTCTTAAAAGTAATTGTAAACTTTATTTCGAATGCTTTTTCTTTTATTAAAAACATTTTTTAATACAAAAAAATTAAAAAAATAAATCCACCACACAATCAGATTTATCGATAACATCGACAAAAAAATATTATTTGTCATCCATGGCTATCAACAACAGCTGACATTTATTCACCTTTTATGCGACGGATACAAAAGTAGAAAGTAAACCTACTTTGCTGCGTTGATACGTTTATGCATTCTATGCGTTTTGCCGTGTAACTTGTCACATACAATTACACTGATTCTACTTTTTGACTGATGCATAAAACGGAACAACGGATAGAACGCATGGTATGTAACTCCAGCTTTAGTGTATTGAAAATATGTTTCCATCGGATAGAAGAATGCTCCGGAGTCGTGGCGAGCATTTAGGCGTTTCTTCCTCTCACACATAATTGTCATAAATATTTCTATCACAATAAAAATGTTAAAGATAATTCTTTGAAAGCCGTTTGTTTTATTTAGAATTGAGTTCGTGCGTTTTGGTTTGATTGTATAAAAAAAAAACAATTCAAAACAAAATTAAAAATTTGAAAAAAAAAATTTTAAATTCAGAAAAATAATAACAATTATTTTTTAAATTTATTAAAAATATGTATAACAAAAAACAATTAATTATTTAATTTTTAAAAATCTAGCTAAGAAAATTGGTAAAAAATTATGAGTTGTTCTTATCGTAAAATTGTTAATAATTTATTTTCCAAAAAATTTTCTTTTACGTGATAACAATTATTAATTATAAAAAAAATGTCATAAATGTCCCCCTTGTAAAACTAAAATTAACTTAAAAGTTGTTACTAATACAAGGTGTTCACTATACCTTCATATGTGCATTATGGTTAGGGGTATTATCAAATTTGCCGCAATCGAATTCTTACTTGATTTTTGTTTAAGCTGTCAGGCTACGGATTAAACTTTTACTACAAAGTTAAAATTTTAACTTGATTACACAAGCATATAAATACTAATTTTTTTTTCTCTTCAAGGACTTGTAAAAAATATTATGACAAATTTTTCATATCTCAATTACTATTATATGTATATTATAATATACTGTTATATTGACAGTAATGAAATTTTTTATTCTAACATCTGACAAATGCTAATTTATATTTAAATGTGTAAAATATATAAAAATAAATTTTTATAAAAAAAACAGAAAAACAACCATATCAATATAAGGCAATATCTTGCAGTTGTATGTGGTAGTAAATTCTTAAGGAAATTTCATAAGCATAATGCTATTGCTGGACACTTATGCTATAACCTCCGCTTCACTCAGTCACGCTTAAATTGAAAAACATTATTGCTCCACACCTCTTATAAAAATTTTTTTTAATAATGTTATCAGATTAGTTGACTACTGCTACAAAGATTTGACTTTGTGGCTTCAATACAAATGATTAACCATAGCATGGATGTAGTGGTTGTTGGCAATGGATACTTGCAGAAATGTAAATGAGACTGCCGGATTGTTGATGGTAATGACGACAACTACATTGCTAATCAAACCCAAGTTAAAGAAGAACAACAAACATTCTTAAAACACTCTAAAGTTAACAATGAAAATCAATTTAACTTTTTGTTTAAGTTTTCATTTCATGTTCGTTTTTGCTCTATTTTAACATTTTATTTTACCTTAACAGAGATATTTGCCCGTAAAACTTTTTAGTTAAGCCAAATCATCAAACAACTAAGTGAAGGGGAAAAGAACAGAAAAATAAAAAAGAAGCTTCGAATTAATTAATTTTCTGTCTTCTAACGCCTTAGTTATAAGTAAAATCTAAACAAATAAAAAAACTCAAAAAAGAACTTTTTGTTGTAAGTTTAAAATTTTAGTTAATAAATAAGTTTGCAAAATTAGCTAAGTATAAATCTTTTTCATCAATTGTATTCTCTTCAATGACATATATATTTATACAAACATACATATATGTATACATAGACATGTAGATGCATAAATAATGTAAAATCAAATGTTTTTGCCAGGATTATTTTAAAGTGAATATGCAGTGTGCGTTAAACTTGAAATCTTCTTCTGAAAAATATATATATATTCGAACTTTCGATTCATGTATATATGTACTTGTAACTTTTTCAGATAACTTTATGATAGATTATTTATGGCCTACTCGCTTCAAAAAGCAGTTATATAAGGTATAATTTATATACACATGCGATGTCCCACTTCATAGGTCTCTCTTATTATTTAATCCGCATCAAGAGCAGTATAATCATGCTCGGCTAAAAATGCTAGCTGCTAGTGTAGGGAGAAATATACAAAAAATGCTATTTAAATCAAGTGTTCTCCTGTCTTCTACTGCCAAAATATTAAGCTGCATGAAGATATACTCTGTAGCGCTTTTGTAAGCAAACAATTCTATCACATCATATCAACAATTTTCAGTCACTGTAATTGTGGTTGTGTGGTTGAACAACTTAATTTTGATTTAATAAGGTTTTTCATTAGCAATCGATATATTTCACAAAATTCCACAAGATTTTTAAGGGTTTGATGTTTTTGTTGCTTATTTTGTTATTCTCTAATACGCTGATTGATTACGTAAACGGGTTAAGTGGTTAAATTAAAAGCTGATACTTAAAATGTCAAAACTTTTCAATGATGCTTTCACTTTTTTATTTATTTTTTTTTTTTTTGCTGCTGCTATTGCTCAACGAAATGTGATTAATTATAAATTGTTGCGAAAGTGTACCATTAAAAAGTTTAATTAAAATTTAAGTAAAATTTATTTACGTAGTATGAGTACAATTGAGAAAGTTAGCGCGGAGAAAAGTTGTATAAAATCTAGTTCTGTGTAAGTTGAGGTCATTTAAAGTTGTGCGTAAGTTTTATTCTTCAGGTACTTGTTTATTGGCGCTATAATGCGGACACTTTTGAATTTAAATTTTAAATTGTTTATAAATTGCATTAAGTGCTTATATTTAAATTACTTTGTGTTCTTAACATTGAGGTCATATAAAACTAAACTGTTGTTAAGTATAAGATAATTACAAAGTTAATGGTAATTTATTATAAAATAGCTAATTGTAGAGCAAAATCAATAAAAGCCGGAGTGAAAGCCACGACTAAGTACTCTGAATTCTTTATTATTAAGCCCTTGTCCAGCGGAAAGGTAACAATTGGAACTTTTGCATTTTATTAGTGCTGTAAGTTTTGTGCCTATATAACCAGGTGCCTAGAATTTCGTGACATCTTTTAACAGACAATGTGGTTTAGGTTTTATGTATATTGAAAAACATAAATGGGTGCTACTTGCAAATAATACGGCCTTTTAAAGAATGAGATTAGTGAAACCTTAACACACATTTTTAATTCCACCTTTCTTCATGCACAAAAAATATAACTGTTTATGATCAAGTTTGCATTTAAATTATGTGTACAAAATAATAGCATAATCGGATTATTAGTTTGTTTGAAAATGGATTCCGAAGAAAAAGTGCGTGAAAAAATAATAACAATTTTTTTAAAAAATCCCAGTCGTACTTACAAATCTATTGCAAATGAGATAAAGGTGTCACGACAAACAGTTTCGCGTGTGATAAAAGTGTATAACGAACGTCGTAGTATTAAAAGGAAAGCTGGAAGTGGAGCTAAAAAAGGTATAACTGACCCACAGTTAGCTTCAAAGATTGTTAGTCTTCTAAACCAAAATCCCAACCTCTCAAACCGTAAAGCCGCCTTAAAAGCAAACTGTTCCGATTTTTTTGTAAGGAAAATAATAATTTTACATTTTTCTGTGACGGACAAATAACAACCGCCTGACAAAAGTTTGACTAATATGCAAAGTACAGATAATAATAAAACAAATTAAAAAGAAGCAAGAGAGAAAAATTCATAAGCTATGTAAAACACATGATTCTTACTGCTGCGGCTATAATAAGTCAAATTAAATATTATAGCAGTGGATAATTAATTAATGTATAATTTAAAATTTGATTTAATAATTAATTTTTAATGTTTTTTCACATGATATAAATAGATATTTTCTAATGATTGTGGTAATATAAGAAATATTTAAAAGTGACGTGCGGCTATATAATGCATCACAGTGTACATATAAATTGTTAAATAAAAGTATAAATTAAAAAAAAACAACAACAAAAACTAAATGCCTTAAAAAAATCCGAAAATTTTAAGCACTTGAAACTTTTAACTTTAAATAGAGCAATTACATCCTAAATCTTATTAAGAAAATATATAAATCTTTAGATTTAATTTTTTTATAGTTTTGCTTGTAATAAAGTAGATCTCATCACATTTATAAGAGTATTTAACGCAATTCTTTGTCAGTTTTCAAAACTCCTTCATAACACACCAACTCGTTTAACCACCCGCTAGTTTTTAAGTGCTCAAACTTGAGACTCTATTTGACCTTTTTCTACAGCATTTCTTTCTTTATCCTGATTGCATCATACACTGGTTATAAACTATGATTCCAAGAAAACAAAAAAACCAAAGAAATAACTTAAAAGTGAAGTTAGTGAAGAAACAACAGACCAAAAATAATAATAAGAAACTAAGAGTATTTGAGACATTGCTGCGGGCATTAAAAGCTTTATGAAAAATGATATTAAACAGAAAATAAAAAAAAACAGTAGTATGTCTTTAAATATAAAATAAATTTCACTTGAATTTAATGTCATAATTCTAACTAAATTTTATTGAAATTATACCAAAAAAAAAACAATAATAATGAACAACATAACAACTCAAACATTTCAGTTACAGGCGGTGAACATTTGCAAATAAGTTTCAATTACTTTCAACAGCTTGAAATATTTAAATCGTTAATAAATATTTATTTAAAATTTCACTATTTAAAAAGTGGTATATAAAAAACGACGCATTTACATACATACATATGTACTGAAACAATTTTTGGTCGATTTAAATACATGCAGTCCAAGTTAAATAGGATTATATTTTAACTGCCCAGTAAAAAAACAGAATAAAGTTATTAGGGTAGTGCTGACTTTCACGATTGCGGATAAGGCATTAGGGAGATTTACCATAATTGGTTAAAATATAAAATTACTGATTAACTTATTTGATAAATAAACGTTTTGACATTTGTTTTTTGTTTGTGGGAAAACTTAACAACTCGATTTCTAAAAGCAGCATGGTGCCAATTTTATAAAAAGTTATATCGTTTGTTAAAGAAACGACAAGATTTTTTAAAAGTCATCATCCCAAGCGAAATGCGGTTTTGGCAAAGTACTTAGCAGCCAAATTGTCTCCATTGTGCGAAACGAGATGGGTTAATCGTCATGATTCCATTTTACAATTTAAAGTGAATATAGAAAATATAAAAGAGGCTCTGATAAAGATATCCAAAGTGGAAAGATAGAGATACATTTTTAAAAGCTTTTTTACAAAGAAATTCATTAGGCTCATAGGATTTTTCGTGTAGATTATATATTCCAAGTGATATACTTACTCTCACACAACCGCTTAGCTTAATGTTACAAAAACAGGAACACATAGATCAAAAAGAAGTTCTGATCTCATACAAAGTTTAATAATGTGTCTTGAACAAAAAAAGAATTTAAAATAATTTTTGAAGAAACACAGAAGATTTGCTGTGATATTGAAATTTCAGTTGAAAAGCTAATATTTGAACAAAATCATCCATAAAGGATGTAGAAGAGTATTACCGCATAGAGGGATACACCTCCCATATTGGTTCTGCTAAAATCCCTAAATTTCTTCTAGAAAGCATCAAACATTATTCATTAGACTTAACCAATTTAATTCCACTCCTTGCAGACGATTTGTTAAGGTACGAAGAAACAGATAAAAAAACTACTAAAATCTAAACTTGAAGCTGAACTTTTGCATTTGCAGCAGAAATGAAAGATCTGTCAAGAACTTCCAGAAAATGTGAAAGTTATTTAAATTGTGTATGACCCAGATATTTATCCAAATTTAAGAAAAATATTTACCATTTTTGTTTCAATGCCGGTTAGTAATGCTACGAACGAAAGATCATTTTCTACTCTTCGTCGCATTAAAACGTATCTGAGATCAACCATGACAGAGGACTGGCTAAACGGGTAAGCCATGTTACATATTCACAACAAAATTGAAGTTGATCTAGCAGTTGTGCTTAATAAATTGGCTGCAACTGGAAACCACAAATTACTTATATAATATAAGTGTTTAAAAACAGAATTGGGTGTACTAATATCTATTAATCCATTGTTATACCCGCCACCAAAAAAAATGGTGGGGGCTTATATTAATTTTGTCATTCCGTTTGTAACTCATCGAAATATCCATCTTAGACCCCATAAAGTATATATTCTGAATCGCGGTTTCATTTAATGATGATCTAGCTATGTCCGTCCGTCTGTTGAAAGCACGAAAAAGCTAGGCGTCTTAAATTTTTTCCAGAATCTTTCCTATAAATAAGGATTGTTTGGTATTGGAAAGTGTATTTTTTTGTATATTTAAAATTTAAAACCTAATGAAACTGACGAAATTAGATGTACTATTCTGAAATTTGGCTTTTTGGTCAAACGCTTTGTTGTAACAGAAAATAAATGTGACACGCCCACTTTTACGCCATCCTCCCATATAACGTTTAATCTCAAATTCATATAATTTCTCTATGAATGAAACTTTTGGAATAATTAAGGACTATATTGAAATATCTAAGTTGTATTCATTAGTTGAAATAACTTCGACACGCCTACTATAACGCCCACTTTTCACGTTATCTACTGTTAATGAAATTTAAAAGCTCAAAAAACCGACAAAAATATAGGTATGAAGATGAAATTTGCTACATATATTCATCTAGTCAATACCATTGTTATACCAGAAAATTAAGGTGACACGCCTACTTTAACGCCTACCTCCTATATAACGGCTTATCTTGAACTCATATAATTTCTCTATGGACAAAGTTTTTGGAAGAATAAAGAACTATATTCAAATATCTTAGTTTTACTTATTAGCAGAAACTATATTGACACGCCTACTTTAACTCCCACTTTCATCGAAAGACTAAATTTACGAAAACATTTTACTAGCATATCGAAGTTATAAATACAAGGCAAGTGATACACATTTCAGTATAAAGAGATTACTGTTAATAACAAAATGATACATTTTGTGCTATAAAAGTACACAATATTTGAGGTGGGTATAAAAGATCCGGCACAGTCGAATATAGCGCTCTAACTTGTTTCTATTCAGTTGTTAATCTCTCCATGTGTTATTTATATGATCTAAAAAAAAACAAGAATATATAATATATGTAAACAAAAAGGATTATTAAATTTTTTAACTCCATAACGACTTTTATAAACTAATCGAAAGGAGTTTTTAATAATTTAATTATTTTTAATATTAAAATTTGAACAATTTTTAAAAAATTTTATAGAAACAAATTCTTTAAACTAATTATTTATTAAAGTCATGTATGTATACGACAATGTGTTAATGTCGAAAGAAATTCCACAGTAAATGTTAGCCAAATTTATTGATAAACATTTTTGCATATTTTTTATTCAACAGTCGTAAATGCCGCAATGCAAAAACATATATTTTTTTCTTTATGTGTGTGTCAGTTCTTTTTTTAATTTATACATGTGGCAAGATGTAGTAAAAAATATATAAAAACAAGTAAAAATGCTATATTTGGCCGTGCCGAATCTAATTATTGCCTGCACGATCATGTAAACAGGTATAGTGGCCACTACGTAGCTTGGCTTAGATGTAATATCATATGTAACTTTTATTTACTATTTATTTTTATATATTTTTATATATATGATATTTGTTTTTGTATTTAAATAGTTAAACGTTTCCATTTGATATTTACATTGATGGGTTGAGAAACCCATTAATAAATTTATTCTACTCCATTTTGTAATGGCGACTATTATGGATTATTAGTTTTTTATATTGTAATATATTTTTCTAATCAAGATCCTCTCTTTTAATATCTACTTTACTCGTCTCTTTAGCAGAAGCTAAAAAAAATTAATTTTGGTTTGAAAATTTTAGGACAAACACTGTAGTAGTTATATTTTTGTGCATAGATCTTAGTTAGGTTTCCGAGACAACGGCTAATGTTTTAGTGCATTTCTATTATCCTTAATTTTAGTAGAATCTTTATTAACTCAAGTTAGGTTGAACAGGCAGCTATTGTACAGATCACTTGAGTCCATCATCTTTTTGATACCTAAATGGAATAGACAGAATATAATAGAAGAATAGAAAAGTAAAACTAGTGTAGAGTCTCTGACGAGAATCGAACCCGCCTGACTAGCAGATCAGTACACTATTGAAAAGTTCACCTGGACGTAAATAAAAAAATTTGATATTTTTATAAATTAATTTTGCTTATAACTTTGTCGGTTAGTAAGCAATTCATCTGAAATTTTTTAAAAACATCCTTAGAGATATTTCGTACCTACAAACGTTTTTATAAATTAAACTTTGGGAAAAAATACAGATTTTTTTGGTAAAAATATGGAAAAAACAGGCAAACATGACTATTTGCTCATATTCAGATTTCACATAGAGATCTGAGTATCATGTGGAGGCTTCTACTGAAATGGTTCGATCGGAAAATATATACTGCATGGGGTTGGAAAACAATATTGTAGATATTACAAACCGACTGATAAATCTATATATATCCATGCCACCATAGGTGTAGGGTATTAAAACAAATCCATTTCCTTGTTTTAATTGTTGGCATGTTATTGTTATGAACGAACATAAACAAACAATACTTCTGGAACAATTTTAAACTGTTAAATATTTATTTAGTTTTGGTAAAGAATTTAAAAATTAAAAGAAAGAAAACATTCCGAACAAATAAATTTATATGATGAACAAGAATGTGTTGGAACGGTTACCAAATACTTTTTCCAAGTTCTTGTTTTTTATTTTATTTATTTAATATGCAAAGATTTTAAGAGTTTCTGAATTTATAAAAAATCTAAGTTCGATAAAAGTCAACTAAGAAAACTGTTTATATATTTTATATTGCATTGTATTATATATTAGTTTAAAACTAATTTTATAATACTTATATCCCATATCATAACTACTAAATAGCATTTGAAAAGGAAAAATAACCCACGTTGTTCTCTTATAAACAATATAAACATCTATTTCACTTAAGTCTACGTTAAATGTATTTTTAGTAGTTAAATCAGTTGTATATAGAAAAATACTCAACAAAATGCTTTTAATATTCCACTTAATATTGTACTTTCGTGAACTGTTCTTAATGAGTTTCAGTTAAAGCTATCGCTTATATTCAATACTTTTCACTTTTAATGTCAATTACTTTGTTTTAAAGCTTAACAGTAATTAATGTAATTAAATAAATGTAAATGCTTTTACTTGTTTTTTACTATTACTTTATTAACGACTACTTAACGTTTGGTTATATATTCATTACTCTATTCCTGTATATCCCATAATTACATACAGTGGATATTAAAACTTTAAGTTTAAAGGCAGCAATAATGTTTCGGTTTATTGAAAATTCACAATGAATTTTTAATGAAGGAAAATTTAGAAACTAAATCAGTGTTATTGTGTTTTACGATAAATTTTCTCTTTAAAAAATCAGTTGAATGATGTCCGGTATTCCTGTATATGCTATCAACAATTTTTAACAAATATCCGGAACAAACACGATACCGGAAGCAGAAAAATCTAAATTATTCTGCAGAGTTATAGGAAAAAACTAAGCGGTTAGTTTTTCTTATATCTTTATTACAATAATTAAAATTTTAAGGTCTGACACAATTCAAAAACACATTTTCTATTGTTTATGTAAATAATATGCCTCTAGAATTGTTCATAGAAAATTGCGAGCAAATCAGAAAAGATAAAGGCAAAAATAATGCCGAATATGAAAATATCCTTTGCCATCATGCTTATAGGTGAAAAACGACAGCGTAGTATAGCCCAGTTTTTAGATTTAATGTTATACGCTATATTCTTTAATATATCCGATACCATCTTTAATATCAACTTTTACATTAGTGACTGTTTTCTACTAGTCCTTTATTTGATACCCACTTGTCCGCCATTGTTATAAGACACTATCTTTGGTATTAAAATTTTCATAGTTTGCGGTTTTCCACTGATCACAACCAATATCGAAGTAGCTAATGGGAGTATATTTTTTAAGACTAGATTTTAACACTATGTAAATTTAAAAATATAAATTACGCCATTTTGTAGTGGCGGTCATTATGGATTTAACTTTATTTAAGCCCTTTTATATAAAAATAACGCCGACCATATTGATTGTTTAAATTTTCGTTCATAAATTTTAGAAAAAAAAACCAAAACATTTATATCTTGTTGCCGATATCTCAGTTAATTTTAGGTCGATTTTTTTAGTCTTTTCTCAGATCACGTATTTGAATTTTGTGTCGCCACCCTATACAAAAATTACTTAGCACCTTGAGAAACTTGATATATTTACGACAGATATATATTTTTCCAATCAAGTCTCGCTTATAACTTTACAGATTAGTGCTCCATTTTTTCAAAATTTTTTCTGAAAGTTTTGGTAAAAAAAATAGAAAGATTTAGAGGTAATCATGTTTATTTAATTTATACCACATAAAGATCCGTGTAATACGTGGCTGCTTCTAACAGTGATTTCAAACAAGATACAGGTCGACTCATCTATTTATAAGCTTTAGAAAATATAAAAGTTATGGGATCAGAAATGAATTTTTGTAAAACTTACTAATGGAATGACAAAGCTATATATACCATTGGGCAACACATTTTTTTTTAATATATCAACATTTTTTACTAAATCAAACCTCAAAAGAAACGCTTGCAAGAAAACTGCAAAATTATTTTGATACTAACTGAGATATAAACAATAACATATTATTGCCTCCCTGATCCAACATTTAGAATCGAAAATTTAATTTTTCAGTTTCAAGTCAACTCATAGACTTAATTTTAATATCATTAGAAATGGCTTGACTAGTAAAATAAACTACAACATGTAAACATTCAAAGCTCGAAATGATCGAGCTCGAAAAATTGTCGTTTTTAAGCTTTTTCAACTACCACAACATAAATATCAAATTAAAGGGCTTGGCTAGAAACATACATTACATATTGGGAATACTTCTATAAGCTATAAGAATATAGTGTATGAGAAAAATTCTATATTGCTATCAACAATTTAACAATGAAAATAACTCAGATGCAATTACTAGCTTGTACAAAAATAAAAGCACAAGCAGCAGTAATCCAAACAAAATTATAAGTATACCCAACCAAAAAATGTTAATGTTAATTTTAATTTACTGATATTTATTTTTATCAAAATCGGACTAATCATTCTCAAGTTCTTATGAAAATAAAGCTAAAATAAAAAAAATCTAAGCCCGATAGAAAAAAACTGAAAACGAGTTTGAATTAAGCTCGTCAAAATCTCTATAGTCCACATAAGCATTTTTGTTAAGAGACGGGCGGTTTTTTTGCAGGCCAGTGTATTTTTTTAAACAAATACGACAATTTAACTTACTTATACAAAATTGCATATAACTTTTTTATTACAATAACAAATGTTTGCTGGTCCTTTTATTAAAATATTGTTTTTTTCTATATAAATTAATGTATAAAAATGAATAAATACGTCTAATTGTTAGCAACTGTTAACATTCTCCAGTAAAAATATTGAAAAGTAATAAGCTAACATATGCATGTATACTTCCACTAACTGATACAGTGGAATCTTTCTAGAACGGACGCCGAAGGAACTATTGAAATGTATTTGTACTAGGAGGTTGTCCGGCTAAGGTTATTTAATGATCTTCTTATAGGACATTGCTGGGACTTGCCAACAGTGGCTGTCCAATAATTGTGTTAACTTAATAAAATTGTTTGTAATGGGAGATTCCACTATTTATATGTATATTCATATAAGTACACGCACTCATGTTAGTATTAATTGTGGTGATAATATTGTGATGTAAAAAAAATTTGTTCGCCTTACACTATCCCTTAGGAAATATTTTCCCATTTCCTACATTGATTGAGTACAAACAACATGAAACATTTACCAATACTTATGCATTAAGGTTTTGATTTTGAAAAAAAAAAATATTACGAGATTACAATCCATCGTAGTGAATATAAATATCTGAAACAGAAAAATATTATCACGAGCATTAAGCACTTTATTTTAATACTTTATATATATGCCATGTAATAAAACTTTTATATCACGTTAAAATAAGAACAACAAAAGTATGCAACATATAATTTTTATTAATAAAACAACACAGTAGCTATTGATGTAATCATCAGACTGTTAACGTTTTTTAATAAAATCAAAATAAAAAAAAGAAATACCTTATAAAACGATTAAAAGTTTGCTTGTTTATTGATTTCGCATTTATCACTATTTTATTTTCAATATATTGCCAGGTACAAGTGCTCTATAAAAATTTTATTTTCAGTGAATTATTTCTTTTTCCTCTTTTGCACACATTTTTAAAGGATTATTAACTACTTACTTTATCATAATCTGCAATAAATATAAAAAAAATTAAAAGTGAAAAAAAAATCACTTACAGCAATGACAACCAAGACAACTAAGAGCATATTACCAGCGATATCTTAAGGACAACCAATATCAAGTTGCAAACTTTTACAGCATAACTTCTCCTGTTTTCCTTTTTTTATTTATTGTTTTGTGCCCTCAACTTTATTGCTTGTAAATAAAATATTTTCTCCTCCAATGCATTCGATCAAATATATTAAAACAACTTTATAGCTACAATGATGATGATGATGGTGATGATGGTGATAAGCTGTTTGAATGCACATAAATAAAAACCATGTATCTGTACATACATATGTGTTCGAGCTGTACGCGCGTTTGTGTGCTGTATATTTTCCGTTTAACTATCGATATAACTGATGTTGTTTGCTTGAGTCGCTGAAGAGACAAATTGAAATTGTTACCAGGAATGTCAAAAACTTTGCGTTTAGTTGTTTTTGATTAATGCGACCAACTACACACAAACGATTTCTTGCTGTGTTATACCACATAAACTGTACATAAAATGGCGAACTATTAATAACACTGAGCAACGAAAATTGTTGCTGAGAGTTTGAGCTTCTGAAAAACTCTTATTACAAAAACATGGGCTTAAGGTACTAAACAGTAACAAATTGGTAATTAAATCAATTAATTAAACATGGCGGTATAATTGCAGGATCGCTTATAAGTATCCCTTATGGTTTATGATGTCAACACGGCTTTGGTGCTGGAAAATATTGATGTCTTTATTCACCTTGGAATTCCCTACTAGGTTACACTTCTTTTGATTGCGGGTCATGAGGGCAATGTTGGTAAATAAAGTGCCGACCGCCTTGCAAACTGTAAGGTGAGTCGTAAATAATTAGTCCGAATCCTTTTTGTGATGTACCTTTATGTTACATTAAGGGTAAAATATTCGCCCTCCTTGATGCTGAGTTTGCTTTTACCGGCGAATAAGTCAGGGCAAACGTCAGGCTAAGAGGTTCTTGTGCCCTTCGGGATCCAAATCTAGAAAACTTCTCTCCCTATACAGAAAGATCCTGAGATTATTTTCAGGTTTTCTCACTGGACATTGCAATACCAGATAGCATTTAAGAAAAACTGGCAGATCAAATGTAGTGACATGCAAGTTTTGCGATATGAATGGTAAGACCGCTAGGCACGTCCTTTGCAATTGGCCAGCACTTTGCACAAGAAGAATACGTGTGGGGTTATTACGCCAATGGGCATTTGGAATTTTTTATTCCGTAGGTAACTAGCCTTATTAAATACCCTAACCTATAGGTAAACTAATTTGTGCACAAAATAATAATATTTTTGGTAGTGGTGCTTATGGGCTGATTTACTACAACTACTACTACTACTTCTTTTACTACTACTACTACCATTACTACTACTAATAATAATAATACAAATACTACTACTACTTCTACAAATACTACTACTACTACCATTACTACTACTAATAATAATAATACAAATACTACTACTACTTCTACAAATACTACTACTACAACTACAAGTAGGGACGTAAAACAGTAATTTTTTATAGCGTGAAATTAGACTTCATTAAAAATAATCCATTATTTGTATGGATTAATTAAATATTCACTTTTTTTAAGTGCTAATATTACTGTTGGTCATTTTACGATACGCTTAATTAGAATTTAAAATATCGGTGATTATCTATCCAACAAAAACTCTCAGTACAAAATAAAGAAAGTACAAAAGTCGTTCAGTTCTTTGAAGTGTAAAAATTCGTACTGTTTATTCTGCGGTACGTTAATTTAAACTGAAAAAATCAGTGTTGATCTGTAAGCAATTACTTTGCTAATAGCATTGTCAACTCGGTGATTTTACCAAGGTTTTCAGTGTTTTTTTTTTAAATGTTTGCGAAAAATTTTTAAATCAGTGTCAAATTTTTTTAATTGTTGGTGATTTTCTTTTTGTTTCGAAGACATCAAATAATAAGTTTAAAATTATTTTTCTTTTTAACTGAAAACAATGGCTTGTATTCATAGTCGCAAACTAAAGTCGGCTCTTACTAGAGTTAATCTTTAAGTTAAAAGCTTTTACTATCTTTTTGGTATTCATAGTCAAAAAAAGAGTATACTTTAAGTTGAGCTGGCTTTAAATGGGTGTCATCCCTTATTTGCTTAACTCTGGCATACAATTTCTTTTTAAAAAATAAAAAATGGCAACTTGATCAGCTGCTTTTCTTTTGTTTACTTTTGTTGAAGCAAACAATAAAAAATAAAAATTTTAAAACGTTTTACATCTATGTATAAAATCAAAATTTATTAAAATAATGGAAAAAACAGAAATGGTAAGTCTCAATAACATATTTATGTATGTACATACACATGTACATATGTGTGATATACATATTTTTAGTTTGGCATTTAATAAATGTTTTACTTTCAGAAACTGAAGAAGCCAAGAGATGCAAATTGGAGTGCTTCTGAGAAAGAATGCCTCTGGAAGTATGTAAACACACACTTGGATGTGGTAGAAAACAGAGGAAATGATATTTCATTAATACAGAAAAAAAATTCGTGGAAAGCTATAAGGGAAACGATGCTTTCATCTTACGAGTTGTAATTTTGTCAAATCTGTGGCGGGAATAAAAATCCTCATCGCTTAGGTCGAAGGGATTAAATCTATTTTTGTAATTTTTAGGCTTCCTTACACAAAAATCACCCTCACAATCACCAGTTATTGAAAAATCTCTTTCAATATCTTGAAATCTTGGCACTTTTTAAATTTTCAACACATCTTTTAACTTTACAATGAACAGCTGATGTTATTGTAAATAGAGTTAACAACAGGTTCAGCTGGTTTTAAATTTAGAGCCGACTTTAATGTCAAAAACCAACTTTAAGTTGTCTATGAATGACTTAGAGTAGACTTTTTTAAGAAATTGACTTAAGTACTGTTAAAGTCGACTTTTTGATGACTATGAATATGCCCCAATATTTGTAACAATAATTTAAGATACAAAACTAAAAAAATTTTACTTATCAGAAAATGATGTTCAGTTTAAAGTATAAAATAATATTAAAACTATTAATTAAGAAAATGATAAGGATTGATAATACACAATGTTTCTGCTGGTATTGTTTTAAAATAGCAGCCATTAAAAAAACAGTTTGAGTAGATCATACTATTTATTAAGCTTTGGCAATAAGGTATTTCAGAGGGCAACGCACGTCGCAAGGCAGTTCATTTGTCTGTTTAATAGTGGGTATATTGGCAACTGTAAAGTTAAAGTTGTCACACTATTTAAAAACTTTAAATGTATGTATCTGTGGTTTTCATGGGCAACGTTTTAAAAATAAAATTTTTTAGGAGAGCCATAAAACCGTTTTATATAAAACAAAGGCTTAGATATTGAACACTTTTAAGATTAATTAATCTTTTTTTAAATTTCATAAATTTCATTCAAATTAGATCATAGCGAAGACTAAAATAAACAAAGTAGTATGAAGACTAAAAGTGTGTTCAAACAAAGCAGTGTATGTCAACTAAGGTTGTACAAAAGTAATTACAGGTTCTAGAAAACTAAAAAATAATCAGAAAATAATAATTAAATATGTTCACAAATAAAAACGTATGCGGTTATATGTTTTTACAAAAAATTAAATTATTTGCAATTAAGCAAACGTAAGTCAATATACCGCGTTAGTGCTGAACGCTTTTTACGTTGATATTTTATTAAACAAATCGGAATGAATCCATCCTATTTCAGAAATTTTTACCAAGAATAGGGCGTTGAAAATTATTAACATGGTATTAAGAACTCAAAATCGTCAAAATGAACATACGTAGTTGCCCATGAAAAGCACAGATTTGTACTTGAAATTGTTGCTGTAAAACAAAACGCTTAGCATATTACACCATATTTTTATTTTATTAGGGACAATCTTTTATTTTATTTTATTTTATTTTATTCATTATCTATAGATTATAAATCCTTACAGACTAATGTATGTAAAATAACAAAACAAAATTAAGGTTATATATAAAATAATATTCTATACAATTCAACGATTTAGATGTAAAATAATATTTCTTTTCACAATTTCTTTACTTTCATTAAGGCCAATAAGGTGATAATAATTATTAAAGTTTTCACATAAACGACGAAGGGGATCATTATAAGCATAGTTGGATCTATAGTATTTTAAGTTAACAAGACGGAAGTTTCGAGTTGGTCTGGTTGGAACATTAAAAGATATTCTACTTAGCAGGAATTCAGAATCGACATCGCCTTGAATTAGGCCCAGCACAAAAGAAAATCTCAGCATTGAAGGACGACTTTTTAAGGTTGGTAATTTTTTAACACAGACTCTGCTTTCGTATGAAGGTAGTAAAAACGAACTCCATCCAAGGCCACGTAGACAAAATATTAAAAACTTCTTTTGTACAGACTCGATACTATCAATATGAATATTATAGTAAGGATCCCAAATAATTGATCCGTATTCTGGAATGGGTCGAACTAATGACGAATATAATTGTTTCGTAATATAAGGATCTAGAAATTCTTTGCACTACCTCTTCATAAATCCAAGTACACCATTTGCTTTGTTAACAATTAAAGAAATATGGTCACGAGAATTAAATTGGTGATCAAGCAAAATACCAAGATCAAGAAAGTCCAGAACTTCATCAAGTTAACACTCAATAATGCAATAAAATAAATCCAATTTCTTAATTCTGAAAAAGGACATATGCTTAGATTTCAGTTCCATTATGTTGATTTCACACCAATTAACCAATTTGTCAATATCAGATTGAAGGAAAAATTTATCTTCGGGATTATTAGAAGAACGAAAAATTTTGACATCATCGGCATACAACAAAACTTTAGAGTACTTAACAGCTGAAGGTAAATCGTTTATAAATAAGGTAAATAAAATAAGACCAAGGTGGCTACCTTGCGGAACGCCAGAAGGAACTTTTATAGCATTAGACGTAGCGCTTCCATACTTAACTTGTTGAGTTATAAAAGACAAGTATGATTTTAACCATTTTATTGTCATATATTGTTAAAACCATATGTTGTGCAGATCTATGTCACCTATCAGAGTCCACAAGAACAACGTTATCATGTTCTTGTAACGAGTGCCGTTCACAGTCGTTCAACCCTCATGGATGGTATATGGATTTTCTGATCCCCAAATAAGACAATTTTCTGCACGTACAAACCCATTCAGATAGACAAATGCTTCAAAGAAGAAGAGCATTTTTTTCGAAAAATTGACATTGACTTCACTTTTGCTGAATTGCCGGAGCTTTCTACTGGCTTAAGCTCCTGAGTAAAGTGAATTTTTTGCGCACTACATTCGTGGTTTTTTGTTAGAATTCGCTGCGTATCATTTCGTGAAGCTTGAAGCTATTGAAAATTATTCCGAATTAATGTTTGTAGGTTTTTGGCGACACTTTCGTTTACAATGTCGCTGTCCAAAACCGACCCAGTTTCTTTAAATTTTTATCAATCTACGATTGGTTCGAATTTGCAAGCGGTCTCAACATAACTTTCCAAATTTGTGTTCTATGTTTTCACAATTATAAGGTGCAACTTTCTTCATTTTTTTCACTCCGAAAAAAAGATAAAAAAATATTTGCAAAATTTTATCACTCTACGTCAAGATGAAAAAAATACATTTTATACCTACTCTTATATTACGAGCTATAACCCTCTTCCTCATATACCTATTTAGCCTATTTTCAACACCAACTATTCCACATACATATATTAGAAATGTGCTCTAAAAATTTAGTGCCCCTAACTTTTTCAGTTAGATCTCTATTGTTCTTTTAACAGACGAATGGACATTGTTTCAAGATCGTTCAAAAATTATAATTGGACTCAGAAAATATTTCTTAATAGGGTCCTAAATTAATTTATCTATGTGTTACAAACGGAGTGACAAAATGAGTACACCCCCAGAGCATTATTTTTTGGTTGTGGGTATAAATAGTGCTTAAACATCCTTTACTAAGACATCCTTTTTAAATTTTTGAACACTGCTAGAAGATGTTTTTCCTTTTATATCAATTTACATTTTAAAATTTTTTCCCAAAGTGCAGCTCATACCGAATTAAATATAATTAAAAACAGTCTTCGCATCAGAAGGTCAGAAAACTAACGAGGAAAATCATACTGAAATTTTCTGCATTTTATCGAAGTAAAATTTCGATTTAAGCCTTACTACAAAACAATCTATTGTTCTTAAGAATACTCACAACAACAACTAATCATTATTTTTCGTAGCTTAATAAATGATATCTGTAATGCTTTCTGACCTATAATATCACATTTACTAAGTTAAACAGTGTATCCAACCGAAGCCAAATTATAATTGAAATCTAGTATCCAATTTTGAATTTGACATTTACTTAATCATCATGTTAACAATTTAAACGTTATCTTATTCACTCTTCGAAATTATCTTCCAACTCTTGCCTAAGGCTTTATTTCTTACAACCAAAAGTAATTCTTCTTCCAGTTACTCACATAACTCGTAGATTTTACCGTCGTCGTGAAGTAGCAAATAATTTATGTCTTTTGTATAATTAGACGTTTGTTTGCTTGATAGCTCACTGGACACAGATTTAATTACTAACAGATTCAACGGTATTATGATCTATGTACATATGTGTATGTGCTTATGTGTGTGTACGTAAACACTGACATGTGACTTAATATACATACTTACGATGGTCAACTGTCACTTTTTTATAATTCAAATATTTAATATTTTAATTTTATTTAATAATTACATACGTAGCCCATACAACAGTCACTTTATCACTTTAAATATATTTTTGTTAAAAATCCCTTATTATGAAAATAACAATTCGCCAAAAAAAAAAAAAAATAAATAAAACCAGTATAACCATGTCGCACTAAATATAATGACAAAAATGAGGTCGGAAAAAATCATCAGAGGGTTTAAAAATTTATTTATTTTTATTTACCCACCACCAAAATAAATTGCGTGCGGAGTATATTCATATTAATATTCTATTTGTAACACATCGATCCTGTTTTATAAGACGATCTAATATGTACATATATGCCTTTGTCTGTCCGTTAGAGGACGATAGATCTCGAAAATAAAAAGCTAGAGGGATGCAATTTTTCCAGTATAATTTTACTACATCAGAAATATTTGAAAACAGGCAAGATAAGTATAAGAGGAAGGGTGTTGTGGCTTGTTCAGCCAGAGTAGGTCAGAAAAAATGTCTCTCGGACAACAAAAAAAATGAGATTGCGTCTAAATGTAATGACGTAGAGTGCCAAAATTACTAAGTATTTTTGCTGAGTAAAACAGTACATTTCCCGAAAATTACTCAAAAGTATGAAAATTTATACACCACAGTGTTTATTTAAATTCTCAAATATCATAAAACCTACAAAATTAGATGTAAGATGCTAAAATTTCGCAAATATAGCTTCTTCGTTAATTTTATTGAAATGAAGGTGAAAAAAGGACAAAGCTTAACTAAAATTTTTAATGCCCAGCTCGAAGATATGACATATCTACTATTTAATTTAAAACCATAAATCTGACAGCAACCGATAAATTTTTTATTTTTTTTATTTTGAATTTTTTTTTATTCAATATTTAAAAAAAACCTAATTATAATTCCTTAGCGCCAAAAAGGCATTATAGAGGCGAGTTTTCAAAATAATATTGAATATAATAATATATAATATAAAATAATATATAGTTAAATATGTATATACAAAATGTATTTAAATGATATTTGACATTAATCATTAATCATGCTCAAATTTTGCGAACGCTGCTTTCTTGGCAGTGACATTACAATACTAAGAAAAACAAGTAAGAGCACTATATTCGGCTGTGCCGAATCTTTTATACCCACCACCAATTTGATGTACTTTTATAGCGCAGAATTTATTATTTTGCTATTAACATTAATCACTATGGAATAATAACTTTATACTAAAAAATGTATCACTTTCTTTGTATAACTTCGATATGCTAGTAAGATATTTCCGTAATTTTAGTCTTTCAATGAAAGTGGACGTTAAAGTAGGCGTGTCAATAAAGTCTCTGCTAATGTATACAACTTAGACATTTCAATAAGGTCCATTATTATTCCAAAATCTTTATTCGTAGAGAAATTATATGAATTTGTGATAAATCGTTATATGAGATGTGGGGGTAAAAGTGGGCGAGTCACATTTATTTTCCGTTAGAATAATGCCTTTGACTAAACATCACTGGTTGCAAAATTTCAGAATCTTATATCTAATTTTATCAATTTTATTACGCTTCAAATTTATTATATATCGAAAAAGGCAATGTTCGGTATAAATTCTCTTACATTTTTATACCCGCCACCAAAAAAATGGTGGGGGTATATTCATTTTGTCATTCCGTTTGTAACACATCGAAATATCCATTTTAGACCCCATAAAGTATATATATTCTGAATCAGGGTTTGATTTTATGACGATCTAGCTATGTCCGTCCGTCTGTCCGTCTGTCCGTCTGTTGAAAGCACGATAGAGGTCGCACCGAAAAAGCTAGGGGGCTCAAATTTTGCCAGAATCTTTCTTATAGACAAGGTTTACTTGGTATTGAAAATGGGCTAAATCGGAATATTAGGAAGAGAGTTATAGCTCGAAAAGCAAGAGTAGGTCGAAAAAACCGTGTCCTTCAAACATCGAATAAAATGTAATTGTGTCCAAACGCATTAACGTAGACTCATGAAACTTCGAATATATATTTCCTGAGTAAAAACAATATTTTTTTCGAAAATTATCTAAATCTATGCATTAGGAGAGGAGTTATCGATCAAAATGTACGAAAATTTATACCGCACAGTGTATTTTTCGGTATATTTAAAAACAAAAACGTCATAAAAGCAACAAACTTAGATGTACGACTCTGAAATTTTGCACACTTTGCTTTTTGGTGAGGGGCTTTTTTGTAACGGAAAATAAATATGCCACGCCCACTTTTACGCCCACCTCCCATATAACGTTTTAGCTAAAATTCATATAATTTCTCTATTAATAAAGATTTTGGAATAATAAAGGGCTATATTGAAACACCTAAGTTGTACTCATTCGCAAAAATATTTTTGACACGCCTACTATAACGCCCACTTTTTACGTTATCCACCGTTAATGAAATTTAAAAGCTCATAAAACCGCCAAAATAAGAGGTATGATGATAAAATTTGCTACGTATATCCCCCTAGGCAATGTCATTACTGTGCTAGAAATTTGAGTTGCCACGCCCACTTTTACGCCCACCTCCCATATAACGTTTTACCTAAAATTCATATAATTTCTCTATCAATAAAGATTTTGGAATAATAAAGGGCTATTTGAAACACCTTAGTTGTACTCATTCGCAAAAATAACTTTGACACGCCTACTATAACGCCAACTTTTCACGTTATCTACCGTTAATGAAATTTAAAAGCTTATAAAACAGCTACAATTAGAGGTATGATGATAAATTTTGCTACGTCTATCCCCCTATGCAATTTCATTACTATGCCAAAAAATTAAGGTGCCACGCCTACTTTTACGCCCACCTCCCATATAACGTTTTACCTAAAATTCATATAATTTCTCTATTAATAAAGATTTTGGAATAATAAAGGACTATATTGAAACACCTAAGTTGTACTCATTAGCAAAAACAACTTTAACACGCCTACTATAACGCCCACTTTCACTTTTGAATTGTGTCCACACGCATAAACTTAGTCATGAAACTTCGAATATATATTTATCGAGTCAAAAGAATATTTTTCCTTGAAAATCGCTTAAATCTATGAATTATGAAAAGAATTATAGATAAAAATGTACGAAAATTTATACCGCACAGTGTATATTTCAAATTTAAAACGTAATAAAACTGACAAAAATATATGTACGATTCTGAAATTTTGCAAACTTGGCTTTTTGGTCAAAGTCTTCGTTATAACGGAAAATAGATGTGCCGCGCGCACTTTTTTCCTTAAATTTTTATAAAAATATATTAGTCATATACATATATTAGCCTTTATTCATCTTACACTGCACCATTTATTGTACTGTAGCTAAATATAAGATAAAGATGATAAGATAGATGACTCTACTAGCAACTACTAGATGGCATGTTAACAGCTTATGCTTATGTTCTCCTGAAGTTATGCGCTATTAAAAATAAGAATTTAGGAAAATTTTGACCTAAGTCAAAAAAAATTGTCTCTAAACATTATAAACAATTTATTTTCATGTACTAATGGCTAACAAATTTTAAAATTATACAAAACTTATTTCGTTTGAAAATCTTTTAAAAGCAAAATGTTATAGAAGTTTAAAAATCAAAATCTTACTAATAAATTTCCCGTTTTAGAAAAATGCAGAGAATGTATATTTTAAATCACCCTGTGGCCCTTAAAATTTAACCTTAAATTCACTTTCTTCCTCTTAAATTCATGTAAATTCTCTATGAATAAAGATTTTGGAATACTAAAGGACTATATTGAAATATCTAAGTTATGTTTATTAGCAGAAACTTTATTGACACGCGTATTTTAACGGCCACTTTTATTGAAAGACTAAATTTACGAAAACATTTCACTAGCATACCAAAGTTATAATGGGTGGTTTTATTTTAAGGGACTATGTTGATTTTGAATAAAATTATTATGATATTATTATCATTTATTTTTATAATGATAATATTTGTATGCTTCAATTATGTATGGAACAAAATATCGGCCAAATGGCCCCGCAACCTAGGCGGCACACCACGATCCGATAGTCCAAATTTTCAATGACACTGTTGATGCTCGATTGTTGGGCACGATGATGAGTCGAGGTTGCTTGCTCTTTTGCCACGTTATCGTGAAAAACAGCAATGTTTCCCATTCAACGAACTAAGATGGCATTCACAGATGTTTTCACATTACATACAGAACTGCTTTGCAGACATTTAAATATTTTTTACAATTCTCACGATTGTGGACGAATTCGAACGATTATGTTGACCAAAAGAATCACGAAGTGCACGAAATGCATTTTGATTTGAACGCCCATTTTTAAAAAAATCTTTAATATTTAAAAGCGTTGCTCGATTGCGTATTTTTTGCACGGTTCAAATTGAGTTAGTCTGAGATTGAGAAATGTCAAATGAAATACAAGAAAAAAGTTGAAGTTTAGATGTGGTTCACCTTAAACATGGGCCCTTAAAATTTAACCACCCTCTACAAAGAAAGTGATACATATTTTATTATAAAGAGATTATTCTATAGCGATTAACAAAATAAAAAATATTGTGCTTTAAATGTACACAAAATTGGTGGTGGGTATAAAAGATTCGGCACAGCCGAATATAGTGCTCTTACTTGTTCTTACTCTATGTGCCCACATAAAATTAAAGTTAACATTTAACCACGTCTGTTTCCGCAAAATCCATTTTTTGTTAAGGCGAAATTAAAGAAAACAATTTAAGGACAAATCAAACTTTAGGAAACCAATACATATTTCGTTATACTTGTATATTATTTTCTACTGATTAGAGCTGTCAGATAGCCAGAGCCAACTTATATTTACTAAACCGTTTAATTGATTAAAATTATTCTTAAAACTATTTTCACTAAAATAAATTAAAGTAATTTAAATATATATGCAATTTATATCTTTACCAGATTTAGAAAACACTTGTTACAAATTTTAATTTTTGTTACCAAAAAGTTTTCTTCATTCAATAAAACTTAATCCACAAATCTGCTAGCAACACGTTTATGCTCAAGTTGGTTGTTAACTGCTTTAAAACTACATAAAATACACCAGTTTTTACTGTTTAAAAAGTAAAATCGTTTAACTTATACAATCGGTAAAAGGAAAAAAATAAATAAAACTATTTTATAATATGTCAACAAGTTCAGAACACGTTTTGTAATAAAATATTCTAATTGGCATAAAAACTTAAATCCCTTAAAAAAGCAATTAAATTTATGTTGGTTGGTTTACACAACAACAATGACATCAAAATCAACAGCAATAGTAGTAACAGCAACAGCAGCAAGAAACAACAACATTTCAAGAATAAAATAAAGACTGTAATTAACACAGTTTTATTGTAAAAACCTTTTATATCTGTAAATCACCCCAAGGAATTGCATCATCTTTAGATGATCATAAAATACATTCACTCACAAAAACTACACAAATGCATATGTGTAAATGATACATAACAATAATAAAAGTGTATAAACATACATATAACTATACATATAACCAAATACATATGTATGTATGTATTTCTAGCAATATAAAACGTACATATTAAAATGAACCACTAACGACATGCTGCAGGACAAACCTTAAGAGTTTAGTGTACTTAACATGAGTTCGTTTTGTTTTGTTTTGTTTTCTTTTTTTTCTTATTTGCAACCACCACTACATCAATGACTTATGAGTGTATATATGACATGAAAAATAACTACAACAAAAACGTTATAAAAGAAAAGTATTAGAAAAGATTACTCGTATACGAGGATATTGCTGGTTAGTCTGTTTAGTATGTAAAATATCCATAGACATTTGGCTACATAAATTGTGAGTGCATGTGGACGTGTGAGTGGTGATGAGTGGTTTGTGAGACTTATGATGATGACAATCATAACTTTGTCATCAAGTGTATACCCAAAAGCATACAGAAATGTATGTTTGATAAATTCAAATGTAACAAAAGACAGCACAAAGAAAGAAAAACAACTTACAAGCCCCACACAGACACATAAGCATACTTCCACATGTGCATTTAAATATATTAAAAAAAAATCTAAAAAGAAACTGTAACTTATCCAAACGTTGTAAGACGCACTATGGAATAAAATATGTTCTCAAGGTTACATAAAATAAAACATTAAAAAAATCGAAAATGAAAAACTTCTGAATAGCTCTGCAGCGCTAGAAAATCTCTGTGTGTAAGATTTCGTTAATTTTACTAACAATTGTAAAAATCTTATAATAACTAAATGAAAAAGTATTCTTTTTTTTGCCAAATGTTCGATATATTAAGAGAGTTTTTTTAAATGTCACTAAGTCTTCAATTTATTAATTCAAAAATTTGTTTAAATTAAATTTAATGATTTTTTCTTCAAATCTTACAATTAAAGATCCTGTTTGAAAAGTTTTAGATTTTTTAATTTTCTTCATTAAATTTTTAGTTGATGTTTATTTTTCCAAATTTTCAATATTGCCTATATGGAATATTATATGATTTTTAGAACTCAAGTCAGAAATAAATAACTATTGTTGAATATATAATTTCAAATAGCTTAATTTACATGATAATTTTATTACTTACTTTAACTTACAGTAATTTCAGTTGCAGTAGATTTATTTATAGTAGTTTATGTACATGTAATATCTGGCTTAAAACGTATTGAATGAATTGAATTCAAATAGTGTACCTAACATTGGTCACATAGCCATTGAAGCTCAAAAAATTTACAGTTTTTATACCCACCACCAAAAACAGAAAAGTCTGTTATGGATTATCTGAGTTAAATTAAAACAATTATTATATAATTTTAAAAGAAGGAGCTGAGATGCCCACACAAAGCTCATATTATTTTTAAACTACCTCTGGGTACCAAATTATATTTTCATCTCTTCTGCCACACTATTAGTTTTCTCCAGAACGAACTTTGCGAACATGCATAGGTGTTTTGTTTTCTATAGACCAGATTTACTGGAAATTGCGCATTGTTCTCCTGGTTGTGGACACATTTGGTTGATTATCCTGACCAAAGAAGGGTACAAGTGCGATTTGATTTGAATGCCCATTTTCATAAAAACATTCAACAATCTAAACGCGCTGCTCAATTGTGTTCCACTCAATGGTTGAGCTTGTCAAACACTGAAACAAGGAAATGACAAATTAAGTTGGGCAAAAAACTTGACGTTAAAGTGTGACTTAAAATGAACATCTTGCTTTATGATTAAACCACCCTTTATAAACAAAGAACTATGTAATGTATATACGATAGTTTATTATAAAGGCGTATCATGAGAGTAAGGCTATACCACCTACATGTGATATATTTGTAAATTTATATGGACAGCATTGTGGCGATAATGATAACAATATTTGGAAAAATTCCCATTTGGCGTAATTATTTTGATGCTCTAGGTAACATTTTTCCTTGGAAAAGTATACTAGCCTTGATAATAATGCAAGTCCGAAGTATAGAGATATTATAACCCTTGGTTGAGGCACAAAATAATCCTGGATCTCATACATAAAGAGGTTCTGTAGAATCAGATGCCTATGGAGCGCATAAGTAAAGTGAAGGTAGTAAAAATGACATCATTATCTTTACTGGTTGAGTATAAAAGAATTCCGGGCTTCATACTTAATGAGGTTAGGAAGACTAAGATCACGGTAGTTTGAGAATCGTTAACCTCGAACTTTAGAGATTAAATAGACTCAGATGTCCGTAAGCGCATAAGTCGATTAAATTTGGTCGAAAGATACAGCAGATGAATCCATGCAAAATGATGGCATGGTTAGTGACATTTGTTTCATTACTGATGGGGCATAGGAAAAGTCCGGAAGTCATTTTTTAAGATTTTAGGGAGATTCAGATCGCGATAGTTTTAGAATCACTATGAGGAACCTCAGTCTAACGATGATGCTGGCAATTACTAAAGACTCTGTGACAAGGATTATGAGGAAGCACTATTCAGCAGTGTGAAATCGTGTTCTAGTGTAGATCAAACAGCAGTTGTCCCGAGACTCAGTAAATGTCTATCTATAAATTTTCCCGTCAGCATTTAAAAACCTTTGATACTCAGGACACCGTTGTGAATTAACCAATTAGTTTTTATCTACAATCATACAACTCAATCACAGCATGTTTGTCTTGGATTATAATTACAAAAAAATTTTATAATGTTCACCACAACTAAAAGTTATTAAAGGAAACATTACACGAAAATCAAAATCACAAAATTATTCGTTTGTGTGTAATTACATGTACACAGTCATAAGCTGACTCTAAAATAATTACATAGAAATATATATATGTATATTATAAACTATTACTGTTTACCATAGATTTTATCAGCGTTTATATACAATTTATAAACATTTCTTTACAGAATTATAAAATTTAGAACAAAATCTTGATCAGTTTTCTCCACTGTGTCACGAGTACTTACAAGTAAAAACAGAAAAGTAAATATAAAAATATGAATTAAATGAAATAAAAAAGACAACTTGACAAATGTAAATGTCATACGCTTTTTTTATTAAAGTAATAGAATGAAGAACAGACCGAGAAGGAAGATCTTTTAAGAGTTGAAGTCAACAAAAGAGAAAACAGAAAACTTTTGTTAGTAAGTAACAAAATTCAAAAGTCAGATTTGTTAAGCTTAGCTAAGGAAAAAATTTAAGTTAACATACTACTACAAACACACACATTCATACCCAAGGACCTTTATACAAACTAACGTATAAGCTTTAGCTAAAAATAAAAAATATACAAAATGAACAAAGAAATACTGTGGGCTGAATGATGATGGCCTTCTACAAACTAAAATACACATGCACATGAACACATTTATAAAAGTCATAGTTTTCACAATTGCAGTTATATTTATACTTGTATGATTTTATACAATAGAATATTATTTCTCCGTACGCATCCATATGTTAAGAAACGCATACAGCATAGTAGATATTTCTTTATATAAATTCATAAAATATTGCAATTGCAAGTTGATATTCTTTAGTTATGCTAAATCTGTAAGTACTTAGTACACAACAGTGCGTTTGTTTCAATGTGTTTAGGATTTGAGAAGAAGAAAATGTATGAAATTTACTTTTAAACAATAAGAAGCAACGACTTTTACTTTTTTTACTGAGTCCAAAAAAATCATTAAAATTTAAAAATTTCATATACAAGAAAGAGGAGTTATCGTTGGTCATAAATATTGTAGTCTTTGGTATTTATATAGTTAAATACAATTGACCATAATAATAAATATTCAATTTATTAGCCATTAGAAATGCCTTCTATCATTTTCTTCTAAAATCAAGTTTTGTTTGTAGGGTGAATTATGTTGAACGTAAAATAATATTCAAACCTTTTGTATATGTTTTTAGGTATGTACATGCATATACATACATATGTATGTATGAACATGTGAGCTTATGTATTCATTTTTATTAACTACTATAAGATTTTATCTGTCTGTTATAAGTTCATTCTTACGGTCACAGAAATGTTACATTATATTCTGTAAATTTTCAATGTATCGTACTTAAGATTTGTACATTATTATATTTTATTACTGTAAATATTGAAATACATATACAATTATATATAGTATTTGCTTACATACAGGGTAGATGAAATTTAAAAATATATACATAAGTTCATTTTGATTTGGCAACTTAAATATCTTATAAAAATGTTTCTAGTTCAAACAAAGGGTGTTTCTCTTTAAAAAATAAACGTGAAATTTTCGCGATAACAATGAATTGTTAGTAAGAAGATACATTTCGATTAAATAAGAAGTAAAATCTCTGTAATATAGCCACCATGCCTCTGATAATACGCCATTACACTTTTCATGAAATTTTCTATAACTTTTTTAAAAATATATGGCTTGTCTCAACGATGACGTGTTGAGTCACGAATTTGAGCTCAACAAATTTAGGAAATTAAAGATTTTTTGTTGTGATTCGTTAGATATTATTATTCGCGTCTGTCATGCTTTCTTCGTTGTATAAACCGCACTATATAAGTGCACTGTTTAAATGCACCCTTACATAGTGTGGTGGTGAGTCGGCGCTGTATGAAGCCCGGTAAAAGTTTTACTCAACTAGAATTCTCAAAGCGAACAGACGCCAACAGAAATTTCTTCTTAAAAATAAATAAGTAAAAGTTTAAAATTTGAAATAAAAACAAACAAAAAAAATTGAGAACAAAATAAAGGTGAAGATAGACCAAAATATAAACAAAAGAGTGGTAATTCTAGTGATAAAAGAAAGAAAAATAAAGTGACAAATGGGAAGATCTTTTGTGAAAACACGACAGTGGCACTTAACACCAATAATTTATTAACCCGTGGCATTTGGATAATAGCCACCACCAGCTCTAAAACAACAGTAAACAATTGTTAATACAAAAAGTATTTTATTGGTTGTAATAAGGAAATTGTCGTCAAAGTTGCACGTACCACGTTTCAACTGTATAGTCATGACAGCCAATATGTGTGCAAAGTTTCACAAAAATTGGTCCAGAGCAAGTACCTCAAAATTATAACTTTTTTATGGGCGTGACCCTGCCCACTTTTCTAATTACGAAATGATATAGCCATGACAGCTCAATATGTGTGCAAAGTTTCAGAAGAATCGGTTAAGTGCAAGTTGCTACAAATTATAACTGATTTTTATGGGCGTGACCCCGCCCACTTTGTACCACTCATAAACACTCCCTGGAATGTGTACAACAACTTGCCAAAGTTTGAGTCCGATCGGATTTACAGTTTCGTAGGCTATAGCTAATACACACACAGACAGACAGAGTTTCACTTTTATATATATAGATTATATATGATATCAAATATATTTTTTTTGGTATGGGGAACACTATGTATGACCCTTTCTCCGATCATATCCATTTTTTTTCTCGAATAAGGGAATTGTTATCACAGTAATTCGTACAAAGTTTTGAAGGAATAGTGCTTAAAATTTTTCATAAAATATGTTCAATTTGTGTGGGAGATATCACGCCCACCTTAAATATAAAAAACAAATGTAGCTTATGCCCATTCGGAAGGTAGAGCTAAAGCATTGGTGAAAAAAATATTTTCGAAAAAAAACTCACAACAAACAAACATTTGTTTTTTATTATATAAGTATCAACATGTTAAAGCCTCCCTTTCCATTGTTAAGATTAAAAATTATGCCTTAGCATTCCCTAAAATATTAACTTTTATATGTATAAATAAATACATACTCAATTTATACATTTAAATTTAAAATAAAATTTATAGTCAGGTTATAAAACTTGGGCTGTGTTGTTTTATGCCAGACATCTAAATGCATAATTAATACAAAAGGCCCTAAGTCAAAATATTTTTTTCCAAAAATTTAGCAACTATAAGCCCTATCTCACATATTTTAAATTAATAAAAAAAACAATGAAACATAATTGAATTTCTCAGTTGTTTTAATAAAAGTCTGCTTAAAAAAAAATTATTATTTTTCAGATTTATTTTAGTTTTTTTTTTCTCCTGTTAAATAGCTAATAGTTGAGATAAGACTTTTATATATTAAACCATGGATATGCATGTAAATATGTGTTCTATTTATATAAATATATTTTGTATTTACATAGGCATGTAAATTTAAACTATTGCCAATAAAACACACAAAACAAAATTTTTAGGAAAAAAAAACAGATTCCACAAAAATATTAAATGAAAATGGATTATTTATCGATTCAAAGTAATTGTCTGAAAGCTTAACAATAAAGTTAAGCTAATATTTTCAAATAAACGCCTATTAAAGCATTTAGTACATGCTGAGCAAGATAAGTCATGGCCACACATACACAAGTATATTTATTTAAACAAAAAACGAAAATAACATACACTTACACATGGAAATATTTACTGAACTCTGGTACTGCAGGACAAACAAACAAACAAAACTTTATTTAAGTCTCAACTCACTCACATTCATAAGCTAAAGATACAAAACGAACAAACCAAACAAATGTACGGTGTTAACAGCTACACGAACAAATAAATGCTATATGATAATAAAAACCCATGAAGGAACCAACCAGTACAATAACCGACAATTGGGACAAAAGTCTAAGCTCTTTCATAAAACAAAAATTTATGGTTGGCAACGATAACCTACAAATACATTCAATAGCCTCCATTTCAACACACACACATACTTATAGTTACACTAAATTTTTGGATTCTTTAGTTCTACAAACAAAAGACTATAATAGAGGAGCATAGAGTACAGAGAGATGGCTATTATTGATAAAGGTCGTTGACCATTTATAGTAAAAACGGCATAAAAACAATACAGATATTACTAACAATATAAGTAATACATTTGAACATACAGTGCAGTGAGAAAACTTTATAATTTATTTTATTTTAGTTACTGTGTTAGTGTTTAATAAATTGGGAAATAATTATTTATATCTAACTATGTTCGAATACAAATAAATATATTTTAATTCTAAAAGAAATGTCAACGCCTATTCATGTTGTTCATGTCTTGCGGCCATTTGTTTTGTGTTTGCCAAAAGTCTTAAAAAGAACAAGATCTAATATTTCACTGCAAACAATTTCTAAGAATTTATATTTAAAAGAAAAGTATTTATTTAGATCTAAAATTTGCAATGCTATAATATATTTAGTCAATTGGTGTTCTAAATTCAAATGCAGTAAATTGAAAACATGGAAATATACGACTAATGTAAATAGCAACTCGAAACTAAATGTGTTCTTTCAAATCTCAAATAGCTGACACAAATTAAACATTCCAAATAAAACAATTATTAAAATAAATATTTACTTTAAAATTATGAAAACATTAACATAAGAGCTGATTTATTCGAAAATCAAATTTTTTTGTATTACAGAGTTGACTAGTACATACATATACACATCTTTAGATTTTTTGTAAGAAAAAAAAAATAAACTGAAAGAATATTGACAGAGACCTGCACCAATAACTTTTGTTAGGAATTACACTTTGTGAAGAAATACTCTACAGTTATGTTGAAGTTTGGCTTACAGTTTAAAGCTTAGACGGCTATAAGCGGCTTCTAAATGTTATTCACGGCTCGTCATATCTGACTCTTAGACACAATAAACATACCATACATAGTAGTATTATTTTTGGAAAATTTTTGTTTGAAAAACAGCAAAAATAATAATGTTATCAGTAAGTAATAATAAAACAAGAGCGCCGTATGTAAAGTAAAGGATAGTTGTCATTTCTTTTTATTATTATATGATGATATGATGGTGTGGTTCAATTATGTAAGGAACAAAATATCGGCCACATCCATCCGATGGTCCAAAATTTCGATGACGCTGAGGCATAATTGATGTTCTATGCCGTTAATGTGCCAAATTATCTCATCCATTAGCTCTTAAATTGTTCTGTCTTATTGACGTACACCTTTTCTTTCAAATAACCTCAAAGAAAGAAGTCCAACCGTGTCAAACCACATGATCTTGGCGGCCAATTGACATCGGCACCACGTGAAATAACACGGCCATTGAATTTCTCGCGCAAAAGAGCCATTGCTTCGTTAGCTATGTGGCTAGCAGCACCGTTCTATTGGAACCACATTTCGTCCAATTCGTTATCATCCCACGATAGCGATTACCACAGTAAATGCCTGACCGGCCTCATTTTGGAAAAAATATGGCCCGATGATGCCGCCAGCCCATAAACCGCGCCAAACAGTCACTCTTTGTCTGTGCATTGATTTTTCAGCAATCACTCTTGGATTATCATTCGCCCAAATGCGGCAATTCTGCTTACTGACGAATCCAATGAGGTGAAAATGTGCGTCATCACTGAACTTAATCATACACGGTTGCCATTTCTTGCCACCATTCTGACCATTGACAACATTTGGAATGGTCAAGATTTTTTAGTTCTTAGTCAATTGCACCTTGTAAAGCGTGTAAATGCAAGTTTTTATTCATAATGTTCATCAACGACAAGCATTTGTTGTTAAATCGACTTCTCTATCTATAAGAAATTAGAATATATACTATACACTTTATGGATTATCAAATTAATAATGTAGAAATTGCTATATTTCAGTCATTTATATGGCAATTTTGTCACTTATCATCACTTAGTGTTTCAAGACCATAACTGATCCAATTATGATCAAAACTTTATTAGGAAATCGATAATCTGAAGTTTTACGTGACATTTTTGCCATAAGTTTTTTTTCGTCGGTGTATTTCTGCAATCCAAACTTTTTTACAATTATTGCCAAAAATATAGGTAAAAAACAGAGGCAAAGTTGTTTTTTCGCTTACATCTCGGTTAGTAATCTGCCCACATAACTAATTTTCAATAGCAAATTTTTTGAAAGCATTTCTAATAAACTTATATCTTAAAGAAGTCTGAGGTATACATGTGGGCTTTAAAAAGTTAACTTCAACATACAGAACGCACAGACGAACTTATTTAAATCAGTTCCTCTTTCTATAAGGCAAATGGATAACGTAGAACTTACAAACGAAGTGGCAATCTTATACATACCACTTTAAATTGTAAACAAAATTGTACGTAGTTATGACAATAAATTTGATCTTTTTGTACTCACATACATTTTTTACTATAAATAAGTTTACTATAAGTTTAAAATTGTGCAGGTTAAGGGGACAAAGTCGTGACTACTATATTCGAGTCATATATTCGCCATTTAATTCAGGACTCCATCTTTAATATTTTTCTTTTCATATCTAACTATATTTACATATTCAACCCTTTTTATTTGATACCAATATTGGCTCTTTTGGTTGTGTAGAAACTAAAAAATATCTATTTTGATTGAGGAAAAACGCCGAAACTGTACTTTGTGTACTTTAGTGCTGATATCTCAGTTGATTTTAAACCGTTTTGTTGTTTTTCTTAGAAATAATTTCTGAGATTACGGCTTATAATTTGGTGTCCTAAGCCCTAAGCATGTTCAAAAATTATTTAGGATTTATAAAAACATTTGAAAAACAGTGAAATGGTTTTTGCTCATAACTTTGACGATTAGTTACCAATTTATCCAAAATTATTTATAAGTATCTCCAGAGGCATACCAAATTTAAAATTAGTAACAAGCGTGTCTATAAGTTATCCTAGGGCCGAAAAATTTTAATTCTTTCTGTGAAAAAAATCAAGAAAAAAAACAGAGGAAGTCGTGTTTATTTTCTCATATCTCAGATAGTTATTGGGCAATTATGCTGATTTTCAACATGTTTCTGATATTTTTGTACCTTGCATGGTTCTTGGCGATACCAAGGGGAATTCAAAAGTTGATTTCAGCAAACACGAGGACGGACAAACAGACAGACAGCCGAATTATTCTTAATCAGCTCCCCTATTCTCAAGCTTTCAGAAAATTTATACTGTAGGGGATGGGAAATCAATATTGTAGACATTTCACACGGAATGACAAGCCTATATACCCTTTTACACTGTCGTGTGAAGGGTATAAAAAAACCAGCTGAAAGAAATTTTCATGCAGGTCTTCAGAATCAAAATCGGTTTTGTATTTTAGGTGTTATAGGATTTCTAAGTTGCTATTATCATACATGTAACAAACGAAAAATATCTACCAATATATATAAAAGTAAAACTCTTTGTGTGTGTGTTAGCTATAGACTCCGAAACTGTAAAACCGATCGGACTCAAACTTTGGCAAGTTGTTGTACACATACCAGGGAGTGTTTATGGGTAGAAAAAGTGGGCGGAGTCACGCCCATAAAAAATTAGTTATCATTTGTAGCTACTTGCACTTGACCGCGGTTAGAAAAGTGGACAGGGCCACGCCCATAAAAAAGTTTAAATTTTGAAGTACTTGGAATGGACTGATTATTCTAAAACTTTGCACACATATTGAGCCGTCATGACTTTATGATTTTAAATTTTTTAATTTTTTTTGCACTTGATATTCAATTTAAATTCAGAATGCATTTTATTCCTTAAGGGGCGTAGCAACGCGCCCCGGGCTTTTCTAGTACTAAATAATACAAAAAGGTTAAAATAGTAAAAAAAATATACAAATAAGAAATCTTCTTGTTTTATTATTTTTTCTGTTGTAAATTTGGTGTTGATTTGACTTATTTCATATTTGATTTATTTTACATTGTGGATTTTTTTTCTTGATCCAGCGATTTCTGGGAATAATATACAACTTTGTAGGGAGCAGATAAATATGTTAATATTAATAAATAAATGTTTTCTTTATAGTTTATATATATTATATTAATATAGTCATATATAAAACAAACTTTTCATTGTTAACCCAAAAAACTAGTTTAATGTAAATAACTTCTAGTACTTCTCCAAATCCAAAAGATTTAGCTTTTAATGATGTGCTTCAAAATACATTCAAAAGCATTGAAAATATCGTAAACAATCCATGTAGGTAAATATTATTTACTAGGGGTTTATAAACTTATTAGAATGAAGTGAATGTTATTAATATACTAGCCAAGCCCGGCGCGCGTTGCTACGGCCCTTAGTGAATAAAAATGCAGTCTGAATTTTAAATGAATATCAAGTGATCGAAGCTAAAAATTATTACTTTTTTTATGGGTGTGGCACTGTCCACTTTTCTAATCACGAAACTGTATAGTCATGACAGCTCAATATGTGTCAGAAAAATCAGTCAAGTGCAAGTATCTAAACATGATAACGTTTTTTTTATGGGCGTAGCCTTGCCCACTATATACCACCCATAAACACTCCCTGGAATGTGTACAACAACTTGCCAAAGTTTGAGTCCAATCGGCTTTGCGGTTTCGGAGTCTATAACAAACACACATACACACAGAGTTCCACTTTTATATACAGAGTATATTTTTATTTAATTAATACAATTTATGTAATTAAATACATTTTCTTAATACAATTGTCATATAATCATTCGTTTCTCAAAGATGTATTTTTCAATTGAAAATAGATTGCAATAGATGCAATAGTATCAATGCTAAAATACATTCAGAATAATTTCAATAAAAATCAATATATCATTGTATTGCATACACTAGGCTTTAAGTTTTTCAGCCAAATTTTTGCCTTCACACATGTGAATACAGTTAAATTAAAAATTCCCCACAACTCTGCCACATTGTTGTTTACCTTAGGAAATCTCCAGAAAAAAAAAGATTTCCTTTTTATTCAAAAGTGCCTGGATTTCAAACTGTTATAAAAATAACAAGTAAGAGCACTATATTCGGCTGTGCCGAATCTTTTATACCCACCACCAATTTTGTGTACATTTAAAGCACAATATTTATTATTTTGTTAATCGCTATGGAATAATCTCTTTATAATAAAATATGTATCACTTTCTTTGTAGAGGGTCGTTAAATTTTAAGGGCCCCCACCTAAGCTTTTTTCTTGCATTTCATTTGACATTTCTCAATCTCAGACTAACTCAATTTGAACCGTAGAAAGATACGCAATCGAGCAACGCTTTTAAATATTAAAGATTTTTATAAAAATGGGAGTTCAAATCAAAATGTATTTTGTGCACTTCGTGATTCTTTTGGTCAACATAATCGTCCACAATCGTGAGAATTGTAAAAAATATTTAAATTTCTGCAAAACAGGTCTGTATAAAATGTTAGAAAATCTGTGAATGCCTTCTTAGTTCGTTGAATGGGAACCACTGCTGGTTTTTGCGATAGTGTGGCAAAAGAGCAGTCAACGTCGCCTCATCATCATGCCCAAAAATTGAGCATCAACATTGTCATTGAAAATTTGGACCATCAGATAGAGGAGTGGCGCCAAGGATGGGGGCGGCTATTTGGCCGATATTATGTTCCATACATAATTGAAGCATACAAATATTATCATTATAAAAATAAATGATAATAATTTCATAATAATTGTATTTAAAATCAACATAGTCCCTTAAAATTAAACCACCCATTATTACTTCGATATGCTAGTAAAATGTTTTCGTAAATTTAGTCTTTCAATGAAAGTGGCCGTTAAAGTACGCGTGTCAATAAAGTTTCTGCAAATAAACATAACTTACATATTTCAATATAGTCCTTTAGTATTCCAAAATCTTTATTCATAGAGAAATTACATGAATTTAAGAGGAAAGTTTTATCTACGAAATAGTGCTAATTTATTTTTGTTATCTTATATTCTCCTGAAGTTATGCTCTATTAAAAATGGGAATTAGGAAAATTTGGACCTAAGTAAAAAAAAATTATCTCTAAACGTTATAAACAATTTATTTTCATGTGCTAATGGCTAACAAATTTTAAAAGTATACAAAACTGATTTCGTTTGAAAATGTTTTTAAAGCAAAATGTTATAGAAGTTTAAAAATCAAAATCTTACTAATAAAATTCCCGTTTTAGCAAAATGCTAAGAATGTTTTTTTTTAATTACCCTGTTCTCTGTAATATATGTGAAATAAAGTTTTGATTTTTGTCCCACGAGGTACACTAGTGTCTACATTCGAATGAACTTTAAAGTTTTTCAATCGATGACCACAAAAAAAAAATGAGTTTTTGGCCGCCTTCTCGTAGAATGGTCCACTGTGCGGCGAACATTTGGCCGATATTTCATTTCATACAAATATTATCATTATAAAAAGATATGATAAAAATTTCCTAAATAATTTGTGTTATATTCAAAGTCAACATCGGTCCTTAAAATTTAACCACCCTTTACAAAAGAATAGATAGATAAAAATATAATTTGACTAAAAAATGTATTTTAAATATTTAAATACATAATTTAAATCTACTGATGCACATTTTTTTTATATTTTTAAATCTATAACCTCATAAAACTGTGGGAACAAATATGTATGTTTAGAATTTGGCACAAATTGTTACTCTAGCTAATTTTTTTTTCAACAACCTCGGTCATTTTCGTTTTCACGAACCCTCATAAAAATCCCTTGTGGGATGAAAAAAGTTGTTAGCATGCCCTCTAGTAGTTGTTGGTAGAGTCATCTACTGTTTTATATTGTATTTATCTACAGTGCAATAAATGGCGCAGTGTAAGATGAATAAATGCCAATAAATATGACTAATATATTTTTATAAAAAAAATTAAAGAAAAAAGTGGGCGTGGCACATCTATTTTCCGTTATAACGAAGACTTTGACCAAAAAGCCATGTTTGCAAAAATTCAGAATCGTACATATAGTTTTGTCAGTTTTATTACGTTTTAAATTTGAAATATACAGTGTGCGGTATAAATTTTCGTACATTTTGATCCATAACTCTTTTCCTATTCACAGATTTAAGCGTGTTTCAGGGAAAAATATTCTTTTGACTCCAGAAATACATATATTCGAAGTTTCATGACTCTACGGTTATGCGTTTGGACACAATTCCATTTTTTTCGATGTTAGAAGGACACGGTTTTTTCGACCTACTCTTGCCTTTCGAGCTATAACTCTCTTCCTAATATTCCGATTTAGCCCAATTGATTCTGGTAAAATTTGAGCCCCCTAGCATTTTCGGTGCGACCTCTATCGTGCTTTCAACAGGCGGACAGACGGACGGACATAGCTAAATCGTCATAATATCAAATTCCGATTCAGAATATATATACTTTATGGAGTCTTAAATGGATATTTCGATGTGTTACAAACGGAATGACAAAATGAATATACCCCCACAATTTTTTTGGTGGCGGGTATAAAAATGAATTTAGTTTTATAGTCGGCAGTAATGCCTTACGAATACAGTTTAAACCAAATTAAAATTAAATTTTTAGAAATTTACAAATAACTTAGTATTCATTGATAAGTTTAATATTATTTTTCATTTTACTTTTAGATGTCAATTGTTTTGGGGATTTTTACTTAATAGTTACGACATTCGTGCTGTTAAATATAGCTCCCTTTTAAGTATTCATTATAGTTTACAAAAATTTGTCCCTTTAACTTAATATATTATCAAACAAATTATACAAAAATAATTTTTTTAAGTGAACTTACCTCTTGTAGCGTATAACAATGTGATAGTCTAATGCTAATTCATATTCAAATGTTTTTCAATGCACATTTAGATTCTTGTGCAATTGTTCTTTCAAAAAGGCATGTGTATGCACAATTGTCTGTCTAGTGTTTAAATGTAGTGTAATGACACAATGATTAGGAAAACTTGTGTAAAATAGTGAAGAGACAGTCATTCAGCCCCACTTTCATTTGAATATTGCATAAAAGCATTTAGTATTTGAAAATGTTCCTATTTTCTATTTGGTTTTGTGGTTTAACAAACAAAATCAACGAAGGCATAAGTTTGTTCACTTATACATGCTTTAATGAACAGTGATTTGAATGAGCATGTGAGTGAAATAAAAAAATATATTTAGAACAGTACTAATATTATTAAAAATTTTTAAAAATTAATTAAAATCTATGAGATAGCAAACTATTCACATCTGTAGTACAAACAAGAAAAAAATCATAATTACGACTGTCAGGTAGTGATAAAACAAATTTTCTTGTTTTTTTGATTTTGTTTTAATCTAAATAGAATTATATAAATTAGTACTTGATATTATTTACAGATATGGAACTTTAAATTGGCAATACCCTTTAGTTAGCGGCCATTTTATCAGCCGTCAAGTAATTTATGTTCTGTTTAGTTTGCGTTTTAACATAAATAGACTGACGCATGAATAGTAAACCGTAGATTCGATGTATGAGTCCAGAACAAGATTGTCGTTTATCCCTTTTCTCATAATCGAATTTAGTTTAGCGATATAGCTCACTTTTGTTTGGATTAATATGTCAATATACTAAACTGCCATTTTTAGGGTAATGATTTTCCGTTGCATCCAGTAAATCTGAGTGCTTCGAGTGCTTTATGGGCTCGTGGAGTCATTGGTTATTCTTATGTAATGATCAATGGTAACCGCTTTTAAGCCATGATTATTTCATCAATTAAACAACCAAAATATGAAGTAGCTTTGGTTTCAACAAAACAAAGCAACATGTCACACAACTTGTGCCACAAATGAATTATTAAAAGACAAATTCAGTTACCGCATAGTTTCACGTTTTAAAAAATTGGCTTATTAGATATTGATATCTCACTGCCTCTAGAGTTGCCATACAATTTTTATTATCTTTGAAATTATGTTCTATTTTGTAACGAATTTTGTTATAACACTTTTCAAATGCAATACAAGAGAATTGGAAATTCGCTGCTCAATGTGTGAGAATGATCAACAAATTTGACAAGAAATTAATGAAAATTATTTATTTATGTAAATTTACCATGTCCTTTTAAGGCAAGTAGGAAGCGAAAGCCGATATCAAGCATATTTTACAACATGACCAATGCTCAGCGGTTGATTCTACGTTAGCAACTGTAGTAATAACATCTGAATCATTGTATCAAACTCAGCTTTATTTTTATTATAGTCAATAGTTTGGTGAGGTTTATCTGAAATTCTGATTGCTCTACCTGAGTCACCTTTTGCCGTTATGTACTCCGTGAGGGTATTTGTATCGAATTCATATTAGTTTCATGCAAATCAGCACATATTACTTTTAGGATTTTTTGTTCTATTTGAAATATATTGCTTGCAAAAGTCACATTTGATCTGGCCAGACCAAGAGGCTTAAAGTGTGAGCAAATGTCAAAAAGCTCTTTTGAGTTCTTATGTTATATCTTTTTGTTTCTAGTTAATTTAAAAGTTTGCCTTTTTGGAGCTTTTATTATCTTCTTTAATAATTTTAGACAATATATCGATTTAATGAAAAATTCGATTACAGTGGAGGCTTTCAATTTCATTGTCCTTTTAAAATGTTTTCAATTATAAAGAAATTAAATTTTATTTGTGATACTAAAGGAATACACAGAAAAAATTAGTTTCTATCAACAATAGCCGAGTCGAATGCATTTGCGGAATCATGCGTATTTTATTGTTGGTTGTAAAAGGTTTTCCAATAATTCTGATATGATTTCTTAAAAAAATCGCACTTCCTTAAAAATGGAAATTCAAAATTTTTTTATTTACTCTGAAGTAAAGTCGATACAATTAAGTTCTAAATGAAACGTCAATAAAATGGCTTCCACAACTTTTTTTGCAAAACGAATTCAATGAGACAAATTTTCCAGTATTTTTCCCATTAAATCAAGTCGTGTTTCAAGAATGACACGTTCGATATTGACTTGTAAACAGTCTGGTTTATTTCGAAAAACCAATGACTTCAAAAACCCCAAAAGAAATAGTCTAATAATATTTAATCACAACTTTTTGAAAATTTCAAGGCAAAATCAGCAAATTCGCGGCGTTTACGGTGGTCCAATGGCTTTAGTTCTTGAGTAAGAACAATTTTATATGGATGAAATTCCAAATCCGTTCTTCAAATCCGCCAGGTTGTGGTTTGAGACAGTCCCAATTGTTGAGATCGTCTTGGAATCGACAAATCGCGGTCTTCAGCAACACTTGCCTGAACGGCAGCAATATTTGCATTACTTCGAGAGGTTTTTTGTCTTATTAACACTTGAACATTATGTTAAGAAAATGTGAGTTTAAAATTATTATTATTATTATTATTATTATTATTATTATTATTATTATTATTATTATTATTATTATTATTATTACGGCCATAAAATGGCAAAAGTGCACGAAAAGTTGCAATTGAGAAAAGTTTATTTTGATAATAAAACTGAATAATTTGTAAACGTTGTTCTTGCTAATACAATAAAAAACAAATGACAGATTACGGCATATTACAATCAAATCATCTCTACTGGAAAACCTTTTATATCATATATTAAACTCGCAAATTGTTAAGAAATAGAATATTTAATATTCTATTAATATTGTTGTCATATAGCCTAGTTAAGGAGTTTGAGAACGAAATTTAGTTGTAAAGTCCAAATTTTCTGTATCAACCATCAGTTTGAATAAATTGTAAATTTTTTATTTAAATCAATCAATTATTTGTTTTTACATATTATTCGACTATAATTCTGACCTTTTATTTGTGATATTTGATATACTGAAATAAATTATGATGAATTTTAAACACCAGCTACGCTTGCATTATTAGTAATGTTTAATCGGTAATTGTTTTAAACTAAATGAAATTTTAAAATCCAATTTAGATAATTTGATATGTTTTAGGGTTTTTGGCATAAATTTAAAGCAAAATCTAAAAAATATTTAAAACCTATTTGAAATATAATTTTTTAATTCAGAAATCTTTAAATTTTAAGTTAGATACTTATTTTTATTTTAAACAAAATTTAGATTTTTTTAAAAATTTATTTTATAAAGAATTTTCGATTACTACAGACAGCAACTTCCAATATTCGTATGGAATCGCAAATAAAATAAAATTATAAAAAAAACACTAAATAAAAAAGTATTAGCTATTGTCATGTTATACAATGCACTGTACTCAAGCCCTAGGAACAATAGTCATACCCACATATACAAATATAAATGCTACTAGCTAGTAAATACATTGATTACTCGTCCATCTTTGCAATGACAATAAGTGTCTAAATTAGCATAAAGATTTTCTTTATATATATATATATTTATGTCATATTATTAATTCGTTATAAGTCTACTTTTAAATTGTAATCGATTATTATAATTTGTATTGCACAAGTTATCTTTTTTACCTCACATGAATTAACGTCAAACTTAATAATTATTATCAATAATGAAGTATGTTAAAACTTCCAACAAATTTAACATGAAATCTGTAAAGTAGCCATAGTTTAATAATTGTACTAAATAAGCCTACAAGGCAGTGAAATATAAAACATTTACTTACTTACCTTTTATAACTCAAACGATGAGCATCACATATTATTAATAACTTCTGTGTATAAAATTTAACTTCTCTTTTCCCTTTTTTCTTTATCTCGTAACAATTTATAATTTCTTACTGTTGAGAAATTATAAATTCATAAACGATTTACAATCTTTTATTTAAATAGAATTGACAAGTATACTCAACGCGATTCTATACATGGTCCTTCTCCGACGTCAAACTGGTCACCTTAAACGAAGTTGCACATGAAAACATCCATACATACAGTACAAATAATCATATCATCACACACCACAGTTCAACACAGCATACAAGAAGTTCAGCAGTTGGAAAAAAAACACCGCGAAGCAAAGGTTAAAAAAAATTAACCAACACCGTCGGCAAAACAGCAAGTAAAATTTTTACAGCAAAAATTTAAAAATATGTCAAAGTGAGTACATACATATGTAGTTACATACATTAAAATCTTAAAAAAAAAAAAAAATATCAAAAGAATACAGATTCCTCACAACATTAATAATATTCGTATGTACCTATGTAAAAGTGCAAAAAAAGTGTATAATAAAACAACAACAACAAATTAAAAAGAAAAAAAAAGTAGAAAAAGTAATCATTAATATTCAGTTTAAACGTTGGTATAGAGAAAATTATACCGTTACTTTTTTTCTGCACAGTTCCAAAAATTTACTTATGTATAAAACGAAAATGGAAGGAAAAGAAAATAGGAAACAAATTAAGAGAATAAAAAGTGTCTGGGTTTTTGTTTTTTGTGCTTTGCATACCGATTGAAAAATCTGCAAGTGTTTGAACACATATTCGGGAAAACAAAAGAGAATAAAGTGCAGAAGTCAAACCTAGTAAGAGAGTTTAAGTGATCAAACATTTACAAAAACCTGTTCAATTACGTACACATACAATAGTTGCAGCAATCTCACAAGTTCGATTGGAATAATAATACAAACTCCCAAACCTTTGTTGAAAGAATTTCTTTTGTATCAAACCTACTTTGTATGTGAGTATTATTAATGTTTTATAAATCACAGATGGAAAACTATGTACACTACACATTTAACATTTCATATGACTAAACAGCATTTAATTTCATATATAAAATTATTATTAAAAACTGAAACTTCATTTAGTTATATGCAGCAATAAGGGTTTAACTTAAATAAAATATTAAATCACCTCATTTCCCTAAACTTCAAAGCATTTTTTCAAAATTAATTACAAAAATATTTACTTTACATTAAAATTTGCCAACATTTGTTAAAATAAAATAGTAAGAAGTTAATATTCAACAACATACAAAATATCGTGTATAATTTGGATAAATACCTATTAGTTTGACCACTAATACTACAAATTGAAAATGAAATTAAAATTTGTAAAACTAAGTAAAAAGCTTTGAAAAAAAAATAAAAAAAAAAAAAAAAAAAATATCTCTTTTTAAAACGAGCCCTAAATTATAAAAAAAAATAAATAATAATTACCTTCATATAAGGTAGTTACCTTACTGAAAGTAATACAATTTCAATTTAAAACCTCGATTTTCCAATCCTGAAATGCATTCGTTATCGAAATAATTTGCAAAACATAGTACAAACATACAAGCACAGTGGGTCAGACAAGAAGATATGCAGGAAATAAATTAAGTAGTACACAGAAAATCTAAAACTTAATTAAAATTAAAATTGTCCACTACTCATTTGAACCATACTTTCGAAAATTAAATCATAGAATAAATTGGCGATTCTAGGAATTTTAGTTTCTTAATTTGACCTATCTTAATTACAAAAGATATTGGTCAGTGTCTATTGCGTCACATACGCTTGATACCTATCCAAATTACAAAGGATATTGGAAAACTCTCATACAGATACGTTAACACCTTATTATAGAGAGTATTGGTAAATTTCCGACCAAGCTAATTTATACTCAAACTTATCCAAATTACGAAGGATAGCAGGTAGCTTATTTGTTTCCCATTTACATCTTTGCTAATCTTAGTACGCTATATCGGTCAATCAGAATTCAAAGGCTTTTGATTAAACTTTTACATTGTTTTCTCTTTTTTTTTCGCTAACTTAAGCCCAACTTCTGGAAATCTCAACAAAATTATAACAATCGTTTAGAAATACTTAATTTTGTATTTAAAACTCAGTTCGAAGCATAATATTGAGTATATCGCATTAACAATGGCTTCTCCTAGTAATCGATTTACATTCGATTTCAATAACCTTTTCTCGTTATGCAACAAAACTGATATACTAGAATCGGTGAACCAATCCGAAACTTTGTTAGATATCAAAATAAAAGATATTGACTCTCGATGGAACAAGTTAGAAAAGTCCTACGAAGACCTCATGTTGTCTGACCAAAGTGAAGCCATTAAAAACAGGGCTCAAGAGCAATACGACGCGTGTGTCGATATTTATTATAAGACTCTTTCCAAACTGCTCGACTTGATAAAGATATGTAGAGACAACGCAGAACCTCGAATAAGTGTAGGTTCGGTTTCCCAAAGTTTCCCCAATGAAAATTTTAATTCGGGTCTTAAACTTCCCCCCTGTGATACACAAATATTTTCCGGAAGCTATGAAGATTGGCCACCATTTCGTGATATGTTCACGGCAGTTTATATCAATCATCCTAGATTGACTTCCGCAGAAAAACTCTACCACCTTCGGAATAAAACCACCGCCACAGCGGGTGCTATTGTAAAAAGATTCCCACTAACAGATGACAATTTCAATCTGGCATGGCAAGCTCTTAAATTAAGGTACGAAAACATTCGCGTGTTGGTAGACAATCAAATTCGAAATTTATTTAAAATCCCTACCGCAATGTCTGAAAACAGCGAATCGTTGCAAAAAATCCATGGTTCAGTCACAGATTGCTTAGCCACATTACAAACATTGGGAGTATCATCCGAAGGATGGGACCCAATTTTAGTAAACTTAGTTTACTCCAAACTTCCTAGTGAAACACTAACCCATTGGGAACAATCTCTTAACGCCTCCAGAGAGTTGCCAAAATGGTATCAACTCAGTGATTTTCTTCTTAAAAGATGTGAAGTAGTTGAACGAATTTCCACTATTAACGAAACAAAATTGTCTGCTTTAAACCAAAACAAAGCTCAGTCCCAAGTTCAAATGTACACTTCACAAGAAAAACTTCACCGTTTCTGCAAAATCTGTGACGAGGACCACAGTTTACGAATGTGTGACAAATTTAGAAAACTCACAGTGCAAGAACGAGTGGATTTTGTATTCAAAAATCAGTTCTGCAATAATTGCCTGTCACCTTCTCACTTAAAATCGAACTGTAAGAGCAAAAATACATGCATCAATTGTGGCAAGAAACATCACACCTTGCTGCATATGCGATCCCTTTCTAATTCCAACAAAAATATAGATAAACAATCTTATGCTCGAAATTCTCAAGGTAATCAAACAAAAAACCTAAATCCCAAAATATCAAACCCAGAACAATCTACTACACATAAATCAGGAATAACGCCTTCGACATCCAATTACACTGAATCTTTAAAAGTCCATTCTAATTACGCTGCGAATTGCACGAACATTTTGTTAAGAACCGCATTAATTCAGATAGAAAGCAGAGGCGAACTTTTCACTATAAGAGCTCTCATTGACCCTGGCTCGGAAAGAACTTTCATCTCAGAAAGAATTCGAAAGCGTTTATGTATCCCATCGAAAAAATCACACTTTGAAATCGTTGGAGTTGGTGGACAACGCCAAACTTCCGACAAAGAGTGCGATTTAATTCTTGTGTCTCGAAAAAGCAATTTCCGCCTACCCATCACCGCAATTGTTTTGCCCAAAGTTACGAATAAAATTCCAGCAATGTCATTTAAAGTAACTGACTCAATCAAACTTCCCAATATTGATCTGGCTGATCCCAATTTTAATATATCAGCATCTATTGATCTGATTATTGGCAATGACAGCGAACGCTATACTAATCTCGATGGAATTAAACGAGACGTGTGCGGCTCCGCTTCCGCTTACAAAACTGTTTTCGGTTGGGTTCTCAGTGGTCCGGTTAAAACTCAACCAATATATTCTTGTTCCACTTTCGTTGCGCCAGTGGAAACTTCGAACTTAGATTCCTTACTTCGAAAGTTCTGGGAACAAGAAGAATGCCCCACCAGTCACCCTATATCGTCAGAAGATGAATATTGCGAACAATTTTATGCGCAAACCACCAAACGTCTAGATAATGGTCGCTATATGGTTAGATTACCATTCAAATCAAATTTCCCTCAATCAAGTTTTCTTGGTCCCTCGAGATTTACAGCACTTAGTCAGTACATACGAATGGAACAAACTCTGGCTAAAAATCCATCCCTAAATACAAAATACAACGAAGTTCTCACCGAGTATATTACACTAGATCATATGGAAGAAACAACGTCCCGAGAATACTTTTCTGAAAACAAATGCAACTCATTCTATCTTCCTCATCACGCTGTGATCCGCCCAGAGAGCAAATCTACCAAAGTTAGAGTAGTATTCAATGCCTCAAAAAAAACGAAATCAGGTTTTTCACTAAATGACGTCCTATACACAGGTCCAACGCTCCAAGCCGATTTAATGACAATTATTCTTAACTGGAGGTTGTACAAATTTGTCTTCAACGGTGACATTGAAAAAATGTACCGCCAAATTTTAATAGATCCCATTGATAGACCATTCCAGAGAATACTCTTCCAAAAGTCGCCCCGGGAGGCCATCAAAGATTATCAGTTAAAAACAGTTACGTTCGGAATAAACTGCGCACCCTATCTGGCCATAAGGACTTTATGGCAGTTAGCTGCTGATAATCAGAATCAATTTCCAAAAGCATCTGAGATACTTCGCAAAGAGACCTATGTAGATGACATTCTATCAGGTGGTCATTCAATTCAAAATGCTCTACAATCTCAAAACGAGTTAATCAAAAGTCTCGAATCAGCCGGGTTCCTACTAAAAAAGATTTGCTCCAATGACTCTCGTCTGCTAAATTCTTTTCCCAAAGAATATTTATATGATTCCAACTTCCTCAGATTTCATGACTCTAGTGCAGCGAAGACTCTCGGTATTCGTTGGAATGCACTCACTGATTCCTTTACGTATTCGTTTGAGCCCATAACAGCAACAAGCACTGTTACTAAACGCCAAGTTCTCTCTTCCGTAGCGAAATTATTTGATCCAGCAGGCTGGATATCTCCCGTTATTATCAGAGGCAAAGTTCTTATACAGCAACTTTGGCTTGAACGCATCGATTGGGATGATTCAATAAGCGCCGAATCTCTCCGAATCTGGACCGAAATCATAAATTATCTACCAAATATACAACAAATCCAAATCCCTCGTTGGATTCAATTTACTCCCGTTGACAAAATTCAGATTCATGGATTTTGTGATGCCTCGAAATTAGCATATTGTGCAGCAGTTTATATTAGAGTAGAAACAATGTCTCAAACTGTCTCCAATTTATTGGTTGCCAAAAGTAAAGTAGCGCCACTAACTACTACGACATTGCCTCGATTAGAACTCTCTGGAGCTGTTTTATTAGCAAAGCTTGTCCAATATACGATATCGTCTCTTCAATTACGAAACTTCCCTATAATTCTTTGGTGCGACTCTTCTATAGTTCTTGGATGGTTAGCAAAACCACCGGCTACCTGGAAAGAAATTTATGTTTCTAACCGCGTAGCCCAAATTCATCAACTTCTTCCTACAGCTAAATGGCGACACATTCCCACACAATTCAACCCTGCTGATATAGGGTCCCGAGGTTGCAAACCGCAGGAACTAGCCATAAACCGTCAATGGTGGAATGGGCCTCCCTGGCTTGTGGATCCAGAATCTAAATGGCCGAGAATGACTTCGGTGAGCCTAAATAAACGAAACCCAACATCATGCACCGAGGAATATGCGCCTGCACCAATCACCAGTTTACAGTCTACTATAGAATCCACGGAACTTCTGGGAAATTTCTCCTCTTACACTAGAGCTTTAAGAGTCCTCTCATATATTTTCCGCTATATTCGTCGTTTCAAATGTTCCTTTGCCAACCCAACATTTCCATTACATTATCCAAGTACTCAATTGAGCCAACAAGAAGTAGTGTCCGTAAAAACTCATTTACTCATACTAGCTCAGAAGCAATACTATAAACCCGAATATGCTGCTCTTTCCAAATCCCATACACTTCCAAAAGATAGCTCGCTTCAAACGCTTAATCCCTTTCTCGATTCCAAAGGCATCTTGCGTGTAAACGGCAGATTAGCCAACTCCCTCTTATCATACAACGAACGATTTCCAATCATTTTACCGCGTACTTCCCAATTTTGTGAGTTATATTTGACACATCTGCATGAATTCCTAGCACACGGAGAATGTACTCTCATGTGTCGAATGATTCAAACTGAGTTTTATATCTCTCGTCTCAAGCTACGGGTTAAGAAAGTAATCCGATACTGTAAAACCTGCATAATACACAAAAGAAAATCGTGTGCTCAGATTATGGCAGCTTTACCTTTTGAGCGCTGCACACTTTCCGCACCATTTCACACTGTTGGTATCGACTTTGCTGGACCCTTTGCGTTGAAAAGTTCTCCACTCCGAAACGCCCCCATCCTAAAAGGTTACGCCTGTGTATTCGTTTGCTTTGCTACTAAAGCAGTGCACTTAGAAGCTTGTTCTGAGCTTTCGACTGCTGCATTTCGCGCAACCTTTGCAAGGTTTGTAGGAAGACGCGGACTCCCTCATAAAATTGTTTCTGATAACGGTCGAAATTTTGTTGGAGCAAGCCGAATAACTCGAAAAGAATTTCTAACCTTTCTCAAAACCGTTTCCAAAGATATCGCTGAAAAATATGTTACCCATGGATTCGAGTGGTCCTTTATACCGCCCCATGCTCCTCATATGGGAGGATTGTGGGAAGCGGCCGTTAAAAGTTTTAAATTTCATTTAAAACGAATTGCGGGAGCCCAACGCTTTACTTTTGAAGAGTTTCTTACCGTTCTAGTTCGCATTGAAGGCGTACTTAATTCTCGACCGATTTCTCCAATCTCTGAGGACTTTGATGACTTGACCGCACTAACGCCGGGACATTTCCTACGTGGCGGGCCATTACTAGCACTCCCTGAACCATCGTGCAAAACCATGTCGCTTTTATCCCGTTGGGAAAGGCTTAAAGCCATTCATCATCAATTTGCAATTCGATGGAAAGAAGAGTATCTCAAGTCACTCCACAAAAGATATAAATGGAAATACTCAACCACTAATCTAAACATTGGAGATTTTGTGGTGGTAATCGATGACCTTTTGCCGCCGAGTGAATGGCGTCTGGGAAGAGTCGAGGCAGTTCACGTCGGCTCAGATGGTCATATTAGGGTAGTTGACGTTCGTACGGTAATTGGTACTGTCACCCGACCTATTACCAAATTGTGCTATTTGCCATACAACGGCTCTCATGATAACTTAGATAATTCTAACTAACTCCTTTATTCCACAATTTCCAATAACTATTTATTGATCTATTAACACTACATCACAATTCTTCCTAGTTTTCATTAATTCTATCACGTCACTCGCATCGATTTTCTCATTAATTTTCTTTTCTTACAGCTCCCGAAAACAAAACCCTCGTGATCCCAAAGTACATCAGTGCCAGGTGTGTTACCGATATCATTCGCTAAGGTTCTGCCAGCAATTTCTCGCAATGAATATAGTGAAGCGAAACCAGGTTGTTCGTCGGAACAATTATTGCCGTAACTGTCTGGCACGAACACACTCCCTTAAAAACTGTGACAGCCCAGACACCTGTTTGAGATGTGGATCCCTACACCACACATTGTTGCATCCTAGCCAACGTAAACGTATACCACCTCCACGTCGCCCTGTTCGCGATCGTATTGAAAAGAGGAACCGTGCTTTACCTAAGAGACAAGTAGAGAAACCAACTAAAGTTCTCAAGAAATCATCCCCTCAGCCCAATCAAAAGGTTCTGTCAGAGGCTATAAGGTCGCTGGCAGCAGTACTGTGCTCCTCCACCGCATAATTTGCATCTTGCAAGGAGTGGCGGCATGTCTAAATTAGCATAAAGATTTTCTTTATATATATATATATTTATGTCATATTATTAATTCGTTATAAGTCTACTTTTAAATTGTAATCGATTATTATAATTTGTATTGCACAAGTTATCTTTTTTACCTCACATGAATTAACGTCAAACTTAATAATTATTATCAATAATGAAGTATGTTAAAACTTCCAACAAATTTAACATGAAATCTGTAAAGTAGCCATAGTTTAATAATTGTACTAAATAAGCCTACAAGGCAGTGAAATATAAAACATTTACTTACTTACCTTTTATAACTCAAACGATGAGCATCACATATTATTAATAACTTCTGTGTATAAAATTTAACTTCTCTTTTCCCTTTTTTCTTTATCTCGTAACAATTTATAATTTCTTACTGTTGAGAAATTATAAATTCATAAACGATTTACAATCTTTTATTTAAATAGAATTGACAAGTATACTCAACGCGATTCTATACAATAAGAGAAAGATTCTATTCATTAAAGGCATTTTGTAAATCTAGAATACAATGGAAATTATGCAAAAGAAAAAAGTGTAAGAAAAATTCATATTGCATGCATAATAAATTTATGTGTGTCACTATGGCAAAAATAATCTTAAGCCATTAAACTCAATACAATAGAATTTTTACATAACATACAAGTTTTCTTTTAAGATGAGCAAACTCTTTTAATTGTAATAATTCAGCAAGTATGATTTATTTTTTTAAATGATGTGAACAATTTATTCACTTGCAAAATTAAGCAAATTTTTTTATACCGTTAATTTGTAGCAAATTTAATTCTACTTCAAAAAATCACAAGAAACTAAGCTATGAAAACCATAATATAATAGAGAAATACATACCCGTATATATACTTAAATATGTTTGTGTATAAAATAATTGTAAGCCAACAGTAAAATGAAGAAACAGCTGCATAAACTAGTTAGTTTTGGTAATCTCACAATGGTATCACATTGCAAAATACATACGTAACAACATACATACATACATTTGTACGTAGCTACATATAACGAGGGATGAAAAAAGAATTTATCTGTACTAAACTTAGCAAGAGAAAAGAACTCCTTAAACATATATGGACAATTTCGAAACGATTCCAGTATTTCGTTGTATTATGAACAGACTTTTTATCTACATACACCCTGTATGATTAGTAATCACACATACCCTGTCCATATACGTACATAGATGTGTATACGTTTTTAGGTACTATATGATTTACTGTAAAAACGGCTACTGCAACATACGTTTAATGTAATATAATATTTTTTTAACATATTTTATTGCCGTGCTGACTCCCTGCAGTAATGTGGAGAAAAGGAGGTAACACTTTTTTACTCTCTTTGCTGCACTAAAGACTTATTGCACGTTACATGAATCTAGCATTTTAGGAAAAGTTTTTTAGAAAATATATGTATGTAAGCAGAGAATACGTTTTAAAATACACTGTAGAAAAAGAAGCTATTGTTTGTAACTGATGATATAAAAACTCTTACACATGCATTTATTTTACAAAAGAAAACCTTTAATTTGCATAAAATTATTAAGAAATTCTCTAGGATAGGTAGTGTAAATTATTTTATCTTTCTGTGCCACAAACGTGAAGGTAAGGCAATTCAATCAGTGTATTAAATAGGTTATCAGTTGAAAAATGTTCCTTAATAAAATGCTAAATTTTATTAAGGGGTCAGTTGAGCAGTAACTAAAAGGTACCAATTAGACTCATATGAGAACATCTGTCCAAATTTACGTTAAATGGGCTTTAACAAATTTTTGACTTTACTGTTTTCGCAAATATTCCACTCATACAACTTAAAGAAATGATCTATACTCAATAATTTTTTTTTAATCTCACACAACGGATAGCAAGATCAATGTACTTAACTACTTTTTCAACATTTCTAACTCATCTACGTCATGTGTCAAATCAAATTTTTATACCTCTCATATGTTGCACGGATTCTTGTGTGACCTAAAATATGTGGGATAAATTGCAAACTATAACCCTTCTTCCGAAATTTAAAAAATAACATTGCCAAAATCGCTCAAAAATAGTTAATAACGTGTAGTTTAGGTTAGATTGAAAAATGGCTTGAAATACCCCTATATCTAATTGACATATTGTGTGCTCTAAGGGAATGAAAGTACGCCTAATAATACCGTAACCCAAACTTATCCAAATATTTCGACTAGGTCAAGAGAGCAGTCTCTTCCGGGTATTTCAAGTTCAGCATAGTATTTACGTTAAGTTTTTGTATCTTTTACGCCTACACAGAGAAAACAGATTCGTTGTGGCAACCGAATTTGTTGCCAATCGAATTCATTCGGTTCCACGTACTATCTCTAAATTCATTTATAATAACTGAAAATTTTCTTTCTTAGCATCGTAAAAAAAACTGTATTTGTTTTCAAATATATGATTGGTGCAACTGAAATAAAATATTTAGTTAGTATTACCAAAAGAATAATTAGTCTTCATTATCAGTTCTTTATTTGACCCAGGTAAATAAAAAAGAGAACACATTTTTTTAATTATTTCTTAATATTTTTATTTAATAATATAAAAGCTTATTATACATATAAATATCTACTTACATACACATACACATAAATATGAATACATATGAATACATATGAATACATTTAACTTCCAAAATAAAACTTAAATTTTAAAAAATTATTTTGATCTTCGTTTTGGTCGTGGTGTTTATGTTTATTGAGTAAATTCAAAGCATTTTGCATCCCGGTGCAGCACTACTAAGTATGTTTTTATGTATCTCGAACATTTCCGCATTTCGTTTAGCGTTTCTTCGGTTTCTTACCTTCATTAAAGAGTTTTTCAGCTTGCAGATTTCATTTTGTATCACATAATAATAATTGACATGTTTTTTTTTTATATTTGTTTATATAAAAATTTTTTTCGCAATAAAATTTATTAATTTTGGTTTTGACTTCTGTAAATTTTTCACAATTGGCAGAAAAATTAATTTTGTTTGAAAGATAATATTTGTATTTATTGTTTGTAAAAAATAATTATTACATGTAACAGTTTTTCGTTTGTAAACACCGAATATAGCTTAACTGTAAGTATTTCTTTACTGTAATCGAATTGTAATAATACAAGTAACTAATATTTAATTGTGATAACTAAAATTGCATTTTTGTTTAAAATAAAACATTGGCATAAAGGATTTTTTATTACATGAATTAATATTTAATTGTGAACCCTAATTCAGATGATAACATTCTGTTGATATAAAAGTGATTTAAATAAAAATCTTATTGATAAGGCTATTTAGTTAGGAGAACTAATATAAATGTTCTGAGCAATAAATTTTAAACACTATTATGTTTTTTCGTTTAGAAATCTGTAATATCTGTTCTTTTTACAAATTTTTAATATTTGCAACACTATTTTTATTGTTTTAACCGTTTTTCAACCAAATGTAAATGCAGAACATTGACAATGGTAGTAGTCCAAAGTATCATCCTCAACTTCGCATGCTCTAACTCGCATCACATCCGACCAAGATAAGTTCCCAGCCGCGTGTGACCTGATTCTACATTAGCTAATCTTCTAAGTGTTGGCCTATTTAGTTTTAGAATTTTATTAAATTTATACAAATTTGTTAGAATTCATTAAAGTATTATGCTACTTTCTGGTATACTCTTTTATATTCCAACCTTAAAGTTACCCTTTAGAAGAGTGTTGTGTTTTCCACGGTGATGGTATTTAATAATAATCCCGTCGTGGATGATCTGTGGAATTCCTTGTTTTTGATTATTCTGTAATTGTATAGTATCCAAATTATCTTTAGGTGATCACAAATAGCATTCGAGCTTATCTCACTTTTGCATTGCAGGACATTTCGAGACTCAACATTTTCGTTCATTTGGGTCTTGATAAGTGATTGGCTACCACAATGATAGGAATCAGAGCTTCACTATCCAAACTACTTAATCTATTTAATGCCACAATCTCAGCCCTAATTATGGGTAAATACAATTTTAAAAATATTATTCTCAACACTTAATTTTATTCTATCACTAATTAATTTCCAGACAAAATTGTAGAACCTAAATGCGAGTCATAGGCTTACAAATCAACCCTTAATAAAATTACTGAGAATATTTAAATACATTTTGTAAAAGTATGAAATAAATATTTGCGTTTATAATTAAAAAATATTAGTCTTATCAGTCAGTTATTATATTAGTCTTATGATAGCTACATTCGTAGGACAATTTCGGAAAAGTATTTATAAGATTTTATATATACTTCCTTTAATTACTTTTACTAATTCAGCAATACTTAAAATCAGTGTTGCCGCCGACCATCTTTTTTTCGCAGCGAAGTCAAAAAAAACGCAGTGAAACGCAGTGACGAGAAATAAAAAAAATGTCGTTTTCGTTTGGACAAAAAAAAAATGAAATTTTTTTCACTTTTTCAACACTTTTTTGCCCTTTTTTAAACGCCAACTTACCCATTCATTTCGAAACAATATTAAAATTAATTAAATGGACTGAAAAGCAAATACTTTTTTCACGAAATAGTTTGTTTATGTTTTTCTAACGGGATTTTTGACATTTTAATTCAAGACCTATATTTTAACAGGGTGAAGCTATATTTTTAACAGGGTGACAATTTTATCTCGTTGTGTTATAGCCTTTACAGACTTTCGTGTTTAACACGTTTGAGGTAAATCATGTTAAGGCGTCGTTGATTAAAAACAGAGAAAAACTACCAAAAACTGAAAAACGCAGTGATATTAAAAAAAAACGCAGTTACGCAGTGACGACGGGCAAATCGCAGTGAAAACGGCAATACTGCTTAATATAAAGATATGATTACGCTCCTCATGGTAGGGATAAATAGCGCTATTTAATTTAATAAAGAATATCTACGATTTAAAACTTCACATGAATAAATGGAGCCTATTAAATTATCTATTGCAAGCAGTTTGAAAGGCGCATCGAGGTATGAACTTTTCTGATGGCAAAAGTAAACTAGACTATGAGATGACACGATTCTAATTATCTAAAATAACTTTGAGTCACTAAGTACTTTTTTGAAGCGGTCACAATATACGGAGACTAAATCATTTGCTAATATCAGACAAAATATTTTTTATACAAATATAAAACTTCTGAAATTGAAATTAATTTTTGACAAACGTTTGTTTAAAAGTATTAAGCCAAAGTATTAGTCAGTGCAAAAAGCTTGAGACAACGCTTGCAAACCATTGAATTTTAGTATCAACCTTCTCGCTGTGTAAGAAAAATGTCTGGTAAATTACGTCCATTTTATTGTAGTCTTAATCGAAACAGGCTATTTCAGTAGTTGTAACCAATTTTCTCATCAGTTTCATTTAAATAGAAAATAATTCAGCAATCCGTATGCAAAAACTGCGTTCCCAGTAAAATATTTCAGCTGTACGGGACAGTGTTAATGAAGATCGCAATATGTTAATTTATCACCATTGTCAGCAACTGGGCTTATGTTATTCGATCTCCTGGAAGATTATGTAAGTATCTCGGTACTAAACTATACAAAGTATAGTTGCCTGTTGACATCACACAACGTTATTTGTTTTGGATCTTAGGAAAATATAAATCAATTTTCTATTGAAAAATTGTCCTTAAGCAAAGATGCTCCTTTTTTGCTCAATGAGTACTTCAACAAACAGAATTTCTATATTTAATGTGAGGAGCAGACAGCCATAGTTTAAGAGAATCTTAAAAGATGATTTATTTGGTGGGTGCGGTTTGTTAGCAGGAGGCAACATTGAATCTTAATTTTTAAAAATGTTTAAAGTCGCAACGTTGTAGTCAATGGAGGAAGGTACTGTGAGATGATTACCAAACTTTTTTACCAAAATACAAGAACTGGACTTGGTTTATATGTGATTTGACCAAAACGGTGTCACATGTCACATGGCACGTTATACCATAAACCTCTCGAGAGGCTAGTTTAGTAAGCAACTACTCTCAAGCTTTGTATGTGACTTTATCCCAATTATTTTTTTAGATGATATGTGAAGTCTGTGGGTAGAGGAAAAAGCCAGCTATAATTCAATCCTTTAAACACAACATTATAACTGCCATTGGTAAGATACCCGCCAAAATGCTAAAAATTGCAAGTAAAGCTCACTGATGGACTTTCTACAGCATAGCTGCGGGCTTTATTAACATAAAATAATCTTATCGTCTAAATTTCTTGATCTTTTTTATACCCACCACCAAAAAAATGGTGGGGGAATATTTATTTTGTCATTCCGTTTGTAACACATCGAAATATCCATTTTAGACCCCATAAAGCATATATATTCTGAATCAGAGTTTGATTTGATGACGATCTAGCTATGTCCGTCTGTCTGTCCGTCGGTCCGTCTGTCGGTCTGTTGAAAGCACGATAGAGGTCGCACCGAAAAAGCTAGGGGGCTCAAATTTTGCCAGAATCTTTCTTATAGGCAAGGTTTGTTTGGTATTGAAAATGGGCTAAATCGCAATATTAGGAAGAGAGTTATGGCTCGAAAAGCAAGAGTAGGTCGAAAAAACCGTGTCCTTCGAACATCGAAAAAAATGGAATTGTGTCCAAACGCATTAACGTAGACTCATGAATCTTCGAATATATATTTCCTGAGTAAAAACAATATTTTTCGCCGACAATTATCTAAATCTATGCATTAGGAGAGGAGTTATCGATCAAAATGTACGAAAATTTATACCGCACAGTGTATTTTTTGGTATATTTAAAAACAAAAACGTCACGAAAGCAAAAAAATTGTATGTACGACTCTGAAATTTTGCACACTTTGCTTTTTGGTGAAACGATTTTTTGTAATGGAAAATCAATATGCCACGCCCACTTTTACGCCCACCTCCCATATAACGTTTTACCTAAAATTCATATAATTTCTCTATTAATAAAGATTTTGGAATAATAAAGGGATATATTGAAACAACTAAGTTGTACTTATTCGCAAAAATAACTATGAAACGCCTACTATAACGCCCACTTTTCATGTTATCTACCGTTAATGAAATTTAAAAGCTCATAAAACCGCCAAAATTAGAGGTATGATGATCAAATTTGCTACGTGTAGGATGATGCTACACGAAGGAGTAGCGAAATATTGAGAAATAAAATATTGATTAATTTGTGTTGCTTTTTATATTAAAAATAAATAAAAACAGTTGTATGATCTTAGGCTTGGATAATTATATATAAAAATTTAAAAAAAGATGTCAAATAAAATAATTAATTAGACCTGAATAACTTTAACGCGTTGCTCATTGGCGTATCTTTCCACTGTTCAAATTAAGTTAGTCTGAGATTGAGAAATGTCAAATGAAATGCAAAAAACAACTTGTTGTTTATGTGTGGTTCACCTTCAACAGGGGCCCTTAAAAATTAACCACCCTCTACAAAGAAAGTAATACATATTTTATTTCAAAGAGATTATTCCATAGCGATTAACAAAATAATAAATATTGTGCTTTAAATGTACACAAAATTGGTGGGGGTATAAAAGATTCGGCACAGCCGAATATAGTGCTCTTACTTGTTAATTGATTATATTTGATTTTTATTTAAGCTTGAATAAAAATCAAATATAATAAAATAATCTTTAACAAATAAATAGCAGTGATATATATGTATACGCTTCAAAGAAATATTTCATACAGTTTAACAAATCTTTTTTTTATGTTCTAAACCAAAATGCTTAAAAAATCAGCCGATATAATAAATATAAACAAACTTTAAGTAACTTTGTAAATAATTGCTGAAGTAAGGAACTTTGTAACTAATTGCTGAACTTAAGTAACCTTTAGAAAATAACAGACCTTGAAAAATTTACTAGTTTAAGAATTCGCCATCAGAAACATTTGATCGAAACGGATGGACCAAAAAGTTTCAATATATTTTCTATTTGCCATTGGCGTAGGTAAAAATTTTTTCTAGGGATTGCAAAAGCCTAAAATCTGTTTATTGGTGCCAAAAGCTTAAATTTCAAATGTATATTGAATGTTAACAGTTAATTTTTTAACTTCTCTGGGTGGTCAAAAACAATTCTGCGGGGGGCATTGCAACCACCAGAATGGTCTAGTTATACCCATACTATCTACAAAAGTTTTTTTATATGTAACTAGATAAATTCCCTACTAAAAATGTATATTGGTTAACTCATGTTTTATAGAAAATTTCTTTCTCGTTTCAAAAAAACATTTTAATTTATCTTTCTGTCTAAATGTTTATGTACAATATTTGATATTTGTAAAACTGACAATTAGTTTTTAATTTTTTGGAGAATGCTCAATATATTTTCTATTAGCCTAAAATGTACTTAAATTTTCTATTTTATAAATGTTGCGTTTTTTTTTTTGTCTGTGTAATGTGGTACTACAAAGTTCTGCACATAAAAAAAAAACCTTTAAAAAAACCATAATTTAAGAATAAAATGGCTTTTTAAGTATTGCCCGAAATAAAAGAAATTGTCTTTATGCCATATCATACAAGACTTTATGGGAGATTTTAATGACAAATTATGACTGCGTAAATTATGGTTTTACTGTTTATTTAAATATGTATGTAAATTTGTTTTTATTCTCTACCGGTTTCTTATACTTTCTTAAACCTGTACACATGTATTTATGAAAATGTATATAATATGTATTTCCGTTCCATTGTATCTTCTTATTTAAAATATTTAGTGGATATCATTTGGTATCATTTTCTGCTATAAATATTTTTTTCCTTTGGCTTTTGCACAACAATATGCAGTAAATTGTATTGTTGCTGAAAAAAAAACCATAAAGTACAATTTATCATTTTACAAGCATTTGAAGAGATACACACATGCATACTTTTGCGTGTATTTGTTAAATATTTTTTTATTATCAAAATAAGCGGCCATAGCTATTTTTTTGCAAAGAAATTTTAGCATATTGTGGCTATAAAGCATACGGCTTAAATATATAAGAAGGTATAAGAAATGAAGGACATGGCTTTCTATTTTTTTTTTTTTTTTTTGTTACTTTTGTTATATTTAATGTTGCTATAGTCACTATAGTTGTTGCTGTTGACACTGCTGCTGCCTTTATAATTCGCTTTTAAAATAAACAATAAAAGTAACGTTATTGCTGTAGAAGACGGTGTTTAAAATATCATCTTATCCTCAATTCAAATGCCTGCCATTACAATCAACATCATTTGTATAACATGGAATTTGCTTATTAGCTGTTGCTATTGTTGATTTAGATATCATTGCTGTTATTTGCTGTAGTTGCTGCTTAGCTACCTGTTTGTATCGGCTGTTGGAGGCTTTTCGTTTTCTTGTTTCCTCTACTTACTTTTTCATTACTTTTAAGTCTGTATTATGCCAGTTCGGTTCTGCTATCTATACCTTTCCACTAATACACAGAAATTTTTAACTTTAGTTTATTTCCGTTTTATTGTCACTCAATTTGGTTTTTATGTGTTCGAAAACTTTTTATATTCTTTTTTGGTTGTTATTCTGACGTTTTGTTTTCCTTGATACAAATTTGTATTTATTTTTCATTCACCTGCGTAATAGAGCATCTTTGTATGCATAAATAAACTTTATTGTGATGAGAAATGATTTTGTAATTTAGAGTTTAAATGCTACAGGGGAAACACATTGAAACTGGGAGCGTTTTGAAAAATATTAATGAATATTATTCTTTAAATAGAATTTTCCATAAATTAATTATTTGCTTAAACTTTTATTAAATTGAGGCATTTGAAAAAAATTTTAATTTAAGATTTTGGTATGCTCTCACTAAAAACTTTTATATGTTTAAAAATTGTTTTGACATAAAATACCAAGAAATATATTATAAATATTTGATGTACTTTATTCTACCAGAATTTGAATTCATAAAAAATTATTGCTTTCAAGGATTTATTAAAGAAATTTTTATAACCTTCTTGTATTAGGCCCTTCACAGGAGAATGTTAAATGATATGTGTATGAATTTGGCATCATATTTATAATTTATATAATACTACCAAAGCCTAGCGCGCGTTGCTACGCCCCTTAATGAGTAAAAATGCATTCTGAATTTTAATTAAATATCAAGTGAAAAAAGCTAAAAATTAAAAATTTGTTTTATGGGCGTGGCACTGCCCACTTTTATAATCATGTCATGACATCTCAATATGTGTGCAAAGTTCAGAAAAATCGATCTAGTGCAAGTAGCTAAAAATGATAACTTATTTTTTATGGGCGTAGCACTGCCCACTTTTCTAATCACAAAATTGTATAATCATGAGAGTTCAATATGTGTGCAAAGTTTAAAAAGAATCGGTCAAGTGCAAGTAGCTAAAAACGATAAACGTAGCCTCACCCACTTTTTACTACCCATAAGCACTCTCTGGAATGTGCACAACATATTTCCAAAGTTTGAGTCCGATTGGCTTAACGGTTTCGGAGTCTATAGCTAACACACACACAGACAGACAGGGTTTCACTTTTATATATATAGATTCATTAATATACACTCTGTATCCTTGTGGATAGAAGAATTGATTAAGTTAAATTCATTTGTCCTTCTGTCTATCTGTCCTTTTATATGTTGAAATCAACGTATACCTCAGACTCCTTTATGGTATCAATTGCTCAGATATGATTTCGACAATTTTTCTATAAGAAATCAGTTATATGTGCTCTAAATCAGCAGCCACATGAGTAAAGAAACGCGATTTCTTACCAAAACAAAGTTAGATTTTGCAGCTCCTGTTGATCCTTATATTTAATTACCTTTGGCAACAGTTACAAAAATCTTGGTTCAATGGGTCAATTATTGACAAAGATATCTGCAATAAAATTGCTAGACAAAAACCCAGTAATGGGTATAATAGATTCGGTATCACAACTTGTTTAAATTGCATTTAATCATAATAGCCAAGAATATTTTTTATTTTTTTCTGCAATACTTATTTTCGATCGCATAGAGGGTTAATTTTCAGAAAGCTTATGATTAGTAGAGTCGACTAATGTCCGTTTGTAGGTGTGTATGTGTTTTCGTTGAAATCAACTTTTAAAAGTCCTTATGTATGTTGAACAAAATTGCACGTGGTATAACTCTTTTAAAAAAAATGTTGGAATAAATATCTATAAAAATCCAGCTCAAGCGCTTTAAAAGTTTCTGAGATATAAACAAATTAACGGGAATGTCTAGGCTTTTTTCATGTTTTAACTATATAAATTAAAATTTTTACTCACGATAACTAATAGAAACATCTTTATGAAGAAATCGGTGAATAATCGGCAAAGTTATAGGCTAGTATAATTATGAAATATATATATGTTTTTTAATATTTAAATTTTTTCAAGGTACTGCTGAATTTCCGGACATGCCAAAGACACCAAATTACAACCTGTGGCCTCGAAAATTATTGCTGAAGAAACCTAACAAATTGGCTAAGAATTAACTGCGATATAAGCACCAAAATACAACTGCTTCAGTGTTTTCTGTAAAATTTGCAAAATATAATCGATTTTTTTCTCTCCAAACAAAATCAAGCACCGACATAAGTATGCTAGAATAACAATATGGAACGTACTATAAAAATGTTTGTCGCCACTACAAAGTAAAATTCATTTATGTACTGGTTAAATCTAGTAATTAAAAATTTAAATCCTCAACCCCTTCAATATTGGTAATAAATTAAAGGCCATGACCAGTACAATACCAAACTATGAAGGAGTATTAAAAATTCACGATAGCGTTTGAAGAAATCAATGCGATCATTAATTGGAAGGACTTTGCAAGTAGAATTCAGATAAATATGTAAAAATTACAAATCAAAGATAGCATCAAAAATAATATAATAATAGTGTGAAATAAAACAAATATATAGGCAAAGCATCGAGAGGGTCACAATATTTTAAGTTATATAACAGAATAAATAATTTGATCACGTATGTACATTATTATTTTTGCGGCACTTAAGAAAAACTCCTTATGCCTGTATTTACAGTTTTGCAGCAGAGCACTTTTAAATTTTTGAGTTGGTTTTTAGACTTTAATTGCTTTTAAAATCAAGGCTATTACATATATGAATTCTGCATAATAAAAATAAAAGAGCATATTGGTTTTCGTATATCTAGGTAAATCATAAATTATTATTCCAAACGATATTTTTTGTTGGAAGCATATAGGCAAACAGTTTTTATGCCATAACTTTCTGTAAAGTTGTCAAGTGCAGTATTTTTAATGGTGCTTATATATACATATTAATTTAAGCTTATATCGACATAAACAATTTTCCCTTTTTTGGCACAGATATCTTCTTAAAATGAAAATGTATTCTTACACAGTTTCTCTACATTAGCTTTATGTCCTTAAGAAATCTGCCAACTCCTGTTAGAAATTTACGAGTTTCTATAAAATGCCTAATTCTGTTAAATTGTCTTGTTGGTAAAATAAAATTTTTCGTTAACAGGAAGGAACTCTTATTATAAAATGTATCTGGAAAATGAGCAAATTTTACGATATTAAAATTAATTTATATGTATATCAAATTAAATAAAAACAAAGGATACAAAATGTGTGTTATACACGCTAATTTTTATCTGGCCATTAATTTTAGCACTTAAATTTTAAAATGAATTTATTAAATTGCTAACATACAAGTATTTCAAATTAAACATTTTTCCCTTGAATAGGTTAACTTTCATGATAACCAAAATAAGATAAAATTATTTAGCCCTTAAACTTTATTAATACAGCATTTGTCGAAAACTGCCTAATAAAATGTATCAAAAACTTTAAGCAAATAAACAATTCATAAAAGTGTTTTATCAAGTTATTTTTTAAATACAAAGTAATAGCCATGATAATAAATGCATAAAGATATTATTATAAAAAGTTTGTCTTTTAAAGGATCAGCAGAATTTTGAAAAGTCTTTAAGAATATAAAGAAGATTTAAAAAACACATCATTCCAAGAGTAAAATATATAACTCATACGAAAAAGGTTGGTATATATGAATATAATATTGGGTGATTCATCGTGATCTTTGACTTTTATTGCAAAATTTTAAAAGTGAACTTCAAATTTTTGTTATCGGTTAAAAGAACACTTTACGGCATTTGCTGTTTGAAAACTATGTCATGTTAATCTTGGCCACGACTGTCCCGTGAAACATGGCGACTGGTATCTGGTATCAAATAATAGGAGTAGCGTAGCGTCAATTGTCAAAACGGAGTCATACAGACTCAACTTGACTGTTGGCGTGCAGCGAACTACCACGATGACCAGCGTCAATCGTAGCCACCTTATTCCTGAAGACCTCACAATTTACATATCCTCAGAGACAATAGCCCAAAGCTAAGATATCGCATAATCTAGATGGCTAATTTACACTAGCAAAACGTGAAACTACATGCAAAGTAGAACCATGGTTACGATATTACCACGACGGTCATATTATATTCCTTACAACAATATTTCCTTACCGAAAACAATAGTTATTTTAGTTATGTTTTATTATTTTTTTTTTTGTCACAATAACCATATGGTTATCCTTTTAAAATGGTATGATTTATGAAACTATTATGACAAAAATTATATAATGCCTCTACAAAAACAACATTATATTCGAAGCCATTTCAAATTACAACTAACTATTTAATTATAATTGAAACAACAGTATGATTACAAAGCAATCGCGCTATAATACGTTTTAATCATAATTTGTTTTTAAACGTTCTTCTTCTTGTTAAATGGATTTTTATTATTCAAAAGTTTGACATGAACAGAAAATATAAAACTTTAAAAAAATTTAAATAAATAATTAATAATTAATTAAAATAAAAGAATAAAAAACCGGGTTTTCCAACGGTTGTAAAACCGAATCGATCACCCTAATATTTACACAAATTCAAAAAATGTTCGTATGTTTAGAAATAAAACAAAATGTTGGAGCTTTTCGAATAAATTTTCAAATGAAATCTACTCAATTGTAATCCTTAAAATGTAAAGTTTATGCTAGTTAAAATTTTTTAACAAAAAACTTGGCGGCTGTTGATTTAAATTATATATGAAGTCTACGACGCCTTATCTTTCAAAATTATTTACACACTTATTTTGTCTTATTTGTATTTAATACATTCAATTTTTATACCCGCCACCAAACAAATGGTGGGGGTATATTCATTTTGTCATTCCGTTTGTAGCACATCGAAATATCCATTTTAGACCCCATAAAGTATATATATTCTGAATCAGGGTTTGATTTGATGACGATCTAGCTATGTCCGTCCGTCTGTCCGCCTGTTGAAAGCACGATAGAGATCGCACCGAAAAAGCTAGGGGGCTCAAGTTTTGCCAGAATCTTTCTTATAGACAAGGTTTGTTTGGTATTGAAAATGGGCTAAATCGGAATATTAGGAAGAGAGTTATAGCTCGAAAAGCAAGAGTAGGTCGAAAAAATCGTGTCCTTCTAACATCGAATAAAATGAAATTGTGTCCAAACGCATTAACGTAGACTCATGACACTTCGAATATATATTTCATGAGTAAAAGCAATACTCTTCCTTGAAAATTATCAAAATCTATGCATTAGGAGAGGAGTTATCGATCAAAATGTACGAAAATTTATACCGCACAGTGTATTTTTCGATATATTTAAAAACAAAAACGTCATAAAAGCAACAAAATTGGATGTACCACTCTGAAATTTTGCGCACTTTGCTTTTTAGTGAGACGCTTTTTTGTAACGGAAAATTAATGTGCCACGCCTACTTTTACGCCCACCTCCCATATAACGTTTTACCCAAAATTCATATAATTTCTCTATTAATATAGATTTTGGAATAATAAAGTGCTATATTGAAACACCTTAGTTGTACTCATTCGCAAAAATAACTTTGTCGCGCCTATTATAACGCCCACTTTTTACGTTATCTACCGTTAATGAAATATAAAGGCTCATAAAACCACCAAAATTAAAAGTATGATGATCAAATTTGCTACGTATATCCCCCTAGGCAATGTTATTACTGTGCCAAAAAATTAAGGGGCCAGGCCCACTTTTACGCCCACCTTCCATATAACGTTTTAACTGAAATTCATATAATTTCTCTATTAAAAAAGATTTTGGAATAATAAAGGACAATATTGAAACATCTAAGTCGTACTCTTTAGCAAAACCAACTTTGACACGCCTACTCTAACGCCCACTTTTTACGTTATCTACCGTTAATGAAATTTAAAAGCTCATAAAACCGCCAAAATTAGAGGTATGATGATTAAATTTGCTACGTATATCCTTCTAATCAATGTAATTGTTGTGCCAAAAAGCTTAGGTGACACGCCCACTTTAATGCCTACCTCCCATATAACGGTTTATCTTAAATTCATGTAATTTCTCTATTGACAAAGTTTTTGGGAAAATAAAGGACTATATTGATATATCTTAGTTGTATTTATTAGCAGCAACTTTATTGACACACCTATTTTTAAGCCCACTTTCATTGAAAGACTACATTTACAAAAGCATTTTAGTAGCATATCGAAGTTATAAAGGGTGGTTAAATTTTAACGACCGATGTTGAATTTGAATAAAACACAAATTATTTAGGATATTATTATTATTTCTTTTTGTAATTATAATGTTTGTATGGTTCAATTATGTATTTAACAAAATATCGGCCAAATGATAAACTCACAAACCTGAATATTAAACCTGAAAATTAATGAACAAATAATTAATTAATACTTAATAATAATTAATTTTCCTGAAGATGCTACACGAAGGAGTAGCGAAATATTGAGAAATAAAATATTGTTCTTATCTTATCTTATCTTAGCTTATCTTATCTTATCTTATCTTATCTTATCTTATCTTATCTTATCTTATCTTCAAAAGACTTTGGCAGAGACAACCATTAATTGTTATACTGAATTTTTTGTCAAAGTCATATATGTCATTTCTGATCAGAAGTTTAACGCCAGAGCATTCTTTAATGAAGTTTCCATTATATTGTTCTTATCGAAAACTTAAGTGAAAAATTTCGACATATAATACACTTTCTTAAAGAAATCTGGAATAGACAACGTTGTCTGCAAAGGAATTGGCAATTTTCGTGTTTTTTAGTGTCATTTAGGATAACACGAACGACAATTTTAATATTTTTTTCATATTTAAGGTTTTACTGGCAAACAGATGATCAACACTGTGCTTGTTTTTAGACATTTTGCGGTCGAAAATTTGAGACATTGATTAAAATTTTTGCATATAATGTTGATTCTAATAACCGAAACAGGGGTCTTTTTGATTCAAAGTTGTATCGAAAAGTGTCTAATGTAATTATTTTATTTAATTCGCTTTGGTTAATTACTTTATATTTCTTAATCAAATGATAAACAAACAATCAAACAAAAAGTTATCATAACAAAAGTAGTCACAAGGACCAAGAATTTACATAATTTGTTGGGCTTTCATTAAGTTAAGTAACTGCTTGTTGTGCTACGTTCGGAATCGCAATCATATACGAGTACCATTGCTGGTAATGGTGGAGGGGTGGAGGATATAAAATAGTAACATACAAAAAGAAAGCATAATAATAAACAAATAAATTATTTAACACAAAAATAGTACAGTGGATTATGAGCAAATTTTAATGCTGCTTAAATTATGCTTTATGTTCGACATGCATCGGTTATCGCACAGGTGTTATATTCTCGCAACTGCAATAATCACTTTATTTGTGAACATTAAAATTATAATATTTTTGCACGAACTTTGCTTTAAAACTGTCTGTCAGTGACCGTAAAGTTGGTCACTATGTAATGGTGTTTTTTTTTTTGTATATAAAATTCATTTTATTTAAATTCGCTTTTGCTTATACACAGAGAAAATAAATTTGATTGTGATAACAAAAAATCATGATAATCTAATATTACAATTGTAAAGACAGAGAAATAATATTTATACACAACATTAAATAATAACGAATCTGCACAAGAAAATTTTGTAAAAAAATTTATAAAACTAATTCGTTTGCAACAATAAATCTGTTTTTCACGTGTAAACACATAATAATCGACTGACTATGTTGCGGTATTAAACATTGTCAGTACCTACATCTACATTTGCACATACTCTACTTATTTGTACAAGCAAATACACACATACATTGTGTAAAAAGAGCACTTTGTTTATTGGCATGATGAAAAAATAACAAATATTAAAATATTCATTAATTGTTTTAATATTGCTTCGGATTAAATACACATAAAAGCGCCAGCAAATGAAAATGATTAAAAAACTGTTGTATGAATAAGTTGAAAATCAATAATTATATGCGTAATATGTGAGTGTGTTAGTGTTTATGAGTTTATGTGCACTGGTGTTAAAGTGATGTTTACATACAGGATGTTCTGAAAAACAAACATTGTTATGGTTAAATGGAAGGGAGATAAAAAATCTCTTTCCTTACAATGTCTTTAGTTCTTTTTATCATACGACCCACTAGTACTCATTAATGTGCATATGTTAATAAAAATATTTGTTTATATACACATTAAAACACTCATAAAATAAATTCGATGATATAGACATTGTCTTACGAACAAAAATTTCTTTAGCAAATATTTTGATTTTATTTAATATTTTTTTTTCTAGCTCAAGGTCCATTTCTTCTTGAAATTTATATATTACATTTTAGGAAAACATTTATTTTCTCGTGATCGTGTGCAAACACATAAAAAAATTCGTATGATTGTCGCAACCACATTACGGTTATAGAAACTATTTACAACAATGAAATAATTTTATGTATGATTGCAAATAAGAATTATATCATTATGTTTAGGTGGTTAAGCAAAATTAGAAATAATCCTATAACGTTAGAGCAACATATCTATTATCTGAATGGCGACCATACAGATATTTATTTATATATTTACACAGCATTTTTGTTAGACAAATTGTTCTATATCACCTTTCTATGACATTTGCATATAACTTTTACATAAACTTTGTAACTTTGCTTTTGTTTTAGAATTTGGAAATTCGAAGTGAAGACTACTGCTACTAATCCAGAAATTAATGTTCTTTCACACCAAGTTTTATAAAATTCGTTCTAGTAATTTTTGACTAAAATTGAGTTCTGGATGAAAAACAGTTGTCTACTTAAAATTTAGTATATTACTTTCAAGATTGTTGAAATATATGCACTGCTATTAATATAACGTTTTAATTAGCTGCCAAAAAATTTTCTTATCAAAAAGCGCTTTTTCAGTCAATTACTTAGTGCTTTCCTGCTTCCAAGAACGTTTGTATGCAATTTCCAACTTCATTGTAACATATTAGTACTAATTTTATCCTCACTTAGATCATCTGAATCATGTCGTTTTCGTACTCACTGCTCAAAAGGAAAGCAAAAGTAAAGAAGAAATATAACAAGTAAGAGCACTATATTCGGCTGTGCCGAATCTTTTATACCCACCACCAATTTTGTGTACATTTAAAGCACAATATTTATTATTTTGTTAATCATTATGGAATAATCTCTTTATAATAAAATATGTATCACTTTCTTTGTATAGGATGGTTAAATTTTAAGGGCCCATGTTGAGGGTGAACTACACCTAGTCTTTAAATTTGTTTTCTGCATTTCACTTGACATTTCTCATTCTCAAACTTACTCAATTTGATACGTGGAAAGATACGCAAATGAGCAACGCTTTAAAGTTATTCAGGTTTTTTATAAAAATGGGCGTTTAAATCAAAATGCATTTTGTGCAGTTCGTAATTCTTTTGATCAACATAATCGTTCAAATTCGTCCACAATCGGGAGAATTTTAAAAAATATTAAAATCTCTGCAAAACAGGTCTGTATAAAATGTAGAAAATCTGTGAATGCCTTCTTAGTTCGTTGAATGGGAACCATTGCTGTTTTTTGCGATAGTGTGGCAAAAGAGCAGTCAACCTCGCCTCATCATCATGCCCAACAATTGAGCATCAATATTCTCATTGAAAATTTGGACCATCAGAAAGAGGAGTGGCGCCAAGGATGGGGGGCCATTTGGCCGATATTTTGTTATATATATAATTGAAACATACAAATATTATAATTACAAAAAGAAATAATAATAATATCCTAAATAATTTGTGTTTTATTCAAATTCAACATAAAATTTAACCACCCTTTATAACTGCGATATGCTACTAAAATGCTTTTGTAAGTGTAGTCTTTCAATGAAAGTGGGCGTTCAAGTAGGCGTGTCAATAAAGTTTCTGCTACTAAATACAACTTTGATATTTCAATATAGTCCTTTATTTTCCCAAAAACTTTGTCAATAGAGAAATTACATGAATTTAAGATAAACCGTTATATGGGAGGTAAGCGTTAAAGTGGGCGTGTCACCTAAACTTTTTGGCACAACAATTACATTGATTAGAAGGATATATGTAGCGAATTTGATCATCATACCTCTAATTTTGGCGGTTTTATGAGCTTTTAAATTTCATTAACGGTAGATAACGTGAAAAGTGGGCGTTATAGTAGGGGTGTCAAAGTTATTTTTGCCAATGAGTACAACTTAGATGTTTCAATATAGCCCTTTATTATTCCAAAATCTTTATTAATAGAGAAATTATATGAATTTTAGGTAAAACCTTATATGGGAGGTGGGCGTAAAAGTGGGCGTGGCACCTTAATTTTCTGGCACAGTAATGGCACTGCCTAGTGGTATACACGTAGAAAATTTTATCATCATACCTGCAATTTTGGCGGTTTTATGAGCTTTTAAATTTCATTAACGGTAGATAACGTGAAAAGTGGGCGTTATAGTAGGCGTGTCAAAGTTATTTTTGCGAATGAGTACAACTTAGGTGTTTCAATATAGCCCTTTATTATTCCAAAATCTTTATTAATAGAGAAATTATATGAATTTTAGGTATAACGTTATATGGGAGGTGGGCGTAAAGTGGGCGTGGCACATTGATTTTTCGTTACAAAAAAGCGTCTCACCAAAAAGCAAAGTGTGCAAAATTTCAGAGTCGTACATCAAATTTTGTTGCTTTTATGACGTTTTTGTTTTTAAATATACCGAAAAATACACTGTGCGGTATAAATTTTCGTACATTTTGATCGATAACTCCTCTCCTAATACATAGATTTAAATAATTTTCGGGGAAAAATATTGTTTTTACTCAGGAAATATATATTCGAAGTTTCATGAGCCTACGTTAATGCGTTTGGACACAATTTCATTTTATTCGATGTTTGAAGGACACGGTTTTTTCGACCTACTCTTGCTTTTCGAGCTATAACTCTCTTCCTAATATTCCGATTTAGCCCATTTTCAATACCAAACAAACCTTATCTATAAGAAAGATTCTGGCAAAATTTGAGCCCCCTAGCTTTTTCGGTGCGACCTCTATCGTGCTTTCAACAGACGGACAGACGGACAGACGGACAGACGGACAGACGGACAGACGGACGGACATAGCTAGATCGTCATCAAATCAAACCCTGATTCAGAATATATATACTTTATAGGGTCTAAAATGGATATTTCGATGTGTTACAAACGGAATGACAAAATGAATATACCCCCACCATTTTTTTGGTGGCGGGTATAAAAAAATACAATTGAAATAAATAAGTGTCCACTGCTAACAAAATTCGGAAAAAAATGTTAAAGGCATATTTGATAAAAGAATGATATAAATTTTTATTATGCTCATTGTAAATCCTTGATTGTGTTTACATTCAAAAAGCAAACATGTAACCGGTAACGGTTCGAATTTCTTTGTTGCTCTTATTCTTTAAAATTTGAAACATCAGTAATGTATATTGATTCTCCCGATTTGGGAAGGGATGAGTTTGCAGTAAATGCCGTGTCACTTTTTTGTTCTGAAAACAGGGGATTTTAAATAACGTTTTAAAAAAATTTATTTTAGGTGATTATAAAAATATCACAAATAGGGAACACTCTTGGGAATGTCTTTTAACAGAAGTAGCTGGAAAAATAATTGCAATTGAACTGTAGAGAAAAAATTGCACGTTTTTAAATAAAAAGCAAAAATATTCCTTGTATATATTTAAAGTTCTTGGTAACCTTAAGTAATTTATTTTATATCGGAAAATTTTAATGTACGAAAATGCCATGTTGCTGCAGATTAATTCCTCATTACACGCAAAGAAAACCCACGGTTACAACATGATCACGACGGTCATATTATAATTTCTATAACAATATTTGGTTGTCGAAAACAAGTAATAGTTATTTTTGTTTCATTTCATCATATATCTTGTCACGATAATCAAGCATTTGCTTGAATTCTATTATTTAATGTTTATGTTTCGTAAAAATTTCAAAATGGTTATTATTTAAAAATAGTATGATAAAAAAAAATAATTAAAAAAAACCACATTATATTCAAAAGCATTAAAAAATTAAAAATAATTATAGTAGTAGGTAAGACAACAGTATGATTACAAATTAATCAAGCTATGATTTTTTAATAATAATTTGATTTCAACTGTTCTTCTTCTTGCTGAATAAATTTTTATTATTTTAAAAGTTTGGGATGTCAAAAAAATTAAAAATTATTTTGAAAAATTTAAAGAAAATTTACAAATAAACGAGAAAATGTGAAAAAACATTATTATAAAAATTGCAGTTAAAATGGTGAGTATAATCACAATGAGTATGTTACAGCAAACGACAATAATTTGCCGTAAAAAAGCAAAGATTGTAGTCATATATATGATTATTGAATGATACTTTAATTAAACATAATAATGATAACTGGTAACCATTGTATGTTATAACGATAATAATGCAATTCAATCATAGTATGTTGCTCTTCGATAATGGTTACCACAACCTTATTTTTCTTTGCGTGTACCTACAAAAGTTCAGTATTGATTAGGACACTACAAAAAAATATACTATTCCCTAATGCGTATTAAACATTGATGACCAACAATCAATTCAAGCTTCAGGCAGCTTAGATCGTTAATATTTTCCTAGCTCGTTACATATAGAAGTCTTATCTGAAAATGGTTTTTTAAACCCACCTACAAGAGCAACTTTGCTGCAAACAGGTATATTAATTATGTCAATCCGTTTGTAACTTATCGAAATATCTATTTGAGTCCTTAAAACGATCTATCTATGTCTGTCTATATGTCCGTCTGTCTGTTCATCTGTCTGTTTAAATCTATACATTATGAAATAAGTTATTTGATTAGATGTATGATTCGTTGCTTTTTAATCAAAATGCTTGCCATAAGGGAAAACTAAGGTGACACGTCCACTTTAACGCCCACCTCCCATATAACGCTTTATCTTAAATTCATATAATTTTTCCGTGAATAAAGATTTTGGAAGAATAAAGGACTCTATATTGAAATATATAAGTTAAATTTATTAGCGTAAGCTATCTTGAAGCACCTACCGTAACGCCCACTTCTCATATAATTTACTCTTAATACAATTTAAGAGCTCATGAAATCGACAGAAGTTTTGCATATATATATTTCTCGTCAATATAAATATAATTCCAAAAAATGAAGGTGACATTCCCACCACCCATTAAATGCTTTATGTTAAATACAAATTTTTTCTATATGCACTTAAATTTAAACAAATTAAGTTGAACTTAAAAATTAATTACATTTATAATTTTAAAAGTAAAACTAATACTATGTTCACACAGGCGCCTTAATTGTCAATTTATAATATTATCGCAATTAAAGGCCTTATTGAGCTCAATTTACCATATTAAGAACTATTTTTAAATTGAGCAATATATACTTAATTGTTTCACTTATTGTCTAAAACTCGAAATACAACTCTTGAGAAGTATGTTCAGTGAGAAGAAAATTATATGGATGGGATTTCTAATGTCAAACAAATAAATATACAAAAAATAAAAATTAAGAATATGAAAAATTTTTGAAGAAAATTTAAAAAAATGTTTGAATAAATTCAAATACATACATATATGTATATATATATATAAATATGTATAAATATAATTGTAAATATATTTTATCAACAGGAAAAACACTGAAGAGAAGGCAATATTTGATTTGGTATAAATACATCGTATCTTACAGCTATCAAATGCTAATGGAGTAAGGTAAATTGAGTATGTCTGAATTCTTATTTTAATTGCTCAATCATTATTATATTGAAACAATTAAAAATATCTGTCTGAACAGGGTATAAATTGAAGGAAATAGTAACAAATCGAAGTTACGCAAAGAAAGTTTTTTTTACAAAAAAAAAATGTCGATAAACTTTTTATTAAAACAAATTTTTTATGAATTTAATTTCTTTATTTTTTTATCCAAAAATTTTGAAATGATCTTGTATTTATAGATTATATTTTAAAACCTCTTGTATGAGTGTATTAATATTAATGCGAAAAATCTTTAATGATTATGTTAAGTGTAAAAGCTTTTATTTCAATACAAATATACGTTTAGTTTTTTTAATAGCTTTTGCTGATATATACATAAAACAAAAACAGTTTTACCACATCTATGTAGATAATTATTTGTTTGAATATACCTTTATACATATGTTTTATGGTAAATAATTTTCAGTTTTATTTTTGACTCTTTTAACAAAAGTACGAGTATGTACTTTGAAATATCTTTATATATAGACAATTATATAAGTAAATACACAAACATATGTGGGTGCATTTTTATGTACAAATATATTTAATTTAACATCCTGCATGTGTACTCTGCAGTGTATGCACTTAAATATCTGTTTGTAAAAATCATACATTTGCGGTTATTGTGGCCACTATTGTTTCAGCATTTAAACGATTAATAGCGTTTGTATAGGTAAATAAATAAAATATACAGAAAAGCAAAACTTAAAATCGCACCACATATCGTCAAAGAAAAATTTAATTTGTTTCAGTGCTTAAATTGAAATGGAATTTTAAACTACCCATAAGTAAATACATTAAATTTATTGAAAATATTTAAAATATTTGCTCAATTTGCAAGCTGTCGTAAGAGTTGTACGTCGTAGTAGTTGTACACATTTTTTTTAAATTTCTCCTTTAATTTTTTATACAACACTTGCAACAATTTTACCCATGTTTATAGATTATCGTATAAATACATCACAGCTGGAAATGTAGGTAATATTGTCGTTTTTCTCCAATATGGAGAAATGAATTTCTTAAAACCAATGACTCTAACGACAGGTTGTGAATTGAGTAATTATGTTCTTAGTTCGTTACATTGAAACTGTTTGCCATATATTCATTTATGTTGTTACATAATTACTATTATTATTTAATTTAAATTTCTTTAGTTTAGTTGGCATTAATTTCATTTACATTTTAATTTCTATTAACATTTGTGTAACTAACTTAAGACCAATTCAGATTTTGTATTACAAACTTGGCAATCCTGAAATTATGAACACTTCACTTCTTGTAGTATACTTTCGGGATATTTTTAAAACAACTAAAATTTACATTGTTTATTAACAATTAGAATTTAATTTGTTTGGAAAAGTCCCAATGCGGTAGCACACTATAAATAAAAGGGGCCTACAGTTAGTAGTAATTAGTTGTAAGGAAGACATATATAATTAAATATCAAGTTCAATAAAAACAAGAAGTTTATTTTTTTGTTATTAACAGTAATCGCTATGGAATAATATCTTTATCTATATATATAAAAATCAATGTGTGTTTGTATGTTTGTTTGTGCTTTATAGACGGTCAAACGGCTAGACCGATTTCCTTTAAATTTTCACAGAAATTTTCTGTATGTCTGGAAGAAACTAAAGGCTATACCTTGGCTTAAAATTGTAAGTGGGCGGGTTGCCACGCCCTATTAAAGAATAAGTATTAAATATTATATATCACGAAAGTTAATGCAGCTAGAGTCTTCAAACTAAGTACGGCAAACTTTGATATCCACACGAACATTTGGGTAAAAAATTCGCGGACTTTCAATTGTAGGCGTGGCCACATGAATTAAATACTAAATTTCGTATACTTGGAAAACGCTATCGATTAGATTAGTAAAATTTTGCAAAAGCAACTTTGATATTCAAATAAACATTTATGGAAGAAATGGGTGCATTAACAATAGTGGGCATGGCACCTGCTATATAAATTAGATACTAAAATTTGGGGTGGCAAAGCACACCGGGTATTAGCTAGTACTAAAATATATATCACTTTTTTCGTATAATTTTTAATGAAAGTGGGCGTTTAATTTTGCGTGTCAATATAGTTTGTGTTAAATATAGTCCTTTTAATATAATCCTTTATTCTTCCACAACTTTGTCCAAGGAGACTTTAAATGAATTTAAGATAAAGCGCTATTTGGGATGTAGGCGTTTAAGTGGGTGTGTTACCTTTATTTTCTGATATCAAAAAGCTATACGTGCGAAATTTCATCATTGTACATCTAATTCTGTCGGTTTTATGTAGTACTGACAGTAGATTACGTGAAAGGTCTTTTACTTAATGTGTCTCTGCATATTAAGACAGCAAATTTGTTTTTAAATATAACTTTGAATCAAATTCTATTGTCATACATTAAAGTTTTAAACGTTTAAAGAATTTCAATAAATGTTTGTTGTAATATGTTGCTCAAAAAAATTTCTTTGGCATTTTTGTTGATTTTAAGTTATTAACGCCATATTATTTTATTTGAAAACCTCTCTTCAAGAATGCAAAATTTTCGGAAACAAGATGGAGCAATTCTAAATTGTTTTAGGAACACTTTTAGTTGCTCACAAATAACTTATGTTTTAAAAATATATACAAGCAAAGACATACATACCCTGTTAATTCTGAACAAATTTTTAAATAAATGTTTGATTAATTTTTCGTTTTCATAAACTTAAACTTTGTCGACTTAAACCTTACTTTACGGGGTTGTTTGTATTTAAGCACTTTTATTCACTGAAAACGACATGTTTGTTGGTAAACGTTGTTTTGTCTACACACACTTTCGGTCATCATACCTCTTTGTTTATTGTGGTCTTTGCTAGGATCTAATTTTTTGAGGATGTTTTCTAAAATTTGTATAAACTTTTGTATGATTGTGAATTAATGCCTTACCTATACTCTCTTACCTAAATATCTCGAGAAATTTGCCCATGAAAACCATAGACTTATTTATCAGATAGCCTTAATATATCAATTCATTATTTTTAATTTTTCCTCTTTGATTCAGCTGTCAAACTCTTTAGACAAAAAAGCCCTGTTCTCTTTTATTTATTTCAAGTTCCTATCTTCGCATATAAAAGGTAAAAAGATTAATAAACAACACTTCAATTATCACTTCCAAAAAAAATATGATTCGATAAAAATATAATATTTTGATCCTTTATTTAAACTTGTGTGAAAAATAAAGAAAATTTAACCCTTTATCTCATAACAAGATAGTCTTCGTAATTGCACTGTAGTATTTTTGTTTTTTATTTACCAAACTTTCACCATGGTCTTTGTTATACTCTTGTTGTTCAAAAACTATTCAGATGTGATTGTCAGACAAACTTTAATAAAATGTTTTAAAATTTCAAAACTTTATGGTTTGCAAGGAAACAAAAAAAACACTGTGTGCAAAATTAAATTGCTACACTATAAATATTTAGACCAAATAACTTAGCAGTACTGAATGCACATTTACTTTACAAACTAATGTCATTTTAAAGTTTTGAAAAATAGTTGGGTGGTTATCCAAAGTTTCCATCAATGAATTTCATTTCTGATGTTGTGCATAAATAACTTAAAAAAAAGATCACATCATAAGTATTTAGAAGGATACATAATCTATCAGACTACAAATTTTAAGAGACAGTGAGGACGAGAATATTTGGTTTATTGAAGAATGTCCTTGTATGAAGAATATTTGTCAACACTGTCTGGTTGCCACATATGTGTAAGTAAATACGTTCACACATTTTCCACAATTCAAAGGCTGTTTTTTATAGTTGTTAAATGCTGTCAAGTTAGAGAAATCAACAGTAGAAGCCCGCTGATATAGCTATGTTTGAACCATCACTTTTTTTTAGTAACTTAAACTATTGTTAAATAATACTAATGTATTCATAAATATTCAACACCTAACAGCCTTGCCAGACTAGGGTTTTTAAAAGCAGTAAACGAATAACCTAATAGGTGTTCTTTGTCACTGTCCCAAATAGTAATAGTCAGGTAATTGATCTTGAGTCAATATCTTTAAACTTAAGTTGTCATACTCAAGGTTGGTAGTAAACATAAAATAACACATAACCGATAAGTTTGGTTTGTAGCCAGGAAAACATGGCTAGCAGACCGATAATACTGACAGTCGGTTTTCATTTCCTTCTGAATATAACTTGTTATCGAAATTTTCTTTTGACAAACCAAATCAGAAACTTTTCTTCGGTCAGTAACCGAAATTAGTAAATTAATAACTTAGAATCAAAAAATTAACACAACCGAATTGTACTTTCAAATATAAACAGTATTTAGTCTATCGCAAGCTGAACTGTTCATCTTATGGGATTTTTGTTAGTATCTCAATAGGTCTTAGAGTGAAATATGAAGAATTTATTTAGCTACTACTTCACAGTAAACAGTTTTGTAAATGAATATCTTTTAAAAAGTCGACCAAGAGCCAAAAATTAAATAATACTACAATAAAAGTAAAAACTCGAATATCTTGAAATATTATTTGTATTAAATAGTATTTGACTGGCGATTAAAATTAGAATTTCGTATGTAATTATAGTTTGAGCGCGAAAATTGTTGCAGTTATTTAATTCAATCAAAAAATATAACTCTACCATTTCCCATCTCTGCATTACAATTTTAGGTGGAATTTTTCTAAATCATTCAATCTTTAGTTTGTAGTACTTTTGCCTGGTACTATTGTTACTAGCCTTAGATGCCGACGGAGTACATAAAACGGGTGAGAATGCCGAGAGACTACATCTAATACATACAATGAGTTCATGAGAGTGATATCAGTATGTTTCTGATGGCTCTATTATGGACGTAAGGGCAGGAACTGGGGCTCACTCAATTGAGTTAAATCTGTCCTGCCTCTTAGTCTAGAAGAGTACGCATCCCAACAGCCTGAGATGTAACACGTGTTTGTCCATCTGGTGAAAGACCGATAATATAGAAAAGGGTCTCTCATTGCACTTAATAACTAATCTGTAATTAGATACTTGCAGAGTATGGATGTGGACTCGAAATTGGTGCCTAAATGTGTTCTGAAGCTCAATACGTGTGCCTTTGTGAATGAGACAAAGCTAATGTGGGTAAAGGAATACGTAGGAGTAGAGCTGCCGCGGCTATTTGCAGACCGGAGTTGCACTACGAGATAAGATAGTGCATGCAAGAGTCTTAAAATTATTGGAATCATCGAACCTGAAAAGGTGGATTAAGACTGAGGTGGATGAGATGGATTGACCCCCTGTTAAGGCTATTTAAAATATTGTGATCAAATCTTGTCTAAAGATTAGGCAGAAGTAGATCAATATCTACACGCAGAGAAAAAATATGGTTGTGGTAACCATAATCGAAGAGCAACATACTATGATTGAATTGTATGATTATGGTTAAAAATAATAATGGTTACCAGTTATCATTATTATGTTTAATTTAAGTATCATTCAATAATCATATATATGACTACAATTGTAATCGACAATCTTTGCTTTTTTACGGCAAATTATTGTCTTTTACTGTAACATACACATGTTGATTGTACTTACCAATTTAATTGCATTTTTTTGCCAATTTTTTTTAACATTTTCACGTTTATTTTTAAATTTTCTTTAAATTTTCAAAATTTTTGTTCCTTATTTTGACATCTCAAACTTTTAAATAATAAAAATTTATCCAGCAAGAAGAATAACAGTTGATATCAAATTATTGTTATAAAAAATCATAGCTTGATTAATTTGTAATCATATTGTTGTCTTACTTATTATTTAATGATTATTTTTAATTTATTATGCTTTTGAATATAAAGTTATTTTTGTCGTCCTAATTGTTTTAAATCATACTATTTTTAAATTATAACCATTTTGAAATTTTAAAGAAAAGTAATCATTAAATGATACAATTCAAACAAATGCTTGATTATCGTGACAAACTATATGATGAAATCAAACAAAAATAACTATTACTTGTTTTCGACAACCAAATATTGTTTTAGAAAAAATAATATGACCATCGTGATCATGCCGTAACCATGGTTTTCCTTTGCGTGTAGCAAAGCCACTACCCTGAACTATTAACTGTCTGATGTGGTTTGTGTATCGTCGCCAACATGGCACCATATTTTTTCAAGACCGATGAAAATCGGACTGTTGAGAAAATGAAGAAAAGAAGGGATTTAGGTGCACCGACATTTTTCCCGTAGAACTAAAAGAACTGGATTTGGTTGAAATGCAACCTCAACAAAACGGTGCTTAGTTAAATGCGATTTTTGTGGGCAATTAATCTCAAGAGTTGAAAAAGTTGGACATGACTATTTTGTGTGGATTCGTGAAGCCTTCCGATAACAGGAGCAAGCCTGACACAATGTTACCTCTGAAGGACAACATTACAGCTGTAATTGATAGGCTTCTGGCCAAAATGCAAAAAAAAAAGTATCTCAAAATCGGAACTCCGACATAGGCATTCTACGGTTAAGCCGCGAGCTACATCATAATAATATTCAAACAGCAAATGGCAAGTATTCACTTATATTTAGTCCCAAATAAACATTTTATTCACTTTTGAAAATTGGTACTGTTTTTTTAATTTCCAAAGACGGTGTGAATATCATCCATTATGTATACGGAATGGAAACAGGCACAACATCATAATTTCGAAAGGCTTTAAAATTTTTAACCAAAAATTATATGCTATATTTTTGCTATGTAAATATAAACATCAATACAAGGACACATTTAACACCACTTGAGAAGGAAGTGCAAAAATTTATGTAAATTCGTAAGTTTGTGACTGGTTGCTTGTAACCCACAAAACATATAGAACCATCGCACATCTAGGGTGCACATTAAAGAAACATTTTGTGTTCTGTCAAGTGGCAAAAATCCTCAAAACAACAAAAAAAAAGTACAAGAAAAAATGCTTGAAGAAAAAAACTTAGAAAAGTTTTGTTCTCAGTTTAGTGCGTGTAATATTTTCTAACAAGTGAACAATTATAAGAACTTTTATACACACACACCCAACTGGCACACATCTCCGTACATTCTAACAAACATATAAATACTTACAAATACATATACATGTGACAATACATACTAACTCTTAGATACACTGAGGAAATAAAAAATAAATAAAAAAACGTACCATCACACACATAAAAACCGTGTAACTTGCAGTTATGAAAAACTTTTGTTTTAATTTTTCGTTTTCTTTTTTTATGTTCTTCTCTGTTTTTTTTTTTTCTACAAAATAATGGGGGATAAAACTATTTTATTTTCTTTTAAATAAGTTATAAAGCATTTGAACAAAGACCCTTAGACTATTTAAAAAAAATATTGTTGTATGTAAGTTTGTGTATGAGGGATTAAATTTGTAAAAATTTCAAGTGTGTAAAAGACAGTTTGGTTAAGGATTTCGTTTCAAAATTGTTTTCAAATTGTTTCCAACATGTAATTTAATTGTAATTTTTAATTGTTCATAGTAAAGTAAAAAAAAATCAAACAGAGGATGCTTATAAACCGTACACAGGAATGTAAGGAATTTTATTAGCAGAAGAAAATCTTAAAGGAATTTAAGGATTCTATATTAGTGGTCAAATATTTTCTACTCGTTACATAAGGCATCAACTGAAGAAACATTGAGCTGATTTTAACCAACAACGTTAGGATTACCACAACCAAGGTCAATCTTTTTATATAAAAATTGATTTTAAAGTATAAGCTTTATAGGATAACCATCTTGTAAAAAGAAACATATTTTATATAATTTTTTTACAAATTATAATTTTTTAAACACAGTGGCGCAAAAGTTATTGCCTTTTTCAAAGATGCTTAATACATTGTCCTAGTTTTAAGCTTGAGATAAATTTTTAATATTAAACATTATTTACTTCATTAATTAAGCCACCACATTGGAAATCTACTTCAGCAGAAAATATGTTGTAAAAAACACTGATATTGCGTTTAAAAAAAATTAGGTAACATATTGTTAAAGTAACTTCGAAGCAATTTATAAAATACTAAATATCAGATAAGCTTTGATATTTACTTAGTAAATATATACAAGTCACACGAGTGTACTGCTTAATTTATATATCAACACGATAAAATTTTACGTAATACTATGTTCACACACGCGCTTTATTTGTCAATTTATAATATTCTCTCAACTAAAGGTCTTTATTTAGCTTAATTTACCATACTAAAAATTACTTATAAATTGTGCAATATATACTTTCACTTGTTATGTAAAACTCGAAATACAACTCTTGAGAAGTATGTTCAGTGAGAAGAAAATTCTAATAGTCGAACAAATAAATAAACAAAAAACAAAAAGTAAGAAAAGGTACGAAAAGTTGATAGTAAGTTTAATTAAATGTTTTATTGTTTTTAATTAGTTAATTGTATTTGTATTTTATAAATGTATTTAATTTTATAAAAAACCAATGTATTTTTACAGCTGTCAAATGCTAATGGAGTAAGATAAATTGAGTATGTGTAAACACTTATTTTAATTGCTCAATTAACATTAAATTAAAACACATAAAATTATCTGTCTAAACAGGGTATGAAACAAAATTATCAAAAATTACACTTTACACCAGTGCTATTCAACCTATGGTACGCGTACCACTTGGTGGTACGCGAAAAATTTCCAGTTGGTACGCGAATTCTTTTAAAATTTTAACGATTTCTATTTTGCAATTGGAAACAAAAAGAAAAATCATCCTGAAAGTATACCTTTAATGTACATGTTCTTACGTTTTTTGTAATTTTTATTATTTTTTTTTAATTTTATTGTTTTTTATTATTAATAAATAAAATAGATTAAAAATTTTAAAATTGTTTACATTATATTTTTTTTGGTGGTACGCGAAAAGTTTGTCGTGAATTTAGTGGTACACGAGCCAAAAAGATTGAATAGCACTGCTTTACACTAATAAAATATTTAATCGTTAATGAAACTTTTGTGACTTACCAAAGCATGAATAAACAAATTAAATCTGAAAATCTTGATGTCGCAAGAATTTTCCAGCCTTTTACTTACACACTATTTATCTATATATAAACATTTACATCTATAATAATTAATGATTTTTAATATCAATGGTTATATATATATTTTTATACCCTTCACACAGTGAAAAAGGGTATATATAGGTTTGTCATTCCGTGTGAAAATTCTACAATTTTGATTTCCGACCCCATAAAGTATATATTTTCTGAAAGCTTATGAATAGGGGAGTCGATTAAGCCCTGTCAGTCTGTCAGTCTGTCCGTCTGACCGTCTGTCCGTGTGTATGTTGAAATCAACTTTTTGAAGCCCCCCGACATCGCTTGGACTCGGGTGAAGTATTAAAATATCAGAAATATTTGGGAGTAGATCGGTATAGAAAATCAGAAACATCGGTACGTAAACAACTGAGATATGAGCAAAAACCCACGACCACCTCGATTTTTTTTCACAAAAACAACATTAAAACAACATACATACAAACGTGTATACTGGCTAGAGAAAACATGGGATCGAATCCCAGCTGAGGCAAAAAAATTTTTTTTTATTTTTTTTATATTTTTTTTTTAATTTTTTTTTTATTTTTTTTTTTATTTTTTATTTATTATATTATTTATATTTTTATTATTTTTTTTTTATTTTTTTTTTATTTTTTTTCAAATATTTTTTTTTGTTTTGTATTTATTATATATATTTTAATTATTTTTAAAAAAATTTTTTTTTAATTTTTTTTTTTTTTAATTTTTTTTTAAATATATTTTAAAATTTTTTTTTTTAATTTTTTTAACATATATACGTAAATTTATAATTTTACAATGGGATGTTTTTATATATGTATGTTTTTTATACGTATGTACGTATATCATATGGAATGGTGATACAAACTACTGTTATTGCATGATTACACGTTGTGAAGGGTATATAAGATTCGGCACGGCCGAATATAGCGCTTTTACTTGTTTTGTTTCATATTGGAAAATTTTCCCTTTGTGAAGGTGTATTTTTCTTAATGTAGTTTTAGTCAGTATTGGTACACCAGAGTAAAAATTAATATTAGCTTATGTTATATGAAGTGATTTGAATTCAAAATCGTACACTCCGGAAAAAGGTTCTTAAAAAGCGGTTAAAATTATGAAAATAGTGTTACAAATATTAAAAGTTTGTAAAAATAACTTGAATTAGATTTTGTATTATTTTATTGCACAAAATGCACTATTTTCTTATTAACAGTAATCGCTATGAAAATATCTCTTTATACGGAAATAAAATTTTAATATTAAATATTTTTAAAATATTATCGTAAATTCAGTCTTGCAATTAAAGTGGGCGTTAAGGTAGGCGTATCGGTATAGCTTCTGCTAATAAACTCAACTCAGGCATTTCAACATAACCCTTTATTCTTTAAAAAAAATTTATCCGTATTGAAATTATGTGAATTTAAGAAAAAGCGTTATATGGGAAGTGGGCGTAAAAGTGGACGTTAAAGTGAGCATATCACTTTCATTTTCTGTCAATACAATGGCCATTGACTGGAAAGCTATATGTGCGAAATTCCATCATAGTATAGCTGATTCTCGCGGTTTTATGGGCTTTCAAATTTCATTAACTGTGGATTACATGAAAAGTGCGCGTTATCGAAGTAGTTTCTCCTTACAAAGTCAACTCAGATATTTTAATAAAGTTCTTTGTTCTTCCAAAAAATTTATCCGAAAAGAAATTATATGAATTTACGAAAAAGCATTATATGTGATTAGGGCGTTAAAGTAAGCTTAACGTATTAGTTCTCCATTGACCAAAGAGCAATCCCTGCAAAATTTCGTCATCGTACATTGAATTTTGTAGATTTTGTGACGTTTTAAATATTAAATATGTCGAAAAAGTCACTGTGTGGTATAAATTTTCGTAGAGGTATAGATTTGGACCATTTAAAAAATATTTTCAATCAGAAAATATGCATTTAAAATTTCATTGCTCTATGTCTATAACTCTCCTCCTAATATTCCGAATTAGCCCATTTTCAATACCAAACAAACCTTGTGCATAAGCAATACTTAAACTCTCTAGCTTTTTTCGGTTTGAGCTCTATCGTGAGTACGCACCACAGATAATTGCTTGTCAGATATTTTCTTAAATAAGAATAGTATATAGTTTTTATTGTAAAACTGTTAGGAGCCAATAAAAAATACCTCTGAATAATTTTAATTGCGTTTAACACACTTAAAGTATGCACATATAAGACTGTAGTAATATTTTCCTCAATGGTAATGGAGCATTCATGAACCAACTGGAGTCAAGAAGATTTTTATTGAGTTTTAAATATCAATAAGTCATATTTCAGGGTAAACAAACATTATTTTTGGTCTCAAAAATACTGAACGACATCTGTAAGTTTATAAAGTTAATGAGTTATTTAGCTTTCTTTAATAAAGTACATATTCAACGCTGTAAAAGTAAAAACTTATTTGAAGTTTTATTTAAAAGTGATCATGGCCTCAAAGTGATTGCCGTGTTTAAAACGTTTCAGATTTTTTAGATTTAGGTTTTTAGTTCTCATTTTAACTCATTATTATATAGTCAGAGGTTTTTCTGAATTAGTGAACAATTTTTTCATTGCCAAATTTTTCTAATATTTTACCTACAATAAAAATAATTTAGACTAAAAAACCATATCCAGCAAAAAAATTAGCCTGAGCATTCAACTTATTAATATCATTCTGCATTCGTGGCAACAATGATACTTATAGTAGCATCTTTTAAATAAAAAACCACTATCTTAATACTCTAGCAATTAAGCTTTTATAACGTAATACAATTTTTTTATATAAATTATAATACAACGCAAAAAATGGCACTCTTTGTTTATATGTACATACTCTGTATTAAAGAAAAAAATAGTTAAAAAACGCAGAAGCAAATAAAAAATAAGCTCACACTTGCCAATAACAATTATCGATAACAATTTTAAGGGATACACAAGCAATTGCTAACTTTATGTTTTATTTACCCAAATTTATAGTGAAATAACAACCAAACTGCAATAACAATAAGTACAAAAATAACAGATACAAAAACTATCAGAACTTTAACAACGATTATTATACCAGAAAGTATAACAAGAAAAAATTACCAAACAACATGAATTTAAATGCATCCAAGCGGGTGTTGATAGCGTAAATGACACTCTGCTGTTTAACTGCGAATGAGTACAATTTACAAACATATGTATTTACATACAAAATAGTAGTACTTGCCATAATTTGCGGCTTTAAGTATGTAAATACTCGTAATCATATAGAAATTCGCTATGAATATCAAAAATTAAAAAAAAAAAGTTCCCAAATACACCCACATGCAATAATCCCTCCCGCATATATTCACATACTGCACTGAAGTCACTTTTTTCAGACACTGCAGTATAGATAAAAAGTTGTACTATAATTGTGAGAATCTGGTGGAAAAATATAAAAATAAAAATTGTTGTTGGTAAATCGTTGTTGATACTTATCACGCTATCAATAACAACATAAATAAAGTTATTTCACCAATAACTGTTTAATTTTTTCTTTTAAATTTTTAATGATTGCAGCAAAGAACTATAGATATAAAAAAATGCTTAAACATCAGATGTGCTTCAAATATTAAAGTTTTTTGAACATTTTAGTGTACAGGCATTATTTCAAATTATAGATCTTACTTACAATCTCTCACGTTCCCGCACAAACGAAAAACCGTTTTGTTAAAATTAAATCATGATAACATAGGCGATTTTGTAAATCCATTCTATTCGCCTAGTGTCGGCAATCTGGTTTTTTAATACAATGAACTTTAGCCTAACAAATAAACAAATCTAAATACAAGAAAATATATTAATGGTAAATTTTTTCCGAATTCTAAATATTTAGTATTTATTATATTTCATACATTTTTTAACATGGAGTCATGGAGTGATTTTTGCAAATAAATTTACAATTTTTTTAACATTTGTTTTAATATTTCGCACTGTTGGATGGATTTTGGAAAGGCACGTTATCTCAACCTCCGTATTCTTAACTTAATCATTTTGAATGCTTTAGTATAACTGCTTTGTTAAGAATTCCTCCTTCGCAATACTTCATCGCTTACACTATTTATATCCAAGTTTTCTAAATAAATTGCTCATATTTTTATCTCAAATTAAAATCCACATAAATTTTATTATAGGATATATCTAAAATGTTGTATAACAGTGCTTAAAGCCAACAATTAGATCTTGTCTTACATGTTTATGTTCTTACTAGTTGATGAAATATTTTAAATCCGGATTTCATTTCATTATAAAAGTGAATGGTAACAGGTTTTTTTTTATATTTTCTCTATATTTCCGAAAGTTAGCAAACATATTAGCGGAACTCACTCTTTGATGCAACAAATTCTATTAAATTACAATTTGCATCACATGAGCAAATATGCACAACTAAAAATCAGTGCAAAGTAATATCACACAAATTTGCACAACAGATACACAATTTTTTTGCTCTCAGGATTTAAAATATCCACAAATTAAATTTCATACATGGCATTTTTTACCAGAAAAATGTGATATTATATTTTTCCGTTGATTTTGGCATTGTAATTTAATGAAAATTAATTAATTTTCTTTTCGGAAAAAAAAGATTTGTTGTTTCTTAAATACCTAAAAAATCAGCTCGTTGCCATAAGTTTGCAACACACATGAAAAATGCATTCACGCTTGGTAGCAAAAAATTAGTGCATATTTGCACTAATTGCAAAATTGCGACCAAGAGTGAATTCCGCTATTGACTTTTTTAGGTTTGTGTATAGCTGCTGTGTTATAGCCGCAAAATTTTTGGAGGCATAAAGTTCTGTACTATCCATTGTTATGTTTTGTTTTACAAATGCGATACCCAATTCGTGGGAAGAAAAAAAACTTATCACAAGTAGTGTTATGCCTGTTTTATGTACATATGAATATATACATATATGCACTAGTGTACCCGACACCTAATATGCATGATTTTTAAGCCGTTTTTAGAATGGAGTTAATGAAGTTAATTAATATATTCATATAAACACATGCTCTCAAATGGTACGGTAATGTTAAAAACATTAGTATTTTCACCTGGAGACTTCGTCATCAAATCTTTTCTTTCTCATAGTTCTTTCTGCGGGGTTTATATGTAAATGGGCGCGTATACATAATACATATTATAAGCTTATTACATATCACTTATACGTCGTGCTGTACAACATAATCGATAGCAAACAAGCGCGTATACGTAATATATTATAGGCTTCTTATTAAATATTAATCATACGCCAGGTTGTATAAAAGAATCCATAGCATAATTCTGTGGTTATATAATTTTTTTACTTAACTAAACGGTTAAACAATTAAAGTTACAGACTGGTTAAAAAAATTTTGCTTTTTTATTAAAATTATTTACATGACTATACAAAATTATATATTGCAATCGCGTATAAATGCTCAGAAAAAAAAATTACTTATTAATATATAATGTACTAGAGATCTTGATGTTAAAGTTTCCAAAATGAAATAATAATATCCTTCACCTTTGGTGTTAAGGATATACATATATAGCTTAATTATTCCGTTTGTAATTTCTACAATATCCATCTCCTACCCCACAAAGTTTGTATTTTCTAAAAGTTTATGATTAGGAGAGTCCATCTGTACCTTTGTTGGAAAAAATCATCTGTTAAAAGACAATATGTTTGAAAACTTTTTTGAAATATCCGGGTATTAATCACTATTAAATTTCTTAAATATGAGCAAATAAATACTACTGCCTCTGTTTTTTCCCACATTTTTACCATAAAAATCAAAATTTTTTATTTAAAAACACAGATGATATAATTTTTAGGTAAGTTTTACCTCTATGGCAATCTATAAAAATTTTACAAACCGGTCACTTAGAGCTATAGACAAAAATAATTTTTTTAAATATATTTTTTATATTTATTTTGCAAGTTACGTCGAATTTATATTTTGACATGCTAGAAATATCAAAAAATCTCATAAATCTCGGTTGGAAATTAACCGAGAATAAGCACGAAAACACAAATGCTTTAATGTTTTTCCAAAAAATTAGAAACAAAAATCGAATTTTTTAGCATCTGGATAATAGAGTGGAGCAACATGGGTACAAAAAAAGGTTTAACAAGCCGAATATAATTTTATTTTTAAAACATGAAGTTTTAAGACTAAGTACTAAAACACATGTCTTCAATTGAATGGAAATATGTTTTTTTTTTTAAATAGCAAAAATAAAATAAGCGGACAGGTGTCTAGTACTTTTGTTAAAAAGAAAAGGCTAAAGGCTTGGTTAGCCGACTGTTGATGGAATGTAACCGCACCGTTTACTTAACGTACGACTTTAGTGTAGTTATACAAACTTTAAAAACATGCCATATGTTTATTAAATAAATAACCAAAACAAAAGGTGTTGTCAATACGGTGATTTAGAATTTATGGAAATGTTTAACAGCGATTTTTTTAAAACAGCTTAAAACATTTAAATGCGGCTTTTTAAAGTTTCTTGAATAGAATTTATATATAAAACGTATATTATATAAAACCTTGCTTTAAATATTTTGCAAAACATAGCACGCAAAACTTATTTTATAAATTTTATTTTTATTAAAGTGTTGCGATTTGTTGTACGATTAATATAAATTTTTTAAATCAATTGTGACGTTTAAGTAGATGCGTATGCATGTCGTAACTTTTTTGTGACGCGTGGTCGTATTAAGATGAACAAGTAAGAGCACTATATTCGGCTGTGCCGAATCTTTTATACCCACCACCAATTTTGTGTACATTTAAAGCACAATATTTATTATTTTGTCAATCGCTATAGAATAGTCTCTTTATAATAAAATATGTATCACTTTCTTTGTAGAGGGTGGTTAAATTTTAAGGGCCCATGTTGAAGGTGAACCACACCTAAACTTCAACTTTTTTCTTGCATTTCATTTGACATTTCTCAATCTCAGACTAACTCAATTTGAACCGTGGAAAGATACGCAATCGAGAGACGCTTTTAAATATTAAAGATTTTTATAAAAATGGGCGTTCAAATCAAAATGCATTTTGTGCACTTTGTGATTATTTTGGTCAACAAAATCGTTCGAATTCGTCCACAATCGTGAGAATTGTAAAAAATATTTAAATGTCTGCAAAGCAGGTCTGTATGAAATGTGAAAACATCTGTGAATGCCATCTTAGTTCGTGGAATGGGAAACATTGCATTTTTTCACGGTAACGTGGCAAAAGAGCAAGCAACCTCGACTCATCAACGTGCCCAACAATTGAGCATCAACAGTGTCATTGAAAATATGGACTATCGGATCGAGGTGTGCCGCCTAGGTTGGGGGGGGCCATTTGGCCGATATTTTGTTCCATACATAATTGAAGCATACAAATATTATCATTATAAAAATAAATGATAATAATTTCATAACAATTTTATTCAAAATCAACATAGTCCCTTAAAATTAAACCACCCATTATAACTTCGGTATGCTAGTAAAATGTTTTCGTAAATTTAGTCTTTCAATGAAAGTGGCCGTTAAAATACGCGTGTCAATAAAGTTTCTGCTAATAAACATAACTTAGATATTTCAATATAGTCCTTTAGTATTCCAAAATCTTTATTCATAGAGAATTTACAAGAATTTAAGAGGAAAGTTTTATCTACGAAATAGTGCTAATTTATATTTGTTATCTTATGTTCTCCTGAAGTTATGCTCTATTAAAAATGGGAATTTAGGAAAATTTTGACATAAGTAAAAAAAAATTATCTCTAAACATCATAAACAATTTATATTCATGTACTAATGGCTAACAAATTTTAAAATTATACAAAACTTATTTCGTTTGAAAATCTTTTAAAAGCAAAATGTTATAGCAGTTTAAAAATCAAAATCTTACTAATAAATTTCCCGTTTTAGCAAAATGCTGAGAATGTATATTTTGAGTCACCGTGTGATAATAATATAAAAATATGTATCACTTTCTTTGTAAATGTTGGCTTAATTGTAAGGGCCAATTTTAGAAAGTCTGTGAATGCCTTCTTAGTTCATTGAATGGGAACCACTGCTGGTTTTTGAGATAGTGTGGCAAAAGAGCAGTCAACCTCTACTCATCATCATGCCCAACAATTGAGCATCAACATTGTCATTGAAAATTTGGACTATCAGATAGAGGAGTGGCGCCAAGGATGGGGAGGGGCCATTTGGCCGATATTTTGTTAAATGCATAATTGAACCATACAAATATTATCATTATAAAAAGAAATGATAATAATTTCTTAAATAATTTGTGTTTTATTTAAAAACAACATCAGCCCTTAAAATTTAACCACCCTTTATAACTTCGATATGCTACTAAAATGCTTTTGTCAATGTAGTCTTTCAATGAAAGTGGGCGTTAAAGTAGGCGTGTCAATAGAGTTTCTGCTAATAAATACAACTTAAATATTTCAATATAGTCCTTTATTTTCCCAAAAACTTTGTCAATAGAGAAATTACATGAATTTAAGATAAACCGTTATATGGGAGGTAGGCGTTAAAGTGGGCGTGTCAGCTAAACTTTTTGGCACAACAATTACATTGATTTGAAGGATATACGTAGCAAATTTGATCATCATACCTCTAATTTTAACGGTTTTATGAGCTTTTAAATTTCATTAACGGTAGATAACTTGAAAAGTGGGCGTTATAGTAGGCGTGTCAAAGTTATTTTTGCGAATGAGTACAACTTAGGTGTTTTAATATAGCCCTTTATTATTCCAAAATCTATATTAATAGAGAAATTTTATGAATTTTTGGTAAAACGTTATATAGGAGGTGGGCGTAAAAGTGGGCGTGGCACCTTAATTTTCTGGCACAGTAATGATATTGCCCAGAGGGTTATATGTAGCAAATTTTATCATCATACCTCTAATTTTGGCGGTTTTATGAGCTTTTAAATTTCATTAACGGTAGATAACGTGAAAAGTGGGCGTTATAGTAGGCGTGTCAAAGTTATTTTTGCGAATGAGTACAACTTAGGTGTTTCAATATAGCCCCTTATAATTCCAAAATCTTTATTAATTGAGAAATTATATGAATTTTGGGTAAAACGTTATATGGGAGGTGGGCGTAAAAGTGGGCGTGGCACCTTAATTTTCTGGCACAGTAATTACATTGCCTAGGGAGATATACGTAGCAAATTTGATCATCATACCTCGAATTTTGGCGGTTTTATGAGCTTTTAAATTTCATTAACGGTAGATAACGTGAAAAGTGGGCGTTATAGTAGGCGTGTCAAAGTTATTTTTGCGAATGAGTACAACTTAGGTGTTTCAATATAGCCCTTTATTATTCCAAAATCTTTATTAATAGAGAAATTATAAGAATTTTAGGTAAAACGTTATATGGGAGGTGGGCGTAAAAGTGGGCGTGGCACATTGATTTTCCGTTACAAAAAAGCGTCTCATCAAAAACCAAAGTGTGCAAAATTTCAGAGTCGTACATTAAGTTTTGTTGCTTTTATGACGTTTTTGTTTTTAAATATACCGAAAAATACACTGTGCGGTATAAATTTTCGTACATTTTGATCGATAACTCGTCTCCTAATACATAGATTTAGATGATTTTCGGGGGACAATATTATTTTTACTCAGAAAATATATTTTCGAAGTTTCATGAGTCTACGTTAATGCATTTGGACACAATTCCGTTTTATTCGATGTTTGAAGGACACGGTTTTTTCGACCTACTCTTGCTTTTCGAGCTATAACTCTCTTCCTAATACTATGATTTAGCCCATTTTCAATACCAAACAAACCTTGTCTATAAGAAAGATTCTGGCAAAATTTGAGCCCCCTAGCTTTTTCGGTGCGACCTCTATCGTGCTTTCAACAGACGGACAGACGGACAGACGGACAGACGGACAGACGGACGGACATAGCTAGATCGTCATCAAATCAAACCCTGATTCAGAATATATATACTTTATGGGGTCTAAAATGGATATTTCGATGTGTTACAAACGGAATGACAAAATGAATATACCCCCACCATTTTTTTGGTGGCGGGTATAAAAATTAATCAAGCATAAGTATGCGTGATTAAAAAATCTCGCAAAGCTCAGGATAAAATGTTAAATGGTTGTGCTTCAAACCAAAAGAAATTGGGTAACTTTGTTTATCTGCGTCATAATCAAAGAAATTCCGGCATATAAAATTTTTCGTGAGCGCTCGAGAAAATATGCGTGATTAAAAAATGTTCTTCGTGACCTTGCGTAATTAAAAGAGATTGAAATTACTCCGTGCGTGAACGTTTATTATATTTTTTGTTTCAAATGTACATGAAGATTGTAAATATTAATTTTTTGGAATCATATTTATTATGCGTGTTTGAGATTTGTTGTAAAATATAATCCAGTTATAAAACCAATTGTAACGTTTATATAAGCCCGTGTTACAGCATTTTGATTTATGTAAATAAAAGAAAATATACATATATATATATATATATATATACATATTTATATATTTGATTTTGTAATAAAAATTAAAAAAAAAATTTCTTGATTTAACAAGATTTATTAACATGATTTTATTTTTTAAACAAAATTTGATCGCTCTTCTTGTTTACAACTTAGGTATGGCTAAAAACTTTTTCTGGGCAAAAAAATTGATTGACCGTTTTCATTATGAAATTTTCAAAAAAAAACTTTCTACAGAATATTATGTACACACTTTATTTATATGTGTATGTAAATGTACATACATTTGTATATAATTCCAATTTTTTAGAAAATTTTTAATATTAATTTCTTATTTGTTTTTTACAAAGTATTTTCCATTTAAGTTACTTTAAAAATCAATATGTTGAAATCACTCTTAATAAATGTCACGAAGAAACGTAATGATTTTCTATTTTTAACAGGTTCGGACGTTACGGCAACTTCACATTGCATTACTATAACTGCTCGAACTGTTTTACACATAACAAAAACGATCTGCCGTTGCGTTGCGTTAAGCAAACATTACATTCCGGTCGGGTAATCCAGCCTTAAGGGACAAAATCCGGTAAAACCTTTATCTTTGGTACTTTTTGTGATCTAATCTAACTTCTAGATTATTAACGTTGGAAAATAATTTGAAATTAATTTTACATAAAAAAAAATTTTAAAAATCGCAAAGTTTTTATTTTTACACTAATTTGTGACATAATATATAAAACATACTGAACTGTACTGAAAGTACAGTTTATCGGGAATAAAACACGCATTTAATAATGGATTTTCATGTAGTATGATTTATTTTAAAATTTATAATTTAAAAAAAAAAACTCCATCTTATTTTTGATAACTCCATAGCTATATCAGAAACTAATATAAGAAACTTGAACCTGGCGTAACTTAAAGGGTTCAGACGGATTTCTAAGCAAGTACGTTGTTTCAAAGATCTAGTACGTCTAGTACGTTGTTTCAAAGATACGACAAGATGTATGGAACAGCCTTTTCAAAAATCCCAAATTTTATAAAAAAACCTTACCATAGAATTAGAAATTATTATAATTTTTGCAATGTTATTTAGCAAAAAAAAAAAAAAAAAAGTTGCTTACTTTCTGATCAAATATTTGAAATATATATATGTATGTATGCCTTCTATCAAACAGTGTCCACTCAGAATTATAAAATTTTTTTGTAGTAGATTTGTCATTCCGTGCGAAATTTCTACAATTTTCATTTCCGACCCCATAGAGTATATATTTTCTGAAAGCTTTTGAAAAGGGGAGTTGATTAAGCTCTTTCAGTCTGTCCGTGTATATGTTGAAATTAACTTTTTTGAAGCCCCGCGACATTGCCTGGACCCGCGGGTTTTTTTTATTTTTTACATTTAGTTTTTTTTTTTATTATTATTTTGTTTATTTTTCTTTTGTATTATTTTTTTCTTTTTAATTTTTAAATTTAAAATTTTACAATGGGATGTTTTCATTTATGTTTTTTTTTTTTTATTTGTAGGTACGTATTTCATATGAGATGAATGGTGATACAAGCAATTGTTATTGCATGACCACACGTTGTGAAGGGAATATAAGATTCGGCACAGTTTAAAAATAAAAAGTTTTCTGTAACTGGAAATTTTTTTTTTTTTAAATTTTGAATTGACTTCCTTTGACAAGCTAGTGTGGTAAGTTTCTCTTTCTCGACATTCTTAAACTATGTCCACATATGGCAGATATTTGCTCAAACAAGCAATTTTTGGTACAAAAAAACTATTTAATGTTATGTGATAATTCTTTCACCAAACATCGTGAAAATGTTATTATTTCAATTGATGTTATCGTACAACTTCAATAAAATTAATTAAATTTGGTGGTTACATCTATTTTGTCACATCTTAGCATAATTTTAAAATATTCTTATTGTTTGTAACTATCAAAAACCATTCATACATATTTGTGATACTGTGCTTAGTGAAACTCGATCGAAATTTTATATGATCATTTAAATAAGCTGCGCTTTTTGCAAAGATATTTTAATAGAAACAACAAATGACCAAAATAAGTTTTCAAATAATTAAGAAAAACTTTATTTAATAACTCACAAAATACTTTTTTCATATTTTACAAACCTTTGCATCTACAATATTAAGCTTAATTTATCCAACAAATTACTCTAATATTTGATTGCAATTTCTCTTTACATCAGTTTTTTATTTATAAATAAGTTTTAATGTATTTTTTTCTTATATTTGCTTGCTCCTTGCCAATATTGTGATTTACCTAATTTAAGGATTTCTTGATTTTGACCTTATTTTTTAATACACATTTATCCGAAAGATTGTTTTCAATTATTTGTCATCACACAAAGTAAAGGCTCTTTATCTCATTGTATGCAAAAGACATTTTACTTCGTTACTAACTTATTAGATACTTATGTATGGATTTTTTTCTTTTCTTACTATCCTGTTTGTTCAAGGCAACATTTCAATTTACTTGAAGCAATTGATATAAATTAGACTGGCATCATTCATACAAGTTGGAAAAAAATTTTGTAAATTCAACCCGGCTTTTCGTAAATAATTTTGATATTTACAAAAGATTTTAAAAATAATATTGTTTTATACAAAACATGTCTCAGAAAAAATTGGCAAATTTAAAATACTTAAACGCTCGGTTAAAAAATATTTATAAATACTATAGCTACTTTGCTTATATATTTTTTAAGGTCTCCCTACTGTATTTAATATTGTATGAATGAGCATGTTGATTTAGTTTTATAACAGATATTTAGCTGTATGTAACATCTAACAGATTATAAGCTCACAATGCAGTAAAGAAAATGTAAAAAGGTCATGTAATTTGTTGCTTTTTTCTCATCTTTTATTTTTCTACAAGCAAAAGCAAAGAAAGAAAATTTTATTCAAGTTAAGTTCTCAATGCATGATACGATAATGTCTTATATATAGAAAATGTCTGATTGTTCAATACTTTACATAGAAGTAAATTAAATGTATATCCCAGCAGATATTACATGTTCAACTGCTTAAGAAGTGTCAATATGATAAGAAAATAAGCTAAAACAAATTTTTTTAATGATTTGATTAAAAAATGCAATTGTTTGAAATTCATTAATACCTATTTAATTTTTGTAAGCTTATTTTCTTAACGTTTTGTTAGAATTTGTTTATTGGGATACTAAAAATTGCTTATGAAATGTAATAGCCATATGTGCAATAGTTATTGCCATAAAAATATTTTGTACAATTGAATAACTTTTGTAATCAATGTTTAGAAATTTCTCAATCAAAAAGCCACATGTACTTATTGTCTTCTACTGTTGGTTGTTTCAGCTCAAACGTAAATAAAGAAATAATATTAAAATTGCCTAAAAATCTAAAATTTAAAGCTTTAAATATATTAAATTACACTTTAACACAATTACTTAGTAGAACAAATACGGTTTTGTTTTATATTAAAAAAAACGTATAAAGTTAGATACACTTTCTTAAGCAACAACTTTTTCTTAATCGACAATATTTTGCACCCGCTAGTTTTTTGTTCTTCGTTTTAATATAATTATTTAAACGAGTAAGAGCACTATATTCGACTGTCCTGATTGTTTTATACCCACCACCAATTTTCCGTTCTTTTGTAGCTAGGGGTTTTTTCCGGCAATTTCTTGTTTTGCGGGAATGCGGGATTCTTTTTTAATTTCCCGGGATCCCGCCACAAAACAAATACAAAGTGAATTCGTTTTTAGCTTATAAAAAAGCTTTTCACTAAAAAGCATATAATAGTTTACAATGTAAAAGAAACACTTCAAAACTATAAAAATTTATAAAGAAATTTGAATTTAAAATATAAATTGAGTAAAAATATTTTTTATTGAAAAAAATATTATCTAGATACAAGATCAAATATGAGCACAGAAAACAAATATACAGGTACTTCAGCTATGAGATTAAAAATAAAATCAGTAGAATTGAATTTTAAAAACACGTAAATATAATTTTTAATAAAAAAAATATAACGTTACAATTTTTAACGATTTAGAAAATAATCTTTTAATATTCTCAAAGCATATTATGATTTAATTAACAAATTGCCCTGTTACAGAAAACACTCGTTCACTTTATATCGATGTTGGATGAATAGGTCAAAGTGCATTTAATAAATATACAAAATTTTCAGTTTTTTTTTTTACCACAACCCTCAAAAAATTTTAACTCTTTCTTTATAGAAATTTTAAAGTATTGGTAACGTGGGCTGTGTTTTTTTAATTTTTAACACTTTACCTCAAAAAGTATATCAAATTATTTGTAAAAATATTTTTAAAATGTAAAGTTAATAAAAACCTTGAAGAAAAAATTTTTATGAAAAAGAAACACCTGCTTTCGAATCGTAGCCACCATCGGGAAGTAAATTTTGTCTTTCAATGAAAAAGGGCGTTAAAGTAGGCGTGTTAATATAGTTTCTGCTAATAAATAAAACTGAGATATTTTAATATAGTCCTTTATTTTACTTAAAACTTTGTCCATAGAGAAATTATATGAATTGAAAATAAGCCGTTATATGGGAGGTAGGTGTTAAAGTGGGCTTGTTACATAAATTTTCCACACAATTTTATTTTATTTGATGTTGAAAGGACACGGTTTTTTGACCTACTCTTTTATTACGAGCTATAACTCTCTTCTTAGTATTCCAATCTAGCCCATTTTCAATACCAAACAAACCTTGTGTATACGAAATATCCTGGCAAAATTTCCATAGCTTTTTCGGTCCAACCTCTATCGTGATTTCAGCAGACGGACAGACGGACGGAAATTGCTAGGTCGTCATAAAATCAAACACCTTTTCAGAATATATATTACTTTATGGGGTCTAAATAAACATTTCGATGTGTTACAAGCAAAATGAATATACCCCCACCATATTTTTTGTGGCGACTGAAATAACGTTTTGGGGGAAAATAGTGCATCTTAGGTGTACTCCACAATATTCGCTAATCGCAAGTAGTTTAATAGTTTGTCACTTTCTCAAAGTCATGTTTCTTTTTTAATTAAATGGCGTAGAGAGATTACTGCTAGAAAAAAGAAAAAAGTTCAACTTCACGCACAGATGAAACATGAATGAGGCATCCTTATTTATGAACAATTAAAAGAAGCCAGCTTTGGTGATGACAACAAAATTTCTGCATCTTATCAAATAATTATTTGTTAGGTATGCCATTATTATCATAAATAATATTTCATTCGAATAAAGTTATCGTTCTCCGATCCTTGTTATTTTTATTCTCATTTGAAATTTGTTATCAAAAGATGCTCTTACTAAACATGAGCCAAATTGCGATAATAATATCAAATGTATTTCTTGATATTTGGGGTACCAAGTCACCTGCTCTCATTCTAACAATTTTGTACGCAAAAATAAATTAATTTACTGCAAATTACACACAATTTGAAACCTATAACGTTTATGAAGATAAAGATATGTTAATACATATATTTTTCTTGTTTGTAAAGTGCCTCTTCTTCGCATTTGGTAATTTCTCATCATTTAAATGAATTGTAAAATTTTTATTAAAATATCAATTACCTGAATTAAAAACTCTAACATTTATAGTTTCTAAAATATATCATACAAAGAGTTTCTTGTATGCGGAGTAACACCTCCCTTATCGTTTAGTTATTGGCTGGAATACGAAAAATGAGATAAATGTAATTCACACGACGTTTTAAGATCATACATATAATATTTAGTTTTCTTAATATTTAATAAAATTTATTTTATTTATAATATTAAATGCCCCACCCATACTCTAAAAAACCATAATAATATTCCTAATAAGGCTGCAAATGAAATATATGATCTTTACGTTTTCCTTAAAGAATTTATTGTTATTTTATTTTAAGCTATTAAATATATTTTTCATTTAAACCTCACATAACGAACGGGTCTTTACCACCAGATAGTAAAACCTATCCGAACAATGAAGAGCACTTTATTCGGCAGCGTCAAATCTTATATACACTCCACACAGTTTTACTAAAGGGTCCGCCATCTAACGTTTCTTTTTTTCAAACTGGTGCTTATTTCTCTAATGGTAATACTTAGCTCATGTCTGATTTGACAGATATTAGCTTTATCCTTCCGCTGAACGATTATGGTTGTGTATACGCTTGAACAACGCTGGGAAATATTTCGACATTACTTTGGCCGACTTAGCCAAAAAAATATTATATTTTTAGATGAAGCTCACTTTGATCTTGGCGGGTATGAAAACAATCAAAATTGTCGCATTTGGGGAGCAGAAAGCCCGCACGCATACATTGAAAAGCCGATACACCCAAAACGTCTCACTGTTTGGAGCGGATTTTGGTTCAGAGGCATAATTGGGCCATTTTTCTTCGAAAATGAGCAGGGTCGTAGTCAATGGCAATCATTATCAGGGCATGTTGAACGAATTTTGGTTCACAAAAATTGAAGAGGAGGATATTGGCAACATTTGGTTTCAGGATGGCGCTACGTGCCACACAGCCGAAGCTACACTTTTTTATAACATTTTCAAAAAAAAAAAGTTATTTAGCGGACCCTTTATTATGTGATGACCATAACTGACAATTCAATGATACAGTTGTGATGAAACCTTATTAAGGAAATCAACAACTAAGATATTTCATTCCATATTTCACTCATTGAACTAAAATTGTCTCTCAATTTTGCCAAAGTTACATATTTTATACATACGTAACAAAGTGTCTATAAATCATGTTTTTTCGCACATATTTATATCAGCTCGCAATTAAATAATTTTCAATAGCGAAATTCTCTAAAGCATATCTGATAAATTTGTGCCATACAAAAGTCTGTATTAATGCTCAGAGCATCAAAAACTTGATTTCAACATACACAGAGACAGACTGATTTAGTAAAGTCAATTCCTCTATCTATAACAATTTAGAATATATAAACATTATATGATCTAATATGAATATTATAAAAATTACAACCAGAATAACATACTTACATATACCCTTATATAATCCCGAGTTAAATGTATAAAGAATTGGAGTACGTAGAGGAAGTTTTATAAAAAAATGTTCGCCAAAAAAATTTACTTCTCAAGCCCTAAACTTAACACAACAAGTCAAAATCAATATTTTATTCCAAAGAGAAATTAACTACCTTGGTACTAATTTGCCAGAACGAACACCAACACCTGGTACTACTTAGTTATATAACAAATAAAATTAAGTTAAATTAAAGTTTAATTAAATTAAGTTGTGGAATATATTGTAGATATATTTTACTGTGCTTTACTTAACTCTAATTTGTTACAAAACTGCACTCATTTTATTAATAAAAATATCTGTATACCCATGTATGTTTAAGGACATGCAGACATACAAGTATAATAAAATTAATGAACCATTAAGATTTTGTGATGCATAAATTTAACTTGATGACCTTACATTTCCCCATATTTTTCAAAGAGTTGTAAATTGGTAATACAATGACTGCCTGATGACTTTGTGCTTAAAAAAATAAATAATATTTTGCGTTTGGTATGTACGGTGTTGATAAATTTATACAAAAGTAACACTGACAACAGCAACTAAATGTGATAAAATATATAATAGATCAAACATTTTAAATATATACGGACTCTTAATTTAAATATATTAAGCTTATTTTAAGAAAAGTTAAGAACTATTATATTACAAACGCAAAACTAATTTATATCATCAAATGAATAATTAAATTTCACAACTTTATTTAGTAATGCCTAAGTTTGCCAGTAAATTTCTTCAAATGATTTTTTGTATAAAACCTTTTAAAAAAACCTAGAAATAATGTAGGCAAGTCTTGTATTCAATTTCTTTAGAATTTTAAATTGTATAATGCTAATTCGTGTTATTGGCAGACTTAAGTTTTGGTATCGTTTCCCTTTGACCAACTATTTTTGTGTTTTAACCCTAGCCTTGGTATTATGCACATTTGCAAATATTTGCTTTTTTTAAACAGCTATAACTTAAACCTTTATTATCTCAGTGACTAATTTTTATCTTATTTCTAAAATAATATAAAAATTCGGCATAGGTAAAAATATATTTACAGTGATTTTTTTCCTTACTTGGCAATATTTGCATATGTAAATAAAATAATTTTTGTTTTTTGTTTGCAAACAATTCATTATATTTTTATAAAATTCAAATTCTATGAATTACATTATTAAGAAATCTTTAATATATCAGTCCTTCAAGCATTGACTATATGTATTTGTGCTTTTTTGCATCGGAAACACATATTTTAAATTGAGCATATTTATTTGTACTCCTCGTGATAGCACATGCAGCAGGAAACCTTAAGTTTGACAACCCACGGTCTCCTTTAAGACACAATTATATATATGGGCGAAGTACTTCTCACTTTTCCAATTATAAATTTATGTTCTAACAGAAACTAGTTGCGATGAAAATTTTTCTGCAAAATTCTATTAAATTTACACATACATACCTATATATACAATTGGCTATTTAGCTGAGTGGCTTGACACATATCTAACCCGCCCATTTTTTTTTTTAATTACAATAAAAAATTAAAAGTTCCCATAATAATTTTAATACTTTAACTGCGTAAAAAATACACATATATGTAAATAACAGACCATGTCTTTTATTGAAGGTAAGTATTAAAGTTGGCGAGTTAAAGAAATTTCTGCTAATGAAATCAATCTGTGTATGTATATAGCCAGAATGAAAAATAAATTTTTTTTCCAATCGAATAGTTTAGTTCCAACAATCGAACTTTCTTTTATGGTTACAAACTTTATATTGCAAAAGTTAAAATTTCTTAGTGCTGACTATACATTGAGACTTCAAGACAAAATTTTGTAGATAAAACAATTATATTCTACTATCTATATATATAAAAGTGAAACTCTGTGTGTGTGTGTGTGTGTTAGCTATAGACTCCGAAACTGTAAAACCGATCGGACTCAAACTTTGGCAAGTTGTTGTAAACATACCAGGGAGTGTTTATGGGTGGAAAAAAGTGGGCGGTGCCACGCCCATAAAAATTAGTTATCAGTTTGAACTACTTGCACTGGACCGATTCTTCTGAAACTTTGCACACATATTGAGCTGTTATGACTTTACAATTTCGTGATTAGAAAAGTGGGCAATGCCACGCCCATAAAAAAAATTATAATTTTTAGGTTTTTACACTTGATATTCAATTAAAATTCAGAATGCATTTCGATTCATTAAGGGGCGTAGCGACACGCGCCGGGTTTGGCTAGTATTAAATAAAATAAACGATTGGTCAAAATTCTGCTACTTACAACCGATACTTTTTTCTTTGTCTAAAATTATACGAATTTAAAAAAAAAACAATAATTTTCTGGTATTACAATAACAAAAAATAAACAATATTCGGGATAAATTTTAAAACATTTTTATATTTAACACTTTAAAAAAAAAACAAATTTCTGGAACTTAACTTTCATTAGCTTTCAATACAAGATATTTTTGATGTATTACAAATATTATGGCAACATTTTAAACTCTAGCTTTTTTCATGCGAGCTTTTTTGGCCTTTAACAGACAGACTCAGCTAAATCTTTCTAAAATGTTTCGATGTGTTTTCCAACACCATTTTTAAGTGAGGGAAAAAAATCTAACGTGTTAACAAATGCTAATTGTGCCAAAATTAATAGAAACTTTGGTGCAAAGGCTAAGGAAAAAAATATTCCGTAATACTGAATTCAATTACATACTCTCAAAACATTCATGTTAAGGGTGCTTTAAAAAGTATAAAAATTTTAAAAGAAATAAAACAAAAATTAATTTTTTAAATTAACGTTTGGCATAAAACCTTTTGTTCGGGTGAATTTAGAAGATTCTGCATCACTAAAGGTCGTCATTAATGTGTTTAGTTGGATTAGTGTACCGACTTGTCTTCCACCATTGAAAAGCAATCCATTCGAGAAACACGTTTAGTATTACTTCATGGTGTTTTCCTGATAAATTTGTCAGCCTTGTTTTTATCACTGCCTGAATGCCCTATTCTTTTCAGTCTCTAATCTAATACATTCAGGTCATTTTTTCAATCGAAGTATCACTTCAATGCACTCCAGATGTCTTTGCTGTTTAGCGTAGTGGGGATTTCATTTTCAACAGTTTTGAGGTCTATTTAAGTTTCCAGCTTTTGTCGATTCTGTATTCGTATAAAGCTTTTGAGAAAAAGTTTTCAGCATCACCGGTTTCCTCACACTCCTCTTACAGCCAGTAGGGTATTACACATGTATCAACTTTATGTAGATACAATCGAAAGTATAATAGTGCACTCCTCCTATTATTCTTCCGATTCATATTTCAAGACTTAGAAGACAGCTTGCTGCCCACCTACCTTGGCCTCGTTTGTCCATATTGCCTGTCAGGCTTGCACGGTTTTGTGTAATATTTGTTCATCCTTCCCAGGCTGCAAAGTGTTATCCTTCTTTTTAGCCATGTCTTCCTTGGCTATCTTATTTTGATTTCAATAGGAATGACTCCGACTGACATAAGTGAGACTGTATGATGTGCAGACGTTATACTTAATGCAAACGTTCGCTAAATGTCTAGTAGAGCGTTTACTCTTTTTTCATTTTATTGTAACTCATCATACCTTGCAACCATGGAGGAAGATACAGTTACTGTCTATTCTGAGTTTGGCACTAGTAGGCTGAGCTGCTCATTTATTTTTATTTCTTTTGTGACTGTGTGCTATATCTGATTAGAGAACTTCATTATTGAATCTTGTCTTGCACTCAGATAATTTAACCACCTTTTAGTGTGTTGTATGATTTCACCAATATTAAGAGCAATTTCAATCCATATATGTTGCTTGGTAAGTAGAAGCGATTCCATCTTCTGAGTACCTAGGCTAAGTCCGTATGAGTTCAACCACTTCTGGGTCCTTATCATTACTAGTTTAAACTTGCATTCTGTTTCCTTGGTATCCTTACCATTGATCACTGCTGCTATGTGGCTTGAGGATTCTCATCTGAAGTATATTTTACTTATATTCCACAATTGTAGCCCAAAAATGGAGCCTTGCGCTGCTACCGATGTGATCACTATATCAATTTTCAGTTGCTTTGTCTATTATCTCTCTATTGCTGACATACTCTTTAATTATCTGTCTCAGATGTATTGCAACTTCAAAACGAACCTTCAGTACTTAAAAAACATCCATCAAACCGAAGCTGTCGAAAGCATTTCTTACGTTTAAAGTAGCTAGTAATATCAGAGGCCTACTAAAAAGATTTTCCTCTTGCGCGGAATCATAAGTATAAATGACATCACTAAGGGCTTCTGCTCAGGACCTACACCGTCTAAGGTCATACTACCTTTTCGACAGCCCGACAACTTGTCATTTTTTTTTCCAGTTTCGTCAAGCATGCAGAGTGACCGTTACGCTGATGGTAAATCGGATCATATTTTCCCTTACATATAAGCACTAGTTTCAAAGATAAATAAGTATCTTGAAAAGCGTTCCGGGCGTCAGCTGGCTAGTTTCTATATAATTTCGAATACTTAGTATGCCATAGCGGCCTGCCGCCTTTCCGGTTTTAAAATTTCGAGGCGGCTATGACTAGTTAATCAGTTTTAAATAGCGGGATGTTTGAATATTTTGCATCAGTTTTTTCTCTTTTTTTATTATAGTATACTGTTAAAAGTTAAAATCAAATTAAAAATGATGTTAACTGCATTAAATTCGATATGTCTGTAAAGCCCCATTTACTGACTTAACAATATAACTTCTGCTAAGAATAGGCTGTATTTATTAACATTATGGATCAGCTAGTAACGAAGTACAAAATTTTTCATAAAATATTTATTTCCTAAATTCATGTATAAATAAGCATAATTTTTCAATAAAATAACTTAATGCATTAACATGTTTATGTGAAAATACATATGTAAAATAATAGATATACATATGTATATGTATGTCCATATATGTAAATAAGTATGCATGTATAGTAAATATGTAAAACTATAATAAAAATCCTATAATGAAACAAATTTCTACCTTAAAAATGTAAAGATACAAATAAAACAAGTGGAAATGATATGTTAAGTATCAGTGTGGCCTCAAATGAGTCATTTTATAAAACGTGACTTTTTTGTGTTATAACTTTATATTTGTCTACACATACCTACACAGATATGTTAACACTTACATGTACAGCCACGCAGAAGGTATAAAATTATACAAAACACGCTTCGGATTTAATTTTTTTCTCTATTTTCTACGATAATTCAACTCATTAGTATAACTACCATACTAATAAAAAGGTTGTTATAAAAAACATACAATAAGAAATAAAAAATTACATATACAAAATAAGAATAACATAAGAAGTCATCTAGGAAAGAAAAAACAAACTCAGCCACAATAGGATAATATGCATGTGTATTTGTTTAACACTTGAGGCACGTTTTAGACAACACAAAAAGACATTCTTAAGTATGTTCATTTTACTATTTCCGTAACACAATTACGTAAGATATTAAGCATTATTACTATTATAATGCATACATGTAAATATGTTTGTATGTATTATCCATATTTATGAAGATATACATGCTCTTGTACAAATGTATTTATAATAATCTAAATACACATAAAATAAAAATCCAATATTAGTAAATTCATATAATTTACATTTATTATCATGATTCTCTCTCTACATACTTATGTATCTACATACACGTATAACAACGCACTAACAACATGCAATAATATATTCTTTTATCTACAAGAACATACGTAATATCTTATGGCATGTGCTATATTCTGAAAGTAAAAATTTATGTTTTTTCTCAACAAAAATATTAAACTAAAAAAGTTAACTATTTTTTGTTAAATTACTACACTCATATTTAAAAAGCTTTTACGTTTGATTTTGTTATACCATTTTGAAAAAGCATAAAATTGTGTATAATTTAATTTTGAACAGCGGCGTTTGATTATGGAAGTAAGAAATATGCACACTTTTCTTCTAGACTATTAATACGAATTTATGAACCAGTTACTAGGGTATACAAAAATCTATTCTGTCTGGTGATAACATATTATTTAGTTTCCTTTACATCAAATCGTATTTATCATACCAACTTAAAACAAAAAGTTCTCAGCCTACTTATGTTAAACTAAAATCCGTCAATCAAGCGCCATTTTACGCCCATATACGAGAAAAGCACTGCTTGACAAGATTGCCAGCAATAGTGATTTGGTGATTATCCGACAAGTGTGATACTTGCTACTTTGTTTCCGCCACCAAAAAAATGGTGGGGGTATATTCATTTTGTCATTCCGTTTGTAACACATCGAAATAACCATTTTAGAACCCATAAAGTATATATATTCTGAATCGGTGTTTGATTTTATGACGATCTAGCTATGTCCGTCCGTCTGTCCGTCTGTTAAAATCACGATAGAGGTCGTACCGAAAAAGCTAGGGCGCCAGAATATTTCTTACACACAAGGTTTGTTTGATGTTGAAAATGGGCTAAATCAGAATATTAGGATGAGATTTTTAGCTCGTAATGCAAGAAGAGGTCAAAAAAACCATGTCCTTCCAACATCGATTAAAATGCAATTGTGCCTAAACGCATTAACGTAGAGCCATGAAACTTCATATACCTATATATATTTCCTGAGAGAAAAAAAATTATATTTCCCTTAAAATTATTTGCACCACTCAGTGTTTCTTTTTAGTCTAATAATGCTTTCATTTCTACGGCAAAATGTAACCCTTTTTTTGTACCTGTTTTCTAAGATGGCTTGTATATTGCGGTGATAATTTTAATAGTCAGCTTTAGTACCAAATTGCAAGTCTTTATAGCAGTGGATTATTGTATATTATTGTAAATAAGTAAAAAATCACTTAGATTTCAGGAGTTTTACTTAAAATTATATTCACATTATAATCGTTTGTGTGCTGCATTCCGAGTGAAATTAAATCACTCGGAATTGCCATGAAATTGTTGCTATAAACAACAACCCTACAATGGCAATTCCGAGTTGTTAAATTGCACTCGGAATGCAGAACACAGGCGAATATTTAGAAATATTATCATATATTGAATAATTTTGGAAATGTTTAATTTATTCATTTAACGGGTTTTTAAAAAACATAAATTCAACACAAAGTTTATCTCTATTTGGAATGTTAAATTTCTTCATTAAGCAGGTCTTTAAAAAACATTAATTTAACACTAAGTTTATCTTTTTATTAAGAATACTATTGTGCACAAACTAAAATGGAACAGAAGAAGGGGATCCCTTTTTAGAAAATAAAAAAGACATACCCCTTCACAGTTTACGATTGCTCTTTGTACTGTAAAAATACCTTCTTAATATCGATATCAAGAAGTAAGTAAGTAAGTAAGTTTGACGAAATTAAGCGTTTTTTATTTCCAATGGAATTACAGCTGCTACAACGTTTCCTTTGTGGACTTCCTACAAATTGTTTTGACCACCCCTTTGTGGTATAATACAATTTTCTCTGCATATGCACACCATAAATAGTTAAAGGACGAATATAAAACAATTTCGATTTCTTCCACTTCCAATTTTGGTTTTAGCCAATTATAGCGATTGTGACTTGAAAAGCCATTTACTTCATCACCTCGTAGTTTAAGAAATTTTAATATGTTCATTAGCTTAATGAAACGCTATTTCGTTGATAAAAACATAATAATAATAATTGAACTGTGTGTAGATTAAAAAACCTCTTTAAATAAATTTTATTTTATTTTGAACTTAAATTGTCACCTTATTTTACAAGCCTGAAAACAAACCAATATAAGTATATCCCTTCACTGACCTTCTTAAGGAAATAAACATTAACAAAGTTGTAATGGGTAATTCAAGTAGAGATACTTTTTTCAATAGCTTTTTTTGACAGATCACAGATGTGAGTCGTGTAATGCTGTCATGTTATTTTTGTGCAGTATTATTTAGGCATTTTATAATGGAAAGACTTACGCCTGAACAACGTTTACAAATCTTTCAACTTTTTTACGAAAATTCACGTTCTGTGAGGAATGTGTTTCGTGAATTTCTCTCAACTTATGGTCAACATAATCGGCCTACTGAGCATACTATTTGCAACACCATCACCCATTTTGAGACCCAGCATTTATTATTGGATAATATTAGACCAAATAGACCACGTCCAGCACGCTGGGGCTGGGGAATCATCGGTCCATATTTCTTTAAAAATGATACCGGTACGAACGTAACCGTGCCATGATAACTGACTATTTTATGCCTGATATTGATGCTGGTGATCTTGGCGACATTTGGTTTCAGCAAGACGGCGCCACTTCCCACACATCGCATCAATCAATGGATTTATTGAGGGAACACTTCGGTGAGTGCATAACTTCACGTTTTGGGCCGGTCGATTGGCCACTAAGATCGTATGATATCACACCATTACACTTTTTCCTGTTTGTGGGGATATGTAAAGTCTAAAACTTATGCGGACAAATCCGCTTCGATTCAGGCCTCACGCGTGTAATTCGCCAGTTACCAGTCAAAATGCTCGTACGAGTCATCGAAAATTGGACTCCACGAATGGACTATTTGCGACATAGCAACAGCCAACATTTGATAGACATAATCTTCAAAAAAAAAAATGCCAAAAAATGTTGTTTTAAAAATTAATAATAAGCATTTCCCATTGAATTTTCTGTGTTTTTTTTAAGTAGGGAATCTCAAAATGGATCACGCTGTATTTTTAATTCCTGATGTTTACATAATCTTTTGAAATAATAAATGGTTTATTACAATTGATTAAATTATAAATGTGATAAATGCAAATGATGCATACATACGGACCTAAATTTGTAACTTATATTCATAATCGCGAATATCGGTTGTAAATATTGGCATTCACGGAAACTTTAAAATTGTTATTCGCTTTAGCACTAATACTTACACATGTTTGTGTAATACAACAAATAAACAAACAAAACAAAACTTTTTTAATTTAGAACAGCAAGAGCATTGTTTTTAAGCTTTAACTCTGAAGTGACAAATTTAGTAATTAGCAAGCTTTTGAGATTTTCTACAATTTTCAATTTCATATAAGCAAGATTAAATTTGTATAATTAGATGTGCAATGCGATATAGTCTTTTCCTATAAAACCTGGAAAAGTTATTTCATATTAGAATTATATAAAGTGTTTGAATTTATTGCCATTTGTGCAGTAAAAAAATCAGCCCTTTAATTATTCCGATTATTTTGAGACACCCAATATTTTACTTGTTTCCATCATCTCCGCAACCATTATATTTTATATATTTGAATTGATGTACAAATAAATGATTGATTAATTTCTGTTATTATACTTTCTATTCAAAAGTATTTTCCTTTTAACAGCATATTACAAAATATTCTATATTTGTATACGAAAATATTAAAGTTTACTTTCTTTCAAACCAAAATACTAATAAAATAAGAAAATCTCAAACAAAACCCATAAAAGATATTGGCATTAAGATATTTTTAGTCAAGTGCCGACAACATAATTTTTTTTTTCCTTTTCCAAAGACAGTTTGAACTCTTACCTGTACACACTCTCTCTCTCTCGCTGTCGCCTGTATAGAAAAAATCCATTTTTATGTTTTTTTTTTTTTGGTTTGCGCTTGAATAAAAATGTAATTTTCTTAAGCACATAATTTTACATAATTTCAAAAAACCGCAGTTTCCTTTAATTTACTGGTTGATGCACTTAAGAAAATTTATGCAAATACCAAACAAAAAAATACAAAATTTCTTTAGTTGAATGTAGAGGTTTCAACTACTTGCACCAACAGCTATGTAGCAACGCCAATAATAACAACTAAAATAACTTTAGCAATGGCATGAAAAGAAAACCCCACAATAACAGCAACAACAACAAGAAAACTCAAGCAAAGAAAAATCAAGCTAAAACTTTCTGCAGTCCATGTCATAAAATAATTACACGACTGCCTTTTGGGTTTGCCACGTAAAATTCTGTTTAGAAAACCTCTAGAAAAAAATATTTTTAAGAAGATGTTTTATTTCTTTCACCTAATAAAGACGATTTTGAAGAAGTTGAATCATAGAAAGTTTGTTTAGTTATGATCGGGTTGTGTTTAGCAAAAAAAATATTAAACATACATCGATTTCTTATGACCCATATTAACTTTTCCTTATTGCATCGATATATGCCAGTAAAGATTGTTTATGTGCAAAAGAACAGAAATTTGTAAAAAGTTAAAAGAAACAAGTATTTTCGAAAAATTCTAAATTTATTCAAAAAGTGATATTTTTACAAAATATTAAATAAATAGTATTTTGAGAAATATGATTTCTATTAAGTTTTATGTTTGTTTTATAAAATAATTTTCAACACTTCTTTGCTTTAAAAAGTTTGAAGTAATTTTTTTTTATATAAAATTATTAGATTATCAAGTGCTTTTTATAGATGTAGTAGCAGGCTTTTTAACTGGCGGCCATTTTGTTATCTGTAAAGTGACTTATGTTAAGTTTTATTTGGCATTTGACCTTGAATAGGCTGACGCATGAATATCAAGGCGTAAATTCGGCGAATGGGACCAAAACAAGATAGCCGTTGATCCCGATTTTATTAAGCGAATTTGAATGGATACGTCAACGAACAAAACTGACATATTTGAAGTGATGATAATCCTCAAGTGAATGTTCAGACACCCTTACATCCAGAAAAACTGACTGTTTGATGTGCTTTGTGGATGGAGTAATATATAAAATTCTCGTGTCGTGGTGTTTGCGAATAAACTCCTCCAAAATGGCTTGCCCGATTTTAATGAAATTTTGTGTGCATATCGGGTAGGTCTGAGAATCAGTCAACATCTATTTTTCATACCCCTCAACTTCACGACTTTTTTCACGCCCCCTCAGGTAGGCTAGACTGCTGGACCGATCTTCTTAAAATTTTTACATAATATAACTAAGACTGGTATGATTAATAGAATACTTTTATTTTACCACGCCTACTTTAACGCCCATTTTTTTTTAATTATGTACTTACAACGATAAAGTTTTTAGTATTTTTCTTCAAATTGTAGACAATGCAATAATAAAGTTTGAGAATCGGTCAACATCTAATATTAAGGGTGACTCAACCCAAGGGACAATTTATGCCTTACCTAAATAACGTAACGACTTTGATGAAGTTTTAAACTAAGATAGATCTGCATACCGTAGAACACATATGGTATTCGTTTTCTATAAATAATTTATATGGCAAAGCAACGTCTGTCGGGTCAGCTAAATAGTTTTTATATAACTTTTATTGGTATAAAATATTTGTAAAATTTTCTTTGAAAGGGTATACATAATATTTCTTTTTAACGCCTGTTCTTTTAACAACAACATCTTCAAGCGTCCTCCTCTACATGCTGTTTGGCAATGGCTATTTAATTTTGTAATATTATTACCATTAATTTTAGTAATTTAATTAAACACAACCTAATATAGGGTACTTTAAATACGAAGAAAACGCAAATATATTAAACGTTGAAAGTCCTTGCGTGCCATTTTAAAATCCATACCGACACACTCATGTACCTACTAACAACACTTATGTATAATGTATATATAATGCTGGGACTGGCTCTATTTCTCCTATTACCAACATTTTACCAGGTGTTCTTTCTTCATTCTTCAATAAAATAGTTTTTAACGTCGAATTTTCATAGAAAATATTCAATATATTTAAGTACTAAAATATACATTTAGATGTATGTTTGTGTGTGCGAGCGTGTGTTTGTACAAGTTTTTAAAGAATTGAATCACTTAGAATAGAAGATGGTACTAGCAAGTATTTTGATGTTGCATGTAGAACACGGATGTTACAAAGGATTATGTAAATGAATTAATATCCATGTTCATTTTATGCAAAAGTATCCTTTAGTTTAGAAACTCACAAACTAATATGCAAAAATAGCAACAAAAATAAAAAAAAAGCTTAAATAAAATGAACGGAAAAAGTAAGAATATGAAAAAATTTTGTAAAGAAAATATGGCGCTATACACAGGCTTTAGTATACTTATAGTGAATTTTTAATAAAAAAAATATTTTTAACTTAAGATAATTGCTTCCTGAAAGTATGATTATGCATGTTATATGTCTGATTTTTTTCTTTAATTTTTTTTTCTCAGTCATAAAATTTGAAAAATACAATTGATTATTCACAAAAAGTCCTTACTCTCGTATTGTCGCACTGCTATAATTCTTCTAAAGTTTAAAAACTAACGAAAAGTATGGTTTGTATTGTAAAATATTCAAAATTATGATATTAAGCCAACACGACACTTAGGACACATTTTGAATTCACCAGATGTGTGTACGTTTTTAATTAAAATAAAGTTGTGATTAACTATTAACAGGACCTTTTCTTAGAGTTTAAAAAAATTAAATTATTTACTTGCTTCTAGCTACTACTATATTTCGGTTTATATAAAAACAATAATTAATTACTACAAAGTGTTATAATATTTTTCGCTTATGAATAATTAAATAATTCATCCAATAATAGTATGTTACATTTTATATCAATGGGAGGATCATAAGAAAAGGAATTCCCTTGAAAAAAAAATCTAATAGTTCATCTTTAAATTTATTTAAACTAAATTTAAAGATTATGGAAAGATAAATATCTCGAAGAATATTTTGTATCGCACAAAATTTTAAATATCTTTGATCTTATTATACAAAATATAAACAAAATATACAGACCCCATCAAGACGTATTTTTGATAAAGCTCTCCTTTTGGAGAGAGAAAGACTTTTATTTCGCCAGTTCAATCCAAACGAGACACATAAAAACGGAATACAGTTATACGAGCTGTGCCATCTAATGGATTTTTACTAAATTTGCTAATATACGCTAGATAATCTATTGTTTGTAATGAAAACGTACATTCATTTGGAGTTGTTTCTAAATAAATGCAGAGTTTCTTGCAAAAAGGATACACACTTTATATGGACAGTTATAACAACAGCGTAGATTTGACTGAATATTTATTAAGTAGTGTGGAACCTTAAGAGCAAATCGAAAGTGCAATCCCACACACGTAAGAAAAAGTGCATGTAGGCGTAACACAAAAGGCGTTATTGTTTAAAAATGGAAAGGGAAACGGGACGTTATTGTGCTTTCTACAAAGCATAATTCTGACATAATAAACATCAAAAATAGGACTACATACACTCAAACCGAAAATGGAAAATAAAAATAGGTCCACAACAAAGTATACATGTGCAGTCTGCTGAGACATAGAAGGTGATGTAGGTGGATTATGCCCATATTGACAAAATCTAACCATTAAGCGACTCAAATATGTGACACCAAGTTTTCACAAAACTCATGTCTCTTATATTTGTCATAAAAAAAATTTTTAGTAAACTGATGTTACTTATATGTGACATATTTTTCTTGTTCGCGAATTTTAATTGAAAGCGCAAAAAATTGGTGAGTGGCGAACGTTTAATATTAAAAGAGCATACTTCGATTTTGAACGAAATCGCGTTTTTAAAGTTTTCTGGTGGTTAATATGCAAACACATCAGTCGTAAAATTTAATGAGAGGTGTTCGAAAAAAAATTGACTTATAGCTACATACAAAAGCCCTGTCTTATCTCAATGTTCTAAATTTTATTAAGTTAAAGAAAATCAAGATATGCCCTTTTTTATACCCGCCACCAAAAAAATGGTGGGTATCTTCATTTCGAAATATCCATTTAAGACCCCATAAAGTATATATATATTCTGAATCGGGGTTTGATTTTATGACGATCTAACTATGTCCGTCCGTCTTTTCGTCTGTTGAAAGCACGATAGAGGTCGCACCGAAAAAGCTAGAGGGCTCAAATTTTGCCAGAATCTTTCTTATAGACAAGGTTTGTTTAGTATTGAAAATGGGCTAAATCGGAATATTAGGAAGAGAGTTATAGCTCGTAAAGCAAGAATAGGTCGAAAAAACCGTGTCCTTCGAACATGGAATAAAATGGAATTGTGTCCAAACGCTTTGACGTAGACTCACAAAACTTCGAATATGTATTTCCCGAGTAAAAACAATATTTTTCCTTGAAAATTATCTAAATCTATGCATTAGGAGAGGAGTTATCGATCAAAATGTACAAAAATTTATACCGCACAGTGTATTTTTCGGTATATTTAAAAACAAACTTTTGACGTTATCTACCATTAATAAATTTAAAAGCTCATAAAACCGCCAAAATTAGAGGTATGATGATAAAATTTGCTACGTATATTCCCCTGGGCAATGTCATTACTGTGCCAGAAAATTAAGGTGCCACGCCCACTTTTACGCCGTTGGACTTCTTTTTATGGGGATATTTAAAGGAAAGGGGTAAGTCAATAAGTCAAAAACAATTCAAGAACTAAAGAATAGGGTAATTCTTCACATTAACGATATTGAGCCTCAATTATGTCTTAGTGTCATTGAAAATACCGAAGCTGTGGAGAGCATTTGGACGATATTTTGTTTCACATAAAATTGTCATAGGTCCTTCCTTATAATGAAGAAATAATATAATTCTCTGAAAATATTTGTAATTACAATCGTGCATTTTGATAAGACCACCCTTTGTCATCATTACTTAAAAACAAGATAGTGAATGACTAATAAAGAACAGATTGTAAGGAATTATTATTATTATTTTTTGTGCAAAATTCCAAAAAAAAAAAATTCAGATATTATTTTTTTTTTTTCAATTAAAAAATAAATAAAAATTTAAAAATTACAATTAAATTCTAATGTTTATGATACTGCTCATAATCGTATCCAGTTGTTTTCCGATAAAAATTTAATTTTTTGTAAAACGGTTGTGATATGGGTACAGATTTCCTTTAGTATTACCTGCGAAATTAGTGTTAATATATATTTTCCGGAACTTTACAAACATTTTTATTTGGCTCTAGAAATTATACTTTTCAAAACTTTTTAAATTGATATAGATTTTATTTTTTTTTATATAAGTTAACTTTGCTTTAGATTTTTGTAAACAATCAAAATTTTGAAAATTTTTCATTTGTAATTGTTAATTGAGTGAGTCAGTTGGGAAAAATAAACAAATAATTTGGTGTCGTTCATAAATAATTATTCAATCTGTGATTATTGTGTGCTTTTCAAAAGGAATAAGGGAAAATTTCAAGATTATTTTCTATTTAAGGACAAATATCAAATTTTGTCAGGAAGAATTGCAACTGAAAGGAGTTCGAGTTTTTCTTTTATTTTTTTTGCTATAAGGACTTCCTTCTGGTTTTCTGTGATTAGCATTTTCTGACATTTGTACTGTAAGTAGATCCAAATAACTACATCAAAACTGTTTCAACGTGCGGTTATTTTAATAAATTGTATTACCATTGTTTTAAAGCCTTCAAACAATTGTCCAATTTGCAATAATTCGTTCAATTTCCTTCACTAGTCGCTAAGCAGGGGATGGGAAAAAAGGAAGAAGGTGAATAAATAACCACTAAAGAAACAATAATTGCTAGCTGATTTTAACTAAAAGCTGCGTTGAGAAAATTTATTTAAATGTAGTGGGGAATAGATTAACTTCAGTTTACCAAAATCAACCTATAAGTAAACCAATTCAAAATCTATTATCAAATTTTAATTAATCAAATTTGTTTATCGTTGCTTAAAAAATCTGTTGATATATATATGGAACTTTTTTTTTTGAATTTTGCTTAAATTTTCTAAATTTTGTTTATTTTGTAAAAACCAAATTATAATGTATGGTTACCTAAAGTAGATTATTTGATATTTGATAAAATTACATTAAAGTTTTGTAAACAAATACCCCAATCTCACAGATAAACATTTAAGCATACACATTCACACATTAGGATAAACTAAACACTCAAACACACACACCCACACACACACCAAAGGAATCTATTCGCTCTAATTAGTCTATGTGGATTTCGGTATGATTGAAAAAAAAAACATAAACTTATAGCGCAGTCCACCTAAACTTATAGCGCAGTCCACATACACACATTATATAGCAAAACTAAATTTTTCTAACTAAGTTAAATCCTCAACCATTCTACGGTCATCTGGCGCCTGCTGACTTCGTGGGATTATGTTAATGTAAGTTGAGTTACTTTGTTATTTTAATTTTATCACCCAATTAAAATTATTCTTTTAAACACTCAAATTTGACTTTAAACATACATATTAAATAATAGTTCGTATTTTCCAAAGCTCATATTTGAATTTGAGTAGAATGAATATTTAGTTCTGGATTTATACTTACTTGTTTAATTTAAATTTACAATTTGGTTTACCATACCTAATTTTTTTTTCTTTTTCTTTTTGCATTAAATATTTAAATTGCATTGACACAATGTAATTTATAAAATATAATTTAAAGAACTAATTTATTTCAATGGAATACTCCTTTTAAGTTTTCCTAATTTTGTATAATTTTTGACCAATGTTAATTTTTAATTAATATACTAATTTTAATATTTAATATATATATACTAACCATAAGTCACTTATTTAAATTAATAAATATTGTAATTGCATATTGATTTCGAAAATGAAATTTTGATTTTTTTTTTGTTGCTTTAAAAACTAAAGGTGAAATTAAAGGTATGGGGTATATAGGGATAATTTAATTTATAACTTTTGGTTTGCTTTAATGAAGGGCTGACAAATAAAAATAGGGATTTAGTCAGTATGGAGGGTGGGCTCAGGACAAGTGTAGCAAATTCAATCTAAAGCTACACTACAGTCATCAACAACATCTTTTTTATTTTGTTTTCTTTTTACGAAGTTAATCATGGTTTTATGAATAGTTGCTACCTAAAGTAAAGTCTTTGGTAATGAATTTTAATTACTTTTTTTAAATATAAATATTTGATTTGGGAACTCAACATCCACCCCAACGACGAGCACAGCCGGAATAATAGGTAGCCCAGTTCCCAGGATAGTACACCTTTAGGCAAATTCGTTACACAGTGTTACTAAAATATTGTTAACAACATTAATCACACAAATTATTAAATATTTATAGTATATTTAACTAATTACTATAAAAAGTAACTAAGAACGTTATTTGCTTTGCAAGATTGCCGAGAGTCTGATGTTTACAAAAATATTTATTTAAGATTAACCAAAGATTATACGCCAATGCAAGCTTAACTTAGTTAATTTCAAGAAAAGAATCACTGAGAAAAACACTATTATTTAAATAAATGTTTTTCTTCAAATTTTAGAAATAATTTAAAGAAAGCCTTGGTCAAAATTCACGTTTTTATTTATATCGTTTGTACACACATGCACATTTGTTTTAATTGGCACATTTTATTGCTTAAAAAACATTATTAACTTTAAATAAAGATGAAGTGTGATATGAACATTATTCTAGCTCTATTATTAAAGACCAAAAAAATCCACAGTTTTTCCAGCATGATGGAGCATGGCATAATAAATAAAGAATAAAAAAAAAATAAAGTTAAAATTATACAAACTTTATTGAAGTTTATTTTAACGTGCTGGCATTAAAAAGTACTTGACTCAAAGATAAATCGAGCGGAAGTAAAATGGTAAAAAAAACTCTTACACTACCGCTATTTCAGAAATATCAAACACTTTCGCATGCCAGACATTACACAAACAATAAAATATACTGTGAAACATAATGAAAAAAATTAAGGGTTTGCCTAGCGCTACACGATAACTCTTTGTAAAACCTACATGAAAGTACAATATATTACAATATCTGATAAGAATTTTAGCGCTTTTGTTTAAACCCTTTTTATACCCGCCACCAAAAAAATGGTGGGGGTATATTCATTTTGTCATTCCGTTTGTAACACATCGAAATATCCATTTTAGACCCCATAAAGTATATATATTCTGAATCAGGGTTTGATTTGATGACGATCTAGCTGTGTCCGTCCGTCTGTCCGTCTGTCCGTCTGTCCGTCTGTCCGTCTGTTGAAAGCACGATAGAGGTCGCACCGAAATAGCTAGGGGGCTCAAATTTTGCCAGAATCTTTCTTATAGACAAGGTTTGTTTGGTATTGAAAATGGGCTAAATCGGAATATTAGGAAGAGAGTTATAGCTCGAAAAGCAAGAGTAGGTCGAAAAAACCGTGTCCTACGAACATCGAATAAAATGGAATTGTGTCCAAACGGATTAACGTAGACTCATGAAACTTCGAATATATATTTCCTGAGTAAAAACAATATTATTCCCCGAAAATTATCTAAATCTATGCATTAGGAGAGGAGTTATCGATCAATATGTACGAAAATTTATACCGCACAGTGTATTTTTCGGTATATTTAAAAACAAAAACGCCATAAAAGCAACAAAATTGGATGTACGACTCTGAAATTTTGCACACTTTGTTTTTTGGTGAGGGGCTTTTTTGCAACGGAAAATCAATATGCCACGCCCACTTTTACGCCCACCTCCCATATAACGTTTTAGCTAAAATTCATATAATTTCGCTATTAATAAAGATTTTGGAATAATAATGGGCTATATTGAAACACCTAAGTTGTACTCATTCGGAAAAATAACTTTGACACGCCTACTATAACGCCCACTTTTCACGTTATCTACCGTTATTAAAATTTAAAAGCTCATAAAACCGCTAAAATTAGAGGTATGATGATAAAATTTGCTACGTATATCCCCCTAGGCAATCTCATTACTCTGCCAGAAAAATAAGGTGCCACGCCCACTTTTACGCCCACCTCCCATATAACGTTTTACCTAAAATTCATATAATTTCTCTATTAATAAAAATTTTGGAATAATAAAGGGCTATATTGAAACATCTAAGCTGTACTCATTCGCAAAAACAACTTTGACACGCCTACTATAACGCCCACTTTTCACGTTATCTACCGTTAATGAAATTTAAAAGTTCATAAAACCACCAAAATTAGAGGTATGATGATAAAATTTGCTACGTATAGCCCCCTAGGCAATGTCATTACTGTGCCAGAAAATTAAGGGGCCACGCCCACTTTTACGCCCACCTCCCATATAACGCTTTACCTGAAATTCATATAATTTCTCTATTAATAAAAATTTTTGAATAATAAAGGGGTATATTGAAACATCTAAGTTGTACTCATTCGCAAAAACAACTTGGCACGCCTACTATAACGCCCACTTTTCACGTTATCTACCGTTAATGAAATTTAAAAGCTCTTAAAAACGACAAAACTAGAGGTATGATGATGAAATTTGTTACATATATCCTTCTTATCAATGTATTTGTTGTGCCAAAAAGCTTGGGTGACACGCCCGCTTTAACGCCTACCTCCCATATAACGGTTTATCTAACATTCATCTAATTTCTCTATTGACAAAATTTTTGGGAAAATAAAGGACTATATTAAAATATCTAAGTGGTATTTATTAGCAGAATTTTTATTTACACGCCTACTTTAACGCCCACTTTCATTGAAAGACAACATTTACAAAAGCATTTTAGTAGCATATCGAAGTATCTGATGGTCCAAATTTTCAATGACAATGGTGATGCTCAATTGCTGGGCATGATGATGAGGCGATGTTGACTGCTCTTTTGCCACACTATCGCAAAAACCAGCAGTGGTTCCCATTCAACGAACTAAGAAGGCAGGATTATGTTGATCAAAAGAATTACGAAGTGCATAAAATGCATTTTGTTTTGAACGCCCATTTTCATAAAAAAACCTGAATATTAAACCTGAAAATTAATTTACAAGTAATTAATTAATAATAATTAATTAATTAATTAATAATTAATAATTAATAATAATGAATTTTCCTGAAGATGCTACACGAAGGAGTAGCGAAATATTGAGAATTTAAATACAAAAATTGGATATTTAAATATGAAAATTTAAAAAAAGAGATCAACTAAAATAAATAATTAAACCTGAATAACTTTAACGCGTTGCTCATTTAGGTATCTTTCCACTGTTCAAATTAAGTTAGTCTGAGATTGAGAAATGTCAAATGAAATGCAAAAAAAAACTTGCTGCTTATGTGTGGTTCACCTTCAACAGGGGCCCCTAAAAATTAACTACCCTCTATAAAGAAAGTAATACATATTTTATTTTAAAAAGATTATTCCATAGTGATTAACAAAATAATAAATATTGCGCTTTAAATGTACACAAAATTGGTGGTGGGTATAAAAGATTCGGCACAGCCGAATATAGTGCTCTTACTTGTTTTTTATAATCTATTTAAACCATTCATTCTTAAATACATAGAGAGAAAAATATCTTAATTAAAGGCAATTTCTTATGAAGAGATAGCGACATACAGATCATAGAAGATTTTCTATAAAAGAAAAGAAAAAAATGTTTGAATTGAAATAAAATTTCTCAAAAGAGAAGCAGTATAAAAAATTTGGTGAAACTTTTTTTTATCTAATTTATGTAGATTATAGAGATTTTTTTTTATTAATATAATTAAATTTTTTACAAACAAATTTGTTACTGAAATTATTTAAAAAAATATTTTTATCAAAAATAAATAAAGCGTGATTTATTAAGCGCAGTTTTTTTAAAAATTAATCAAAACACTCAAATCTATATATTTTTCACTATATATAATTTTCACGGAATCTTCAGAGTATTCAGGCGGGTGACACTGTGAAGTCTGATTTTTAATTTTCGATCTGCGGGCGGAGGGGCGTGGCAAAATCCAATTTTCATATCTCACCACCAAAGACATATACATATATTCATTTTTTTTTTGCTTTTTTTTGACTTTCTTTTAAAGCCGTTGTCATGTTTTTTAAAACGAGATATCAAACTCTTAAATCGGTTATGTAGTTCCGAAGATATTTACAAAAAACCTATGTTAATAATGATTCAATATCAAAATTTGAAAACTTTTGTAATGTTACATTCAAAAATCCGAGTTTTCGAATTTATTTACAAAAAATATTTACAGCTCAATGAGCAAATTCAATTGAAATTGCCCGGCAAATTAATTAAATACAAATCGATCGACACACTAATGGATAAAGAACAAGCCGTCAATTATCCCACTGAATTTTTGAATTCATTGCACCCAGCCGGAATGCCACCGCATGTACTAACATTAAAGGTTGGATCACCGGTAATTCTTGTTCGCAACTTAAACGCACCAAAGTTATGCAACGGAATCAGATTGACCATCAAAAACTACTCACCAAATTTAATCGAGGCAACAATCATCGGTGGCACATTCAAAAGCGAAGACGTACTTATTCCACGAGTTCCGATCATTTCCAACGATTTGCCATTCAAATTCAAGCTTCTTGCCTTTGCTTTTACTATCAACAAATCACAAAGCCAATCATTGACTATTGCTGGCTTAATGTTGAAAAAACCATGTTTTTCACACGACAAAAAACATTGTCTCTCCGCTGACCTTAAGATAAAGTAATAAATAAATCTAATTTCCAATTTGCCTTAAATACATGCGTTTCTTTTAAGATTGAGCCCATCCTACACCATATGTTAGTTCTTCTGTAAAAAAGCTTTATGATAGGTATTCCATGGATTTTTATTTGAAGGCCGTAAATTTCGTTAAAAGCTCAATTCAAATAGTGTGGTAATACAACACTAATTTTTGCTTAGGGCCAGCAACACGGACCGGGTCAGCTAGTTTGAATATATGTTCAAAATTTTTATTGGAATCGATAAGTTGTTTTTTGCAATTTATTTTTAAAAATAACTTTATGTAAATGCTGTCCGCGGCCTGTATTGCATGAATAGCACAGCACGTGTTATGTTATACACTAAGGCTTTAATCGTGTTTGGCTTTTCCACATAGACCACCGACTTCACATAACCCCACAAGAAATAGTCAAGAGGCGTCAAATCACATGATCTTGGCGACGAATTCACAGGGCCATTTCAAGAGATAAACTGCACACCAAGTTTATCCTTCAATATGTTCATTGTTGCACGAGCTGTTTGGCATCGTCTTGTTAAAATCACATATCAGCCAAGTCCAACTCAGCGCGTATCATGGCTCAATATCATTCGCCGTTGACGGTTACGTTTCTTCCACGGTCGTCTTTGAAGAAAAATGGACCGATGATGCCACCAGCCCATAAACCACACCAAACTGTCATTTTTTCGGGAAGCATCTGTAACTCTTGTACGGCATGTGGCTGTTCTTCACCCCAGATGCTTCACCCTTATCGCCGAACACAATTTTTTGACCATAAAAAGTTCGTAGCAAACGATGAACGTTTCTCTAATTTTGATAAATAATTTCAACGACTTGCAGTCGTTGCTCGTTTGTGAGTTTCTCCATGATGAAATGGCAGAGTATACTGAACACTTTTCACTCTCACAGATGTATTCTAGACACAATTATCAACCAGTGCTGCCAGCCCGAAAAACTTAATTCATAAAAAATCAACATTTATAAGAAAAAAAAATATTTTTTTAATACTTAAAAATTAATACACCATAAAAATAGTTTTGATGATTAATGCTAAATAGCACTGTTCTCTTGTGACAAATTTTATTCAAACTATTTCTCAAAAGTATTGTCAAAGCATATTCATAAGGTAAATGCATCGTGGTAGGTAGGTAGGTAAGGCTGGTGCAAAGTTACCCTCACACCTTCACTCGGAGACCATTACGGTCCATTGTGACGCCTTAATAGAGAGAAGAATAGAATAAGAATAGAAATATTTAGGATAGAAAAGAAAGAGAAGCAGACAATTCCAGAGTCTCCGGCGGGAATCGAACCCGCAACCCCCGAGCAACTGACTTGTCATTTACTGACTAGTCCACAGGGGTACTCACCGTGGTAACAAACACAACAATTTAAAAATACATGCATTTTATTTTTGTAATAATGTCACAAACAATTTTATTTTAATTTTTTTCTTCAATTTCAATCATGTTTAGCAAACATCAACGCAAAAACTTTTTATACTCTGTTATTTATTTTTTTAAAATGTTTTAAACAAACTGAAACTCAACGAATTATTTATTGTAGAATAAAAATAAAAAAAATTTAGTTTGACAAATGCAAACAAATTTAAAAAAGTTTTTAACACTCAATCTACATGATGAATTTTATGACGTCCAATTTTCTTAATTCCCTTTTGAAGTTGTTTCCAAAAACTACTCAAATTTATACGATGGTTTTTTTGGACGTCTTATTTCTAATTTGTATTGTTGACTATTAAGTTTATATTTTTAATATTTTTAATTTCCTTTTTTTTAATGTAGAAAAAACTAATTACTGTTTAATATTTTTTTTATCAGTTAAAAAGCACAAAACAGTTGATGAGAATATAAAAATAAAACGTAACAGAAAGAACAGAAAAAAGTGTAAAGCGAAGTGTCAAAAAAAACCATGAAAACAGAAACCATGTCTTTTTTTTATACCACCCTTTCTTCTCTACACCGCTTGCTACCAAACAAAAAATGACGTCCAAAATTGGAAGTCATAAAAATCATCATGTAAACCTACTGTAAGTCTGATAAATTGTATATAAAAAATAATTAAGCGTAGCAGAAGATTAAGCTGCGACGAATATTTTGACGATGTTATATCCCATACATAATGGCATTTATTCTAACAATTACACATTGCAGATAATATCTAACTATACTAAATAAAAAACCATTTGTAAGAATTATGAACACAAAATATGAATTCAATTATTCTTTAAAAATAAAACATTATATTTAGAGGACGAAATTTCAGGTTTTGGAAATTCACAACTTACAACATTATATTCATATAAAATGTATTCCGAAAATTTCATAAATAAAAACCCTACATACAACATAAGAGCACTTAAACGAATCAGGATGAGTATATGTATGTATGTTACCATATGAAAACCACAGCAAGTGATTCATATTCCTGACCTAAACACTAAAAAAGGTGGAATATTTCTTTGCCATACCTTCAATTTTAACGAAAATAAATACACGAGTTGAATTTTCTTTAGTTCCGTTCTCTTATAGCAATTACAACCAAGCGAACCGATAAAAAAACAAACCATTTGCGGACTTTAAAGAAAAAAAAAAAAGGAAAGTAAAAAATTGTATTTATTCTAACTTTAACTTGTATTGTCTTCGTGAATAAATAACCAGTATCCATGTTTTAACCTGGAAAGCAAAGCACAAGAAAAAATTAAAAAAAAAACACAGGATCAAACAATTACATTTCCTTGTAAAAATACTCAACTTGTGTTTATAAAAATTTGTCTTGCATAATAAAGTATTTGTTTAGTTCAGTGCAAAAATAAAAGCAATAAATTTTTTAAATAAGTGAGAAAGGTTTTTACATTTTGATTTTATTATTAGGTTTTAGATCGAACTCACACAGAAACTTATAGTTACTTTCACAGACATAAATAAATAAATAAATAAATGTATTCCTTTAATTCATCAGTATTGTATGTTTTGGACATCAGTTTTTTTTTAATTTTGTATTGGATAACTTTGCCCAGAAGCTTAAAATATTTTCAAGTATACCACTTAACAATTTGTATTCAGAGAGTTTAACAGGAGTATAGCAGACGTTTCTTAAAATATTTTTCAAGTTTTCCATGATTTATTAATATAAATACATTTGCATGTCGCCCAACTTCAAATAACGTTCTGGCACAATAAAAATGCAAAAAATATAAAAGTGCAACACAAAATTAAAATACACAATGCAATTAGTTAAACCGTTTTGCCTCATTTCTTTATTAATTTTACTTTTAACCTGTCTTCTACAACATAATGTCATATTATATTTTTGATCTTTACATTACATTAGTACACTTTGCCAACATAATATCATTGCGTATCATTTTTGTTTATATACCAACTCTTTGGTAGTCACTCATTCAGTCTATCTGAAATTACATTTCTTTCAACCAAACATACATATGGTTTTGCCGACAACGCATTTAGTATCACTTTTAATTACAATAATTAACGCGTAGGTGTACACTGCACACATTACCACTCTTACATACACATGCATATATCCAGATTTAAAAAAAAAACACACATACTCGCTTAACTTGCAACTTGTCTAACCGCACTTTCATAAAATCAAAAAAAAAAAAAAAACTTTTACTTTTTATACCTGCCATTCGTCGTTAACAATATTTGCGGTAACTGCAGATGTTGAATTTTAACTTCGCTCCTTTTCAACGTACAAATTAATCTTTGTGAACCAAATACTCACCCAAACATTAAAAAAAAAACTCTGCAGCAAAATCGTAATCATGTTGAACTTAAATTTACACATCCATATACATAATTATATTTACATACACTTCTTGGTATGTACGTAGACTGTGTAAAATGGCGCATTTTTACATGTTTAAATAATGCATAAGAGGGCAGACTTAAATTATTGTTTCAAAAATACAGAAACATACATAGACTTCCAATGAAATATTTAATGACAACATAAACAAACTTTAAAAAAAAAAATATTTTTTCCAATTGTGAGATTTTTGTACAAAATACAGACAACATGGCCCCAATCACCTGTTGTGCCAGGGCTATATTGTTGGTCCCAAATACAAATGCAAATAATTGCTACTTTACAGGACAAGGCAAGAACGTAAAAGAAACTTTTTTTTCATAATGTAACTTCTTTTGTAAAATTGCTTTTAAAACTTGTTTTTTTGATACAATTGCATTAAATTTCTATGTCGAGGTGTATTTGAGTGAAATGTTTGAAATCACTGAAAAACTAAATTTCGTAAAGGTTAGGGCATTTGTATTGTGACCATCGATATATAGCTACGACATTGCATTTGTAATATCAAAAGATTTAATTCCTAACCCACAGTTGTCCGTCTATCCAAATGTCCGTGTGTTTGCTGAAATCAACTTTTACAAGCTCTAACAAACTACACAGACCTCAATGTCGTATCAGCCTTTTGCAAATGTTCGGAAACGATTACAATTCCCTTATAACTTTATGAGGTAAAATAAAATAAATATAATTGCTTTTTCAATATTTTTAATACAAAATCAGCATTTTTCTACTCTCTGATAATTTTTAGACACGTTTAGAATTTTTTAATAAAATTTCCTCTAACGTTATTCGACAAAAATTGTGAATAAATCGATCACTAACCGAGGAAGATATAGGCAAACATTATTTGGAAAAATATAAAATTTAAAGGTATTTATATCAAGTTCTAAAAGCTCTTAATTAATTTGTGAACGCTCAAAAGATACCAATGGGAATCCGTATTGTAAAAAATTGCTCCAGAATAAATAGACAAATTGGCTTAAAACTTACAGAGAGATAAGGACCCAAATATATGTCTTCTTATTTTTTCCTAAAACTTACAAACGAAACTAATTATTCTTCTCGAAAACCGAGACGATCAATATGGGTAACACCTGAAACAGCTTGAATGACAGAATGTAATATAGCGTAAGAAAAATTAAAATCCTGGATGGAAAACAATACAGAATGGCATACAATAAATGTATATATGAGTCAATTCAAATACCCGAGCTTAAAAATGGACTCACTGTAAACCACTCAATATTAAAACAGAAAGTACGGAATTGTCTCCTTTTAATCCTACAATTTTGGTATCAAATATTAAACTCGGAAAAAAAATGGCGGTTGTTTTTTTTAACTCCGTCAATATGGAAGTCAAATAAAGGGACTAGATTAGTATTATTTGGCTAAATATGTAAAAATTCCTAATCATGACCACGGAAAGTTTAACAAAGACAGTGAAAATTTCAACTAAAAATTTAAAATAACTTTAAAAACGATTTCCACCTCTAGGGCAACAAAAAAATTATCGAAATCTATAGAGCAGTGTAATCTTAGTTTTATATCGCTTGACAATTAGCTGTTTAAATCTTACTGTTTGGTTTTTTGATGTAAAAATTTTTCACTTACGATGTGTAGCTTATTGAATGTAAACGTATTTTTTTAAAGTATGTATAGTTGTGGCACATTGTAAATGCTGAACTTTATTTAAAATCGTTAGAGAAATTGAAACTTACTAATATTTGCTTAATTTTATTTTTTTTTAATAACTTTACATACTGCCATCTCTAATTAAAGTGCGTAAATGTTTACAAAAAAACCACACACGGCTTTTATGGAAAAGTTGAATCTTTTGTATACATGTTAATAAAACTACATAAATTTCATTAACTTTTAGCTTAAATTAAATTTTCATTAATTGTTGTCTGCAGTTGGTTTTGAGTAAGTGGGACAAAATAACTGATATTCTGTTTTCATATGGTATACTGGGAATTTTGACTGCCCAAAAAATAAAAAATAAGTCCCTTATATTTATCTCTCTCTCTCTCTCTTTATATTTATTACTTTCTTTGTTTAACTTCGATTTGCTGTTAATTATCTTTTTCTTAATTACAGTTTAACAATGAAACGTTAAGTTTTTTATATTAGAAATAATACCATTAACTCTAAATTATTCCGATGTTGTATTTTTTTAAAAAACTAAAGATTTCAATTTGGTACCCAATGGTAGCTGATAAATAATATTACGTTTGTGTAGGAATGGCACCTCCTACTTTTAAAATTATATAAAAATTGTTTTAATTCAACTTATAGCATGTTTTCACGGCAACGATATTCGTAATTCGATGTCTTATTTATAATTCAAAGCCTAATTACGAACCAAATAACATAATTTTTCCATGCAAAATTTTCAAAGCGAACTACTATTTTTATGCGTAATTCATTTAGAAACTTTTATCGGTATTTTACCATCTCCAGCTACCAAAAATATCAAAGCAAAGCGAAAAGGAAAAAGAAAACAGTTCAATTTCATATATATACAAGTAAGAGCACTATAATCGGCTGTGCCGAATCTTTTATAGCCACCACTAATTTTGTGTACATTTCAATCACAATATTTATTATTTTGTTAATCGCTATGGAATAATCTGTTTATAATAAAATATGTATCACTTTCTTTGTAGAGGGTGGTTAAATTTTAAGGGCCCGTGTTGAAGGTGAACTACACCTAGTCTTTAAATTCGTTTTCTGCATTTCACTTGACATTTCTCAATCTCAAACTTACTCAATTTGATCCGTAGAAAGATACGCAAATGAGCAACGCTTTAAAGTTATTCAGGTTTTTTATAAAAATGGGTTTTCAAATGCATTTTGTGCACTTCGAAATTTTTTTGATCAACATAATCGTTCAAATTCTTCCACAATCGGGAGAATTGTAAAAAATATTTAAATTTCTGCAAAACAGGTCTGTATTAAATGTGAGAACATATGCGAATGCCTTCTTAGTTTGTTGAATGGGAACCATTGCTTTTTTTCGCGATAGCCTGGCAAAAGGGCAGTCAACCTCGACTCATCATCGTGCCCAACAATTGAGCATCAACATTGTCGTTGAAAATTTGGACCATAGGATCTATTGGCCGATATTTTGTTCCATACATAATTGAACCGTAGCAATATTATCATTATAAAAAGAAATGATAATAATTTCCCAAATAATTTGTATTTTATTCAAAATCAACATCGGAAGTTATAACTTCAATATGCTAGTAAAATGTTTTCGTAAATTCAGTATTTCAATGAAAGTGGGCGTTAAAATAGTCGTGTTACTGAAGTTTCTGCTAATAATTACAACTTAGATATTTCAATATAGTCTTTTATTTTTTCCAAAAACTTTGTCAATAGAGAAATTACATGAATTTAAGATAAAACGTTATATGGGAGGTGGGCGTAAAAGTAGGAGCGTCATACCGATTTTCTGTTACAACAAAGCCCCTCACCAAAAAGCAAAGTGTGCGAAATTTGAGAATCGTACATCTAATTATGTTCGTTTTATTAGGTTTTAAATTTGAAATATACTTAAAAATACACTGCGCGGTATAAATTTTCGTACATTTTGATATATAACACATTTCTTTATGCATAGATTTTCATATTGTTTTTACTCGAGAAACATATATTCGAAGTTTCATGACTGTACGTAAATGCGTTTGGACACAATTGCATTTTATTCGATGTTGGAAGGACACGGTTCTGTAGACCTACTCTTGCATTACGAGCTAAAACTTTCTTCTTAATATTCCGATTTAGCCAATTTTCTATTCCAAAACAAACCTAGTGTATAAGACATATTCTGGCAAAATTTGAGCCCCCGCTGTCCAGACGGACGGACATAGCTAGATCGTCATCAAATAAAACCCCGACTAAGAATATATATATACCATTTTTTTGTTGGTGGGTATAAACACTAAAATACTTAAAAAAACACATTAAAAAAAATTCTTTGTTTATCCCTTTTACTAAAATTTTGAAAAAAATATTTGACCTTGTGTCACAAAAATTGGTCTGGTGCTCACGGTCGGATCATCCCGGGTATACAATCGGGTATAGAGGAGAGTTTTATCTACTAAATGGAGCTAATTTCTTTTTTTATCTTATGTTCTGTAGAAATAATGCTCTATTAAAAATGGGAATTTAGGAAAATTAGGACCTAAAAAAAAGAAAAAAAAATATTTCTAAACATTATAAAAAATTTATTTTCATGTACTAATAGCTAACAAATTTTAAAATTATACAAAACTTATTTCGTTTAAAAATATCTATAAAGCAACAGGTTATAGAAGTTTAAAATCAAGATCTTACAATAAATTTCCCGTTTTAGCAAAATGCTGAGATTGTCTATTTTGAATCACCCTGTTCTCTGTAATATATGTGAAATAAAGTTTTTGGGCCGTATTCATAAAAAATATTTTAGGTTTATTAAAAGCTTATTTGACAGATGTTGCATAGAAATTTGTCAAATAAGCATTCAATAAACCTAAAATATATTTTATGAATACGGCATGAGGTACATGAGGTACACTAGTGTCTACATTCAAATGAACTCTAGCTCTTTCGGTGCGACTTCTATCGTGCTTTCAACAGACGGACGGTTGGACAGACCTGAAACAGAATATATATACTTTATGGGGTCTAAAATGAATATTTCGATGTGTTACAAACGGAATGACAAAATGAATATAATATGGTGGCGGGTATAAAAATACAGATATCTTTTTTTTAACTTTTGTCCATAGATAAAGCGTTATATGGGAGGTTTAAGTGGGGGTCTCACCTAGGTAGGTAGGTAAGGCTGGTGCCTCACCATTGTGTCCATTGTGACGGGGGCCTCACCTAAATACTTTGGAATTGTCATTATATTAAAGAAAAATGTATTTATGCAAAATTTCATCGCCATACATCTAATTCTGTCGGTTTTATAAGTTTTAAAATTTTATTAGCAGTAAATTATGTGAGAAGTGGGCGTTGAAGTAGACATGCCAAACTATTTTCTACTGATAAAATCAACTTTAATATTTCAATATATAGTCCTTTATACTTTCAAAATATTTATTCATAGAGAAATTATATGAATTTGAGATAAAGCGTTATATGGGAGGTGGGCGTTAAAGTAGCCTTGCCACCTTATTACAAGTATTTAGATCAAAAAGCAACGTTTGAAAGATTTTAGTACTATACATCTAATTTTGTCAGTTTACGTTTTACATTTAATATATACCGAAAAAGACGAAATGAAAAAAGAAAAATGACGATTTCGTACATTTTGATATAAAACTCCTTTCGTAATGAAAACATATATTTTTACTCTACTAAATTTCTAGAAATTTCTAGTGGCAAGGACATTTTCTTTACCTACTCTTGCATTACCTATTTTTATATACCGATTTAGCCCATTTTTTATACAAAACAAACCTTGTGTATTAGAAGTATTCTGTTAAAATATGACCCCCATTACTTTTCAGTTCGAGCTCTATCGTGCTCTTTCAACAGACGGACGGGCAGAGCTGGATCGTCCTTAAATGAAACTCGGACTAAGAAAATAACTTTATGGAATCTAAAATGGATATTTCGATATGTTTTAAATGTATTGACAAAATAAATATAGTGGTGGGTATAATAAGATAGAACACTATATTAGACCGACCATCATGAGATATAACTTTTTTTTGAGTGGAAACTACCACGCCAGTTTCATATGAGATAAGTAAAAAAGTTTTTTAAGGATTGATTCGGTGAAAAAAGTTTCCGTACCAAAAGCGATTTCTAAAGTGCTTTAAATTTTTATTTCATTTTTTAACACAAAACACATCAAGTTTAACATTCCAAATCTAAATCAATTTGCATAACATGAGGCACATATATGAGATAGTTTCTCTATTACCATTAAAAATTTTGATTATTTTTTTAACAATGTACAGATTGCCAAAATAATGTTGTCGCAGATAACCTATTAACAGTATTATTTTATTTGCAACCCAGCAAAAAACTAGGTAATCACTTGCTCTTACTAAACAACATTATTGTCAATGACTGTTATATATCATCTGTCTCACTGAGAAGTATTTTATTGATGACTCGATTTTGGATACACATGCAATACCATTTCCTGAACAAAAATTTCATTTCTTTTTTTAGATATATTTTAGTTTAACACTTAAAGTATAAGTATAAATGTTTTTGACAATAGCTGTGAAGCAGTTCGTTAGCAAATGGATGATGAATTAATTTTCACTGATTTTAATATTACAAATTAACGTTTCACAGTCAATCAAACCGAATTTTCGCCCTAAAAAGAACCAAACGACATCTTTTAGTCCATTATAGTAATGGGTTATTTTAGTAATTAAAATTAAGTACTAATTTATTGATATAAAAGTAAGTACTCAATTGAGTCCTTATTTGCAAGCGAGTATGGTATGTACTTATTAAAGTTCCAATTTTTAAGCGTGCGTGATAAGTACTTGCCTCCAGTCGTCGTGTTAAAATAATAGACTTGGATGTCAAATAGTAAAAAATTTAAGTTGTTAATATATTGCTTACTATTCACTTCTCATTTTTATACCCGCCACCAAAAAAATGGTGGAGGTATATTCATTTTGTCATTCCGTTTGTAACACATCGAAATATCCATTTTAGACCCCATAAAGTATATATATTCTGAATCATGGTTTGATTTTATGACGATCTAGCTATGTCCATCCGTCTGTTGAAAGCACGATAGAGGTCGCACCGAAAAAGCTAGGGTTCTCTTCTAAATCGGAATATTAGGAAGAGAGTTATAGCGCCAAATGCAATAAAAGATCGAAAAAACCGTGTCCTTCTAACATCGAATAAAATGGAATTGTGTCAAAACGCATAACCGTAGAGTCATGAAACTTCGAATATATATTTCTGAAGTCAAAAGAATATTTTTCCCTAAAAATTGCTTAAATTTATGCATTTGAAAAGGAGTTATAGATCAAAATGTACGAAAATTTATACCGCACAGTGTATATTTCAAATTTAAAACGTAATAAAAATGACAAAACTGTATGTACGATTCTGAAATTTTGCAAACATGGCTTTTTGATCAAAATCTTCGTTATAACGGAAAATAAATGTGCCACGCCCACTTTTTTCTTTAAATTTTTTTATAAAAATATATTAGTCATATTCATTGGCATTTATTCATCTTACACAGCGCCATCTATTGCACTGCAGCTAAATACAAGATAAAACAGTAGATGACTCTACTAACAACTACTAGATGGCATGCTAACAACCTTCTTCATCCCACAAGGGATTTTTAATGAGAGTTCGTGAAATCGAAAATGACTTTTACGCCCACTTTTACGCCCACCTCCCATATAATTCTTTATTTCAAATTCCTATAATTTTTCAATGAATTAAGATTTTTGACTACTAAAGGACTATGTTGAAATATCTAAGTTGCATTCATTAGCTGAAATAACTTTGACACGCCTACTATAACGCCCATTTTTCACGTTATATTCCGCTAGTAAAATGTAAAAGCTCATAAAACCAACAAAATTAGAGGCATGATGATAAAATTTGCTACATAAATCCTTCTAACCAATATACGCCTACTTTAACGCCCACTTTTATTGAGAGACCATATTAACAAAAGCATTTTACTAGCATATCGAAGTTATAAAAGGTGGTCTAATTTTAAGGGCTGATGTTGATTTTAAATATATCACAAATTTTTTGGGAAATTATTATCATTTCTTTTTATAATGATAATATTTGTATGATTCAATTATGTTTGGAACAAAATATCAGCCAAATGGCACCCAACCCCTAACCTCGGCACCACACCTCCAACCGATGGTCCGAATTTTCAATGACAATATTGGTGCTCAATTGTTATGCACGATGATGAGTCGAGGTTGACAGCTCTTTTGCAATGGCAATGGTTCCCATTCAACGAACTAAAAAGGCATTCACAGATGTTCTAACATTTTATACAGACCTGTTTTCAGACATTTAAAATTTTTTAAAATTCTCCTAATTGTGGACGTATTTGAACGATTATGATGACCAAAAGAATCACGAAGTGCAAAAAATGCATTTTGATTTGAACGCCCATTTTCATAAGAAACCTGAATAACTTTAACGCGTTGCTCATTTGAGTGTCTTTCCACTGTTCAAACTATGTTAGTCTGATATTGAGAAATGTCAAATAAAATGCAAAAAAAAACTTGTTGTTTATGTGTGGTTCACCTTCAACAGGGGCCCTTAAAAATTAACCACCCTCTACAAAGAAAATAATATATATTTTATTATAAAGATATTATTCCATACCGATTAACAAAATAATAAATAATGTGCTTTAAATGTATAAAAAATTGGTGGTGGGTATAAAAGATTCGGCACAGCCGAATATAGTGCTCTTACTTGTTTCTATTGACAAATATTTTAATAACCACCTAGATTAATACTAACGGTCTAATTCATAAAACTTAAAGCAGCTTTTTAGGAGGTTTATTAATCAAGTTTCAATAGAAAATCAGGGGCCGAATTACGGAATTCGATCACGATCGAAATTTTACTCGAACGATCGAGTTCGCTGTGCTTTAGGTAGAGATTCTAATAAGAATTTTACAATTTCGATCATGTTCGAATGCCGTAATTCGGCCCCAGTTTTGTAAACCCTTTATAAGCCTTTTATAATTTTTATGAATAAGGCAGTAAAAGTACCTTTAACCCGGATAACTACGCTGACGAAGTCGCGGGCACAAGCCCGCAAAATAAAGATTTATTTATACTTAGCGATAATTTTGCATTAAATTTATATGATTTGTTATCTTATCTGTTCGGCTGTATTACAATAAAAAAAAAAATTATTTGGCTACCCTCACTGTGGGCCAGATACGTCATCTAAAGAGAAATCATTCGCACGTCGTAATTATTTTTCCTATTAGTCTTTTATTCAACACATTATTTTGTTATGAAAAGTTTTGCTGGGAATATATTGTTTATTAAAATGCAATTCACTATTTTTAAAAATTAATTTAAAAAAAAAACAAATGTATTAAAAAACAACATGTTAAACCTATCAAAATGAATATGATTTATCACATTTACTTAATAAATAAATTGTTAATGGTAAAAAAACCTCTCTAAGTGTTAAACGAAAAAAAGAGAGTTCGATTAAATGAATTAAACCCGTATTAGCAGATGCTCCTGCATGAACATTTGACACATCACATAGTCCAGAGTGTGCTAAGTTATATTTCATTATGTTAAGGCAAAAAAGGCAACCGACTACGCAAAAAAAAAAATAAAGCGAAAAAAATAATTGAACCATAAAATAAATTTGAACAGCGTAAATTCCGGGTGCAACAACTTTATTTAAAATAGTGAAAACGCGCACAGAAAAAACTCAAAATTTATGATAATTTTTTCTTCCTGCATTTTGACAAATTAATTTAATGACATATGTCGCTGAATAATATATAGACATAGCGGCACATAAGCATACGCACATACCTTATACTCGTAAATTTTAATATTGACTTCGAATTGTATCTCATCATCCACAAGTCCCTTTAGCAATGGATCATTACGGAAGTATTGCAATCTGTGGTCGTTGTCATGTAATAATTTGTTGGCTGTAAATAAATGTGAAGAATGAAAAAGTGAAGTAAAATAAAACAAACAAAAAACAAAAAGAATAATAAACCGTCATCTACATATGTTGTCAATTCAACAAATGTATTTGTATCTGCATATTGCATGGTAGTTTTGTTATTTTCATTGAATATTACTGCTATTAATGCCACAGATGCTGATGTTGTTATTTTTGTTGCTATTTTCATTTTTTCCATTTTTTTTTTTTGGTATTAAAAGGTAATCATGAGTAAAACAAAAACATTGTCAGAAGCCTCAGTAATATTTGTGTAGTATGTGCTACATAAATGCATATACATACACACATTTGCCAGTGGAGCCCCATAGGAAATACAAGTTGCAATTGAAACAGTCAGGAAATGTGTAAATTCGCTTTTTGGAAAGTGTCCTAATTTTTAAAAACAAATTTTGTTGCATCACGACAACTATGCTAAAATTATTTCTTGTTTTTTTCTAAAATTGCTAATACTTTTAACCTTTTTGTGACTTGTGCAAAATTGGGATTTAAAAGAGAAAATCTTGGTTAATGCTTTAATTCGATATCCTAATTTGCAGTTCAGGAAGAATTTTTTTGGATATGTTTTTTGTTATGAAGCTTGACGTTTAAAATTTACAAGAAAAGAGAGATCATTGTTATTTTATTTCTGAATTTCAGTAGCTGAAGTTTAAAATAAAAGAAGAAAAAAAAAATAATCAAGACTACCTGATAATAAATTTGTCTTGGTTATAACTGTACCCAGTAATATAAAAATATTATTATCAAATATATTCAAACGTATTATATTGAGAAGCATCAAATCAGAGATAGTTATTAAATTTATTAATAAATTATTTGTATAACTAAGAAAGAAATAACTGAATAATAATAAGGGCTCTAAGAGAAAGCTTGTGTATTACAGCTAAATGAAATGAGTGAGTGCCGTATATTTTTTTAATTTACGGCTCTCAGTGGGCAATCATCATTTTAAAATCATGCCTGTTGTAATCAGGTTAGTAAGAGATAGCGTTAGTTCTCCTTTTTACAAGCAATCATTAGATATTTATTGAAAAATAAAAGTAAAAAATAATATGTTTTAATTCAAATTTGAATAACTTCCTAAACAATGACGCATGTTTCACAAAGCAGCGCTTTAAAAAAACTAACGAATATTTCAGCATGTGTGTATACTTAAAAAAGGATTTTAAAAAAGAACTACGAAAAAAATTCCTAAAAAAAAGTTAACTGCTCACTTTTCTGTCTCAAATTTTATGCAAAATTCAATCATATGTGATAAAAAAAACAAGGCTATAACAAGAATTTTCTGAAGGCGAAAAAGAGTTAAATAATAAATTCTGGTAGTGTAGCTAAGTGAAGTGGAGCTAAATTTATTCTGTCATTTAAATGGTAATACATCGAAATGTTAATTTGAGAACCCATAAAATATACGTTTTTTGAGATCAGGTTTTATGTTAGGACGATATAGCAATTCCCGCCCGTCTGTTTTAAGCACGATAGAGTTCGTACAGAAAATGCAAGGGGTATGAAATTTTTCAAGAATATTTCCTATACATCAGAAATATTTTTGCAAATCAGATAATAGGAATATTTCACAGCAAGGGTACGTATGTCATCGAATAAATTGCGATAGCGTATAAACGCAAGAATTTTTCCGGTGTAAAACAAATATTTTTCCCCAAAAGGTTATAGATCAAATGTACGAAAATTTACCCCGCAAAGTGTAATTTTATTATTGTACAATAATGAAAAATTATGGTAAGCCACTTCAACGCCCACCACCCATATAACGAATATTCTTAAAATTATGTAATTTCTTCACAGGCAAAGATTTTGAAATAAAAAAGGACTTTATAATATTTAAGTTGAGTTCACTAGCAAATATTATTTCAACACGTCTACTTTAATGGCTACTTTTTAAATACTCTACTGTTAATAATATTTTAAAACTTTAAAAAGCACCAAAATTAGATGTACGATAAAGAAGTTTTGCAAAAAAAACTTTTTATTTAATGTTATTATTACAGCATATGAAGGTAACAGGTGGGCGTGTTACCCATATAATATTTAACTTAAATTATTATAATATTGGACAAAGATCTTGGAAGAATTAAGCATAACATATAAAATAATTGCGTTAGCAGAAATTAATATGACATGCCTATTTAACTCCCCCCTCTAAGAAATACAATAATATACTATTAATAAATATTATAAGCTTATATATTAGGGAAACAACTTTTTTACAATTTTTTAAAATATCAATATCAAAATATCGTAAAAAAAGGTTCCGCGTCAAATGCAATTAAATTTGGGATCAGTAAGTTCTCAAGAACTCTTAATCTTAAGTTAATTTCACTAAACAAAGATAGTTTTTATATTGTGATCATGATTATAATCATATAATTACACTATGAAATGTAAACAGTTAAATAATTATAAAACAAAAAATTTTGAAAAAATAAAAAAAAAATTAAAAAAATAAAAAAAATCTTTAAGGACTTTCAGAAATCGGTTTCGACGCGAAACGTTTTTGTTCCGAAATGTTCGGTTTCAGCACAACATCGGCTATATCATGGTAATAGGGCCTTATTTTGGTTGTACCCCTATTATATATCCGTAAAACCGTTTAAATAAATATACGATGTTGCAATTTCGTTTGTGTGCTTTTCCAGCTTAAAACCAAAAAAAAAGAAAATAATATGCCACTCTCACTTCATTTATTTTGTATATGGATAAAAATTCTAAATGAAAATCGAGGCACATATTTAATATCTAAATTGAACTGGTTTTTTATAATTAATTTTTACAATCAATTATGTTATTATAAAAGTAGAAAGGATCATAGCCTTTAGCTACCGATTTATGTTCTTCAATATCATTAAAATACAACATTGCGGTAAAAAAGGGTAGTATCACTTCTGTTACAGAAATAATTTAGTTTTAATTTTTAACCTTTTTAAAAGACAATAAATCAATAGTAAATTGAACTTGAGGAATTTTTCTGTTGTGATTGCACTTGTTAAAAAAATAAACGATTTTGTGGTTCAAAAGTACCAAACAAAATTGGCATCAAAAATTCAGCACAATTTAATATATAGTTCACTAAACTATTGTATTATTTGCTTATTCTAAAAAACTATAAGAGATATTCAACACTACATGACCTGATATAAAATGATATAAATAACGTCGCTACAGCGCTTAAACAGGTTTATTTTATGAAATAAATCGTTCGTCAAATATTTACTTTAATAAATTAATTATATAATATGTGGCAGCGTCCTGAAAAAAATGTTTAAGCCAACATTCCCTCTAATTTAAAGCGCCCAAAATAATTAGTAATCAGGATTCTACACTACTTCAGATTAATATTACAATTCTAAATACCCACATTTTCGTAATTTGAAACATAAACAATTACTCCAGTCTATAAAGCGCACCAGGATTTTTTTTTGTGAATACAGAATATCGTGGGTTTTCCTTACTCTAGATGCTGCAATATTTCTAACCTCAGATGTCACATTAATATAAATAATAATTAATTGTCTTATGTAAAGTTATTTATAAGTGCTGTCGTTATGAGAGACACTTTTTACAATTCTGTCTTATAATATTCTTTTTATTCCACCACCAATAATATTGTGGGGGGTGGGGGTATATTCATTTTGTCATTCCGTTTGTAACACATAGAAATATCCATTTTAAACCCCATAAAGTATATATATTCTGAATTGGGGTTTGATTTTAAGACGATCTAGTTATGTCTGTCCGTCTGTCCATCTGTTGAAAGCACGATAGAGGTCGCACCAAAAAAGCTGGTGGGCTCAAATTTTGCCAGAATCTTTCTTAGAGACAAGATTTGTTTGGTATTGAAAATGGGCTAAATCGGAATGTTAAGAAGAGAGTAATAGCGCATAATACAAGAGTAGGTCGAAAAAACCGTGTCCCTTGAACATCGAATAAAATGGAATTGTGTCCAAACTCATTAACGTAGAGCCATGAAACTTTGAATATATATTTCCTGAGCAAAAACAATATTTTCCATGGAAAACTGCCTAAATTTATGCATTAGGAAAGGAGTTATAGATCAAAATGTACGAAATTTTATACCGCCCGCACAGTTTTTTTTCGGTATATTTAAAAACAAAACCATCATAAAAGCAACAAAAATGGATATACGACTCTGAAATTTTGCACACATGGCTTTTTGATCAAATGCTTTGTACAAACGGAAAATAAATGTGACACGCCCACTTTTACGTCCACCTCCCATATAACGTCTTATCTCAAATTCATATACTTTCTCAACGAATAAAGATTTTAGAATAATAAAGGACTATATAGGAACATCTAAGTTACATTCAATAGTAGAAACAACTTCAACACGCCTACTTTAACGCCCACTTTCATTGAAAGACTAAATGTACGAAAACATTTTACTAGCATATCGAAGTTATACAAGTGATACATATTTTAGTATAAAGAGATTATTGCATAGCGGTTACTGTTAATAACAAACATATACATTTTGTGCTATAAATTGGATTATTTCCCGGGAATTTGAGTTAATCTTCCCGATTTCCCGGGATTATTTTTCGGCATGCCGAGAAATAAAAAAGGTGGCTACGATTCGATTTATATTGTTTATATTGAAATTGAATTCTAATGATTTTATTTTTGATCTCATAGTTGAAGTACCTGTATTTTTGTTTTTTTGTCCTCATATGTATTTGATCTCGTATCTAGAGAATAATATTTTTTTCAATAAAAACTATTTTTACTCAATTTATATTTTAAATTCAAGTTTTTTTTATTAATTTTTATAGTTTTTAAGTGTTTCTTTTACATTATAAACTACTTTATGCTTTTTAATAAAAAGTTTTTTTTTAATTAAAAACAAATTTACTTTTTATTTGTTTTGCTGCGGGGTCATAGAATATTAAAAAATAAATCTCGCATATCCCGGAAACAAAAATTATGGAGAAAAAACCCCTAGCTACAAAAGAACGGAAAACTGGTGGTGGGCATAAAAGATTCGGCTCAGCCGAATATAGTGCTTTTACTTGTTATTTCTCTATATGAGTTGTTGCTTCAGATAATATCTGCAATATTCCCTGGTTTTCTATTTTTAATAAGAAATATATGCTTTATGAAAAAAAATTAATTTTTTAAAAGCTCGTAAAGATATTTTTAGTCTATTATTATTGAGGAAAGTTTTCATAATGCCTGTCTCAATAATTTCCCAATTTGATTATTTAAGCATGCACCTATTAAAAAAAATTCTTAAATTTTGTTGACAGTGCAGACTTCATTCGCTTACCGTATTAAATTATATAAAATGGTAAAATTACCTGCAGAGTCCGGCTTTAGATAGCGAACATTTTTAAGGAAACACTTAGTTTGATAGCATATTAAAGATGGAGAAGAGAGCATTAGTTCTGTGTTCGGTACTCAGCGACACGCTTTGCGGATAGAGTAGTTAAAAAATATCAACAATATTGGAATATTGCCAACTTGTTCGCTGTGGGAATGCGAATGAAAAAAATGAGAACTTCGATTCTTTAATTTTTTCATCTAACACGGACATACGAAAAGGTAGTCTTCTGTGCTGCTTTTTCTTTTATCAGTACAGAAAAAATTAAAAATTTATTTTAAAAGCATTTTTTATTTCTCTCTTATTTGCTGCTAGCTGAATGTAAAGGGAAGGCATTAATAAGCTTTTGCTGGTAGGGATAAAATTATAGCTTATTAATTATAAAATAAGTAAATTATGAAGTGGTGCAACGCATTCAAAAATCGTGCCTTTTACAAGAGCTCTTGGATGCAGGTAAGCACTAAGTAAGCGACTCAAGAAGCATGTTTTTGTAATGAAGTTTTTTATTGGGTAAAGCACGAAATTACAATTTTTTTAAACGAGAATTGCGCTCAATATATTATTGGCAACTTCTAGGATAATTTTCAATATTTGTTGATTTTTATTACCACTTAATTCTTAACTCCTTTAGCAATTATTCATTGCGCCAATTAAACAATCCCTATTAACAATTTACCTGAAATCAAAATTCATATTTCCTCAAGGGATTTTATATTGTAGTAGAGTCATCAACGTTGTGAGCCCATCATATCAACATAGTGAACATCATTATCATACGAAAAAAAAAGAAAAAATAATATAAAAAAATTTACTTCATCAGGCTGAATATTCATTTATTTATGCACGTTACAAATAAAATCGACAGAGACAGTGCGTTAATGGTGGAAAATCTGTTGCAATATAAAAATATTAATGTTTTTTGTTGTAGTTTCTTTTTCGATATTTTATTTTATACCCATTTGTGGTGACACAGTATGTGAATAATTTAATTAGTCTTTCCGAGATGTGTGTAAGTTTGGTTTTCTGTTTTTTATTTTCGCCGAAACAAAAAAACAAAATAATTTTAAATAAAACATCAGTAGTGGGTGTTGATTGTATTGACGTCGCTATATTGGGATTGGCAACACTGATATAATTTTTAATGGCTATTTGTATGAATGTGCAATATTGTCTATAGTAATTTGTTAACTAATTATTAATTAATTTAACATGTGTACAAGTGGATAAAATTAAATTGTAATAGTGTGCTAAATAAATATTTATTTTCATATTCACTAAAATTAATTTTATTTGTCACAGAATTTACAATAAATTGATTTTTGTTTTTGTTTTTAATTCCGTTTGCAATTTTTACAATATACATTTCCGACCCCATTAAGTTTATATTTTCTAAATAATATAAAAGGGAAGTCGATTAATATCTGTCTGTATGTCTGTCCATGTGTTGGTAGAACTTAACTTTTAGAAGAAGCCATATATTTTACAAACCTATATATAGTATCAATCTTTTGAAAATATTTCTTAATCAACCAGCCGATAACTTTCTGAGATATAAGCACATATCTAACATATATTTTTTTTTGACTTTTCAGCCCTTTTATAATTTATAGTCACAGTTGTTACTGTTTTTAAACATGATATGCCTTTAGGGCTAAAAGTAAAATAATTGGAAAAATCGGTTACCAATCGGAAAAGATATAGTCATATATAATATGATAGATTATATATACTTTTTTCATACACATACTTCTAAAGGTCAAATAATATCAAATTGCAAGCCGTAGTGTCGACAATTAATGTGGAGAAAACCCAAAAATTCGGTTTGAAGCTAGCTGAGATATAAGCACCGAGATACAAATTCTGCGCTTAAATTTTTAAACAAAGATGCATTTTCTTGCAGCTTCTAGACAACCGAGAGTGTCAATATGTAAATCGAAATATAAAACAGTATAAAAAGTATAAAAATCATAATGGCGGCCGCAACAAAGTGACGTACAATAATTTTATATATAGATAATTAGAAATTTACCCCCTTCTACCCCTTAATAATGGTATCATATGTAAGGGTTTGACCAGTAGAATACAGTTAAGTTGGCGTCCTGAACAAAATCACAAGTAAATGGATCAAATAAAGTAATTTAGAGCCCTCTTAATATTTTTACTTAATGAAAATGCTTGCCCAGTAGAATATAGTACACTTGAAAAGGTATAAAATTCATGGTGGCGTCAGAAAAAAATGGCGGTTAATTTTTTCCTTATACCCTATCAAATGAAAGAGTTTTACAAGTAAATAGAATACAACAAAATATGTAAAATTTCAAAATCATAGAAGGCTTCGGAAATAATAAACACAATGGCATAAATTATTTAATTTAGAAATGTAGACAATGTTGCGATAATGACCATCATACCTACATATATACATGATGTTTATTACCTAATACGATACTTTTAATTTGGCTATTTTAGTTTAATTATAAATGTACCCAGCAAAAAAATCTATGACAAAAAAGTGAATCTGCAGGGGTTCAACTGGTGACAAAGTGATTAAATTTAGGTGAAAACACTAATGATTTTAGCATTAGCGTGTCATTGGAGGTCATGTGTTTACAAGAATATTTTAATTAACTGCACTCTATTTTAACAAGTGCACAGAACTCATGCATAAATGGTGAAAAGCATCTGCTGCTACATGAGTTAATTTTGTTTGTTTACATGAATTGTATAAGATATTTTGCATGATGTTGCATTCATTTTTAAGCACATTATTTATGACAAATTGCTTTGCCTTTAGGCAGTCATTTATAGTTATTGGTTTTACACAATTAAGTTAGAATTCTCTTAAATGTAATTCGCTTTGCACTACTTCCAGTTATTTTTTCTGGGTAAGTTTAAAAAATAAATTCGTATTCTTTTAAGCAAAACATTTATCACTTTAATTATTAATCACAAGCCTTTTACCACCAATATTTATTATTTTTTCAACTAAGTCAATACAGTTTATTTCATTCATATTGGGCCAAATCAAAGTAGACTCTCATATTGTACTATGTCATATAATTCATATTAATATGACTAGTGACTTTGAACACCTTTTGTTAACAAATTATGTATTTAATACAAGAAAGAAGACAAAGAGATGACGCTGTTGAAAATTGTATGTATACAGGAAAGAAGAAAATAGAAAATATTCTCTCTGAGAGGTGAGAAGCGAAGAAATTCTCTCTGAGAGACAGTATGGTTAAAAGTATAACATAAACAATTTCTTATACATAGGAAACAAATGTGTAAAGTCTTATTATTTTCTTTGTATGGAAATTACTAACAAAAATTGTATGCGTGCATAAAATAATATGAAATAGTACAAATATGACTGATATGCAACCACTTTAAATTGGCCCATTGTATATATGTACGTTTTTTCATGTTTTTATATGAATTTCTCTATTGAAATCTTTAGCAAATGGCATACAAAATAATAATTAATTTGATTTCTCTCCAATTGCAAGTGCGTCTGATTATTATATTTAATTAAGTAGGAAAAATCATTAAAAAGTGATCTCGTTTCTTGCCCACGTTATAAATTTTGATATGCTCATATTTTCATTTAATTATTTATTACTCGCTGCATTCGATATTTTAATGTCAAAAGCTTTTGGACTAAAACGAAAGGAGACAATAATGAAAAAAAAAACACTCGTGTTTATACACTCCAAGGAGGAGTAAAGCCAATAATTGAATTAAATTGCATTGTGGAGACTAATAATTTCAAAAAGCAATTTATTAAATATTTTCTATAAAATCCTTAACTATAAAGATTTTTGACATCTGTATAAAAAATATTTTTTTAATCGTTTTTTTCTGTCATTTACGTATCTACTGTATGTTGAAACCAATTATTGAATCACCATAATGTCATAATTTTTAAAAATTTACAAAAGTTTCAAAAATAATAATATTAAAATTGTTATAAAATACTGAACTCGTTTGGAATACACCATATATACCAACAAGTTCTCACCAAGGTATTTTTATACCTTTTATTATATCAAAAGCGGTTTTCAATTGCTTGATAAGTGGTATTTTATTGCTATGTGCGATGTTCCACTTGATAGGTTAATTTTTTGGAATTAGTAAGCATTCATTTCACCTCCACCGGAAGCATATGGAACAATAACAATAACAACTGTAATTATTGAAAACAAGGTTGTATTTTTACATTCATTCTTGAATCGAATTCTTGTATGTCATTAACACCGTGCCATGTGTGTTATAATTATATGTTAATATTTTATTCGAACTTTTCTATGTATTTATTAAATTTTAATGTGAATCATTTTTATTTTGGCTTAAGTTCATTTATTCTTTTATTTAATTTTATAATTCAAGTTAAATTAAATTGCAATCATTTTTAGGAATATTCTTTCTAAAGTTATTTCCGATATTAGCCGAGTGGAATGCATTTTAGAAATCAGCTACGATTTAAATAAACTTAAGCCAAATTAAAAATGATTCACATTAAAATTGAAAAACAGAACTTTACCGACATTGATTACTGGGTCACAGACATGGTTCCAAATGATTTTGCCCCACAATTGAAAGGAATTAGTATTATGGACATATGATTTTAATAGCACTACGTCACATTTCACAGCGTGAGACACAATTAATTTACTGCAGTTTTTAATTATCGTATGATTAGTTTAAAAAAAATGGAATTTAAAAACTTTAATCAAGATGTGACGATTTATTACTCAAATATATCATTATTTTCTGCGGCGGCAACATACATAAGATCATATGTATACATTAATCTCCTATATTGATTGTTAAACTAAAGTCAATTTAATGGATAATAAAATTATTTTTCTTTGTTTAATTCATTTTTGTTGTGTTTTCTCTTAATGGTAAAATAATTAAGTTGTTATTTCTTTTAAAAATGTTATGCACTATCATCACTTATTTTACATCAGCAATATTTTGCTCTAAATTAAAAACCAAACTGTCAGCCTGACGTATTGATTTTCCAAAAATTATAAAACAAATATTTACATTTCTACGTACTACAACTTGCATGACGGTGTGTTTAAGTATGTAAATGGAATTTATTGACTAACCGGGAAACGTTTTTAAGTCAATAGCAATTAAAATGCAACAGTAACGCTTATCATAAAAATTAATTAATTAGCATAAGATACCGCTGTGCGTGTTTGAATTTTTTTTTTCATATGAATTCCGTTTCTTTTCCGTAATAAAAAAGTAGTTCATCCAGTTAACACATATGTTTTGTATGTGCATCCATGCACACATTATGCTCATGTGTATATTAATGTAGTTTTTTGTATGAATGTAGGTTGATATTGTAAATCGATACCGATTATAATTTTGTTGTTGGTCACAGTGATAATGATGATGATGATGCAGATGCTGACGGCAACAACGATGTGGCTTAGCTGCTACATTTGGTACACAGTAGTGGTTTTGCTGGAAACTGTATACATTGCATGTATTTTAGTATTTCTTCACTTATACATGCAAGTAAAGGGTCCGCCAAATAACTTTTCTATTTGAAAATGCTATAAAAAAAGTGTAACTTCGGCTGTGTGGCACGTAGCACCGTTTGGATGAAACCAAATATTACCAATATCCTCCTCTTCAATTTTTGTGAACACAAATTCGTTCAACATGGCCCGATAACGATAGCCATTGACTACGGCCACTCCTTGCTCATTTTCGAAGAAAAATGGCCCAATTATGCCTCTGGACCAAAATCCGCACCAAACAGTGACTCGTTTTGGGTGTATCGGCTTTTCAATGTATGCGTGCGGGTTTTCTGTGCCCCAAATGCGACAATTTTGCTTGTTTACATACCCGCCAAGATCAAAATGAGCTTCATCTGAAAAGATGATTATTTTTTGGTAAAATCGGCCAAAGTAATGTCGCAATATTTCCCAGCGTTGTTCAAGCGTATACGCAACCATATTCGTTCAGCGAAAGGATACAACTAATTATCTGTCAAATTAGACATGAGCTAAGTGTTACCATTCACGAAATAAGCACTAGTTGAAAAAAAAAAGTTAGATGGCGGACCCTTTATGTACAATATTAAAATTAAAAATACAATCACACATTAAAGCTATTTTAATAGATTAATTCAGACATAATAACATGTTAATATTTTTATTTAAGTAGAAAGCTTATTAATTTATAAAATTGCACCTGAATCAATTAATTTGTGTGATTATAACTTTTAGATGAATTTCATTTATGCTGCAAATCGAAAACTTTTTACCATGTATGTATGTATTGCATGACAAAAAATCTTAACGATCATTATATCAGTTTTTAGAAAATGTTTACAAGCTACATGTTTGCTTTTCAAAATAATGTAAAATTTTACAAAATTATTTATAATAAACTTAAGCATTTGTTTACTTATACTTCCACAGATATAATTAAAACATTAAAGACCGTTACTTGAGCGTTTTCGTTTGTGTCAGTTTTTTTTATTAAGTAAAATTTAAATAAATTTTGCACCACTAGGCCTTTGTTTTAAGTCTTCTTGATTGAATTATTATTGTATTGCTTTTTTCCAAGTTTAGCTTAAATTTCGTTAAGTGGAATTCTCGGGTTTCATTCAAGGAATTACTTCCCAATAACAAGTTATGAAGCAAAAAATTAAAAACAAACCTTTTTGTAGTTTTTTAATTAAAATTGAAGTGATAAGCTTTAGCTTTTTTTCAATATTAATTTAAGCACAATAGAGTTATTTTTAAGGCTATTTTTGATTTAATAAAATCAAATAAAAAGTGAAAATATTCTTTTGAAATTTAAAAAAAAAAATATTTTGACCACATAATGGTAAATGTTTTATATTCTATTAAAACAATCATATTTCGTGAATGTTAATATACCTACCGAGATTGCTGGCTATATTGACGGGCCACTTGATATCAGGAAAACATACAAGTCGACTCGGACTTCCCTCAAATGGCTTTTGTGGCAGCTGCATGGCTTCGAAAAAGCAGCAATTGGATTCTTCCCTTTTCTGCGAAAGTCCTGCCCTAGCTGCTAAGACATACAGAATCCTGGGAAAATATATACTCGATAACCTCTCTGAGATATCTGGGTTCAAACTGGAGTATCTGCTTAGATACCACACGGCTACGGGAATATCTTAGACTGATTCTAAAAGACACCAAATCTAGCGAGTGATGTTGTCTTGTCAAAACGGTGTCATATAGCCTGCACTTGACAGTAAGCGCGCAGTATACTACCACGAAAACCAAACAATCAACACTAAATTCAAGCAGTTTTGCATTAATAATAACTCAGTATAAGATGACATAAAAGATACATTTGTTGCAATTTCCAGCTTAAAGCTATAATTAGTTACAAAACGTATACATAAAAAGTTTGACAGAAATTACCATTTTCTAATACAAATATAGAGAATTCATAAAAAATTGTATACTATACTATACTATACTATACTATACTATACTATACTATACTATACTATACTATACTATACTATACTATACTATACTATACTATACTATACTATACTATACTATACTATACTATACTATACTATACTATACTATACTATACTATACTATACTATACTATACTATACTATACTATACTATACTATACTATACTATACTATACTATACTATACTATACTATACTATACTATACTATACTATACTATACTATACTATACTATACTATACTATACTATACTATACTATACTATACTATACTATACTATACTATACTATACTATACTATACTATACTATACTATACTATACTATACTATACTATACTATACTATACTATACTATACTATACTATACTATACTATACTATACTATACTATACTATACTATACTATACTATACTATACTATACTATACTATACTATACTATACTATACTATACTATACTATACTATACTATACTATACTATACTATACTATACTATACTATACTATACTATACTATACTATACTATACTATACTATACTATACTATACTATACTATACTATACTATACTATACTATACTATACTATACTATACTATACTATACTATACTATACTATACTATACTATACTATACTATACTATACTATACTATACTATACTATACTATACTATACTATACTATACTATACTATACTATACTATACTATACTATACTATACTATACTATACTATACTATACTATACTATACTATACTATACTATACTATACTATACTATACTATACTATACTATACTATACTATACTATACTATACTATACTATACTATACTATACTATACTATACTATACTATACTATACTATACTATACTATACTATACTATACTATACTATACTATACTATACTATACTATACTATACTATACTATACTATACTATACTATACTATACTATACTGTAATGGTTTTTCTTATGTTGTGTAGTGTAAGTTCCCTATAGCCCTTGGTTATTTTTACTAGCTGTCAGGGTTTCAGCTGATTTGTAAGGCGTTCAAAGGAACTGCCGAATTATTGTTGAGACTTCAATTAAAAACACAAGGCAAGTTGTTGCCGAATTAGTATTATAACTTCAAGTCTATCTTTATTTAATTTTATTGGTTCTTATATACTAAGTTTAAAATTAATTCTTAGCCTTTCTAACTTATTATACTTATTGATAAATTTCTATCTGTCTTTATCAGTATAATGTATCGTGTTTGGTGGTTGAAAAAGAAGTAATTTATTATTATTTCATTTCATGCTTAATAACTAGTTTGACAGATCATCTTTAATAATATATTAATGGTGTCGTAATGTAACTCACACCTAGATGGCGCAACACCACAACTCCCATCTCAAGTTTAATAATAAGTAGTAATATTTATCAAATTTTGGGTTTATATACTAGAAACACAAAAATAAATTTTGTTATTATAACTAAATTTAACAATTTTAAAGTAAATACTTCTTCTAACTGATACGAAAAATAGTTATATACAAAAGCTCTTCTTGTTTTCTAATATAATAGTTTCTATACTTTTAAATATAAAAATAATTTCGAAATATAAAAAATATAATATAATATAAAAAGTTATTCTTTGTAATTAGGACGTTGCAAACGCCTTAAATTACGAGATCTAGTCTCTCTTTGACACGGAGTAACGTACAGCTGTCCACCCTCTTCCCCAGAAGCTGATTTATCAGAATCTGATGAATTTTTGTCAATGGAAGCACTTTGAACTGTTTGTTCGCCCACATCAGCGCTCTCATTTTCGTTTTCTGTACCGCGAATCATTTGATCAACGTGTCTTTTAATTATTTTGTTATTTCTAGTTAAAATACAACGATACGATTGCGGACCTAAACGTTCTTTAACCGTAGCTTCTTGCCACGCAGCTTTATTCGGATTAGAATAGTCACGAACAAAAACATTTCTACCGGTATCAAAATTAATAATTCGTGCCCCTTTATGATTTTTGGTGTTTGACAACTGACTCTCAACCATTTTATTCTTCACCAAAGGTGGACTAAGCATACTAAAACGTGTCTTAATCTCTTTACCTAATAACAATTTAGCAGGCGTTTCACCTGTAGTGCAATGTTTTGTTGATCTATAATCAAACAAAAACGTATTTACGACCTCATCGAGGTTTTCCCCATCACGTAGATTGGCCAACAGAGACTTTTTAAAAGTTTTCACAAAATTTTCGGCCTGACCATTGGTCGCCGGATGACCTGGAGCGGTCAAAATATGCTTAATATTATTTGCCTTCATGAAAACTTGGAATTCATCGGCCGTAAACTGCCGCCCGTTATCACTCACTAAAGTATCTATTAACCCAAACCTTCCAAAAACTTCACGCAATTTGCCGATGGTAAAACTTGTTGTTATACTTTTCGTTTTAAATACCTCGACCCACTTTGAGTACGAATCGATGATTAAAAGAAAGTGAAAATCCTTAATAGGACCCGCAAAATCAATATGAAGTCGGGACCACGCGGAGTCCGTGGACCTCCATGGGATTAATGGGCCTTTTTCAGGACTTGGTTGGCCTAATTTACACGAAATACAATTAGAAACTAATTTTTCAATATCGTGGTCTATTTTAGGCCACCACACATACGAACGAGCTAAAGATTTAGTTTTCACTATTCCGAAATGTGAATAATGCAACTGCCGTAAAATTTTACTACGTAATTTTCGTGGGACTACTACTCTAAAACCCCATAAAATACAATCGTATTCTACCGAAAGCTCATCTCTGCGACTAACGAAAGGAACAAATTCATCACCCTTCAACGATCCAATTTTGCCAACCTGAATGGCTTCTTTCACTTTAGCCAAAATAGGATCACGTCTAGTTTCCCTAGAAATATCTTTAAAATTTAAATTTAGCCTATTATCTCCACTAATATAATTTACAAAACCAAAGTCTTCACTGACTTCTACTACTTTTCGTTGAGGAAAACGAGATAAATGATCTGCAGAATTTTCTGCACCCTTAACAAAACGCATGGTATAATTAAAACCAGATAAAATGAAAGCCCATCTTTGGATACGAGCTGCGGCCATAACAGGCAACCCTTTATTCTCTCCAAAAATGGCTAAAAGCGGTTTATGATCTGACTCTAAAGTAAAATGATTGCCAAGTAAATATTGCTTAAGTTTCGTTACGCTAAAAACAATAGCCAACGCTTCCTTTTGTATAGCACTGTAATTCCTTTCGGTTTGTGTAAGTGCACGAGAAACAAAAGCTATGGGCTTTGTCGTCCCATCTGCGCACATATGGGATAAAATACCCGCTACCGCGTAATTAGAAGCATCCGTTGAAAGCAATATAGGCAGTCTAGGGTTAAAATGGACCAAAATTTTATCAGACGTCACCTCCCCTTTTAACGACTCAAAAGCATTTTGACACAATTTAGACCATTTAAATTTTACATCCTTTCGCAAAAGTTCATAAAGAGGCGCCATTTTATGGGCAAAATTGGGAATAAATTTTGAATAATAATTCAGCATCCCTACAAAGGCTCTAACCTCAGACACATTTCTAGGAACTGGTGCTTCCAAAACTGACGAAATACGATCTTTATTCATACTCAAACCATCCCTATCAATGTTGAATCCTAAATAAGATACTTTATCTTTGAAAAATTCACACTTAGTACTATTAAGACGCAAACCTACAGCCTCTAACTTAGTTAATACCAACTCAATAGTTTTGACGTGATCCTCGAAATTACGACCTGTGATGATAATATCATCCAAATAGTTTACTACGTTTGGAATACCACGTAAAATATTTTCAATAGTCTTTTGAAAAATAGCTGCCGCAGGCTTGACACCAAATGGTAAACGAGTCATTTTGAATATACCCATGTGGGTACTCCAGGCGCATAACAATTGAGAACTTTCATCTAACAACAACTGATTATAAGCGTTAGACAAGTCTAATTTCGTAAAAAGTTCTCCACGAAGAGAAGCAAATAGTTCGTCAATTAACGGAAGAGGATATTTTACGTCTTCTAAATATTTGTTAATGGTGGATTTATAATCCCCGCAAATACGAATCTGACCATTGGGTTTAATAATGGGTACCAAAGGTGTGCCCCACTCCGAATTGTCTACGTGTACTAAAACGCCTTGTTTTACTAAATCCTGTAGTTGTATTTCAATTTTCGAACGCCAAGCCATTGGCACAGGCCTTGGTTTACAAAAAATTGGTCTAACGTTTTCCCTCAAATTTAACGTTACCGTACCCCCTGTGTATAAACCTAAATCCTCTCTAAACACGTTTACGAAACGTTCCTTTATGCTTAGTACACATTCACTTATGTCCCTTATTGAATTGACATTCGAGAGACCGATACCGAACATCGTCATAAAATCACAACCTAATATAGGAGGGCTACGCGTATTCGTAACAACAAAACGTAAATTTTTAATTTGGCCACGAAATCTCACCGTTGCTAAAAACTCACCAATAACATTTATGCCATCTCCTCCGTAGGCACATAATTTTTTTGTACAGGGATTCAATCGCTTGTCTTTAAAAAAATTACTAAATGTTTCACTTGATATCAACGAACAAACAGCCCCAGTATCCAAAACAAACTCAACCATTACATTATCAACTTCCACCGACAATGTAAATGGAGCAGCCGAACCTTCATCCGTTACACTGTAAACAGAAAAAAAATTATCATTACTATATTCATTTAATCTTTCATAACACTTATTTTTAGGCAAATTCCCATTTGATACTTGAACCACATTAACTTGATTATTATTGCATACACTAGCTAAATGCCCCACCTTGTGACATTTGTTACAAACACTGCTTTTGTATTTACATTTATCGCTTGCGTGATTCTTCCATCCGCAATGAGTACATTTCTTTTTTATCCTCTTGCTGCCGTTATTCTCGTAGACATTAAATTGTTTGTTGTTTTTACTGCTACTCGTTGCTTCATCTTTGCTGTTGTTGTTGTTGGTGTTATACTTTTTAGGTCCCCGTGCATATTTTCTTTGCACATAATTAATCTCTTCATTTGTACCCCTTTGCGCATACAGCTTAGCCTCCATAGTTAACGCCTTCCTTAAGGCAACTTCTAAAGTAAGGGTTTCATCCTCCTCACACAGCCTTTCAAAAATTTTGCCCCCAAATCCAGTGACAAATTTATTTAACACAAATTTTTCCAGCTGTGGTCCAAACTATACTATACTATACTATACTATACTATACTATACTATACTATACTATACTATACTATACTATACTATACTATACTATACTATACTATACTATACTATACTATACTATACTATACTATACTATACTATACTATACTATACTATACTATACTATACTATACTATACTATACTATACTATACTATACTATACTATACTATACTATACTATACTATACTATACTATACTATACTATACTATACTATACTATACTATACTATACTATACTATACTATACTATACTATACTATACTATACTATACTATACTATACTATACTATACTATACTATACTATACTATACTATACTATACTATACTATACTATACTATACTATACTATACTATACTATACTATACTATACTATACTATACTATACTATACTATACTATACTATACTATACTATACTATACTATACTATACTATACTATACTATACTATACTATACTATACTATACTATACTGTAATGGTTTTTCTTATGTTGTGTAGTGTAAGTTCCCTATAGCCCTTGGTTATTTTTACTAGCTGTCAGGGTTTCAGCTGATTTGTAAGGCGTTCAAAGGAACTGCCGAATTATTGTTGAGACTTCAATTAAAAACACAAGGCAAGTTGTTGCCGAATTAGTATTATAACTTCAAGTCTATCTTTATTTAATTTTATTGGTTCTTATATACTAAGTTTAAAATTAATTCTTAGCCTTTCTAACTTATTATACTTATTGATAAATTTCTATCTGTCTTTATCAGTATAATGTATCGTGTTTGGTGGTTGAAAAAGAAGTAATTTATTATTATTTCATTTCATGCTTAATAACTAGTTTGACAGATCATCTTTAATAATATATTAATGGTGTCGTAATGTAACTCACACCTAGATGGCGCAACACCACAACTCCCATCTCAAGTTTAATAATAAGTAGTAATATTTATCAAATTTTGGGTTTATATACTAGAAACACAAAAATAAATTTTGTTATTATAACTAAATTTAACAATTTTAAAGTAAATACTTCTTCTAACTGATACGAAAAATAGTTATATACAAAAGCTCTTCTTGTTTTCTAATATAATAGTTTCTATACTTTTAAATATAAAAATAATTTCGAAATATAAAAAATATAATATAATATAAAAAGTTATTCTTTGTAATTAGGACGTTGCAAACGCCTTAAATTACGAGATCTAGTCTCTCTTTGACACGGAGTAACGTACAGCTGTCCACCCTCTTCCCCAGAAGCTGATTTATCAGAATCTGATGAATTTTTGTCAATGGAAGCACTTTGAACTGTTTGTTCGCCCACATCAGCGCTCTCATTTTCGTTTTCTGTACCGCGAATCATTTGATCAACGTGTCTTTTAATTATTTTGTTATTTCTAGTTAAAATACAACGATACGATTGCGGACCTAAACGTTCTTTAACCGTAGCTTCTTGCCACGCAGCTTTATTCGGATTAGAATAGTCACGAACAAAAACATTTCTACCGGTATCAAAATTAATAATTCGTGCCCCTTTATGATTTTTGGTGTTTGACAACTGACTCTCAACCATTTTATTCTTCACCAAAGGTGGACTAAGCATACTAAAACGTGTCTTAATCTCTTTACCTAATAACAATTTAGCAGGCGTTTCACCTGTAGTGCAATGTTTTGTTGATCTATAATCAAACAAAAACGTATTTACGACCTCATCGAGGTTTTCCCCATCACGTAGATTGGCCAACAGAGACTTTTTAAAAGTTTTCACAAAATTTTCGGCCTGACCATTGGTCGCCGGATGACCTGGAGCGGTCAAAATATGCTTAATATTATTTGCCTTCATGAAAACTTGGAATTCATCGGCCGTAAACTGCCGCCCGTTATCACTCACTAAAGTATCTATTAACCCAAACCTTCCAAAAACTTCACGCAATTTGCCGATGGTAAAACTTGTTGTTATACTTTTCGTTTTAAATACCTCGACCCACTTTGAGTACGAATCGATGATTAAAAGAAAGTGAAAATCCTTAATAGGACCCGCAAAATCAATATGAAGTCGGGACCACGCGGAGTCCGTGGACCTCCATGGGATTAATGGGCCTTTTTCAGGACTTGGTTGGCCTAATTTACACGAAATACAATTAGAAACTAATTTTTCAATATCGTGGTCTATTTTAGGCCACCACACATACGAACGAGCTAAAGATTTAGTTTTCACTATTCCGAAATGTGAATAATGCAACTGCCGTAAAATTTTACTACGTAATTTTCGTGGGACTACTACTCTAAAACCCCATAAAATACAATCGTATTCTACCGAAAGCTCATCTCTGCGACTAACGAAAGGAACAAATTCATCACCCTTCAACGATCCAATTTTGCCAACCTGAATGGCTTCTTTCACTTTAGCCAAAATAGGATCACGTCTAGTTTCCCTAGAAATATCTTTAAAATTTAAATTTAGCCTATTATCTCCACTAATATAATTTACAAAACCAAAGTCTTCACTGACTTCTACTACTTTTCGTTGAGGAAAACGAGATAAATGATCTGCAGAATTTTCTGCACCCTTAACAAAACGCATGGTATAATTAAAACCAGATAAAATGAAAGCCCATCTTTGGATACGAGCTGCGGCCATAACAGGCAACCCTTTATTCTCTCCAAAAATGGCTAAAAGCGGTTTATGATCTGACTCTAAAGTAAAATGATTGCCAAGTAAATATTGCTTAAGTTTCGTTACGCTAAAAACAATAGCCAACGCTTCCTTTTGTATAGCACTGTAATTCCTTTCGGTTTGTGTAAGTGCACGAGAAACAAAAGCTATGGGCTTTGTCGTCCCATCTGCGCACATATGGGATAAAATACCCGCTACCGCGTAATTAGAAGCATCCGTTGAAAGCAATATAGGCAGTCTAGGGTTAAAATGGACCAAAATTTTATCAGACGTCACCTCCCCTTTTAACGACTCAAAAGCATTTTGACACAATTTAGACCATTTAAATTTTACATCCTTTCGCAAAAGTTCATAAAGAGGCGCCATTTTATGGGCAAAATTGGGAATAAATTTTGAATAATAATTCAGCATCCCTACAAAGGCTCTAACCTCAGACACATTTCTAGGAACTGGTGCTTCCAAAACTGACGAAATACGATCTTAATTCATACTCAAACCATCCCTATCAATGTTGAATCCTAAATAAGATACTTTATCTTTGAAAAATTCACACTTAGTACTATTAAGACGCAAACCTACAGCCTCTAACTTAGTTAATACCAACTCAATAGTTTTGACGTGATCCTCGAAATTACGACCTGTGATGATAATATCATCCAAATAGTTTACTACGTTTGGAATACCACGTAAAATATTTTCAATAGTCTTTTGAAAAATAGCTGCCGCAGGCTTGACACCAAATGGTAAACGAGTCATTTTGAATATACCCATGTGGGTACTCCAGGCGCATAACAATTGAGAACTTTCATCTAACAACAACTGATTATAAGCGTTAGACAAGTCTAATTTCGTAAAAAGTTCTCCACGAAGAGAAGCAAATAGTTCGTCAATTAACGGAAGAGGATATTTTACGTCTTCTAAATATTTGTTAATGGTGGATTTATAATCCCCGCAAATACGAATCTGACCATTGGGTTTAATAATGGGTACCAAAGGTGTGCCCCACTCCGAATTGTCTACGTGTACTAAAACGCCTTGTTTTACTAAATCCTGTAGTTGTATTTCAATTTTCGAACGCCAAGCCATTGGCACAGGCCTTGGTTTACAAAAAATTGGTCTAACGTTTTCCCTCAAATTTAACGTTACCGTACCCCCTGTGTATAAACCTAAATCCTCTCTAAACACGTTTACGAAACGTTCCTTTATGCTTAGTACACATTCACTTATGTCCCTTATTGAATTGACATTCGAGAGACCGATACCGAACATCGTCATAAAATCACAACCTAATATAGGAGGGCTACGCGTATTCGTAACAACAAAACGTAAATTTTTAATTTGGCCACGAAATCTCACCGTTGCTAAAAACTCACCAATAACATTTATGCCATCTCCTCCGTAGGCACATAATTTTTTTGTACAGGGATTCAATCGCTTGTCTTTAAAAAAATTACTAAATGTTTCACTTGATATCAACGAACAAACAGCCCCAGTATCCAAAACAAACTCAACCATTACATTATCAACTTCCACCGACAATGTAAATGGAGCAGCCGAACCTTCATCCGTTACACTGTAAACAGAAAAAAAATTATCATTACTATATTCATTTAATCTTTCATAACACTTATTTTTAGGCAAATTCCCATTTGATACTTGAACCACATTAACTTGATTATTATTGCATACACTAGCTAAATGCCCCACCTTGTGACATTTGTTACAAACACTGCTTTTGTATTTACATTTATCGCTTGCGTGATTCTTCCATCCGCAATGAGTACATTTCTTTTTTATCCTCTTGCTGCCGTTATTCTCGTAGACATTAAATTGTTTGTTGTTTTTACTGCTACTCGTTGCTTCATCTTTGCTGTTGTTGTTGTTGGTGTTATACTTTTTAGGTCCCCGTGCATATTTTCTTTGCACATAATTAATCTCTTCATTTGTACCCCTTTGCGCATACAGCTTAGCCTCCATAGTTAACGCCTTCCTTAAGGCAACTTCTAAAGTAAGGGTTTCATCCTCCTCACACAGCCTTTCAAAAATTTTGCCCCCAAATCCAGTGACAAATTTATTTAACACAAATTTTTCCAGCTGTGGTCCAAATTTGCACTCCATTGCTAATTTTTTTAAACGTGCATACCACACTGATACGGATTCCTCATCCCTTTTCTTTGCGTCCAAAAAATTTCTGCGCTCCCGAAAAATTATCACGGGGGGCGAATAATGCTGATTTAGCATGTCACATAACTCCTTATACTTCTTCTTAGCAGGTAAATCAGGGAAACACAATTCCCTCAACAAGCCATACGCTTCAAGGCCAACAGCCTTCAATAACGTTGACGTTTTTATACGGTCTTCTTCCACCGCCGCCTCCACAAAATGAGAATCCAACACCTCTTGCCAAAGACACCACTTGTCCACAACCGGCCGGAACTCCTTTATACCAGTTGCCATGGATTATGTAAAAATACTCTCGTTGTGAGCTATGGTTGTATCACCTGGACCTGGCATCTTTACAATATTGAACAAATAATACCACCAAAATTCACACGATTTTTTTTTTTAACACAGAAAATCTGCTTATTTATATAATAATTATTATATAAAAAAAAATGTATTGTTTACACTACGCTATGCACACTGTTGTTTTTATTTTACCAAAAGTCGTCGCCACTATAATGTATCGTGTTTGGTGGTTGAAAAAGAAGTAATTTATTATTATTTCATTTCATGCTTAATAACTAGTTTGACAGATCATCTTTAATAATATATTAATGGTGTCGTAATGTAACTCACACCTAGATGGCGCAACACCACAATCAGTACCATTAATATATCAAAATTCACTCTCCCTGTAATTGTATTAGCCAATCAGAATGTTGGTATTTGTAAATGTACTCATTTATATTAAAACACTCAATATGGTTTGAATGCATTCTCATTGTATTCATTTCCATGCATTCCTATATTACTTGACCTATATTCTAGTGAATATGAGGTAATTAATAAATACAGTTATTTGATCTATTGCATACCCTACTCTAATTTGGATCGTATGTATGAATTTCAGAGTGGGCAATGTGTGTGCAGTAGACACTTGTGAGGTACACTACACCCTCACCGCTAAGAGAAAAATTAGGGGAGTAATTTTTCTTGATATATTCATAGTATTGGTTATTACAATTTTATTTATATACTATTATAGAGTGATTATTTATGTCTATATATTTTTATATGTAAAGTTTATATTATTTTGTTTGATTTATATATTAATGCCTAAGGTTTAATTACAAAATTTGTTCTTATGTATACTTATTCATTATTTGTTATTGCTATGTATGGTTTTAATTGATTGTTATGAAATTCTTTCTCTATTCCATTGTAATCTATTATTGTATTTACACCGTTATTCCTAACTATTTTGTATGGGCCTTTGTATGGGCTTTGGTTTTTCTTTCTATTCTCTACTTTTATTAAAACTAAATCTCCTATATTCAAATTTAGTTTATTGGTATATCTGTTTTCTATTACTCTTTTTTCTTTTATTCTCGTTGTAAGCTCTTTAGCCCTATTTAAAGAATACTGTAGCCTTTGTTTCAATTCTTTCGCGTAATCTTCATAATTGTATATTTTGGTTTTTTCATAATTACTAATTTCCGATGGTAAATATGGTAGTTTACCATATACTAGTTCAAATGGCGTGTAACCAGTGTCTATGTGGGGTGCCGTGTTGTAGGCAAAAGTAAAGTAATTTATCCACTCATCCCATTCATAATCATTTGCTGTAGTTAGCAAAAATTCATTGAGAACCCTGTGATTTCTTTCTACCGAACCTATTGTCTCATGGTGGTAAGGTGTTGAAAATGTTTGTCTAATATCAAGTAATGAACATATGTTACGCATCAGTTCGTTTTTAAATTCAGTTCCGTTGTCTGATTTGAGTACCTTAAATTTACCGTATTTTAAAATCAATTGTTCTACTAATGTCTTTGCAGTTGTAAGTGCATCTTTCGTTGACATTGGGTGAGCAATAACGAATTTCGTTAGTTCGCACTGCATAGTCAATATGTATCGATATTCGTTTGAAATACGAAGTGGTCCTACTGTGTCAATTGATATTACTTCAAAACTGTCGTTTGGGGTGTTCGTTAGCGTAAGTGGTTCTCTAATGTTCTTGGTTTGTTTATTCATGTTACACTTGTCACAATATTTTACAAATTGTTTAACCATTTTATTCATATTTTTCCATATGTACCGTTGTTTCAATTTAATTATCGTCTTTCTTATTCCTAAGTGGCCTGCGTGTTTGGCATTGTGGAATTCATCGATGAGTTTATATTTCAGAATATCATTTGTTATTCTTGTTGGGGCATTGTAAATTAATATTTTAAGTTGAGGACTTTTGTTGTTTATTCTTATTTTTGCATATGCTTCTTTTAAATCTTTCATTGTATACATTTTAAATATTTTATCATTCTTTGCTAGCGCTAATTCCTTTATATTTTCTTTTCGCATTTTAGATATCAGTTTCCTCAGAATCGAATCTAGTTTCGCTGAGTTATTGCTGAATCCTGCATACATATTATTAATATCCTGTACGTTTTTGGCATGTAACTTCTTCATAGTCGAATCTTGTTTCGATGAATTATCGTTACATCCTTCATTCATATAATTATCATTTTGGGTACGTGATTTCTTCATAATCGAATCTTGTTTCGATGAATTATCATCACGTCCTATGTGCACAATATTATCTTTAATTTTTATGTCGACTTCTTCTATATTTTCAAACTTATTAAATTGTAATTTCCTTATATTCTTTACGTCATTTATGGATGTGCATTCCCATATTAGAAGTTGATCAGACTCCTGAGAGATACATCTTCCCATATTACTTCTATTCGCGAGCTCTGTATTCATATTTATTTCTTTATCTTCATCAATCTTATTTGCCTCTTTATTCTTATTTTCATTTTTCTTTGTCATCGCCCTTGTAGTTATTAGTATTTTCTTTTCATTTTCATCATTTTCGAACGGTATCATTTGTTTTTAGTATGTCTGAGGTTATTTCCATCTATATATATAAAAGTGAAACTCTGTGTGTGTGTGTGTTAGCTATAGACTCCGAAACTGTAAAACCGATCGGGCTCAAACTTTGGTTAGTTGTTGTACACATACCAGGGGGTGTTTATGGGTGGAAAAAAGTGGGCGGGGCCACGCCCATAAAAATTAGTTATCATTTTTAGCTACTTGCACTTGACCGATTTTTCTGAAACTTTGCACACATATCGAGCTGTCATGACTAAATAATTTCGTGATAAGAAAAGTGGGCGGGGCCACGCCCCTAAAAAAGTTTTAATTTTGAGGTACTTGCGCTATACCGATTTTTATGAAACTTTGCACACATACTAAGCTGTCACAACCATATAGTTTCGTGATTAGAAAAGTGGGCAGGGCCACGCCCATAAAAAAGGTTATTATTTTGAGGTACTTGCACCAGACCGATTTTTCTGAAACTTTGCACACATATCGAGCTGTCATGACTAAATAATTTCGTGATTAGAAAAGTGGGCAGTGCCACGCCCATAAAAAAAAGGTATCATTTTGAGGTACTTGCACTTTACCGATTATTCTGAAACTTTGCACACATATTGAGCTGTTATGACTTTACAATTTCGTGATTATAAAAGTGGGCAGGGCCACGCCTATAAAAACAATTATAATTTTGAGGTACTTGCACTGGTCTGATTCTTCTGAAACTTTGCACACATATTGAGCTGTTACGACTTTACAATTTCGTGATTAGAAAAGTGGGCAATGCCACGCCCATAAAAAAATTATAATTTTTAGGTTTTTGTACTTGATATTCAATTAAAATTCAGAATGCATTTCGATTCATTAAGGGGCGTAGCAACGCGCGCCGGGTTTGGCTAGTTCTTTATATTTCCTAAATATTCTCATTAATTCTGATTTAGCATATTCATCAGTTCTATCTAGTTGCAATTCATTTATAATTTGTTCACAACGTTCGTCACTGTTTATGTTTGTGTAATTTACTACGTTATAATTTCTTAGTGGGTCAGTGTGTATTTTAATGCCCTGTAAAATTTGTGTCCCATTCGTTGTGTTTAAAATTTTAATATGTGTCATACCGTTTTTTGGTGCTATTGAGTTACTTAAAAAAAATACCGCTTTTTAATTCATTATTAAGTATTACGCAATCTTCAGTGAGGTTTAGTTTCAATGGTTGTACAATTTCTGTCTGGGGGTGTATCGTAATTCTCAATGTGTTAAATGCTTTTGTTTGCATTTGCAGAATCATGGTCGTAATTGTCGTTTGCAGACGAATTTGTGTTGTCGCCGTCATTGTTGTTGTCATTTCTACTGTTATAGAAGTCATTGTTATTCCTAGTGTAATTGTCAAAATTTCCTCTAATCTCTCTAACTTTCTAAAGTCTACTACAAGTCTCCATTTCCGTTCGTCTTCCACATTCTTCTTGGGTACCAAAAGAAGTGGAGCATTGTAGGGGCTAACTGATGGTTCTATTATATCGTCGTTTAGCATATTTTGTACCTGTTCATTTATTATGTCCGTTTGTGAGTGTGGTAGTCTGTAGTTTTTTATATACACCGGAGTGTCATCTGAAGTTGTAATGTTTTGTTTATAAAAATTATTTACAGTCAATTTTCCATTCTCTAAATGAAATACATCCTGATATTTTCTGAATATTTTCATTAATTCTGATTTGCTAAGCATTCGTTATAGCATTATTAATCTTATGTTCTAGTACGTATTTCTTAAAATACATAAAATAAATTTAATATTAGTTATTATTATTCTTAACATGTATTTTATTCTACCGATTATTTTGAAAATTTTCTTATCATTCTAACAGTTTCCTCTTCTATGTCAATTCCACTATTAATACTATCCAATGTGGGAATTTTCTTCATCCCTATACAATCGTAAAATTTTTTCCAAAATTGCAGTTTCTCTTCCTCTGTTTGTTCCCTATTCCTTATAATGTTCGTTTCCAACGGGTTTTTTGGTCTAACCATTGTAATGTTTATTTTTAAATATTCTAATCAATATAGTTGTTGAAATTTATGAATTACTTTTGTGTTTTACAATTATTAATAAACTTATATATTAATGTGATTACAGTAATAATTACAATAATTTTTATTATTTTTGGACAACATTGATAATTATCATATATATATAATTATAATTATTAATTATAATTAATTGTGCAGCGAAAATATTTGTTTTTATTATAATGTAATAGTTTTTCTTTACTGTATTTTACGTTTATTGGGAACAATTATTCTTTTAAATTAAATTAAATTTATTTTTATATATTTCAATTTTTATTTTACATTTTCATATATGTACATATATATATATATATGTATGTTTTGCATATATTTAAATATATATATTTTTTTTTTGTGCGTTTTTTTCTTTTTTTTTTTTTTTCTTACTTCCTGTTATTAATTATTGCATACATTAGTCTTATGATGTAGGCAATTACTAATAAAGCTAATGTGACTATCATTGTTATTTCAAAAATGTCTAAACCCTCTTCTTTATGTTCATTTTGTGTTCTTATAGTGTTCATATATTCTATCATCTGTTGATTGGTCCGTTCATCTTCCCGATTTTCATTCTTCCCTACCTCGTATCCTGCAAAAACTAGTGGGATAGCCTTTAGAATGTTTTTCCACCACGTCATATTGAAAAATTTATATATAAGCTGCTATTGTGGTTCGTAAGGAGTTGCTGCATAACCTGTTGGTTCAGGCTTCTACTCTTCTTTTGGTTTGCTTTCTACGTACGCAAACGTGCAACCAACATGCAAATATGTCATCTATTTCTATGGACATTTGATATTATTATTTGATATTAATGTTTGCCAATTGTCAGATTTGGCAGATTTGGAAGATTTGGCAGATTTATAAAATTTGGCAGATTTAGAAGATTTGGCAGGATTTGGAAAATTTAGCAGATTTGGAAGATTTGGCAGGATTTGGAAAATTTTGCAGATTTGGAAGATTTGGCAGGATCGCCATGTAATGGTTTTTCTTATGTTGTGTAGTGTAAGTTCCCTATAGCCCTTGGTTATTTTTACTAGCTGTCAGGGTTTCAGCTGATTTGTAAGGCGTTCAAAGGAACTGCCGAATTATTGTTGAGACTTCAATTAAAAACACAAGGCAAGTTGTTGCCGAATTAGTATTATAACTTCAAGTCTATCTTTATTTAATTTTATTGGTTCTTATATACTAAGTTTAAAATTAATTCTTAGCCTTTCTAACTTATTATACTTATTGATAAATTTCTATCTGTCTTTATCAGTACCATTAATATATCAAAATTCACTCTCCCTGTAATTGTATTAGCCAATCAGAATGTTGGTATTTGTAAATGTACTCATTTATATTAAAACACTCAATGTGGTTTGAATGCATTCTCATTGTATTCATTTCCATGCATTCCTATATTACTTGACCTATATTCTAGTGAATATGAGGTAATTAATAAATACAGTTATTTGATCTATTGCATACCCTACTCTAATTTGGATCGTATGTATGAATTTCAGAGTGGGCAATGTGTGTGCAGTAGACACTTGTGAGGTACACTACAATACTATACTATACTATACTATACTATACTATACTATACTATACTATACTATACTATACTATACTATACTATACTATACTATACTATACTATACTATACTATACTATACTATACTATACTATACTATACTATACTATACTATACTATACTATACTATACTATACTATACTATACTATACTATACTATACTATACTATACTATACTATACTATACTATACTATACTATACTATACTATACTATACTATACTATACTATACTATACTATACTATACTATACTATACTATACTATACTATACTATACTATACTATACTATACTATACTATACTATACTATACTATACTATACTATACTATACTATACTATACTATACTATACTATACTATACTATACTATACTATACTATACTATACTATACTATACTATACTATACTATACTATACTATACTATACTATACTATACTATACTATACTATACTATACTATACTATACTATACTATACTATACTATACTATACTATACTATACTATACTATACTATACTATACTATACTATACTATACTATACTATACTATACTATACTATACTATACTATACTATACTATACTATACTATACTATACTATACTATACTATACTATACTATACTATACTATACTGTACTATACTATACTATACTATACTATACCAATCGCATTTTTCCAATGTCAGAACAACATTCCAAATACGGGTTTATCCGTTTTTTAACACCATCACAAAATTTGTTCCTTCTAGCTTTATCTGTTTGAGCTCTTTTGTGGACAGACGGACGGACATATATCCCTCTAAAGTTAAGCCAGGATTAAAAAAAATTAGTTCTTTATGGGGTCAAAAATTAATATTTCGATGCATTTTAAAAAAGGCAAAAATTAATATTTCGATGCATTTTAAAAAAAGCAAAAATTTTTGCAAATATTTCTTTATTCGGAAACATATTCTGACTATAAGGAATTATATTGTGATAATAACTCAATGTTTTATAATTATGCTAGATGTTTTATGGTAATACAAAATTATATTTTGAAAAATTAGAACTTTTTTTTTGTCTTGTGGTATAATGTGAAATGAGAAAGGGACCTAAGGGTAAAAAAAACAATATTTACTTTCTTTTTTTTTTATGTGGGCAACATCTGAGCATCGAATGAGACCGATCCTATGCCCTGAAAGTGTTCCGTCCCAGAGATATGCGCGTTTTATAAAAGTGAAGTGGACGACTCTAAGCGCAAATAGAAAGGGACCTAACGGTAAAATTTATTTACTTTCATTTTTCCCCTACAATGCTGCTTCTTTTTCAACTTCAGTAACGTTTACTGTATTAACAGCATCTTTTGTAAGATTTCGCAATTCGCAATTCGCAATTCGCACAAATCGTATGCCGGCTTCATAGTGACAATGTGGGGACAATATTTCTTCCACAGCGTTTGGAAAGTGCGAAGTTTTACGATTTTACCACCCGGTTCGACGCTGTTGGTGTATTTAGTGTAAACAGAAGTCTTACTTTCAGTAGTTGGAAGTTTCAATAAACGATAATCACGATGATTTGGTTGACGTCCAGGTAAAGTGATAGCAACAGTTTCAGCAAAACGGCAGATAAATGAAACAATTTCTTTTTTTTTCCAAAGTACTTAAAGCATCTGTTGATAAACACCATTTTTGTCGTAATGTTCCATTAGATTTTTGTAGCGCTAAATTCCCATTGTATACAGGAAGAAGCACAAATCACGGCATATCGGCAAACTTCGAAAATAATATATCTGATTGTACCGTTTCTTCATAGCTCGCGATCGATCACCAACTTTTGACCTGAGCATTGCATCGTCACGGTGAGCTGCCAGATGTGCGAGAATAATTAAATCTTGGGACTCCTTATCTAAATTCATGAAAGACGTACGAAAATCCACAGCCATCTTCTTAGGGATCACTTCATTGCATTGATTTGAACAACACGGAGGTATTTTTAAACCATACAGTCGAGCAACTACCTTTTCTTCGCGTAAATCAAGATCAGATTTATCAAGGTACATATTATCGGTACATCTTCAGAGTCACTATACGATAATTCTGAGAAGCGATCGTCATCATCCTCGCCATCAGGGAAGAGATAAAGTAAATTTACTTCTTCGAATTCGTCCACAATTTCATCCTAAAACAAAAAGTAAGAATGTTATCAGTTTTAATTATTTTCGCGAATAACATCATAAGGTTATGTACAAAAATTTTCGTACTAACAGAGTGATATTCACGATTTAAAAGAATTATAAATGAGTATTTATTATAATTCACAATTAATAATTTCAGAAAATAAAGCTGGATTAAAAAAAAACGCGAGAAAAATTGATAACAAACTCATGAAAACAGCGCGCTAGGTAGAAAACAGTTAAAACCAACTACACAAAACAAGAGGTACGGACAACCTACGCGCGTTTTCAAGGTTGACCAGCACGTTCCTGACGTCATGAGATATGTCGCTTTCAAATGAGATCAATACCAACACGCTCAGTGATGGACCACCAAAGAAATACGTATTTAAATCTTTAAAATGGCTTTCCTGAACAAAACCTGTTTTTACCGTTAGGTCCCTTTCTCTATGCGCTGTCACATATATTGATTATAATTATTATTTATTTTTTGAATATATTGATTAATTTAATGATAATATGGTTATAATATGATAATTGAATGATACTTTTGTTAAACTCATAACAATTACTTGCAACTTTTGTGTTTTAACTACAACCCTACAGTGCATCATTTAAGCCATGTCTTTTCTTTGCGTGTAAGCAAGAAGTTAAACTTTGTAGGTTAAAAAAATGAACGGTGTGGATAAGCAAATATACCCATGAGTATATCAATTTCGAGGTGTTAGGAAGGTTTAATTAAACACAGAAGAAAACGAAGCCATCTCTTGATTTATTAGGCTATGATACATTTATGTACTCCATCTACATACTATACCTTCGCTCATACAATTCTTTTCTTGTGTGCATATTTATGTACATATTTACTTAGGTACGTACATACATATTCTTTCATTGGATGGTTATTTCATTTAACTTCCATATACATATTTGCATAATGGTTAAGGTAGTAGTGAAAGCTAATACGTTGTATTGTATTGACAGGAATATAATTGTTGTTGCATCGTTTTGTTGCATGTACTTACACACAAACATACCACAACAAATTTGTATTGCATGATTTTGACATGAAACAAACTGTGCTTTTCACCACAATAAATTGCCTATTGAAATTATAAGTACACAAACTAACTGTGGCAAATATGTACAATACCAACAAATATATTTATATATGCATGTATGCCTATGTCTTTATACAACTTAACTGATGCAGACAAACATGTTTGTACGTGTCACTAGCTAGCGGACGCAATTGCATAGATTTTTATTTAGAGGCCTTTGCAGGTGATTTCTTATACATTTTAATCTTTCTCTAAAACACTATTGTAAACTCTACTTTGTATATTATTACCACTAGATATTGTATGGCCAAATACAGTAAACTAGCATAAGAAGTTTGTAGAAATGCTAGTGAACATTGTCCGGTTATCAATTTAAGGCCTTTAAGAACGCCTCCCTTGCGTTATATTTTAATTGCTGTCAACTTTAGGAAATATTAAAATGTTCTTTGGGTTTGTTGATTAATGTGTTAGTTTCAGAATTTTCGATTACACAGGATAACACTTTTTTGCAGCACAAGGTTTGTTGAACAACTTTAATAAATATATTTTTTTTAATTGAGATATTGCATTTTTCTTGAAAGGCGGCAATTCTGCTTGTTAACAAATCCACTGAAGTGACAGTACGCCTCGTGCCTGAAAATGATTTTCTTTGTAAAGTCACCATTAACTTCTGCCTTTTCAGTCAACCATTCGGCGTATTGGCGACGCTTTAAATGGTCAGTAGGCTCACCTCTTGAGTCAATTGAACCTTGCCAGTGTGGAAATTCAAATCTTTCTTCAAATTTCGCATCAGTGATGTTGTGAAATGTTCAATTGTTGGACTCGACGACGAGTCGATGTTGATTTCTCTTCTCCCAGACTACCGCAAATAACAGCAATGTTTTCTGCATTGTTCACAGGTATTTTCGTAAAATACTTTAACAATCTTAGCGCTTTGCTCAATTGAATACCTCTTCATGGTTAAATTTGTCAAATACTGAAGAGAAGCAATGTCAAATTAAGTTTGGCAAAAAAATTGACGTTAAGGTATGAGTCAAAATTTACATTTTACTTTATGGTTGGATCACCCTTTAGTTCTTATTTTGAAACATTTTAACTAATAGCTGTTTTAGTGCTTTCCAGAATTTTTTTTTTTTTAAGTTGACCGTGCAAAAAATAATCTAAATATATGTTCTTAATCGACATCTTGCTACATGTGATAGAATAAGAAATATAACAACAAAAATAGACAACTTATATTTAGTTCCTTTCCTAAAATATGTAAAAAAAATCGAAAAAAGTTCTATTGTCAAAAGGCCACAGATGTGTAATAAAGCTGACACACAAATCCCGTGACCCAGCAGAAAGCAAGTTTTTGGCGACCAGTGTTATATGTTGATGCTTTATGTATTAATAACCACAAAAAGTGTGATAAAATGTTATTTAAATATAAATAACAATGCCATAAAAAATTTAACATAAAACAAAACCGAACGCAAACTAACAAACAAAATTTGTTTATTTTGACAATTAAATGAAAAACGATTAAATAGACCCACACAAAATAGTAGACAAAATGTGGTTAAAAAGTTATTTTGACACTCCAGGTCATTTTTGAATAACTGTATAAATACCAGTATGTATTCTTATCTGAACACACAGGAGCAAATATACATGACTAGCTTTTTAAAAATCAAGATGGCGTACGTATGGGTCAAATATATAAATTACGGCTTTGTTTCCTTCAATCCTCCATAAATGTTATCAAATGAAGGGAATTAACCAGTATAATAAGTAAACTATGAAAAAGCTTAAAATCCAAGATGACGTCAGAAACAAAATGGTGGAATTTTTTTTCTAAACCAATATAATATGGGTATTTATTGAAAGGCATTGACTAATAGAATATAATTGACTATGAGAAGCTGCACAGTAACGATGGAATCGAAAATATTGAAGCCAAAACATTATATATAAAATCTAAGCAACGCTATGGTGTGATCATTATGGTAAAGAGTTTCATAAAATTCGGCTCTGCTGATTACAGCACTTTTACTCTTTTTTTTAATCTTTTAACGTTTACCTTTTTTCAATATTAAGCATATTAAATTTGTTCATATGAATCACATGCGGATATCACACATATTTAATTGCATAAGTTATGCCTACTTTTTTCCTAAATAACGTTTACATAATTTTAAATTCTAATTCTATTCTAATTCTAATTTTTTATTAATTTTTTTTTATTTTCTAAGAAAATTTCATATTTAGTGTAAAAACAAAATTAATAAAACCGTAATAAGTTAAGCACGTACAAAAATATGTTCACCACTTTTACTTTATATACATACATATGCACACAAATATACAAAAAAGGATTACCGCAAAAGCATATCACTTTCTTAATAATTAACACAGTTTGAAAATAAAGTGGTAGTCGAGTTTTCCGTTGTAGTGGCTAGAATTCAAATATTAAAACAGTCGATGTACAAGTGCTTCTCTCATACTTATTTAAATTTTCACATATTTGTGCATCGTCTTTGAACAAATACGAATTTAGAACTTTTTAATTAATAAATATAATGAAATACACACAAAACCATGTATGTAAATACAGTAAACACATATATATGCATATATGTAGATGGTTAGACACACATATGTAAATATAAATGTACTTAAAAGGATGATAAAAATTTGAAACGAATAAAGTTAGTTTCTCCTTATACCCACCATCAAATTAACTTTATCATAACGTTTGTAACAAATCTAAAAATATTCTTGTAAGACCTAGTAAAGTTAATATTATGAAAGGTATAATTACTCGTACTAGATAAGATAAGATAAGATAAAATAAGATAAGATAAGATAAGATAAGATAAGGTAAGATGGTGTCAAATCGTATAAACGAGAGACCATTTGGGCAAAATTATCCATCACATCACTAATATCTTTTTGTGTGGTCATAATTGCTTAAAGTTAGTGTATTGCAAATTCCAAACAAATCAATCTGACCGATTATATTTTTTTCAAGATAAGTTTGAAGAATTTATAGACCATTTCCGTGCTACAGTATATTCATGCTAAATTGGCAAAAAAACAAGTAAGAGCACTATATTCGGCTGTCCCGAATCTTTTATACCCACCACCAATTTCGTGTACATTTGAAGCACAATATTTCTTATTTTGTTAATCATTATGAAATAATCTCTTTATAATAAAATATGTATCACTTTCTTTGTAGAGGGTGGTTAAATTTTAAGGGCCATTGTTGAAGGTGAACTACACCTAGTTCTTAAATTTGTTTTTTGCATTACATTTGACATTTCTCAATCTCAAACTTGATCCGTGGAAAGATACGCAAATGAGCAACGCTTTCAAAGTTATTCGTAATTCTTTTGATCAACATAATCGTTCAAATTCGTCCACAATCGGGAGAATTGTAAAAAAAAATATTTAAATTCGATATGATAGTAAAATTTTTTCATAAATTTAGTCTTTTGGTGAAAGTGGGCGTTAAAGTAGGCGTGTCAATAAAGTTTCTGCTAATAAATACATTTCAATATAGTCATTTATTTTTGCAAAATCTTTATTAATAGAGAAATTTCGTGAATTTAAGATAAACCGTTATATGAGAGGTAGGCGTTAAAGTGGGCGTGGCACCTCAATTATGAAATTATATGAATTTTAGGTAAATCATTTTATGGGAGGTGGGCGTAAAAGTAGGCGTGGCACATTGATTTTCCGTTACAGAAAAGCCTCTTAGCAAAAAACAAAGTGTGCAAAATTTCAGAATCGTACATCTAATTTCGTCTGTTTTATTAGGTTTTAAATTTAAAATATACTGAATAATACACTGCGCGGTATAAATTTTCGTACATTTTTATCTATAACTCCTTTCGTAGTGCATAGATCAAAACAAGTTTTGGGAAGGGACATTATTTTTACTCGAGAAATATATATTCGAAGCTTCATGACTGTACGTTAATGCGTTTGGACACAATTGCATTTTATTCGATGTTCGAAGGACACGGTTTTTTTGACCTACTCTTGCATTACGAGCTATAACTCTCTTCCTAATATTCCGATTTAGCCCATTTTCAATATAAGAAAGATTCTGGCAAAATTTGAGCCCCCTAGCTTTTTCAATGCGACCTCTATCGTGCTTTCAACAGACGGACAGATGGACGGACATAGCTAGATCGTCATCAAATCAAACCCTGATTCAGAATATATACCCTTTATGGGATCTAAAATGGATATTTCGATGTGTTACAAACGGAATGACAAAATGAATATACCCCCACCATTTTTTTGGTGGTGGGTATAAAAATAACTGCGTAAAATGTTCCAAAAGTGTACAAATCCCGATTACTTTATTTTACTATATTTGTAAATATTACTGATAACTCGAAAAGTTTTATTCACAGCTATGTTCAAGTTTGAGTTTTCCAACCAATTAAAATATCATATAAAAGGTGACACTAAAGATAAAAAACGGTACATAGAAGAAACATCGAGTGAAATAAAACACATACAAAAGTTAAAAAGTTAAATAAATAAAAAAAATACTTTATGTTTCTTTATTATTCTTTAATGCATGTAAACTATCGAAATAATTAAATAAATAAATAATAACTCATCTCATTACAGAATATTAAAATGTTTATGTAAGTTTTTTTGGAATTTTCTATTCTAGTTTTATTATTTTTTTTATCTTTTTTATGATTTAACTTTATTTTACTCCAACGTTGTTCTATTTCAATAATTTTCTATTATTCAATACAATACCTATATTTTTGCAAGTATGTACTTGTATTTGATACTATGTATTATCATTAGTATGTCCATTAAATGTTATATCTTTATCGATTCTAGTTTTGATCTGTCTTCTATTTTAAATATAATATCATAACAAAACGCCGAGTACTTAGCATCTTATATAAAAAATTAATCACCCGTTGTATTCTATAAACATTGAATTAGTGATGAGTATACAAAATTCGAGGCATCCGAAAATACAAACTTTTTATTTGTTTTATGTAAAATAATCAAGAGCGAATTTTAAATACCCTACATTAAGCTTATAGCACTACTTAAATAAATACTTCCTAAAATGTATTCCCTTAAAAAAAGTAATATTACGACTTAGAAAATTACATATTTTGTAAGGAATATTTTTTTCACAAAAAACTAACTAAATAAAATTCAGTCCTATCTTCTAGATATAAAGAAATAAGTGTGTGCTTTGCGATATGTCAATTCATTGACAGAGTTAATATGCATAAGTTTTGCAAAAGAACTTCATTAAAAGTACACAAATAAAATATGAATGGAAAAACTTTGCGTGTACACATATTGTATGTATAAATATACACAAGACTTTCCGCATAAGAATTAAGTGAAGAATTTTTATAAATAAATACATGCATACATACTTATTTACATACGCAAACTCATTAACTCTATTAAATAAAGTTTTATTTAGGAATCAAAATGAATTACAGTCACTTTTACTTTGATATATAACAAAATTCACTTACCACACATAGAGTAAATAATTTCCCTTTTTTCCCATATTGTGTAAATCACTTCACCACACTTTGATAATATTAACATTAAAAATTTTTAAAATTAAATTAAGTTAAATTCTATGAAAAAATTCTGAAGGTGGGGGAAAGTGATTTATAAAATTAGGGTATTTGTGCCGCATTGAACCTCTGAAATAAAAGTGGGACGATATGGTTTTTTGAATTTCGTGTTTGACCTTTAAGTGCAAATGAGAGCTATCTTGAGAATTATAACAAAATGCTTTTTTTTCGCTGACGATTATTTGGTTCGAATATACATATATACAAAAATCTAAAAAATGTGAATTTTTTCAATAAACTTTTTATTTGTTTCCCTTAATAATTTGTTTAAAAGTCAGAAATATCTAAGTAAAAAATTTTACAGATTCAAACATAAAATTGTATTTGAACAAAATGTTAAAATTTTCTTGACTCATATGCTTTACTAACATCTTTTTACGGACTCTAGGATTATCCTTTGCATTCACATAGAGGTGTCGGTAACATCTATAAAATCCATAGTAGAAACAACATTAAAGCGTTGACAGTTCACAAAAGTAACATGTCACTAGGAGAAGAAAACGTGTAAATCTTATAACAAAATTAAAAGTAATACAAATAAGAAAAAAAAAGAAAAGAAAAGAAGAGGCAGAAATCAAGTGGTTGATTGTAAATTAAGAAAAAATTATTTCGAAAATAATGAAGGGTAGGTTTCTAATTTCCTTAAAAATTAACAAAATATCTAGGCTTATTAATACAGGTGACAGCGGTAACTCATCTGTTTATATCGTAATAATAATGATTTAAATATTATTAATTCGCCTTAGATTTTGCACAAAATGTCTGTTAAATTTGTTAGATTCTATTTACATCTTCTTTTAAATAAATGTAAAAGAAAAAATATTTAAAACTAAATTATTATTTTATTAGATATTAAATTTCGTATTACACGGCTGGGGCAGAAGATATAAAAATGTTAAAAATCAAATAACGAATTGCACTTATTATTTTTATTACTGCTGCTAATTATTCTACTTAAAAAATATTTATTAAATGCCAAAGGCCGCGTTTAATGGTCCTCCTATATAAGAAAATAATTTTAAGTATGTACATATTGTGATTTCTCTTATTATAATTGTTCTGGCAGCTCCACCAAAATAATGGCAACTCGACTAAACAGTGGCAATCCTACAGAATATTACAACCGTGTTGAAGATGCAAGTTCGACATTTTGAAAATCAATCGTTCGACGAAAGGCGCAGAGGAAACATCAAAGAAAACCTCGAAAACAGACGGATAGCCACGTCCAGCGTTTATATTATAGGCAATATTGCTTCATTTTATCATTTAAATAACCTTTTAAATTATACTAATTTTTAATCACAAATAAATCGATTACTTTGTTCATAGCATAAAGCCAGTGTTCGTTTATTTTGGGAACATTTTCTTTGCCTTTTAATATGTTTTTCTTTGAAGATCTGCGACTTCGTCACGTTAAAGTTTTGTAATTGTTCGCGAAATTGAAATCGTTTTTAGTAATTTGCAGAATAAAAATCTCATAAATTCAAAATTTCAATCGTCTAAAATTTGATCTAAAGTTGCCATAAAATGATCACCACGCGATCGAAAGCCAAACAACAAAATAGTGGAGACAGCGCCTCCAATGGTGAAGGTTTGGATGATATTATTGTGGAGGATGGGTCCAGACCCGAGGATGAAACAGATGCCAAGGAGTCGTCTAGTACATTACAGTCAACTACAGCTCTGCCGTCGCAACAGTATTTTCAACAATTACGTCATTGAAGTCAGCCATTGAGGAGTTACGGCAGGAGTCTAGCCGTAATAATCATCAAATTAAAAATATTCATTCTCGAATGACAGCAACGCCGATAATGCCATCGCCGATGCAAGGTGTAGAAAATTTCGTGTATACGATGTCAACGATACATGAGAATATGTCGTCTTTTACACCCCATCGGCAAAAATTGCCGTCTAATAATTTTCAGCAGTTTCCGCCGTCAAATAACTTTCAATTGCCGCCTTCTAATAATTTTCAGCAGTTATCGCCGTCGAATAACTTTCAATTGCCGCCGTATTCTAATAAACAGATGTTAACGTACCTTCGATATCAACAATGCCAAATACAGCACAATATAGTAAGTTTTTAACAAAATTATACTACTTGCCACACTTTGAGGGAAAGCCAGAGGATTGGCCAATATTCCTGGCCACATATGAGGATACCACTGTCAAATTCCGATACTCCAACAGGCAAAATTTAATGAGACTACAAAAAGCTCTACTTGGTCCGGCCAAAGATTTTGTCATGTCAATGTTGATTTATCCGGAGAACGTACCGCAAATAATTGATGAGCTTAAATTTAATTTTGGTAGACTGGAGCTCTTAATAAAGTCACAAATGGAGAAAATTAAAACGTATCCTAGCATAACTGAGGGACGTCTTGATAACATTATAGGTTTGGCAACTTGCGCTAAAAATGTCGTCGCCTTTTTTAAGTCTGCCAAATGTGATAATTATTTGGTGAATCCAACATTGTTGGAACAGTTAGTTTTAAAATTGCCTTTATCCAAACAGTATGAATGGGCCAAAGTATTCTGTATCAATTTTACCTTATCCAACAGTGGAACATTTTGCCATATGGGTGGGTGATTTAGCTCGCTTTTGTAGTTTAATGCCATAACGTAATACAACGGCAACAAATGATCGTCAGCCATCAAACGCACGTAGGGTGCTTCATAGTAGTGAAGCCTAGCCCGATCGTAAGGAATGTTTTCAATGTAAGGAAAACCACGAACTTCCTGAATGTTGACAATTTAAGGATCTTGCAACAAATGTCAAGTGGGAGAACTTCAAGCATTTTCGTGTATGTTTCGCCTGTCTTCATAAGGGTCATAATTTGACACAGTGCCGAAAGAGAAAAGTTTGCGGCAATAATGGCTGTAATCGTTATCATCACCACTTGTTGCATCAGAATACAACAACGAATGGTACTTTGGACAAAATTGGAAGGATGGTAGAAAATTATTTTTCAATCGAGAACTTTGGAGTTAAGGCAACTGATTTTGTGCTAGAGTCTGATGATGACAAGAGAGCCTGAGAAATTTTAAAGAGCTCAACAAAGAATATCGGTGGTCGGTACGACACGGGTCTGCTTCGGAGAAAGGAAGACACTGTCCTGCCGGATAGTTTTGAAATGGCCAAACAGAGGTTAATAAACGTCGAGAATAAAATGGCAAGAGATCCAGTTTACGCCGCTAACTACAAAAAGGAAATTGATAAGTATATTGACAAGGGTTATGCCACACCATTGGTGCCGGAAGACAACAATCGTGATAAACCACTTACCACATTTTGGAGTAATAAATCCACACAAACCGGATAAATTGCGAATCGTGTTTGATGCTGCTGCCACGTCATCAAATGTATCTCTGAACTCCACGTTACTTAAAGGTCTTGAAAATGCCAAACCACTTCAAACCATTTTTTTTTTCAATTTCGTCAAAGGAAAATAGCTGTTGCAGGTTATATACAGGAAATGTTCTCCCAGGTGTCTGTTATTTCTGGGGATCAGAACTCTCAACGTTTTTTGTGGCGTCATGGTGATAAAGAGTGAAAAATACAAAAATACGTTATGCACTCAATGATTTTTGGAGCAGTTTGTTCACCATGCTGCGCTGAATACGTGAAAAATTGTAATGCGGAAAAATTTGAACAAACAATGCCAAGGGGTAGCAAGGCCGTTATTAATCATACTTATGTCGACGATCTGGTGATTAGTTTCAATAGCCAAGACGAAGCCCTCGAAGTCAGCACAGAACCCATACAGATAAATGCAGCCGCAGGTTTCAAATTAAGAAACTTTTCATCAAATTGTTTGGAATTGGAAGCTAAGCTGAACAACGGTATTAATGGTAAGTCTGATACACTCAATATGGAGAAACAAAGTCAAACCGATAAAATCCTTGGGCTATATTGGAACAAATGCACTGATTGTTTTGAGTTCCACCTTAAATTTCATAAAATTTGCAATGACGTGTTGGAGGAAAGACGACCGCCTACTAAGAGGGAGGTCTTGAGTATGGTTATGGCGATTTTTGATCCGTTTGGATTATTGGCGAATTTTACTATATTTTCAAAATTACTTTTACAAAGAACTTGGAAATTATGTCTACAGTGGGACGAACGACTGCCTAAACAAATTCTGGTCCTATGGAATGCCTGGCGGAGAGAATTATAATACTTATTACAAATACTAATAAAATGAAGAAGAAAGTTTTGTTTATATATAAAATGCAAAACAAGGCATATTCATACATACATGCAACGACAAATTGATTTAACAAAGCAAATTTTTTGGGAATGTTTCCTGTCAAGGCTCATTCGTATAATAAGGAATAGAACAGTTGTTATGATATGTATAATTTGATTAAAAAGACGATATTTATTTGTGTAAATGCTGCAAAAGTAACAAATATACATAAATTTATTTTATTTTTTATCAAACAAGTACATCCAAGTTAATTGTTTAATACCGAAATCAAAATCTTATTTTTCATCCCTGCATTAATAAATGAAATCAAGGAGAATTCCACAAATGTTGACAAATTGCTTCCCCATTAGCTGGGCGGATAATTTTACATGAATATATCTATGTCATAAAGAAAAATCTACGTAAGTCGACATAAGCTAAAATTGAGATAATCCCATCAACACAATCCCAGAATTCAAGACTATCCTCAAGAAAATTTGCGATTATCTTGGAAAACTTTTCAGTAAATTATATCATAAAAACTGTTATTTTCAAAGAATAATATTATCTGAAACAAATAACTTTTTTTAATTTATAAATTTTAGTTATAAATTTAAATTAATTTTAAAAATTGCGTTTCCCAAAAAGTATAAAAACAGACATAGATAGTTTTTCTATAATGTCACATACATATATAAATAGATAAATTTAAATTTCGCGTACTAAATAATGCCTTAAAACATCAAAATCGATCATAAATAAAAAATCCTTACTAACCATTTTACAATTTTAATGTTGCCATAACGTGCCCCAACATTTCAATCAATCATTATACACAGCAGTGTTAATAGAAATTTGTATTTATTTATACATATATGTTAAATATTCGAATCTGTTAAGTATCACAACAGAGCCAAAGAAATAATCTTATCGTAAATAAAAAATGTTAACTTCGAAAAATAATGTGAGTAACATGTTCGAAACCAAGTTTCACTCTCTTAAATAATTTGATTTCATGCGCTCATAATATGTTAAATATTTTCTTTCTCTTAAACTAACTAATTCAGCCCCAAAGCGCATGCAATTTTACTCTCATTTTCAAAAAAGGCCACAAAGAAACCATTCTGATTGAAAATAGAGTAAAAATTACGAACTGTTTTTCATTTCACATACACAATAAGAGCATACACGAGTATAAATATTTTTTTTATACGTTGATGGAAAATTATATTTTACTTGCTTTAGATTTTGCTATTACGATGATTGCAACAAGAGTTTTTATTAGAAGGATTTACTATAAGAAGGGAAAATAACTACAACAAACCATTCATTGCATGTTACGGATGTACATATGTAGGCCAATAGGTACATGTCTGAAAGCCGGAGACCAACGTAATAAATACCCTTGCAAGTATAAAAATATGTCGTCTCCAAAAAATATTCACACATTTAGGCGAACACATACTTACTTAGTCACATACATACATCCATAGTAAATTATTGTGTGTACTCATTTTTATACATACACAAACTTTAAATAGTTGCGGCAGGTTATGATAAACTGTCATCTACTAAAAATTATAATAAATAAGGAATGCATAAGTTTGTAGGTACGTATTTTTGTTTATTTTTTTTTTATCTGCAAAGAAAAAATTCTTAAATATTTTTAGCATAATTGGTTCATCAAAATTCAAAACATATTTAACCTAAAGTTACAGTAAGGGATAACGGCTGTTTGTTGGTCTTATGGGCCAAACAAAAAGAGGCTTAGCCGTAGTAAACAAAATACAGGCAGTCCTCATCATCAACACGAATAATTACGGAGCTTAATGCAAAGATTAAGTCTGATTTTGAGTAAAATAAAATTGGGTTCAAAGATTAAAATTTATAGAAGAATGAGATTAAATGTTTATTAAATGTTAAAAAAAAACACCTTAAAAATTTTTTTGTTTTTAATTCAATAGGTAGAACTGATTTAATTCGTATAGCACACACAGATAACACACAATCAAATTCATTGCCAAGCGAATGACTATGTTCTATGTTTTCTCTGTGCATATAACATACATAGTCGTTTGCATATGAAATCGCAACCAATTATGTCTCCTCTACGGCTTAAGGGGTGCTTTTTTACATTTTTCGCATGGCACTACGCAAACAATTATTATTTAATTAATTTTTTGTTCCACTCTGTAATAGTTATAAGTGTCAATAATACTTTGTTAATAAGTTTATTCAAAATATTTAATCCGTATTTAAAACTAGCCGAACCCGGCGCTTTGCTACGCCCCTTAATGAATCAAACTGCATTCTGAATTTTTATTGAATATCAAGTGCAAAAACCTAAAAATTATAATTTTTTTTATGGGCGTGGCCCTGCCCACTTTTCTAATAACGAAATTGTAAAGTCATAAAAGCTCAATATGTGTGCAAAGTTTCAGAAAAATCGGTCTAGTGCAAGTACCTCAAACTTATAACTTTTTTTATGGGCGTGGCCCTGCCCACTTTTCTAATCACGAAATTATAAAGTCATGACAGCTCAATATGTGTGCAAAGTTTCAGAAAAATCCGTCCAGTGCAAGTACCTCAAAATTAAAAATTGTTTATGGGCGTGGCCCCGCCCACTTTTCTAATCACTAAATTATTTAGTCATGAGAGCTCGATATGTGTGCAAAGTTTCAGAAAAATCGGTCATGTGCAAGTAGCTTAAAATGATAACTAATTTTTTATGGGCGTGGCCCCGCCCACTTTTTTCACCCATAAACACTCCCTGGTATGTGTACAACAACTTGCCAAAGTTTGAGTCCGATCGGTTTTACAGTTTCGGAGTCTATAGCTAACACACACACACACAGAGTTTCACTTTTATATATATATAGATGTCGTCAAATAGAGAAAAAGTGAGAAAAAATATTGTGGATATTTATAATGAAAATAAACAACTTTCTTACGCTGAAGTTGCGCGACGGCAAAAGTGTCCAGACAGACTGCTCGTAACGTTATTTTTAAATTCAAAAAAGACCTGTCTATTAAGCACAAGAAAGGTTGAGGGCCTTGTGATTTTAGGAATCCTCAAATCGTTAAAAAGATGAAGGCACTTCGAAAGCAAAATCCAAACATTTCCATTCGCGATATCGCACGAAAACTAAATATTTCGAAGTCGCTTGTAGAACGAATAAAGAAAAAAGAAAATTTAAGAATATACAAAGTCAAGAAAACTTCACGCCGAAACGAAAAAGGTACAAAAACGGTAAGAATAAGAGCAAGACAGTTGCTACGTCACAAATTAAATAATTTTAATGGATGTATTTTAATGGACGATGAAACCTATTGTAAGGCTGACTATTCAGAGCTTCTTGGTCAGGGTTTTTATGTTTCTAATAAAAGAGCTAATGTTTCCGATAAATTTAAGTATAAAAAGATTTCAAAATTCGCCAAAAAATATATGATACGGCAAGCAATATGTACGTGTGGGAAAACTTCAGAGGCAATCATTGTGAATCGTACAATTAACAGCCAATTTTATATTAATGAGTGCCCGAAAAAGGCTGTATAGCCATTATACAGAAGCCACAATATACCTCCACTGTTTTGGCCCGACTTGGCAAGCTGCCACTACAACAAAGACGTCCTTGAGTGGTATGAGGCCAACAAAATAAATTTTGTACCGAAAAACATGAATCCACCATACATGGGCACTTTGCAGTACCAGTACTTCTTCAGTATTTTTTTTTACTGGTACTGCACTTGAATTTTCATTACCAGTATATTTTTACTGATTACTGAAAAAAAAATCAGTATTCAGAAAATTTTACTGATTACTGAAAAAAAAATTCAGTAATCAGTAAAGTTTACCGAATACTGAAAATCATTACAGTAATCAGTAGATTTTACTGAGTACTGAAAAAAATCAGTAATCATTAAATTTTACTGATTACTGATAAGAATGCAGTATCGGGAGGTTTTTACTACCTATACATACAAAAAAAAACAAGAATTATAAAACTAAGAATTTTCGTACTCAATAAACGTTAATAAATTTTTGTATTTATTATTCACATTCTTATCTTATTTTCTTAAACAGATACGGGCAAAACTATTAATTCAGGTGACTTGGCAAACTATCTCCAGGAAACAATTTTGTACCTGGCCGAACGCATCATTTGTCTGCATAATCACAGTGCTATTAAAAACGTGTTTTTGAAATACAATACTCCTTTGCCTTCGTCTGCTCCTGTAGAAAGATTGTTTTCTTTCGCTGGGATTGTGAATCGTTCCAGAAGACAAAAACTCAGTGATACAAATTTTGAAATGCTTGTATTAAGAAAAGCCAATAACATATTAAATCTTTTATCTTTATTCAACAAATTAAATTTACAAATATTTCTTGTGCTAAGCCCGCAAAGCTTTGATCTTGTCAAAAAAAAAAAAAAAAATACGTAATCGTGACTCGTGATTACTGAAATTTTTTTCAGTAAAATTTACTGATTACTGAAATTTTTTCAGTATTCAGTAAACTTTACTGATTACTGAAACTTTTTTCAGTATTCAGTAAATTTTAATGATTACTGAAATTTTTTTCAGTAATCAGTAAAAGTTACTGAATACTGAAATTTTTTTCCAGTAATCAGTAAACTTTACTGAATACTGATTTTTTCTTCCAGTAATCAGTAAACTTTACTGAATACTGATTTTTTTTTTTCGGTAATCAGTAAAAATTTACTGGTAATAAAAATTATATGTCATTACCAGTAAGCATTTACTGATTACTGAAACGCTTGCTGCAGTAAAAAAGTAATGCAGTATGCCCATGTATGGAATCCACCTAATTGTCCAGAGCTAAGGCCTATTGAACGCTATTGGGCTATAATTAAGCAGTACCTAAGAACAAAGTTCAAAGCTTCTGCAAATGTAAAAAAATTTGGATTTATTTGGAAAAAAACTACACGTAAAACGTGTGTCTAACGTTTAATGCAAAGCGTTAAGAAAAAAGTGCGATATTTTGCAAAAGAAAATAAAATATGAAACTTCGGTTTTTTCTATAATAAAGTTTAGAAATCTTTCTCCATAACGTCAATAAAATGTATTTTTTGTCTGAAAAAAACTGGATTTGGGAGACATTTTAAAATGTAAAGAAGCATTTCGAGACACCCCTTATTATTTCAACTCTACAAAAAAGTAGAACTATTATTTTATTTATTTATTTATCTTTATTTGCCTTCCAATAAAACAAGATTAGAAGTCTTACAATTAAAGTAATGGATTTTTAGAATGTACAAATATATAATTTAATTTAAAAAGATAATAACTATTAAAATATTAAAAATAAACAAATTTTAAAAATTGAAAAAAAAATTTTTAAATAACAAATAATAAAATAATTAAACATCAATTTAATATAAAATATAAAGAAATAATGAGGCAAATGAAAAATTTAATTATACTCGTAGAATAAAATTTAAAACTGTTCAATAATAATTTTTCTATATATGTATAGCTCGCTAACATGCTGCTACCTTTTCCTTTGATGCGTAAGGGAAAGACATAATTAAGCTCATTCTAGTATAGATTAAATAAACGCTTAGTAGTAGAAAGATATAGATAGAGATCTACGAAGTTATATTTCCCATAAAAAAATCAAGTCTTTCATAAGATCTCTTGGAAGTAGGTAAACACTATACATGCGATTCAGAAAGCAATTTTTTTTAATAAAGTTTTTAAATAATTAATAAATAATTAAATAATTACTTTTCATACTAAAATAATAATGGATGCAAATAATTAATAGAAATACAAAACGTGACACTTTTCCAAGGATATTTTTCTAACCAAAAATTCGTACATCACCTTGTCAGTTGCTTTTAATGAGATCGCTATAAACACACTTTCTTCAACCCGATAATAAGAAAAAACTTACATATTAAACTTTCTAAAAACATATTTTTACGTTATTTTCAATTAAAATAAAACAACATGCATAAACTTTACTCCACTGATTTTTAACGTTATACCCACATAATGATTTCCTTAACTTAAAAATCAATTTTAATCAAGATGGAAACTGCCATAAATAATACACAAAATATTTTATAGTTGATTTATCCAGCATGTACAATTCATAAATATAAAATTAAGGATTAAGTATGTGTTAATAAGTGTAGTCAGTTGGAAATTTTTATTAACATATAAAAACATATATAGGAAAGCAACATTTTGCAATATAGTTATCAAATTAAATATAAAGAAATCTAAACATAACACTATTAGGATAAAAGTATTATTTAAAATTCGGTCAACATGTTATTGTCCCCAAAGCCGCTTCTAAGACTATATATATAACGTTTTATAAAAAATCAAGACATATTTTAGCATAACTTGAAAATGCCTTATCAATCGCATTTTAAAGAAAAAATACAAATTTTTCAAAAAAAAAAAAATGTGCACACTATTTTAAGCCTGCCTACAAGTTGCAGATATATCGTAAAAGTTTTGCAATTAAGAATATTTTTTATACATAAAATATTTTTTTTATGTCTCGTTTAAATTGTTAAGCAAATTATGATTTCATCGTGACGTACGTTATTGAATTAAAATTAAACAAAATAAGTTAATTTAATGGGTAATTCTTTTGAATTTTCCTAAAAAAAAAACACTTAATTTTTCCTTAAAAGAAAACCATTAAAAAATCGCAATTATAAAAACTGCTTTGAAACAAAGGATATCTTTTTGGATGTTAAAAAAATTTAACAAAAAAAATAAAATGTTCAAAAACAATAAAAAAAATAATAATAGAGAATATTTTTAAAAAATGCACACATAATAAAGTATTTTAATTAAAGTATTTATTATTCAAGTAAAATGTTTAATTCTTAAAAAAAAGTTTAAAATTCTTAAATGTTGTTAAAACCGGCTGTAATGAAGGCCAACTTGGTGTGTAAAAGGCAGATTTTTGGTTAAAGAGACAAGTTAGACAAGCTTTTGCAAGTACAAGATTAAATTGCGATTGCAATGATGTAAATAGGAAGTTTAGTCAAAAAAACGAATCTCATATCATAATCAGATCCCGACTCCTTCTTTTTCTATTCTTCTTTCTTATGGTGTTTTCTTTTCTAACAAACAATGTTGCCCTTTTATTGTAGAACACTTTTCAAAGGTCACCTACACCCTTACAAAATGCTACCTTTATAGTCAGTAGAATAGAACATAAATTTTCACCTTTTTTACATGATAGCTATATTTTTATGTAAAACTGCATTTCTTGCTTCCATTTTAATAATTTGGGACAAAAAATTATTTTTTAACACCAAAAATACTTTTTTATTCTTATTAAAATCAGCTGTTGAAAAGGGCAGTATTCTAACCCTTTGGTTTAATTCAGGGTACGACATGTAACATTTTTTCCCGTTTTTATGGCATTATTACAAAAGAACTTTTCACCTGTTTATAATGTTACATATTTTTAAGAAAAGAACACACAAAAAGGCGTAGGGCAGAATTAATGCAACATTTAGGTCAGAAAAGAAAACACCATTAGTTTCTATTTATAAAAAATTTCTGCAAATAGTAATTTTGTAAGCAAAAATATGTGAGGTTGTAATATATTTATATTTATATTTGTACTTGACAAAATTATTAGATAAGTAAGGTTATGTTGAAAAGGAGGGACACTAAAAGCCCAAACCCATGACAGGTATGCCAAATTGGCATGTTATGCGCTCAATATGGATGTTATGCGCTCAATATGGAAAAAATAATCAAAATTTTCCATATGTATCGGACTAGTCTAAGAACCCCGTCCCCTCAATATAATTCCTTATAAATCTCCACTTCGAGTTCCCCATGTATTCCAAGTTCAGCATGGTATCCCCAGTGGTGTATCAAAGTCTCATACTCTTCCTCGCATGCTCTACTTGTCGTTTCCTCAGACAACCTCATGCGAGCTAGATGGGTTCTCAACTCCTTATGACCTGTTATTACATTGGTTAGTCTCCTAAGTGTTGGTCTACTCAGTCTCAGAATCTCCTTTGCTTTCCCCAGATTTGTGTTGTCCCATAGTATGTTTGTCACTTTACTGACATCCGTGCCATTTCTTGACATGCTCCTCTATCGCACAACCTTTAAGTTCGTCCTTGAATTGTTTAAAGTGTTTAGCATTTTCCAAAGTTTAGTACTCAAAACAGCCCCCATTTTGGATGACTTGTCGGCTTTCTCGTTTCCGATCAATAAAAACAAATTAAAAAAATATTTTTTTTACAACCTTTGATTTGAAATTTTGTTCAGGAATTTAAAACCTTTTTTAACAAGTAACAGTGCTATATTCGGCCGTGCCGAATCTTATATACCCTTCACAACGTGTAGTCATGCAATAACAATTGTTTGTATCACCATTCATCCCATATAAAATACGTGCATACGTACACGTTAGAATAAATGTGGCATCGAATCCCAGCTGAGCCAAAAAAATTTTATTTTATTTTATTTAATATATAATTTATATTTTATTATTTTTTTTATATTTTTTTTTAATTTTTTTAAATTTTTTTAAAAAATTTTTTTAGAAAAATTTTTAAAAAATTTTTTAAAATTTTTTTTAAAATTTTTTTAAAATTTTTTTTTTGTAGTTTTTTTTATTATTTTTTTCTTATTTTTAATATTTTTTTTTTTTGTAATTTTTTTTTGTTTGGTATGTTTTTTACATGTATGTATGTTGTTGTTGTAATTGTGAAAAAAAACGAGGTGGTCGTGGTTTTTTGCTCATATCTCAGAAAGTAATGGGGCGATTGTGCTGAATTTCAATAGCGATTCATTCCTGGATATTTCCAAGAGATTGATACCATATACAGATCTGAGGAACATATAATTGCTTCTAAAAGTTGATTTCAACCAACACACGGACAGACGGGCAGACGGACAGACGGACAGACGGATAGACGGACAGACGGACAGACGGACAGACGGTCAGGGCTTAATCGACTCCTCTATTCATAAGCTTTCAGAAAATATATACTTTATGGGGTCGGAAATGAAAATTGTAGAAATTACAAACGGAATGACAAAGCTATATATACCCTTGTGCACCACAGGTGAAGGGTATAAAAATGGGTGTTTAAATCAAAATGCATTTTGTGCAATTCCTGATTTTTTTTTATCATCATAATCGATCAAATGTGTCCACAATAGGAAGAATTCTGCGCAAATTTCAGCAAACCGCGTCCATAGGAAAAGTGCATGCTCGTCCAGTTCATTCTTAGGAAATTATTGCTGTTATTCGCGATAGTGTGGCAGAAGAGCCGTCAACCTTGACTCATCATCGTGCCAAGCAATCGAACATCAACATTGTCATTGCAAATACTGATCGTCGGGTTGAAGTATGCCACCAACGCCATCGACCACCCTGTATTTGGATTATCATAGTCAGGTGTAGCAATAGTATAGATTTAGGAAGCGAAAATTACTTGTCAACTAAGCTGCTCCTTTATTATACCCGCCACCAAAAAAATGGTGGGGGTATATTCATTTTGTCATTCCGTTTGTAACACATCGAAATATCCATTTTAGACCCCATAAAGTATATATATTCTGAATCAGGGTTTGATTTGATGACGATCTAGCTATGTCCATCCGTCTGTCCGTCTGTTGAAAGCACGATAGAGGTCGCACCGAAAAAGTAAGGGGGCTCAAATTTTGCCAGAATCTTTCTTATAGACAAGGTTTGTTTGGTATTGAAAATGGGCTAAATCGGAATATTAGGAAGAGAGTTATAGCTCGAAAAGCAAGAGTAGGTCGAAAAAACCCTGTCCTTCGAACATCGAATAAAATGGAATTGTGTCCAAACGCATTAACGTAGACTCATGAAACTTCGAATATATATTTCCTTAGTAAAAGCAATATTTTCCCCCGAAAATTATCTAAATCTATGCATTAGGAAAGGAGTTATCGATCAAAATGTACGAAAATTTATACCGCACAGTGTATTTTTCGGTATATTTAAAAACAAAAACGTCATAAAAGCAACAAAATTGGATGTACGACTCTGAAATTTTGCACACATGGCTTTTTGGTCAAATGCTTTGTTCTAACGGAAAATCAATGTGCCACGCCCACTTTTACGCCCACCTCCCATATAACGTTTTACCAAAAATTCATATAATTTCTCCATTAATATAGATTTTGGAATAAAAAAGGACTATATTGAAACATCTATGTAGTATTCATTGGCAAAAATAACTTTGACACGCCTACTATAACGCCCACTTTTTACGTTATCTACCGTTAATGAAATTTAAATGCTCATAAAACCGCCAAAATTAGAGGTATGATGATAAAATTTGCTACGTATATCCCCCTAGGCAATATCATTACTGTGCCAAAAAATTAGGGTGCCACGCCCACTTTTACGCCCACCTCCCATATAACGTTTTACCTAAAATTCATATAATTTCTCTATTAACAAAGATTTTGGAATAATAAAGGGCTATATTGAAACATCTAAGTTGTACTCATTCGCAAAAACAACTTTGACACGCCTACTATAACGCCCACTTTTCACGTTATATACCGTTAATGAAATTTAAATGCTCATAAAACCGCCAAAATTAGAGGTATGATGATAAAATTTGCTGCGTATATCCCCCTAGGCAATGTAATTACTGTGCCAGAAAATTAAGGTGCCAGGCCCACTTTTACGCCCACCTCCCATATAACGTTTACCCAAAATATATATAATTTCTCTATTAATATAGATTTTGGAATAATAAAGGGCTATATTGAAACATCTAAGTTGTACTCATTCGCAAAAACAACTTTGACACGCCTACTATAACGCCCACTTTTCACGTTATCTACCATTAATGAAATTTAAAAGCTCATAAAACCGCCAAAATTAGAGGTATGGTGATGAAATTTGCTACATATATCCTTCTATTTGCTACATATATCCTTCTAATGTTATTGTTGTGCCAAAAAGTTAAGGTGACTCGCCTATTTTAACGCCTACCTCCCATATAACGGTTTATCTTAAATTCATCTAATTTCTCTATTGACAAAGTTTTTGGGAAAATAAAGGACTATATTGAAATATCTAAGTTGTATTTATTAGCAGAAACTTAACGCCCACTTTCATTGAAAGACTACATTTAGAAAAGCATTTTAGTAGCATATCGAAGTTATAAAGGGTGGTTAAATTTTAAGGGCCGATGTTGAATTTAAATAAAACACAAATTATTAAGGAAATTATTACTATTTCTTTTTGTAATGATAATATTTGCATTATTCAATTATGTATTTAACAAAATATCGGCCAAATGGCCCCCCAACCTAGGCGGCACACCTCGATCCGATAGTCCATATTTTCAATGACACTGTTGATGCTCAATTGTTGGGCACGATGATGAGTCGAGGTTGCTTGCTTTTTTGCCACGTTATCGTGAAAAACAGCAATGTTTCCCATTCAACGAACTAAGATGGCATTCACAGATGTTTTCACATTTCATACAGACCTGCTTTGCAGACATTTAAATATTTTTTACAATTCTTACGATTGTGGACGAATTCGAACGATTATGTTGACCAAAAGAATCACGAAGTGCACGAAATGCATTTTGATTTGAACGCCCATTTTTATAAAAATCTTTAATATTTAAAGGCGTTGCTCGATTGCGTATCTTTCCACGGTTCAAATTGAGTTAGTCTGAGATTGAGAAATGTCAAATGAAATACAAGAAAAAAGTTGAAGTTTAGATGTGGTTCACCTTAAACATGGGCCCTTAAAATTTAACCACCCTCTACAAAGAAAGTGATACATATTTTATTATAAAGAGATTATTCCATAATGATTAACAATATAATAAATAATGTGCTTTAAATGTACACAAAATTGGTGGTGGGTATAAAAGATTCGGCACAGCCGAATATAGTGCTCTTACTTGTTTTTTTGTTAATTTATTTATTTTTTGAATAGTGAATAGTAATTTTTGTTGTTATTATTTAGTTTCAGTTTTCCTTTGTAATTGTTAATTCATCGTAAAAGGTACAAGATCTCTATCCCGTCATCCCTGAGCACGGCCGGAGTTAAATCAAATTATCTGCGCCAATTGACTTCCCCACTTTGTATGATTGATTGCTCACATAACTCGCCTTGCAATAGGTTCATGGTATAGCGTGCCATGTGACATATGCCAAATATAATACCCGGCTCCATTTGACTAAAACGTTGAGATTTCCATCATTCTTAAAGAAAAGATTTTCCGGGCCACAGCACACTTTCCATACGGGCTGTTGACTTTATTGTCCAAAAAGGCACAACAGCTAGAATAGTCTGTTCGGTGGGTCGATAATGGCGACCATAACGTAAAACGTAATTTACGAAACAAATTTCAATTCAGTAGTTTTCTATGCGTGATAAAATGGCAATTTTTACTGAGCAATTTGGCATTGCACATGTCACGAAACTTTTTTTGTACACTGAAAAAATATTCACTTAAAATAACCACTTACATAAGATTGATAATGTGTCCATTTGTAATGCTTGAAACGTTTTTCATAGGCATGGGTCGGTTCCGGTTAACATTTCTTATTATAATTTATGAATCAAAATGACTCATTTCCACAATTTGTGTACCTTTAGCTTTAATAATGAAATTCTTAAATCTTGGATTCTCCAATATGTAGCTGAACTGTTTAATTCACATTTATATATGTTTTTCATAGTTAATTCGAAACAAAACGTATCCGCTTTGAGAAGATAATTATTCAATGTTGTCTGAAATTAGTTAGTCTACATGTAACAACAAACAAAATTTGCGGACTAACTTTTATTTTATAGTTTTATTTTTAATAAAAAGTTTATCAAAAATAATAAATGAAAAATGCAGTTAAGTGAGTGAAAATATAAAATTAATTGAAAATGATCGGGAGAACTAAAATAAACTTTTACAATATTCTAGATTTCCCTATATTTAGCCTTTATAACCTAACTGCAAATGTTTTATCCTTTAAACTGAATTTTTTCACTTCTCTTCGTAACAAATTTTCCAGTTGGGTACTTACGCAAATACCCTTGACAGATCTTTTTTGAATAAATATAATATTGCAATATTTCTTTTAATTACTAGAATGGCAGACACATATCTACAACATCACTATTTATGTATTTTTTTTTATATTTTATTTTATTAATTAAATTAAAAGAAAAAATAAATAAATATTTCTCATAACTATCAAACATGTTAAAATCAACATTTTATAAAAAGTTGTTGATATCACAACACATAACATATGGCATATGTTTCTTTGCACTCCTGTCCACTCATCATACACACAACATGCAGCAACATTATAATTGCATACAATTCATATGTTAGTTGTTACTGTTGTTGTTTGTTTGGCAATATATTTTTCATTTCTTTCTATAACCAAATTTTTTCTATTTGAATGCACTCATTTGCTTATCCAGTCATCGTTGCGCTAAGCGCCGTTGATATTTTTATATTAATTTTGTTTATTAATCTAATCCCCTTTACTCCTACCATATCAAACAGCACCAAAGTTATAAGCCAACATTTCTTTACAGTGTAACAAACAACTTAACAACCATCATTGGTATGTTTAAATATATTTATATGAATTTATACATTTTTGTAAACACAACAAGTAACTATGGGTAAGAAATCTATCTTTAAATTGCTAACAAATTGTTAGCAGTTTTCATGGCAACGCTAATTGCATTTTTAACTCTGACGCCAAAGTAACAACATGTCACAAAACAAATACAGCAAAAGCACAACGAAAACATGACATTTAACAACCAACAGTTAAACAAATGGACAAATAACTTTTAACAGCAGTAAACATACAAAAACAACAACGACAGCATCAGGCACGAATACAAATACATCAGTATCTATAAAACAAAACATACAACAAATTAAAGTAAATAAATTTAAATAAGAGACGACGTAAACACACAGATTTAAAATTTATCTATTTCACTGTTCCAGCTGGTAAATACGGACAATATTTTTAAATCACTTCGACTAGCTAAAACCTAACTATAAAACACTTATTCGCACATAACGTTGAAACGAACAGCAAAGTTGTACATGTCTATGAAAATAAAGTTATTTAATGCTTAAACAAAATAACATTGTAAGTACCTATATTCAGTTAATAATAAAATGACAATGTTTTGCTTATTGGATAGCAAATCAAGAAATATAGATTGTTTTTTGCCAAATTTATACTTCAATAATTCAAACTTTAATGAAGTGTTTCTATTTAGTCGCAAGGTAGTTACTATGATGTAAAATACTTTAATAAAAAGTCACAAATCTCTTTTAAAATTTTTTTTTATCATACTCTCTTACATTTTATTTAATTTTAACTCTATTAATGAAATTTTAAATAAAAATTGTTTTTTAATTTCAATTAATATATTCTATTCTGTTAACCAGAAATTTAAGTTTTACAGTAAAAAATAAAAATATTTTATATTAAATATATATAAAAAATATGTTTATTTCATTTAGAATTAAGTAAACATTTCATATTTGGCTGTACCGATTGGTCGGCTTCTTCTGAGCTGTGCTTAGCCGAATATTGAATTCTCATAAGTTTTTAATTCGTTACTCATCGTACTTTTAACAGACATATAGATGGAGAGACAGACAGATTGATATCGCAATATCACCTTATACTCATTAAATATTTACTTATTGAAATACATATTACAATAAGACCAAAAACAAGCTGAAAGAAAACAAATAAGATTTGAAAATAGATTTTTGTCGTTTAAAAATCAACTCTTTATTCTCAAAGGAACGGAATTTTGACTTTAGATCGTATTTTTGCCTTTCAGCTAAGCACCCATATTTCTTTCTTTTTTAAAATTTTTTTTAAGATTACTAGCAATTCAGCGATGCACCATTTAATACATTTTTTTAAATTGTAAACATTAGTAAAATTCATATCTGTTTACTATCTGATCACATATTTTTAAAAGAAAAAATGTTTATTAATTTCCAATGCACATCAGCAATGTTTTCCTTTTTTTGTTGCTTTTTTTTGCTTTACGAAATGTGTTTAATCAGACAAAAAGACTGTAAAAAATATGGGCAAAGTCAACAATTGAGTTTATTTTTAGTTGCAACAAATTTCGAGTGTATAATTCTGTCAACATTTTCATGTTATGAAGAAATTAATTAAAAATTGTACATACATATGAGTTATTTAGAATAACTTTTTTATGTTTATTTTGCAATCGACACACATGTTCAGATAAATGTAGCAAAGAGTGCAACAAGAAATGTAGGTGAATTGAATGAAAACAAGTAAGAGCACTATATACTCGGCTTTGCGAAATTTTTAAAACCCCACATCAATTTTAATACTACCAAAATATGTACTTCTTCCTTTGTTTAAGTCCAATAAATAAATATATAAAAATATTTTCTTATAATTAGTCTCAAAATGAAACCTAATTATTGTTACAATAGGAGTAACATTACCCACTTCTTTGAAACATAAAATTTGAGAAGTGGGCGTTAGATAAGGTGTGTCAAAGTTATTTCATCTAATAAATTGAACTTAGATAAATAATAAAGTTAATTATTCTTCCAAAATCTTTGTCCATAAAGAAATTATTTCAATTATATATAAAGTCGTTATATAAAAGGAGATGGCCTTAAAGTGTATGTGTTAACTGTATTGTTCTTAATAACTAAAAACCTATATGTATGCAAAATTTCAGAATGCTCTGATTCCGTTTCCATCAGTTTTAATGTTTCTAAAATTTTAAAAAGGCGTGGCAGTGTTGGCAGTAAATTTAATGTAAAATGCCTACGCATACTATAAAAAAAACAAATTTTCCCTACACATTGAAAAATTTCCCCTACAAAAATCCCTACGCATTTTAGTCATTAGAATGTGAGAGAAGTTAATAGTTAGAAATAATTAATTTTATTCGCATACGTATTTAAAGATTGTCTAACAAAAAAGATAATTATAAAACCTAATCGTACAAACGTTTAAATAAATTCAAAAAAGGTTACGTAAAAATAAATAAATGTAATTCTCTTGAACTAAATTTTTAAATGAAGACTTTCGTTTAATTCAGATACAAAAATAAAAAAAATGAAGTTCCTAAAGGACTATTAGTGCAAGCATAATTTATTTAGTATTTTTCACTGTTTTGCAGAAACATTCTTATTATACAAATTGAACTTGCAGTTGTGTGGATTTATTTCTTAAGCTTTTTGGTACGCACATCTTTGATTATTAAAAAACTCTCTTTGCATCGGCAGTTGTAAAGCAAACAAAATCCTTACCAGTTTTTAAAAATTTGGAAATACAACATCGTTAATATTGCTTTTTATTTATAAAGGGTCCGCCAAATATTTTTTTTTTTTTTTAATGCTATAAAAAAGTGTAGCTTCGGCTATGTGGCACGTAGCGCCGTCCTGTTGAAACCATATGTTGCCAATATCCACCTCTTCAATTTTTGTGAACAAAAATTCGTTCAAAATGGCCTGATAACGATCGCCATTGTCTACGGCCTCTTCTTGCTCATTTTCGGAGAAAAATGGCCCAATTATTCCTCTGGACCAAAATCCGCACCAAACAGTGACTCGTTTTGGGTGTATCGGCTTTTCAATGTATGCGTGCGGGTTTTCTGTGCCCCAAATGCGACAATTTTGCTTGTTTACATACCCGCCAAAATCAAACAGAGCATCATCTGAAAAGATGATTTTTTTGCTAAAACTGTACAAAGTAATGTGGCAATATTTCCCAGCGTTGTACAAGCGTATATACAACCATATTCGTTCAGCGGAAGGATAAGACTAATCATCTGTCAAATCAGACATGAGCTAAGCGTTACCATTTACTACGTAAGCACTAGTTGAAAAAAAACGTTAGATGACAGACCCTTTGTAAGGAAAAATACCTACAATTTGGCTAATATAAAAATCTGTCAGATTATTTTAATATCAAAAAACCCACTTGTAGTGATATTCCCATATATATTGAACTACTACTGTAAATGTAATTCTCTTGAACTAAATTTTTAAATGAAGACTTTCGTTTAATTCAGATACAAAAATAAAAAAATTAAGTTCCTAAAGGACTATTAGTGCAAGCATAATTTATTTAGTATTTTTCACTGTTTTGCAGAAACATTCTTATTATACAAATTGAACTTGCAGTTGTGTGGATTTATTTGTTAAGCTTTTTGGTACGCACATCTTTGATTATTAAAAAACTCTCTTTGCATCGGCAGTTGTAAAGCAAACAAAATCCTTACCAGTTTTTAAAAATTTGGAAATACAACATCGTTAATATTGCTTTTTATTTATAAAGGGTCCGCCAAATATTTTTTTTTTTTTAATGCTATAAAAAAGTGTAGCTTCGGCTATGTGGCACGTAGCGCCGTCCTGTTGAAACCATATGTTGCCAATATCCACCTCTTCAATTTTTGTGAACAAAAATTCGTTCAAAATGGCCTGATAACGATCGCCATTGTCTACGGCCTCTTCTTGCTCATTTTCGGAGAAAAATGGCCCAATTATTCCTCTGGACCAAAATCCGCACCAAACAGTGACTCGTTTTGGGTGTATCGGCTTTTCAATGTATGCGTGCGGGTTTTCTGTGCCCCAAATGCGACAATTTTGCTTGTTTACATACCCGCCAAAATCAAACAGAGCATCATCTGAAAAGATGATTTTTTTGCTAAAACTGTACAAAGTAATGTGGCAATATTTCCCAGCGTTGTACAAGCGTATATACAACCATATTCGTTCAGCGGAAGGATAAGACTAATCATCTGTCAAATCAGACATGAGCTAAGCGTTACCATTTACTACGTAAGCACTAGTTGAAAAAAAACGTTAGATGACAGACCCTTTGTAAGGAAAAATACCTACAATTTGGCTAATATAAAAATCTGTCAGATTATTTTAATATCAAAAAACCCACTTGTAGTGATATTCCCATATATATTGAACTACTACTGTAAGAGGAAAAATATTGTTCAGTTTGTTATTTAACTCCCTTTCTTATGTATAGATTTAAATAATATTGGAAAAAAACATATTTTTTTTACTGTAGAAATATATCTGTAAAATTATGTTATTCAGCTTCAAAACGTTTAGATGAAATCTCATTACAAGCTACAACTCTCTTGGTTCTAAACCGATTTAGCCCATTTTCAATAAATATAGGAAAATTTCTGAAAAATATGTGTCTGTTCCAGCTTTATTGTGCTTTCAATGAACAGACGGACTAATGGACGGACAGAGCTAGATAGACCTAAAATTAAAGCAAACCTCATAAAATATATACCTAATGGGGTCTTAAATAGTTATTTCGATGTATCACAAACGGAGTGTTAAAAAGAATAAATAAATATACCCTAACATAATTTTTTTGGTGGTGGGTACAAAAATGCTTGAAAGAACTAAAGACTCTCGGCCGTATGTTTTACTTTATATATTAAGGTTAACATGCCTTTGTTAAAAAAACGTATCCAAAAACAGCATTTAAATTTACATTAATTTAAATAAATACATATAATTTTTATACTGGCATATCATCCTTCTTGTACCATTTTTTTTTTAACGATACAATAAAACGAATAAAAATGCATTTGAGTAGTCGTCATTAAACAAATTTTTTTAATTTGTATATGAAATAATTCACCTTAATTGTTGTTGCTTATATTTTTTCAATCATGTATACAATATTTCTTTTATATCTAATAAAACAAAACAAATACATGATTTATTTAAAATAAGTAAGAGTGATATATTCGTCCGTGCCGAATCTTCACAACTTGTAGTCATACGGTAACAATTGTGTATCACCATTTAAATAGAGTTTATGTAAAAAATAAAAAAAAAAATTTTCGAACCTACGTTCATCCAGTTTGTATTGGTATTGAGGTGGTCTAGGTTTTTTATCATATCTCAGCAATTTTTTTGATTTTCAATACCGATCTGCTTCCGAATATTTCTAATATTTTAATATGTTACTCGGGTCTTGAAAATGTCGGTGGGCTTTAAAAAAATTTATTTCAACATACACATAGACATACGGACAGACTCACAGACGGACAGCGCTTATTTATGAAGTCGTAAATGAAATTTGTAGATATATCACACGGAATGACAAACCTATGTATACACTTACACTCTGTGAAGGGTATAAAGAAGTGACAAGATTGTTTTTCTTGGTAACAGAAAAAGTATTAGAATAACGAGCTCTTTTATTTGTTTCGACCTCATTTACATCAATAAAAAAACAACTCTGGTAGACACAAATAATTTCACATTTTTTTATTAATTTATTCAATTTTATACGACTCTTCTAAATCATTTTGGTATATTCATTTTAACTTTAACAAATTAACAGAATTTGTTGCTTCTGTTAATATTTTTCACAACATTTGACTAAACAAAACGTAATAAACATAACGAAAAATAAGATCTAATCTTAGTATAGGTAAAAAGTAGGTGTATTAGATATTTCAAAGATAATTGAATATTTTCAAGATTTTCAAGTTTTTTCATAAAATATTAATGATTTTTGCATAACAGCCGCTGTATTAATTGTTTTTGCATACGAGCGTCTATATTTAAAAATGCTGCTTGTTCGAAATATTTAGTTCTCATATTCCTTTTACATATGTGATTAAGTATTTAAGATATTGGTACCTTTCCAATAACTACAAGTAAGAGCACTACATTCGGCTGTGCCGAATCTTATATACCCACCACCAATTTTGTGTACATTTAAAGCATAATATTTATTATTTTGTTAATCGCTATGGAATAATCTCTTTATAATAAAATATGTATCACTTTCTTTGTAGAGGGTGGTTAAATTTTAAGGGCCCATGTTGAAGGTGAACTACACCTAGACCTTAAATTTTTTTTCTGCATTTCACTTGACATTTCTCAATCTCAAATTTACTCAATTTGATCCGTGGAAAGATACGCAAATGAGCAACGCTTTAAAGTTATTCAGGTTTTTTATAAAAATGGGCGTTCAAATCAAAATGCATTTTGTGAACTTCGTAATTCCTTTGATCAACATAATCGTTCAAATTCGTCCACAATCGGGAGAATTGTAAAAAATATTTAAATTTCTGCAAAACAGCTCTGTATAAAATGTTAGAAAATCTGTGAGTGCCTTCTTAGTTCGTTGAATGGAAACCATTGCTGTTTTTTGCGATAGTGTGGCAAAAGGGCAGTCAACCTCGACTCATCATAGTGCCCAACAATTGAGCATAAATATTGTCATTGAAAATTTGGACCATCAGATAGAGGAGTGTCGCCAAGGATGGGGGGGATTGCATTCGTCCGATATTTTGTTATATATATAATTGAACCATACAAATATTATCATTATAAAAATAAATGATAATAATTTGTGTTTTATTTAAAATCAACATCGGCCCTTAAAATTTAACCACCCTTAATAACTTCGATATGATAGTAAAATGTTTTCGTAAATTTAGTCTTTTAGTGAAAGTGGGCGTTAAAGTAGGCGTGTCAATAAAGTTTTTGCTAATAAACACAACTTAGATATTTCAATATAGTCCTTTGTTTTCCCAAAAACTTTGTCAATAGAGAAATTACATGAATTTAAGATAAACCGTTATATGGGAGGTAAACGTTAAAGTGGGAATGGCACCTAAACTTTTTGGCACAACAATTACATTGATTAGAAGGATATACGTAGCAAATTTGATCATCATACCTCTAAGTTTGGCGGTTTTATGAGCTATTAAATTTCATTAACGGTAGATAACGTGATAAGTGGGCGTTATAGTAGGCGTGTCAAAGTTATTTTTGCTAATGAGTACAACTTAGATGTTTCAATATAGTCCTTTATTATTCCAAAATCTTTATTAATAGAGAAATGATATGAATATCAGGTAAAACGTTATATGGGAGGTGGGCGTAAAAGTGGGCGTGTCACATTTATTTTACGTTACAGAAAAGACTCTCACCAAAAAGCAAAGTGCGCAAAATTTCAGAATCGTACTTCTAATTTTGTCCGTTTTATTAGATTATAAATATAAAATATACTGAAAAATACACTGCGCGGTATAAATTTTCGTACATTTTTATCTATAATTCCTATATAACTATAAGCAATTTTTAGGGAGAGATACTGTTTTGACTAGAGAAATATATATTCGAAGTTTCATGACTGTATGTTAATGCGTATGGACACAATTGCCTTTTATTCGATGTTCGAAGGACACGGTTTCTTCAACCTACTCTCGCTTTACGAGCTATAACTCTCTTCCTAATATTCCGATTTAACAAACCTTGTGTATAAGAAAGATTCTGGCAAAATTTGAGCCCCCTAGCTTTTGCAGTGCGACCTCTATCGTGCTTTCAACAGACGGACAGACGGACGGACATAGCTAGATCGTCATCAAATCAAACCCTGATTCAGAATATATATACTTTATGGGGTCTTAAATAAATATTTCGATGTGTTACAAACGGAATGACAAAATGAATATATCCCCACCATTTTTTTGGTGGCGGGTATAAAAAAGATTTGTATGACCACTTTATTACTAACTTATGATGGTGAATTCTAATAATTTTCATTATATGATAATATTCAATAACTCGGCTCGGTTTTTCAAATACAAAATTATTTAATTAATTGAGAGTATATGTTTGTAGATAGTTATATTTTACAAAGGTATTCGTAAAAAAACTTTAAAAGCTTGACTATATTGATATTGCCTTGGTTTAAAGGGGCTCAGTTTTGAGGCGTGTAATAAAATTGAGTATATTAAAAAATAGCCATACTAAGATTTAGAAGGACTTTCTTGCCACGTTCAAAAAATGTTACATTAGTGGGGAAAGATTCGAGATATCATATATGACATCTTTAATTTAACGTTAAATTAAAAAGTCACCAAAAGGTCAAAGAGCAAAAATGAAGCCATAGTCAAGCCATGAACAACGATATGATAAGATCGGACCTTAAATGCGGCGCTATATATATAAAAAAAAGTGCTGTATATTAGCCTTAGAAAAAAAATTTTCCCGTTTTACAAACTTTATTGACATATATTTGATTCTAGGGGGTGACGGGCACAACTTTTTTTTCTGCATGAGGCCGACCCGCCTTATTGTACATGTGGCCTTTTCACAAAAGAACCCATATCAAATATTTCAGCAGAAACAACAAACCAAAAGTGAACTAATTGATGTTAATTACTTTTATTGTCATATATCTTATTTTAAAGCTCGTAGCAAGATGCGAATTAATTACAATTATTTATAATATGTGTACTGTCTACTTTTGATAAAAAACTATTAACCAAATCTTCAAAGTTTTCAGGAAAGCACAAAAAAACTATGAGTTAAACAAATATAGAATATATTAATCTTTATTCTAATATCTTAAACTATTTTACATAAAAAGACGCCTATTAGTGCAAACAAATTGCTTTGGTTATATAACTTTTATGATTAGCAAAGTTAAAAATTTTCTTATTTTTTTGTCAAAAGTCCACAGAAATATTACATAACTTTTATAACTAATACTTACTTAGCATTCATCTATGTATCTACATATGTATATATATAAAAGTGAAACTCTGTCTGTGTGTTAGCTATAGACTGCGAAACTGTAAAACCGATCGGACTCAAACTTTGACAAATTTTTGTACACATTCCAGGGAGTGTTTATGGGTGGCATTATTATCATCTTTTATCATTTTTAGCGACTTACACTTGATCGATTTTTCTGAAATTTTGCACACATATTGAGCTGTCATGATTTTATATAATTTCGTGATTAGAAAAGTGGGCGGGGCCACGCCCATAAAAAGTTATAATTTTGAGGTACTTGCACTGGACTGATTTTTCCGAAACTTTGCACACATATTGAGCTGTCATGACTTAATAATTTCTTGACTAGAAAAGTGGGCAGGGCCACGCCCTAAAAAGTTATAATTTTCAGCCACTTGAACTTCACCGATTTTTCTTAAACTTTGCACACATAATGAGCTGTCATGACTATACAGTTTCGTGATTAGAAAAGAGGGCAGTGCCACGCCCATTAAGGAAGTTATAATTTTTAGCTTTTTGCACTTGATATTCAATTAAAATTCTGAATGCATTTTTATTCAACTCGCGCCGGGCTTTTCTATTATCATATAAAAGCATCATTAATATTATAAACACAACATCTCAACATTTTAAAATGACAACTCAATTATTACCTTTTGAGTTGTCTTTTTTAGAAAATTACATTTGCGCTTTATGTCCGACAATCATATGCAAACAAATTTTAAAAAATTTCTATGAATATTAATGATTATTTATTTATGCATTAATTATAATGCCACAGTTTGATTATTAACGCTTAGCGCCTTTAGTTGTGGTTTGTGTTCTGTGTGGCGGATTTATTATTGACATAAACAATGCTGATTTCTAAAGAAAACTATCATTAATTACCACAACAGATTTTCAACAGGGAAAAAAGCAACTCAATGAAGAGAAAGAAAAAGAGCAAAAACAGATAAACGTTCATTTTTCAGTTGTCACTGTCATTCAGTAGAACCATGGTATAACATGGTAAAAGGAAACATGCTTGTTTTATGCTTTAATTCGTTATGGTTGCCCTACCTCATAACGACAGAGAGTAAAGTTTAATGTAAAGTTAAACAATTTAGTAATTATTTAGGATATTGTCCTAAGAGATTTAATATTTTAATTTATTGGTTGTTGGCTTAAGGCCAACAGGCCCAGTTATGCATTTAACTGGGTAAAGGTCTACTGATGATCGGGCTTAATTACCAGTGAAATGCACATAAGTAGAGCAGCATAAATTAAAAAATCAATAAACGAAAATATTTTTTATGTAATTCTTTTATTTTTGTAATTTTTTATGGAAAAATTGTTTTCAGAAAATAATTTTTAAAACATTTTCTTAAAACAACTGAAGTATGTAGTTTATCGAAAATAATAAATTATGGAACATTTGCTGTCAAGTTAAAAATTATTAAATTTTTTTTTAAAGGACGCGAACTTATAAAAGCTGGCCTAAGAACAAATTCAAATAAATTCACCGCAATCACAAAAACTAACATCCAAAAAAATACTTTAAAAGATAATACCCTTCGACTTCACGTACATAGGTATAGTATCCACATTATAGTTTAGCCTAAATTTCAGATTTATTGTCATACTCCATTTTCTTTCATTCATGGGGTCGAACCATCTATGATTTTTTATTCTTACATAGTAAGTTGTATTGTATTAGTCAAGCCCTTTCATTTGATAACCATATTGGTGGTGTTAAGAAAAAAAAATTATCCGCCATTTTGTTTAGGGCGCCATATTTAGTTTTATCCTTTTCAAAGTAAGTATTATACTGGTCAAGCCTATTCATCTGATATCTATATTTTGGTGGATAAGGGGACAACCGTAATTGCTATATATGACCCACGTATTGCCATTTTATTTAGAACGACATCTTGAATTTTTAGTTTTTATAGCCAATGTATACTATTGGCAAAGCCCTTTTGCTTGAAACCAATACTTAGGGGCTTAAAGCGGGTGCATTTTTTATGTCTATAAAGTATCCAAGGGCTGAAAAATTTTCATTTCTATGGTAGAAATATGAGAGAAAACAGAGGCAGTCTTGTTCATTTGCTCATATCTCAGAAAGTTATAAGGAGATTGCGCTGGATTTCAACACCGGTTCATTCCCGGATATTTACAAAAGAATGATTTCATAAAGAGATCTGCATTATATGTGGGGGCCTCTAAAAATTAATTTCAACCAACGCATGTGCAAACAGAGAGCTTTATTTATATTTGACACCACAGGTGAAAGGTATACAATTTTTTTTATGCTAGAAAATTGTGTGAAGCATATTTTGCTAAGTAATAATTTATAAAAATTTCCTATAAAGAGAATATTATTTAATTATTACTAAATATTGGGAAACAATTTTTTGTTATTTAAAACTACTATTATAGTGCACTTAATTTGGTCAAGGTGAGAGGTTTTTCAATTTCAAATTAGTGAAACGAAGTCAGTTTGTTATTAAAATTTTTTAAAGCAAAAATTTTTATTGTACCAACGAATTATTTCATATTCCTTATAATATAATAAATTTTTTTTTTTTAATTTTTTTTATGAGATAAAAAATACATACAATTTTTTGTCTTAAAGCAATCGAGAAAATATGTATGCATTTAAATAGAAATCAAAATGATCCAAAATTAGTTATTAAAAATTATGTCTTATCTGCAAAATTTCCATTTATGTATTTATTTTAAAGACCACAATTCAATAATGTTACAAAGCAATTAAAATTTGATTGACAACTTTTTTTCAGCAACTAATAACTCTACAAAATCAAAACAATATAAGAGTAAAATATGAAAATGTTAACTAAACAAAAAATAAAAACAACAAATTACAAACAAATGATCAAATAGACTAAATCTTAGTGCAAAGGAAATACAAGAAAAAAATGTGGTATATGCGAGTATAAAAAATTAAACCGTCTCCGAGAAGACCATTAATAACATTTATAAAATGCAGCCAAAACAAACCAAAAACATTAAAAAAGTCTGAATGAAATAAAGGAGCAAACAAAACACCAAAGACTTCTTTTATGCTTAACCCTCTAATATTTCGGTTGGTTTTCATAGTAATTTTTTTGTCTTTTCCAGCCACTATAACGTATTTATTACACTCCTTTTACCCTTTTTCCTAACGTACTAAACAACCAGTCGTCAGTCATTTATTCATTCAGTCATCTCTGCATTAAGTCTATCTGAAAATCATGCATCATGACAAGCAAACGAAAGAGAAGAAATAAAAAAGAAACGAAAATTAACTCAAGTAATAAAAGTATGAATGTGTAGTTAAAATTACGTTAAAATATCTTTAAAAATAATAATAGTGTTGCCAACATAGCATATTTAAAAATACATTTTATAGCAGACAGTTATTACTTCCACATTTCTTTTCTTAAAATCTAAATTTGCTTAGCAGTGGTACAGTAATATTTTTTTTTATAAACTTTTACTATTTAGATGTTACTAATGTACTAATTTCCGAAGATATTGAAAAAAATAAGCTTTTGGTTTTCTGTTGAATGTCACTAGTTCCAATCTAAGATAACGTACCAAAATTTCATTTCATACATAGTTTTGATAATAATATTTTGTAATAAAGTTACAGACATACTAATTGGATTAATAATGAGGGCTATCATATCTTATTGTCATTCCGTCATAATTTAAAAACAATTATTATAAAAAAATGTAAGCATTTTGCAGTTCTTTAATGGAAAATGTTTATAAAATATGTATCACTTTCTTTGTATTTATAACTTCAATATGCTAGTAAAATATTTTCGTAAATGTAGTCTTTCAATTCAAGTGGGCGTTAAAGTAGGCGTGTCGCAGTAGTTTCTGCTAAAAACCTCAACTCAGATATTTCAATATAGAGTCCGTTATTCTTCCAAAATCATTATGCATAGAGAAATTATATGAATTCGAGATAAAGCGTTATATGTGAGGTGGGCGTAAAAGTGGGCGTGTAACATTTATTTTTCGTTAGTAAAAAGTCTTTGACCAAAAAGCAGTGGTTGCAAAATTTAAGTTTTGATCTATAACTCCTTTCCTAATGCATAGATTTGGGAAACATACATTTAAAATTTTATAGCTCTACAAAAATGCGTTTGGATACAATTTCATTTTATTCGAATTTTCATTTTATTTGAAAAAACAATGTTTTTTGACCTGCTCTTGCATTAAGACTATAACTATCTTTCTAAGATTCCGATTTAGACCATTTTCAATACCAAACAAATCTTGTGTATAAGAAATATTCTGGAAAAATCGGTCCGACCTCAATCGTGCTTCCAACAGACGGACAGACGGACGGACATAGCTAAATAGTCACCAAATAAAAAATGGATATTTCGATGAATCATTTTTTGGTGTCGGCTATAAAAATAATATTACAGTTTTTCTTTTCTTTATAGTGGTCAATGACAAGAAATATTTTTTTTCTAGCATGATCACTTAATTGAATTTTAAAGCTCTTCATATGTATTCACCTGATTCAACCAAGGAGCAAAGTATCTAAATATTATTTTCAATCTATATCGGTTAATCATACTATTATTTTATTGTATTCCAATTAGCTTAAATTATTATCGCTTCTGCCTTGGACAATTCTGTGGCTTGGAGCTAAAAGGGCCAATGTCAAAATATTTACTTTTGAGAAAATTGGAATTGAACTTTAACTTTTATAGATGCTTTCATAGTGACATTGGCCAGCATTTTATTTATGAAGCTGTTCTGGGTTAAGTATAACTTTAGCTGTTTTACCATAATGAAATAGAGCAAAAAAACAAATCTAATGCAATGATTAACTCAAAAGAGCAAAAAAGTGACATTGGCCCTTTTAGCTTCAAGCCACAGAATTAGTTTAAATGTTTTTCATAATAAAAATTTAAGGCTTCTGCCTTAAACATGTATGAGATAGTCGTTCTCTTTTATTTCGATGACCAATTTGATTCCACCTTTGCCCCTGTATTTCAATGTTTATTAAAATTTGAATTATATGTTGCCATAATATACGGCTTTATATAGTATAAGGCCGAGAAAATCAAAGGATTATTCCAAGCTGTTTGTTTGCATTTAGCTGCACATATGGGTGCGTCATCTAATTTTCTATATTTCCATCTAATAGGCAAAACGTATTTTTTTCTGCTGAACTGGTTTCAAATCGCTACTCTATTCTACTACTCTTTTCTCAATATAAGGGTTGTATCGAAAAAAATTTGTAATTGCATTAAGTTAAATAAAACTCAAACCATGCATATACATATGTATGTCAGATACTATTATTTTTAAACTCATTAATTTTCAATTGTTATTATGATCAAAATGGACTGCGAAAAGAAGTACGTGAAAATATATTTAAAGCTTTTCAAAAAAATCCCTCATGGACTTTAAAAAAGTAGTAACAAATTTGAAAATTGACCCTCGAACTGTTTCAAATGCCATTAAACGGTATAAGGAAGACCTAAGCATTGGAATAAAACCTGGATCAGGAAATAACAAAGGACCAAGGGATATTGGTAAGGTAAAAGCAGTCGAGCAACTGTTTCAGAAAAGCAGCGCATAGGATGCAATGCTCTAATAGATTTGTCCAAAGGGCCAAAGCTTATGCTGGGCTGAAGACATACAAAGTTCAGAAAGTTCCAGATTGCAATTCGTTAAAGAACTTAGAAGCAAAAAAAAAACGAGCGAAGGCAGATTTTATAAAAAAAAAAAATACACCTGTTGTGTGATGACAAAACATAAGTACTGGTAGACTTTTCGCTCTCTACTTTCCGGCCAAGATTTTTATGTTGCTGATGACAGAAGTAATGTTCAGGAAGAGTTCCGAACAAAAAAAAATAAACAAAATTCCTTAAGAATTTTCTCGTGCGGCAAGCTATTTCCACTTGTGGCAAACTAAGCCAAGCATTTTCGGCATCAGGCACTATAAACACAGAAATTCATATCACGGAGTGCCTACGAAAAGACTTTTACCTTTTTTGAGACAGCACCAAGTTCCTACATATTTTTGGGCTAATTTGGCATCATGTCGCTATGGGAAAAAGGCACTTGAGTGGTATTCAAAGAATAATGTAATTTTTGTACCACGAGAGGAAAATCCACCTAACTGTCCAGAACTTAGGCCTGTGGAAAGGAACTGGGCTCTTGTAAAACAACGAATTGAAGAACATAGGAAAGGTGTCCGATTTTAAGTGTAGATGGACCACCTCATCCAAAAAGGTAACAGAAGCAACTGTAAAATATTTAATGAAAGGACTTCCGAAAAAAGTCGATAATATTATAAATACAAAGTAATAAATTAAGATTCTTTTACGTTGTTACATTCTCCTGTAAAATTACAATTATTTGAGTTATTTGAGTTTCTACTTGTGACCAACGATATGTTTGTTGCTTTTATTTGCTTGTTTTGCGTATTTTTGTATACTTGCTACAAAAATTATATTTGACAATATTTATTTTATTGATTAATTTTTATTTTAGTATTTTTTGTATATATGCTAAAGCATATGGGTCTGACGTCACTAAAATGTTCAGCACTTTGATTACATTTTTTATATGGTAGTAGTGGCTGCATAAAGTAAGATTTCGATATTACACGAAATGTATTTTAGTAAAAAATTCCAAATAAAATACATTTGGCCGAAGCGGATACATTTATGCTTTATGATGATGTCAAAATTACATCACAGCCACATGCGTGACAAAATGAGTTAGAATTACGTCACAGTCACATGCGTTTGTGACTTTTTACATGTCGTGTACTACAGTCTTTACATTTATCGATTTAGTCGTGTAGAGAGAGACTAGAGGACTCACACAAGTGTTTCATTACCACTTTCAACAGTTCAAACTGATCAAGTTAATTCCTTGAGGATCTATAATGAAAGAGTTTTATTGTTTAAAGTCAGCTATCGACTTTCACTTTGTAAGGTTTTTGTTATTTTTAATCTTAACACTTCTTAGTAGTCCCTGATTTTATAATTTTAGGTTCACAAGCTCAAATAATACAAAAAGTAGCAAAAGTAAAAGTGTGTTACTTTTTGTTCCCCCAAATGATTTTCTGTTCAAAATTTAAAAGAACCATTTTTGCCCTTATGTTTTACTACCTCAAACTGGACCAATAAAAAATATAAATAAAGTGTAAAAATTATTTATTATTATTTTGTATTTTTTTCAGATTTAATTTTCCGAATCGTGTTACACCACCATGCAAAGGGCATTTCATAAACAATAAAGTTATTTAATTTTTTCACACCTTTTTGTGCACAATTGAATACCTAAATATTTTAATTAAAAATTTTTCTATATACTATTAAAGGCCATGACTGACTATCAGATTTAGTCGTTCGATATGTCAAAAATTGTATGTGTGTTTAGAAAGTGTGATAGTGTGGACACAAAGTGCACATGTGTGACAGATTTTTTGACAAGTGTGTCCGATTTGATAATCTTTTGAAAATTTTCATAAAATAATAGTTTCTGTGCGATCAGAGTTGCTTTTTCTAAGCAAGTATGACAGTGTGGCATCCAATATCACATTTTGTTGCGATTTTTTCATGTAGGACAGAAAACTATCAGATTTTGATTTGACATAATCGCACGACTTTGTAGAATAGTCAGTCATGGCCTTAAGAGGCGTCGATCCAGCTTACCTGCATTGGGGGAACGTTTTTTCAAATACATGAAAAAATAATTTGAGTGGAGGGGGTTATGGTCAAAATATATATTTTTTTCTTCTTTTTTACAAACACCTGACTATTTATTTTATGAGTATTTAATGCTGTTTCCAGATAATAGTTTATAATTTTTTACCTATAATCCTTTGAGTTTCCAAAAATCTCTCCTAGTGCATCAAATAAAAGTTAAATTTTTGTGTACCTTATTTTTTGACAGTGCGTTAACGAGTTCATTAGTAAGTAAATCAGTAAATCATGTTACCCTTTTGTATATAAGTTAGCTGTAAGTATATATAATTCAGCTTAACCGTGTACAGCGTTCATATTTAATCTTATTTATATATCTAGCTTTTCTATAATTTAGTTTTGGTAACACTGGATAAGAACAGTTGAAAAAAATTATATTTAATAAAGTAAAGGCAGTGTAGAATGAAACGTGCAAATTTAAAGAATATTTTATACAAAACTAAAACAGAAGTACGAATTTCGAATTACAAAAAAAAAATAATATTTATACACATTAAGGCAAATTCAAACGAAAGTACATTATAAATTTGTTTGCTAAGTTATTAAATGTTTATATTATTATGCATTTTAGGGTGATAATAATAATATAAGAAAGTTTCAATACAATTTAAATTTATTCTATTTACTAAATAGAGTACAACTGTGCCAAGAAATAGATTTTACGTTTTTCCAAGTAGCGGTACATATATGTTCTTAGAAACACTTTAATTTATTTAACAAAAATTTAAACTGTTTCAAGACTTTCTTAAGCTTAAAATTGCATAGCCTTTTCAGAACACCCTCGTTTGTTCATCAATGCACATACACACTAACACGTTTACTTATTAATGCTCATTCTTACACGAACTTCGGCTCTCACATATACATATGTATGTATAGATAGCAGTGCCTGAAATAGTGAAATAGACAAGAAGGATAAACGCCAAACCACAATTATTCATTCGCACAATGCCACAAAAACGCTCAGCTATTGTGAAATGAGGCGGAAGCGTCTTTCATAGATGCGGCAGTGAGAAACTACAATAACAAAATAAAAGAACAATACAAACTTACACACAAACTCATACACACAGCAATGTTAAAGTTGAACTCACAGCCAACATAAAAAAAATAATATCCTTTTTAAAAGAAACCCAGTAAAAATCAACGATAATACAAGCAACTGGAGCAAGAAGGTTGCCAACTGTTGAAAATTTGATTAAAGAATGAGTAAATAAGTAATTATAAGGCTGTCTTACGTGTTTGTGTGTCATAGTGACACATAATTGAATTTAAATTAAAGGCCTTGTGTTAACTTGTGTTAATCATGTGCGTGTTTTGGTAACAACTAGCAAAAACGACAAATTTATTTGTAATTGTTATTATTAACGTAATAGATTTTTATTAGGTTGAGAAGAAAATAAAAACAAAATTTTTTTCAATATAAAAGTTAAAAAAAAAAAACTTTTTATTAGTTTTTAATTAATAACAATAAATAATAACATTTTATAGAGTTTTTATTAAAATCTTTATTTATATAAAAATTTCAGGGACCGCAAATAACAGTTATTTTGGAATTTTAAAACAAAAAAAGCATATAGAAGTAAATGTCGGAAAACGAATTCAAGTATACCATATTGATCCTTATGCATTAGTCTATGATAAAATATGTTGTTTTTTAAAATTTTGATTTTTATTTTTTCGAGCAAGAATAAAAGTTATTTTTTGTTTTTTATTTTTTTGATCAAAAATAAAAGTTACTTTTGCTTTTTTTTTTTGATCAAAAATAAAAGTTATTTTTTGATTTTTATTTTTTTGAGCAAAAATAAAAGTTATTTTTGATTCTTATTTTTACGAGCAAAAATAAGTTATTTTTATATTTTTTATTTTTTCAAGCCAATATCAAGTATACTTTAAACATCACAATTTAGTTTTACTATCATGAGAGCTTCCAAATTGTCCACTCACAAATTGTACCGCAACTCTCCTAGAACCAGTTTTAGGGCTGAAAAGGATCTCTCTAGAGTAACTTGTGTGGCAGGTAGAGAATGCACAATGTAGCCAGAGAAGTACATATTTCTCACTGTTGTTTTAAAAACTTTTCAGCAATCTATATGATTGATTACTAAATACCTGAAGAACTTCGTAACTCAAGCAAACCAGCGCCCACCATTGATATAGAATACATAGTATACAAAAATGTGAGAAATCACAAAAAATGTGATAATCGTGGGGATTTTTTATGCACATTAAAATAAATATTTGTTATTAACTAAATTATTGTAACACGTACATTTCGTTAGAAATAACTTTTAATTTTGCTCAAAAAAATAAATATCAAAAAATTACTTCTATTCTTGCTCGAAAAAATAAAAAACAAACAAGAAAGAGCACTATATTCGGCTGTGCCGAATCTTTTATTCCCACCACCAGTTTTCCGTTCTTTTGTAGCTAGGGTTTTTTCCGTAATTTTTTGTTTCCCAGAATCCCGCCGCAAAACAAATAAAAAAGTAAATTTGTTTATAACTAGTAAAAAAAAACTTTTTATTAAAAACCATAAAATAGTTTATAATGTAAGAGAAACACTTTAAAACTATAAAAATTAATAAAGAAACTTGAATTTAAAATATAAAAAAAAAATATAATAAGTAAAAATATTTTTATTGACAAAAATATTATTCTCTAGATACGAGATCAAATATGGGTACAAAAAACAAAAATACAGGTACTTCAGCTTTGAGATCTAAAATAAAATCATTAGAACTCAATTTCAATATAAACAATATAAACATCTTCTTTCGAATCGTAGTTACCTTTTCTATTTCCCGGGATCCCGAAAAATAATCCCGGGAAATCGGGAAGATTAAATAACTCAAATTCTTGGGAAAAAACCCAATTTATAGTACAAAATGTACTTGTTTATTATTAACAGTAATCGCTATGCAATAATATCTTTATACTAAAATGTGCACCACTTTCTTTGTATAACTTCGATATGCTAGTAAAATGTTTTCGTACATTTAGTCTTTCAATGAAAGTGGGCGTTAAAGTAGGCATGTTGAAGTTGCTTCCACTAATGAATGCAACTAAGATGTTTTAATATAGTCCTTTATTATTCTAAAACTTTTATTCATACAAAAATTAAATGAATTTGAGATTAGCCGTTATATGGGAGGTAGGAGTTAAAGTGGACGTGTCACCTAAATTATAGTGGGCGTGTCACCTACATTTTTCGGCGTAAAAATGACATTGACTAGAAGGATATCTGTAGTAAATTTCATCATCGTAGCTTTAATTTTGTCAGTTTTATGAGCTTTTAAATTTCATTAACAGTAGATAACGTGAAAAGTGGTCATAATAGTAGGCGTGTCGAAGTTGTTGTAGTCTTTCAATGAAAGTGGGCTTTAGAGTGGGCGTGTTCAATTTGTTTTTACTAATGAATTGAACTTAGATGTTTCAATATAGTCCTTTATTATACCAAAATCTTTATTCATGGAGAAATTATATGAATTTGACATAAACCGTTATATGGGAGGTAGCCGTTAAAGTTGGCGTGTCACCTAAACTTCTTGGCACAACAATTACATTAGAAGGATATATGTAGCAAATTTCATCATCGTAGCTCTAATTTTGTCGGTTTTATGAGCCTTTAAATTTCATTAACAGTAGATAACGTGAAAAGTGGGCGTAATAGTAGGCGTGTCGAAATTATTTTCAAAAATGAATGCAAATTAGCTGTTTCAATATAGTCCTTTATTACTCTAAAATCCTTATTCGTAGAGAAATTTTAGGAATTTGAGTTAAGACGTTATATGGGAGGTGGGCGTAAAAGTAAGCGTGTCACATTTATTTTCCGTTAGAACAAAGCACTTGACCAAAAAACGTTGTGCGCAAAATTTCAGAGTTTTTGTATTTAAATATACCGAAAAATACACTGTGTGGTATAAATTTTCGTACATTTTGATCTATAACTCCTTTCCTAATGCATAGTTTTAGGCAATTTTGTGAAAAAAATATTGTTTTTACTCAGGAAATATACATTCGAAGTTTCATGACTCTACGTTAATTTGTTTGGACACAATTCCATTTTATTCGATGTCCGAAGGACGCTGTTTTTTCGACCTACTCTTGCTTTACGAGCGTTAACTCTCTTCCTAATATTCCGATTTAGCCCATTTTCAATATTAAACAAACTTTGTTTACAAGAAAGATTCTGGCAAAATTTGAGCCCTCTAGCTTTTTCGGTGCGACCTCTATCGTGCTTTCAACAGACGGACAGACGGACGGACATAGCTAGATCGTCATAAGATCAAACCCCAATTCAGAATAAATATACTTTATGGGGTCTAAAATAAATATTTCGATGTGTTACAAACGGAATGACAAAATTAATATACCCCTACCATTTTCTTGGTGGCGGGTATAATAACTGTTATCATCTGATTTTTATGAAAAAAGGAATATTTGTTACGGTCCCTGAAAAATTTACTTTAAGAAAATTTTCTCTGCATGTTTTTCATACAAAAAATCATCTTAGAGGTCATATATAATTAGTCGCATGCGGTGCAATTTTTTAGCCGCACGTTAATATAAAGTATTTTTTATATTAACACAAAAATTAGAAAATATATATTTTTACCATCTGAAAGAGCATTAATATCTAAAGCAACAAAACTTGTTTTTCACCATTTTTCACCGAATCCCGCTCCATGAACGGTGTTTGCTCCAGACTAGAAAACAATTTCATAATGTAGACGAGCAATTGCCGACAATCCTCATCACATAATCTTACGAATATCTACAGACTAAATTCCACCGTTTCATCTATACTTAAGTTGTGATTGACTGTGATCCTCAATGCTAGATATTCTCCTACTACATTCACTGCTGTCTTATAGTTCTCTAGGTATATTCTACGAGCATCTTCATCCTCAATCTGCATCTTTTTCACATTATTTTTGTTCATCTTATCGTATTCTGACTAAAAGTGAGTACTTTTATTGCACGCCTACTAAGAGGCTTCTTAAACATTATACAAGCCTGTCTACAACTGGGGCCAAATTACGGCATTCGATCACGATCGAAATTTTACTCGAACGATCGAGTTTGCTGTGCTTTAGGTATAGAGATTCTTATAAATATTTCAAATTTCGATCACGTTCGAATGCCGTAATTTGCCCTTTGATTTTCTCCAAACACCTAAGCACTAAAGAATAGGAATATTTCTTAGTCTGTGTTTAAGTGCAATGCGAATTCTCTGCACTTGCACCTGATACTTCAACAAGTGATCCAACGCATTCAGCAAACCAAACACCTCTGCCTAATAGACAAACACGTTCTCCTTAATTCTCAATGTTTAAGATAAGCCTCACTCTAGTGAATATAAGGGACATATCAGTAAAGATGAGTTCCCTAATCCCTTTATATACGGGGTACAGGATTCTCCTCCTATATCCCAAATTCGACCAAAAGTAATAACATTTTCCGGCGCTTTGCATTCGTTTCCCTTATGAGTAACGGCAGCGATCCTAGCATTGCTTTTATTGCTTAAATTGGTGAAATATGTACCGCACCACCAACTTCTCCTAATTATTTCTAAAAGACCCTTGGCCAATAGACAACAGCTGCGTAGGTAATTGTTGATCATACCATCAACTTTTACATCAAATGTAAACTAATACAATTTTTTCTCTCTAGTATTTTCCAGAATAATAAAAACACTTAATGATATGATAAGCTGGTAACCCTGTTTAACCGCAGTATCATTACCACAACTAAGTTGAATTAAAGATATAGTGTAGGGGAAGGAAAGTAGCGGAAAAAGAAAGCTCAAATTAAAAAAAATGTTTACGATACTTCTGGTACTTTATAAAAATGCATGAAATGCCACAAAAATGACATTGCAGTAGTGTGTTACAATGTTAATATCAATGAAAGAAAGAATAACATAAAACACGAACAAAATGAAAATATTAAACAAAAATATTCACAAATAAGTAGAAATAAATATATAGTAGGATTACACACTTTTCTTCAAAGAGTAAATACAAACCGAATAATTAAAAAAACGGGTTCCTAATAACATGTCATGGCCAGCTTAAACCTAAAAATGAGGTAGTGTTATTAGGACAACTAACAATGAATGGAACGGAAATTAAGTAAATGCATAGTATAAGTAAACATTTTAAACTTATTTTTTAAAGCAATAATTAAGTCCCATATAATTATCCTAATGAGAATAATTTATGAGTTTATATTTTTAAATGAAATTTAACACATTCAAAGTAATAACAAAAATAAATCCAATGAAAACATATAGTTTTTCTTTGTGCCTTTTTTAATAATAATAATTCATAATCGAAAAAAATCAATCAACAAACTATTAAGGCCACTTAACTCAAATAATATAATTTCTAATTTCTGCTTTTGAAATAGAAAATTTTTCTTAAAATTTAAAAACAATTTTTATGTGTAAATAATTCTTTAAAGAAAAAACACAGTAAAATTTAAAACTAACTGAAAAAAGTTACCTGCTTCCCAACATTTCTTTTTACTGGCACAATTAACACATCCAAACTGAGTTAAATGAAAGAGACAAAATTTGAAATATATAATTTAACTCTCTTGAACTAAATTATATGGTTTATGTGGATTGAACTATATATAAAAAATTTCAAGTTGTTGTGCTTTTATTCTTAAGTATACATAAATTTAAAGCAGTTTCTTAATAACGGATGTTTATATTGGACAAATATTTGACGAAATAGACATAACCACATTTATGTATTTATTTATGGCCTAGAAAATAAATGCATATATTCTTTAAAAAAATTGCAATATTTATCACTTTTTGAATGTTTTGACTTAGCACAAAAGTATCAACTGAAACAGTAAACAACACAATTAAAATACACTCATATCCCGGTTTGCGTCGCTAATTGTGACCGGAAAAACGAGACGCAGACTGAAACGACGGAAACCGAATCGCAGTTTTCCGACACTCATAATTTTAGTTCAAAAAATTGTTTTTTCAATAGATATACAAATATTGTATTATTATTTTTGTATTAATAGTTTTTATTAAAAAGAATTACAGTTCATGAAAAACACTTGGAAAATATAACAATACTTAATATTAAGATTAAAATTAAAATAAGAAATTAAAATAGAACATAAATTAAAACGTAAAAGTCTATAAGCGTCTTTGAGACGCTGATTTAAAACGCTTAAAAATATCCTGTTTTTATTCTAAGCTTATTTGCTTCCTCTTTCTTCACCAAATGTAGTTTGGAACTACTAACGAAGGCAAACTTGAAAACAAGGAAATCTCCTTTATCTATGTGTATTGGCTTTGTTCAAACATTTTCAAATTAAAGGCGCAAATCGAAGCACTAACGACACAACTTTGAAGCCATGGGAAGCAAACAGAAGCAAAAACGACGCAACATCGAAATCACGGATATTTTAAAAAGACGCAACTTCGAAACGACGCAACTACGAAACGACGCAAACCGGGGTATGAGTGTATATACATTTTAAAAATTACTTAAATAAATTTAATCACGCCTATAATTAAAATTTGGAATTAATGTAATTAATGTTAGATAATTACTGGCTCGGTAGGCTCCCAATCTTTTACCATAATTCTGAATCATCTATTTTTTAAATTATTAACAATTGTTGATATCTGCTCAACTATGTTGTTTTCAAGCTCTCGAACTATTTTAGGATTATTGCCGTATACTTTCGATTTCAATAAAGCCCCACCAAAAATAATCTAAAGATGTCAAATCCCACGATTTTGGTAGCCAATTCATTTGTCCTTTATGAGAAATAATGTGATTTTCGAACCTTCCTTTCAAATGATAAATTTGTTTCTCTTATGTATGGCAAGTGTCACTATCCTGTTGAAAACGCGAGTCTCCAGTAATAAGTCGCAATCTTTTGTTTTGTCGTCTTTGTAATTTCTCTATATTAGAAGCAGAAGCTGTTCCCCATAGTTGGATTCCATAGGTCCATATTGGCCTAATAATAGCTTTGTAAAGTAGAACCTTGTAGTTTAGTTTGAGAGCAGAATGAGAACAAAGAAGCCACTGAAGTTGTAGTGTTTTGAGTTTGAGTTGCATAGATTTAGATTCGATATGTTGAGACCAGGTAAGGCGTCGATCAAGGTGTATACCAAGATATTTTATATGATTTTGCTATGGGATAGCGATGTTATTTATCTTCAGGTTAGGACAGTTACCCTTTCTCAAGGTGAAAGTGATATGTGCGCACTTTGGTGGGTTTACTTTTATTTTCCATTGGTTGAGCCATTTTTCGAGTTCTTTAATATGATCCTGCAGGCAATTAGAAGCAATTACTGGATTTTTATCTATGCTCATAAATGCTGTGTCATCTGCAAAAGTTGACGTGTGCATTAAGTTATTGGTGGGCATATCTGATGTACAAATTATATACATGAGAGGACCAAGTATACTGCCTTGGAGAACTCCTGCTGCGATTTTTCTTGAGTCCAAGATATAGTCTTTATACTTTACTAAAAAATGACGATCCAATAAATAATTTCGCAGTAGTTTGTGGGTTTTTTGGGGTAACAAAGAACCTATTTTATGTATAAGCCCATCATGTCAGACCATGTCAAAGGCTTGAGAAATGTCTATGAAGAGTGATGAGCAATAGTGTTTGTCCTCAAAAGCCTGTCTGATAAGATTAACTATGCGATGAACTTGTTCTATTGTGCCATGATCTTTTCGGAATCGAAATTGATGAACGGGAATGATGTGGTGGTCGTTTAAATATGGGGTCAACGCATTTAAAAATATTTTCTCAAAGAGCTTTGATAAAATTGAGAGTAAGCTTATCGGGCGATAAGACGACACTTGGCTAGCGTCTTTACCTGGCTTAGGTATCATAGTAATGTCTGATATTTTCCATGATTTAGGGTAGAAACCGGTTCTTAAGATGGAATTGAATATGAATTAAATCAGCTTAAGGGCAGATGTTGGAAGTTCACGTATCATTTTTCCTGAAATTTTGTCTATGCCAGGGGATTTATTTGTTTTCAGTTTTTTGACCGTTGAAGTTAGGAAAGAGAAACGAATTTTCATTGGGGAAACAACACGAACTACAATATCTCGTAAAGTTGTGCATGAGCTGGAAATATTAGGCGTAAATACTTTTTCGAGATGATCAGCAAAAACCTCAGCTTTGTCTTTATGGGACCTAGCCCACTTACCATCGCTAAGCCAAATTGCAGGTTCGCATCTAATTAGGTTTTTCAGTATTTTGGTGGCCTTCCAAAGACTATAATCCGTGAATTTAGTTGCGTCTAGACCTTCTAAATATGCTTTTAGAGCTGATTGTTTATTCTCCAAAAGAGCACTATGAAGGGTTCTTTGACAGTGATTTAGTTGTATTTTCAAGGTTGGCGAGCGGTGTAGTTGCCATTATCTTCTTAGATTTCTCCTTTCCTTTATAAGGTTTTGAATGGTTGTTGAAAATTTATTCTTAGTGACGTTATAGCATTTAAAAGGTGTAGCTACTTTAGCTTCAGTTAATAACGTTTCCGAGCGCTCATGAAAAATTATTATATGCCGGAATTTCTTTGATTATGACATAGATAAACAAAGTAACCCAATTTATGTTGGTTTGAAGCACAACCATTTAACCCTTGTGTTAATACCCAACTTTATCCACATTGCTGAGCACCCGGGGTACCCATATACTATAATATAATCATAATCAATATTTTTGTAAAATAAAAAGAAATTTTTATTTAAAAATATCAAATGATATTTTACTAAAATATGATTTTTTGACTTTAAATTGCATAACGGTCAAGATTTTAAATTTTTTGTACAGGACAGTATTTTTTAGTATTAAGCTTCGTACACACGGTTGTCAGATCGTACAATATTGTGTGAAAAATTGGTAGCAAATGCCTTACAACCGTGTGAACTGGCAACGTTTGCATAACAATGTTGGCAGAAAAGTCATTGTCATACCATTGATAGACGGCAACCTGACAACAATATTGTCAGATATATTGCAATCGTCTGAACAACCTTCATCGTTATTGTCAGACCATTGAAACATGTTGTCAGATAATTTTATATTGGCAGATGTACAAGTTTTGTGCATATGACAATGGCGTCATTGTCATACAAGTTAGTGATGTCAGATGTATAAAATGTTGCTTTTAGTATTGTTGAATAGAATGTTGTTTTTAGGAAGGAATATTATATTTATACATAAAAACAATTAAGAACGTTATATTCGACCATGACTAATCTACTATATATGTCACCAGCACTCGCTTGAATTATGCAGATATTAACTTTGTCATAATTTACAAAGAAAAGTTGATAGCAAAAATATACATACATATGTTTGTAGTATATGCATAAATATATATAAACACTATAATCATAGACGTCTATACATACATATACAAACTACATAATCTCGGACTTCTATACGTTCATACATACTTGCATATACGAAATAATACATGCTAACTATGCCTTTTTATTTGATACCAATATTATAGAGAGTAAAATTTTAATTATCAAAATATAATTATATTTACTGATTTATAGCGTAATCTAGTTTACTATTCAAGCCCTTTTATTTAATACCCATATTGAATTACAAATATGTAATTCGCCCTTTTGTATTGGACGCCATCTTAAATAAAGAATTTTTGTTAAGCCTACTGTATTTTACAGGTCAAGCCCTTTCATTTGATACCACTATTGATGGCGGTAAGTTTTTAATTACAAAAATCATCTTATGTATACAAATTTGTTCGATATTTTGTCATGGCGTTCATCTTGATTTTTATAGGTTATACATGATATTCTGTATTCTACTTGTCAGTTCCTTTAATTTGATCATAATATTGCAGGGGGTAAATTAGATAAATTTTTAATAACTAAAATTCACTCATTATACAAATTTGTTCGCCTTTCTGTAATGACGGCCATCTTGAATTTGAACCTTTTTCATAATTTTTTTACATAAATTGTATACTAGGAAAAATTTAGGAGATTTTTTAAAAAACGTGGGAATTTTAAGTATGTATCTTCATATGGCATCACTGCAAAACGCTCTTTCAATGCAACAGCTGTTGTGCAAAAAAAAATTGTTAATTTTCTTGCGTGTTTCTTGTTTCAGTTTAGATTTGTGTCAATAAGTGGAGAACAAAATGAAAATAATAAAAATTATTGTAAATATGAAGAGGACGGTACAGAGTATTCCATTTTTAAATTTGTGAAAGCTTTTCTAGATCCCCAGACGCTATCGGAATCTAAGATTGTAAAAAAAACATGACCAAAACAATTTCTGACAACAGATCTGCCAATTTTTTTTATACCGTCATCTGACAACCGTCTAAACTTACAATTTTTTGTCGGACAACATCGTCAGATAATGTTATTGTCAGAACAACATCTGCCAATGAAATTGTCAGCTTTTCTGACAAAAGTCTTACAACCGTCAGAACTGACAATTTACCTTATGGTAGCAATTCTTCATTGTCATTCCATTGTTAGCATATGTTTAGGTGTAGCAATTAAGTAAAATCTGACAACCGTCTGTACAGAGCTTTACAGTTGCACATTTTTTGTCATACATGATATGTAAATTTTTTATGATACAGGAGAACATCAAGTTACCGTTCACATTGTTTTTCGTCAGCGAAATTAACCTCATTGTAGCAGTGAAACTTTTTAATTTTCTTTAACGAAAATTTTGAAGATACATATTATTGTTCGACACACAAATAAAAAAAAGATTGTCTCTCTATGTAGCTTATAACGTTGATCATCCAAGTTCTCAGCGTCAATGGAAGCCTGTAGCTATAACGGAAATTTATTTGTTTTTTGATATCTTGATTTGTGCTGGTGCTTATAATTCCAATACCAACCATACTTTAAAAACGTGGCATTCAAATTCATATCCACTGTACTGCGCGAAAATAGGACTTAACAGATTTCACAACATAATGCGCTTTTTAAGATTTGATGACAACAATACAAAAAGATAATAAATCAGCTCCAATTCCTGACTTATGGACAATTTTTATTTATTTATTTATTTCAAAAAATTTTGAATGCAAACTTCTTCCAAATGTGTAAGCCGTGTGCAAATTTAACAATTGATGAGAACTTTATCCTTATAGAGATATATACCTTCAAAATATAGCTTCACTAGCATCATACATCATTTACTGTGAGAACAATAAAATGATTGCGAAAAATAAAACTGAGAGACTGATAACTGCTTTAAGGCTTCTAATAAATTTGAAAAGCAGGATAAAATAAGAAGAAGAAAAGTTACGGAATCTTGTAACATATGCTACAAGCAAATACAAAAATGAAGACGCAAAGCTCGGAAAAGCTGCGCTAAATGTGCATGGCGAGTTTGTGCTTAACACTCTGAACACGTTTAACATTTTAATTATTTACATAATTTTTTTAATAGTTTTTGATTCTTATTTCCCATACAATTCGTATTGGGTACCGGGGTACCCGGGTGCGCATGTTGCGATGCTTAAAGTTTCAGAAAAATTTTTTTTTTATAAACGGAGCAAAAAATTAAATATAGAAATTTTAACAATAAGTTTATATTGAAGGCAGACTCATTAACACAGTTATGTATCTCATAGGAAAATCCTTTGACCTGGGTTTATATATCCTGGCCATCTTTAAAGATAAAGAAAAAGTTTTCTTCAATGTAATTATCTTAAGTCTTATTGGTTCCTGGGAAAACTTAAGGATTAAGTCGTGACATTATTGCGTGTATTATCAATATGTTAAGGAACAGGTGAACAAAATGCGAGGGAAATGAATAAGAATAACGGGCAAGGTATGTCGAGGAACACCGCGGCGAGATATCTTATCTGTGTTGCTTTGGGTAGTCACCATATATAGTCTACTGAAAATTCCATCGAACGAGATGATGTCTAGATACTGATCGGAGGGAAGAATCCTGACATTTTATGAAAGAGAGCAACAAAAGCTCTGAATATATCTAACAGCTGGGAAAAGGAACGAGGGCTCAATGATAACCCGGAATAGACAGATATCTGTTTACGAGAAATAGAAATATATAAAACCTTTCTTTTGAGATAAAACAATTCACACTATCTATATATATAAAAGTGAAACTCTGTGTGTGTGTGTGTGTGTGTGTTAGCTATAGACTCCGAAACTGTAAAACCGATCGGACTCAAACTTTGGCAAGTTGTTGGACACATACCAGGGAGTGTTTATGGGTAGAAAAAAGTGGGCGGGGCCACGCCCATAATAATTAGTTATCAGTTTTAGCTACTTGCACTTGACCGATTTTTTTGAAACTTTGCACGCATATCGAGCTGTCATCACTAAATAATTTCGTGATAAGAAAAGTGGGCGGGGCCACGCCCCTAAAAAGTTTTAATTTTGAGGTACTTGCACTTTACCGATTTTTCTGAAACTCTGCACACATACTAAGCTGTCATAACCATAAAATTTCGTGACTAAAAAAGTGGGCAGGGCCACGCCCATAAAAAAAGGTTATAAATTAGAGGTACTTGCACCAGGCCGATTTTTCTGAAACTTTGCACACATATTGAGCTGTCATGACTAAATAATTTCGTGATCAGAAAAGTAGGCAGGGCCACGCCCATAAAATCAATTATAATTTTTAGGAACTTGCACTGGTCCGATATATCTGAAACTTTGTACACAAATTGAGCTGTTATGACTTTACAATTTCGTGATTAGAAAAGTGGCCAATGCCACGCCCATAAAAAAAAATTATAATTTTTAGGTTTTTGCACTTGATATTCAATTAAAAATTAGAATGCATTTCGATTCATCAAGGGGCGTAGCAACGCGCGCCGGGTTTGGCTAGTAATAAATAAAAGTCAAATACCAAGAAGTATTTGAATCAAGTTACATTGAGAGTAAAGTGAAATAGATTAAAGAATTTGGCTCAAAAATGACACACTGGCTATACACGAGCGTACTACGGACGATCTAATTTTATGCTTCGATAGTGTATAAATATAAACCTCTTAAAAAATTCCAAATACAGGGCAGCATTAGTATATGCGGTGCCATAAAAACCACACTAACAATGCCTATTGAGAATGTACTATCAATAAAATACAAAAAAAAAATCTTTTTAGTTTTGGTACACCATTTACTATATACAAAATGCAAACTAACTTCAATTTATCACATTTATTTAAAAAATATTTAAGATAAATCCACATTATTTAGTGGTCATTACATCTCATGTGAAAGCGGTATCCATGCTTTTTTGAATACGTCACCAAATTATTTAAAAATAAGTACAAATGAACATATTACATCTACACCTATTTTTTTGAATTAAATGAAACTCACCAAAATTTTTTAGCATTGATTCTGAAATGAATACAATCAAATGTAGCAAAACAATATACAAAAAATAAAAAAATTACAAAATTATAAAAGAGTTGGCCACAGTTTTAATGATTGCTTGATGGAATCAATTTACCAATCAAATCGGGTTTAAAGAAAATAAGTCATTTCTAAACGCACATCAAAATTTTCTAGACTTACAAAAAGAAATAATTGCTTGACATTAAGGGTATAAAATATTTAGCACAGCCGATTACATCAAACTTTCACATTTCTCTATTGTAAAGTAAGTTGCCTTAAATCTCCAAAAATCTATCAACATTTTAATTGACTTCATGCCACAACCTTTTTAATATGCAAATTAAATTATCTCTAAAACCGCTACAAATTATTACTAGCCACAGTATTATACAGGCATGCTTTGTAACAAACAAAATTGTGTTAAAAATTTGATTAAAAAGTTCACGATTTTTTTCAAACTTTCTTTAAGTTATTTCATAAAAAAAACAGAAAAATTAAAATATCATACTCCAACCAAAGCAAGAGTATTTCTAAAAATATAAAAAACTTTTGTATAATAGATTTTTCGATTTTTTAAGTTTTTTAATATTTAAATATAGTCACGTTTTGGACTTAAGTTATTATAGTTAAACTTCTTTATTATATTTCTTGCATTACGGATAAAATTATGAATCACTTTATTCTAATTTAGAATCGTGAAAAAAATATCTTCATCACTTCAAGTGTATGTATGTGAGAAAAGAAAACTCACAGTGTTTGTTGAGTTTGACAGCTATTAGTATGTGTGTATAGATTTGTATGAGTGCTTCATTTTGCCGGTATTCAAGAAGTGTCATAGAATTTTTTGTGCACTCGTTTACTCACTCACTGCTCTAAATAATTTTTATGCAAATGACATTTGTTTAGTTTCATTGTTAGTTTGTTTGGTTGTTTGCTTATCTATATTTCTTTTCGTCTGTTTGCCTGCCAGTTTGTTTTATTCTCTTAATTCAGTTTTCAGTTCAGTACATCATCAAAATCTATAGTCGGCACCGTCATTATGATTTTAGCGTCATCATCATTGTATTGTAATGAAAACATTAAAATCTCCATTATGTTAATCAAGCTGTGAGTGAATAGTCATTATCAACATATTTGGTTATCGTGCATTCAAATGACAAAACAAAAATTTTCATTATAAACACTCACTCACACACTTGCATAGATGGAAAAGCATACATGCATTCATACATACTTAAATGTTTTTGTAAATATATAGACAGATCTCAAAATTTTTGTATATGGTGCACATCTATATATATAAAAGTGAAACTCTGTGTGTGTGTGTGTGTGTGTTAGCTATAGACTCCGAAACTGTAAAACCGATCGGGTTCAAACTTTGGTAAGTTGTTGTACACATACCAGGGAGTGTTTATGGGTGAAAAAAAGTGGGCGGAGCCACGCCCATAAATAATTAGTTATCACTTTAAGCTACTTGCACATGACCGATTTTTCTGAAACTTTGCACACATATTGAGCTGTCATGACTATATAATTTGGTGATAAGAAAAGTGGGCGGGTCCACGCCCCTAAAAAAGTTTTTATTTAGAGGTACTTGCACAAGGCCCGATTTTTTTGAAACTTTGCACACACATTAAGCTGTCATGACTTTATAATTTCGTGACTATAAAAGTGGGCAGGGCCACGCCCATAAAGAAACTTATAATTTTGAGGTTCTTCCACTGGACCGATTTTTCTGAAACTTTGCACACATATCGAGCTGTCATGGCTAAATAAATTCGTGATTAGAAAAGTGGGCAGTGCCACGCCCAAAAAAAAAGTTATCATTTTCAGCTACTTGAACTTCACCAATTTTTCTGAAACTTTGCACACACATATTGAGCTGTCATGACTATAAAATTTCATGATTAGAAAAGTGGGCGGGGCCACGCCCATAAAAAAAAGTTATAGTTTTGAGGTATTTGCTCTGGACCGATTTTAGTGAAACTTTGCACACATATTGAGTTGTCATGACTGAAGCAATTCTTGATTAGAAAAGTGGACAGTGTCACGCCCATAAAAAAAATATCATTTTTAGCTACTTGAACTTCACTCATTTTCTGAAACTTTGCACACAAATTGAGCTGTCATGACTATACATCTTCGTTATTAGAAAAGTGGGCAGTGCCACGACCTTTAAAAAAAGTTATAATTTTAGCTTCTTGCAGTTGATATTCAATTAAAATTATGAATGCATTTTTATTCATTAAGGGGCGTAGCAACGCGCGCCGGGCTTTTCTAGTGCATAATAAAATGCGAATAACTGAGTCAATTAAGATCAGGACCGCAAAGGAATTAATGCAATTTTTAATAGGTGCTAACTTATTTTGTCAGCAGTTAGTTGTAAGTTTTGCTATGACCCAAGTTTTATTAAAGACAAATTAACGTTTGTCCTTAATACCTAAAAAAGTTCCTTAATAATTTTTAAAATTACTCAAGCGACCAACTTAAGTTGTTTTAAAAAACCAATCAAATTAAAGCAGCAAAAACTTTGGAGTTTGCACAGTGCGTAAAATTGATATTTTGGAAATTATTTAGCCATTTTTAAATAGCTGGTCCTATTTACCTTTTTAAAAATGGAGATGATAATAAGTTTATATTCTTCAACACCTACATTAATATAAAGAAAATATTTTCCAACAAAAAACCGTTCACACTTTTTTGATTAATACTTATTTTATTTTGTATTATTTTCCTTAAGCAAACAAAATCAAAACATATTACCATGAATTTATATTGAAATTGGATTGGATTTAAAATAAATTTTAAGACTTATTTTAATATATAGGAATGTAAAGTTGGTTTATGTGAAAAATGTAGCTGCCAAAAAAAAGTCTGACGAGCACTGTTGTACCAATTGTGTACTATATATTGATCTGAGTTTATTTAATAAGAGCTTGATAATGCTGGACGCTTCCCTATAAATAAAGCGAGAACATGAAAATTATTTCTTAAAAAATATCCTTTAATACGCAACTTAATATCTCAACCAATTCCCAATGACTTTTCAAACTAAAGCCCGCGTTGTACTCGCAATTATAATTTTTAGTAATATAAAAACCAGCCGTAACTACTATATTTGACTCATATATTCGCCACTTAATCTAAGATGATACTTAACTATATTTTAATTCTAAAGCCGTTTTATTTGATCACCATATTGGCTTTCACAGTTATATAGAAACCGAAAAATATCGATTTCCGTTTGTAAATTTTAGGAAAAACATCTTGTAGTCTGGTGCATATATCTCAGTTGGTTTCAGACCGATTTGTTAGTTTATCATAAAAATAATTTCTGTAATTACGGCTTATAATTTGGTATCTTAAACGTACTCAAAATTATTTTGAAGTTTCAAAAAAATTTGATATTTAAAAAAAAAATATTTATTTATTCAAATAATCTTTGCCCATAACTTTGCCTATTAGTTACTAATTAATCGAATTTTTCAAGTATATTTCAAGAAACCAAATCTATAACAATCGTGTCTATAAATTATCCTATTATTTTGTACTCATCAATATCTATCAGAAAAATAATATAACTTCCAAGGATTTTTTGTTGCACACTGGAAATGCTTGATAAATTATTTAAGCATAATAATGATAACCAACCATTACAGTGTGCCTTTACAGCGAAAATAACGTAACTGATATATTTAGCAAAATTTACTTTTTGATGCAGCCTCGAATACCTTGTTTATTAAAATATTTAATCGAAATAAATAAAATTTTAACGTAAAATTACTGTCTTTTATGTATAAATGCATAAAACTGAAATTAAAAAATGTTAGATTCACCGAATAATTAACTAAAGAAACGAATAAATTAATTTAAACGAGCAACCAATAATTACATAAATATGTAACTGTTAGCTGTTAGTTGTTTTAATCTAGAGATGAAACCGTAATAAGATTTCTAATACACGCTTAGGTTTTTTAATTGCATGTACGCTCACGTAAATATAATGAAAATTTAAACGCCATAAAAAAATGCATGGTCACAACATACCCACGAAAAAAAGTCCAATTAATGAAATTATTTTTATATTTTTGCAATCAAAGCTATGATTCAAATTTACTGATGTTCTAATTGGCCTTAAGGAATTTCGAATGAAAAATTTTACTTTAATTTTGAATTTATTTTGTGAATAACTTTTATTGCTAAAATTTTAGTGCTAAAAGTGAACTATTTATTAAAGAAGCTTTTTAATAATTTTTCTGTGTGTAACGTTATCTTCGTAGTCACATTTTAGTCTAACGATTTAGAAATGAGAAATGATTGACAAATTTCTAAAAAATGTATAAGTTTTCATAAAACAATCCTGAACTAATACAACAAAAGTTGTTGTAGGGATAACTGTGTGAGCTGCCGTACTAATTAAGTGTATTAGAATTTTTTTTAAATAAATTATGTCAAGTCACCTTGCAAAAAATCTAAGAAACCTGTTTCCGAATTTCGCGCACTGTTGGCTTTATTTAGCTTTTTAGCGTCAAATCATCTTCTACAGTAACAGTAGAGAGCGCAATTCTCATAAGACTCTTCAAACTGCATAACATCCCAAAAAAAATCACTTTTTTGCGACATTGGCCCATTTGTCTTTAAGTTCAATCGGTGCCAATATTACCATTAGTGGCGAACGCTACAGGCAAACTATTCGTAATTGTTTTATTCTCCATGATAAACCAGCAACGATTGATTGTTTGGAAGCCAACATTTGATGCACTATTGATGACATATGTCATGGATTGCTCAAAAAGGTGATGCAAAATTTTACCGCCAGGATGGCGTTCATAAGGCGCAGTCACGGAGGCCAAATAGAAGAAATTATTTCTTAGTGTTAAATGTCATAAAACTTACAAGCTAATAAGGCCAAAATTGACGATTTCCTATTGAATTTGTAGTGTTTAATTTTTTAAAAGATGCATAATGAAAATGAGGTATCTTACCAAACTGATATGTTTGTATGTAAATTGTAAAACGATATAACGATCTGCGTAGATGAGGAAATATTTTTCAAAGTGTTTTTCTAATCTTTTTAATGAAATACCAAAAGTCATGCGTTGCTAAATCCAATTAAATTGTTAAATTTGTATTTGATTTATAAATCAGTTAATATCGGTATTGTAAAATTATTTAGCATTAAAGGCGGCATGTTTTGAAAGCTATTAAAGTTTCTATTAAGATAAGATGAAAACGCCTTCATTTTATTTATGATTTTATCCGTTTAATACAGTATTAGAATATATACTGAATAGTTCAAAAATGCATTTTAAAGCTGTGTAGTTTACACATACTACCAATATCCATATATATGTGTACGAGCGATTACCGTATTTTACGAGTACAACAAAATTTTCGTGCTCTATTTTATGCTACATGTTTTGAGAAGACCTCACATTGATTTTTGATTCTTTTAAAATTTTTGTTTTACAATTTTTATTTTTTTTTTTTTGTTTTTGCTTTCAGTTTGAGTTCAGTTTTATTTCGGTCTTTTAATGCTGTTTAAATTAGTTTTATATTCAGTTTTAAATGTAAATTTTGTGTTAAACACTGATGACAATTTCATGTAACATTATTAGCTGTATTTATATATGTATATTCGTCGAATGCTATTAGTAGTCAAATAGATGTGGATAGAGGGTAGAGCGAGTGAATGTTTGTCAGTGATTAATGCCAGTTTATTATCTATATAGTTTCCTCCCAAAAATATCAAACAAAGAAAAAATAATTAAAGTCAAATTTTAATAGTTTATAAATATTTTAATGAAGTTTTTATATTTTCTTTCTTTTAACTCAGAATTTCAACTCTATATTTGTGTTCAATACAATATATACAGTCATGGTGGTTTAGAAGAGAAAATTAAAAATAAACATCAAAACCACTTGTCACAAATTATCTTATTTTTTTGATATTAATATTCATAATCATGTGAGCTTATTAAATATCGCCTAAAAGCTTATAAAATTATATTAACATGTAATAACTTTAAAAAGATTTTTGTTTAAATTAATTTGTAACTATAAATAAAGAAATCATGTTATAGTCTAGTTTTAAGATTAATTATTATTTTAATTTCTTGTTCAGTGAAATTGGTGACCGCAAATCAGAACAAGTTTTAAATAATTTGATAATTTGTTATAACCTAAGAAGTTTTAAACTAAATCTAGTTTTAATTTATGTATAAAGTTTTGCCCAAAATAAAAACTAACCTTTTATTACAAATTAAAGCCACCGAAAAGTTTCCCAACAAATTATTAATTTGTTACACTAATAATGTGTTATACCTAATGAATTTAATACTATCATTAATCACATAAATTTATTACCTTCAATCAACTGTGTGTACTAAAGTGCATTAAAGTGTCAAAAACAAAACCGACTTTATTCTTATAAAAAAAATAATTTCAATAACCGCTATCTTAACATCTATTGATAAATTAAACAAGTAAGAGCACTATATTCGGCCGTGCCGAATTTTTGATACCCACCACCAATTCTGTGTACTTTAATAGCACAAGATTTTTGTTTGGTGGGAGCTAAAGCAAGCGTGTCGCCTTATTTTCTGGAATTATAATTATAAAATTGAAAGGTATATGTGCGAAATTTCTTTATAATGCAAATTTCATTATGTTCATTAAAATTTAGTTTCATTAATTGCAAATTATATAAAAAGTCGGCGTGTCGAAATAATTTCTGCTAATGCACTTAACTTAGATGTTTTTCTACAAACAGTCCTTTATTATTCCATAATCTTTGTCCCAAGAGAAATTATATGAACTAACAACACCACGTTATATGTGAGGTAGGCGTTAAAGAGGGAGTGTCACCTTAATTAATAATATTGACGAGAAATCTAAATATGCGAAATTTCATCTACATATCTCTAATTCTGTCGGTTTTATGAGCTTTTAATTTGCAATAACAATAGATTACGTGTGAAGTGGGCGTTAAAGTAGGCGTGTCAATGTAGTTTTTACAAACAAATTCAACTAAAATATTTTAATATGGTCCTCTGTTATTTGAAAAAATTTATCCATAAATAAATTTTATGAATATAAATTAAAACGTTGTATGGTTGGTGGGCGTAAAAGTGGGCGTATCATCCTAATTTTTCATTATAGCAAATCTATTGATCAAAATGCAATGTCTGCAAAATTTCAGTAGCGTAAATCTAGTTTTGTCAGTTTAATTACATTTGAAATTTTAAATAGACCAAAAAAGCCACTGTGCGGTACAAATTTTCGTACATTTTGATCGACATTATGATTTCCCTGACAAAATACATATTTGAAAATTTTTCAGGGAAAGATATATTTGCGAAATTTCATTGCTCTACGTTAATGCGTTTAGCCACAATCAGATTTTATTAGATGTAGGAAAGACATTTTTTTTTGTAACTAGTCTTGCATTAAGAACCTTATGTATTAGATATATTGGGGCAATATTTTATTATCCTCCTTTCTTTTTCCGTTCGAGCTGTATCGATCTTTCAACAGACAGACGGACATAACTAGATCGTGCTAAAATTAAACCAGGACTTAGAAGTATATACTTTATGGGGTCTAAAACGGATATTTCGATGAGTAACAAACGGAATGACAAAATGAATATACCACCACACCATTTTTTGGTGGTGGTTATAAAAAAATATGTAAAAGAATAACTAAGAAATCGTTATAGGAATTCAGCATTTATCGATTAAAATGATTAAGTGAATCCAATGGAAAATATATCCTCATATATCGTATTAATAGAAAAAATAAAAAAGCAAAGATTTAAATAATAATTTTATAGATGTAGATAAAGGCAAGACGAATTAAAGATACGAGAGGATGAAATTAAAAAAAAAATACAATTTTCTTAATTAATTATTGGTCTTATTTTAAATATGTCTGTAACGTTGGCAAAAAGTAAGGCACAAAATAATAACTTCACTCTGCTGAGTAACTTATTCTGGTAAACTTGCAATAAAACAAAAAAATTGTCCAAAGTTATGAAATCAGGTACTATTATTAATCTTATTATCTCATACTTTACAACCGAATAAAAAAATATTCCATTTGAAAGGAATTTTTTTACAGATGTGCATTAAACTGTATCAGTATTTTAGAAGTTATAAGCAATTAACGTTGCTTCTAAGAGATGCGCAAAACATACCCAGCCAAATGATTTTGCTCTAGTTCAATATGAATAACATTTTTCAGACTTTTAATTCATAGGTGCCAGAGGAGGTATAAAAAATGCTTTCTCCAAATCCAATATAGTTAACTTTTTATGATGAGCTTCGAAATGCATGCAAATGCAAAATGTCAATTCAAATAAATAAACAGTATTAACTGATGAAATCTGGGTTTCTTTTCACCTAATATGAATGCGTTCTATGCACTTATTAGAATTAAGAGAATTTTATTAATATTTTCATATAAACACATGCTCTCCAATGACACGTTAGTATTAAAATCATGCGGGTTTACCTAAACTGAACCACTTCATCATGGGTTTGAACTCATTTCTTTTGCATGTCTTGTTTTGTTGGATATGTGTGTAACAAATCAGAAGCAAATAAGGTAAAAAAAAAACAAAACAAAGAGAGTAACAACTAGAGTGCTATTGAACAGGTCGACCGCAAAACATGCTAGTTATTATATATTTTTGTATATTTTTTGCGATACATTTTAAGTAATATTCGTGAACACAAGACATATGTATGTTTGTTTGCCTATGCGGGAAACAGAAAAACTTCAAGTTAATTCCGCAAATTTTCAAAAACTTTATAATAATCGAAAACACCAGATGTACGGTGTAGTTGTAGATGCTTAAAATCGAATGGCTATAACAATCATCAGTATGCGCAGACTGAGAACGTCCTTTTCTTTGTATTTGTCTTCGGTGTTCTTGGCTTCGAAGACGTTATTGTTTAGCTCTTTCGCAGCCAGTCTTATTTCATTGCACACTCTAGGTTGATTAATTTTTCCAGCACAATCACAACTGATCCTACTTTTAAATGTAAATTGTGAAGTGGCAGACCAGGCAAAACCATGAAACTTCAAAAAGGTAGGGCTTCATAAAATTTTCATTTCGCTTGCCAAAATATTTTTATTCTGTTTAAACTGAAACATGATAATGAACTATACCATTGTTAATAAGCAGTAAACACAAACTTAAGAATTTTTGTAAGCAACAAAAAAACACAATATCTAATAAAGAAGATGCACTTTAAAAGAAATTGTGAAATTCATTCATCTCAGTGTGATAAAGAAAGATTGTGGCATTAGTAACTGTATGCTAGCAGGTGAGTATGTGGTGGAAGCTGCATCGTATACTACAAATATAAAAGGCAGCATATACAGCTATTGCTACATAGTACGAGTATGTGACAATACTTTTAAAAGCAAATAATCATTGTTATCATGGCTCTTATCATGATTGTGTGAGGGCGTACACACATAATCTACCTGTAGCTGTTTTTATATGTCATGCATAAACACATATTTCACTGCTTAAACACCTTTTAATCGGCTGTCGTGTTTGTAGAAAAGTTTGTAACATATTTCAAAACACATTGGATTATTGAAGCGGTTTTGTCCACGAAGTATTATCTTTAGGTCAAGACTCAGTTTCTTTGAACTGGTTTATAAGACATTTGTTTTATTTTTTTATCTGGCTAGAAATTTGTACTCTTCGATATACATACATACATATATACACATCGCATTCAATCACTCGAGTATATTGTTTTCAAAAAAAATAAATAACAAAAATTTAATTTTTTACACTTAAGATTTGGTAATTTTTTTTATAAATTCATTTAATAAAAATTAGAGTATTTAAACTTCGACTACATCGTTGTGAGTCTTAAAATTGTTATTCATCTAAAACACGTTCAAGTGGCATTTTGTTTTCTCTTCCTTAGCAGTGTAGATAACTTGACGTCTACTTAAAGATCTTTTATTAAAAATCGTGTTGCATGCAAATTAGATCACACGCATTAAGTGTGTGCATATAACACCCATCTCAAAATATATACTCACTAGGCTGTTCCATACAAAAAAACTAAATATTAAAAATATTAAATTTAATAAATACAAATTAAAGTTAATAATACCAAACAATTCTTTAAAATTTTTCTTTGAAAAAAAAACTCCAGTGTATGTAACAAAATTCATCAACTGGTTTTATATGTTAATCTGCTAAAAGCAATTAATAAGAGTCACTCTAACTTTAACACTCTCTTCTTTGCTGTATGTGAAAAATCATCAATTATAATTTATGACTACTTCTTGTCATTGCATCTTTGCCAAGTGGATGCTGACTTGGTATGTATAGTTTTTCGCTTTGATTTTAGTTTTTTTAACCGACAGTGACTCTCAAAAACAACACAGAAAAAAAAAGAAAATGTGTCATTGAATTGACATGAGGTATTCATAGTATCAGAAGTGGAACTCTTTAAGTAAAAGAATATTAATTTCTTTGGTGTTCTTTTTAGTTGAAAAATATATTTTTGTTTATTCTTAAAGAAATCGTACAAAAATTCATAAACTCAATTGTTTCTAATTAATTATTAAAGATTTAAAGTAGTAAATTATTCCTTTACATACTTGTATCAATTTGCTTTTAGTTTTTTAATACTAATAAAATCTGTCTGCAAGGGTAAGTATATACATATGTATGTATTATAGAGCGGCATAAGCATAAGAAAAAGGGCTTGTTTTCCAGTACTTTCAATTCATCAGTTTTTTATGTGTTATTTTGCCACCAAGCTCATGGGATTTAATGGCTTGCGATTTCTTTCATTGGGGTTTTGTGATATCTTTGCTTTATGCGAATAAACCAAAAACAATTACTAAGCTCTTACTCGATATCCAAGGCGTACTTTAAAAAAAGATAGAGTCACATCTGTTTGGAAAAGTCATGACCTAATAAAAATCAAAGGTCTGTCAATAAGCCGTGGGGGCCATTTGATGGATATTTTATTCAACACTTATTGTGATAAACCTTCGATTTATGAGAAAATTTAGATTTAGCTACGGTCAAAAAATATATGCAACCTAAAAGATTTTGAAAATGTTGCGATGTATGTAGTTTATTATAATAACAAAAAATATTAATTTATTTCAGGATCTTAAAAACATCAAATATTACAAAAACTAATCGGTAAAAATACTTATAGTACCTCCTCTATTTTATTTTTTTTAAATAAAAAAAAAAATAAAAAATTTCAGTTTTGTGTTTCCTAAAAAATATAAAAAAACGGTCACACATTTTTCTCTGCGAAATTTATTAGAATTTAACATCTTTCTACAGAAATAAAATTAAATATTCATATCGTCGCTGCTCTGACGTAATAAGTTATGTAACAATTTCTAACCTTTTTTTATTGCTCTATTTTGAAGGTAAATTGGTCCTACATCTATCCTCCAAACCCATTAAGGATATCTTAATTGGTTCAAAAATAAACAACTGTCAATACGCATATGTTAAATACTGTATAGTAACTATATAAAATGCTTTGTTTGATGTCCTGAAAGCTCAGTAAACATAACATAACTGAATTTGTTAGAGCAACGACGACCTGTTTTTGCAAAAGACAATTGTTTGGCCACATGCTGAAAAGAAAGAGGTGTCACTTTTCGTGGACAGCAAGCGTCAATAATTTCCACTCGTGCCGTTTTAAATAATGCTTCTTTGACTTTCATGTTCATGCATGTTCGAACTAAATGCTTGAACATTAAAAGTGACAAATCGTTTTTGGCCATGCAATTCTATTGCTGTCTTATAACTCAATGTTTATGATTATTTTATTATAACAGTTAACTAATTTTTTTTTTTTTTTGGAATACGACTTGATATAATAGTTTTTTAATTAGATCGCACAGAAAACTTTAGTAAATATTACAAAGATAAATTTAAAATGTAAAACCTTTACCTTCTTTAAAAATTAAATATAATAAATTAAAGATAAGCTAAGCTAAGTGTTGCTATTTTAATGACCGCACAAAATTTTTTATGTTGACAAATAATCGATCATAACAAACAGAAAATTGTGAAATTTTACAAAACTAACAACGCTCTGAAAGAAGAAAAAAAGTATTGATTGTTACAGGTAGAAACGCCCATGCTCAAACAATGGTAACCTTACAGGAGAGGTAAAGAATTCAATAGGATTTGTGTTATCATTATGTAACGTTTTTTTTGTAAAATATCTTGTAAAACTGTTATTTTTTACACTATTGTGTTTAATTTTTGGGTCGAGTTGTATTTGTGTGAAATGTATTGGAATCACTGAAAAACTCGATTTCGTAGAAAATACGAGTTAAGGCCTTTCTTCTTGTAATCATCGTTATGTAATTGTTTTTAACATTTTTTTTTTTTTAATTTCGTCTTTAATTTTAATTTTAATTTCTTATAAAAATATAATTGTAACTGGTAGTATTATTTTGACCGGCACTGTAGTATGTCTGTATAATTTGAAGTTATTCTGTAATAAAAAGCAACTTCAATAAATTCGAAATTATTTACATTTTTGGTAAATATAATTTTTTATTATTTTTGATTATGGATAACCAAGGCGAATTTATACAGGTGAAATTATCAGCCCAGCTGATGGGGAAACTTTTTGTCAATATTGGTTGAATTCGCCTTGGTTACATTTCTTATTGCAGGGATAGGAAATGTGATTTTGGTTTCGGTGTTAAGCAATTAATTTGATGGTACTTTTTTGATAATAAATGTGCTAAATTTATGTATATATGTTGCTTTTGCGTCATTAATAATGTGTTCAAAAAATGTATATCCTTTTTTTAATGAAATTTTATTATATTTAATATGTAAAAAAACTTTTCCATTTCTGATATACGAATTGGCCTTGACATAAAACATCCCCTGAAAAGTTGCTTTGTTGTATCAATACGCCGATGCATATACCTTATGGATATGCCATGTAGATAACAGCATGTAATCACCTGATTAAAAAAAATAAAACAAATATTATCACAAATGTAAATAACAAATTAATTGATGTTTTGTAAAAATTCGACGAAGTTATAATTACTTAGCATTAGCCCACGTAAGTATGTGCTATGCTGATGCAGTAATATTGAAATAAATTTTTACTTTTTCTACAAGTTTAGCAATCTGTTCTCACATTCTAGCACATTCGTTTACGGCTGCTATTTATCTTCGTATTTAGATGATGTATCAATAAGCGTCCAGTTGACAATCTGATTATTGGTTTTATTGGCTCTCAAACATATCACATGACAATTTTTATTTTTTTTTATCCATGTATTTGTGGGTTTTATCTTCATCACCAGCAACATCCATTGAGGTGTTTGTGCATGCGTTTTCTAAATCTTTTTAATCCCCTCTTTGTGTGATGATGGACAAAAATAAATATGTTTTTGATACTTAAAGCTTAAGTTTTATTTGGTCTTTTTATAAAAAAACAACTTAAAAAAATAAAAAACCTGCATTAAATAAACATTACAATTTTCTCCATTTTTAACCAAACAATCAAATGTATATTTAATCCGACTTTGATCCCATCTGACAAAAAGAAAAATAGTCGTAGAAAAAATTAACACTCAACAAAAATTAATTCATATTGTTGTCATGTAAGCCCATGACATTTATTTATTTGATGCACTGAGCAATAGACAAACAGTTGGACGCACTAATTCAACGTTTGTTACTTTGGGCTTCTCTTTTTTAGCAGATAAATATAAACTTTATAAATTATTTGTTTCCAGTTTTTTTAACATCTGTAAGTATATGTGCAAATGAGTTTAGTGTTGTGATATTATTATTAACATTAGTGTTGTTGTTAAAATTTGCATACATATTAAATTGTTGAATTCACACTTCCCTTGTATATGCTCGTTGTTTGTAAATTCAATGAAAAGCTTTTTTAAAACAATACAAAATATAGTTTATTTTTGAAGTATTGCATTTACTTCATACATGGATGGGAAATATTTACTTTTCGGAATAAAGAACTTATTTTAAAGTATTTCTTCGCTTTAAAAAAATGTTTTGAAATTATTTGTGTAACTCTACAGAGGAAAGAGTTTAATAACTTTGCTGTGGTTCATAAGGGTATATATAGCTTTGTCATTCCGTTTGTAATTTCTACAATTTTCATTTCCGACCCCATAAAGTATATATTTTCTGAAAGCTTATGAATAGAGGAGTCGATTAAGCCCTGACCGTCTGTCCCTCTGCTCGTCTGCCCGTCTGTCCGTGTGTTGGTTGAAATCAACTTTTAGAAGCAACTATATGTTCCTCAAATCTCTATATGGTATCAATCTCTTGGAAATATTCAGGAATGAATCGCTATTGAAATTCAGCACAATCGCCCATTAACTTTCTGAGATATGAGCAAAAAACCACGACCACCTCGTTGTTTTACACAATTACAATAACATATATACATACATACATGTAAAATCATAAAAAAAAAAAAAATTACAAAAAGAAAAAATATTAAAAATAAAAAAAAATTACAAAAAAAATTACAAAAAAAAATTACAAAAAAAAATTTTAAAAAATTTTTTTAAAAAATTTAAAAAAAATAATAATAAAATATAAATAAATATTTTGGCTCAGCTGGGATTCGATGCCACATTTATTCTAACCTAAGTATATACATATGTACGTATTTTATATGAGATGAATGGTGATACAAACAATTGTTATTGCATGACTTGTGAAGGGTATATAAGATTCGGCACGGCCGAATATAGCACTGTTACTTGTTTTTTTATTTAGTTGACATATAATCTATATATATATCTGTGGCTTGGATCTAAAAGGGCCAATGTCACTTTTTTGCTCTTTTGAGTTAATCATTGCATTAGATTTGTTTTCTTGCTCTATTTCATTATGGTAAAACAGCTAAAGTCATACTTAACCCAGAACAGCTTCATAAATAAAATTCTGGCCAATGTCACTATGAAATCATCTATAAAAGTTAAACTTCAACTCAAATTTTCTCAAAAGTAAATATTTTGACATTGGCCCTTTTAGGTCCAAGCCACAGATATATATATTTATATAAAATAGTAACGTCACTGACTGACTTATCGCACAGCCCAACCGCAAAGATTTAGAGATATGAAAATTGGACAATGGGTTCCTATTTCGATATAGAGCTCAGCCAAGAAGGGATTTTTTGAAAATATAACTTAGTATAAGAAGTATGGTTCCACAAGTACACATACTATACCATATCGAAAGCCGGAGATCCAAAAACAATTGGTAGCTTCAACGACCTACATATAAAAGAATATTTACCGATAAAAAAGGCTTGATCAGACAGAGTGAAGATATTCAATTGACTTACCTACTAAAATGAGAATTCTGAGGAATATAAGGGGATACAATAATTATTGGATTTGGACACATCTACAATGAAACTGAAACCGTTTCTTATATTTAAGACCGAACATATTATATATGTCCACTTGCCAAAACTTTCTGTTGTAGATTGTCCACAATTTTTTATCATTCTGCTCCTTAAGTAATAATTATATTCAATTTATTCTACTAAATTATTTTTTTTTTTTAACGGACAGAAATCTTTTTGCTTTTTTTTTTAAATAAATAATATCAATAAAAAAATTAATTAAATTAATGAACAATATAATTAGAATTTAAAAACAAATCATAAAGTCAATTAATAAAAAAAAATTTAAGGAATATTTTTTTCGGTGTACAGATTTAATTGAAATGATATTGCAATCTACTCAAAAAATAAGCTGACAGGGGTCTGGCCTTTTTTTAATTTTCAACCCCTATAGAAAAAAACGGGTAAAAACTATAAATTTGTTCTTTTGTAACTTCCAGACAAACAAAGCTAAGCCAAAAATTAAATTGCATTTATCAATCTGCGAAAAAAAATATTAATAAAATTTTGACACTTCTTTCAAGTACCCAAGTATAAGTGGTAAAAATTGTCTCTCTTTTTGGTACTTTAAAAAAAAATTTGCTATTATATTTTCTATTTATCTATCTATGTACAAATATGTATATACAGTAAGGTTACTTACTGACTAACCGATTCACCATCGCACAGCCCAAATGCAAAGAGACATGAAAATTGAACAACAGACCTCTCTTTTGATATATGTATATGAAAACTTTTTTTCTATTTTTGGTACTTTTTTTTCTAACATTGTTGAACAAGACATAATTTGATAATTATTATCGCCTAATAGAATATGGACAACTATTTAGGTGAAATTTTTAGAAACTGTCAGGGGGATAAAAAAAGTATCAAAAGAAGATAAGATGGAAAAATAAAAATAATTTCCAATTACAGGGCCAATTATAGAAAACGTAATAGAGATTTCACTAGACAAAAAATATGTAATTCAGTAAAAATTAGAACACATTCATAACAGGGAAGAGAGGAAAAATTCGGGAAAAGAGTAGGGTACACACATGAGTAGATTTACACACTTTAAATCATACCTGTTAAAATATTTTAGTGTTACATAGATATTTAAAGATTTTAAACTTGGAATTGATGAATTGATATGGAAAACACAAAAAGATACTTTAAGGTCATAGAATTTTATATTAAAATAGTGAACAAAATTTTATTTTTTTATAAAATTTATTTTTTAACTTTAAATATATACAGTATTAATATAAAATAATAATATTGATTATTTGACGTTTTCCAATACAATGCACTATCGATACAACAGATCGATGCCAAAATAATAATCCGAAATTGTATTACAAAATACCAGAGGGTCAATGGATTTTATTAAATGTATTTATTTTACTAGATAAAATTCTTAAAAGTCGACAATGTTTGCTATTATTTTTGTTATTGCAAACTTTAAGCATTTGAAAAAATTAACACCAACATCAACAAAAACAACAAAAGCAATAAAAGAACAAGAGATGTCATTTTATAAAACAAATGATTGGCTTAAAGGTATTTGTAGGATTGTTAATAATAAATAAAAAAACTCATTTGTAATTATTTTATATGAAATAAATTATGTTGACAGCTTAATCTATACACTACTCCATTTAATAGCAGTGCATTGTTCTCTTATTATTTATTTAATATTTTAACTATTGTTTTCTGCGATCATTATTTTTAAACATTAATTTGTTTGAAATTACAGATACAAGTGTTTAAATTTTTTATGAAAAAAAATAATTAATTTTTTTTAATTGTGAATTAAAATTTCCTATCAAAAACTTTAATAACTGGAATACATGAGTAAGGATATCTAACAATATCAATAGCAATAGACTATCTACTAAATGTTGATGATGGCAGCAAACAAAAAAACTTTCTATTAATCAAATAGCATAAGCCGTCATACATGTGTCATTAAAATGATTTATGTAAATAAAATCATGTTAAACAAATACACATGCAGACACACATCGATATAAAGCGAAAAATTTTAAGTGAAATTTACTGGAAAATTAAATTGAAACGCACTACTGCACTGATCTTTTCGTTACGATAATGTCAGCACTAAAGTTAACGCCAACCAAATAACCAACCAACTTAAAACAACCAGCCCACTAGTCAAACTGCAACAATAATAAGCCATAAATGGCATAGAAAACAGTCAAACAGTTGCAACAAGTCATAGTCGAGACGGTCTTTCTGTCTGTCTGTTCCACTAGTTGTTGTACCATGCACTCATTCACTCACTCACTGACTCATGAACACAGCAGTAGTGTAATACACATTAGATAGATGGACAGCGAAACATTTAAGGCCATGCTATTTTTTGGAAAGAAAAACGCCAACAATACCAACACACTAATCAAACTAAATTAAAACAAAGTTGGCAACAAACAAACGATCAAAAAGTTCTGATAAATAATAAATGCATGTAAGTGTATGTACGAGTGTTTAACTATTTATGTCTGCATTGCAAGTAAATGTGTGCAGAAATGTCTGTATAAACGCCTAATGTTATCCGTCACTTAGACAGCCAGTTTCTTGCTTTTATACTCGCAAAAGTTGAAGGCACAAGACAAAAATAAAAAACGATGACAACAATGAAATGGGGGAAAAATATTAAAGTGATTAACGATACTTGCTGTTAAATGTTTAACACTTTAGCACATGTAACATAAATATAAATGTTTGATGTGGTCTTACGTACATACATCATTTAATCATAATAATATTAATAACATTAAAAAGATTTAAAAAAAATTAAAAACTTGTGGACAATTTCAAGGCAGTTATTAGCATGTTAACATTTTAAACTATAAATTTACAAACTCTTATGACAATTATTATTTACCGTTAAATTAAAAAATAAATTTAATAAAAATTTGTTAAGAAAAGCCTCTATGGTTATTTGTTACATTTTGAGTCGTCATAATCTGATTCCATGATATTAATGGGCTCATTGTTATCCTCACCTTTGCTTTCGATTTTTAACGGAATTTCTCTCATTATATTGTGAGTTAATGCTTTGAACCATTTATGGTAAATTGGTTCTTAAGTTTCTTAAGTTTTTTTGAAGAAGTTTTCGGATAACTGCACGGATTTTGTCATTCACTGCCTGTTCAACTATGTCGAAAGAAAACCCAAGCGAAATTTCATTCGTACAAATGTATTGAAAACAACAACAAAAACTAGAAATTTGTTTTTGTTTTCAACGTGTTTGTACGAATGAAATTTCGCTTGGGTTTTCTTTCGACATCGTTGAACAGGCAGTTACTAGCTAATCTTTGTATGAGTCGTTCTAAGGGTCATCCCTCTGAAAGTGTTACCATACCCAGCATACTATTTCTGAAAAATCTTTGGATGGGCTCTAGAGTTATTACATCCTCCACTAAATTTTTAACTTGAATTTATGAAAAGCTTCTCCCAAAATGTCTGATAAATAAATTTGACAGATTTTTTTTTTATAATTGCTATACTTAAAAAATCTATGTCGCATTCTATGTGTAAGTAATTTGACAAAAAGTTCCACAAGCAGTCACTAGATTTAAGCTCAGAACTTCTATGAGTTCCATATATTTAGTCGACTTGAAAAAATATTTCTAATATTCGTTTGAGCACAAGCGCTCCTATAGCCCTTATGCACCAAGGGAAATAGGTATTTTAATGACAAGCGCCATATTTTGCTACCGGATGAAAATGTCAGATTTACCTCTTTTGCTTTAAGCTTCTCTGAATTTCAGCTACTTATTCCATATACAAGCTCAATTATAGAAAAAAAGACTCTTGGAACCATTGTGATTCAAAATCCTTAAAAAATAATTTACTTGATACAAATAATTTTCACGATATATTTTAATATGACATGTATTGTTTACTCTTTCTCTCTCTCTCTCTGTCTCATTGGTGCATGTTTAATACAAGATATAAGCGAATCAAAATTCACCAGTGCTAAGTATTTACGTGCAAAATCTTTTATGTCTGATCCCTGCGACTTCTTCATCAATGGATCAGATTCCATACAACGACTTGATGACAAAAAGCAAGTAGTGATTCGTATTTTTCGAATTTAATAACACAACCAAAAAAGTAGATTTTCGGATTTTGTACTGCTAAATTAAATAGAATGTAATATACTTATATGTATTGTTTAGTGTTTTGATATTACTTCAACCATTTCGATTATTCGTATTGAGCTTCAAATATAGTTATTTATAAAGGGTGGTTAAATTTTAAGGGCCGATGTTGAATATGAACGAAACACAAATTATTTAGGAAATTATTGTCATTTCTTTTTATTATGATAATATTTGCATGGTTCAATTATGTATGGAACAAAATATCGGTCTTTTGCTAAACTATCGCGAAAAACAGCTATGGTTCCCATTCAACGAACTAAGAATGCTTTCACAGATATTCTCACATTTTATACAGACCTGTTTTGCAGAAATTTAAATATTTTTTTACAGTTCTCCCGATTGTGGACGAATCCGAACGATTTTGTTGAACAAAAGAATCACGAAGTGCACGAAATGCATATTGATTTGAATGCCCATTTTCATAATAAGCCAGAATTACTTTAACATTACTTGAATTACTTTAATATATAACTTTCAAGTTTTAAGCCCAACAATTTCCCAATAATAATAATAACAGTTTTTTTAATATAATTTTTTGATATATTTCTCAAAACAATTACTAAAATTTTAAAATATACAAATTTTGGGACATGATTCATTTTCTTTTTGGGACCTAGTTTATTGGGAACTAAGTTCCTACTGCTAAAAATAACAATTATCATGTAAATTAAAACAACTCCCAACAGAATTCAGACAAACACATATGAAACAAGTAAAAGCACTATATTCGGCTGTGCCACCACCAATTTTCCGTTCTTTTATAGCTAGGGTTTTTTTCCCGAAAAATTTTGTTTCCCGCGAATACGAGATATAATTTTAATATCCCGGGATCCCGCCTCAAAACAAATAAAAAGTAAATTTGTTTTTAATTAAAAGAAAACGTTTTATTAAAAAGCATAATAAATATAATAATAAATTAAATAATAAAATTAATAAAGAAACTTGAATTTAAAATATAAATTGAGTAAAAATAGTTTTTATTGACAAAACTATTATTCTTTAGACACGAGATCAAATATGAGCAAAAAATTAAAATAAAGGTACTTCAGCTATGAGATCAAAAATAAAATCATTAGAATTCAATTTCAATATAAAAATATTAACATCTCCTTTCGAATCGACGCCACCTTTTTTATTTCTCGGGATCTCGAAAAATACTCCCGGGAAGTTGGGAAGATTAAATAACTCAAATTCCCGGAAAATAACCCAATTTATAGTACAAAATGTACTTGTTTGTTATTAACAGTAATCGCTATGCAATAATCTCTTTATACTAAATATGTATCACCTTCTTTGTATAACTTCGATATGCTAGTAAAATGTTTTCGTATATTTAGTCTTTCAATAAAAGTGGGCGTTAAAGTAGGCGTGTTGTTCAATTTAGTCCTTTATTATTCCAAAATCTTTATTCATAGAGAAATTATATGAATTTGAGAAAAACCGTTATATGGGAGGTAGGCGTTAAAGTGGGTGTGTCACCTTAATTTTCCGGCATAACAATGACATTGACCAGAAAGATATATTTATGTAGCAAATTTCATCATCATACCTCTAATTTTGTCGGTTTAATGAGCTTTTAAATTTCATTTACAGTAGATAACGTGAAAAGTAGTCGTATTAGTAGGCGCGTCGAAAATGTTGTAGTCCTTCAATGAAAGTGGGCGTTAAAGTAGGCGTGTCGAAATTATTTCTAATAATGAATGCAACTTAGATGTTTCAATATAGTACTTTATTATTCTAAAATCTTTATTCGTAGAGAAATTATATGAATTTAAGTTTAGACTTTATATGGGAGGTGGGCGGAAAAGTTGGCGTGTTACAATTATTTTCCGTTGGAACAAAGTATTTGACTAAAAAGTCATGTGCGCAAAATTTCAGAGTCGCACATCAAATTTTGTTGCTTTTATGACGTTTTTGTTTTTATATACATATACCGAAAAATACACTGTGCGGTATAAATATTCAAACATTTTGATCGATAACTCCTTTCCTAATGCATAAATTTAATCGATTTTCAAGGAAAACTATTGTTTTTACTCAGGAAATATATATTCGAAGTTTCATGGCTCTACGTTAATGCGTTTGGACACAATTCCATTTTATTCGATGTTAGAAGGACACGGTTTTTCGACCTGCTTTTGCTTTACGAGCTATAACTCTCTTCCTAATATTCCGATTTAGACCATTTTCATTACAAACAAACCTCGTCTATAAGAAAGATTCTGGCAAACTTTGAGCCCCTTAGCTTTTTCGGTGCGACCTCTATCATGCTTTCAACAGACGGCCAGACGGAAGGACATAGCTAGATCGTCATCAAATCAAACCCTGATTCAGAATATATATACTTTATTGGGTCTAAAATGGATATTTCGATGTGTTACAAACGGAATGACAAACTGAATATACCCCCACCATTTTTTTGGTGGCGGGTATTAAAAGTGTCGAAGCACATATAATTTCTAACTTATAAATAAGATTTTACTAGTACAAAGTTATTTCCAACGAAATGCTTTAGGTTTCACTTTAAAAAACTATTTTTGACAGTTGAAATAGTATTCACATTAGCACAATTCTTAATATTAGTTTTAATTAAACGGTTTCAATTTTTTTAAATAAATTTAAAAAAAAACACAGGGCCATCTAACATTCAAAAGTGATCTATGGTGCTACATTTTTCATCGCTGATCTTTACCAATTATTTTAACACGACGATATCAATAAAGGCAAGTACGCAGCACGTACTTGATTTAAATAACCTAAATAACGCATTAAAATACGAACTTACAGAAGTCGTTTAGTGTTTTAGAAGGTGGAAATTCGTTTTGTGTATTTTTCAGTACATTTTTTGAAAACAAAAAATTCAGTAGTAATTTATAACACATCATTAACTTTAACAATCGCTCTACGACCACTGTCGAAAACACCAAAACTTATGCTTTAGGTGTGTTAAACCAAAAGAGAATTATAAAAAGTTTTATTCATGGCTCCTAATAATTTCCACAATAACAAAATTATATAGCGTTTATATCTAAGCAAGTGTTTGATAAAAAAGTACTTATATATCACATTATAAATCAAGTGGTTACTAAAATACTTCCTAGTAAGACAGACGGTATGTAATAGTCATTGAAAAGTATGCTGTTTACCAATAGCAAGTCATTATTCAGTTTTTGTTTGGTTGAAATAACAAACCTTAACGAGTGTTATTGTCACTGCCATATGTACCAAATCTTTTTACACTAAAAAAACAAACAGCAAAAATATCAACCTTTTTATATCGTATGTCGTATGTATGAAATAATTTGCATTAAGCTTCTTATGAATGCTTGTTATTGTAACGCCCATACAAAATGTTAACAATGTAACAACTAACAAAAATGCATGTGAAGCGTAAAGTATCTTTTTTTTAAACACAACATGTGTGTAGTGATGCACAATACTTCCACTTATGTTGTTGATGTTGATATTAGCTCATAACAAAAATTATAAACAGGTGATTAACAAGTGAAACAGTGTAAAAGCTCTTACATACGTTTTCTAAATTACTAGTACAGGAGTATCTTCTAAGTGACAGCAATAAAATTAAGAATTTCAAAACTTTTTAAAACTGTGTAACAATATTTTTTAAAAAAGTATATGAGTCGATATAGAAACTATAAAATATTTAATATTAATAAAAAACTAAAACGTATGAAAACAGTCTAATAAATTAATAGAATTTTACTATTAATGTTTTGACAAACCTGAAGGAATATCGGCTGCTTGTTTTTTTTCTGAAAACAATTGGTAAATTCCCTAGGTGTTCTAAGTGTCGCATTGTCTAGTCTAGAATCTATTCTAGTTTAATCTAGTCTAGTCTGGAATTTAGTCCTGAACTGAATTTTGGAGAGCTTAACGTATTTTCCTTCTTATCACCAGATGTGGTGATGAAAAATATATACATTTTTTGAAAAACCTCTTTAAGAATATTTTTTAAAATAATTATACAATCATGTAAATTTATACAAAATTTATAGCAAATAAATTTATTCTAGATTAGAATAAAACACTTCAGATTTTAAGTGGTTTGTAGCTTTAGTAGTAAATCTAAAAAGGGCTTTAACTAAATTTTAATCTCTAATTATTTTTTTTTTTTGCAACAATATGAATATGTTTGTTAATTATGCACAGATAGATGTATAATATATTAAATTACATGTAAGACCTTGTTTATGATTTCGCTCCTCTATGTACAATACATACGTTCTTTGTATGTTTGTAAATGTTGGTTGCATGAACATACAAGTTTGTTATTTACTAACGCTATAAGTTATTTTACATTCTTTTGTACTGCACTTAAGAATAAATTCGCATTTTTCAACACATGCTGCTTATCTAGTACATTTAATGTATTTATATTTATTGTCGCTGTTGTGTTGCTGTTAATGTCTAGCTTTATTGTTCCCTCTATATATACAGGGTGGCTGAAAATATAACTACCACTAGATGTTTTAACGTTAAAATATGATGGCGACTACTAGTTACGTTTTAATAGTTTTAAAGTAAACAGCTACAAAATATTCGTCGTCGGCTATACATCTCAAGAACGCGGAATACTCGTCACTATTTTTTTGGATAACTTTAGAAATTTTTCATTAATGGTTGGGTGATCATCGTGGTAGTACACTGTGCGAAAACTGCCAAGTGGAGTCTTTATGACACCGTTTTGACAAGATGACATCACTCGTCAGATTTGGATCTCGCCATATCGTTCAGTATGTGCTCAGATATCTCAGAAAGATTATCCAGCATATGTTTTTCTAGGATTTTGTGTTTCTTTTTTTTAGCAGGGTTTGACATTTGCAGAGAAGGTGAAAAAAATGTGTACCTTCTCCGAATTCATGTAGCTGCGACTACGATATTCGAGGGAAGTTCAAGTAAACTTTTATGATTCCCTAACATCTTGTGACCCATCAATACCGCCAGCAACTTCCAGAGGTCCCTAAGATCTCAAGTCGTAAGATGCAATGTACGCTTGAAATTAAAAGATGGCTATATCAACTTGGCCACTCATCATTTTTCCATTAAACGCTATCTGTTCTCAACTTTTTAATAAAAATATCTGAGCATATTGGTTTTGATAGACCCCAACGCGATTGCGACTGCATTTACGCTGGAGATATTTCAAGGAGATTAACTCTTGTCCCTTAAGCGCACGGACCCAAGCTGGAGCAACGTTAGTCAGCTGACCTAGCCTTAACAACTCTCTCTTGCATTGATTGACTAATTAAGACGAGGTGGTGTATGTCTTAAGTGAGTAGAGTGCCGCTAAACTGTCAACAAAAATATCAATATTACCGCAAATACTCTGCTCATTCAGTATCATATACGCCTCCCACGTACGCTACATTCATCTGGAAGGCGGAAAGAGAGCACTATCCCTAGTTCTCCATAGAACACACTAGATCCAATCCCGCAACCTATCTTAGAACCATCCGTATAGATCTAAATATCGAAGCTTAATAAAAGGTCACCTCTATCCTATTCACTCCTGGATTATATTCGACTTTAAAACCCCCTGTCAAAACCCATAATCTTTTAAATCTCGAAACAAAAATTTGCGCCTATGAGTCATTGATAATTCATCAATGATATACGAAGAGCCATGAAATTTGATCAAAATTACTGCTATTATTTATTCGACTTTGCCCGTACTAACATTTTTATAAAGACTGTAATTCGATACGGAACCATGACAAATGATTTTTCCCCCGGCAAGTAACAAAATGCGACTGAATGTCATGAGGTTTCAATAAGACAATGCAAGTGCACAGACAAGTCGATGTCTCGTTTTAGGAATTCGCAGTGGCAAAAAAGATCACAAATTTTAAAGCTCGTAAATTTTTCTTAAGCCTTTTTTTAATAAAATATTTAATACGAATGCGAAAACTTATCGGCCGAAGTTTCAACCAGAACGACTGAAAATGCGCAAATGGTCATCAAACACATCAAAAAAAATTTCAAAGGGCTTTCGAGTCACCCTGTACAAACGTAACTTTATTGCAACATTTATTTTGTGATCTTTACATGACTATGCCATAGACATTATTGTTGTTCCCGTTGTTCTTTTTTATTATTATTATTTGTCTTGTAGTTTAGTTTGTTAAACATTTTTGCAACATAAATGTGTTGAAAGGCTTAAATAAAATAGATGCAATAGAAAAAAAAAACAACATTATTCACCAAAAATGCCATATGAATACGTAAGTTTAAAAAAATATGTTGTTGTGCACATTTTATTTGTGTTTGTAAGTGTTTTTAGGCGAATTACATCATTTTACAACAGTTTAAAACGTGCACTTGTGCATTTCCGTTTGTAATTTTCATTGCCAGACAGTTATTAAATTTAAGCAGATTTTGTTTTTAACACTTAAGAGGATTTTTTTTTTAATTAAAATTTTATTTTTGCTTATGTAAAGTGGTTTTCAATAAATAAATAAATAAATAAATAAATAACAAAATAACCAGATTAATTAGTTCTGGAATAACCTTTTTAATCAAGGAAAATTTTTGCCCTTGTGGACTAGTCAGTAGTGTGCTGGTCTGCTAGTTTTAGGGTTACGGGTTCGATTTCCGCCAGAGACTCTGGTATTGTCTGCTTCTCTTCTCTCTTTTCTAATCTATTCTTACTTTTCTATTCACGTATCACAAAGGGATCAATATAATGGAGCCAAATGAGCTGCACAACAGCTGCCTGTTCTACCTAACCTAACCTTTATATAAAATATTCGAAAGATCTCGTGTAACAGAAAGTGCTCTACAAACTTTCAGTTAATAACACTGTGCTAGTTGAAAAAAACAGACAAGCCGGGCACCTAGCGTTTTAACATAATTCGGGTACGCTGAATCCAGTGGTGCCCACGGTTTTTTAAGATTGGCTCTGGTTTTCGAGATATACCGTTATTTCGAAAATGGAGGAGGTTGCACAACATATGTTCGCGTTACTCAAAAACGCTTTAGCTTATTGAAAAAACTTAAAAAACCGAAATTCCGCAATAAAATTTCCTTTAAGAAAAGTAAAATTTCTTTCTAATATTCGTAATAGTCGTTTTAGAAAAATAATTTTTTTTTTTGAAAAAAAAATTAATTCATAAAAAATTGAAAAATTAAGCTAGGCTTCTAATTTTTTGCAGACATATAAAAAACAAAGCTGCAAACAAAACAAGCCATAAATAACACTGCTCGACAAAAAATAATTTTTTTTCTTCCCGTTAATTAAAACTATGTGGTCTATGTGGATTTTGATGCGCTGAACTCAAATCCGTAATCGGTTTTTTTCCATCAGATCGGTATTTTTTTATGGGCGTGCCAAATTTTTTCCCCTAAATTAGGTTTCGGTTTTCAAAAGTAAAACACCAGAAGATGTGTTTTCTCTATCTCTTATCGTTTTGGAATTATTTAAAAATTAATGGAGATAAAAAAAATTGTTCGTGCCAAATTCGTAATATTTTTCAATTTAAAAATATAATTTAAAAAAATATAAAGCAAATATTCAACATTTTGCACTTTTTTCCGAGAACTACTTATCTTAAAAATAAAAAAAGCCGCAAGCCATAAAAATCGGCTAAAAAATGTAGATTTTATTGTCAATTTACCGCAGGTACCCAATATTGTAATGCGACCAGCCTTACATATGATACAGCATTTCGTTAGGTGAGCAGGTAATGGAACTGAAGTACAACGGTATTTTGTATGGTTCTTAGAATTAAAAATTATAACATAGTATTTTTCAATTACCTGTGATTTCAAATTATTGGGTACCTGCGGTAAATTGACAATAAAATCTACACCTGGAAAAGTTAGAAATATTATTCGTCCTGGGTTTTTTTTTACAAAACATGGTCATGAAGGTCTCGACTGGTACTTTGATTAAAACAATTACAGTATAAATAAGAGTTCCTCAACCCCTTCACTGTCATATGGAAAGTGCTTGCGAAAGTGATTAGTGAATTTTAAAGCCTCTGACAGTCTTGTATCTAAACAGTTATATTGAAATATCTAAGATGGAGGCGTGTAAAAAGTTTAATTACTTTTGTTATGTGTGTGGGAAATGTAAAAATATGCCAAGTCGCCGTAAAATCACTACTGAAACAAGTACCTTGTATGAATCATATTTTTCTTTAAGTGTTAAATATGGTAAGAGTTGGACACCATCAATAGTGTGTACACACTGCATTTACCATTTAAATAAGTGGGAAAAAAATGGAGACGCCATGCCATTTGGTGTTCCAATGATTTGGAGAGATCCCATAGTTCATGTTGAAGATGAGTGTTATGCGTGCATAAATTATACAGCGGGTATAAACAGAAGAAAAATGACTTATATGTCTTATACTGAAACAGCATATGCTCGATTTCCGCTGCCACATTCTGATGAAATTACTGTTCCGGGTAGCCATATACCAACAGAACATATTCCCTCAATAATTCATTCTGTTGAAGCGGATAGCCCAGCTACTTCAATGTATCAACCGTCATGCATCACGGTTCCATGCAGTCACAATGAAATCACGCAAGATCGTCTGGATATAATGGTACGGCGTCTAAAATTATCTCAAAGACAGAGCATTCTCTTGGCAAAAGAGTTAAAACGAGCTAATATTTTAGCACCTGGTGTACAAACATACGGGGCTATCAATCGCCATAGACGATTTACGACTTTTTTTAAATCTATTGAGAATAATTCTATTGCGTATTGTACTGACATCCGCGGATTGGTTTTAACAATGCAAAATGAATATAATCCTGGAGATTGGCGCTTATTCATTGATTCTTCCAAAAGTAGCTTAAAAGCAGTTTTGCTACATGTCACTAATTTAAAAAGTCCTATTCCGATAGCACTTAGCACAAATACTAAAGAGACATACGCATCAATGAAAAAAATAATACAGTTAATTAAATATGAAGACCACAAGTGGAAAATATGCGCAGATTTAAAAGTGGTAGCTCTTTTAAGAGGCATGCAATTGGGCTATACTAAAAATATGTGCTTCATGTGCTTATGGAATACGCGTTTCGATGGCGACCAGTACAATACACGGGATTGGGCTTTACGTGAGGAAAGCAGATTGCATAGAAACAATGTTATTGAATTACCACTTGTGTCGATGGAAAAGATTTTGCTTCCTCCACTCCACATCAAACTGGGTATTGTAAAAAATTTTATAAAAGCATTGAGCCCAGATGGTGTTGCTTTTACCGAATTGCACCGAATTTTTCCACGATTAAGCGGCATGAAAGTAAAAGAAGGTATGAACTCTAACTACTTTATTAAATTAGATTTATATTTCATTTCATAATGTTTCTATTTTACAGGAATTCTTAATGGACCGGACATTCGCCGTCTTATGAAGGACCATCAATTTGAGGTTGCATTGAATGATATCGAGCTATTGGCCTGGAATTGTGTGAAATCAGTAATAGAAAATGTATTAGGAAAACTGGCGAATTTTAATCAAAAATATGCTAACCGCATTTAAAAACTTAAACGTTAGAATGTCATTGAAAATACATTTTTTGCATTGCCATGCCGAAAAATTTAATGAACAATCACCAGCCGAGTCTGATGAACATGGCGAGAGATTTCACCAAGTAACAGCCAGGCTCGAACACTGGTATAGCGGCAAACAACTTGATTCGCTATTAGGGGATATTTGTTGGAATCTGCAGGAGGAAGAAGAATAAATTTCTAAATAAAAACTACTTAACAACAAAAAATTTTTAGTTTGGTTATATAAAAAATTCAAAAATTTCATCTTTTCTGAAAAAATCAAAAGTTGTAGACAGACTTTAATCACAAATAGCTTATTTTGCACCTGCGCAACTTTATTTTTCATTCCCATCATTTGTTTCTAAGGCCTAGGATTCACTCCTAGGGGGATAAAATGTATGACCGACCTCCAATGTTTTTTGTTCTTAACATTTTCTTAAATTATACTTTCCCTTTATCACCATCCCTTAGGGGGGCCCCAATACAAATGTTGCGTTTTATGAAATTCTTAGATTAAATAAAATTTGTCGACTTTTGTGAATAAAATCAAAAGTTGCAAACATATTTTAATTGTTTATAGCTTGTTTTGTTTGCAGCTTTGTTTTTTATATGTCTGCAAAAAATTAGAAGCCTAGCTGAATTTTTCAATTTTTTATGAATTTTTAAAAAATAAAAATTTCGAAATTTTTATAAAAAAATTAATTTTCAAAAAAAATTATGTTTCTAAAACGACTGCGAATGTTAGAAAGAGGTTTTACTTTTCTTAAAGGAAATTTTATTGCGGAATTTCGGTTTTTTAAGTTTTTTCAATAAGCTAAAGCGTTTTTGAGTTACGCGAACATATGTTGTGCAACCTCCTCCATTTTCGAAATAACGGTATATCTCGAAAACCAGAGCCAATCTTAAAAAACCGTGGGCACCACTGGATTCAGCGTACCCGAATTATGTTAAAACGCTAGGTGCCCAGCTTGTCACGAAAAAAAAGTGTCAATTTCATGCACAGTGCAATTAGACAACTTTAAGAGCTTTTTAAAAAAAAATGTCTTAGTAGAAATGCACTTTTTATACCCTTCACACAGTGAAAAAGGGTATATATAGGTTTGTCATTCCGTGTGAAATTTCTACAATTTTGATTTCCGACCCCATAAAGTATATATTTTCTGAAAGCTTATGAATAGGGGAGTCGATTAAGCGCTGTCAGTCTGTCCGTCTGTCCGTCTGACCGTCTGTCCGTGTGTATGTTGAAATCAACTTTTTGAAGCCCCCCGACATAGGTTGGACCCGGGTAAGGTATTAAAATATCAGAAATATTCGGGAGTAGATCACTATTGAAAATCAGAAACATCGGTACATAAACATCTGAGATATGAGCAAAAACCCACGACCACCTCGATTTTTTTTTCACAAAAGCAACATTACAACAACAACATACATACATACAAACGTGTATACTGGTTAGAGAAAACGCGGCATCGAATCCCAGCTGAGCCAAAAAAATTTTTTTTTTTTAATTTTTTTAAAATTTTTTTTTTATTTTTTTTTTTATTTTTTATTTAATATATTATTTATATTATTATTATTATTTTTTTTTTTAATTTTTTTTTTTTTAATTTTTTTTTTATTTTTTTTTGTTTTGTATATATTATATACATAATAATTTTTTAAAAATTTTTTTTTTTTTTAAATTTTTTTTAAAATTTTTTTTTTAAATTTTTTTTAAAATTTTTTTTTTTTTTTTTGTTTTTTTTTAACATTCACACGTGAATTTATAATTTTACAATGGGACGTTTTTATATATGTATGTTTTTATATGTATGTACGTATTTCATATGGGATGAATGGTGACACAAACCACTGTTATTGCATGAATTCACGTTGTGAAGGGTATATAAGATTCGGCACGGCCGAATATAGCGCTCTTACTTGTTAAGTTTAGTGTAATTTTTTTTCTTTTGTTAGTGGCAAGTTTTAAATTTTCCACCTGTATATGTTAATTCCAATTATTAAAAATTAAGCTCTTTACAAAACAACAACGCGCTATGATTGTGAAAAATTATTACTAAAATTACGGAAGTTATGCTGGAATCGCTCGCAAGCGTCGAAGAATTTTCAGTCGAGAAATATACCCAATGTGTCAATCGTTAGAAAAGTGGAAAAAAAATTAGGTCGGTACCGGTCGTATCTTGACAACAAGATGGTTGCTCAGGACTAGAAAACATAATTCGGCATCGTTCTCAACTTCAAATTTCAACAAGCACTAAGCAGAAAATTTTGACAAAAGATACCCTCCTACATAAGAACAAAATTCAGTTTATTCAGGAGCATAAAGCAACAGACCATGGAAAGCTCCAGAAATTAAGCAAAGTAAGGTCAATGCCAATTTTTCGAAAAAATTCATCTACTTCAATGAATCTGAATGACTTCGTGAATACACACAATCATGCATTTATAACGACCAACTGTATGGTTCGGATTTTCGTCAGGTAGCGTCATTGAGAATTACATTTTTAAATACAATTGGCAGTGACTGTGAAAAAAATTGATATCTCGATATGTTACAAATAGAATGAGTATACTCCCATACTATTTAAAGTGTCCGTTTTGACGACCTAGGGATATAACTCGATTTTCGCCTTCCGACGAATGACAATAATATTCACGGGTATTTTTGTGAAAGTAAGCCGGCACTCTTGTTACTCAGGTCATACACCACTAAGTCTGATTGACGTTGCTCTAGTCTGGTTCTACTGCGCATAGGGTTCACTGTGGTAACGAACAGGTAGATTAGCTGGCCAGGAGTGGATCTGCTTTGGATATCTCCACGTCAATGAAGTCTTAATCCCGTTGGGAACTATAAAATTCAAAAAATCCAGACACTGTTTTGATAAAACCGAATACACGGGGCGTGCACTGGATACACGTAGCTTGTCCAAGATTATATGGCCCAAGAACACCTCACGAGTCAATAGATGTTAGAGAAACATGCAAGCCGACTCGGACTTCCTTGAAACGACCATTGTCACAGCAGTCTGAATATAGAGATGGAGCAATCAGCTTTCAACCTTTCCGCAAATATCCTAAAGCTGTATCAAACATATATGTACCTCCAATATCCAAATTCAGACTGAACGATCTACTGAAATCATTATCTAATAAATGAAACCAACTACACACAAAACCCAGCCACAACCTCCCTTTATACTTATTTTAATGTGGTCTTGTAAAGCCTTTGTCATACAGATGATAACCAACCAACTAAATATTCAGTTATAAATTTAAAACAACCCTTGATGATCGTCGAGAAATCAATGTAAACAAATGCTACAACTTGTTTTCGATAACTAAATATAGTTATAAAGAATAATATGAGCATTTTGATCTTTGCTTACATATTTGCTTTTTATTTCCAAGTTTATATTTTTACAAGATATATGTATGTATGTATATACCTGTGCAATTTTATTACTGCACGCTATTGTGTGTTAGAATATAAACTCTATTGTTAAAATTAGGCGTGGTATCTCGCACATTAAAAAATAAAAACCATTACAAATAATTAAATTTTTAATGTGAACCATTTTTTATTTTGGCTTAAGTTCATTTATTCTTTCATTTAATTTCATAATTCAAATTTAATTAAATTGTAGCCATTTTTAAGAATATAAAAGATTTTGAACATGTTGAATTATGAATTGTCATTTGATAAGTGAAATAAAAATTCAACAAATTTGAAAATTAATACTAAGATTCACTAATTCAAATTTCATTGAATTGTAACATAAATAGGAATTTTAAATTACATAGTAGTATACCGATAAAGAGTGCTGATGATGAAATCGTAGCTGATTTCGAAAATGCATTCCACTCGGCTAATATCGGAAATAATTTTAGAAAGAAAATTCCTAAAAATGGCTACAATTTAATTAAATTTGAATTATAAAATTAAATGAAAGAATAAATGAACTTAAGCCAAAATAAACAAGTAAGAGCACTATATTCGACTGTGCCGAATCTTTTATACCCACCACCAATTTTGTGTACATTTAATGCACAATATTTATTATTTTGTTAATCGCTATAGAATAATCTCTTTATAATAAAATATGTATCATTTTCTTTGTAGAGGGTGGTTAAATTTGAAGGGTCCATGTTTAAGGTGAACCACATCTAAACTTCAACTTTTTTCTTGTATTTCATTTGACATTTCTCAATCTCAGACTAACTCAATTTGAACCGTGGAAAGATACGCAATCGAGCAACGCTTTTAAATATTAAAGATTTTTATAAAAATGGGCGTTCAAATCAAAATGCATTTCGTGCACTTCGTGATTCTTTTGGTCAACATAATCGTTCGAATTCGTCCACAATCGTGAGAATTGTAAAAAATATTTAAATGTCTGCAAAGCAAGTCTGTATGAAATGTGAAAACATCTGTGAATGCCATCTTAGTTCGTTGAATGGGAAACATTGCTGTTTTTCACGATAACGTGGCAAAAGAGCAAGCAACCTCGACTCATCATCGTGCCCAACAATTGAGCATCAACAGTGTCATTAAAATATGGAGTATCGGATCGAAGTGTGCCGCCTAGGTTGGGGGGCCATTTGGCCGATATTTTGTTCCATACATAATTGAAGCATACAAATATTATCATTATAAAAATTAATTATAATAATTTCACAATAATTTTATTAAAAATCAACATAGTCCCTTGAAATTAAACCACCCATTATAACTTCGGTATGCTAGTAAAATGTTTTCGTAAATTTAGTCTATCAATGAAAGTGGCCGTTAAAATACGCGTGTCAATAAAGTTTTTGCTAATAAACATAACTTAGATATTTCAATATAGTCCTTTAGTATTCCAAAATCTTTATTCATAGAGAATTTACATGAATTTAAGGGGAAGAAAGTGAATTTAAGTTTAAATTTTAAGGGCCACAGGGTGATTTAAAATATACATTCTCTGCATTTTTCTAAAACGGGAAATTTATTAGTAAGATTTTGATTTTTAAACTTCTATAACATTTTGCTTTTAAAAGATTTTCAAACGAAATAAGTTTTGTATAATTTTAAAATTTGTTAGTCATTAGTACATGAAAATAAATTGTTTATAATGTTTAGAGATAATTTTTTTTTACTTAGGTCAAATTTTCATAAATTCCCATTTTTAATAAAGCATAACTTAAGGAGAACATGAGCATAGTTGTTAGCATGCCATCTAGTATTTAGTTGCTAGTAGAGTCATCTATCTTATCATCTTTATCTTATATTTAGCTACATTACAATAAATGGTGCAGTGTAAGATGAATAAATGCTAATATATATGACTAATATATTTTTATAAAAATTTAAAGAAAAAAGTGTGCGTGGCACACCTATTTTCCGTTATAACGAAGACTTTGACCAAAAAGCCATGTTTGCAAAATTTCAGAATCGTACATATAGTTTTGTCAGTTTTATTACGTTTTAAATTTGAAATATACACTGTGCGGTATAAATTTTCGTACATTTTTATCTATAACTCTTTTCCTAATTCATAGATTTAAGCGATTTTCAGGGAAAAATATTCTTTTGACTCGATAAATATATATTCGAAGTTTCATGACTACGTTTATGCGTCTGGACACAATTCAAAAGTGAAAGTGGGCGTTATAGTAGGCGTGTCAAAGTTGTTTTTGCTAATGAGTACAACTTAGGTGTTTCAATATAGTCCTTTATTATTCCAAAATCTTTATTAATAAAGAAATTATATAAATTTTAGGTAAAACGTTGTATAGGAGGTGGGCGTAAAAGTGGGCGTGGCACATTGATTTGCCGTTACAAGAAAGCGTGTAACCAAAAAGCAAAGTGTGCAAAATTTCAGAGTCGCACATCTAATTTTGTTGCTTTTATGACGTTTTTGTTTTTAAATATACCGAAAAATACACTGTGCGGTATAAATTTTCGTACATTTTGATCGATAACTCCTCTCCTAATGCATAGATTTAGACAATTTTCAGGGAAAAATATTGTCTTTACCCAGGAAATATATATTCGAAGTTTCATGAGTCTACGTTAAGGCGTTTGGACACAATTCCATTTTTTTCGATGTTCGAAGGACACGGTTTTAGCCCATTTTCAATACCAAACAAACCTTGTCTATAAGAAAGATTCGGTGCGACCTCTATCGTGCTTTCAACAGACGGACAGACGGACGGACATAGCTAGATCGTCATAAAATCAAACCCCGATTCAGAATATATATACTTTATGGGGTGTAAAATGGATATTTCGATGTGTTACAAACGGAATGACAAAATGAATATACCCCCACCATTTTTTTGGTGGTGGGTATAAAAATGGTTCACATTAAAAATTTAATATATAGTAAAAGTTCGAATAATATATAAATATATCATTACTAATAATTTAATTTAACATTTTAACATTATTTTGTTACACAAAAAATTCATATATTTATTGTTTATCTAAAACATGCCTTCCTTAAATAAAGATTATATAATTAAAGCTACATACTTGTAAATTTGAGAAATTCTGTAAATTTCTTTTGGTGCATAAATTAAAACATTTTTGTAATATATATATTTTTTTAAATAAATATATATACACATGTTTATTTATTTAACTAAAATTAATATCCTCAATATACATATATCCAGCTTTTTAACATTCAAGCATCTATAAAAAGCAGTTATTTATATATAACAAGTAAGAGCACTATATTCGGCTGTGCCGAATCTTTTATACCCACCACCAATTTTGTGTACATTTAAAGCACAATATTTATTATTTTGTTAATCGCTATTGAATAATATCTTTATAATAAAATATGTATCACTTTCTTTGTAGTGGGTGGTTAAATTTTTTAGGGCCCATGTTGAAGGTGAACTACACCTAGTCTTTTAATTTGTTTTCTGCATTTCACTTGACATTTCTTAATCTCAAACTTACTCAATTTGATCTGTAGAAAGATACGCAAATGAGCAACTCTTTAAAGTTATTCAGGTTTTTTTTATGAAAATGGGTGTTTAAATCAAAATGCATTTTGTGCACTTCGTAATTCTTTTGATCAACATAATCATTCAAATTCATCCACAATCGGGAAAATTGTAAAAAATATTTAAATTTCTGCAAAACAGGTCTGTATAAAATGTTAGAAAATCTGTGAATGCCTTCTTATTTCGTTGAATGGGAAGCATGGTTGTTTTTTTCGATAGTGTGGCAAAAGAGCAGTCAACCTCGACTCATCATCGTGCCCAACAATTGAGCATCAACATTGTCATTGAAAATTTGGACCATCAGATAGAGGAGTGGCGCCAAGGATGGGGGGGGAGGGGGCATTTGGCCGATATTTTGTTAAATACATAATTGAACCGTACAAATATTATCATTACAAAAAGAAATAATAATAATTTCCTAAATAATTTGAATAATTCAACATCAGCCCTTAAAATTTAACCACCCTTTATAACTTCGATATGCTACTAAAAGGCTTTTGTAAATGTAGTCTTTTAATGAACGTGGGCGTTAAAGTAGGCGTGTCAATAAAGTTTCTGCTAATAAATACAACTTAGATATTTCAATATAGTTCTTTATTTTCCCAAAAACTTTGTCAATAGAGAAATTACATGAATTTAAGAAAACCCGTTATATGGGAGGTAGGCGTTATAGTAGGCGTGTCACCTAAACTTTTTGGCACAACAACTGCATTGATTAGAAGGATATATGTAGCAAATTTCCTCATCATACCTCTAATTTTGTCTGTTTTAGTGGGCGTTATAGTAGGCGTGTTAAAGTTATTTTTACGAATGAGTACATTTTAGATGTTTCAATATAGCCTTTTATTATTCCAAAATCTTTATTAATAGAGAAATTATATGAATTTTAGGTAAAACGTTATATGGGAGGTGGGCGTAAAAGTTGGCGTGGCACCTTAATTTTTTTGTACAATAATGACACTGCCTAGGGGGATATACGTAGCAAATTTGATCATTATACCTCTAATTTTGTCGGTTTTATGAGCTTTTAAATTTCATTAACGGTAGATAACGTGAAAAGTGGGCGTTATAGTAGGCGTGTCAAAGTTATTTTTGCGAATGAGTACATTTTAGATGTTTCAATATAGCCCTTTATAATTCCAAAATCTTTATTAATAGAGAAATTATATCAATTTTAGGTAAAACGTTATATGGGAGGTGGGCGTAAAAGTGGGCGTGTCACCTTAATTTTTTTGTACAATAATGACACTGCCTAGGGGGATATACGTAGCAAATTTGATCATCATACCTCTAATTTTGGCGGTTTTATGAGCTTTTAAATTTCATTAACGGTAGATAACGTGAAAAGTGGGCGTTATAGTAGGCGTGCCAAAGTTATTTTTGCGAATGAGTACATTTTAGATGTTTCAATATAGCCCTTTATAATTCCAAAATCTTTATTAATAGAGAAATTATATCAATTTTAGGTAAAACGTTATATGGGAGGTGGGCGTAAAAGTGGGCGTGGCACATTGATTTTCCGTTAAAAAAAAGCCTTTCACCAAAAAGCAAAGTGTGCAAAATTTCAGAGTCGTACATCCAATTTTGTTGGTTTTATGACGTTTTTGTTTTTAAATATACCGAAAAATACACTGTGCGGTATAAATTTTCGTACATTTTGATCGATAACTCCTTTCCTAATGATTAGATTTAGGTAATTTTTGAGGAGAGATATTGCTTTGACTCGAGAAATATATATTCGAAGTTTCATGACTGTACGTTAATCCATTTGGACACAATACCATTTTATTCGATGTTCGTAGGACACGGTTTTTTCGACCTACTCTTGCATTCCGAGCTATAACTCACTTCCTAATATTCCGATATAGCCCATTTTCAATACCAAACAAACCTTATCTATAAGAAAGATTCTGGCAAAATTTGAGCCTCCTAGCTTTTTCGGTGCGACCTCTATCGTGCTTTCAACAGACGGACAGACGGACAGACGGACGGACATAGCTAGATCGTCATCAAATCAAACCCTGATTCAGAATATATATACTTTATGGGGTCTAAAATGGATATTTCGATGTGTTACAAACGGAATGACAAAATGAATATACCCCCACCATTTTTTTGGTGGCGGGTATAAAAAGAAGCCTAAAAGTATGTGAATATTTTAAACATATACAAACAGAAGTAAATCAAAACCAAGATTTGTTTTGATTTACGATATTCCATCTTAAACAGCAAACAAGTACTAATGAAATAAATTGTACGCAAAAATCCAAAGTATTTGCAAACAAAAATAAAAATTGTTTTTGTTCAAGAAAAAGTTTTAAACTTTATTTTTTAATGTTTGTTTTATTCTTTTTCAACTTGTTATCATTCGGTCATTATTCTAACCAAACATCTACAGTGCGTGCAAATATTCAAACAACAATGCATTCGCTACGTTTGTGTTAGCAACCCAGTAAACAATGTTGTTCAAGCAGTAATTGAGTTTTCTTTTTATGTCCTTCACACAGTGGAAAAAGGTATATATAGGTTTGTCATTCCGTGTGAAATTTCTACAATTTTCATTTTCGACCCCATAAAGTATATATTTTCTGAAAGCTTATGAATAGAGGAGTCGATTAAGCTCTGTCAGTCTGTCAGTCTTTCCGTCTGACCTTCTGTCCGTGTGTATGTTGAAATTAACTTTTTGAAGCCTTCCGACATCGCTTAGGTATTAAAATATCAGAAATGTGAGGTATTAAAATATCAGAAATATTCGGGACTAGATCGGTATTGAAACATCGGTACATAAACAACTGAGATATGAGCAAAACTCCACGACCAGCTCGATTTTTTTTTCAAAAAACAACATTACAACAACAACATACATACATACAAACATGTACACTGGTTAGAGAAAAAGTGGCATCGAATCCCAGCTGAGCCAAAAAAATTTTTTTTTTTATATTTTTTTTTTCTTATTTTTTATTTAATATATTATTTATATTTTTATTATAATTTTTTTTTTTTAATTTATTTTTTATTTTTGTTTTGTTTTATATTTATTATATTTATTTTAATTATTTTTTTTAATTTTTTTTGTAAATTTTTTTTTTTATTTTTTTTTTTAATTTTTTTTTAACATACATACGTAAATTTATAACTTTACAATGGGATGTTTTTATATATGTTTGTTTTTTATATATACTGTTATTGCATGACAACACGTGGTGAAGGGTATATATATAGTGCTCTTACTTGTTAAAATAAGTTTTTATAGAGACAATTAATTTTATATAAAAATAAAACATTAAACGAGGTGTTAATATCTTTTTTATTGGCTTTATTATTTAAATAAGTCTAGGAAATTATTATTTAAATATGATATCGTGCATGTTGATGCCGCAGCTAGCAAGTATATGGCCTAAGCTAAGTGTTAATATTTCACATGCTCTTAATAGTAAATTAAATATATGCTTCAACTGCTCGATTGTTTCTACTTTAACTGTATAAACCTGTAATTTTTTAACGAGTATTTTAAAACAAAGTAGCAATAACGTAACAAGTTTATTTCCTAATTATTCATTCAACAAATATTAACTGATTGCATAGAACGATGTACGATATGTCGTTAGAACAAAATGTCTACAACAATAAGTATTTAGTAACGAAAAGGTCAATAAGTTCTAATTTATAATAGCGAAATTAAGGCTTTGAAAAGGTAAACAGTTATGTAGTGAGCATTTTTTCATTACTCTATAACTTTTTCTTATTTTTTTTTTCTAGTTTCACATAATTTTTCTCATCAGCGTTATAATAATTTCCATCTGCCTTCGACTTTCTCAACTGTAAAAAATTGAAGCAAGTTGAAATGAAAATAAGAAAAATGTCTGCCTTTCGTTTGTTTCATTTGTAAAGGGGAGACTAAGCATTTTTCTATACCGTTCTTCTTTGGCTATTGCAATCATCAATATTTTTTAAGATCAATATTTCCAAAAGGAAATAATAGTGTTTGGGTTATCATCTCTAAAAGTGTAACAATTATGCTCTCGTTAAAGCCATTCTACTTAAATTGTATTTTAGCTAATGCCCGATGAGATTTTCAAATTAAAACCTGATTTTCAAAAACTTTAATTTGTTTTTTATTCGCATGAGTGTTTTTACCATGTATTATTCATTATAAAATGCCAATATTAGTATCAGTAAACATACCCTTTAAGGAAAAGAATAATATACTACGAAAATAACTCACTTTCAGTTGGCTTTATATCATCTAACTTTGAGCTAGCTACAAAGAATTTTGGAAGCTACCCAAATGTATTTATGTAAGTATGTTCAATATTATGCTTATAACTTGGAATAAAGCAGTCTGTTTTTTACAAAAAAATATGATAATAAATGCAACCTAGTTATTAGCTGGGTATAAATATGTAAACTTTGCTAAAACATAAACTAACATATACACCCCCATATGTTCTTATTAATCCTACACACAATTTCTTTGCGCAAATACACTAAACTTAAGAAAATAATCCAAAACGTATTTACATTTTACACCGTCAGGACAAAACCAAATCTATTTGTTGCTTCTTCAATCTACAGCTCCATAACTATTTATATATAAAAGCCAGACAAATTTCGAAATTCTAACTTAAAGTCTTTTGGCTGCAGTAAACTTCCAGCTTTGTGTAATTATTTTTACTATTTAAAAAAATATATACACAATTAACGTTTCTTATATCCATTCACTTGAATATAATATGCAACAGCGAATTGATGCAACAAAGTAACTTTTTAGGGTATGTTTTCTGTCAAGGCCAATTCGTTATATCAGGGTTGGATAAGTTGCTGTGATAGGTTTAATTAAATAAAATAAGATTAAACCAAAAATATATATATATGTGAAATACATTATAAATGGTGCTTAAGCTAAATGTCTTATACCAAAACCAAAGTTTCCTTTTTCATCCTTACATTAATAAATGAAATCAAGGTGAATTCAACAAATTTTTGACAAAATCCTTCCCCATCAGCTGAGCTGATAATTTCATCTATATGAATTCCCATTGATTTTATATATTATTTTGCTTCACCCACACGGTCACACGGTTTATTCAATGTTGAATTTTCGGATCAAATCTCGATAAAAATAATCGTCCTTGTAATATTTGACAAGGCTGAACAATATATACCAACAAGGAAAGAGCAACTTCTTAGCCACTGGTGTTAAAAATTGAACTTTCGATTGCTGGCAGGGAATATGTGTGTGAAAACACAAACACTAACGCATGAACTAAAATCCCTGAAGGAAACCTGGGGGCAAGTGTCTCCAAGTCACCAGTTTTGTGGACTATTGTGGTGACTTCTTTTCGGCATTGTCAACAAAGTGTCTACTTTTTTTTTCATTTTCTTTGATGAGAAAAAAATTTATACACCATAAATAAGAGTTCTTATTAAATGAAATGTACCTAATTTACTTTTAATATTTGATATTTAATGAATTCCCTAATTTTTTTTTTAATAAAACATCATATTTTAACAAAAGTTTCATTAACGACGTCTATTTCAGAAAAGTATCAAAAGTGTAGACTAGAATTACTTAAACGCACTATTGAATCTCTGGTGACAATGTCTACATATGGTCCTAAAAGAACTACCTACTCAGTTGAACCAGTGTCAGTAGATTTCCAATAAAACGCACATGGTAAATGTCTATAGTAAAAAAGCATTGTCGGGGGTATAATAAGTCAGTAGTACTGGTGACAGTGGCAATAGTGAATCACTACAGATTCACTTCTGACATTTCCTACAGGGATAAGACTTGTTTGTTTAACGAGCTTTTATTTAAAAAAAGAAAAATAAATTTCTTTTTTTTTAATTTGCGTTTCTTTTAATAACAACAAAACAAAATACAAACACTCCAAACGCATACAAATACTTATACACTCTCTCACATATACGACTACACAAAAAAAAAATATTTCTCAAGAAGAAAAATTGTTGAATTTTCAAATAAGAAATAGTCACTTAACAGGAAATTCACTTTATATATTACATTCATATGTCTTCATCACACTTAAAAGCGTCAGATAAACGAACAGAAGAAAACTTATGGTAAAGAGATAAAGAAGGATTGCCACTGAATGAATGAATGTAAGGATGGACGAATAGATGAATGGATTTTCAATTGGGATATGATGCATAAATACAAAAATAATTACTCATAAACACGTATACATTAGTTTAGCAAAAAAAGTTAAAACTTAAGAAATCTCAATGATATAGAAATTATTTATAAAATGTTTCCTTTAATTGTATATAACTCTCGCAAACACATTTTCGCAAGATATTACTACAAAAGCAATAAGGAAAAACTGCTTATGTATATTTTTATACTTTTTCAGAAAAGCATCTATAAATTTAAGAGTTAATTTTACTAAACTGATTTCCTTTCAAGACTACTATATGAGTTCCACGTTTTACAAACTAAAGAGCATATTGGTATTATAACTCCAAATGATTCGTTAAAAAAATTTACGCAATAGGTTTTAACGCTACAACTTTCTGCATAGCTTTCCAAAATAATTGATTGAAAATTCACCTGAGTGTAGTTTGATATTTCTGAATTGCAATGCTGGATTTTTTCGATTTCAGTTATGTCTACTTAAGCAGTTATTTCTTTTTACCACATAACTATTGGAATAAAGAATTAAACAACAGATAGTTTTCGCTAGAACTAAAACAACAATTGTATGCAAGAAACCATTTAATCAAGTTTTATAAATAGAAGATTCTGAAAATATATACATTATGAGGACTTTCATCAATATTTCAATGCTTTATATTCAAAACAATTAAATTATTTTAATTTGTCTTATTGTTTTAGACACAAAATACTCAACGTAAGTAAAAACATTTTACATTTTATAACAACAATTTCAAAGACTTTTGTTCGTAATTTACAAATTTTAAATAAGATTAATAATAGCCTTGCAGAGTGTCCACACCTTATATGTAATTGCTAGTCCAGGGTATTGAATCCTGATCACGTACATAAAGAGGTTAGGAAGAGTGAAAGTGGTCGAAAGGCTACATCCCACGCTCAAAAAAGATGGATACTTGCTTAATGAAGGCATGGATAGAGACATCAGGATTATTGCTGATAAGATAATTTGTTTTGTATAATGCAGGACAGTAATTATTCATTAGGATAAATCATTAAAATAATTTTATTTAATTTTTTTTTCAGAAATTGTTTTGTATTTTTATACTAGAAAGTGCTTTTAAAATTTTAACGCAGTTTCTGTTTTATCAACATATTTTTAATCAACAATGAAAGAGGTCTAAAAATATCAATCATTAATACTGTCGCATTTTTACAAAAATACAAAAACCACATAAGTTTTGTTACTTGTGCAATTTAAGTTGTTTTAAATTCACAAGTAGTTTGCACTTTCTACAATATTATGACCCTTTAAAGTGTATATTTTCAAAAACAAATGATGAGGAAAGTCAATTGAGTGAAATTAACTTTTCAAAGACGCATAAATATTTTGCATATGGGCACTTCCACCGAAATGTCACGTATAGGGTTTGGGATTTCCCGGTCTTTTTACTTTCCCGGGAAACGGGAATTAAAAAATCGTCTTCCCGGGAATTCCCGGGATTCCCGAAAATAATATTTCTTTTAAAATAAATTATTTATTATTATTATATAATTTGTTAACTTTAAAATCACGATTTGGTTGATAATTCATTGTTTAAGTAGTAGTTTATTTTCCATTAGAGTCCTTATTGTGTCAGCATTACATCTTCCGGAAATATAAACTTAACCCAAATTATAAAAATAATTATTGCCATGTAAACAGATATCTTTTTTGGGCAACACTACTCCACTCGTCTAATACAAGATATTGTTTTCACCATCGTATTTTTAACGGCGTTGTCATATTTTATTACAATGTTTTTAACATCAGTTTAATTTTGGTAATGTCATATTTTTACTGAAAAAAATTTGACGAATAAAAGAAATTTGTGTTATTGTTCGAATAGATATTCCATCGACTGCTGCCAATTTTGAAACAATTTCTGGTAATGTTTGGTTGTCTAAACAACTTTTAATGGTGGAATTATTTTTTTACTTGGTGCAGGTGTTAAAGAATCGTTTTCAAATTTTATTTTATGAACCAAAAGAAGGTGCCTTATGAGACCCCTAGTACTACCGCCCTTGGACATTAACCTTTTCGGGAAAATATTACATTGTGCTGAGTTGTCTACTTTTTGAAAATAGTTCCAGACTTCAGACATTTTGCTTCTAAACAAAGTGAATTTTTTAAAAAAGTATTATTAGAAAAATTCAATCATAAATAAAAAAAATTATAGTTAAAAATTCTGGGACCACTTTTAAAAACAATTTGCACATACGATTATATTTATCAAAATGAATCTCGGAAACTACTGCTGAATTTACGGTTGTTATAAAAAACATTTATACACAAGAAAACATTTAATTATGTTTCTATATAATTAATTCACTTGAAATTTATAAGCACTTATTAAAAATAATTCCAGAAAGTCGTTAACTTTGGCGTGAAATATTTTTGACCGACGATGTTTGTTTTTCTTTTCCATATTCATGTTTGATAAAAGTTGTAAATACTTAACAATTAAAAAACGCTAACAAATTAAAAACCCTACTTTTTATTCAAATATTCTCTAAATTTACCAAAACAGACAAGAAATTAAAAATAAAATTAAATATATTTCCTAATATACTACATATTTTTTATTTCCCGTTTTCCCGGGAATAAGAACAAAATTTTTCCGGGAATACTAAGTGGTTCATTCCCGGGAATTCCCGGTTCCCAAACCCTAGTCACATAACGCCAGATTCTTTAAACGCTTATTACCTAAGTCTGCACAATTTAATTTCTTTTAGTTTTTAAATATACATTGATTTACTTTTTTTTCATATTTATATATGTATATAGCTATAGATGCTGGCGTTATGTGACAAAACTAAACTTTTCTGTGGAAGTACCCATACACAAATCAAAGATTTAGAAATATTTAAGAGAAAGTCATTGTTGCAAGCAAACAAAATCGAGCTAAAATCTACTAAGATATCAGCAAAAAAACAAGACTGTCTCTAGTTTTCCATATTCTTAACACTGAATTTTATTTATTAGCTCTCGGAAAATTGATTGACACTATTTATACAACTAATATCCACTTTATGCTATTCGTAAAGAGGTTTATACAAATCGGCCACTAATTCGAAAAGCTATAGGCAGAATGAATTAAAAAAATATTTTTTTATATGAAAAGGGACCTAGTGTGTCAAAAAACATGTTTGGACTTAAGAGTGAATTCTGGTACCTAAAAGGGTGTAGAATAAGATGAAATGAGTAAGATTTCTGATTAAATTTATTTACCCCATAAAAACGTACAAACCAACTTCGATCACTTTTTGCGGCTTAAGAATCAAGTATCGATATCATAACAGAGTAGCAACAATAGCAAAGGTATTGTCGCACTAAAAGCGAAAAAAATATATGTCACCACTTGGGTATGACGTAACCAAAGTCGCCACCCAATCATAACTAAACATACCAAATCGCATCTCCCAACTGAAGGTGTGTTAACAGTGATAATGCGTTATGAAACTTTAAACGCGTTTTTCTCAAAACTTCTCTTCTCTTTTCTCGGAGGAGGACACATATATGTATATCCTAAAGCTCTATTAGTTTTTAGACATGATGCTAACAGCAAATAACAAGCCTTAGTCCCGATATATATTACAGATAAAAGCTTGCATATCGAGATGAATTTAACTTAGATATAAGCACTGAGGTACAACTGCTTCTCTGTTTTTACTAAAATTTACAAATGTAAATTAATGTTTTCAGCTTTAAAACAACCGAAAGGCTCAATATTGATAACAAAAAGGCTTGACATGCAGAATAACAATACAGTATAAAAATCTAAGGTACTTGATGGCCCATCCTCTAAATAAAATTCTACAAATAAATCTCAAATCTAGTATTTAAACATTTTTCACCTTCAACTCCTTAATATTGGTATGAAATAAAAGGCTTGACCAGCAAAATACAATAAATTAGTAATAAAATATATTTAAAAAAAAATAAATAAATAAAAAATAAAAATTCAAAATCTTAAGAATTCAAAATAACATCCAAAACAGAATGAAGAATATATTTTATGTTTAACTCCACAAATATCAGAGTATCAAAAATAAAGGTTTGACTAGAGTATACATATATAATAGTGATGGCTATACAAGATCTAACACTCTTACTAACATTTTGTAAATTTTTATTTTTCTTTGTGTTTGTAAAAAAAAATAAAACCAAAAATGTAATATCTCTATAAATTTATATGTGTTTAAAATAAAAATGTAATCTTTTTATTTGTGCTCTACACATTGTTGATGTCTTTAGTAAAATATTTTTTTGTTCTATATTTATAGTAACCATAGGCATAGGAGACTTCTGGACCTCTTACTTAAAAAGATTAGATAGACTTATACTGTGGTTGGCTGCGACATAGGATAATTCTGCATCTCGTTTTTCAAGTATATAGCCTTTTTTGGATAATATTAAATAACGACAATAATGTTATAGTGCTTAAAATTATTTTTTAATTGCATTAACTATATTTTTGACGAAAAAACTTAATTATTTTTTTATGGGAATAAATAGTTTTTTAGTGCATTGGGAAATGTTGGTAGTCCAAATATGAGGCAATTACTTGGTTAATTAATATACTTACTCAGTACATGAATATAATGTTTTTAAATGGCCAAATAGTGCCCCGTGAAGATGTGGGTGCATGACTGAAAATACAAATTTTAGTAATATAATTAAAAATATACATTTATTCATATATGTTTATAATAAATTCTTTTAGCTTAATATTTCTTATACATCTAACCACAAAAAATTTGTCTCAATCACAAACTTGGCAACTCTGGAAATTCTTAAAACAAACATAAACAAAACAAAAATATAATCTTAAAAGTTTGGCAATTAATTACTGAAATGTAAGTAAAGTGAAAATTAACTATTGCACACTTGTTAATGGAATAAATCCAACTAGAGCTGGACAAAGCAGAATTCTTTATAAAATTAAATTTTCACTTGAATCTGATATTGTTCGTGGAAAATATACAATTCCTTGGACTTACACAGTACACTTTCTACTTATCACAGTAAAACAATGCCTTTGCTAATTGATATAAGAACGTGTTTTAATTTCAAATTATATGTATAATAGCATTAATTTACATATGTACATATATATGTGTGTGCCTCCGTGTTGCGTAAAACTTTTAGAATATTTGTAAACACAATATTTGTAATAATCTACTACTTGGTCTAAACTTAATGCATTATTGAGTATTGTTAGCAGACATTTCTTAAAGATTTGTAACACTGTTTGGAGAACCGGCACATTGAACACGTACGAATTTGAAAACAATTGAACAGAAACAATAAAAGACTTTCCACACCGACAAACAATTGCAACAAATATCAACAGAGATAACCACTCTACCTCTTTCTCTTTTCCTCTTGCTATTCATTGCAATACAATAGTGTAGAATTATAGTTAAGAGAACAACATTTATGTTGGTATTTATGGACAATTGTTGTAAGTTGTTTATTCACTTGGAGGTATGCAGTCAATAGGCTTTAAATAAGGGTCTTTCGAAATCAAATAGTTTAAACAAATAAGAAATTTAACACTTACTGCCGTATTAATGGCTTATTTGACAGATTTTGTATAGAAGGTTTGTTTAGTATTAAAAATGGGCTAAATCGCAATATTAGGAAGAGAGTTATAGCTTGTACGCAAGAGTAGGTCAAAAAAACCGTGTCCTTCCAATATCGAATAAAATGGAATTGTGTCCAAACGCATAAACGTAGAGCCATGAAATTTCGAACAATTTTCTCCCCGAAAATTGTCTAAATCTATGAACTTAGAAAAGAGTTATAGATCAAAACGTACGAAAATATATACAGCACAGTGTATTTTTCGCATATTCAAAATTTAAATGTAATATAACTAACAAAATTAGATGTATTTACTGGCTCGCCACTTGCAAAATTAACGTGCAAATTAATTCCGCATATATATATTTTCGTATATTATTTTCTGAAATCTCAGCCTGCGTTTGATATTCTTAAATCCAAATCTGGCCAATCATGGCCAATCAATACAAAGCCGTGATGTTAGCTTAAATGGGCGTTTTAGGTAAAATACAAATTATAGTTACAATGCTTTACACAGTTTCATTCAGCATCGGAAAACCAAAACATGGAATTATTCTTTACATACAAATTTTTTAATAGTTTTGAAAAAACTCTTATGGAAAACGACATTAATTAAATTTTTTTTTTTAATATCCATAAGACGGCAAATTACTAAAAAAAAACAAGTAATAGTGCTATATTCGGCCGTGCCGAACCTTATATACCCTTCACAACGTGTAGTCTTGTAATAACAGTAGTTTATATCACCATTCATCTCATATGAAATAGTTACACACATATAAAAACATATATATATATATATATATATATACATCCCATTGTAAAATTAAATATTTACGTATATATTAAAAAAAAAAATAAAAAAAAATTAAAAAAAAAACTTGAAAAAAGTAATTAAAATATAAATAATAAATAATTATTATTTTTTTTTTTTGACCTTTTATAATAATATATAATAGTTTTTTAAGCTTAAGGTCCTTTTAATAATAAAAAATTGTTAATCAAACTATAAATTTATATAAATTTATAATTATCCTGATGATGCTACACAAAGAAGTGGCGAAATATTGATCAAATAACATAAAAAAAAGTTTTTTTATTATTAAAAGGACCTTAAGCTTAAAAAACTATTATTTATATATAAATAATAAATATAAAACAAAAAATAAAATAAAAACAAAATTAAAAAAAAATATTAAAAAAAAAAAAATAATAAAAATTTAAATAATATATTAAATAAAAAATAAAAAATAAAACAATTTTTTTGGCTCAGCTGGGATTCGATGAAACGCGATCGGCCACTGACAGAGCTTAATCGACTCCCCTATTCATAAGCTTTCAGAAAATATAAAAAAAAATTAAAAAAAATATTGGGGTCGAAAATGAAAATTGTAGAAATTTAACACGGAATGACAAACCTATATATACCCTTTTCCACTGTGTGAAGGGTATAATAAAGTAGTTTTCTCACATCTGAAAAAAACTCTTTTGCTGAAGGCTACTAAGTTCTTTATTTTCATTTTCTGCCCTTTTGTCCTTTTAAAACATTTTGAATTTTTTAAAGGATACAAAAAAAACAATTTTATTTAAAAACATATTTCGCATGAAAATAGATTGAGCCCTAAATGAAACAATTTTTTTGTTCGCTAGAACAAGAAATTAAAAATTTAATTCGAAATAATTGACGTTGAAAGTTATAACTGCAATATTACAGGAAAAATATTTAACTTTTCACATTTTGTAAATATTTCAAAACCATATGAAAAGATAATTATCACAAACATGTCAAAAAGGTTTTTTCCAAACAATTTTCTAGAAGACGAACACTATGTTCTATATTTGATGTATGTATGTATATCACACAAAAAATTGAAATTTTGTGAAAATGAGCGAGATCATTTAATTGTGAATAAAATCAAAACGAATTAATAGAATTATATGATACGATACCTTATTTTGTTAATGGCAACGTGTGGCTGGCTTTGCGATAAGGTAATAAATCTGAAAAATTTTTGGCGTTTTCTATTTTTCATGATTTTTTTAGAACAAAAAAATGCTATTTTTACGTAAAAAATATATTTTTTGCTTTAATTGTTTATTATAACTCCGAAACTACTGAGCCGATTGAAACACATTATATAATATGTACATCAAAATTTGTTTAAGTTTATTAAAAAAATATTGAACTAACCTGTTTTGAGTTTTTATTAATTATGTGGAGAAACGTCTAAAAAAATGTTGAATTTTACTTAAAAATGTTTTAAACAAAAAATTCATAAAATTTAAAAATTTAACCATTTTTGCATTTAGACAGCCATGATTCATCAAATCTGTACAGTGGTTGTTAGAGCCCTTTTTTTCTGTTGACCTGTGTAATCGACTGAATTTTTTTTAAGTCGTATAATTTTTTTTTTTTTTATTTTGTATACTATTTTTTATGCTCGCAAAATGCTGTTTCATGGTTTCACTGATCAAATTTTCGATCTATTCTGATTGCTTTAATATTTTGTATATTATTTCTTTACCAATACAATTACTGCTTACAATTACCGCTGCTATTCTAATGCCACAAACTGTCTTAACATATGCATAGACGTGTAGTTTCATGCATGTGGTAATCTATTGTTAGCATCATTTGAAAAGTTGAAGTTTGCTTAGAAAAATAACACAAAAATAGAATAGAAATATCCAACGCCATTTTCTAAATGCACTTACAAGTAGTTTGTTTTTCATTTTATTTTACCTTTGTGCAATTCTAAAGTCAGAAAATTATTGGTTTCGCATTTGCCATTTTTAAAATACGACCACCCATTTATTCTCTACAAACATTTATGTGCGCACAAATAACATATGTAAGGATTTATATTACAATAGTACAAATCCATACATACTCCTAATAGCAAAGGGTATAATCTTCTATGTATAGGTTTTATATAGACATTCTATTTTTGGCCTTGTTTTCAGTTGCTTTTTTAACTTCGACACTGTTGCCAACTTTTTCCCAAAAAATATCGCAAAATCAAGAGAAAAATAGCTTAAAATTAAAAAATTTCAACATTTTAGCGATAAATCGCTATAAATTTATTTTTTTTAATTCTGGCATAAATTTAACAAAAAACAGCAAAGTTCTCGTGGGTTTTTTTTATTGCGCGGAAAATTTAGCGTTTTATCGCTAAGTTTTCTTAAATAATGACAGAAAATCATTTTTATTCTGAAGGCAGTTTTTATTAATTACATTTTAATACATAATTTACATATGTATGAAGGTATGTGAAAAAAATCCAAGAATACACATATACACATATGTACGTTACATTTAAATTCAAAAAAATAACGTTTACCAAGTATTACTAATAGAGTTATATTTATAATATGCATACTAAACTACTATTAAAAAACATTTTGGGACTTATTCACTAAGAGCCTTAAGCCAATACTCTAGATTCTCGCTTTCATATGTAAAATTGTAATCTAGTCTCTTTAATGCTGGTTTAAATATATCGTAATTGAAGCTGTCGCATCGGCCACTTCAGCCAAGAAATGTTAACACAATTTGTTGTTTTTCGGTACTTAAAATAATTATTATAATACCTATATCAAATAGAATATTTATAGAATGTTTATGTACCATGTAGGTTTTTAGTTTTTAAAAAACATGCCTAATAACTTGATGACACCAAAGACTATTGATTTATCTCCTAATACCCTATACCTACAACCTGACACATCGTTTCTAAGTTTCATTGAGAGATGGGTCACTAAAACAGATATTAATGAAGTCTTCTTTTAATTTAAATTTTTTCCATTATAACCCTCTCACTTGCATTACCCAGGACTTAAACTTTTAATGGCTTAACCATGCACAAAGTTTTGATTATATTAATTTTTTTTTGCAATATTTCGAAATTCTTGCAAGAAATTTTTTAATAGTTTTTTTTTTGTATAATTCACAAACTCATCTAAAGAAAGGAAGCAACGTTTATTTATCATTTACTTTTAACAAAAAAAATTATTCGAGTTACAACTCTATTGGTTTTTGAATTTATGTGTTCTTTTTCTTTAAGATGCCAAAATCTCTATAAAAAGGTGTATTAAAAATAGCATTCGCTATTTAAATTTATTTATATTTTATTTATTTATATTAAAAGCCAACATCGCAAAAATCGCTAGATTTCCCGCTAATAGCTAAATCATATTTTTTCCCGCAAAATTTGTTTAAAAATCGCTAGATTTGACGAGAAAATAGCTGAAATGGCAACAGTGAACTTTGACCAAATGCTGCCTACCGTTAAAACGAGGAAAAATCCCTTAAGCTGTTGTTTAGTTCTACAACATGTACTCAACGTACTTGTACAAAATTATCGTTGTTGTCAGTGGCAATATTGTATTCTGCTAGAATCCATGTGTAAATATGATGGTAGTTTTTAGCAAAACTTTAAGCTCATGGTGTAATTATTCATTGTCGAAGGTATAGATATAGATGAATGATTGATAGTAGTGGTATGCCTAAGTAGGGTAAAAAATTTACACTTTTATTACGTAATTCAGCTTGAAAGTATATCTGAAATGTTAAAATTTCACTATTTGATTAATTTTATTGTTTATTCTACTAGCAGGCTGCAGGTAAATTGCAAATACATGTTATGCTTACAATCTCATTCCGGTTGAGCGCTAAATGGCGTTAAAATCAAATATCGTCATTGTTATTGTACAGAGATTGTTATATAAATAGCACACAAAAATAGAAAAATTACAATAGATGTCCACTAAAATAATCCACTTTTATTTTTTATACCCGACCCAAAAAAAATCGTTGGTGTATATTCATTTTGTCATTCCGTTTGTAGCACTTCGAAATATCCATTTTAGACCCCATAAAGCATGACGGCAAATCGTGGATTTACAAAAAAAATATAACAAAAGCTTGTATCCAAATATTTCATCTGTCTAATGATCAGAACTTCGAAGCAATGATGCTTTATCACCTATCCCTTCTAACAGTGACGAAATCGTTAATAAAATAAATATTTTTCTGTACTTCAAGCGTCTTCTAAAGGTGAAAAAATAAAAAATAATTAAAATGTTTTCTCTGTACAGACTGGGTGCATTTATTATTCTTTAGATGCTTCTTCATCTGCATATACAAGTTCTCCGAGAAAACCTTATTTTATTATACTGTATGATCTGAATGATTTCGTTCGACATTTAGAGTTCTCAAAATCAAAACGAAAGCTTCTTAAGAACAAGATAAGAACATAAAGGTCTATTATTTTTTAAATAAATAAAAATACTTTCTGGGTTACTTTAGAAAAATCAGCGATTCAGTGTTTTGTAATAATGACAGAGGATTTTTACAAAAACTGGGTTTCACTAAAAAGTCTGAGGAATAGCGACTCTTTACTGATTGATATAAGGCTAGCTTAAAAGCTGATTTACTTCCTAATGGTAAAAATATTCATCGGTTCCTGTTACATGTACAACAAATATGCGAAAAAACTGATCAAAAACGAAGCTGTTACTAGATAAAAGTAAATATGCACAGTACTAATGGAATATTTGTGCTGATTTGAAGGTTGTAGCTAAGCTAACTGGATTACAGGCAGGATATGCAAAATTTGTTACCAAAGATAAACAAATAAATAAATAAATATTGATAAGAAATAAATAATGTTACTAACACTAAATCCGTATTTGTAAATATTTGCTTGATTTGAATTCATTTTTAGAAACAATTAAGGTTTTATTTGAAATTAATTAGCATAAAACTTATTTCTAAATCTTTAACATCTATCAAATTTCTATTTGCGCATAAATTTTAGGCATCTGTAATTTTTCGTTCTTCCTAAAATAGCCCCTAATAAAAGAGTGTTAAAATTTTTCATAACACAATTTAAAACTGAACAAAAAATTGTTTTTTTAATCTTCGTACATAAAAAATAGTAGCATTTATTAAAATGAAATTAATTTTATGATTGTGCTTAAAGAGTTGCTTGCGAGATTTTTGTTTCATCATACAGTAAGTGTTGTTTTTGCATAGTTTTAGTTATTGAGCTAGTTGATCATCGTATTAACTGCTCCACCAAATACATAGAGTCATTAACCAGAATGACATTGTCATAATTAGCAAACTATTTTTTGTATAGGGAGTTTGACCATCTAATGAATTAGCTCTAGAATCAGCTTATCAGTTAAGGTGACTTTGTTATAATTGCATATAATTAATATAAGAAATTTTTTAAGAATTTTATGCTTATTTAATTAAGATGCTATATTAAAATCAAATCCGGAAATTATTGAAAAAATTTCCGGGGTTTCTTTTTTATTCAAAAAATATATGGGTTTTCGATTAATCCCAAATGAGAGACACTATTGTCTGCTAATTCTTTCAACATTGAAAAAAATTAAGAGTATTACGAGTATTGAATTTTATATTTTAGGACTGGGCAAACCTAGCGCTGCAATAGTAAAGTTAGACATTTTTACCAATAGACGTACTTAGAACGTTTCGTTTACAGTAACTTGAGAAATTCATGTTAGTTACGAATGTTATCAAATGTATAACATTTTCTTTCGATTATTTTTTACATCATTCAACATTAAATCAACAACAGTGAATCAATGCACTAAATTAAATTCAAAGCGATGAATCACCATCAAGAGCCAGTTTTTATTGATAGCTTACTGAATTTAATCATGGCCGAAGATCGCTCAATGATGAGTTTCGTAGAGGTCGTTCAAAATCTGCTGGAAAATATTTAAATAAAACTGCAAAAAGGTCGTGAGAATGAGGCAACCTTAAGTATTAGTGGGAACAGCACACATTTAATAGAGCATGAACATTTGGCTGTTTAAAAGATACCACAAAATTCGACAGTAGCTCAAAAAAGGTGACTGTCAATTGACAGGTAAGTAATCGTTGATATACGCACATGAGCCCGAAGGTAAAGAGCAGTCGACTGTATGAATTTTCTAAGATGATCAAAACTCTATAAGTCATATATTAAATATTTTGAAAATCATTAAATCTCTAATCCCAAAATATAAAAGCCAGCACTCGTATGTTCAGCCGTGCCTCATCTGAGTATACTCTACATACATATATAGCTATAATTTCCTTATTATAGCGTACGCTATTTTGCTTTATTATTTGCAATGCCATGTTTGACCTTGAATTTTTACATATTTAACTGTATTCTACTGATCAATCCTTTTCATTTGATACTAATATTGTGAAGGTTGAAGCGGAAAAATCCGTAATTACTATATTTGACCCATATGTCCACCATTTCATTTAAATCGCCATGTTATATTTAAACTTTTTTATAGTTTACTGTATTTTATTAACTGAGCTCTTTCATTTTATACAGATATTGAGGGGGTGCGTTTTTAAATACTAGATTTGAGCCATATAAAAATTTATTGTACTGGCGGTCATCATGAATCATAAATTTTATTTTAAGTTTTTATGGTTTTTTATATTCTCCAAGTAAAGCCTCTTTCTCTTGATATCTTTATTGACCACCTTAATATCTAGAAGCTTAAATAACTCGATTTTTGTTTATAAATTTATGCAAAAATAACAAAGCTTATACATATCTCAATTAATTTCAAACTGATTGATCAGTTTTTCTCAGAAATAATTTTTCAGACCACGGCTTGCAATTTGGTGTCATTAATATGTCTTAATATTAATGAATAGCTTTATTTTCTTTATGCATTGAACAAAATTTTATTTTTCTAATTTGATTTTGCTATAACTTTGCCGATTAGAGACTGATTTAATCATATAATCGTATCTGAAAACTTTATATGTGTTAGAAAGTTATAAGACGATTGTGCTTGACTTTAATATCTATTAATTTCAAAATATCTACAAAAGATTGACTCCTTATAGAGGTTTTCGTAATATTTTGAGACATCTAAAAGTTTATTTTAACCAACATACACACATGTGTTTTAAGTATATAGATTTTTGAGTTAATAAAGATCACGTTTTTAAGAATTAGAAGCATCTTTACTTAGTCAAGTTGTCTTAGTCTTCCAGTTAGTATTAAGTTACACTCTAGTGCTGAAAAATATTGAAACAGCGTGCGAGTAAGCAGATGCCATTATTCATTAAAATATTAATAAGATGTCAGTAGCTCGACTACCAACTTAAAATTTTATATTGTTGATCACAAGTATAAAGGCCCCAACTCAAATTATTGTAACTTTACAGGAAAAGGCAAAACCGTAATTTTTGGGTCGACGTGTATTTGTGTAAAAGTGTCACAGAAAAACTAAGATTAAAAAAAAAAATACAAATTAGATTCTTTCTACTTGTGACCATCGATATAAACCCATGTTAATCAGTGACCTTGACTTGACAAAATGTATTTGTGGTTGTAGTTTAATTATAAGGTAAATGTATAAGGCAATAGATATTCGAAAAAAGGTTTCATATTTGTTTCACAATTAATGCGAAAATCAATAAAATTGCTAAGTTCACTTGCAAATGTCATTTGGTTTCCATTCACAAAAAAAAAAAAATAAATTTAAGCATGAAACATCAGAAAAATCAGTTTTATTTTAATTTTAAATACAACAAAAAACTAATATAAATAAATCATAATCAAATCTTTTGCAAAAAATTTATTTTATAAAATATCAAAATTCACTTGCTTAAACAACAAACATTTATACGAATACAATCATAAACATGTTTATTTCACTTTATTTAATAAACTTATCTATTAAAAATAAAATAAAAATCTCAAATAAACCGAAAACTGCAAGAAACCAAAGGTCCTTGCAAAAATATAAATCATGGCAAAAGACTCTGCAACATACTTAAACATATACTACACTCACACACACAATTACGTAGTTATGTTCATAGTATAGTAAGTAGTGGTGGCGTACGCATCGATATGTGGCAGTGTGGTGAAAAGTATTTCGAAGGCAAAATCTACTCAAGTGTAAACCGAAAAAAAAAATAATATAAGAAAATACACACACAAGCATACGAGAACAACAAATAAAAACTGCTGAATAAACTAACGGAATGAATCCCAAGGATTTCTACGCGCAGTGAAACAACAAATGCAAACTTCTTTCAAGTGGAAATCATATATTTTAACAACAATACAGCAGCAACAGCAATAATAACGGCCAAATATTAATAACAAATAAAAAATAAATACATGTATAATATTTTCCGTTAAACACTTATGAACAAGGGGCATTGAAAGTACAACATTAAAAATCGATAAATTTCAATCAGTAACTGTTTAAAATTTTCAAGCGAAAATAGCGGAATTATGTGGTTTATTTAACAGTGGTTAACACAAGTCAGTTAAGGAATCTACTACACTTGTTAAATACCTTTAAGTGTATTATGGAGCCATAAAATGTATTAAGTCCGTAATTAAAAATACGATTTATTCCAACATTTTACACGATTTTTATATACCTTTTTTATGTTTCATTAATCACAAATTTAAAAAGCAACATCCAAAAAATCCAATATCTCTATTCAGAGATGTCTGTATACATACTTTGCAGATTCACTACTTTTCATAGTTAAAATTATATACTTATCTTCTTTTGAAACACTTATTAACTTAAAGTTTTCGATAATTTTACACAAGTAAAATATGTGTTAATGGTTTGCAAAATATCTCAAAAATACTCTTGAAATGGAAAACTAGTAAGCAGTTGTGCTTAGATCATCTTGCTTTTATTTTGTAAAACGAATAATACCACACAATAATAATTACTGTGTTTATTACGAGAGATCTTTAGAAACTTTTTATAATCTTTGCATGTTTGAAAAACAATTAATCTCACCCAGTGTTGTCAAAGTTACTAAAGCCAATTTTGTTTAAGGTTTATATAGTGGAAATTAATTTAAGTGTTAAGCTTAAGTTACCCTTTAGGATTAACTTATATGTATTGATGCGTTTTTTTTTTCATTTTCCTATTAACAGTCAGATTATTGGCGGCTCTGTTATAATAGAGCTGTTATTGATAGAGCTTGTCGGACGGGGAGGTTCTTGCCAACTACTGGCGTAGCTCCTAATTACCGTAAAAAGGGCACCCAGAGCATGTCTGCTTAGCTAATCTTGGTCCAAGTTGTATTATCAAAATGGGGTAGAGAGGAGGGAGCAACATTATAACTTGGGAGATATAAAACTCTGGTCAGAGTACATGTTCTAGACTGGTTGTTGGTGCAGTCTCTTAGGAGAGCAAGTGGTGGCTGTGATAGCTCTCAAGCTGAAAAACAGACTCAGAAGTAGTTTAATGAATACTCGAACTTGGTCGGACTTTGGAAAACTACGGATGTTTTCGAATGCTGTTGCCTTCTTACAAAGACTTATTTTGGATCACACATTTGATTCCGCCACTAATAAATTACATAGCATTCTTCCTGAAAAATGTTTCCTTGGTTAAAGGTTTATCTTAATATATTGTCAATACGGGGTAGAAATGTAAGACCGAAATCTTTAAATACTTGAGGTAATAATTTGAAAGAGCTTAAACTCTGTTTGGAGATTTTGCTTAAGGGTGACCACTAGCGGATCTGGTTCCGCGGATAACAGTTGGCCTCAATAACTTGTTGAGGTTTGGATAATAAAGAGATCTCACGTAGTAGCTGTGGCTATTTCCAAGCCGAGAAACAGATTCGTATATAGGTGGGTAGCACCATAGTTTGCTCTTGTCTTCTCAACATAAATAAATAATGACGGCTTAATGATTGATGCTTGTAGAGGTGACGATTTTGTAGACATCGGACAACTTTATATGTTCTGGGAAACCCTGCATCCTTTGGACTTTAAATCCGACTTCGTACGAAGCGAAAAAAATAAGAGTTTCGAAACCCTGAGCTATTTATTAAGCGGCCTATACATAAGCCAAGAGATTAATATAAATAGGTGAGAATAGCCACCTGTGGTCATGTTTGAGTTGCACAACATGAACTAAAGGGACGGCTGGTGAATTCAACTCAATGGTGCATACACATTACATAGAATTTCTGGAAGGCCATTAAAGGCCGACAATCTTTTTATGAAATATTATGTATCATGTTTTTTTTTTTTGCAAAATCTGCACCTGAATTACTTTATTTTGAGTTTTTTACCAGACAAAATTTAAATAAGTTTTCATACTACTTAAATTACATTGCAAAATTGTAAAAATCGCTATTTTATAAAAATTTAAACGTATTATTTACAAAAAAAACAAGTAAGAGCACTATATTCGGCTGTGCCGAATCTTTTATACCCACCACCAATTTTGTGTACATTTAAAGCACAATATTTGTTATTTTGTTAATCGCTATGGAATAATCTCTTTATAATAAAATATGTATCACTTTCTTTGTAGAGGGTGGTTAAATATTAAGGGCCCATGTTGAAGGTGAACTACACCTAGTCTTTAAATTTGTTTTCTGCACTTCACTTGACATTTCTCAATCTCAAACTTACTCAATTTGATCCGTGGAAAGTACGCAAATGAGCAACGCTTTAAAGTAATTCAGGTTTTTTATAAAAATGAGCGTTCAAATCAAATTGCATCTTGTGCACTTCGTAATTCTTTTAATCAACATAATCGTTCAAATTCGTCCACAATCGGGAGAATTTTAAAAACTATTTAAATTTCTGCAAAACAGGTCTGTATAAAATGTTAGAAAATCTGTGAATGCCTTCTTCGTTCGCTGAATGGGAACCACTGCTGGTTTTTGCGATAGTGTGGCAAAAGAGCAGTCAACCTCGCCTCATCATCATGCCCAACAATTGAGCATCAACATTGTCATTGAAAATTTGGACCATCAGATAGAGAAGTGGCACCAAGGATGGGGAGGCCATTTGGCAGATATTTTGTTAAATACATAATTGAACCATACAAATATTATCATTATAAAAAGAAATGATAATAATATCCTAAATAATTTGTGTTTTATTTAAATTCAACATCGGTCAGTAAAATTTAACCACCCTCTATAACTTCGATATGCTACTAAAATGCTTTTGTAAATGTAGTCTTTCAATGAAAGTGGGCGTTAAAGTAGGCGTGTCAATAAAGTTTCTGCTAATAAATACAACTTAGATATTTCAATATAGTCCTTTATTTTCCTAAAAACTTTGTCAATAGAGAAATTAGATGAATTTAAGATAAACCGTTGGGAGGTAGGCGTTAAAGTGAGCGCGTCACCTTAACTTTTTGGCACAACAATTACATTGATTAGAAGGAAATACGTAGCAAATTTGATCATCATACCTCTAATTTTGGCGGTTTTATGAGCTTTTAAATTTCATTAACGGTAGATAACGTGAAAAGTGGGCGTTATGGTAGGCATGTCAAAATTGTTTTTGCGAATGAGTACAACTTAGGTGTTTCAACCCTTTATTATTCCAAAATCTTTATTAATAGAAAAATTATATGAATTTTAGTTAAAACGTTATATGGAAGGTGAGCGTAAAAGTGGGCGTGGCACCCTAATTTTCTGCCACAGTAATGATATTGCCTAGGGGGATATACGTAGCAAATTTGATTATCACACCTCTAATTTTGGCGGTTTTATGTGCTTTTAAATTTCATTAACGGTTGACAACGTAAAAAGTGGGCGTTATAGTAGGCATGTCAGAGTTATTTTTGCTAATGAGTACAACTTAGGAGTTTCAATTCAGCTATTTGTTATTCCAAAATCTTTATTAATAGAGAAATTATATGAATTTTAGGTAAAACGTTATATGGGAGGTGGGCGTAAAAGTGGGCGTGGCACATTGATTTTCCGTTACAAAAAAGCTACTCACCAAAAATCAAAGTGTGCAAAATTTCCGAGTCGTACATCTAATTTTGTTGCTTTTATGACGTTTTTGTTTTTAAATATACCGAAAAATACACTGTGCGGTATAAATTTTCGTACATTTTGATCGATAACTCCTCTCCTAATGCATAGATTTTGATAATTTTTGGGGAGAAATATTGTTTTGACTCGAGAAATATATATTCCAAGTTTCATGACTCTACGTTAATGCGTTTGGACACAATTCCATTTTATTCGGTGTTTGAAGGACACGGTTTTTTCGACCTACTCTTGCTTTACGAGCTATAACTCTCCTTCTAATGTTCCGATTTAGCCCATTTTCAATACCAAACAAACCTTGTCTATAAGAAAGATTCTGGCAAAATTTGAGCCCCCTAGCTTTTTCGGTGCGACCTCTATCGTGCTTTCAACAGACGGACAGACGGACAGACGGACAGACGGACAGACGGACAGACGGACGGACATAGCTAGATCGTCATCAAATCAAACCCTAATTCAGAATATATATACTTTATGGGGTCTAAAATGGATATTTCGATGTGTTACAAACGGAATGACAAAATGAATATACCCCCACCATTTTTTTGGTGGCGGGTATAAAAACAATTAAATAAATAAAGTCAATTCTTTGGACAAAAATTTTGTTTACCTCTATATCAATATTTTTTTGCCTAAATGTAAACCAAAAGAATTGACAAAAAAATATATTTTTTAACTAACAAAGGCTTAGAATAATCTTTTTTGTATTAACTTTAATAATATTTACTGAAGCAAAAAATATACATATGAGTATTAACATACAACTTCTAAAAATTCTCCATAACAATGCCGATTAATTTAATTGCATTGAATATTTGCAATCTTATACTTATTAAAAAAACCACTGAAGATTTTAAAAGAATTTCGGAAAGAAAGAATGTTATAGTTTATTTTTATTGCATTTAATTTTTTAACATATAGCTCTATATAAAAAAAAAATATTAAAAAACAATTCATTTTTGCGTCCTTAATGTAAAAAATACTTTGATAAAAATAATAAAAACATTTTTTTTTAAATTCCATTAAATAATAAATACATTAACACATACATATGTATGTGAATATACCGCTAATATAATTCAAACAGATGATACATATGTACATATATCAAAAATTAATTCGGAATTTTCATCACAGTGTGTTTAATAAGAACAATATTTTGTCAATTCCGAACAATTGAATTCCACTAAGAATAAAACAAGTAACAGTGCTATATTCGGCCATGCTGAATCTTATATTCCCTTCACAACGTGTAGTCACGCAATAACAATAGTTTGTATCACCATTCATCTCATATTAAATACGATATAAAATAAAATAAAAATTTTTTGACTCAGCTGGGATTCGATTCCATGTTTACTCTAACCAGTATATATGTATGTTGTTTTTGTAATTGTGAAAAAAACCGAGGTGGTCGTGGTTTTTTGCTCATATCTCAGAAACTTATAGGGCGATTGTGCTGAATTTCAATAGCGATGCATTCCCGGATATTTCCAAAAGGTTGATACCATACTCAGATCTGGGGAACATATAGTTGCTTCTAAAAGTTGATTTCAACCAACACACGGGCAGACGGACAGACGGTCAGAGCTTAATCGACTCCTCTATTTATAAGCTTTTCAAAAATATATACTTTATGGAGTCGGAAATGAAAATTGTAGAAATTACAAACGGAATGACAAAGCTATATATACCCTTGTGCACCACAGGTGAAGGTTTAATAAAATAAAATTTTTTGGGCTTAGCTGGGGTTCGATGCCACGCTTACTTTTACCAGTATACCACGTTTGTATGTATGTATGTTGCTGTTGTATGTTGTTTTTGTGTTAAAAAAACTAGGTGGCCGTGGGTTTTTGCTCATATCTCAGTTGTTTATATACCAATGTTTCTGATTTTCTATACGGATCTACTCCAGAATATTTCTGATATGATAATTTCTCACCCGGGTCAGGGCGATGTCGGGTGACTTCAAAAAGTTGATTTCAACATACACACGGACAGACGGTTGGACGGACAGACTGACAGAGCTTAATAGACTCCCCTATTCATAAGCTTTCAGAAAATATATACTTTATGGGGTCGAAAATGAAAATTGTAGAAATTACAAACGGAATGACAAAGCTATTTATACCCTTTTCCACTGTGTGAAGGGTATAAAAACAGGTCCGATCCCATACTTAATAAAAAAGTAAGAACTAAAATTTGCTATTAAAAATATTGCATTTTATACAAACAAATGTAACAATCTGGTTAATACAAGATACATGATCCTTAAAAAATACTAAAAGTGCTCTGGTCAGTTATTAAATATACGAGTTACTATACGAGCTGGACTGTCGGATTTGCAAAAAAAAATAATAAATAAAAAAAGTGCAATTTTTTTTTTTAAGGAATAAAAAAAATATACTTAGTTTACAGGATAATTAACTTTTAGATTCAACATTTACAAGTCAGAGAAAAGAAAATTTAGATCAGATTGTAAATCTTGTTTGCAAACTCCAAAGTTATAAAGTTATAAAAATAAAAAGCTAAAACAGTAGGTTGCGGTGTAAAATTTTATTGCCAATTACGTAAGAAATATAACAGAGGCAAAACACAATAAACAACAAAATAAAATACCACCTCTTGCTTCTTACATACTGCAGAAAGAATGCAAGTTATGTCAGCTTTTCAGTAATTACAGTTTTTTTTTTTTGCTCACCTGGATACAAATGCGTGATAAATGACGAAATACATTTTACCTTCGAAGGCAATGAATAAAAAAATTATTTGTCATAGTTATAAGCGATCGTGGTATTAGCTAACCAATTTTTTTTTTTTTTTTGTGTAACATTTTTAAGTATTTGGCAATTATACTATCTTCCGATGTGAATATTTATTTTAACTGAAAAAATTAACCAAAAACCGAAGGCGTATTATATAATTATGAAGCTTCATTTATTTGATTTGCTAAACTTTTTAAGGTAAGGTTAATGTTTATAAAAAAATATTACAACAATTCATTACTCTTAAGAATGCACGCTACTGTATTTTGGTTATATGTTTGGATGAATGTATGTCTATCCTGTATTTAAAAAATTTTGCTGATTTAACAGAAATGATTTTTCAATAAATAAATTATTAAAAGAAAAAATTGTTGCCGACAATACGAAATAAAAAAGTTTTAAATCTGTTATGATTTCATTTTTTAAGCAATTTTCTTTGCACAAACAAATACACACACACGTATTTATGAAAATCATACACAGTAATGCTACATACAACTGCTGGCATTTTAGTAACCAAATAACGTTAAATTAAATTTTGCTTTTTTTACGTATTACTTTTTAAACTTTACTTTTTGGTATGAAAAATAACGCTTTAACAGCCAAGCGAAAAATTAGTTTTCTCAACTTTTTGCAGTAAATTGGTCAATTATATGGATTTTTGAATTGTTAAGGTTCTCATTTTATACACATAACCAAAAAGGTGTAGGATGTAGGTATAAGCATATAAAATGCTTATGTTTGTTGATATGTTGGTATAAAGGTGGAATACATGTGTACATGTATGTGTATGTATGTGTATAGTGTAAATCAAGCACGTGTAGAAATTTTTAATTTTTATATTATGCAGTGTTAGTTAGAAAAGTGTTAGTGTTACATAAAATATCTTTTACCATAAGCATAAAAAATGTTGTAATAAAAAAAATATATTGTGGAAATCATAACGGCTTATAAAAACTGTTTAACTAAAAAGGTATTTAAAAATCTACTTTTAGTTTGACTTAAAATCATAACAAATTAGTGACTTTAAATTGAGTAATAAATAAAAAATTTTACTTTTATTTTAAACTCTTAAACTCATACTGTCAAGCAAGATTTAAAAATCATATTATTGCACATTACAGACATTCATAAGTTAAGTACATTGTATCATTTTGAAATGTTATATCTTCAAGAGATTTACTCTACCAAATACAATCATACATATTTCGTATTTTCTTCTTCATCTTCTTCACATTTACTCGAATTTATTTTATAAGCAATTTACACCTCTTTAAAAAGAAGTATTTTTCTTTCGTTTTTCCCCCAGTATTTCGTATTTGGCTCTTCATATTTATTTCCTCACAAAAATGCATTAGACATTTTATAGTGTTGTTGACATTTTACTGTTGATTATACGTCAGCATTATCAAAAGACTTCATGCTAGAACAAACACCATCAAAGAGTGCACACACAAAATAAAATGAAAAATGAAATAGAAATAAAATAGATATTTTTTGGCATAAAATTGAAGAACATCAGCAGCTACCAGATTTCGATGGATGACGAGGGAAACGGGGGACGAGGGAAGGGATGAAATGAAAATAAAGGGATTCTTTTGATTTGAAATTTAATGCTAAAATTGTGCACTCAGGTAATAACTTACTTAAGTTAACAACCGAAATTTATTGCAGTGCACTAGAAGAAAAAACGTTTTTTTTATCCTTATTTTTTCTGTAAATGTGTAAAAACATTGAAAATGCCAATTGCAATATTTTATAGCAATGTTAAGTTTTTGTATTCATTTATTTGTTTTTTTGCCAAATACTAATTGAAGACTTTTTTTTAAAAGATCAATAAAGATATTCTCAGTAAGTTATTGTATATGTAAACAGTGGTTTTGAAGTTAACTTTTAAATCATACTTTTAATGTTAAGACAGTAATTTGACATAAAATTTATTGCACTCTTTAATAAGAGAGGGACCGAAAATTTTGTAAGGGTGTACACATAAACAAATTTTGCAACACAAAAACAATGTATTGTTACACACATATGGTTTGCTCATTTGTTAGTAGAAACTTTTAACGCCCTTTAAGCTACAGAGCTTTTGGTGCAACAGAGAGTGCACCTTAAGCTAACAATTTTACAACTAATAGTGGTTGATTCCTGAATTGTTTTTAATTAGGCTAGATGTCTATTATTACATTGCGATATCCTAGTTTAAATGTCCGTCTCTGGATGACATCTCAATTCACTTAATATTAGTTAAAAATCAAACCATTTATAGCGAGCATTATTACTGCACAAAATTTAATAATTTATTTCTTGTTTAATAAAATTTTCCAGAATGCATTCTGAATTGATTTAATTCTTTTTTAAAATTATTAACATAATTTTACAAGTTTTCTTCTAAATCATTTAAGCCAAATATTTGACAAGCAAATATGTGTTCAAGAAGTTGTGTTTTCGAAACTAGCTTCAGCACTCTTTTTCGGTACACTCGTATTATATTTTAAACTACTAAAGGGTGGTTAAAATTTTTAAGGGCTGATGTTGAATGTGAACCACACCTAAACGTCAAGTTTTTTTTCTGCATTTCATTTGATATTTCTCAATTCCAGACCAACTCAATTTGAACCATGAAAAGCAATGCGTTAAAGTTATTCTGGCTTATTATGAAAATGGGTTTCAGCAAAACAGGTCTGTATGAAATGTGAAAACATCTGTGAATGCATTGCTGTTTTTCGCGGTAGTGTGGCAAAAGAGCAGTCAACCTCGACTCATAATGATGCCCAACAATTGAACATTAACATTGACATTGAAAATTTGGGCCATCGGATAAAGGTGTGCTGCCGAGGTCGCGGCGGCCATTAGGCCGATATTTAGTTTCATACATAATTGAACCATACAAATTTTATCATAATAAAGAGAAATGACAATAATTTCCTAAACAATAAAGTAATAATAAAATTTAACCACCCTTTATATAAATTACAATTTAAAGAAATTTTTATATGGGAAGCATATCATTTATTTTTCAATTTTTTATTCATATCAAATGATATTTTCTCCATATTCATATTCTCTCATATTCCCATAGAGCAATTCATGTTCTATATACTTATATAAAAATAAGTGTTCTCTTTGATGTCACCACTAACCGGGGAAATAGGTTCGCCGATTTCAACCAATTTTACAGTACGTTGGGGTAGTCTGTAGATAATTTATGTGAAGCTTGCACGAAATACGCCCAATGCTTCCGGAGATAGGGCATTTAGATTTTTCTATATACTTATAACCATATATGTAAATATCAACAAAGTGCCATCCATTTTCGTTATTATAATTTTTTATTTAAGTTTTATTGCCAATTGGAAAGTTATCCTAATGTTTTATAAGTACAATGACTTTGGTCTTTCCAATTGGATCTAGAAAGGGGCGAAGGGTGTGTGATACCCTTCTGCAATTCTTATCTACATATATAAAAACAATTGTTACATCATAACTGTAGAACAGCCAAACCGATTTGTAAAATTTCCCAATAATCCTTTAAGCTCAAGTTCTTTTAAGTTGTATGAGTATGGTACCTCCTACACAAAAAAAAACAGTTTTTCGGCATTCAGATAATGACGAGACCGATTTGGCAAATTTTTTCTTAAAATATGTAATCCTTTAAGCCCAAGTAAGATTTTTACGGACATCTCTTCTTAAAATTTGAAGTGATATCTCCCATATAAAGTCAACAGTTTCTTCCGCATATTCAGATAACGGCCATATGGATTCGACTATTTTAATAATCTCTGAAGCGCAAAAAATAAATAGATACTCTAACAAGTCACACATAATTTAAACAAAACATTCATAAGAACCTCACTTTTTTACATATTAGTAGACAGATAGATGAATTGATTGGTCCAGCAGAACGGGCTAGGTCTGCTAGTTTTTTATAAAATCGGTTTTATAATATTATAATATAATGTGAAATGTGTTGCAAAAAATCGACATGCATATAAATATATAAAAAGTACTATTAAGCCTAAAAATATGTTTATACCCTTCACAAAAGCAAAAAACTTTCAGAGTATATCCATTTGATCATTCTATTTAAAATATTTATTTTAGACCGTCGCGGTATTATTTTTATTTTTCTTGTTTTCTTAAGTTCATATAATTTTTGTATGGGCAAAGTTGTAAGAAGATTGAAGAAATCCATAATTCAATATATATGTATATTAAATTTTTTATCAGAAATTACCCTAAAATCCCTACTTCAACGCCCACTTTCCTTATACTCTAACATTTATACATGTATTATTGTGGGTAGTTCTTTATCATACTTGAAATAAATGAGCGAATCATATGTGTGATACGCCCAGTCACTAAAATATGACTTGTTTGTATGTGTGAATTTAAGAGAACTTTGCAACTAAAACATTTTTATAGTTTTTTCTTCTAAAAAAAATATCTAAAAAAAATCGTATTTCACCTTGACACCGCACCGATTTAAGGGTGATATCTGAATACATCGCCATACAATTCAAGGATAACCGACAACTCTGTACGATTTATTATATGGTCGCTCGGCTGTCGGAAAAAATTGTGATATACCTATGAAATACCTCAACCAACGTGCCACCCGTTTAAATCAGATATCTTAGCATAAAATATACTGCATTCATCCGGTAAATGTTAGGACTCCCTCTTGTCTGATATAGACACTGCCGCTAACTCCATTTCTCCTCAATAACTAGGTTTCTTCTACAGAATAAAGGAATCAGAAAGCAATAGCCAATGAGAGTTTGACTCTCAAATAATGCTGGCATGGCCACAAGCTCTGTAATGCTAGGCACAAACAGTGTGGAGCACTGTTGTTAAAAGTGGCACAATCGTGCCATTTTTGTCACAATTAGTTGTTTAATGGCACAATGGCATGCTCTATAAAATTTTAACACTTCTTCAAGAAATTATAAAAATATAATTTAATTTACATCAATAGTTGTTTTTTTAATGAGCTTGGGATCACTTCTTTTTTTAAAAACTAGTTTTAGTTTTATTTTCCTATATTGCATGAAGATGTATAACCAGGTCAAACATACCCTTAATAGACAGGATAAAACCAGCTTAAAATTACGCTGCAGGTCCACCGGAAAGATATCATCTAATCTTAACTGAAAATTTTCAATAGCCCAATAAAATGTCTGGCTGCACAATTGAATCGGGAAAGTTGTTAGATTTGATGCAGATGGTATTTAAGTACCTATTGCTGTAGTAGGAGTACAGTTTAGTTTAAAAATTTTTTTGGGTGTCTACTTCACATATTTTTTTATTTAAGTTATTCAAAATAATATCTGCTTTTAATGAAGTTTTAATACCCAGTATATTTAAAAACATAATTATTCATCCATCAAATATATTTGCTGCTCTTAATCATATGAGAGAATGAGACCATACAGTGCTCTAAGCCTGATATTAATTTTTGAAGATACATATGGCATACTTTTGTCGGCAGTAGTTTAAACTTAAAAAAAAAAATATTAATAAAACCAAACTAATCTAGCCATATTTCTGAATTTCACATTTTAACTATTATTTAAACTCGATGCCAATACGAATTCATATTTATATAAAACATTTCTATGTATATTAGCCATCAAACAGAAAACACATTATTTTATTTTATAATAAAGTTTTATACATTTATTAAGTTTTTTCTCCAGCACTTGTACATTTGTTCTTTACACTTATCCTCTACCACATTTAATAAGTTATTTGCAGCAACAACAACAACATAGTGTATACACTTTAGAAGAAAAACTTAAGAAAGTGTCGCATAGCGAACGAACACATTTGAAGAAATATTTCACCATCTTTGTTGTAAAAGTTTCTCAAGCATAATCTTTTGTGAATGTAAAACTAATCATTTTGTAATTAAATTAAAAAGTCATTTTCTTTTATATGAAAGTTATAAACACAAATATACATGAACACACATTCTTATACAGATTTACATTTATTTGTATATTCAAACATACATACAAATACTTATACATTTAGAGCGAAAAGAAATGAAAAAGGGAACTTTTCAATATAATTTGCATACATTTAACATTGTTTAAGTAGAGCAAAAAAAAAATGAATAAACACAGCAACGAGCTTACGAGGGATGTTTTTAAGTTTTTGTGATTAGTGGAAAGTCACCTACTTCGTCAAGAAATATACATAAATTTAGTACAATTATTATCAAATAAGTTCACTTAAATTAATTGTTTAATCCCGAAGCCCAAATCACATTTTCCTTCCCAGCATTAATAAATAAAATCAAAGCATATTCAATCAATTTTGACAAAAAGTTTCCCCATCAGCTGGGCTAATAATTTCACCTGTATGAAATCGCCTTGGAATCCCTTTATACAGGGGTCATGATGAAGTCCGTATACTCAACCATAGAGTTAATCATCAAATCGAAGGCTTTTGTACAGGCACATCATAAAACAAAGATGAAAAGCTACCCTAATACAGATAGTGTGCTAAAAATTTAGAAATAATATTTATCGTAACTGTTGACATCCGACAGTATGGCAAGTATGTACCTAGTCGAAATATAGTAAAAACAGCAGCAACCCGGCTGAAAAATAAGAAGGCAGCAGCAGCCGATAAATGTGCTTACGTGTTAACTAGAACATCACAATATTATGTTCCGTGCACAAAAAGGAAACAAGATAGCATGTGCCAACTACAGAAAGTAGCTTATTGTGTGAGAGATTAAAATATAATTGTTATATACCACATATTCACACTACGACAAATCCTGTAGAAAACCTGAGAGAAATATATCGATAACAATTTATTATCTATGTGTTAACTATAAGGTCACTTTCGACAGCTCCATACGTTTAGAGATGTTACAAGTCACGGCTGAGTTTCGTATCCTTGCCAAATAGTACGACTTTGTATAATGACCTTAACTGTCATGATATCCTGAGTTTAAATAGGATAGAATCTCAGAGCCATATAATAACTACACTAACAAGGAGATTCTCTATCGTGTGATCTTTTTAACATTCTGCTGGAAAAGGTTGTACGGGAAGTAAATTTGAATATTACTGGTACACTACATACCACACAGAACATGTGACTGGGTTATGACGACGATAATGACATTATGGGTCGAACATTACGAGCATTAACTGCCACATTGGAAAAAGTCTATGGTATCATCCCACAAAAAAAACCAATAGACTCAGACAGACGACGGATGTTAAAAACTAAAACTCTGAAATAGTGATAAACAAAATAAACATCAGTTTTAAGTTAAAAAAAAGGTACAACGCTGCCTATTAGATGCTTTTTTGGACTAGTTTAAAAAACGTCATCTCCTGGCATGCAAAAATCACTCTCTACAAGACATTGGTCCTACACGTGCTGTTATATGGTTCTGAAGCATGGGTACTTGCAAAATCAGACGTGGCAGTACTAGGAGTGTTCGAAAGAAAATCTTTGTTGATGGAGAATATCGGTGTCATATGAACCACAATATCTTTGAGCTATACATATGTCAAAATTGCATTGTATTAAATTACAACAATTGCAATGGCTAGGTTATGTTGTAAGAATACTTAAAGTTACTCCAACTAAAAAAAAATTTTAATGCAAACCAGAAGGACATGACCGTGATCAAGTGGAGCAAAATATATCGAAGCTTGGTAAAAATTTGAGAAAAAGCGCACAAGACCGAAGCTCTTGGTAATCTATTCGACGTTCAGCTATACCAATCAACTCTCTCTAATTGCTATCTAAGAAAGTAATCAATAGTGCTTCGAACTAATCATGTTTGTTTGGAGAGAAATGTTAAATTATCACTTACATAAAGGCTTATGAAAGTTATACAATTCATTTTGCGAGTTCCCGCTTTAAAGTATTTCTTTTTAATCACAGCATTCACGATTTTTTCAGTCTATTGTAGGATGCAAATAACAGACATACGACTGGGGTATTTATAATTTTTTTAATTTCATAAGTTTATTCACTTCCACTTATATATCAAAGTAAAACTTTATTCAAAGCTCATATTAACGTATTTCGAAAAATTTAATTTAATTTAACTCGGTAAACATTAATCAGGTAATTAGCAAGAATTCTATTAATTATACAGAGGGAAGTAGAAGCATTTTAAATAGAATTAAATTTTGTGAAAACAAAAATAAAATAAAGGTTTGTTTAAATTTACTCGAATCATAAACACCCCCCTCGTTAAAGAAGAAAACATACTATAACATTTGCCACATACTTATATAAATATTACATGTCTATGGTGTAGTAAATGCTATATTTCTCCAGCTTCGACAGCGGTGGCAAAGTGGATGATGATTTTAAAAATATCCTTAGAATAAAAACGAAGAAAAACTAAAAACAGATACATGCATGTATAAAACTCATACAAGAAAGCCTCACAAGGACAAAAACTACAACAACGACAAATTAAATGAAATAAAACAAACATCTGTTGACAAACTTAAGTTTAAGGAGGAAAAAAAGAACAAACGGAAATCCTTTTTATAACACAAATACACTTTAACAAAGTATAGGGAAGAGTGAGAGTGTATATGTAAGTGTGTTTGTTTTTGTACATGTACAGTTCATGATGGTATGAGTTAGCTTGTGCCATACTTCTTAAGATAGTGTTGGAAGGAAAGACACCGAAACCAAAACTTAAACAGCCTAAATAAAAAGTTTGTTATTTCTTCGTTTAACTTTCTTTGTTTTTCCCACATGATTGAACAAAATATTACAGAAAACACAATGACAACCTACAATTTGAACATTTAACTTAAATGAATCTACTCGTAACAAAATGTTGAAAGTAAAATATTAGAAAAACTGTAAATTGTCTTTCATGCCATTGAGAAAGTCAGACAAGTGAGTTTTATCCTCTGTAAAAAGTTTTCTTCAAATTCTATTACACCTTAATATACGATGTTAGACAGACTTTGACTTTATTCGTTATTCGACTTTATGCCTATAAGGTGATGTGAATGTATGAACGATCATCATCGTGTAGCTTGTAGAAACCAGCAGTTTTTAAATTGAAATTTTATTTTCTCTTTTCGACACATTCTCAGTTTTATTAAAAGTTGTGATTGAATTAATAAAAATTAAATTTTTTTTATATGTAAATATTATAAATCATTTTTATTCCGGCTTAAGTAAATTTTTCTAATATTAAAATTCCTAAAAAATTTATTAAATTAACCTAAACTGTAATCATTTAAGAATATTGAAAAACTATTCAGATATAAGCGTTGTGGAATGCATTTCCGAATCCACAATTTAATGAAATTTAATGAAATTACAATATGGTAAGAAAAGCATGCTATGCTATTTTAAATATTTTAAATGTTAAATTAACTTAAGCCGAAATAACAAAAGTTTTTAATTTACTAAAAAATTCAAATTAATATTAGTTTTTTATATGTTTAAAAACTTCATATATGCTTTTAAATATGTAAAAATTTACAAAGAATTTTTAAGTGATTGTTTTTGTAAAAAGGATATCAAAACTAAGTTTTCTCTTTACAGAAAAGATTTGTTAAATAATCTCTTTATATGAATTTTTGATAATTATGAATTTTTCTAGATATTTTCCATTCCTCAATGGCATCTATAACATACTTGTGTGATCTGATACCATCCAGAACGCATCTGCAACTACCCAGATACCGATATTTGAACCGAAGCTAAGTTTGTCCAATGGTTAATTTTTTTGCATTTGATTTGTTTTTCTATGGAGTAGGAGAAACACTAATAAGAATCGGATTATAATTGAATGTAACTAATTATTTTTTTATACCCGCCACCAAAAAAATGGTGGGGGTATATTCATTTTGTCATTCCGTTTGTAACACATCGAAATATCCATTTTAGACCCCATAAAGTATATATATTCTGAATCAGGGTTTGATTTTATGACGATCTAGCTATGTCCGTCCGTCTGTCCGTCTGTTGAAAGCACGATAGAGGTCGCACCGAAAAAGCTAGGGGGCTCAAATTTTGCCAGAATCTTTCTTATAGACAAGGTTTGTTTGGTATTGAAAATAAGCTATATCGGAATATTAGGAAGAGAGTTATAGCTCGAAAAGCAAGAGTAGGTCGAAAAAACCGTGTCCTTCGAACATCTAATAAAATAGAATTGTGTCAAAACGCCTTAACGTAGACTCATGAAACTTCGAATATACATTTCCTGGGTAAAGGCAATATTTTCCCTCGAAAATTGTTTCAATCTATGCATTAGGAGAGGAGTTATTGATCAAAATGTACGAAAATTTATACCGCACAGTGTATTTTTTGGTATATTTAAAAACAAAAACGTCATAAAAGCAACAAAATTGGATGTACGACTCTGAAATTTTGGTAACTTTGCTTTTTGGTGAGACGCTTTCTTGTAACGGCAAATCAATGTGCCACGCCCACTTTTACGCCCACCTCCCATATATCGTTTTAACTAAAATTCATATAATTTCTCTATTAATAAAGATTTTGGAATAAGAAAGGCCTATCTTGAAACACCTCATTGGTACTCATTCGCAAAAATAACTTTGACACGCCAACTATAACGCCCACTTTTCACGTTATCTACCGTTAATGAAATTTAAAAGCTCATAAAACCGCTAAAATTAGAGGTATGATGATAAATTTTGCTACGTCTATCCCCCTATGCAATTTGATTACTATGCCAAGAAATTAAGGTGCCACGCCCACTTTTACGCCCACCTCCCATATAACGTTTTACCTAAAATTCATATAATTTCTCTATTAATAAAGATTTTGGAATAATAAAGGACTATATTGAAACACCTAAGTTGTACTCATTAGCAAAAACAACCTTTACACGCCTACTATAACGCCCACTTTCACTTTTGAATTGTGTCCAGACGCATAGACGTAGTCATGAATTTTCGAATATATATTTATCGAGTCAAAAGAATATTTTTCCCTGAAAATCGCTTAAATCTATGAATTAGGAAAAGAGTTATAGATAAAAATGTACGAAAATATATACCGCACAGTGTATATATGTACGATTCTGAAATTTTGCAAACATGGCTTTTTGGTCAAAGTCTTCGTTATAACGGAAAATAGATGTGCCACGCACACTTTTTTCCTTAAATTTTTATAAAAATATATTAGTCGTATATATTAGCATTTATTCATCTTACACTGAGCCATTTATTGTACTGTAGCTAAATATAAGATAAAGATGATAAGATAGATGACTCTACTAGCAACTACTAGATGGCATGCTAACAACTTATGCTTATGTTCTCCTGAAGTTATGCTCTACTAAAAATGGGAATTTAGGAAAACTTTGACTTAAGTAAAAAAAAATTATCTCTAAACATTATAAACAATTTATTTTCATGTACTAATGGCTAACAAATTTTAAAATTATACAAAACTTATTTCGTTTGAAAATCTTTTAAAAGCAAAATGTTATAGAAGTTTAAAAATCAAAATCTTACTAATAAATTTCCCGTTTTAGAAAAATGCAGAGAATGTATATTTTAAATCACCCTGTGGCCCTTAAAATTTAACCTTAACTTCACTTTCTTCCTCTTAAATTCATGTAAATTCTCTATGAATAAAGATTTTGAAATACTAAAGGACTATATTGAAATATCTAAGTTATGTTTATTAGCAGAAACTTTATTGACACGCGTATTTTAACGGCCACTTTCATTGAGAGACTAAATTTACGAAAACATTTTACTAGCGTACCGAAGTTATAACGGGTAGTTTAATTTTAAGGGACTATGTTGATTTTGAATAAAATTATTATGAAATTATTATCATTTATTTTTATAATGATAATATTTGTATGCTTCAATTATGTATGGAACAAAATATCGGCCAAATGGCCCCCCAACCTAGGCGGCACACCACGATCCGATAGTCTAAATTTTCAATGACACTGTTGATGCTCGATTGTTGGGCACGATGATGAGTCAAGGTTGCTTGCTCTTTTGCCACGTTATCGTGAAAAACAGCAATGTTTCCCATTCAACGAACTAAGATGGCATTCACAGATGTTTTCACATTTCATACAGACCTGCTTTGCAGACATTTAAACATTTTTTACAATTCTCACGACTGTGGACGAATTCGAACGATTATGTTGACCAAAAGAATCACGAAGTGCACAAAATGCATTTTGATTTGAACGCCCATTTTTATAAAAATCTTTAATATTTAAAAGCGTTGCTCGATTGCGTATCTTTCCACGGTTCAAATTGAGTTAGTCTAAGATTGAGAAATGTCAAATGAAATACAAGAAAAAGTGATACATATTTTATTATAAAGAGATTATTCTATAGCGATTAACAAAATAATAAATATTGTGCTTTAAATGTACACAAAATTGGTGGTGGGTATAAAAGATTCGGCACAGCCGAATATAGTGCTCTTACTTGTTTTTTTTTTATTTTGACATAAAAGTATACAATCGGAAAGATTTTATTTTAAAATAGACTGCGGACTTCTTGACCTATTTAGAAAAGGTTATATTTATGGAGAACCTTTGAGAACCTTTCTTATATTTTTTCTATCTTTTTAAATTTCTATTTTTGAATATGTCTTTTAAAATTATTATTTGTTTTTTTAATTTTTTAACATTTTATAAGAACACTTATTTGGTTGTTGGGTTTAAGCTGGTTTATATGCATTTCACTGGTGCTTATGCCAGATCATCAGTAAACCTTTACCCAAATTCTTGAAAAAGTTTAAAATGTTATAAGTTATATTTTTAAATTCTCATTAACAAAATTAAAGTTCAAAAATAAAACAAAAAACTATAAAAAACTTTTTCAAAAACCCAACCAACAATTTTTTTAATTTAATTTATTTTATTTTTCTAATCCCTTTAGCATTTGGCTAACCGTTGGTTTACACTAAATGCTTATAAGGGCAACCGAAAAATAAAATCTTCTTTTATTACATAATTTACTAAATTATTTGGGTAAAGGTTTACTGATGATCTGGCATAAGCACTAGTGAAATGCATATAAACCAGCTTAAACCCAACAACCAAATAAAAATGGTTTCGAGCACAATTTCTAATTTTTTGAAACTTCGAGTTGTGCGTTTATGATATGAACTTTTTTTTCCCAGTGGAGTTATGGACTACCTTTTACGTGGTAATCGATCAGGTCGATCCCTACCCTCTTACTAGCAACGTATCTGCTCATAAAATAAACAGAAAATACTACGACAAGCTCCACCACCGTACGCACAGAAAAAGCCTTAGATGCGAATATTACAGAAAACTCGAATTTATCATTCCGACGCCTGTCTCAGCAACTCGGCTTAATGATTCAGTGATTTTTTATTTCTTATTTATGTCGTTATAAATAGTTTGGAGGGAAAAAAATTTCAACAAGACAGCCACATATGCCATACATCGCATGAAACTATCACTTTGTTGAGCCAAAGGTTTAGTAACCGAATTATCTCATGAGATCGATCTACAAATTGGCCAAATCATTCGTGTGATTTGATAACATTGGACTACTTTTTATGACAAACTCAATCCAGAAATGCTAGGATGGTGTTTTTAAGGATGGACGCCAGGATAGTGTTTACTGGCATATGCCAGTAATTTTTTTTTATGAATACTAAAATCTATAAAATGTATTAGCTAATCTTTCAATTGAACTTGCTGGGTTTTGTTATTTAAAAATATATTTGTTAAGTTTTTAATATATATTTTTAATATTTATAATTATTAAACTTATGAAAAAGTATTAAAGCTCTCTTAATAATATTTTTTATTAATTCTTTTTTAATTGTCTGAAAGTAAAAAAGTTTCATAAATTGTCTATTTGCATTTTAACTGCATCTGTCAGAACTGTGAGGATGTATGTAGCAGTTTCTGTATAAATTAAGATTCATATAGACATACAGATGCCATACACATGTGTTTATGTGTATGTAGGCATATATTGAATAGTTAGTTTAGTATTACGTGTTGAACAATGTTTTGTTTTCCATTGCCTCTTTTCGCTTTACGAGTTTTGTTTTTCATTTTCTGGCTAAAGGCATTAAACTGGAAATTTTTATTGAAACTTTACTAAAGTCTGGTAAATAAATATCATACAAAATTGTTTGATTTTATACAGGATTTCATTTTTCTGGTAGTTTTTCTTGAAATTGGCAAGAATGTTGTTTCTTGTATTCTGCTCCTTTACTCTTATTGATTTTTGTTTATTAAATCAGAAAAGTATTTATTTGGGATTGTGTGTGGGTTTTCAGTTTTTTCGTTCGAAGAAACAAAGACTTAATTCAATTTGAGTTATTTTACATCCTTTTACAGGACTCAAACTCTTATTATTGATTGAATATTGATGACGGATACATAGGTACTAAAGGAATAAACAAATTTTTGAGTACAATTTACTTAAAAAAATGTTTACGTATAGAGTTATAAAAAGATGAAATATAAGTGAGTAATAAACAAAATGAATAATAAACATATCTGTACTTTATAAAGGGTCCACCATCTAACGCTTTTCTCTTCAACTAGTGCTTATTTCGTAAATGGTAACACTTAGCTCATGTCCGATTTGACAGATAATTAGTTTTATCCTTCCGCTGAACGAATAAGGTTGTGAGTACGTTTGAACAATGCTGAGAAATATTGCGACATTACTTTGGCCGATTTTGCCAAAAAAAATCATTTTTTCAGATTAAGCTCATTTTGATCTTGGCGTGTATGTAAACAAGCAAAGTTGTTGTATTTGGGGCACAGAAATCCCGCACGCATACATTGAAAAACCGATACACCCAAAACGAGTCTCTTTTTGTGCGGATTTTGGTCCAGAGACATAATTGGGCCATTTTTCTTCAAAAATGAGCAAGGAGTGGCCGTTACAGTCAATGGCGATCGTTATCGGGCCATGTTAAACGAACTTCTGTTCACAAAAATTTAAGAGGAGGATATTGGCAACATTTGGTTTCAACAGGACGGCGCTACGTGCCACACAGCCGAAGCAACACTCGATGTTTTGCGCCTTGTTTTTGAAGATCGCATTATCAGCTGCAGAGCTGATGTCGTTTGGCCACCTCGGAGCTGCGATTTGACACCGTTGGACTATTTTTTGTGGGGTGCCGTCAAAGATAAATTTTACGCCAACAAGTCAGAGACGCTTTAAAGGATAATATTCGTGAAGCCATTGGTGAAATTCAGCTGCACACAATCGATAATGTGCTTAAAAATTGGACCGATCGTGTAGGCTACTGCATGGCCAAGCGAGGCAGCCATTTGAATGAAATTATTTTCAATTATTAGCCGGAAGTATTGTGCTTTCAAATAAAAAACGAAATTTGAGAAAATATTCAGTAGTTTTTTTTATAGCATTTTCAAAAAAAAAAAGTTATTTGGCGGACCCTTTACAAGGCGGGCCAAAAGAAATAAGATGCTCTTATTTATGCAAACGGCGGCCAATGTTAAATCTATATTGATATTTGTGACCTAGAGAGATGTAGAATACAAGTCAACAAGCCATGGAGCGATACACTCCCCAAGAACGCGGAATAATTGTTTCGAGGTCGCAGTGGACGATTTTCCAGCGATGTGGCGCATTTACACCTCAGAGAGTACGTGAACAAGCAAAACTATCGCTCTCGGGGCACCGAAAATCCACGAGTAATTCACGATTTCACCCGCTCAAAGTAACTGCATGGTGCGCTGTTCACCCTGGAGCAGTCAGCGGACCATTTTTTTCGAGAAGTCCGCTGGTCAAACGATAACAGTGGTCGGTGCGCGCTATAGGGCCATGTTAGCCGAGTTTCTTCTGCCGCAATTGAACGAATTAGTACTGGAGGACATGTGGATCCAACAGGATGAAGCAACGGCACACACTGCGTGAGCCACAACCGATTTACATTGACCCGCAAGATCGCCCGATTTAACCATTCCAAATTTTTTTGTGCGGTTTTTTGAAGTCCCGTGTTTACGTTAATAAGCCCGAGTCCGTGAAGGCCCTCAAGAACAATATTCAAAACGAGTGCGAGAATCTGTCGCCCGAAGTTGTCGCCGAAGTGATGAAAAATGCCATAAAACGACCCCGTATAGCAATCAGTTGTGACGGCGCCCATTTGAACGATATCACCTTCTCGACTTGACCAATAAAATTCTAAATTTTCAAATAAACATAATCATAAAACAGAATCGAATGAGAACCTAACAACATCGAATGACTTCTTTTGGCCCACATGAGATTTGTATAATTCTCATATGAAATTTTAATTAAAACAAACAATATAAAATGCATTTCAATTATATTGTTTAACTTTATCCAACGTTTTTTATTAGCAGAAACTTATCTGCAAGGCAAAAATGTTTTCTTTTTTTTTTTTCCAATATTAAACTATAGACAAATTAAAGCTAAAATTCTTTATTAATATGTATGATATGACCTAGTGAAGAATCGAACATTCGCTTTCGCACTCGTGAATATTCGCAAGTTTTTTAATATTCGTATTCGCATAAATTAATGTGAATTTTTTTAACGAATATCTACCCGATATGTAAATAAAATTAGATCAATAAATTTAAATAAGGAACGAAAACTGCACTGGTAATCTTGAATTAAATTTGTATTTATACCCGCCACCAAATAAATGGTGAGGGTACATTCCTTTTGCCATTCCGTTTGTAACACATCGAAATATCCATCATCCATAAAGTTTGTATTTTCTGAGTCCTGGTTTCATTTTATGACGATCTAGATGTATCCTTGTGTCCGTCTGTGCGTCTATTCGTCTGTTGAAAGCACAACAGAGCTTGAACCAAAAAAGCTAAGGGGCTCAAATTTTTCGAGCATTTTTCTTATATACGAGGCTTGTTTAATGGGCTAAATGGAAATATTACGAAGAGAGTTATAGCTCGTAATGCAAGAGTAGGTAAAAGAAAACATGTCTTTCTAACATCGAATAAAACACATTAACGTAGAGCCATGAAATTTCGAATGTATATTTCCTGATAATCACTTTTGGCACCAATTTGTGAAGTTTTGCATATTATAGTACATTGGTTTTGCAAAAAAAATTAAAAATATTTGGGTAGTTTGACTTAAAATAATATTGACGTAATGAAATTAAGAGATATTACTGAATATTATATCAGTTATTGAAATGTACTTAAATACCTTTAATTTGACACTAAATTTATCTTCAAAAAGAATCTCTTTGTGGACAAAACAAACGATTGTACTAAAAAGTGAAAGAACCAGATAAAGGCATAAGAATTTACAATGTACGCCTGTGATTTGCACTGATGAAATATTTAATTGTATGCTAGCTTCCCAATTAAAATTGCACGACAGAAATTTAATGGACGAACAGATATTGATTTCAAATCACGTCGCTTTTCCAAAAAACATTGTCTCTCCGCTGACCTTAAGATGAAGTAATAAATGAATATAATTTTCAATTTTCCTTAAATACATGCGTTTCTTTTTAGATTGAGCCCATACCTTCACCATATCGCACATGATCAACAAGAGGGTATTAACTCAAAATTTTTAAAATATCACTTTTTTCAAGAAATCAGCAAACAACATCAATATCTATCTACTGTAAAAATTTCAACGTATTCCGTTTACTCTTTCATCTCGAAAACCACTTTTGAGACCATATTCATGATAATGTAGTGATTACCTTTATTTCAACAAAAAGGTATTATTTCGAGTTAATACAAAAGTTGAAATAGGTAAGAATCGTATATTTTCATAAAAAAGGTATTATTTTGATTTGAGCCTTTATTTATGTTAAAAATAATCAAACTGTTTTATTTATATTTGGTTGTATTTTGAGTTGATGCTATTTTTTTGATAAAATTTGTTTTATTCTATAATTTTAATTCGAAATGTGACTTTTTTTATGAAAAAATTGTTCAAATTTTTTTTGAGTTGTGACCCTTTTCATGAAAAAATGGTGTTAACTCAAAAAATAGATTTTTTTGCAATGATTGGTAAAATTTAAAACAAAAACAATGTATATATATATTTTCAAATGGAATTTGCTTCCTATGGTATATTTGAATTTTTAAATTCTATTAAAATGTGGCCACAAACAGTTTTTTGACTCTACTGAAAATTCAAAAATTTTGAGTTAATACCCTCTTGTTGATCAAGTGCGATATGTAAGTTATTCTGTAAAAGGACTTTATGATAGGTATTCCATGGATTTTTTTTTGAATGCCGTAAATTTCGTTAAAAGCTCAATTTAAATCGTGTGGTAATACAACACTAATGTTTGCTTAGGGCCAGCAACACGGACCAGGTTAGCTAGTTTTAAATGAAAATATTTACCTTCTCATACGAGTCTAAAAACAAACTAAAATATATTCTTTTTTTAACTTTTTTTTTTAAATTAACAAATCCTTCACACGACAGTGTAAAAGGGTACATATAGGTTTATCATTCCGCTTTAAATTTCTACAATATTCATTTCTGACACCATAAAGTATTTTCTAAAGGCTAATAAAAAGGGAAGGCGATTAAGCATTATCCGTCTGTCCGTATGTCTGCTAAATCAACATTCCAAATATTAAAATATTCAGATTGCTATTGGAAATTAGCATAATCGCCTCATAATTTTTACAGATATAAATAAGTAAACATAACTGTCTCTTATGTTTTTTTCCTTTTTACCACAAAAATTAAAAATTTCCAGCCCTAGGATCATTTATAGACACGCATGTAACTATTTATGGATTTTTTATGCCTCTAGATATATTCATAAGAAAATAATCAAGGACAAACTGGTCACTAAATAAATAATAAATAAATAAATAAAATTTTTTTAAACTCCGGAATAATTGTTGACGTTCTTAAGATACCAAATTATAAGCCGTAGTCTCAAAAATTATTTTTTAGAAAAACTAACAAATCGGTTTGAAACCAACTAAGGTTTGAAACCAACTGAGATATAGGTACAACTGGTTCGGTGTTTTTCCTAAAATTTACAAACAGAAGTCTATATTTTTCAATTTGTATTTCAAATGAAAGGGCGATTATATTAAAATAAAATTTGTTATAAAAAGAAAAAAAATCCAATATGGCTTTGTAGATTAAATGGCGAAAATATGAGTCAAATGTAGTAGTTACGGCTTTGCCCGTTTAAACCCCACAATTTTGATATCAAATAAAAGGGCTTGATCAGTACAACAAAATAAACTATTAAAAGAACGCAAAATCCAAGATTGCGTCTGAAACAACATGGCGGAACCCCAACAATATGGAAATCAAATGAAAGGGCTTGACTAGTAAAATACATTTAACTATGTAAAAATTTAAAATCAATGATGGCGTCGGAAATATTAAAAAAATATTAAATGAAATCAAAAATTTAGACTCAGCTACGATGCACATGACGGTGAAAGTTTTTATCAAATTCGGCACTTCGAATATAGCACTCTTACTTGTTTTATTTCATTTTGCATACATTATGTTTTAAAGTAAAACATTTTTAATAGTGATTAATTAAATTATAATGATGATAAATGCAAACGATAATAAAAATGTGCAACTTAGCTTTCGAAATTCCCCCATAATTACAAATCAAAATTTTTTAACTGAATATTCGTATTCGGATATCCTCTGCAAATATTCTCATCCGCCTTTGGATTCACAAATACCTAAAAATTGTTATTCGTTACATCACTAACACGCACAGCTATAATACTTAACTGTATATTTTACGCTATGCTCACAATGAAGGTCATTTCAACATTTTTTCTTCACTATTTTACTCTCTGTTTATTAGGGTAATTGATGGGACATTTGCTATAATAGTTTTTATGGCCAAAACAGCCAGAAAAACAATTCTCTTTTGTTTTGGGCACAGGTGCTAAAATCAATCGAATGGATAAATATAAAGAAACAGCAAAAAAAATCTATTTATTCTGAATCGAAAAAACAAACGCATTAAGGAAAAAAAACGGATGTGAACCTTAAGGAAAAATTTAATTTATATTTTTGTTACTTTGATTCAAAACTATAGAAGAGGAAAACTCTATTATATCGATATTATCTAAATGGACCAGCTGCTGCCACTTTTAAAAATCAAACAAAACAGACACACCAACTTATAAAAGAAAAACAACAAAGATCGAAGAAAACGAAAAGCAAAAAGTGAAGGAAAATTGTTATTACATGGTAAATGTGCCAAAACGGTCATACAACAATCAATCAATAAAACAATAAGCTTGAATAGTTTGATGAATATGCCAGAGTGTGTTTACTAAGAAATACATGCACATGCACACGCACACGCATACCTACGGACTCACACTAACGAAAGAGGGCATACCAAGAGGATAATGTCAAAGAAATAATTTCTGTGTAAGTTTCCTTATATCTACGAATGTAAACGAAAATATTTTTATTTTTTATTTTTTCTTGAAAAATTTATTTATTTATTTATTTATTTCTTTGGTTTGGGAAAGTTTATATTCTCTTACTCCGAACTTTATTACGGTAACTAAAATTATAACAAATTTGACTTAAGTGTCAATTCTCATGCAAAAATTTTTAAAATTGATTATTTTTTTAATTTTATTACAAAATTCAAAATAAATATAAAATAATTAAACAAAATATTTTATTCAAAAAAAAAAATTCAATGTTTTTTTTTAGTTTATTAGTAGAAAATTTTGTTAATTGATTTTTATTAATCAAAAATATTAAATTACTTCCTAATTTGAAGAAATTTTTTAAATATTTTTTTCACAAGGGCTGTTTGTTTTTTAATCAAACTAAACTTTACAAAGTGCAAGCATAATAATAAGACATGATATCATTCTTAAATCAATAGCTATTAACAAGAGTCGAAAAACGAATTTATTGATTTTAGATAACTTAAATAAAAAGGGTTATTCAAATAGAAAAGTTGCTGAAATAACAATGCGTTCTGAAAGAGTAGTAAGGAATTACTTAAAACTTTAAATTTTGGTATAAAAGTTCCAACGAAGGGATCTTCTAAGTTCACTACTGGTCAAAAAGGACAAATTCATCATGAGGCAACAAAGAATCGCTTATCCTGTCGAGAAATATAATAAAAACTTGATTTGCCAGTTACTGCGCGATCTATCGCTCGTATTTTTAATTCGAACCCCTCGATTAAATGGAAAAAAATTAAGTCAAAACGACAGCTAACTAAGGTACATAAAGAGAAACGTCTTACTTTTGTGGACAGACGTATGGAAAAAAGTTATATTTTCGGACGAAAAAAATTTATCTTGGACAGCCCAGACTGCTACAGTTGTTATTGGCAAGATCTGGACCAAGCGAACGTTGTACGATCCAAGCGAAATTTTTGGTGGAGGAAGCGTTATTGTATTGGGAGCATTCTCTTAAAACTTCAAGCCAGAATGAATTCAGAAATGTACCTTAAACTGCTGGAAGATGTCCTTATCACAAAACTTGATGAAAACTCTGACGATGAATATATTTTCCAACAGGATAACGCGGCTTTTTGCGTTTTGCAAAAAAGTAAGGATTGGTTTTCTTCTTAAAATATAACTTTACTTCCGTGGCCAGCATGCACTCCTGATTGGATGAGTATTCAAATTGAAACTCTTCGAAGCCTTGTAAACTTAATGCTAAATAAAATATTTAAAATATTTTCGGTTATTCGTAATGAGGGTGGTCCCACAAAATATTAGTACATATTATTTGTAAAAAGTTTTTTCATAACTATTCGTTTTTTTTATTCTTTATGTATAACGTTATATAAATGTGAAATAGATTTATGTTTTATTTAATTTTTTTAAGTTAATAAATAAACAAATCATTTGGAAAAAAATGTTTTTAAAATACTTTTTGCTTTTTTTTAAATAAGAAAAAATATACTGCGGTCAAACAAATGTCTATGTATACTCACTCATTTGCAATATAATTGTTCTAAAATTCGTATTTATTAATGATTTCCTTGTAATATATCTAGCAAATAAGACAATAAAAAATATATTACAATTATTCGGACGATTCATTATTCAAATATGTTAAGTTAATCTGATTTTACTTTGGTTTTTAATATGTCCACATATCACTGTAAATAAAAAAAACTTTATTTTATAAATTTTTTGAAATTTGGATATTTAATTTTGTAAATATATTTTAATTCGGAAATGCGATTCTAAACTTGTTGGAATATCTACTTTGGTAGTGGAATGAACCTGGTATCTAGGTACTCATAATATTTGCAAATTTATCGTTTGGAAATTTTACATTACTTCACAATTTTTGCAGCTATTTCAAAATTTTGTAATTTTAAACTTCTCTTAGAAAACTTGTTTTGTAAATATAAACAAAAAACAGCTGATTAAAAAATGTCTGCAAATAAAAATTTTTCTAGTCAAAATTTGCAAAAAAGTTTTTGTGCCTCAAATTATCACTCTTTTGACGCTCTCTCCTTGCAAATTTTTTGAGTTAATGAACACTTTGTTATACCAATTGTTGCAAATTTGTAATAATTTTTAGTAAATAAACAAATCTATTATTACATAAATTTGAATATTTAAAACAATATGGTAGTTCATTAATAATCTTTCTATTTATGTGTATTACTATTGCGACTTTTTAATTTAACTTCTAGTCGAAGAAGAATATCATATTTAACACGGACGTATTGAACCTCCAATAGGAATAACTATAATACTTTTGCAAATCACCATACGAAAACTTACGCTAAAGCAACGTTTACACATCGTGGAAATACTTCTTTTTGTACCATATATCTATATTGGCCTATATTGTGTCCTGCAAAAGTCTTAAATCTTATAAAGGGGAGTATCCACTTTACTAGATTTTGACCAAAGATTGATAGGTATGTATATTAAGTTTTTCATGTCCACTAATAAAAGATGATTTTTTCCACATGCATTGTACGCGGAAAAATATAAATATGAATTTAAATTACTGAGTTAGTATTATTAATTAAAAAATGACTTGTCTTTTCTTCAATCATTATAAATAAAATTTTATAGACATAAAGGTTTATTTACCGGTAAAGAGTCTTGATCAGCACAGTAAGAAATTTAACTAACTTACCTAGAATAAAAATGTAAAGAAATGTATCGGGATACCAGAAATATTGGCTTTGAATATACCTACAATGACCTTTCTCTTACAGATTTGACACTTTTTTTTAATATTTTGCTTTACGCGTAATAATTTTGTAAAATTTATTCTTTAAAATCAAATGTTAAAAAATAGAATAATTTTTCATTAAAAATTTTTACATACATTGTACATAGTTTTTATATTTTATTTATTTTTTTCAACTGACAGAAATTTCTTTATTTATCAAAAAATATCTTATATCTAATTAAAAATATAATTCAAATTTAAAAACAAATCAAAAGTCTATTAAGTACAAAATTTTAAGCAATTATTTTGCCTGTTTGATTTTGTGGTACTGGATGAAAAGCTTGTTTATACCTACGAACAATCGCCCAGACCGCGTAAAAATTTGGCGTACAACTTCAAATATATATATAATAGCTGAGAATAGGTTCCGTAGGGTGAAATTGCCAATTAGTTTTATGTGATTTACGTACGGTTTTTTAAATTCATTGCTATTTATTTCCAACATGAAAAGCGGTACAACAAGGCTCTAAAAAGAATATTGAAATAGAACGTCCCTTTATGGCAAGTTCGATTATTTTTACAATTTTCTAGATTTAGTAGTGGCTAAGTAGTGGTTTTTGTACAAAAATAATAGTACAGCTAATGAAAGAGAAAAGTGTTCCTTTCTGCAGATTGCTGGAAGTCTTTTAAGGCTTATACCAAATCAAATATAAAAAGGACGAAATCAATTGAACATTATTTACAAGAAAAAAAGGTTCACAGGACCGGTTTAGCATGCTCCGCCACTAGCTGTACATCAAGACATCGTTGATCATTAGCCAGTATGGACGTAAAAGAGAAATGCCAAATTACCAAAGCGTGTCACAAACTTTATGCGAAAAATGTGCTGTTGCATTGTGCTATAACAAAAATAAAAACTACATCCTTGCCTTCCATCTATCATAAAATATACATACTTTTCAGGCATTGTAACATATTTGTAACACACATGTTTTTTTTTTAGCAAGTTAACAAGTAAAAAATATTTATTAAAAATTTCTAAATAAATATGTGATTTTGTTTAAGTAATAGTAACAGAATAATAACAATTTGTTCTTCAGGTGACATGTTTCCCGATAAAGGGTTGATTTGCCAGTACAAAATAAGTAAATAATATTTTTTCTCCAAAGTATGCACCAGTCTATTTGAGCTCATATTCATAAACTTATCTTTACAGGCACAAATTAGTATTTAAAATTTTCATAATTTTTTTTTTTATTTCTTTTTATGAAATATTTCACAAATTTTTAATTTTTAGAAAATTTTCTTCCTCTTTTTAAAAACTCAAAATAACTACAACATCTATTTAAATCTAAGTATCCATGTGTTGCGTATTTGTTACCATTGTTGTGAATCATTTGGAAACAAAAACTTATTAAGCATCACAATTGACCACTTGGAAATATTGAACCCTTGATGATACTAAAAAAGTAACTTTTCTCTCTTTGTTTTTAGTATTTTTTTTCCACATTTTCTTTCTTTATTTCTTACTTTGTTTTACTAAGTTGTTTATAAGAAAAACTACAATAATGGTCCTTAAAATTAGGTTTGCTTACAAATAGACACAATCCCACAATTGTACTCTAGAAACTGACAACCTCAAGCCATGCCTTTTCCTTACATAGAAAAGGATACAACTAGAAATATGCATAAATTGACATACTCCTTATTGTACCATTAAATCTAATCATTGAACCATATAAAGTTTTCTTTTTTTTATTCATTAGTTTTATATTTCCTTTTCATAGATTCTATTTGGTATGCTACGCTGCTGTCTGACCCTGCCAACCAATCGCCCAATCAACCAACAATTCATTCATCCATCCATTAAAAGTTTTATTCAGTCAAGTCATTTATTGATTCATACTTATGTATGGGTGAAATAATAAATATAAGTACTTAGTTAGCATCTATGCATGCGTCTGAATATGTGTCTACACATGTGCCACAGTTTGTCGGTGATTTTGCAGCAACATAGAGCAAAAACCACTCATCTATATTTTATAAAAAAATTTATTTGTCTTTCATTTTCATTTCGATTGCATTTAAATTCATATTTATATTTGATGAACATTTTTATTTCTTCTTTTTTTTTTTTTTGCAAGTATTTTAAACAATTGTATATATTTTTCAAAAGTTATCTACAAGTTTCTAACCAAACAAACTTCTCCATGTGAAATGAACTGCAAAACAAGCAATTCAAAATGCTAATGTTTAAGTATTTTGAGTTTCAGAAAAACTTATTGTGTAAAGGATTGCTCTAAGGATAAAATACATTGGCATTGAAAAATAAATACATCATATGCTTGTTACAGAAAAAAAATCTATGATTAGTTTTCTCTATGCAAGTATTGTTATTTGATTTTCAATACATGAAATAATTTCGAGAATATATTAAATAAATCTTCTATTAAAAATACATTAAAGCAGTGGCTATCAGGAACATATTATTTAGTTTGGTGTTGCTTTTTAAAGTTTAGAATTTTTAACTCAATATTAAGATTTGTTTGTTGACCATAACGTTTATTTTCTGGCCTCACATTTTGTATCTTCCAGTCAGTGGTCACTACTTCTATTAACTAAGTTAAATAAAACACTTTAGCAATTTATTCAGAGTAGTCAGAATCTTAGAATATTCAGAGTAAGTTATTGAAATGTGCTTATATCTCAAAATTGGACGTATTTAGCAACCCCCTTTTAATCAAATTATGGGGCCAATCAAAGCCAATATGTTAAAGACATAGGGCCATATTTATAAAAAATACTTTAGGTTTATTGAAGGCTGACTAGACAAGTTTCTCTACAACATCTGTCAAATAAGCCTTTAATAAACCAAAAATCTTTTTTAAGAATACGGCCCATAAATTGAAAAACCACTTTTTTTTCCCCTAACTCCCACTAGATCAATGCGCTTGTCATATATTCTGAATAATTACGAACAACTTGACCTGAAGAATAAATCACAAAATGGGATTGAATACAAGGGCAACAGATCTATCTTCAATCTAAGAAATAAGATCTAAAAACCCACTCTTATGAACTTATTTATTAATTTGAGTCAATGGACTTGATATCCTTGCAGACAAAATTTTAATTATTCAAAAATAAAATTATTTTATATTTTAAGATATTAACGTTTAAGGAAAAATCAATATATTGACAAAGTTTATTAAGCCCAGTACAAATTCCAAAAAAGAGATGATAACTGGTACAACTTTTTTTAAAAATATTTAGCGATAGTGGGCGAAATTAACATGTAGAACGAGATGACACATAAAAAAAGAATTTGGCTATCAAGGAAACAGAGCATAAATTTCCTTTTACAAAATTTTTATTAAAAACAAAACACTATTTGCGCCAGTTAATGGAATCCACGGTAGACCTCGAAAAGCAAACAACAGGAATTGTTTTTGCACAGTTTTAATGCTATTGTTGTAAACATACGTTGGATACGAAATTATTTAACCATAATCTGAAGTAGACCTAACCAGAAAAGTGTTCAAATATTTTGTTATATATGGTTCAGTTAACTCCTTCGTCCACCAATTTATAAGTCCAAGTATTGCACGTGCTTTGTTAAAAGTAACAGAGATATGGTTTAAGACATAATTCACTCTAATAAAACCTCTACGATGCATTTTTACTTTCAATGATTCAGCTTCAGTAGGCTCAGAACACACCCAAAACTAAAAGCATCTAAGACCTTTTGAAAGAGGATATATAAAGTGTGAAAGTTATAACTAAAAAATATGTTTTAATATCGTTAGCATATATCCGTGGCTTGGAGCTAAAAGGGCCAAGGTCACTTTTTTTCCCTCTTGAGTTAATCATTGCATAAGATTTGTTTTCTTGCTTTTTTTCATTATGGCAAAACAGCTAAAGTCATATTTAACACAGAACAGCTTCATAAATAAAATGCTGGCCAATGTCACTATGAAAGCTTATATAAAAGTTAAAGTTCAATTCCAATCCCAATATTTTGACATTGGCCCTTTTACCTCCAAGCCACAGACACAAGAACATCAAGTATTTATTCGGCAGATCATTTTAATGAATTCAGTCGGCAGATCATTAAAATGGAAAACAGAAATAGACTTAAGGAATACAAAAAACAGCAGCCTTATAATCGTCAGGTACGAATACGTCCTCTTAAGATACTTTTCCATAAATATTCCGTAAAATTGGCATAAGAAATCAGCGAACATTTTGCTTATGGTTAAGTCATTATCGGATTCAAAATTTTGGTACTTCATAACTGATTGAAATGCAATTTTGCGGGTATTTTCATAGTAGTATTGAAATTTAAATTGGCAACACTTTTTTAACATGCCGCCGTTTTGTCAGCTGTTAATTTATTTATGTTTAGTTTAATTTGTCATTTTAACATGAATAGACTGACGCATTTTAAAAACTTTCGGTAAACGAACAGTTTTACGTTTTTAACCCTTTAATTGGCCTCTAAGATCGTGCCATTTAAGGTTATTTTCTATGGGGTTATCAGAGGTCACTAGTCTACGCCAAGAAGCCCGAAATGATAAACAAACACCGACATACGGCCACAAATGTTAAAAAATGTAATCGTATATTGAACCTCCAGATAAGGCTCCGTCCGAACCAGCCATGTCGATCATATTCCAGTAGATACATATAAGTTATAATGTCTGAAGATTATGTTTCGAATAAAAAAAATAAATGGCTACTTGAAAAATTCATCTTTGTTTCATTCTATTTCAATTAAAAATACCTTTTAAACAAATTCGTCGAAGTTCTTTAGATCAGATTAAAAATTTTGTCGAACTTTCTTTACATCACAAAACAGGTTCATTGAGTTAAACTAAGCTAAGGGATCGCTTTTAATAATCTGTGATATAAAATTGCTCAGAAATAATAACAAAATAAGCTTTAGCATGTATATTGATCGCTATATAGAGAAATCGCTTTAGCATCCTGGATTTGGCTGGACCTTATTATATTGTCTTTAAAAAAAAAACAAGAAACAGGAAGCAATCACTTATCCGTAGTTTCCATTACATGGATTTATATAGAGCACGCCAGCGTCTAATAACTTAAACGATTTATTAAAATCAGGAAACTTGAAATCGAAAGCACTTCTCATGTGCCTAAACATTTGCAAAAAATACCTGATTTACCAAAAGCTTGATGTTATATCGACCACTGCTTCAAAGCCTATGATTGAAAAAAAAAAAGAACCTTTACATATATTTCCTGCAAATAAATAATAAGCAGATAATCAACTCCATAATACTCTCAAAACACCAGAATAAGAAATAAATGAATAAACTTCTTACTAATCCAACTAATATTGGAGAAATATGAAAAATGTTAAAAGTATCATAAAATCCTTTATGTACTCCATTATTGATTAAGAGAGAGAATTTGAATATCTAATGAAATTCGAAGCACAATTTCCGAATAAAAAGATATAACGACATTTTTAAATGCGAATTAAAATATCTAAGAAAACAAATCTGTAAAGTAAATATCTAGAACTCCGTACAGTATAGTGCAGAAATGAGTAAAATCTTTACTCATATAGAATATAAATAGTTACACACAGGCAGTTTTTAATATTATAATATTAAGAAGATAAAAAATAGTTTATCCCAGATAAGTTGTTTTATAAGTCCTTTCAAATCAAGTCAGGCAAAATTAAGTCCTTAAATACAGAAATTAGTATGAGACTAGCCTGGATAAAAAAAACTTAATCGTCCTTCGGTTAACTATCCCAAACTTGATGAAACCAAAAAATCAGTCGCAATAATTTGCTTAAAACAAAGTTTAATCGTTAGTGTTTTTTACCTATACAATCTGCAAACAGTCCTTTGACTTAAGTCATGTAATTTGTAACCTATTTTATTGTACAAGTTCTTTGTATATGGAAAATCCTTGAAACATTCACTTCTAATTAAACATTTTATTTTGTGTTTGTCAATTTATATTAAAATACTTCATTACTTAAATAAATATTAACTTTTTTAATATTTATGGAAAAAGTTAAACTCTAGCTGACCAATGCAATTAATAAATCCGTTGTTTTATTTTAAGTACTTCCTACATACAAATATAATAATATAAATCTGCGAGTACCTACGAAAATATATGCATGTATTTATAAGGGTGTCCCAAAATACCGCAATTGGAACTAAACATTACCTTTGTTCCTTATACCAAAACAATGGTATAAACCTTTGCCTTTCTTTCTCATATTATAATTTTTCCACGTGCAAAAATTCTAACTCCTGAACTTTACCTTAAAAAAATTATTCTACGGAACTCTCTAATACATATATAAACGCATATCGATGTGTACAAAATATTATGTAAATGCTTGTATTTGTCTTTGTCAATTTGTCACGTGTCATTGGTTTTTAGAAACTGTTTTGTGGTTGTTTGTATTGAGTTTAACGTGTCTAAATAAAATTGCACGCGATTTATATTTTGTAGTACCACATACAGTGGGAAACACACATACACTTATAACTTTAAATAACATTATGCAATGAGCATGATTTGTATTGTGTCTGTAAAGTTTAATAAATAAGCAAATACTTAATATTTATGTACTTACACCACTGTGCCTAGAATCAGTTTTTGTAATTATAAAATATTTGTTTAAGTAAAGTGTTGATGTTTTGTACAAACTGAATATTTTAAATGATGTGTTTGAGTTAATGTGTGTATGTATGTTTGTACTTATGTGAGTATGGGATTATTTGTTAAAGCAAATCAGTAAATCAGTTAACAAACAATTATATAAATATTATCAATAAAAATAACCTTAGCCAAATTCGCATAAAAGTATTTATAAAATCTCATTTTATATACATAAAAAGTTTAAAATTTTTTACTAATTAGTGATGCGGATGCGAATATAAGTATCATCACTAATAAAATATTATTTTATATTTTTCTTTGTCATAAAATCATTTCAAAGATGCGATCTCTTAAAAAGTTAAGCTAATGATATTTCTCTCAAAAAGTTCTTAATGGCACGAATAAGCCAATAAGTTCACTTAGAAACTTCAAGTTTATTGCCCACACCACACCATAATACTGCCTTCTCTGCTGTGATGTCAATTTAGACTTCGCCTTTCTCATATCAAGTAGTAATTATTGCAAAATTTATGCAAATATTTTTTGAGCACAAGAAACTTCATTTTCTAAATTATATTAGATAAATAAATCTACGTATTAATTTCTTAAAAAATTTTTTCTTACAATTAATATTAGATTAAAATGCAAACTTGTAATAATTCCACCACAATGCTCATACCTATTGGATTGACGTGAGTCTATATAAGATCTTTTTTATAGCTGTAATCATTTACACATATATTTCTACAGATTTAATAGTTTAATATACATGATAATTTTATTAGTTTAATTAACAGTAATTTGAGTTACAGTAGTTTTATTTGTAGGAGTTTATATACATTTAACATCTCCTTTAGTTGGCTAACATGTTAAGTAATATGCTACCGAAATATGTTATTATGTGTAGTATTTATACTTTAAGCCGGAGTTATTTTTTATCTACATGTTACTTAACATTAAAAAACGGCCATCTGGTAATTAACCACAATGTTTTAGTGTGTACGTGCGAGATTCTTGTGGAATGCTACAGACTAACAAAATTTTACTATAAATAAACAAACAACACAGCTAACATGATCAGAATAATAGTAGAGATTGTTAAGTGTATTTTAAAGTGATGTGTTTTGATGTGAACTTAGCTGTTACTATCAGCGACAAAAATATTGATTCAAAGTATCAAAAAATTAAACATTAGAAACAATTCTACAACTTTTTAAATTTTGTTTCAGATTTAAATTTTTATTGTTTGATTTATAGGCTTATTTTTTATTTTAATTAACAGTAGTTTAAAAACATTTAACATTTCCTTTGGTTAGCTGGTTGGTCGACTAACTTTTTTAAGTAATATACATATATATAGTATATACGAGTTGTTTTATTATGTACAGCATACTTTAAGGCACTTTTTTTCATGAGTATTACTTAACAATAATATTAAGTCTTAATTTAAATGTAACGGCCCTCTAGTAATTTAACAAAGTATACTAGTATGTACATGCAAGAACTTTGTTACAGACTACTACTATATTACTATAAAAAATCGAACAGCACAGCTAATATAAGCAGAACTACAGTAAAAATAAAGCGTTCTTATTTTTATAATAAATTTCAAGTTCTTTTATTTGCAATACAAAATAATCCCCAATTTATTTAAAGGAAATAAACCAACGTTTATAAATAATATAAACGTAACAATTGGTGAGAGAAGAAGAACTGCAATAAAAATATCCTGGCTTATTTTAAGAAAATAAACCAGCGTTTATAAAAGATATAAGCGTAAAAATATAAAATCATTTTATCTAACTTATGTATTTTACGTAAAAACTTTTTAAATAAGCATATTTATTATATATTTTCCTTGTCATACTTTAGTAGTAAGTATGACTCCCATGATTTCACGATTTCAGACTTTAATTGCGCTAATAACTGACTACATGTCCTCGAGTTTTTCCTGTCTCATTTTCTCTAAGAAAATTACACACACCACTGCCTAATACTGTTCTCTCAGCTACATCGTTAATTCGGTTTCTTTCATGCTCATATCTAGCAGCAATTAATAAAAAAGAAGTATTTATTTTTCTCACAAAAATATTACAAAAAATCAAAACAAATATTACTTTCCTGACGATGCTACACAACGGAGTAGCGAAATATTGAAAGAATTAATAAAAATTAATGACATTATTTTAAGTGTTAAATGACCTTGAGCTGAAATAATTTTAGTTAATATTTAAATTAAAAATGCTCAAAAAACTAAATAATTAATAAGAAATATATTGTTTTTTTTTTTTTTTGTTACAAAACCATTATTATATCTCACTTTTACGAATGTAAATACAAAACATCAAAAAATAAAGAATAAAAATACCATACGTTCGGCAAAATGATTATCTTGAAAAAAAAATCTTTTATATTTAAACGTGTGCGGCAAACATATTTTAGTTTCAAGTACAACTGGGCGGATACTTGTTAAAAATACAAACAAATGAACCATAAACATAAATATCACGTATACGCATGGTATTTTAATTGCTCTCTTATATAAAAGTCATATTCGCACCAACTACATAATTTTTAACACATAAACGCAAACATTAATTAAATTAAATGTTTAACATAACTTTTGTTTGAATTAAAAATATCTAAGTTATACGAAATCGAGATATCTTTTACATTTTTGTTAAGAAAGTTATTAAACATACATACAGGGACCGAATTACGACATTCGATATCGATCGAAATTTTACTCGAAAGATCAAGTTCGCTGTGCTTTAGGTATAGAGATTCTAATAAGAATTTACAAATTTCGATCACGTTCGAATGCCGTAATTCGGCCCCAGATGTACAAAAAATGCTTCGTTAATTATATATAAGAATAAAGTAAACATAATACGATTTTTTATATTTAGCTGATTTGCTTCAATATTGTCGAGTAGAAGAATGAACTCCTTAGGTTAAATTCTTTAAGATAACTTGATCTTGTTTATAAAATAGTTTATACTTTTGGAGTAACAGCAATTTTTCGTTTTAAACTAAAAAATAATTATACATAATCATGAGCGTCTATTACTTTTATTGGGTTTTTTTATAATTATTATTATTTTTTTTTTTGTAGGTGGTTTTGTTAAAATTTGTTAAGAAAATAGTGAAATATGCTAAAACAGTAAAGCAGTTTTCTTCGAAACAGGTTTTTTTTTTAATTATTTTACTGTTTAAGTATATCGATATGTGTCAAAAAAGCGTACTAAATTACTAAAGTATTGTAAGGACACGAACATCTTAAGCATTGGTTAACACACTTAAACAACTGAAAACTTCAACTCATACTTCGTATAATTGTTTATCCATTATTTCGTCTCACACTTCAACAGAATCGAAACCAAATAGACTTATCGAAAAACTAAGTAAAGGCAAATACCAAAAGATAATAGATCTTGTAGAAAAAAGTAAAATTAAAGAACAATTGCTAAAACGAAGAAAGTTAAAAAAGTATATAAAATTTACAATATGATAATTATTAGTTTATTTGACCTTTTTATAATAATATATAATAGTTTTTTAAGCTCAAGGTCTTTTCAATAATAAAAATTTTTTGGTTTTATTTTATATTATTCGATCAATATTTCGCTACCTCTTTGTGGTATTTGTTCCAAATATCAAGACACTTAACCAACAAAAAACAAATATATAGATAATAAAAAACTCGTATCCTGATGATGCTACACAAAGAAGTAGCGAAATATTGATCGAATAATATAAAATAAAACCAAAAAATTTTTATTATTGAAAAGACCTTGAGCTTAAAAAACTATTATATATTTACAATATGATTCATATGAAATTTACAAATTGGAGCAAACGTTTCTATAAATTATCATTTAAATTATCAGTAAAAAATTTTAAATTGTCTTGTTTAATTGTTGATATCTCAGAAAGCCATAAGGGCATTATGCTTGATTTCAATAGCTATTCATTCCCGAATGTTTGCAGAGGATTGATACTACACATATACATATATTACCCAATACACGGACAGACGGACATAGGTCAAACTAATCCCCTAATCATAAGCTTCAAAAAATATATATCTTATGGGGTCGAAATTAATATTTTAGAAAATATACACCAAGTTGGAGATAAAAAAAAACACATAAAACAAGTAAGTGCACTATGTACGGCAGTGCCAAATTTTTGATACCCACCACCAATTTTGCGTACTTTTATAGCACAAAATTTATTTTTTTGTTACTAACAGTAATCGTTATGGAACAATCTTTTTATACTAAAATATGCTTTACTTTCTTTGTGTAGTTTCGGTTTACTATTAATTTATTTTCTTAAATTTATTCTTACAATAAAACCTTCAGTATTTCAGCATTAAAAATTATACTACTCTTTATATCGACTCCCTTTTACTACAATGTTGTGTCTTTACTGATACTGAAGAGTCTAATTTGATACCCAAAAGGTAGTTAAAAATAATATTAGCTTAGGTTACATGCATTAAAACATTAAATTTTGTTTTGACAACGCCTCATGTTCATTATTGCATAGCAATGCTTTTCAGTGCGTATGCAATGTGTCAATTTCTTGCTTGGTTTTTATTTGTGATTCTTTGTAAACATTAAATACAATATTACTTTGCCTTGTTAACAATTTTTTTTACAATGTTGCAATGCAAACTGCATTTGTGAAGTCAGACTTTGTGTGGGCATGGCACCTCCTACTTTTAAAATTATACGTTTAATGCTTGAATTTAACTTAGATAATCCATTAGAGACTTCTTTTTCTCAAAAGAGAAATAATTTGAACCTAATAAAAAGCATTTATGGAAGGTGGGCACTAAAGAAAATTATATGTGCGAAATTTCATCATCTAATGTATATAAGTATATAATTCTATCAATTTTATGAGCTTTTTAATTTCATTAAGAGTAAATTATATCAGAAGTGGGCATTAAACTAGGCGTGTCAAAGTAGTTTCTACAGATTAATTCTATATTTTAATATAAAGTCTTAATTCTTCCAAAATCTTTGTCCATAGAGAAAATAAATGAATTTAAGATAAAGCCTGTTACCTTAATTTGATCTTTTGGTCAAAAAGTAATGTTTGAAAAATTCAGAATCGTACATCTAATTTTGTCAATACTATTACATTTTAAATTTTAAATAGATCGGAAAAGAGACTGTGTGGTTTACATTTTTGAACATTCTGATCAATAGCTCCTTTCGTAATGTATAGTTTTAAGCTGTTTTCAGCGAAAGATATATTTTTAGTCAGAAAGTATTCTTGTGATATCTTATCGCTTTACGTTAATGCGTTTTGACACAATCGCATTTTATTCAATTTAGGAAGGACATTGTCTTTTAATCCTGCTCTTGCATAGCAGTAGTCTACCATCACATGTGAGTCTCATCTTATATGTATGGTCCGAAGATCTGAAAGAAATTTTTCTCTCTATTTCTCAATAAAATCACCCAGATTTTGTGGAAATCGATCTAAATCTTTGTTCAAGAAATGTTGCGTCCTAGCTAGCTCTTGCACGTTTAATAGCATGTACTCATGAAACTCAAGATAGTCGCTAGAAATATTTACATTCTAAGATTTGGATTAAGTTTTAGTCACTAATTTGCATAAATTAGGATTTGTCATGTGTTGCCTAATCTGCGGAAATAAAATTATTTAAGACGCGGTCGCGGCTGACTTAGGACACGTTTATAAAATTTTTAAAACCATTTTTAGTTTTTCCCGTACGGAACAATTTTTTAGTGACCCATGGTTTACTGCGGCTGTTCTAGAAGTATCCTATTGACGTCTAACAAATCTTAGCATTTCGGATGAAGACAGATTGTTTAGTTGTGGTGTCAATACTTAACTTTTCCAATAAGCTGTGAAACATTCGCGCATGCTTTTTATATTTTCTGTAATCCATTTTTTTCAAATTCCAAGAAAAAAATTAAGGAAACAAGTTTTTTTTTGGAATACGGAATCAAAAATTATTTTTACCGTTTAACCATTTTAGAGGCTTCTTGCGGTAATCATTTAGTTATTTATGAATTAATCGTTGAGGTTCTGAAAGGCTAAATTTGTTGCCAAGATTAGAGCCTTAAACATCCCAGCAAAAAAATCTTTGACAAAAAAGTGGATTTGCAGGGGTTCAACTGGTGTCGAAGTGGTTAAATTTAGGTGAAAGCACTAATGACTTTAACATAAGCGTGTCATTGGAGATCATGTGTTTACATGAATGCATTAATGAACTGCACTCTATTCTAAGTACATAATTAGAACTCATGCATATTTGATGAGAAGCATCGGAAGTTTCATGAGTTGAATTTGTTTGTTTACATGAACTGTTAAGATATTAAGCATGATGCTACATTCATTTTTAAGCACATCAATTATGACACATATCACATTTAGAAAGTCATTTAGAATGAATGCAAAATTGATTTAGAAGTCTTGAAAATGTAATTCGCTTTGCACTACTTCTAATTTTTTTTTGCTGGGATATAGTATAGTATTGGTCAGGCACACTGTTTTTATTACAACCATTAACAAGATGTTTTAACCAAACAAGGAGGTTTTTAAATTACGGTTGCCAAATCTTTATAATACAATACGATTGTATTAAACTTTTTGACTGTTTGAAAATTTATATCAAACTTTTAAAAAATGTTCCCTTCTAGTCAAAGTTATTGCCTTTAAAATTCGAAAAATTGTTAAAAAATCCTTGACAAAACTTCTACTTTAAAGCCTAAAAACCTCTTTTTTTTATCCTGTCATACGCGAACATAAATAAACACAATATAATTTAAGATGACTTTCGTGAAAAAATAAATAAATAAATTCTTAAAAAAGCGAAAAATAACTAGAATACTAAATACAAATACAATTTTTCTTTAAGATTGATACACACTTCCTTTCTTTTATTCATTCTTTCATTTATTTTCAAATATTCTTCAAGATGTTGATGAAATTGAAAGCAAATGAAAATGAGGGCAACATTTTCAACGGGAAAGAGCATATGAAGTATTTGTTTGATGCTTTTAATTAAAACTATAGAAGCTTTGGGGATATTGTATAAATTGTAGCATAAAAATTTGTATCACAATACGTGTGTGTTAACAATTGTTCGTGTCTTGTATACAATTAGGATGCGTTTAACTAATAAGGCATACTTAAAAGGACTTAAGAAATGTTTTCTTTCGCAATTGTAGAGAAAGTGGAAAAACAATTATTAGAATACTTTCTTCTATAGTACTATTTTTAAGATGCATCGAGTGGACATGTCAAATTTGTGATGTCAAATCAAACTTTAAACGTTTTTTAGAATATACTACTTTACTTTAACTTTAAATATTTCGATCCTTTTATGACAGTATTTTAATAACTTTAATTATTTTAGTTTAGAATTTATTTATTTGTGAAAGCCTAGAAAACAATACTCCTTACATCATATTACTGGTGAAATTATTTAATTAATTTAAAGTTATGTAAAAGAAATTTTTTAAAATTAATTTTTGTTGCATTAAAATCCAATAAATAGTTGGTCTTTAATAATTTACCATAAATAAATTATCTAACTAAAACACCATTAACTTATAATTTCAATGACGCAAACCGACAAAAAACATATTTCTATGATGCAGCGGCAATATACTTCGTATATAAAATGTAAGTTTTTCTAAAAGCTCTGAACAATCTTTATTACCATTTAATTTATTTTAAAGACATCATAATCAGTTATAAACAATAGGATTTATAAAATGGTAGAGGATGAAAAAAATTTTAGTGAGGTAATGAATGACGAATAAATTACTTTTGAAGTTTCTCGATGCTGCACGGAGTTCTCCAAATCAAAGCATCATACTCCACTTCAGATCTCACAAATGATGTATCAGTAACTTTATATGAATCGAAAAATTTAGTACAATTTCTTTTTATTAATTTTAAAGTTGATAATGCTCAAGGAGTTAACTCATATAAATCAGCCTTAAAAGTAAGTTTAGAATCAAACAATATTCCCATTTAAGTAACCTTTATGTGTAGAATCAAGGGTACGTATAGTTTTGTCCTTCCGTTTAATATTTTTACAATAATTATTAATGGACCCATAACGTACATATCTCTGGTTTTCATGGGCAACCACGTATGTCTTAAAATCAAATTTTTCAGGAGAGCTTTTAAACTTTACCATTCATGTCAATAAAGACTTCAAAATTTTCTTATAAAATTTAAGACAAATATCATTTCAAAATTAGATCATAGCGTATAGCAAAATAAACAAAGTGGTACGAAGACTAAAAGTGTGTGCAGCTAAAGTATCGTATGTCAACACAGGTTGTACACAAGTAAATTTATCTGAAAAGTTATCAGAAAATATCTTTCAAATGTGTTCAGAAATAACAACGTATGAGGTGGTGTGTTTTTCTAAGAAATTAAATAATTTGCCATTAAGCACACGTAAGTCAACATGCTGCGTTAGTGCTTAACGCCTTTCGTATATATATAGAAGTTACGTTGTTATGCCACTCAAAAATCAGAATGGGTCCATCTTATTTAAGAAATTTTTAAAACCAAGTAAAGGGCGTTTAAAAACAAGCAATATGGTATTATAAACTCAAAATCATAAAAACTGAACATACGTGGTTGCCCATGAAAACCACAGGTATATATTTTATTTACAAATTCGATTTAGTAATGTCCCTCTGTCCGTGTATTCGTTGAAATTATGTTCATTATGTCTGACTGTTCCGTTTGTAGCAGCAATCTTTTGGAAATATTTGTGTAAATAATTTTACTTAAAAAACTATTAGTTTTCAGCTCTAGAATTACTAATAAAATCGTTATTATTTTCATATATAATATGATATAATATTTTTGGATACGCTAGTAATATAAAAAATGACTAAAAGTGACAAATCCGTTTGAAACTAACTGAGATATAAGCATCTGAACACAAATTCTTCGGTATCTTATTTTTTTTTTTTTTATTTGTAAACGAAAACTTATCTTTTAAAGTTCGACAATTAGTTATAAAAGCCATGATGGCCGCCACTAAAAGATCGTTTAAAACAAATTTATATAAGGGTCAAATCAAGTACTTAAAAACTTACCCCCTTCAATTCCCAAAATATTTGAATCAAATAAAATAACAACATAAAATTAGTATCATATAAAAAGGACTGGCCTGTAGAACACAGTAAACTTTAAAAGGGTTTCAAATCCAGCATCCCAAATAAAATGACAACCACTCAAGCAAGAAATAGTAAATACTTAAATAAAAAACAATAAAATAAATGCTCTAAAATAGTTTGTAAATATGGTTTAACCTTGGAATCCTAATTCGAATTATAAGAAATTCTTAAAATTACATCTGAGGAAATTAATAATTACATTTTCTCAAATGTTACATATTGCAAGTAGACAAATCTAAATTAGATTTGAGATGACTTTCAAAAAAACTAACTATATCATCAGGTTAACGTTAACATAAACCATAAAAGAAGGAATATCAACATAGCGCTTTTTGTAATTCTTACATACACCTCTTTTATAATTAGCCTTAAAACCTAAGCTTTTCTTATATTAAGCTATTATTTACTTGTACCTTTTTTATGAAATATGAGTGAACTCTAATAAAAGCATTTCAATATACTACAGTAAGTAATAAACAAGTAACCAATTTCATGTCAATTTCCATTTTAAGCAAATCCTGTTTGTATAAAAATTTATTGAAAAAGCTAAAATCTTCTACACATTGCTTATATTGACATAGAATCTAATCTGACCCAGTGAAAAATATATACAATTAATTCTATATTTTTCAGTATAAGCGAACCTTTAGTATGATAATAAATATTAAAAGATTACAGATTTAAAAATATTAAAATTCAAAATTAAACAAATGCAACCACCCAACATTATTTAATTAAAAATAGTTTTTCTGTTACTTTGGATGGGACCTTGATAGAATTTGTTGATAAAATTAAATGCCTTGGTGTTATTCTTGACTCAGGTCTGAATTTTGAGAGTCATGTCAATTTTGTTATATCTAGAATTAACTTTACTTTACGTAAGTTATACAGTTTAAATTTATCGCTGCCTTTTAATATAAAGAAACAAGTTGTTCATGCTCTTATTATGCCTATATTTTTGTATGGCTTAGAAGTGTACGCAGGTACCTTTGGATATATTATAAAGAGACTAAGGTTAGTATTTAATAGGGTGGTTAGGTTTCTGTACTCCGTTAGATTTGGTCAGCATATTTCATCGTTTGTTTTGAAGTTTTTAGGTTTTTCTTTTATGGAATTTATAAATTTTAGAAATATTTTACACTTTTATAAGTTATATAAGTTGCAGATACCTAAATATTTAGTTAAGTTTTTTAGGTTTTGTAGATCTAATAGAAAAAGGCAGTTGATCATACCAAGATTGACCTCAATTTTGGAACGATCTTTTTGTGTGAGAGTGGCACGAACTTATAATAGGTTATCGGAAACTTTAAGGACGTTTGATGTTAACATTGATTCTTTTAGGAAAAAACTTTTTCGCGAGTTGTCTGATAATAGTACTTAATTGAATGACCATTCTCTATCCATTTACATATTTCAATCTTGGTCTGAAGTTTGGTTAGTTTGGCTTATATTTTCTGTGCAATTTTCTTGTCATTATATTTTTAATTCCCTTATATTTACATATATTTAAATTTTTACATTATATTTTTATAGTTTAAGTAAAAAGCATTGTAATTTTTTTTTTTTTTAGTAGAAGTTTGTAGCCAATTATGGCCTAGAGGCTTGGTTGCCGAAATTTAAATAAATAAATAAATAAATAAAAAAAATAAAAAAAATTCTATAATAATTTTCTCTATGATCTAAAAACAGGACAAAAATAATGATATAAATGAAAGATAATAACAAACAAAAGTAAAAGGGTTGCTGTTTGGTTAAAATTTCAATCTAACTCATTGTGGTAAAATATATGAAAAAGGAAAAACTAAAAATTAGTTACCGAATTCAAATAACTTAAGTCCCGTGAGTTAAATAGATGATATTTACAACCAACATGTAACCACCGATCAGAGAGTGCTGATGATGAAATCGTAGCTGGTTTCGAAAATGCATTCCACTCGGCTAGTGTCGGTAGAAATATAATTTTTCAGAATGATTCTTTCATTTATCACAATTAAAAAAATTCTTTGTAAAAATAAAGAATATTAAATATATGAACTCAAGCCTGATTAAAAATTTAAATATTAGTTTGATCTAAAAATTTTAAAAATAATTAAACTATGATAAGAATTTAGAGAAAAACATGTACTTAAAAATGTATGACTTTTATTTTAAATTGGGATTAACCAAATATAAAATCCAATGATCTATTGTCCTGAACAAGATCCATATCGAACAAGTACTAGCACTTTCATTTCATTTGATTTTTATTTTTTTTTTTTTTGATACCCACCGCCAATTTTTTGGCACAAAATTTATTACATTTTTATTAACGCTGATTACCAAGGAATAACTTCTTCATACTTTCTGTGTAACTTCGATTGAATATTAGTTTGTTTTCCTAAATTTATTCTTGCAATGAAACCCTAAATATATCTACATTAGGAGTAATTCCACACTCATTTTTACTACAGTATTGTATTTTTACAAAAACTGAAGAGTAAAATTTAATAGCCAGATGTAGTTAAAACATTATATTTGCTTTGTAAGGGCATGGCACTTCCTACTTTTAAAATAATATAATTAATTTTTAATTCAACTAATGTAATCCATTATTAACTTATTTTCTAAAATTTTTGTCCAACTAGATATTATATGAATTTAAGATAAATATGTCTATAGAAGGTGGGCGTTAAAGTCACTTGTACGAGCTTTTGAATTTCACAAATAGCTTAATATGTGGGAAGTAAGTGCTAAACTAGGCGTGTCAAAGTAATTTCTGCTAATGAACTTAATTTAGATATTTCAATACACAGTCCTTTATTCTTCAATCATCTTTGTCCGTTTTTTGTCCAGAGAAATTATATGAGCTTGGGATACAACGTTATATGTAAAATTAACCGTGTCACTTTAATTTTTCTTTATTTTAAATCTACTGACCAATAATGTTTGCAAAATTTCAGAATCGTTTCTATCGTTTGTTAATTTTGTAAAGTTTAAAACGTCATCGTGCGGTACATTTTAATCGACAACTCCTTTCGTAATGTAATAATAATGTCGCTTTACGTTAATATGTTTGAACACAATCGCATTTAATTCGATGTGAAAAAGATATCTTTTTTATCTACTCTTATATTACAAGCTTTAACTCTCTTCCTAATATACCAATTTAGCAATGTGCAATACCAAACATTCTTTATGTATTAGAAATATTTTAGCGAAATTGTATTTCCGACGGACAGACGGACGAACATAGCTAGATTGTTCTAAAATGAAACCAGGTCTCATAAAGTATATAATTTGTATAAATTATAATTTGTATACATATTTACCCTGAAGAAGCTACCCATTGTTTGGTAGCGAAATATTGGTTTTCTAATAAATAATTTTTTATAAAAAAACAAAACGTTGATTTCAAGCTTAAATAAAAATCAAATATTATCAATTAAAAAAGATCAAGAAATTTAGACGATATATTTATAATTTTTTAATTATGATATTTTCGTCTTTTAACTTAAAGAACTGTAGATATTACCCTCTTATATGAGTGTGTACAATGAGTTTGGAAAAAATAATGCATGAATACGTTTTCGTGTTTTAATTTTTTTATTTACTTCTCTTTACTTTTTGAGACGAATGTGTAAACATTGTGTTTCTAAGTAATAGAATCGAATGGAAAATAAAATCCTCAAGGCATTCCTGTTTGTATTTAGTATATGAAAAGCTTATTGCGTATGTATGTATCTATGTGTGTATGTATATGTAACCAAACCGTATAAAAGAATAACAATGTATTTAACCACTCGCATATAAACACTAATACAGGCATAGATCATTACTCCCTATTTCAGACAAATAATAAACATTGACTGCACCGACGTTAAAACAACACATGAATACTCGTACGTCGAACGTACTCATCATCATTATTCATCGTTGTGTTTATACATATCTCACATAAACAAAAGTATTCCTGCGTTAAAAGTAAATGCCAAATAAATAATTTTATTGAAAAGAGGCAAATAATAAGACAAACAAAAAATATTCATCAGATACCAAGCAGAGCTGTAAAAAGCTGCAATCAATTGACATTGAAATCAAAGTGATTTCAACCAAACTGATTTTATTCTTTGATTTCTAAATGATTTCAGATTTCAAAATGAAATCTTGTCAAAACTGCAATATTTTTTGATTGCAATAATTTTGATATCATTTTTTTTTAGAAATCATGTGATTTCAACAAGTTCCCTTGAAATCATGTGATTTCAATAAATTCTCTTGAAATCACAACTATAGTAAAAGTCCAATGAAATAATTTACATTTGGAATCTAGCGGTTTCTACTAGAATCTGGTGGAAACCTCCAAATTTTTGGTGGAAACCTCTAGATTTTAGTAAAAATCATTTTTCATTTGAAAAGAACGATTCTGATTTAACTTTGATTGCAATTACTGGATTTGATTGCAATTAAAGTAATTGCAATCAAATTGATTGCAATCAAATTTGATTGCAATCAATTTATATATAAATTGATTTCAAAAAATTGATTCAATCGTTTTTATCATATTGATTTCATGATCAAATCAATTTACGATTTTTAATGCAATCAAAAAATTTGCAATCATTAAAGCGAAATCATGTGATTGCAATTAAATCGATTGCAATCATTTACAGCTCTGATACCAAGTCAAATGATGGAAGATTAAAGGCGGTAATGAAGATGTGGCAACGATGTAATATACAGCATTAGCCAGCTATTTGGAGCCATACATTAAATAACAATTAAAACAAAAGAAATCGAAACGGAAATAAAATTTCCACGGAAATAAAATGCTGAACAAACATCCTATTTCAAAGTTTAAACGAAAGGTGGAAAAATAAGCACAAACCACAGCCCTCACACTAGAGTTTTCACAAGGAAAAAAATGTCGGCAAGATTTGGGGGAAATTATAGAAATAAGAAAAGTAAATATTAAACAATTTAATGTACGAGGTAATTTTACAAAGTGTTTTTAATTAATGAATTTTTATATAGTGTTTGCCACAATGTCATAACTTTCTAAAATCTTAAAATGATTAAAAATTATTTTCTTATTTTATTTTATTTTATTTTATTTTTATTTTCAACAAAAGTAATATAAAAAGCCCCAAAGGTCAAAAAACTATATTACAAAGAATATTCTTACAAATAAAACAATTTTTATTATTTTTACAATTGGCTCCCCAGTCGAAAGAAAGAAACAACTATCCCATAAGTAGTAACCAATCAACAAAAATATCCAGACATTATACCAAAAAGAGTTAAAAATAGTAAAAACGAGTATTGAAAAGAATATAAAGGGTAGGTATAGGCATAAAAAATTAGACAGTATTAATCAAAAGTAGAAAAATGCATTAACATTTTTAAAGGAAATGTATTATTCGAGTGAAAAAAAATTCGAAGATCTAGTGGTAGAAAATTCTAACTTCCAGCTACTCTAACAATAAAGGAACACTCAAAAAGGCTAACCTAATCCTAGAAATATTAATCTGAGGATTTGTTGTAGTTGAAGAAAAGTTAAACTCAAAAAAGCAATAGAAAAGCAATAAACAACGAACATTAACAAAGTGTCTAAAGCAACAACCCAAAAATTTCCTCACACGCTCAGAAATGTGCTCTCTTCTAGGGACTTTATAAACATAGCGAACAATAACGTTAAAGATACGTTTTAATTATATCATTAACATATTTTTTACAAAATTTTTGAAGTTTTGAAAAGTCATTAAAATATTAACAGAGCTTACAAATTCACTAATTGTATCGATAAGCAAGAACAGAACTACTTCCCACTTTCTATTTGTAAGAAGTTTTTAGCATCGAAAAGTGTCAAAAAACAAGTTCCCTCGAATTGTCAGGAAAAAGTTTTTTGCACTTAAATGTGTCAATGTTGATTCAGTTTTAACTAAAATAATTAGCTTAATTAGACTGATCATATTTTTTTTAAATCTTGGAACTCCCATAAATGCTAGGATTTGTTTTCTATTTCTAGAAAACAGAGCAGACAGGAAAAATTTAAAACTCTAACTTGCACACATGTAGTAAAAGAACAAAGTTAATTAGAAAAAACAAAAATAAAAACTCAAAAACAGACGTAAAAATTTAAATTAAATAAGCTGGAGGGTAGAAATAAGATAGCCTTAATTTTATGAAACAATATGGTTTCTCAAAAAATAAATTAATAAAAAAAATATTTTAAAATTACAATAAAAGCTTAAATGTGTCTAAATAAATACAGAATTCATCAAATATTTTAAACGAAAATACGATATTAATTTTTCATTATTTATAGTAAATTTAAGAATGTTTTTTAAAAAAAAAAGTATAAAAATGATTCTCAGATATGAACAGATTTTTTTAAGAATTTAATATGAAAACAAATAGTCAATTGTATTAAACAGCTACTTATTATAGAAAATTTAAAGGAAATTTTTTAAAAATAAAAAACAAATAAATATGATATTATTTTTCTTAAATATGTATAAAGGCAAATCCCAAAAGCAGTCCACCAACAGCAAATAAGTATTTGAAATTAATCCAACTTAATTTTTATTATATACATAAACAAGTAAGAGCACTATATTCGGCTGTGCCAAATCTTTTATACCCACCAACAATTTTGTGTACATTTAAAGCACAATATTTATTATTTTGTTAATCATTATGGATAATCTATTTATAATAAAATATGTATCACTTTCTTTGTAGAGGGTGGTTAAATTTTAAGGGCCCGTGTTGAAGATGAGCCACACAAACAACAACTTTTTTTTGCATTTCATTTGACATTTCTCAATCTCAGACCAACTTAAAAGTGGAAAGATACGCAAATGAGCAACGCGTTAAAGTTATTCAGGTTTTTTATAAAAATGGGCGTTCAAGTCAAAATTTTGTGCACTTCGTAATTCTTTTGATCAACATAATCGTTCAAATTCGTCCACAATCGGGAGAATTGTAAAAAATATTTAAACTTCTGCAAAGCAGGTCTGTATAAAATGTTAGAAAATCTGTGAATGCCTTCTTAGTTCGTTGAATGGGAACCATTGCTATTTTTTGCGATAGTGTGGCAAAATAGCAGTCAACATCGACTCATCATCATGCCCAACAATTGACCATCAACATTGTCATTGAAAATTTGGACCATCAGATAGAGGATTGGCACCATCGACCATTTGGCCGATATTTTGTTAAATACATAATTGAACCATACAAATATTATCATTACAAAAAGAAATAATAATTTCATAAATAATTTGTGTTTCATTTAAATTCAACATCGGCCCTTGAAATTTAACCACCCTTTATAACTTCGATATGCTACTAAAATGCTTTTGTTAATGTAGTCTTTCAATGAAAGTGGGCGTTAAAGTAGGCGTGTTAATAAAGTTTCTGCTAATAAGTACAACTTAGACATTTCAATATAGTCCTTTATTTTTCCAAAAACTTTGTCAATTGGGAAATTACATGAATTTAAGATAAACCGTTATATGGGAGGTAGGCGTTACAGTGGGCTTGTTACCTAAACTTTTTGGCTCAACAATTACAATAATTATAAGGATATATGTAGCAAATTTCATCATCATACCTCTAATTTTGTCGGTTTTATGAGCTTTTAAATTTCATTAACGGTAGATAACGTGAAAAGTGGGCGTTATAGTAGGCGTGTCAAAGTTGTTTTTGCGAATGAGTACAACTTAGATGTTTCAATATAGCCCTTTATTATTCTAAAGTCTTTGTTAATAAAGATATTATATGAATTTTATTTAAAACGTTATATGGGAGGTGGGCGTAAAAGTGGGTGTGGCACCTAATTTTTTTGGCACAGTAATGACATTGCCTAGGGGGATGTACGTAGCAAATTTGACCATTATACCTCTAATTTTGGCGGTTTTATGAGCTTGTAAATTTCATTAACGGTATATAACGTGAAACGTGGGCCTTATAGTAGGCGTGTCAAAGTTGTTTTTGCGAAGGAGTACAACTTAGATGTTTCAATATAACCCTTTATTATTCCAAAATCTTTATTAATAGAGAAATTATATGAATTTTAGGTAAAACGTTATATGGGAGGTGGGCGTAAAAGAGGGCGTGGCACCTTTATTTTCTGGCACAGTAATGAAATTGCCCAGAGGGTTATATGTAGCAAATTTTATCATCATACCTCTAATTTTGGCGGTTTTATGAGCTTTTAAATTTCATTAACGGTAGATAACGTGAAAAGTGGGCGTTATAGTAGGCGTGTCAAAGTTATTTTTGCGAATGAGTACAACTTAGGTGTTTCAATATAGCCCCTTATAATTCCAAAATCTTTATTAATTGAGAAATTATATGAATTTTGGGTAAAACGTTATATGGGAGGTGGGCGTAAAAGTGGGCGTGGCACCTTAATTTTCTGGCACAGTAATTACATTGCCTAGGGAGATATACGTAGCAAATTTGATCATCATACCTCGAATTTTGGCGGTTTAATGAGCTTTTAAATTTCATTAACGGTAGATAACGTGAAAAGTGGGCGTTATAGTAGGCGTGTCAAAATTGTTTTTTCTAATGAGCACAACCTAGATGTTTCAATATAGTCCTTTCTTATTCCAAAATCTATATTAATAGAGAAATTATATGGAATTTGGGTAAAACGATATATGGGAGGTGTGCGTAAAAGTGGGCGTGGCACATTGATTTTCCGTAAGAAAAAATTGTTTCACCAAAAAACAAAGTGTGCAAAATTTCAGAGTCGTACATCCAATTTTGTTGCTTTTATGACGTTTTTGTTTTTAAATATACCGAAAAATACACTGTGCGGTAAAAATTTTCGTACATTTTGATCGATAACTCCTCTCCTAATGCATAGATTTAGATAATTTTCAGGGAAAAATATTGTTTTTAGTCAGGAAACATATATTCGAAGTTTCATGAGTCGACGTTAATGCGTTTGGACACAATTCCATTTTATTCGATGTTCGAGGGACACGGTTTTTTCGACCTACTCTTGCTTTTCGAGCTATAACTCTCTTCCTAATATTCCGATTTAGCCCATTTTCAATACCAAACAAACCTTGTCTATAAGAAAGATTCTGACAAAATTTGAGCCCCCTAGCTTTTTCGGTGCGACCTCTATCGTGCTTTCAACAGACGGACAGACGGACAGATGGACGGACATAGCTAGATCGTCATCAAATCAAACCCTGATTCAGAATATATATACTTTATGGGGTCTAAAATGGATATTTCGATGTGTTACAAACGGAATGACAAAATGAATATACCCCCACCATTTTTTTGGTGGCGGGTATAAAAAACTTATGTTATTGCAAATTAATACAACAATTATAACCAAATCCAACTTTACCTCTTATAGATTAAAGATATACAATAAATTAACATTTTGTTTTGTGTTTATAACATTATTTTAGTGTTAATATAAATGAACTGTTCCATCACCAAATTTTTACTCATTTTATTCTCTTAAACTTTAGTGAAAAATATTTCTATTTACTATATTGGAAATATTGAAATTACGTTTAAAATTTAACGTAATTTTTTGTAGCGTGCGTCACTTTTTTATATAAAGGGTCCACCATCTAACTTTTTTTTCAACTACAGCTTATTTCGTGAATGGTAACACTTAGCTCATGTCTGATTTTACAGATAATTAGTTTTATCCTTCCGCTGAACGAATATGGTTGTGTATAAGCTTGAACAACGCTGGGAAAGTGGGCCTGCGATCGACTTACAGAAGATTCCAATTTCCCAAAACAATTTATCATCTTTTCAGATGAAGCTCATTTTGATCTTGGCGGGTATGTAAACAAGCAAATTTGTCGCATTTGGGGCACAGAAAACTCGCTCGCTCCAGAGGCAAATTTAGGTCATTAGCAAGGAGTGACCGTCACAGTCAGTGTCGATCGTTATCGGGCCATGTTGAAAGAATTTTTGTTCACAAAAATTGAAGAGGAGGGTATTAGCAACATTTGGTTTCAACAGGACGGCGCTACGTGCCCCACAGAAAATATTCAGTGGTTTTTTTAATAGCATTTTCAAAAAAAAATTTTTTGGATGCCCCTTTTATTATGTCCCAGCAAAAAAATTTTGTAAATAATATTTTCATGACCTCTAATTCATAAGTGCAAAAGCAGGCATAACTAATGCCTTTTAAAAAAATTAAATTAAATTGATGTGCTTAAAAAAACATGCAAAGGCAGGCATGTAAACAAACATTGTTAACTTATTAAATACGGGTTTCTTTTCATCTACTATGAATGCGTTCTATTCACTTGTTAGAATGGAGTGAATTTTTTTAATGTATTGATATAAATGCATGTTTCACCTAACTTGAACCACTTCATCAGTGGTTGAACTCATGCATTCACTATTTCTTTTGCATGTCTTTTTTTTATACCCTTCACACAGTGAAAAAGGGTATATATAGGTTTGTCATTCCGTGTGAAATTTCTACAATTTTCATTTCCGACCCCATAAAGTATATATTTTCTGAAAGCTTATGAATAGGGGAGTCGATTAAGCCCTGTCAGTCTGTCCGTCTGACCGTCTGTCCGTGTGTATGTTGAAATCAACTTTTTGAAGCCCCCCGACATCGCTTGGACCCGGGCGAGGTATTAAAATATCAGAAATATTTGGGAGTAGATCGATATTGAAAATCAGAAATATCGGTACATAAACAACTGAGATATGAGCAAAAACCCACGACCACCTCGATTTTTTTTTCACAAAAACAACATTACAACAACATACATACATACAAACGTGTATACTGGTTAGAGAAAACGTGGCATCAAATCCCAGCTGAGCCAAAAAAATTTTTTTTTTATTTTTTTTATATTTTTTTTATATATTTTTTTTTTATTTTTTTTTATTTAATATATTATTTATATTTTTATTGTTTCTTTTTTTAATTTTTTTTTAAATTTTTTCTTTTTTTATTTTTTGTTTGTTTTATATTTATTATATACTAGCCAAACCCGGCGCACGTTGCTACGCCCCTTAATGAATCGAAATGCATTCTGAATTTTAATTGAATATCAAGTGCAAAAACCTAAAAATTATAATTTTTTTATGGGCGTGGCATTGCCCACTTTTCTAATCACGAAATTGTAAAGTCATAACAGCACAATATGTGTGCAAAGTTTCAGAGGAATCGGACCAGTGCAAGTACCTCAAAATTATAATTGTTTTAATGGGCGTGGCACTGCCCACTTTTCTAATCATGAAATTGTAAAGTCATAACAGTCCAATACGTGTGCAAAGTTTCAGAATAATCGGTCCAGTGCAAGTACCTCAAAATGATACCTTTTTTTATGGGCGTGGCCCCACCCACTTTTTTAACCACGAAATTATAAAATCATGACAGCTTAATATGTGTGCAAAGTTTCAGAAAAATCGGTCCAGTGCAAGTACCTCAAAATTTAAACTTTTTTAGGGGCGTTGCCCCGCCCACTTTTCTTATCACGAAATTTTTTAGTCATGACAGCTCGATATGTGTGCAAAGTTTCAGAAAAATCGGTCAAGTGCAAGTAGCTAAAACTGATAACCAATTTTTTATGGGCGTGGCCCCGCCCACTTTTTTTCACCCATAAACACTTCCTGGTATGTGTACAACAACTTACCAAAGTTTAAGCCCGATCGGTTTTACAGTTTCGGAGTCTATAGCTAACACACACACACACACACACACACACAGAGTTTCACTTTTATATATATAGATATTTAAAATTTTTTTTTTAAATTTTTTTTTTAATTTTTTTTAATTTTTTTAAAATTTTTTTTTTTTATTTTTTTAACATACATACGTAAATATATTATTTTACAATGGGATGTTTTTATATATGTATGTTTTTATTTGTATGTACGTATTTCATATGGGATGAATGGTGATACAAACTACTCTTATTGCATGACTACACGTTGTGAAGGGTATATAAGCTTCGGCACGGACGAATATAGCGCTCTTACTTGTTTTTGCTGAAATTGTCTTTTTTTAAGTTCTTCATAATTTTAAATCAATTTCACTTATGTACTCTTCATAATTTTCTGTGCAAAATGTCCAGCTGCGTTTAATTTAAGATTTTATACTAAAAGTTTGATCTATAAGTCATTGACATTTAGAGCAAAATGACACAAAACGGTTATACTTTGAAAGATATACGTAAAATCGACATAATTTATATCAGATACTTCAAACTAGGAGAGAGGAGTCAAAAACCTTAGCCCAAGATTGTCAAAATGTCATATAGAGCACTTAAATCCCGGGTACATGGGTAAAAAATTATATTTTTTGGCTGCAAATATATTTTCAGTATTCCCTTATATTCATCTATCTTTGAGGATTTTTTTGTGCGATTTATTATGCATAATTCGCTAAAAATTACAAAAATGCACTTTAACCTTCAAAATTAACACGATTTTTTGTAGAGTGCGCCACATAACTTTGTTACATCGCAACAAATGCCTGCTAAAAACATTTTTTATGTCATTCGAATGTACATTAAAATCCCACTAAAAACATTGTAAATAAATTGAAGATACTTCTGTTTAAAGATTAAAATATGTTTTTGGCTTAAACTAAAAAAGTGAGCGATTGAAGGGTCTGTCACACAAGATTTGCCTGTAATCGAAACTTTGATATTTATATAAAAAAATAATATTCTTAAATGCCATAAGCAAAAAGACATTCAGCAAATAAAATTAGAAAATTTAGATTAAAACAAGTAGGAGCACTATATTCGGCTGTGCCGAATCTTTTATACCCACCACCAATTTTGTGTACATTTAAAGCACAATATTTATTATTTTGTTAATCGCTATGGAATAATCTCTTTATAATAAAATATGTATCACTTTCTTTGTAGTGGGTGGTTAAATTTTAAGGGCTTATGTTGAAGGTGAACTACACCCAGTTTTTAAACTTGTTTTTTGCACTTCAATTGACATTTCTCAATCTCAAACTTACTTAATTTGATCCGTGGAAATTTGGCGGTTTTATGAGCTTTTAAATTTCATTAACGGTAGATAACGTAAAAAGTGGGCGTTATAGTCGGCGTGTCAAAGTTATTTTTGCGAATGGGTACAACTTAGGTGTTTCAATATAGCCATTTCTTATTCCAAAATCTTTATTAATAGAAAAATTATATGAATTTTTGGTAAAACGTTATATGGGAGGTGGGCGTAAAAGTGGGCGTGGCACATTGATTTTCCGTTACAAAAAACATTTGACCAAAAAGCCAAGTGTGCAAAATTTCAGAGTCGTACATCCAATTTTGTTGCTTTTATGACGTTTTTGTTTTTAAATGTACCGAAAAATACACTGTGCGGTATAAATTTTCGTACATTTTTATCAATAACTCCTCTCCTAATGCATAGATTTCAAAAATTTTCGGGGAAAAATATTGTTTTTACTCAGGAAATATATATTCGAAGTTTCATGAGTCTACGTTAATGCGTTTGGACACAATTCCATTTTATTCGATGTTTGAAGGACACGGTTTTTTCGACCTACTCTCGCTTTTCGAGCTATAACTCTCTTCCTAATATTCCGATTTAGCCCATTTTCAATACCAAACAAACCTTGTCTATAGGAAAGATTCTGGCAAAATTTGAGCCCCCTAGCTTTTTCGGTGCGACCTCTATCGTGCTTTCAACAGACGGACAGACGGACAGACGGACGGACGGACATAGCTAGATCGTCATCAAATCAAACCCTGATTCAGAATATATATACTTTATGGGGTCTAAAATGGATATTTCGATGTGTTACAAACGGAATGACAAAATGAATATACCCCCACCATTTTTTTGGTGGCGGGTATAAAAATTGCAATCGAATTTGGACCATTGAATTTGACAAATGGCTATTTCTAAATCAAAAGAAAAACATTAATAAATTTATTTGTGTGAATTTAAGTAATTCAATTATGTTTATAGTATAGAAAATAACATTTTCCTAATTTCCAAAAAAAAAAATAATTTAACTGCGAAATCTCTTCATTTTCTATCCATAATCTATTGAAGAAATTATCATTGTTTTCAACAGTAACAAGAAAGCGAAGCAAAAAAAGTCGAAAATAAAACACATTAAGCTTAAGCAGCATTGACAACTTAACACCTCCACCACAAGTACAACAAAATACCAAAAAAAAAAAAACGATGTATAGAAATCCCCCCAACAGAAATGTTAAAATGTAGAGCAAAATAATGTTAAATAACACATTAAGCCTTATATGGCCTCACAGAGACAAGATGCTTTTATTTCAATTCTTAATACATTGTAGAGTATAAAATTGGGAAAGGAGAAGCATTTTTTTTCATTTGACTTCTTTTTACATTATCAGTGTAAAAGCCTAAATTAGCTAAATCAGCATTAAACTTATGCAGATGTTTTGTACACATTTTATTTTTTTTTTGTCATTGTTTCACTCTCTCATGCTGATTTAAAACGCAGATACATTTCTAGGGAATGTAGTGAAAAAGGACTTAAGTGAAATTTTTACGCAAAAAGTAATAAATATTTGAAAATAAAATATATTAATTATACTTTTATTCATTTAAAACACACAACTCTACACACATTTTGCTGGCCGAAAACTTAAAACCGATTCTTAGGTTGTTTGAAACGCTGAATACAAATCTGCACCTCATTTTTTGTAGGTTGGCCCTAATTTTCGAGATATAGGGCTACGTCCAAAATAAAGTCACTTCTACGACATAAAAATGCGCAATTACACAAAGTATTCCAATATTGGGTTCATCAAATTCGTTCCTGCAGAAGAAGCCGTTGAGGCCAATTGAATGACGTTTTATTTAGAACTTTATTGTTTCGATTGTAGTTCTCATTTAATAAAAAAACCTTTGAATTTCCTTAACAATTTTTTTTAAGAAATCATATCACTTTAATTGGAAAACATTTTACAATAAAAAATTGATTCTATACAAAATTTTGAAAATTTTGTTTTAAAAAAAAATTATAGAAACAAGATAAAGGAATTTTTATGGTTAGATTTCTTATTTAAAACTTTTTCATATTTCAAAAGTCTGTTTTATTTTTTAAGTAACACTCTAAATACACATATATAATAATTGATCTTACTTTTTTGATGAAGTGCTCTAAGCTACATGATCTCTTTTATATTTTGGCTATATTTTCGGTACTATGTAAATTTTATTCGATAAAATATAATTGTGCAGTGTTTTATAAATATATCGTCCTATGCGCCTTTCTTAAATAAAATAAAATTTTTATAAAATTTATTTGTAAATACTTCCACCACTATTTTTAATTAATTTAAATAATTAATTTCTTAAGCAATCCACTAAATTTTATATTTCGTAAATATTTTTTTTGTGCCATTGCTCCAATATAGCTTTTTTTAATGAAGGAATATTAAGGAAACTTTACTAAATTTCCCGTTAATCCAGCTGTCAAAGTCCATATATAAAAAACAATTCTCTCTCTTCTCTCATTAATTTCAAATTAAAACTTTATATATTAAGAAGTAAGAGCACTATATTCGGCTGTGCCGAATCTTTTATACCCACCACCAGTTTTGTGTACATTTAAAGCACAATATTTATTATTTTGTTAATCGCTATAGAATAATCTCTTTATAATAAAATATGTATCACTTTCTTTATAGACGGTCAGCAATTTTTAAGGGCCCCTGTTGAGGGTGAACCACACATAAACAACAAGTTTTTTTTTGCATTTCATTTGATATTTCTCAATCTCAGACTAACTTAATTTGAACAGTGGAAAGACACGCAAATGAGCAACGCATTTCTTATAAAAATAGGCGTTCAAATCAAAATGCATTTTTTGCACTTCGTGATTCTTTCGGTCATCATAATCGTTCAAATTCGTCCACAATTGGGAGAATTTTGAAAAATATTTAAATTTCTGAAAACAGGTCTGTATAAAATGTTAGAACATCTGTGAATGCCTTTTTGGTTCGTTGAATGGGAACCATTGCTGTTTTTTGCGATAGTCTGGCAAAAGAGCTGTCAACCTCGACTCTTCATCGTGCCTAACAATTGAGCACCAATATTGTCATTGAAAATTCGGACCATCGGTTGGAGGTGTGACGCCAAGGATGGGCGGGGGTTGCCATTTGGCCGATATTTTGTTAAATACATAATTGAACCATACAAATATTATCATTATAAAAAGAAACAATACGTTAAAATTAACGCAGATAAGAGCTTGTTCAAACCTGTCGAGCATGGTGTTCCACAAGGCAGTGTTTTGGGGCTATTACTCTTTACAATTTATCTTAATGATATAAAAAACCTTGGATTACATGGGAGGCTATTTATTTATGCTGACGATATTTGTCTGTTTTACCCATATAAGCATGAAACCGTGGCAAAAGCTTATATGGAACGAGATACTGCTCTTATTTTGGAATATACTAGAATTAATAAGCTTATATTGAATGCGAATAAAACAAAGTTGATTCGATTTAAACCGCATTGTCACAATAACATAAACTTTAGTATTTATGTCGATGGTAGTGAAATTTACGACGTCAACTCAATAAAGTACTTAGGTGTATATCTACAGAGTAATTTGTCTTGGAACCAACACATACAACATATAAAAACAAAAGTTGCTCAAGGTACCGGGTTTTTGTACAAGTTTAAAAATAAATTTGATCGTAAAACAAAAATTTTAATATACAATGCCCTTATTCAAAGTCATTTGAATTACTTAACTGCCGTATATGGATGGAAGCAATGTAATCACTTCAACGATGCCAAAATAAAGCCTTAAAAGTGGTTTCTAATCTTCCTATTACGTTCCCAACAATATCATTATATAAGGATAAATTCAAAACAGTTTTGCCAGTTTTTGGTATTTACAAATTGCAAATTTTGATATATGTCTTTAAAATTGTACACAATATTGGTCATCACACTATTCGGTTTACAAGGAATCAAGAGTCACACAATACAAGGAATAACAGCAATTTGTCAGTAGCAAGGTGTAGGTTGGAAACAACCAAACAAAGAATTGAATATATGGGTAGTTGTGAGTTTAATAACTTACCTCAATACTTGAAAATGATAAATAGAATTTCAATATTTAAGAAATCTTTGAAAAATTATTTATTTCAAAATTTAGAAGAACTTCTGATGTAAAATAGTTTTGATATCAAAATGTATTAATATGATGCAAATTTTATTTTATTTTTTTTATCTTTTTTGAATACTGATAATCATAAATAATGTGTAATTTTTACCAACTCGCCTCAATAATGCCTATAAGGCGCTGAGGCAACAAAAATGTACTGGATTATTGGAAAATAAATAAAAACTAAAAATTAAAAAAAAAAAAAAAAAAAATGATAATAATTTCCCAAAAAATTTGTGATTTATTGAAAATCAACATCGGCCCTTAAAATTTAACCACCCTTTATAACTTCGATATGCTAGTAAAATGCTTTTGTTAATTTAGTCTTTCAATAAAAGTGGGCGTTAAAGTAGGCGTGTCAATAAATTTTATGCTAATAAATACAACTAAGATATTTCAATATAGTCCTTAATTCTTCCAAAAACTTTGTCAATAGAGAAATTACATGAATTTAATATAAGCCGTGGCACCTTAATTTTCTGGCACAACAATTACATTGGTTAGAAGGATTTATGTAGCAAATTTTATCATCATACCTCTAATTTTGTCGGTTTTATGAGCTTTTAAATTTCATTAACGGTAGATAACGTGAAAAGTGGGCGTTATAGTAGGCGTGTCAAAGTTAGTTCTGCTTATGAATACAACTTAGGTATTTCAAAATAGTACTTTATTATTCTAAAATCTTTATTCATAGAGATATTATATGAATTTTAGGTAAACGTTAAATGGGAGGTGGGCGTAAAAGCGGCCGTGTCACATTGATTTTCGGTCATAACAAAGCCTCTCACCAAAAATCGAAGTGCACTAAGTTTCAGGATCGTACATATAATTTTGTCAGTTTTATTAGGTTTTAAATTTTAAATATACTGAAAAATACACTGCGCGGTATAAATGTTAGTTCCTTTTGATCTATAACTCCCTTTCTGATTCATACATTAAAGCAATTTTTAGGAAGAAACATGGTTTTTGCTCAGGAAGTATATATTTGGAGTTGCATGACTCTACGTTGATGCTGGTGGACACAACTTCATTTTATTCGATGTTGGATGGACACGGTTTTTTCGACCTACTCTTGCTGTACGAGCTATAACTCTCTTCCTAATATTCCGCCTATTTCAATACCAAACAAACCTTGTCTATAAGAAAGATTCTGGAAAAATTTGAGCCCCCGAGCTTTTTCGGCGCGACCTCAATCGTGCTTTCAACAGACGGACAGACGGACAGACGGACGGACATAGCTAGATCGTCATAAAATCAAACCCCGATTCGGAATATATATACTTTATGGGGTCTAAAATGGATATTTCGATGTGTTACAAACGGAATGACAAAATGAATATACCCCCACCATTTTTTTGATGGTGGGTATAAAAAACAATATAAACAAAACATTCTCTTCAAAATGCGATTTCCTGATAAATAAATATGTTTTGACACAAAAAAGAAACCATAACTATTTTTTTTTTCAAAAATATATAAAATTTTTACAAAAATTTATTTCAGAGAAAAAAAACAGCAAACTGTTTGAATGGTTTTTAAATTTATCTATAAATTGTAAAAGGTATATTAAACTACTACTACTTTTCAGGTGTCAAAATGTCTCACATTCTCTCTATTCTCCAATTGTCAAACTTTATATAAAGAAAAAGCTATTCTCTTCGAACTGCTGTTGCCTTAAATTTAAATAATTACTCAGTATACATGTGTTTTTTGCACTTTCGAAACACTTAAAAATATTTGGAAAAAAACAAAAATATTTTTCATCTGGAACACGAAGATTTCAAATGATTTTACAATACCAAACAATAAAAAAAATCTTAGTCAATAATTAAAAAGTTTGCTTTTTTAATATATCAAAATAATACATTCCACAAGTTAAAACTTTAATTACAAATTTTCAATAATCCAGTCAATTTGCATTAAATTTTAAAAGTATAAAATTGTTTATCGTTTTGACATTTAGTGGCATGCCACTGTCAAATATCTAATCGCATGCAAATTCAGCTGCCACTGGAGCTGCCATTGCGAAAAATGTGGGTGTATAAGAAAAAAATTTTAAGTATTAAGTTTTTTGAATTGTTAGTCACATGTATAAGCTCTAGGTAAATGTTTAGCATGCTTTGTATCCAGCAAGCTCAATAAATTTTTAAAAAGTAATAATCTTGTGTAAATATTGTACCTTAAGTTCTTTTTTGATTAAACAAATACAATTCTTTTACACTTTATATGGCAGCCAATGTATTAATTTATCATCAGTCTTTTGATAAGGATTAGTTATCTTAAGATTTTTATTCTGTTTCTTGTACATTTTTTTTTTTTTTTTTCATTTATTTATTAAAATGGTGGTGGGTCCTTGTTAACTGATGTTAATTCAACTTATTTTTATTTTTCTTTCACCCTATTTGTATATACAATACATATACTTCAAATACATATCTAAAATAAAATTAACAATATTAACTTAAAGCACTTGTTTATCCTTTTATTCTCACTTTCGTAAAATCTTCTGTTCTTATCTCAAAATGTTATTTATAAAAAAAAAAAAGTTAAATTGTGGCATAGATTTTTTTTACATTTTAGTATTGGTGCAAGCTTTTAGGATAGAAGAAGGACAAATGAGCCTTCCGACTTTTAAATGACAAATTATTTGACAGATGTCTTATTTAAAATAATAAAAGTTTATGCATTAGATAAAATAAGTTATCTTATGTCATTATGTAAAAGTTGTACATTTATATACGGTTTCGCTTATTTACATAGAAATTAGTGTTACTAAAACATGTTGCATGTAAAATCATGTACGTAATGTATTAAAATAAATTTTCTAAAATAAAGAATCTTTATAATTGAACTCGAAAATTATTAATATATTTTTCAAACACTTAAAGGCCATAAACTAAAGTAAAGTTATTGAAAACGCATTAAATCTCTTTTAAGTTAATTTCAATCAAACAGAATTAAAGGCTTTTAATACGGACAGCCAGCACGAAAAAGACACAATAAATTCTTCAGCAAACAAATAAAACGATGTGGAAATAAACATTTCAATTTGAAACTCTTTTTAGCATCCAAAACTCACTACACAAGCACACAGACATATATTTGCATATTCACAATTAATTTAAAGAAACATTGCAACCTGCCTGCCAGTAAGCGAGAGAGTATATTAAATGGAAAAAAAATCAGTTATAAAATGCTTGACTTTAAATTGTTAAAATTTCGTATTTAAGTGAGTTTTTAAAACTTTATGTATGAATGTAATTGATATATTTTTCAGCATTTTTCATATGAAATTCATCTAACTGTATTAAAGGCTCCATAATTTAAACACAAATCGTCGCTGTTTTCACGAATTCAGCTATGAGCTTTTTACTAATTTTTCAGAAGAGCAAAAAAGCATTTAATTTTATTACTTCATAGTATTAAACTTCTACATATCGAGTATTGCATATTTCTGTATCAATCACGATATCCCTAAACAGTTTGGTGGATGGATAGATGACCAGCAAAGGTTCAAAATAGTGCAATAAAGAGAATTTAAAAAATTGTCACATAACCGATAACGTCAGAGCAGCGACAAAATGTTATATATAGAAGTCCGCGAGGTTTTATTATTACTTTATTAGCCTGTAGTACACGAAATGTAAAAAGCCACATAGGCACGTGGCTGTGACGTAATTTTTACGTCATCGTAAAGCATAAATGTATTCCCTTCGGCCACATATGTTTCATTTGCATTTTTGGACTAAACTAAGACTATTTTGAAAAATATAACCAAAGTGCTGAACATTTTAGTGACGTCAGACCCACATGTGCATGTGGCTTTCTACATTTCGTGAACTATAGGCTTAAGTATGGCTTTATATCGCATTTTCATATAAAAACTTTTATAAATTTTAAGGGCCGTATTCATAAAAAATATTTTAGGTTTATTGAAGGCTTATTTGACAAATTTCTCTACAACATCTGTCAAATAAATTTTTCTACAACATCTGTCAAATAAGCCTTTAATAAACCTAAAATACTTTTTATGAATACGGCCCTAAGCTGATTTAGATATTATGTTCTTGACTATTTTAAAGTTAACAAAAAAAAATAAAGAATTTTAAATTTGAACACAATATAACAATAGGACACGATTGTATACTTTTTCACTGCCATACATATCTTTTCCAAATTGAATATTAAAGAATAAATAGCAATTTTTATATATACCGCGCATTCGCGAAAATGAAAAAATTAAAACCTGAAAACACGATCGACTCAGAACAATTTTAATTTCGCATTGACTATTCCAAAGCGTGAACAATGTCCAAAAAATCTAAGAGGAGAACAAAATGTTCGAACTTAAATTGTTTTAGATTTTATATTTCGTTTTCAAATATACGGAATTTTAGCACTATAATATTTTTTTCTTATATCTTACGCTCGTGAGCTGCATGATACTTAGTTGTTCTTTGAAATTTTCACTGTCAACATGCTAAGGAAAAAATATTATTATTAAAATAATATTAAAACTGTCAGAGTATAAAGAAATGTCAGCAAAATAATTTGGAATAATATATTGATATTACCCAATAAGAAAAATGATTTAATTTTGTATAGAAAATGGAGAACTTTTTCCTAAAATTGCTTCGATATCGACTTTGATGTAATGATGAAAATGTGCGTGTTTTCCCATATCGAGTGCTGGGTTATAAAGAGTCGAAAATAGGTATTGTTTTGATTCTAATACTAATAGAAGTTTTATACATTTTTTCAAAGAGCAAAAAACCTTAATGATATTTCTGTAGTTTAATAATTTAATTTCGTTTTCTATTTATATATCGACAGCTTAATATAAAAAGGCGTAACTAGCTTTTTTACTACTTTACAGGAGAAAGAAAAAATCTGAATAAAATTTAAAAGAATGTATTGAGTTAGAGCTTTTTTGTTTGGCAATAAATTCGTTATTTTCAACAATAGCTCAGTTAATTTTTTAGGGGTGATGTGTGTGCGTATGTGAACTACCAGAAAACATTTAAAACTCGTTTTTGTTAAAAATCAAGATACGCCCTTTTTATATTAAGCCATCGATATGTAAGGCTTTTCGTAAACTGCTTGTACAAATTCCAGTTAATATAAGTGTATATTATAAAAATTTGCTTGTCCTACCTTTTGACAGATGCAGTATCTTCTTCATATCTTTATCTTGTTTTTGCGATTTCTTAGTCGCCTTACTAATTTACATTTTGAGTTTCTATAGTTTGAGTCGTTTACTTCCATTGACTTCGTTGTAAATAAGATCCTTTTCAACTTGTCCGAAGGAATTTAAATTTATTCAAATTAATACCCCGATGTATCTTTTAATCTGTATGGAAAAAAAAATTAAGACTAACAAATCAAATTAGACACAAAAAATTTTTGTTAATTAACATTTTATACCAACTAATTGCGTTTTAGAAAAAAATCATTTTCAATAATTTTATCACTACCCGAAACTGATTTACAATCTGCGCCTTCATATTGAAATCTATTAACCTCCACTTATAATTCTTACGTTTGCTGAATATTATGAATTGAATACATCTTGCCGCCAACTTCAGTTTTAATTAACGCAACTTTCGTTTTAAGAGGCCTTTGATCCATTGTTTGTATTAAAATAATTCAATATAATTTATATGTATGTATGTATGTAAATGTTTTTCAATTTAGTTTTGTTCACAAAATGTCAAAAAAGAAAAATAATTTTAATATAAAAAAACATGTGAACTTATGAAAATATAAAAAAACTGAATTAGAAGTTGAAATTATTATATTTTTTTTTAATTTCAGTGAAGTCGTAATGACGTTGTTAAGGCGCATTATGAAACATTTAAGATCTTTACAATAGCTCTAACTTTTATGCATTAAATTACCATATCCTTTAAGGTGTGAATGACTTATGTACTCACAAAATTGTATTAAAAATATTTGATAAACACCAAAAAAAAATTTCATTAAAACTAAATTTAAATATCTCGGTAAGAAACGCTGATAGGCTGGAAGTATTATTAGAACCCCAATGATAACATTCCTTTAAGTAATTTACAAGAAATCTGAAAAGAACTGGAGGAGAGATCGACTTGTCTTCTTTAGGTAATAGGCCCACAAAAAATTGTATTCTTAAATATTTAACACAATTTTTTAAGTTTTAAGACACTCACCCTATCCTTGTACAGGAATGGAATATTTCTTATTTAATTATAAGAATGTCATATTAAATGCCAAGCCTTAAGGATTTGTTTTAAAATGTTTATGCTCGCAAGCATTAGTAAATTTGAAAACGAGAATAGCCTTGGTGAGTAAACTAACTAAACTCGGACCACATTTATAGTCCAAGCAATTGAAATAAAGCTACTTAGTATAAATGTGGAATTTTTCAAAAATGCGAATACAATGCCACTGATTTCAAGTAAAACAATAGAAAACCCTAACATGAATCGGTAAAAATTTTAGCTAAATAGCACTCACTTTAAATGGTTTACTAAACTAAATTTTGATGCGAAAATAACATATTTTTTAAAGTCTTGCATGGCTACGGCAGTTCAATTGTAGCGAAGTAAACTGAATCTGATAATTAACCCACACCATCATTTACGTAGATTTAATGATCACATCGTAGCACAACCTAGATTTCAGTTTAAGTCCATTCTTAATTCTGCTCTAGTATTTCTGACGCGATCTCTGATTTTCAGTTTTTAAATAGCTAAATGTATTCTACCAGTCAAGCCCATTCATCTGGTATTGATGGTGTTAAGAAAAAAATTATTTCCCTTTTTGTTTTGGCACAATCTTACATTTTACTGGTGAAGGCATTTCACTTGCTACCCAAATTTTCTCCGTTAGATGTCTAGAAGATGAAAAATAAATTTATTTTCTTTTCAAAGTTTTGGAAAAAACACTGAAGCAATTGACTAAATATCACAGTTAGTTTTAAAGAGTTTTTTTAGGAATAATTGTTGAGATTACGGTTTTTATTTTAGCGTCTTTTACATGCCTAAAAGGTAATTTCGAGCTTTAGGAACTTGATATATTACAAAAAAAATATTTATTTTTAAAAATTATTTTTGCTTTCTATTTTGCTGAATCAATGCCGATTTGTCAAAAAAAAATTTTTTTAATAGTTCTACGGGCATATTACATCTTTAATTAGTAACAATGTTATCCACAAATAAATCTAGATCTAAAAAAATTTAATTTTTATGATATAACAGAGGCAGTCGTGTTTATATGCTCGCATTTCAGAAAGTAAAGGGATACCCTATACAGATCTATGCAACATATGAGGGCATTCTAAAATTTGATTTCAACTAACACGCAGACAGACATTCAGGCGGGCATTGCTCAGCCGACTTTCCTATTCATAACTAACATAAAACGAATATCTTAAAAATTACAAGCACAACAACAAAGCCATATATATCCTAAGCACTAAAACTAAAGTACATAATTATGCTTGATTAGAAACTTGTTAATTGGCGTATACTTACATTTAAATTTAGGGACTTTTCGCTTTTGAATTGTACTCACTAAAGAAGTAGTTATTTATTTTCTTAATCGAACAAAGAAATTACTTATTTCATGGAATAAATCACCAAAATAATCTTTTTGGTCATTTAATTACTTTTCCTTCGACACCCTGGTTATTTACCATTGCTGTAGATTATTCTACCATTAACTGTATGCACATACATATTAACGTTTATGTATCTATGTCAGATATGTATAAAACTGTATAATAAACTTTTGTTTGTATGTTTCGCTGTGCTCTTTATCTTATTTTATTGCTATACCTTTTGGAAAACTTTACAAACTACCTTTCGCGCTAAAATCCAGTTGATACAAAGTGGCCACGATTGCAACAAATTATAAAAGCGTGAAAGGATTCGCAAGATATAAAAGAAGCTACAAGCAAAAGAGTAATGATTCATACGTAGTATACAATGCCATGGAATAAAATAAAATAAAAACTTCTTTTTTAAGTACATACCTTCCTTCCATTGCGAATATCTATCTACCTATGTCACTTATTGCTGTGTATATTTTATGTAAAATAATAACAGTTAGAGGTAAAAAATTCTTACAACAATATTGGTGCTGGTAAAAAGTGTAAAAATTTTTAAAGTGTAAATAATAGGCATTAAATGGCATGAAAATGAAAGGTTACTGTAAGTAAAGGTGTATGTAAGCAAGTACATATACAGCGGGGTAGGGTGGTGTGGTAGTAAAAACAGATATTTACACAACAAATTTTTCTTGCATTTTATAAGTAACCATAAAACAAACACTTTATATATTTTTGAAAAATCTGTTGCCGCATCATTACTCACATAGCATGGACTAACACTATTTTAATATAATTTTACTTTCATAAATGCTTCTAAATTTATTTATTTTTGTAGTATTTTTAACAAAACTGCATTTTTATTCCCACAGAGAAAGTGCAACCTAGCATTGCATTGCGCAAGCAAAATTCTTTAACTCACAGGCAAATTTCTCCGAAATACTTAGGTTAGGTTAGGTTGAAAAGGAAGGGCACTAAAAGCCCAAGCACACGATAGGTATACACTTCTGCCTAATTGGCATGTTATGCCCTCCATATGGAAAACGGAATTTCCAAGCAAAAACCATAATCATAAATTCCCATAAGTAACGGACTAGTCCAAGAACCCAGTCCCCTCAATGTAATTCCTTATCGATCTCCAGTTTGAGTTCCTTAGGCATTCCAAGTTCAGCATAGTATCCACTGTAAAATTTTCGCGTTTAGTACGCCAAACGCATGACAATGACAGAGGTAGTGTACCAAAGTCTCATCCTCTTTCTCGCATGCTCTACCTGTCGTTTCCTCAGGCAATCTTATGCGATCTAGATGGGTTCTCAACTCCGTTTACTTATATAAATATTTTGTGAATAAAGAAAAGATTACAGTCAAACATAAACACGACCAGCAGCGTTATGACAAACCTAAAGAAGAGCCTCAACGTTGTGTAACGAACAGTAATATTCACTTATGTTTTATTAATAAAACTCACTTAATGGATATAAAAATGAAGATAAAATCGCATTTCGGAGAGAACATTTTCGTTTATATTTTTTATATATTAAGTTTGACATTTGAAATAAATGAGAGAAGAAAGAAAATTGTTTTTTATCTATGGACTTTGATATCTGAAATTTAAAATAAGTGAAGAAACTAATCAGCTGACGAGCGAAGACTACCTGATGAATATATATTTGGTGAAATATATTAAAGTACTTTGATTTTTACAAACAAACAACAAGCGCTTGTACAAACGTAAAATATGATCGAGTTTGACAAGCCGCTTGTGTGGTTTATTTGGGCCTTAAAAATTACTTTTCAACTATTTTTAAAGCAAAAAAAAAAACAAAATCAGCCATACTGAAGCCAACTTCAATACCTAGCGCCTTGTCAAAATTGGATATTCCAATTGCAAAGTATTGCCACCGGGTTATTTTAATTTGCTTCTTATATGAACATGAAAATTTTTGACAGCTAAAAAACGCTAGCCACTCTTATTTAGGTTTGGCTGTTAGTTAACAAAAAAATACTTTAAGAGTCATTGTTAATAATTTTTTATGGCAATAAGAAGCAAACTGCTTGTGCCTGTTGATTTTGTTTTTCAGAAAAGCACTTTTAAATTTCTGCGTTGATTTTTAAAAATAAATTTTTATTTAAAACAACGAATATTATAGAAATTCAGTTTTGTATGTATTAAATTCACAGTATATCGATTTTCGTATATTGAACTTTCCAAATGATAACTTCCTGCAAAGTTAAATTGTAGGATTACAATGGTGTTATTATCTCAAATTCAGCTTATGTCGACTGAAGCGGTTATTTCTTTTTGTCACAGATTTGGGCAATCAAAAGTCTATTTTATAAAATAAGAAAAAATCTTGAATAAAATTATAAACCCCCCAAACGCATTATCTGCATCCGCAACTAATCTTAGCAATGATAGATATGTGCGAAATATGCTTAATATTTTTTTATAAAAACCCTTTACTAATAAATATACTTTTTGCATGAAATGTTCTTTTTACAGAATGTTTGCAAAAAATTCTCTCCTTAAAGAATTAAAGAAATTAATTTTTTTTATAAAACTAACCTTTAATTGTACATATATTATTTACAAAATCTCTCTAAAAGAGATATAAACAATTGTATTAATATTTTTTATGCATTCAATTTTACGATACGTTTGTGATAAATTCTTAGTGCTTATGAACACCCTGTACATAATACGACTCAAGCTACAACATAAAATTGTTACAAGAGAATATGCATTTTTAGTGGCATTGGAGCGTGTAATGGTATTGGTTGAAAACTTAATTACATTTTTCGACATTTACGTAAGAGTAATGTGTTTCCTTGTTTTTTTTTTTTAGTTAGATTTACACCCAACAAATTCACACACACAGAGAAGAACGACAACCGAAAATATACATACTTTAATACTGGTAACAAATTAAAGCTTAATTTTGAAGAAAAGTAACTTAAAAGTTACTACTTCGACTCTTCTATTTAGTAAAAGTGTTAAATTTTAGATAAAACAATTTACATTAATTTTAAATTTTTATCATCGTTTTGTACACTACAATAAAATTATAGAAGTACAACTCGTTCCCATTACAAAAAATATTAGTTTTTGGACAGTTCGAATCCAACAACACACACTATATATAGGGTCCGCCATCTAACGTTTTTTTTCAACTAGTGCTTATTTCGTGAATGGTAACACTTATCTCATGTCTGATTCGACAGATAATTAGTTTTATCTTTCCGCTGAACGAAAATGGTTGTGTATACGCTTGAACAACGCTGGGAAATATTGCGTTAATATTTTGATCTTAACGGGTATGTAAACAAGCAAAATTGTAGCATTTGGAGCACAGAAAACCCGCACGCATACATTGAAAAGCCGATACACCTAAAACGAGTCACTGTTTGGTGCGGATTTTGAACTAGAGGCATAATTGGGCCATTTTTCTTCGAAAATGAGCAAGGAGTGGCCGTAGTCAATGGCAATCGTTATCGGGCCATGTTGAACGAATTTTTGTTCACTTTTTTTATAGCATTTTCAAAAAAAAAGTTATTAGGCGGACCCTTTACGTTACAATCTATATACATAAAATTTAAACTCTGTGTGTGTGTGTGTTAGCTATAGACTCCGAAACCGTAAAGCCAATCGGACTCAAACTTTGGAAAGTTGTTTTACAAATTCCAGGGAGTGTTTATGGGTGGTAACAAGTGGGCGGCGCCACGCTCATCAAAAATTAGTTATCATTTGGGCTACTTGCACTTGACCGATTTTTTTGAAACCTTGCACACATATTGAACTCTTGTGATTATACCATTTTGTGAAAAAAAAGTGGGCAGGGTTACGCCCATAAAAAAAGTTTTAATTGTAAGGTACTTGCACTGTACCAATTTTTTTTGAAACTTTGCACACATATTAAGCTCTCAGGACTGTACAATTTTGTGATTAGAAAAATGAGCAGTGCTACGCCCATACAAAAAGATATACTTTTGAGGTACTTGCACTGGACCAATTTTTTTGAAACTTTGCACACATTTTAAGCTCTCATGACTGTACACTTTTGTGACTCGAAAATTTATCATTTTCAGCTACTTGAACTTCACCGATTTTTCTGAGACTTTGCACACATATTGAGCTACCATGACTACACAAATTCGTGGTTAGAAAAGTTGGCAGTGTCACGCCCTTAAAAAGAAAGTTATAGCTTTCAGCTACTTAAACTTCACCGATTTTTCTGAAACTTTGCACGCATATTGAGCTGTCATGACAATAGAGTTTCGAGGGCAGTAGCACGACCATAAAAAAAAGTTGTAATTTTTAGCTTCTTTCACTTGATATTTAATTAAAATTCAGAATGCATTTTTATACATTTATAGAGCGTAGCAACCCGCGCTGTGCTTGGCTAGTAATAAATAATTTAAAGTAGTATTAATTAGCAATAATACAAGATAATATTTGTATGTAAACAATTTCAAAAATACATATGTATGTCCAATCAAACTTAGACAGCGTCGAAAATAATAAAGCACAATGACATATGACATTATATATGAAATCTAAGCTTAGCTGCGATGTGGATGATTTAATTATGTACATGATAATGAAGGGAGTTAATAGCTTCGGAATGGCTAAATATAGCATACTTGTTTTCGTTACTTTTGAGTCTCTTTTGAAATAAAAATTGCTCAAAGGGTACATCTGATATAAGAGAAAATTGTAACACTAACAACAACAAACAGAAATAAAAAATTTATAAGTATGCATTTGACTACAAACTACCTTCAATGTTGTATTTATACAGAAGAATGTTCAAATTTCACACTACTACGACAACTGACTGTTGACTAGTTGTACTACTGCTGCGGCTACTTTGACTATTACTAATGTACATACATACAGACATATTTGCAAACCAGCAGAGCTGTTCGTTTCATGCAATTGTTGTATTGTGAATTTAAATGCAAAACCTGAAAACAGGGTACAAGATTAAGTCAAGATATCTTAATAAAAAATCTATTATGCATTGACGTGCTTTTTTTCGAGCTCTTATGAACGGACAACGCCACATAATTTTATAATAAAGCAATCAAGAAATTATAAAAATATAAAACGCCACGCCTATACTTACTATTCGAAAAATTATTTCTTGCTAAGGTTAGGTAGAAGAGGCAGCTGTTGTACAGCTCGCTTTGGTCCATCACATCGATACCCTTGGGGTACTTGTAAAACATTAAGAGAAAAAAAAGTAGCAGCATGGAAAACAAATAAATAAAAAGATAGTAAAAAGAGAAATCGTCATCTAGTTTCTCAACCGCTTTGAGGTAAGTTGTCGTATACAGTGTAAGTTTTCCCATTTCAGACTCGTACAACGAACCACCCAGACTGCTTTATAAGGGCAGAAATCGGAGTGCATCATAAAGGTGATGTCAGAATGCATCGCCATCAATTTCCAGAAGTAAGTGTAAATATTAACCAGGGCTCTAATAAATTTGATATTCCTATGGAATACCTTATAATACCTCAGCCAGCATGACGCCCTCTTAATCACAAATATCTCAGCTCAAAGTATGATCTTACAGTCTGAATATACTAAGACTCACTCTTATCTACCACCACTGCTTACTCCCTTCCTTTTCTTTGACCTATCCGTATATACGTCTAAGTCGGCTTAAGGCTTTTTTCTACCCCCATCTCTGAGATGACAAAGTGGAAGAAACCTAAAAATTTAATACTTTGGCACAGATAACGAAATAATGCTTCATTTCTTGGCTAATATAGCTGCAATTTTAAACCCTTGCTTACATAAATTTTTGGTCCTTGAATACTTGTATTGTTATAAAAAATTTATCTTTAGCTGCGAGCTTTCCATATTTATTCTTAGTTTTTTTTTTCATAAACCCATAATATATTTTGTTTAGTTAATGCATATTTTAGTGAGCATTGTTTTATATTTTGCACAGTCTGTGCAAATTGAATGAGACAGCGGTGTCTTTCTGGTTGCAGGGCATGAATAATAAACCAAGTTTTAGGAAATTTAATCCTTAATTCATCGATTAAAAATTTTTATTGACTTATACAATTTAAGTAGTTAATTTGTTATTATATTATTATTATTTGTTATATATTATTAAATATTATTAATCGTGGAATTCTAGATTATTAAAAAAAATATTTTAATTATATATTAATATTTTATTCGAACTTTTTCTATATATTAAGTTTTAATGAATTAAAAAATTATCACATTAAAAAAATATATTTTTATAATTTTTTTTTTAAATTTTATAAGCGAAAATTTTCTTGACTTAAAACTTTTACTGACATATTTATAAATGCTTCTTCATACTATTCCACAAGTCTTTAGATTTTCATTGGATTTTGTCAGAGGAAAATAAAATGATTTTTGGTCTGATGGTCTCACTATTTTCTACACTATTACACTTGAAATAAAAACCAAGTCTGTTTAGTTTATAAACAGCTGCTATTGTTATTTTCATCAGAGATGGACAGTTTAATACAATCGTAATTTTTCATGCATATTCATATGGTGTCTCATTAAATACTCTCTTAACACATTCATTTAAAAATATATCGACGCTGCTCTGACGTAATCGGTTATGTGATAATTTTAAAAATATTTCTTATTGCTCTTTGTTGAACCCTTATTGGCCGTACATCTATCCACTAAACCGTTTAATGATATCCTGATTGCTTTAAAAATAAGCAATAGTCAGTATGCGTAAGCTTTATACTGTTAAGTAACTATATAAAATGCTTTTTTGGCTCTCCTGAAAACTCAGTAAAAAACACATAACTGAATTTGTTAGAGCCATGACAATATGTATTTTATTTAAAACTTTGTAAAAATACTTAAACACTTGAATTTTAAAATTATCTTATATATAATTGGTAAACCGATTTTTTGTAACAAAAGTACTGTAAGGGCAAGTTATACATGGGTCGGCGTAATAAAAACTATTTATTTCTTACAATAATATTTACATTCCTCCTTAACTCTTTCAAAATCCTTATTCATAGAAAAATTATATGAATTTGAGATAAAGCGTTATATGGGAGGTGCAAGTTAAAGTGGGCGTGTCAAGGCTTTTGATTAATTGCAAGGCTTTTGATTAAAAAGCAACTTTTGTAAAATTTCAGAATCATACAATTAATTTTGTCAATTTTAGACCCTATTCAGACAGATATTTTTAATTGTTTCAATTTAGTGTTGATTGAGCATTAACATTAGCATTTGATAGCTGTAAAATTACGATATATTTATAGCAAATCAAATAATGTCTTGCCTTCAGTTTTTTCCTGTTTATTTATATACTTATATGTATGTATTTGAGTTTATTAAAATTTTTTTTTTAAATTTTCATCAAACATTTTCTATTTTCTTAATTTTTGTTTTTGTATTTTTATTTGTTTGACATTAGAAATGCCACCTATAGAAAATTTTTCTCACTGAATATACTTCTCAAGAGTTGTATTTCGAGTTTTGGACAATAAGTGAAACAATTAAGTATATATTGCTCAATTAAAATGTAATTTTTAGCATGGTAAATTGAGCTTTATAAGGCCTTTAATTGCGAGAATATTATAAATTGACAATTAAGGCGCGTGTGTGAACATAGTATTATTACGTTTTAAATTTTTTGTATACCAAAAAATACACTATTTTCGTACATTTTGGTCTAAAACTCCTTTCCTAATGCATAGATTAAGGTATTTTTCAAAGTAAGTAAGTTTCTTTACTCAGGAAATATACACTCGAAATTTCACGGCTCCACGTTAATACGCTTCCACACAATTGCATTTTTGCGATGTTGGAAGGACACGACTTTTGGACCTACTCTAGCATTTCGAGCTATAACTCTCTTCCTGATATTCCGATTTACCCCATTTTCAATTCCTTGTGTATAAGAAAGATTCTGACAAAATTTGAGCCACCTAGCTCTTTCGGTGCGACCTCTATCGTGCTTTCAACAGACGGACGGACGGACAGAGCTAGATCGTCATAAAATCAAACCCCGATTCAGAATATATATACTTTGTGCGGTCTAAAATGGATATTGCGATGTGTTACAAACGGAATGACAAAATGAATATACCCCCACCATTTTTTTGGTGGTGGGTATAAAAAAGTATGCTGCAGAAAAATCTAGTGAGTAAGTATGTAAAGATTTATAAAAAAAATTATTTGGTTCTAATTTAAAGAACTATAGCTTTTAGTAGATGTGTCCAAATTCAACATTTTTTGTAGCTATACCGATACCGAGCTTAATAGGGGAAAAAAATTTTTAATTTCTTCGCACCGTTTTATTAAGTCTTTTTACTGGCAATCATTTCCCAGGAGCAATTTGACCGTTTAAGCATTTTTGCTGCTAAATTTTGCCTTTTTTATTCCCATTAACATTTTCATTTAATATTAGTTTTAGCATTTTTCAATAACCTGTTTGGCATTTTTTGGTTGTATTCAATATAGAATGTCGATATGAAATATTAAATAATTATATTTATTTTTATTAAAAAAATATACTGGTTAACATGAGAATTGTATTTGGTATCAGAAACTTACAATAGCTTTGGTAAATTGACCTTAAGACAAAACATTTTTAAAAAAATGTACATCACGATCAATGATGCTATGGAACCATTAAAACTAGTTAGAGCTTGTGATAATGGATGTTTGGCAATTAAGTCAGGATAAAGGGCATAGAAAGTAAGTGGCTAAAGTTAAAAAACTCATTTTGATATTGTTGCAAATGTAGAGTCATTTCATCAAGCAAAAGTTTTAAAAAACTTATACAGTTATTAAAAAATGTTGAAACAATTGCTGTCAAATATCTAAAAAGCAAATAAAATACTTGAAAGTAATGATGCAGATCCAACTCTTTTTTTTCAAAGAACTACACAATCTCTTTCCTACCAAATTATTCTTAAATCTAACTTTTTATCATTTACATTGACAATTAGAAAATTTCTTTGTTCTAATCCCGTATTTCAATTAAAATTTCGAAGAGGTTTTAGAATCGAAACAAAAAAAGAAACTAGAAACATTTGTGGAAATTTTTTAACGCAGTTAATATATATCACCATAGACAAAAATTATAAAAAAAATTTAAAAACAGTTTGGCAACTAACAAACTTAAAATACACGAAATGTTTTAAGAAGAAATGCTAGATTTATCTATACAAGAAGTAACAATTTTAGAATTTTAGAAGTAGTAGGAACAACATTCATATGATTGGATGAATCGGAATTCTACCATTTGGATAAGTGATTTTAGTGGTATGAAATTTATAAAAACTAAAATTATAAATAACAACTAAGAGCACTATATTCGGCTGTGCCGAATCTTTATACCCACCACCAATTTTGTGTACATTTAAAGCACATTATTTATTATTTTGTTAATCGCTATGGAATAATCTCTTTATAATAAAATATGTATTACTCTCTTTGTAGAGGGTGGTTAATTTTTAAGGGCCCTTGTTGAATGTGAACCTCACATAAACAACAAGTTTTTTTTGCATTTCATTTGACATTTCTCAATCTCAGACTAACTTAATTTGAACAGTGGAAAGACACGCAAATGAGCAACGCGTTTCTTATGAAAATGGGCGTTCAAATCACCTCGTAATTCTTTTGGTCATCATAATCGTTCAAATTCGTCCACAATCGGGAGAATTGTAAAAAATATCTAAATTTCTAAAAATAGGTCTGTATAAAATGTTAGAACATCTGTGAATGCCTTTTTAGTTCGTTGAATAGGAACCATTGCTGTTTTTTGCGATAGTCTGGCAAAAGAGCTGTCAACCTCGACTCAACATCGTGCCTAACAATTGAGCACCAATATTGTCATTGAAAATTCGGACTATCGGTTGGGGGTCGGGTGCCATTTGGCTGATATTTTGTTCCATACATAATTGAATCATACAAATATTATCATTATAAAAAGAAATGATAATAATTTCCCAAAAAATTTGTGATTTATTGAAAATAAACATCGGCCCTTAAAATTTAACCACCCTTTATAACTTCGATATGCTTTCTTTATTTCAATAAAAGTGGGCGTTAAAGTAGGTGTGTCAATAAATTTTATGCTAATAAATACAACTAGATATTTCAATATAGTCCTTAATTCTTCCAAAAACTTTGTCAAAAGAGAAATAACATGAATTTAAGATAAGCCGTTATATGAGAGGTAGGCGTTAAAGTGGGCGTGTCACCTAAACTTTTTGGCACAACAATTACATTGGTTAGAAGGATTTATGTAGCAAATTTTATCATCACACCTCTAATTTTGTCGGTTTTATGAGCTTTTAAATTTCACTAGCGGTAGTTAACGTGAAATGTGGGCATTATAGTAGGCATGTCAAAGTTATTTCAGCTGATTAATGCAACTTATATATTTCAGTATAGTCCTTTAGTATTCCAAAATCTTTATTCATTGAAAAATTATATGAATTTGAGATAAAGCATTATATGGGAAGTGGGCGTAAAAGTGGGCGTGTCACCTTAATTTTCTGGCATAGTAATACTATTGACTAGAAGAATATACGCAGTAAATGTTATCATCATGCCTTTAATTTTGTCGGTTTTATAAGCTCTTAAATTTCACTAGCGGTAGATAACGTGAAAAGTGGGCGTTAGGGTAGGCGTGTCAAAGTTATTTCTGCTAATGAATACAACTTAGGTATTTCAAAATAGTACTTTATTATTCCAAAATCTTTATTCATAGAGAAATTATATGAATTTTAGGTAAAACGTTAAATGGGAGGTGGGCGTAAAAGTGGGCGTGTCACATTGATTTTCGGTCATAACAAAGCCTCTTACCAAAAAACGAAGCGCACCAAATTTCAAGATCGTACATATAATTTTGTCAGTTTTATTAGGTTTTAAATTTTATATATACTGAAAAATACACTGCGCGGTATAAATATTCGATCCTTTTGATCTATAACTCCCTTTCTAATTCATACATTTAAGCAATTTTTGGGGAGAAACATGGTTTTTGCTCAGGAAGTATATAATTGGAGTTTCATGACTCTACGTTGATGCTGGTGGACACAACTTCATTTTATTCGATGTTGGAAGGACACGGTTTTTTCGACCTACTCTTGCATTACGAGCTATAACTTTCTTTCTAATATTCCGATTTAGTTCATTTTCAATTCCAAACAAACCTTATATATAAGACATATTTTGTCAAAATTTGAGCCCTCTAGCTTTTTCGGTGGGACCTCTATCAACAGACGGACAGACGGACGGACATAGCTAGATCGTCATCAAACTCCGATTTAGAATATATGTATATAAAATTTTTTTGGTGGCGGGTATAAAAACTAAAATACTTAAAAAAAGCACATTACAAAAAATTTTTTGTTTAGTTTTTTTACTAATATTTTGCAAAAAATATTTGACCTTGTGTCACAAAAATTGGTCTGGTACTCACGGTCCGTGAGTATACAATCGTTCCGGGTATACAATGGGGTATAGGGGTATAGAAAAGAGTTTTATCTACTAAATGGTGCTAATTTCTTTTTGTTATCTTATGTTCTCTAGAAGTTATGCTCTATTAAAAATGGGAATTTCGAAAAATCTTGACCTAAAAAAAATTATTACTAAACATTATAAACAATTTATTTTCATGTACTAATGGCTAACAAATTTTAAAATTATACAAAATTTATTGCGTTTGAAAATCTTTTAAAAGCAAAAAGTTATAGAAGTTTAAAAATCAAAATCTTACTAATAAATTTCCCGTTTTAGCAAAATGCTGAGCATGTCTATTTTGAATCACCCTGTGGCCTTTAAAATTTATCCACCCTTTACAAAAGAATAGATAGATAAAAATATAATTTGACTAAAAAATGTATTTTAAATATTCAAATATATATTTTTAATCTACTGATGCACATTTTTTTTATATTTTTAAATCTATAACCTCATAAAACTGTGGGAACAAATATGTATGTTTAGAGTTGGGCACAAATTGTTTTTCTAGTTAATTTTTGTCAACAACCTCGGTCACGAGAGATTTGGCATAACTCTAGTTTGGTTGTTTTGCGATATGTTTATGTTAAATTTAAAAATCAGTGAATATCTATAAGTCATTACTTTATTAATGAACTATATGCCGCTATTGTCAAAAACCTTATTACTTAAAGTTCAAGTGTGTTAAGTTGATTGAATTGATAAATGAGAACTATAAAAATATATTTATTTAAATCAGTCTTAACAAATTTCCCAAAAAGAAATTGTACAGCATATATATAGAAGCAAATGTCTAAAAAATAATTACTTATGTATCGCATTATTAATCAAGTCGTTACTAAAACACTCTTAGTAAGGCAGACGATATGTAAAAGTTAATAAAAAGCATGTTGTTAAATAAGAGCGAGTGATTACCTTCTTCTTGCTGGGTTGTGTTTACCACTCATTGTTTATGGAAATCAAGCATTTGATTACACCATTACAACTTATTATTATAATTATCAAAATGTTATTAAAAATGTATATATCTGTGCCTTGGAGCTAAAAGGGCCAATGTCAAAATATTGACTTTTGAGAAAATTGGAATTGAACTTTAACTTTTATAGATACTTTCATTGTGACATTGGCCAGCATTTTATTTATGAAGCTGTTCTGGGTTAAGTATGACTTAAGCTGTTTTGCCGTAATGAAATAGAGCAAAAAATAAATATAATGCAATGATTAACTCAAAGAAGCAAATAAGTGACTTTTAAGCTTGGACTTTTAGCTCCAAGCCACAGATAATTACATGTATGTACGTACATATGTTAAAAATAAATAAATATGTAAAAGTACATACACATTCTTTTCTGGTAATTCTATTTCAAATAAGTTTAATAATTTATAGAACTGATATAATAAATACTTTATTTAAATAAGTCCAAGATTTAAATTTTAAAATGGATTACATTTATTAAAATAATTTTTGAAAATTTTAATAATTTCAATGATTTTTTTTGGTACTAATATAATTGATATCTTTCGTAATATTTTTAAAATTATTACAATAGCTTTTAATTTAATTAATGATATTGTTTTAATGATTGGAGCAAAATCAAAGAAAATTTTAAATAAAAATATAAATTTTTAGTTTTATTGGTTGTTGGGTTTAAGCTGGTCTATATGCATTTCACTTGTGCTTATGCCAGATCATCAGTAGACCTTTAAACCATAAAATTTATTAAAAAGTTTAAAATTATTACAAGTTTTATTTAAAATTTTTTCATAAACAATATGAGAATTTTAAATAAATCAAGAAACAAAAATAAAAACTTCCTCATAAACCCAACCAACAATTTTATTCAATTTTCATTATTTTATTATTCTAATCCCTTATATATTTGGCTAACACATTGGTTAACACAAAATATACATTAAGGGCAACCGACTAATAAAAATATAAATTTTTTTAATTGAAACTCATATTTATTTATTTTTTTTTTCTGTGTAAAAGAAAAGAAAACACTATAGCCGAGGATCACTGATTTAAACCCAATACTTTAACACAGCGATGCCACTGGATGCAAGTATTTAACACGATCGATTGCAATAGATAATCTAATAAGTGTTTTTTATGATCGCTTAAAAATACTCTAAGATAAGTATTTACTTTTACAGCATTAAATAAATTCTTGATTTAAGTAACCTTACCCACTGACTGTATGGACTTACAGATGTTGTAAATTTTTTTGTGAGGGCGAAAATTTTGATTGTTTACTCTGAAAAATGTTTTCTTGAGATTAAAAGATCATTGACAATCTGTAGGACACCTGTTTACCCATGAATAGCTTCATAACCATTGTGGAAAGTAATACCTCTTAAATATACTATAAGTATGTTTAAGGCAAGAAGAATTATAAGAAGGTCTTTTTATTGGCTTCTTACAATTTTAACAATAAAAAATTAAAAAGTGTTCATATCTTAGAAAATATCTTACATTATTTTACTTTTATATCATATTTTAAATAAAATCAATAGTAATATATTTCTTGGCAAAATGTGGTAGTCGTTGAAAAGTATATTGTTCAAGTTAATACCTAGTTTTTGCTGGGTCGTTTTAAAACTCTTTAGAAATTACTCGCATTAATTATTTGATCTTTTAAATACGTTACGACTATTTGTTTTGTGTTTTTAATAAAATATAAAAAAAATATAGTTTAACAGAGAAAAAACCCTTAAAATCAATACTTGAAGAAAATTAATTAAATTTTAAAGAATTGTTCTAATAAGAATAATTGTATCCAGTTTTTTCCTTTTGCTATGGAGGTGTTACAAAGGTGGGAGAAAATATATATACAAAGTTTCAACATCTGCTAACGCCACTGTATCGAGTAAATTATTTTTCGCTTCATTTTATTTTATTTCTTTTAGTTTTCTAAGCAACCTTTCATTGGTTCGTTTTTTTTTTTTTTTTTTGTTATTTGTTTTATTTTTGTTCTTTGATCATTTGTAATGCATAATTTACCCTTAATACACTTTACCATACTTTAGATTTAATTAAATTTTCATATTAAATTTGTACAAAGGGGACACTGTTTGTCTACGTACACACATATTATTATTTGTATTAAACAACAGAGAACCTTTAAAAACTATAAACATATACACTCATATTTCATGCTTCTGTTTTGCTCCTTTTAAATATTTTTTTGATATTTTGTAGTTTTTGTATTTATAAATAAAATTTATAAATAAAAGCAGGAATTTTTATTAAGTTTATTTTAATAAAATCTTACTCAGTAGTTTCGAAAATGACCCATGGATTTATACAGAGAAATGTATTGTTATTATTGTATTTATTAACTAGTCCTGTTCAATGAGTTTTTAACTAGATATATATGCAACAAATTGGAAGTTTTTCTTTTTTTTGATTCTGTATAGTCACCTAACTGCAAAATCATAATGTTTTAAAATCCTGTGGTTAGATTTTTTTATATTTTTTGTTAAATTTGTTAAGTTGCCCAAAACACTAACACAACTTTAAATGCTTATAACCCCAAAAAAACTGAACTGATTTAAAAAAGATTAAGATCTCCAAGAAAGTTCCTTGCAAATGGTATATTTATTTTTAATAAAATTGGCTGCATAAAGTGAGCGTAAGCTGCGTAATAAAAAATAGACTTGCTTATAATATATAAGATATACTCAAACGCCTTTCTGTTTGTCAATCTACGTTTGGTCATATCACTTAGGGAACAGACAATCATTACCCCTAAGCACAGGTCTAATGGCATTTTTATAAAAATAGTTTCCATCTATGATGGTGTTGCCAATTCTTATTGACGAAAAAAGCAAAATTACATACAAAAAAAAGTAAAAATGGACTTAAAAATTTCAGAGAAGATTTTTTTAGAAACTGATGGCTTTAGTTAAAGCCATGCTTAGTTTTTTACATTAACTCAGAAACTTACGACAGCAAGTATAAGTATTTCGTAAATTATTTTTAAATAAAAAATCAATTAAAATACAAAGGACAGTTTTTAAAAAGATAACTTTAATATAACACTGACTTTTAGTCCCAGCTAGAATGTTCTGTTAATTTGAATTCACATTAATCAAAAGCTCAAAATGCGGTTGTGCAGTTAAGTGTGTTAGCCACCAAACAAGAAGACGCGAATCCAAAATATGGTTAATTTTTTTTACAGAGGTAATATTTAAAGCCGAGGCAATATTAAGAACATTTCGTTCTATGCAGTTTTAATGAGACTTCTCTCAAATGAACTATGTACTGCTAAAAACACATACAATGATAATCCTGTTGCTGATTTTTTTAATCAGTTTGAAAGGCAAATAATTTATACAATGCAATATTCTACCTGTCTTAATATGATTTTTCTTTTTGTGTAATCGTTCAGTAAAAAGAATTAAGCCTTTAATTTGTGTTTAAAATATTTGTAAAATGCATTTTCGGTTTGAGCTCTATCACGCTTTTAACAGACAGACAGACGGACATAGATAGATCGTCATTAAATGAAACCAGGACTCAGAAAATATATTATATAAAATTCTAAAATGGATATTTCGATGTTTTACAAACGAAATGACAAAATGAATAAAGCCTCATTTTATGATGATCTAGCTATGTCCGTCCGTCTGTCCGTCTGTTATAAGAACGATAGAGGTCGCACCGAAAAAGCTAGGGGGCTCAAATTTTCCCAGAATATTGCTTATATACAAGGATTTGTATTGAAAGTGGGCTAAATCAGAATATTAGGAAGAGAGTTACAGCTTGTACTGCAAGAGTAGGTAAAAAAAAACAAGTCCTTTCAGCATCGAATAAAATGCAATTGTGTTCGAACGCAGAGCCCTTTCCTGAATAAAAAAAATATTTTTGCTTAAGTCTATGCATTAGGAAAGGAGTTATAGATCATAATGTACAAACATTAATACCGCACAGTGTATTTTTCGGTAAATTCAAAATTTAAAACGTAATAAAACTGACAAAATTAAATGTACGATTATGAAATTTTCTAATCATTGCTTTTTGGAAATTCTCTAACAGCAACAAGTTAATAGCAACGTTAGTAGTTTTCGAAAATTTCTATTTAATTACATATATTGTTTATAATTAAATATTTCCTAGTGGTGTATTTGCAATTGGTTTTAATGATTTTCAAAGTATTAGTTTGGTTTTATTTTTTGTTAATTTTTATTAAAACTATTGTTGTTGAATTGTATAAAATATAATCTTGTTGTAAAGGAAATAACGATAGATAAATAAATAAATAAATAATAACAGAAATAACTAGACAATTAACTAATAAGTTTTTGTTTCGAAAAGTTAATTTCGGTAACGTGTATTATATATTTTGGAATGTTGTAAAAAATAATCCATTTTGAAAGTTAATCAAAGCTTTGCAAACATAAATTTTCATACAGAATTTGTTTGATAAACTTTGGGAAATTCAAAACTTGATTATAAATAAGGGCTTACTATTTTAACATGAAGAAATTTTATGTATTTTTTTTTAATCAGCAAAGGTTTGCTTTTGAAGTGGACTCTTGTATGTTTTACCTAACCATTGAAAAGATGTATTTATTCTTATTTAAAACCTTCTTCTTACCATTAATGTTGAAATATTATTGCTGTTTTACCACACCTCCTACCTTCAATAATAAGCCAAATTTTCCCCTGCAGTCAACGGCACATACCTATATACCTATACATTGGTATCCTTCCGCTCAACCTTCTCAAACTGAACCATAAAAATTAGTTTTCCTCCTAGAGACTTGAAGGATGTACAACGTTCTGTTTAACCTTTAACAGCACTCCATGTTGCTGTTTGTTTTTTTTTTTTTTCAGCAACCTCTTACTATTGACTTTCACTTTGAGAAATAAAAAGCAAAGCATAAGTAAATAATAAATATAAACTAAAAAAAATTAAATCAAAACAAAGGTTCATTCAATAAATAATAAACTTAAATATAAGAAAAACATAAAATTGTACACTGAGAATACTTCTAAGTGTATATTTGGCAAAGTTTTTCCTTGTATTTATTTTATATGAAACTTTAGATTTTTTTCAAATCTGTACATGTACATAATAGATTACAAGTAAAATAAATATTCCTTTGTTCTATGTTTTGCGCTAAAATCAATTACATCCAAAGTCTTATAGCATTATTGTTATTAACATCAACATTGCAATGACAATGTAGAAAAATTTAATTTTACTCTGAATACAGAAGAAAAATTACTTTAAATTATTACAAATTTGTATTGGTTATTTCCACATAATCATTTATCATCAATTCTATAATTGAATACAATTCTGCCGATACTCTTGTCAAATAATTTGCTCACAGTGTATGAAGACAAATATAAATTTGTCCTTCTAAATACACATTGCCAAATAGTAAACTTAAATTCAATTGTTTGCTATTTTTACTTTCACCCCTCCTCAATATGTTCTGGTTATGTACTTATTACCCACACTTCTTTTCATATAACACCAGTTACACCACCCAACAGCTTTTTTCCTCTAACACTAGCTTAGGTCTATAAAGCGCTTAGTTAAAGAAAATGTTGGATCAAAAATTAATAGAAAACTTTTTTAAACACTTACACCTACTAAAACTTTTGTCTGCAGATTGGTCACTATTATTCTGCATAATCACATTTAAACACCTAATAAAATCTTGAAAAATAAAATTTTTTTTTAATTCTTAATTATTCTACTTCTTTTATTTTTTGTAACTCACAGATATTTTTTTGTTCTTCAATTAATTAATTACATTAAAAATTAATAAAAATAAAAATTTGAAACATATTAAGCAGTTAGTTAATTAATGAAATAATATCTAGCAATATTCTCTTCTAAGTAGAGAGTTTTTTTTACAGCCGAAAGCTAAATTTGTCGCAATCGATTGCTGCTCAGGCCAGAAAGGGCCTGCAATCTAACGTTTTTTTTTTCAACTAGTGCTTATTTCGTAAATGGTAACACTTAGCTCGTGTCTGATTTGACAGATAATTAGTTTCATCCTTCCGCTGAACGAATATGGTTGTGTATACGCTTGAACAACGCTGGAAAATATTGCGACATTACTTTGGCCGATTTTGCCAAAAAAAAAATCATCTTTTCAGATGAAGCTCATTTTGATCTTGGCGTGTATGTAAACAAGCAAAATTGTCGCATTTGGGGCACAAAAAACCGACACGCATACATTGAAAAGCCGATACACCCAAAACGAGTCACTGTTTAGTGCGGCTTTTGGTCCAGAGGCATAATTGGTCCATTTTTCTTCGAAAATGATCAGGGAGTGGCCGTTACAGTTAATGGCGATCTTTATCGGACCATGTTTAACGAATTTTTGTTCACAAAAATTGAAGAGGAGAATATTGGCAACATTTGGTTTCAACAAGACGGCACTACGTGCCACACAGCCGAAGATACAAATTTTTTTTATAGCATTTTCAAAAAAAGTTATTTGGCGGACCCTTTATATATTGAAAATTATGCTTCAGTTCAGGAGTGTTATTATAAACGACATTTCCAGCATTCTGTTCAGTTAAGTCCCTAATATTTTTACTAATGAGCGGCGAGAGAACAACTCAACTTATGTAACATGCCAGGGATAACCACTTATAATATTATTTTTAATTTTATCGACAATTATAATTGTATTGGGTATATGTTTGATTTTTTTATAAAAAAATTTTAAAAAGATGGAAGTACTTTCATTGGCGGAACTCACTCTTTGATGCAAGCTACCCTTGCAAGTCGTGGAAGTCTAGCAAACAACTTTACTTTTTCTCGAGTACAAAAGCAAATTATATTAAAGCGCAATTGGCATCACTTTAGCAAATGTGCACAGCGAAAAACCAGTGCAAAGTAATGTCACACAAATTTGCACAACAGAAACGGAATTCACTTACTTTCAGGATTTAAAATCTCCACAAATTCAATTTCATCCATGGCATTTTTTACCAAAAAATTTATGATATTATATTTTTCCGTTAATTTAGACATTGTAATTTTTTTTTAACACTAATTAACTTTCTTTTCAGAAAATATTAAAACACAGAATCTTATTTATTAATTTAAAAAAAGATTTGTTGTTTCTTAAATACCCTTAAGAATTAGCTGTTGTCATAAGTTTGCAACACACATAAAAAATGCACTCACGCTTGGTAGCAAAAAATTAGTGCATATTTGCACTCATTGCTACCAAGAGTGAATTCTGCTATTATAAAGTTTAAAGTTATTGGCAAGAATAAAATTTAATTATTTTAAAAATTTGTTCATGAACAAATTTTCCATTTTGTTTATCGAATACATTTACATAATGAGTATCATCATTTAACTTGTGATATTTAATGCGCAAAAAGCGTAATATGTTACTCGAAATGCGGGAAGCATAAGAGGTATAAAATGCGTAGCACGCGTTGTCGCGAGAACCCGTGGTATGGACTTTAAGCCACAGTTCTACTTATTACAAAAGTCATTCTAATGAGCTTCATCACACATTATCAGATTTTCAATAAAATTCAATTCATTTGTGGCCAACTGAAAAATTAGGAGGTTGCTAATGTTCACTGGGTTTTGTTAAAACCTTACTCGACATGTTCACGTTCCGTAGTTTGAATTAACCTGGTTCGAGGCAAATCTCATACGGCCCCATATTGGTGGCGAAATTCTTACGTTCAAATATCGACAATATGCTCTTTGTGCTAAAAAAAATTGATCGCTGATTTAAAATATAAAATTCTATTATTCTGGCTCTTAGTTCAGTTGTGAATCTCTTCATTATTTATTCTACAGGTGTTCTTTACATAACCTAAAAAAATAATATATAAACCAAAAAGTGATAATTTTTTAAACGCCTTGCTGTCTTTTGACCCACCTTTTACAACTCTATAATCTTATATTTTCGTTTTCTAGTGTTACTATCTAGTTGGTCTATGTGCGTACATGTGTTTATTTTCACATTTATGCTATTCAGACACATGTGCTTGTATGTGTTTTTAAGAAAATTGATTTAGAATTAAGTGGTAAAGTTAATTAAGTCAACATTTACATGAAACAAAGAATAATAATAACAATAAAATGAACTTTTGCAACCTTAAATAAAGCGTAGAGAGATACGCACCTACCCTTAAAAACCACTTGATAACCAACACACACCTACTCACAAACATATGTTTTTTGACAAAAGTCTACAATATTTGCCAACACTCACGAATACACCCTTAATAAACAATAAAGCGCAACAATTTTACAATTGATTTTTACTTCACAAGTAAGAATATGTAGCCTTCAAGAAAATTAATAAGAATAAAACTGGAAATAACTGTACATGAGTAGTAAATTATATTAAACGTAAATAGTATCAATGACTTTCTACCGCCAATTCAGTAAAAGTTAAAAAATAATTGAACTTAATAATTGAAATGCAATTGAAACTAAACTGTTGGACTTATTTATTTGTCACCGAATACCTAAGACTCTCATAAACTTTCTTACTAAAGGAATATGCGAAATGTTTGCTAATTACATATTGGCAAAAATATTTATAATTTCATAAATTTATAATTTTTAATAATTTTTATTATTATAATTCTTACACTATAATTACGACAACATGGAATAGTTATTTTCTATCTCGATACACCTCATCAGAAATTTGGTTATTTTGACTTTGAGTTTCTGGAAGGCTTACAATAGCGCTCGCTTTGCAGATGTGCAATTTTAAGGATCACAATTTGTAATAGCTGCAGTGTCCTGTTGAAACTTTTTAAACAATAATTTAAATAGGTAATCCTAGAACGAATTTTAAGAAGTAAATGTGCTATATTGCCGATTCTTATAATTTTTTTCTTATTCGATTACATCGTAGGATTTAATATTTAAACCAATTTTCCTTATTCGATGCCAACTTTGACTTTGAACTCTTACATAGTTAACTGAATTCTACTAGTTAGTATTTTTTATTTGATACCGATTCAGACGATATTTCGAATTTTACACACGATTCTTTTCATCTGATAAGTACTAATATTGAGCGGCTTTAAGGGGCTATATTTTAAGATACTAGATCAGACCTTAAAAAAATTATTGTTCAGCATTTTGTGTTATTTTCTGCTGAACCAGCCCTTTTATTTAATATAAGTACTGACTTTCTTGTTTTCCTAGAAGCTGAAAAAAAAACATTTTTGTTTGTAAACTTTAAAGAAAACAACAAGCTAATTTTATTTTGGCGCTTATATCTTAGTTAGTCTATAGCCGATTTGTTAGATTTGATCAGGAAAATTTTTCGAAGCTTCAGATTGTAATCTGGTCTCTTGTGTATGTCTATAAATTAAAAATTTTATATAAAAATTATATATTTTTTTCAAATAATTTTTGCCTATAGCTTTGCAGATTCGTAACTGATTTGTTTTAAATTTATGCTCTAGAGATATATCATATAATTAAATAGAAACAAATGTACCTGTAAATTATTCGGTTAACTTTTGTGGTAAAAATATAGGAAAAACACAGGCAGTTTTGCTTTTCATAGGCTTGTCTAGATTTAATATTAAACGCCATATTTCCTTATTATTTCCAAATCCAAGCCTTATCTTTGATACCAATATTGAGGATCTAGAAGAAAGCATATTTAAAGGTACTAGATTTGATCTTAATACAATAAGTTTTTCGCTACTTTGTAGCGGCGACCATTGTTGATTAAAAATATTTTTATAATGTATTATTTTCTAATAGAGCATGCTTTTTTTTAATAGCCATACTAACTCTCCTGGTTTTCTAGAAGCTGGAAAAAAATTATGCTATATTTCAACAGCCATTCATTCCCAAATATTTCCAAAAGATTGCTAGAACTTATAGCCTGTGCCACATGTGGGCCCTCTAAAGTTATCATCAATTATAATTGATATTATTTGATAATTATCAAATGGACAGACAGACATTGCACAATCGATATATAAGGTTAGAAATGAATATTGTAAAAATTGCAAACAAATCTACAAAGCTACATATATCCTTGGGACCACAGGTGAAGGATTTTATATTTTATTGACGGTGTCTCAGTAGAAATGCACTTTTTAAATTAAGTGCCATTTTTTCTTGTGCAAGTGGAAACTCTAAAACTTAATATCTATCGCATTTGTTTATTCCGATTATTGAAAACTAAGCGCTTTACCAAATAATTATGCCTGGTGCGGATTTTGGTCAGTCAGCGTGATTGGGTCTTTCTTTTTTAGAGATGCGGCCAAAATTACAGTGACTTTGAACGACATTACGTACAAGTAAATGATAACGGAGTTCTAGTGGCCTCAATTGGACGCCCTCAACCTGGACCACATATGGCTTCAGTAAGACGGCACTACATAAGAACCACTCATGAAATAAACCATTTATTGCCGCAACAATTTCCAGAACAAAATTTATCAAGAAATCTCTGATGTCAATTGTTCGCGAAGATCATGCGATACAACGCTTTGGTGTTTCTTGCTTTGGAATTTTGAAAGATTATTTCTTATGCGAATAAGTTAGAAATAATTTCCAAATTTAAGTCCGAGAGCTGTGAAAAAATCATGGAAAATAACATGAAAGGAGCAATCAGAGCCTTGGGCTATTTGACAGTTTTTTTTTTTTTTTTTTTTCATTCGTAATCTGAAAACATCTTTTTTATAATCTAAGAAAAAGTAACAATTAATTCAAAAAATACGTACTTGGCTTTGAAGTTAAGAAGTGAATTCTTACTGATACACTTCTTATTACCATTTCCGAAACATCTTTTTCACAAAATAATATTAAATTTTTAAGTCAAAATATTTGTAAATAAAATTTTATACTTTTTCCCTATGTCAGCTAAGTACGTTCTTCTAGTCTTCTCCACATTCTTCATTCATTCATTCATTCTTCACAACTTGCCTTTGGCTAAAGGTAGGATTATGTGTGCCCAATAAATAGCTTTCCACTATTACAATTTCAATTTTTTTTTGTAATTATTAATAATAATAATAATATTTAATAGATACAAAATAATAAATTAAGGCTTTTTAGCCCAAAGCCATTTGTCGGTCCGACAAAATCCTGCCTTTAACTAACGGCAAGTTGAAATTATGGCCCTAAATGTTTTAAAAGCTTAATTGACAGATATTGTATAAAAATTTTTATTTTAACCTTAAACCTGTAAAATTTTGTATGAGTACGGTAGTTAATGTATAAAGAGAAAATTGGTAAATTTAGAATAAATATTTATAATAAAATAACGAACATCTGCTTATGTCTTTTTTACAGTTTTTTAGGGAGGCACCATAAAATTTTTGAGTTGACTTTTATAAATTGATTCTCTGTTAAATAAATGAATTCCACCTGGTATCAATTAAATATCGGTTTTAGTATATTAAGTTAAATTATAACTTAAAATTATAATGTTTCTTGAAAAAATATACTTCACAATTTTCTGCAGGGTTGTTCATAATAGTTAAAAATTTGCTTGGATAATTTTAACTTATACAATTGCAATGGTATTATTATCTCAATTTTATCTTATGTCGACTTAAGCAATTATTTATTTATTTTTGCCAGAAGTCATCTAGAGAATTTGTTTAAGAAGTATAGACTCAAGACTTATTTTAAAACATATTTTGAATTCTCCACAAAAACGGTATTTTATTGAAAGTTATATTTATATAAAAGTTACATACATTTTTCGATTTCAAATGTGTACATATTTTTATCTTAAGCTCTATAGGATGCCAAATTATTGCTGCTTACTGCATGAATATGAATATCAGTAATTCTTGTATGAGTTTCAGTTTTCAATAGTCTGTATTGTATGTTTTACTTTTTCCATTGTTTTACCTTGGCAAGACATCATCGTTCTTTTTGTGTCCAGAAACTCGTAAATACAATAATATGAATCTATTGTTAATTTACACTTTATCTATAATCAACTGATACAAAGAAATGTTATTTATGAGTGCAGACTAATTTAAATAAAAATTGCGAAACACAAAAAAAATATAGTTTTGTTTACCAAATATGTAAGTAAGATAGCTATAGTCAGCCGAGAGGAATATTTGGTTTACGAACACAATTGCGGTAAACAAATTTGTATGTTCTGCGTTTTCACTTACCGCTTTAATAAGCTTAGAAAATAAATTATAACATTCGAAAGCAATGGAATTTCTTATTAGAATCTCTGGACTAAAGGTATAGCTAAATCTAACGTTAAGTATTTTCCCAAAGATAAAATTTAATTCGAATATGTTTTAAAAATTCTAGATTAACAGACCAATTTATAAAAATAATAATTAAAAAAACCTTTTAATATGGCTCTATTAAAATGTTCAGAAAAAGCTATACTAGGGAACGGACACAAAGGTTAGGTAGAACAGATAGCTGTTATTTAGCTTACTTGCTTGTAACGTTGACGGTCCCTTGGACACGAAACGAGTATAAAAAAAACATTGCCTGAATGAGCTTCGAAACTTCGGTTTTTATTTTCTCTCAGGTTAGGTTTTATAAAAATTTTTTAAGGAATATAATAAATATAAGCAAATTGATTGACAAACTTACGTGAACATGTACATGCATACATACATGCATGTACATACAGGAACGAAACAACAAATGGATGTTTGTTGTAATATTTTGAGTTTGTTCTTAAGGAGTTTTATGAAGATTTGGGATACGACGTATACGAATACTTCTGGCTCGTACTTTTAGTTAGGTAGTGCTAGTACCCATATGTATGAATGTGTGAACATATGTAAACATGTATGAGGGTAATAATTCTACATGTATCAATTTTACACCATCGCACTTAATTATGATATCTTTCTTTGTATACATGTTCATGCATGGATATGTGTTGTTAAAATACAATAATACGGAATAAGTAAGACAATAACTTGCATTTATATACATGTATTTACATACATGTTTGTATGTGGGACAATGGTTACGTATTAATTACAAAATACGAAAATCATCACGTAATACTGAAAACACCTTTAAGGCAGCAATATACAAGATCTTTTCCACACACAATCTAGTGCTTTTAATGTAAACTGAATGCTAAAGAATATTTCGTACAGGACTTTGCATGAAAATTCACGAAAATTTGGCTTAAACAAATTCGTAAAACTACAACAAATTTTTTTACTTCTACTGATTCCATGTGAAGTTGTCAATATTTTGGTCACACAAAAACTTTACAAAATAGTTTTTTAAGACGCCGGCTCCTAAACAACCATAAACTAAACAAGTAAGAGCACTATATTCGGCTGTGCCGAATCTTTTATACCCACCACCAATTTTGTGTACATTCAAAGCAAATTTATTTATTATTTTGTTAATCGCTATGGAATAATCTCTATATAAGAAAATATGTATCACTTTCTTTGTAGAGGGTGGTTAAATTTTAAGGGCCCATGTTGAAGGTGAACTACACCTAGTCTTTAAATTTGTTTTCTGCATTTCACTTGACATTTCTCAATCTCAAACTTACTCAATTTGATCCGTGGAAAGATATGCAAATGAGCAACGCTTTAAAGTTATTCAGGTTTTTAATAAAAATGGGCGTTCAAATCAAAATGCATTTTGTGCACTTCGTAATTCTTTTGATCAACATAATCGTTCAAATTCGTCCACAATCATATACTAAAAAAAGAATAAGATTTCGCATTGCTTAAGTCCGTCAGTTTGAAATTGTTTTGTAGACGAACACCTTTGGATCATAGAGTTTTTATCAGTCATTTATCATATTTACATTTCACCTTACTTTTCATTTAAAATAATAAAATAAACAATAATTCTTTTGAAAATAAAGGTTAGCAGTTGAGGAAAAAGCCTTCGAAAGAATGATGAGGTAAAACGATTCTTAATTTTTTTTGTGGTTAGGTAGAAAAATCCCTTTGGATCATCAGATGTCGTTATATCCGGTATGTGGTGTCACTACTAAAAACCTACCTCCTTCTGAGAATTTCTCTATCCGGAACCGCGTTCGCATAACTTTAAATAGAGAATCAGTATAGTTTAGTCACGTTACTCTATTGCCTGCGTTCAGGCGAGTTACGGTAATCCCTTATCTAGGTCAATCTTCTTCATTTTAAGAATATTCTCTGCAGATTTCGCCACCTTTTGCCATTCCGTTTTTGTGTAACCCAATTAGAGGGACCAAATTCCTCCTTCAATTTCTTTCTCTCCTTTTTCCATTGTTCGCAGTTAAAGAAAGTATGTTCCTCATCTTCAATAGCTCCAACGCCATATACACAGCTTGAATCGTCAGCCTTCCCTATTCTAAAAACGTTTTTTCATTAATAGACGTGTTCCGACAGTATTTGGGTTAAGTAGTAATTTACCTGTTTGCATCTTCCTTAGCATTTCCATTTGCAACTCCCTTTGATCTACTTCGTTTTCCTGCTTTCGTTCATTATATATTTTAACTGTCTCGTCAATAAAAAACTCTATGGGGATTGTACTGCTGTTTATAAAAACGGCTTCCTGCGAAACTGTCCGATATGCTGATGCTACTCTACGTTTCTACACTAAGAAATAAACGATCAAATTTATTAGAAGTCGAATGGTTCAGTTTTTGCAATTAAACTTTCTTTTAAGGTTATAAAATTTATATTAAGCTGTGTAATTAGCCTAAATCGTAATTAAATAAGTGACAAACGAAGCAATTTTTTTGAAGGTGAATAAGAAAGGCGATTTAGCTGCTGTTGTGTAATAATTAAAAATTTACTTTAATTAATTAATAATTTAAATTCACAAAAAAATCTATTGTAGTTAAACAGGTTATATGGCTATATTTATCTCTATCAAATCTAGAAATACTCTTCATAATCATATACATTTTTATTTGTATTGACCACATTGTAGCGAAGCGTAAATTTCAGATGTAATGTAATACGTCTTATTGTTTTATCATTTCTGACGCCATCTTTGATTTTCAGTTGTTACATAGTTATATATGTATACTCTTCTAGTAAGGTCCTTTGATTTGATAACCACATTAATGAGGTTAAGAAAAAAATTATACGCCTTTTTACTTCCTCTTATTTGATATTAATTTTAAGGGGCGATATATATACATCCTATATCTTACAATTTGATCCAAATATAATTGATTTTAAATTTCTTATAGTGATTTGCATTCTGTTGTTCCAGCTCTTCCATTTAATACCCATATTGATTGTTTAAAAGATGAAAAAAAAATTAAAAAGAAGAAAAAACATCGAAGTAGTCGTATTTTTGTGCTTATACATCAATAGGCTTTAAACCTACCCCCTTGTGGACCAAAGCTTTAAATCGTTGAAAAAGCTTTATTTTTTTATGCAATTTTAAAAATAAAGGATTCAGAAAGTTATTTACAAAATTTAAAATACGTCGAGGACCTGCAAGGAACCTACATACATCCCCCTAGTCAATGTCATTACTGCGCCAGAAAATTAAGGTGCCACGCCCACTTTTACGCCCACCTCCCATATAACGTTTTACCTAAAATTCCTATAATTTCTCTATTAATGAAGATTTTGGAATAATGAAGGGCTATATTGAAACACCTAAGTTGTACTCATTCGCAAAAATAACTTTGACACGCCTACTATAACGCCCACTTTTCACGTTATCTACCGTTAATGAAATTTAAAAGCTCATAAAGCCGCCAAAATTAGAGGTATGATGATAAAATTCGCTACGTATATCCCCCTAGGCAATTTCATTACTATGCTAAAAAATTAAGGTGCCACGCCCACTTTTACGCCCACCTCCCATATAGCGTTTTACCTAAAATTCATATAATTTCTCTATTAATAAAGATTTTGGAATAATAAAGGGCTATATTGAAACACCTAAGTTTTACTCATTCGCAAAAATAACTTTGACACGCCTACTATAACGCCCACTTTTCACGTTATCTACCGTTAATGAAATTTAGAAGCTCATAAAACTGCCAAAATTAAAGGTATGATGATCAAATTTGCTGCATATATCCTTCTAATCAATGTAATTTTTGTGCCAAAAAGTTTAGGTGACGCGCCCACTTGAACGCCTACCTCCCATATAACGGGTTATCTTAAATTCATGTAGTTTCTCTATTGACAAAGTTTTTGGGAAAATAAAGGACTATATTGAAATATCTAAGTTGTATTTATTAGGAGAAACTTTATTGACACGCCTACTTTAATGCCCACTTTCATTGAAAGACTACATTTACAAAAGCATTGTAGTAGCATATCGAACTTATAAATTATAATATTTGTATGGTTCAATTATGTATTTAACAAAATATCGGCCAAATGGCCCCCTCCCATCCTTGGCGCCACTCCTCTATCTGATGGTCCAAATTTTCAATGACAATGTTGATGCTCAATTGTTGGGCATGATGATGAGGCGAGGTTGACTGCTCTTTTGCCACACTATCGCAAAAACCAGCAGTGGTTCCCATTCAACGAAGTAAGAAGGCATTCACAGATTTTCTGACATTTTATACAGACCTGTTTTGCAGAAATTTAAATATTTTTTACAATTCTCCCGATTGTGGACGAATTTGAACGATTATGTTGATCAAAAGAATTACAAGGTGCAAAAAATGCATTTTGATTTGAACGCCCATTTTTATAAAAAACCTGAATAACTTTAAATCGTTGCTCATTTGCGTATCTTTCCACAGATCAAATTGAGTCGGTTTAAGATTGAGAAATGTCAAATGAAATGCAGAAAACAAATTTAAGGTCTAGGTGTAGTTCACCTTCAACATGGGCCCTTAAAATTGAACCACCCTCTACAAAGAAAGTGATACATATTTTGTTATAAAGAGATTATTCCATAATGATTAACAAAATAATAAATATTGTGCTTTAAATGTACACAAAATTGGTGGTGGGTATAAAAGATTCGGCACAGCCGAATATAGTGCTCTTACTTGTTTTTTATCATTGCAACATAAATAAACACCACAATGGGAACATTTGGAATAGGGTTTCGATTGGATTTTGTTTATACTACAAAGTTCGCATCTTCCCCGAGTTTCGAAAAAAGTTGGCCAATGTGTTCCTAAATTTCCTAATCGAACATCCTTTGAAACTGATTCCGTTTTTCTCCGGCGTTTATTACAACTTGGAACGTATTGGTCATCTTTGGATATCGCTTTCAAACTTCTACGGTTAACGGTTTAATTGTTCTGAGTCAACAGGCCCATAGCTACAGAGCGCCTAAATTTCAAAAGTGTAACTTTTTCAACGGACTGACAATAAATTATGTAGGAGCTAACAAATGTAATCTCTAATAGACACTAGAAAATTCTGTGCCACCATTTCTTCGATTTTCGGTCAAGACCGTAAGCACTTCGTAATTGATCAGCGTGATCAACTCCTCCTATAAACGAATTGTAGTCCTTTATAACCGTTGGGCAGTTAATATCATTCGAATTGCCAGTGCGATCTCTCCTAGAAACAGATGTTTGTTCAGTTCCATGAAAGTTTGATGCCAAAAATATTGGTTTGTTGTCCATCCACTTAAAAAAGCTTATGCCAGTACATGACACTCTAGAGTCCCAATCACCCTTTTTCATTTTTTTGTCAATATTTAAATTTTTAGGAGTTCCTTTTCTATTGTAGCGTATTGTTCCACATGCTAGTGTTCCTTCTGTTTTTAATTTTTCTAGAAGCTGGACTGATGTAAAGTAATTATCAAAAAAAACAATTTTGTTTTTTCCCCACTCCTTTTCAGTCATAGACAAAACAACTCGTTCTCCAAGACCATATTCGGAATACTTCTTCTCTCAAGCTTCGTCCTTACCTTGATATACTGACAAATTTTTTATATAGCCCTTTTGGTCAGCTAAACACCAGACTTTGTAGCCTCTTTTTATTGGCTTCATTGGACAGTACTGCTTCATTGCATTTCGACCTTTAAACAGAATCATCGATTCATCAACGGAAAGTTGTCTTGTGCCATGATAAAGCTGTTGAAACTTATGATTTAACTTATCAATCATAGGTCGAAGTTTGAAGAGGCGGTCGTTATTGTCTTGCGGAATTTTCGAATTATCGTTAACATGCAATTTGCTTAATATTTCGTCGAATCTATTCCGGCTCATTGTTTTCCCAATTATAGGCATACAAAAGTCATCACTTGTACTCCAATAGTTTTTCCAACTGGGCAGTTTGTGATAACCCATAAGAAAGTTTATGCCTAAAAAAGCGTAAAACTCACTTTTTTTTTAATTTAAATTTTTGTTTTTCTGGGTGGCGTATAAATTTGACTGAAATATTATATCTTCCGCTATATCGTCAATAAATAAAAGAAAAAATTCAGTAGCTGTGCTGCAATTATCAAACATTCCTTCTACAGGTCCTTCCGGTAGGGAGAATTCGGGAATGCTTGTTTTATGTGTTTTCGATTTCCATCGGCGATTGGGCTCCGGATCTTTTTTTAGATGTTTACTGCCAGGCGTTGTTTGAAATATTTTCTCATTATTATTTCTAACATGACTTTCATTCTCTATGAGGTCATTATGGTGTTGTAATATCCCACATTCGCTAAGATTGTTGGGTGAAACATCTTCGCCTAACAATTTTTGTAAATAGTCATTCAATGTGTCATTACCCGGCTCATTTTCCTCCTCACTTTCAATATCAGTGTTATCAGTATTATCAAGCGGAATCGACTCCAGAATTGTCCTATTAGTGGCAAATAACAAAATTGTACTGTAATAGTAATACAAATTAGCACATTCAGCCCAACGGTACTTACCAGTCCTCTGTAATTATTTTCAAAACTAAAGATATCTAACAAATTTTTTTTGTAAAAAAAACACTTTTATGTGCACAAAACCATTTATTTTCCAATAAAAATACACTTTTGGAGTCAAAACAGTTATAATAACCTATTCTTCGGCAAATGAAAATTGTTTTTAAAAATCACACGTGTACAGCAGAAACACTTATCAATTTACCGTTATTATGGATAAGTGAGGTTGCCAATAGGCAAAACAAATTTATTATTTCAAAGATTATAGTGCACTTGAAAGTACCTTTGGGCAATAAGAAATAAAATAGTTTTCGTTTTTATTTTATAAGCCTTTTACTTATATGGTACTTATAAGTACCGTCGGTCGACAAGGGTGAGACAGGTGTCTAAAATTTTTTGTGAATAGTTCTAGACTATATACTATCGGTCTTATTCGTAAAAATTAAAAGAGCTTTATAAGAGGTTTATAAGTCAAATTTCCATAAACCTTTAATAACTTTTATGAATAAGGTAGTATATCTATAAATAGCTCCAAATGTTGAAAATTTAAGTTTCTTGTTAAAAATATGGGAAAAATCTGAGCCAATCGTGTTTATTTGCTTATATTTCAGAAAGTAATAGAGCGATTATTCTAAATTTCATAGGCGATTCACTCCCGAACATTTTCAGAAGGTTGCTACCCCATACAAGTCTGTGCAACATGTGTGGGTTTCCTAAAATTGGTTTTAAACAACACACGGAACAACAGACATAGCTTAATCGATTCTCCTATTCATAACCTTTCGGCAAATATACATCTTATGTGGTGGGAAATTAATATTGTAGAAATTACAAAGGTATTTATAAAAGGTATTTATACCCTTGTCACCTTGTCACCACAGGTATAGGGATGTTGAAGAGGGTCTTCGAAAAATTTAAATTTCAAGAGTTTTACTAAAAGTTAAATCTTAAAAATTTATAAAATTTATAATAAAACACTTGTAAATTATCATTTTGACCTATTATTTCTGTGAATTTAAAAACAGAAATTTAAAATTGTTCAAGTCATGATAAACTTTTACTATTCTCAGAAAATTTCCTTCAAATCAAAGTCTATCCAAAAAAATCTAAATTAAACTTATTTTTATATAAATTTTCATTAGATTTTTTATTGACATAACTTTTGAATGTAATTTTTTTTTTTGTAATTTTCTATTTTCATTATATTTTTAACAACTTTTTAATTCTATGAACATTTTCTTTATAAGTTAATGGAAAATTTTAAATTTTCTATTAGAAATTTTTTTGCTTATACAATGTGTTAACAGAAAATTTATAAAGAAATTTTTTTCGAGAATTTCTGTTTGTTTTTTTCTTTTTTGCTTATTTTCACTTTTTCTTTTTTTTTTTTTGTTATTTTTTTTTTGTTCCTTTTAATATTTGTCATACGTTATGGTAATTGTAGCTACCTTCTGAATTAGATATTCTTGTGTAAGAGTTATTGTGTTAACGCTAGTAACCACTGCCAACCATTAGTAAAATCTGTATTACAGATTGTTTTTACCAGAATATGATACAGAATCTGGCTTTTTGCTTACAGTCCAGACACCAGACACATTTGGTGTTTATGTCCATATAATACCAAAATAAACTTATTCATGTATAAATTATATTCATTCATCTGCGAATGAGGTATTTTCATTACATTGTTTAAGTATTTATCTTTAAGCGTAACGTATGAATGTACAGATTTTAAAGCTGAATAAGTTAACTTTTGTTTTTATATCCTTATGAGTGCATAACGGCTAAAGACAGATTTCAGCATTAAATTTAACTGTAAGTAAACTACGTTTAAAGCCTTTCATTTAAACAAAAAGTCGTTTTGAACAGGGCGTATACTTAATATTTAATAAAAATATGTTTTTACACCCTTAACCAGTGGTGCCAAGGTTATACACACATAAATTTTCTCTCATTCCGTTTGTAATTTCTACAATGTTTATTTCCGACCGCTAAAGTATGTATAGGTATTTTCTGAAAGCGTATGACTGGGAAAGGCGAACAATGTCCGTCTGTCTATCTGTCAGTATGTTGGTTAAAACATAAATTACTAACCCCATTAATATGGGCATAAAATAAAGGGCTTGATTCGTAAAATACAAACAACCAAAATAATAAAGCAAAATGGCATTAAGTTTAAATCTAAAATGTATATTACGCTACGATGTGTTCCTTACGCCTATATACATTATGGTGAAGCATGTTATCAGATTCGCCACGGACAAATATAGCAATTTTACTTGCTATTTAGCTTTTAGTAGATAAGAATCTCTTTGTAAAATTGATTATAAAAATTAGTTAAATGTTATTTTAAATAATGAATTGCAAACTTGATTTAAAATGTCATCATAAATAAATTATAAATAAAATATTGCTTAAAATAAGTTTATAATATAAACAAGTCCTAAGATCTGTCAATGTACAATGTAGAATAGCGTCAAAGCAAATTGTAATCAGTAAAAGAAAACATGTGTTAAAACTAATGAAAATGAAAATACTAAAGCGGACCGTTTTTTTTTGTAATTTTTTAATTAACTTTAAAAAATTTGGCATTTAATTATATCAAACCAAAGATCTGGCCTGACATGGATGTGCATAGGACGCAATATGCAGTGAATATGCCCCGAATCCACCTTAGGAACCTCATAGCGGTCATTACCGGACACTGGCCTATAGGCACAAATGCGAAAAGGCTGAATATCCCTTACAACAACTTCTGCAGAAGTTGCGATAACGAGGAAGAGGAGGAAACGACTGAACATCTTCTCTGCAATTGTCCTGCATTTGGGGACCTGAGACGCCAGATTCTGGGTTAACGAATACTTGTAAGTAAGACTTGTCTTTCCGCAGTTGATCTGGAAAAGATCCATACCTTGGTAAACAGGACAGGATGGCTGAGGAACGACGGCCAGAAGACATAGACAAACGGGCGATGGTGCCTACGGTATCACAACGGGACCCTCGGAGGACCCAAGTGAGCTATGCCTTCAGGCGGCTGCCGGATCTAACCTAACCTAACCTATTATATCAAAGGTGTATTTAAATGCAGACATTTGCAAAAACATTAATGTGTGCCTGTAGTTGCACAACAAATAAAAAACAACATTTATATTTTTTATTATGTTACACAGAGTAAAAGAAAATTGTTTGTTTATTCTGTAATATTTGTACAACAACAAATACCATTGCTTAATTCACAACCTGTCGTAAGAGTCGTAGCAAAGACTATAGACTATATAGTCTATAGTCTTTGGGCGTAGGATTAAGAAATTCACTTATGGATGTTGAAGAAAAACTAAAATAATACTTACTCAATTAATAGGAAATTCTATAAATACAGGTAAAATTGTTGTAAGTCTCTTACTAACAGTAGTGGAGAAATTATCAAAAAAATGTGTACAACCATTAAAAATGTACAACTTTTATAAAGGGTTATGACCTACATGTGTAGGTCTGAATTAAATTACACGGTGGAACAAATTTGACTAATTAATTTTTAATCCTTAAACATAAAAAACATCAACACTTTAATACTTTAAAGGCTCCCAGTACTAAAAAATGTAATGCATTGCATATAAATGTTATTTAACCTAAAAATTTTCACACGAATCCATCTGTGTTCACTCGCTATCGAGCCACATAATATGGCTACGATGTATTATAAAAGTGAGCTCAACAATGTTTCCATATAAAATTTAATTAAGATTATTGACTAGGTCTTCTTCCAAAGAATTAATTACAATACTCACATTGAATGATTTCAATGGCAAAAGAGTACCATTATTTTAACCAATTTCATTGTGACAAAAAATTTACAAAATTTATGTTATTTGGTACCAGCAATATGAAGCTATGACTTGAGACCACATTATTTTCAAAGCAAGCAAGAGCACTATATTAGGCTGTGCCGAATTTTTTTTTTGTGTAACTTTATAGCACTAAATATATTATTTTGTTATTAACAGTAAAGGCTCTGAAATAATATTTTTTTTATAAAATATGTATTGCTTTCTTTGTGTATTTTCGTTTTGCTATTAATTTATTTTCTAAAATTTTGTCTTACAATGGAACCTTAAGTGCTTCTACATTAGGAATGATACTACTTACTTGTTTTCACAATTTTGTCTTTTTACATTAACTTAAGAATATAAACTGATAGCCAGAGGTTGTTAAAAAACAATTAGCTTTGTATGGGTATGGCCCTCTTAAATTTAAAATAATATAACTAATTATGTATTAATATTTTATTTGTACTTTAATTCTAATTTCATTGAATTGTAAAATGAGTACAATTTCAAATTAAATTATTCCTAAGTACTATGATTCCCTAATTCTAATTTCATTAAATGGTAACATGGTAACAATTTTAAATTACACATGAGTGTACCGATAAAGAATGCTGATGATGAAATCGTAGCTGGTTTCGAAAATTCATTCCACTCGGCTAATATCGGAATAGTTTTTCAAGATTACGAAATGATTACAATTCAATTTAATTTAAAAAATGTTTAAGGAAATTAAAATAATAAAATAAATGAACTTGAGCCAAAATAAAAATGACTTAGAGTAAAATTTAATATAACTAATATTTGAATTGGACATAGATAATCCATTATGGATTTTTTGTTTTTGTTTTTAGATACTCTTGTCCATATAGGATCCTCCCGGGCATGTATTCTTGGAGTGGTGTGACCAAAACCTTTGGCTTCTTGGAAAAGTAAAACTCTGATGAAGATCATATTTCATGGCTGACCAGAAACCTGTTGTAGCTTAAGAACCTGAAAAGTAACCAATTTTTTCATGGCAAAATTTTTAAGTTCTGATGAAAGAAACTAGATAGATACGATGGAAAAATACAATAAAACCACTTTTTACGTTAAAACTTTACCACAAGATTTTTGTGATTTTTGCCTCCTTGGCTCGCCCATAATATAAATACAAATTTCATGTAGCTTAAGAACCTGAAAATTAACCAATTTTTTCTCTGTCAACATTTTTATGTTCTGATGAAAGAAACTAAATAGATACGACTGGGAAATATAATGAAACCACTTTTTAAGTAAAAAAAAGATTTTTAAGATTTTTGCTCTTTGGCTCGCCCATTTATATAAATAAAAATTTCATGTAGCTTAAGAACCTGAAAATTAACCAATTAACCATTTATGTGTTGGAGTGCTAATGCCTTTCAAGAGAAGTGATTATATGGTGGATTGTTCTGCTTCTTTCAGAATGCACACCTGATTCTGTTGCCGATTTATCTATACCATTTTCTGAAAAGAACAATTTAAGGGGTTAGATAACATCTACATGAACCAAGAATTAATGTAGATAAGATTGCTTACCTGTGACACGGCTAAGTTGCATAGCATGATCACAGGGGCTGTAGCTGGGAATTCCAGATCCAACTAAGCTTATGCTATACCGGTGCTGACGTTAATCAACCCATGCATTGTCCATTTAGCAATAATAAGCTTTATATGCGACATTTCGTCATCTAATACATATAATCCTGTCGTTTTTATGACCTTTTGAATTTTGTTAACAGTAGATTATGGGAGAAGTGGGAATTAAAGTAGGCGTATCGAAGTAGTTTCTGCCTATGAATTTCAATATATTTTTGATACCCTTAACTTTTTCGGTTCAAGCTATATTTTGCTTTCAACAGAATATACCCCCACACCCATTTTTTTGGTGGTGGGGTGGTGGGTATAACAAAAAAATTATATCATGGCATCCTCTCTTTCACTATGTATATTATATAAACTATCTGGCTATTTTTCGCAATCTTCTCAAGGAATCTTAGGAATTTATTTTATAATTTTAAAAAACATTTCCTAGAAACCTTGAAAAGAAAATATAAGCATTAGTCCAAGTTGGCCCACACTGTATATAAAACCCTTATTCGCATACTTATGGTTAAGAAACCATGCATTAAATGATTTTTGCAATGCAATTTTTCACCTGAATAAATTTCTAATAATATTATTGCAAACATGAAAATTTGTAGAAGAAAAAAAATTAACCTGAAAAAAAAGCAAAAAATGAAATTATTTAGCTGTAATAAACTTTCATTGAATATGATTAACCAATGCACCAGTATTAAATATCAAACTTTGTACCTGTGAATACATGTTTCAAAATATTTGTAAACTGACATGCATTTGTAGTTGTGTACACGTAAACATTATTCACTGTTGCGAAAACACACAGCTCGTACTTGTACACGTATGAGCCACAGAAATAATTCGTAGGATAATCATTTTTATTTTAAAGAAATTTTAGTACGAAAAAAGGTTTGACTAAGGTAGGACAATTTAGCATTATCTATAATACTACTAATCATTTTTTGAAATGTATATAGCAAATTAAAGTTCATAATTTTTTTTAGCCAGACAGCTTTCTATTTAATACAAATAATTAGCATCAAAAAGAAATCTTGCTACACAATGCAATTGAAGAATATTTTCTGTGTCTAACCAATTAATTTAAGTGGTGCCAAAGTTTAAAATACAGGTTGATCCAAAAGTCACCATTAGATTTAAAAATTAAATAAACTTTTTGTTTATATTTTATTTTTCAGATAACATAAATAACACCTGGAGAATAAATAGTAGAAAGATTCACAATTGAACAAAAATCTAGCAGAATATAATTCTATTGTTTATATCAGCCATCAATTATTTTAATGTAAAAAGCCTGCCGTTGCCCTCTTAAATAGTGAAACGATGCTTAGGTTATCCTTTAATAGATCACGTTTATTGCACATTGCGACAAATATTGAACGTGCAGAAAACAGCATTCACGCAACACCACAAACATCTATCAGAAAACATTCCATGCTCAGCTTGGGCTGAGGCACATTTTAAAAAATATTTACCGTTATTTAAATATAAGGTGCATTTATTGCAAGAAATAAAACCCGCTGATTATCGGAAATGCAATTAAATTAAAACAGTTTACCAGAAATGAAATCAGCATTATTTGAAAATCTGCTTATGAGTGATGAAGCTGATTATGGTTTATCAACGCCAATTGCACCCGATTAGCAGTACAGTATGGTATGGCAATGATACCAAGATGTCATTAGAATACTTAATTTGTCATTAGATTAATCTATAGCAAATTTATTGTGTCTCATAAGAGTTCTACTGATATGAGAAAAGAAGAGATATGCATACAATAACACCAAAAACCACCTAAAAACCTTTCTATACTACCCAAATTGTATTAAAACTATTCATTTATTCTAACAACTAATTACATAGAATTTAGTGTGTCTCACTATTAAAGTTGTGAAGATTTAAATTTATCGGGAAAAAATGGCTTTTAGCCCCACTGTGTGTCGTTTCTGTAACCAACTCAGTTATAAGTTTTTTATTTAGTTTTCAGAAGTGAAAAAGAGGATTTTTATTTTGTTTGCTGGATGAACAAACATAATAAGTTCGAAATGGAGCAATAAAAAATTTTAATAATTTTCTTTTTAAATACTTGTGAACCTGAATAAAATAAAGATAGAATTAATTACATTGGCATTTCTCGATGATTTTATTATTATTAGTTAATCAAAAAAACAAATTATTTTTTGAAAAAATTAAAACAAATTATTATTTGAATAAATTCAAACACCATTATTCATATTAAAATTTACATTTAGCGCCCAAAATGTGTTTTACTATTAAAAAAGAAAAACTTTGAAATATTTCACATCAGGCGATTTTTAAGTATTTTTCGTTTTCATAACAAAACTACTTACAACATAGTAACAACAAAAACTACATCACCAACAACAACTGCAAAAAAACGAAGGCAAGAAAAACTAAGCCAATGCAAAAGTTTGTCTTGTAAACGAGTGCAAACTAACAAATTGAAAATACTTTTGCGTATAAAAAAAATAGACGATGATGAAGAAAATTGTGGAATAGTAAAGGAAAAGCTGCAACAAAAACAAAAAATACAAAAAACAAAATATCACGGTCTTATAATAACATGAAAACTAACGAACTAATAATAACGGAAAAATATTAAAAGCAAATCAAAAGAATTTTTTGTTCCAACAATAATTTCTGTTACAATCATTGTAAATGTTCAACTAATTACAATTTTTATTTTCCATTTTTTTTTGTAAATATGTAACATGAAAAAAAAACAACTACAGTTAATATCATAAATAAGTAATCAAGAATATGTATTAAATTTTAATTTGCATAAATATAAATTTGATAATTTCTTTATCACACAATTCTAACATTAATCAAATATTTTCATTGAAGCTAATTAACTTCCAGACCACGTGAAACGATTGCTTTGTTTTAATATTTATAAGAAATAACGAAGGCAGAATGACGGCGTCAAATTGGCAATGTTCAAGCTCATTTCTCTAGGTGGTGAACACGTAAATATTTTAAAACATAAATATTAACATTTTGCTAAATAAAAAATATATCTAAATAAATTTCACGAGTGCTAATAATTAAATAGATTATTTTGCCCTTATATACATTTGTATATAAAAACTTGATTTTTTTTTTATAACTACAATATTAAGTTTAAAATGTTTTCCCCTTTTTTCTGCGGGGTTCTCTTATACTTAAATGTTGTTGTTACGCGTTTTTGGATTAGTATATTATGGATGGACAGAAGGATGGTGCGGTAATATATTCTGCATGAACGATTTAAACGACTAGTAGTTATTTATCGCAAAAATGATATAAATTGACTACCAATATAGTGTGATATGACATATGCTATTATTATTATTAGATTATGTCGTCTGTAACACGATGAAATAATCTGTAAAAGACATATTCTACTAATTTAGTTTAGTTATTCAAAGAAGATGTTTTTAGCTTCTGTTTAGATCATAGACGCCTAAACTCTGTGAAAATTCCAACTTAAAGTCAAATTGTATTTATTTTTACTATTCCTAAGCGTCCTTAGTAGACTCGGTAGCTAGAGGTTGTTACATGTAAATAGTGTAAACAAAAGCCGGGAGTGGTCGATAAAGTGGGCGTCTTATGTTATTTTGTTTGGTTTGATTTTAGATTAGTCTGAGAAATACACTGACAAAATTTCAGCTTCGTATATATATTATACTATATTTACAAATGTTGGTAAGGTAATGTAATAAAAAACTAAAATCTATTTAATATAAAAATAAAATAAATAACTTCAAGGTGTTTTTTTTTAATCAAATTTCATTATTTTTACAACTTATTCAACAAATATTTTATATAAATTTATTCAAAATTTTCAATTATAGACGTGATTAGATTTAATAAAAAACTGTTGGAATGTTGATTAATTTTTTAATACCTTCTTAACTAATATTTTTCCCATTATGTTTTTAATTACAGCAATTAATTTTTTTTTTTAATGAACATTACTCTTCTAATAATTTTAGCAAAATCAAATAAACTTTTAAAAAATAACATTAATTTCGTAATTGAAATTTTTTATAACAAAATTAATTTCTTATTTTAATGAATATTTAGCCCTCTATGGAAATTTAATCGATCATGCCTCGTATAAAGTTGTCATTTTAGCATTATCATATGACTTATTAAAAATTAAATGACTAACAGCCAAACCTAAACAAGAGCGTCCCAATCAATAATGGCAAAAACAAGATTACGCATTCCGACTGTAAAAAATTATTTCCTTTTGCGCATTTACGTCATATCAACCTCGAACTTAACGAAAGCAATATATAAACAAGTAAGAATGCTATATTCGGCTGTGCCGAATCTTATATACCCTCCACAACTTGTAGTCTTGCAATAACAATTGTTTATATCACCATTCATCTCATATGAAATACGTATGTACATACATATACAAAACATCCCATTGCAGAATTATAAATTGAGTTTACGTATGAATGTTTCCAAAAAAAAAATTTAAAAAAAAAATTATTAAAAACAACAATAAAAAAAATTTAAACAAAAAAAAATTTTTTAAAAATTTTATAAAAAAAAATAATATAAATAATATAAAAATTAAAAAAAAAAATTTTTTTGCTCAGCCGGGATTCGATGCCACGTTTACTTTAACCAGTATATATGGATGTTGTTGTAATTGTGATAATTTGTTAATAATTTCTACATCAATTTTTTGTACAGCACTGACAACAAATATCCTATGTTTAAAGAAAGTCGCATAAATACATCAAAGCTGGAAAAGTAAGAACTATCACCGGTTTTCCTCAATATGGAGAAGTGCATTTTTTACAACCTACGACTACTACGGTAGGATGTGAATTGAGCAATTGTTTATCTAAAAATATTTGTAAAAATTTACATCCTTAAAATATTTTAATTACTTTTGCCGGCCACTGTGTGAATAAGTTTGAACCAATTTCTCTTAAAAAAAAAAACAAAAACAAAGTTTTGTTACTGTACTAATGCCTTAAAAAGGAAAAAAAAAACTTTGTAGAAAACTGCGCCGCATTACTTGTGTAAAATAGATGGCAACAACAAATATAATTGAGCACAAAAGCAACTAAATATAATGAAAATGAAATTATGGCAATTAAAAAATGTTATTTTGACACATAATTGAAAATAATCAACTAAAGAAAATTTATTGAAAATAATGTATGTATGTTTGTACACACTACTATGTTTTAAATAACGTAAAACTCTTAGAAAATCATGCCACATTTTCAAATGACAATTAATGACATTAAACAAATTTGTTTAAACTTTTACTGCCGTATTCATAAAAGATATTTTAGGTTTATTGAAGGTTTATTTGACAAATTTCTCTACAACATCTGTCAAATAAGCCTTTAAGAAACCTAAAATATTTTGTATGAATACGGCCCTAAGAAAATTGTTTTAAGGATTAAGATATTTCATACGAACAAAGTTTCTTCTAACATAAGTATATCTGGAATGTAAATTTTTTTAACGATATCTGCCAGGGTTATTAAATTATCGACACATTGGACCGGCAAAACAAGTGATACTGACCCTTTTTCAAAATACATACATATTTATAAGTATGTACATACATAAGTACATACATATGTATTAAAAGTGGAGCGATTTAAGCAACTGATGGGCTAAAGGTTTATTTTGAGCATGTTCTCAATACACCCGCTCCTTGAAAAAACCCCCAAAGAAAGTAGTCGGTTGCTGACAAATTTGCCGAGCCACGTAGTTACAAATTTCTAGAAACTATTCGATCACTTAAATCTTTACTATAAAGTGCCATTATGTCTCGGGCAGTATGGGCAGTAGCTCCATCCTACTGAAACTACATTTTAGATCTATTTTAAAGAGCAGTACGACAACAATATTCTATCATAAACTCATACTGCCATCCATTTATGGTTACAACACTCCATTTTCATTTTCATTTTCCAAGAAGTAAGGCCTAATGATATTTTAAGATGTAATGCCATACCTAATGTACACATCTTGGAATTTTATTTTCATTTATGACCACTTTTTGAAATTTATTTGCAAAAATTATACCGATGATCTGCGAATTTTTACTCTAGCACCAAATTTTTTTTAAATGCGGTAAAGTGACGTACGAGCCATTTCAAGTTGAATCGAACACCCTTTGGTAGATGTTTATGGTATATCGTTAACACGTTCAATATTTTCAAATTAAACGTTTTCTACCGGTTCGTGACATATCTTTTACGATGCCATGTAGGTGGTGACCATGAACTAAGAAACGAATTTTGTTTTTAGAGGGTGAAATGCTGACGTTAAAATGTCGATGATATGATGTTTTATTTAAATAATAAAATTTAAATATAATAAAATAATAAAATTGTATTATCGTGGTTCTGTGTTCAGTTATGAAAAAAAAACAAATATATAAACAAAATAAATAAGTGAAAAGGTTGTTAAATTATAAATATATAAATTATAAATTATATTATATAAAAACAAATTTTTAAAGAAAGAAATCTTTTATTTTCCAAACTTGTTTAAAAATCGTATTAACGGCAAAGCTTCAATAAAGACCAACACATTCTAGGCGCACAATTACGGCGAACGACAAATTCTTCGCCGCGAATATTCGTCGTCAAATATAAAACACATTTGTGTTTATGAGAATGCGTACAAATTTGGCGTCGGTTGAAACTCTGCAATAAATTTATTTCTATTTCTTACGCCGGCGAACGACGAACAAATTGGTACAAGGTGACCATTTTTATAATATTTGGTTTTACTTTCCAACTTTTTTAAAATATTAAGTTATATTGTACTCAAATAATTATTTTATTTTTTTTTAACATTTAAAATAAATATGAAAAGTTAACTACAAGATTTGTTTTTATTTGTGTTTTCAAAAATGTTTGAGTTTTTTAACAAAATTTTTTTTAATATGGTCACACTATTAGCTTTTTATTATTGTTTAGTGCACGTACCCATCCAATTCTTTGAAAACGTTTACTTATACGTAAAAAGTTTCTATCATGACAAAAATTATATTAATTATTTTGTTGTGTTTTACAAAAATTTAAATTCATTGATTATTTTTGTTCTTTCTTTGCACAAACACTAAGCAACCTTATCAACTATAATAGATGTAACTGTTTCTTCGTTATTGTGCTTTATTCGGCGAATTTAAACATCGAAATTTTACTGACATATTCGCAATTATGCGTCTAGCATTAAGCATTAAAACCCTTTTTTAATTAAGGGGAAAAAAATTATTTAAATTTTGGTATGAATTCTTATTATGAATTTAAAAAAAATTAAAAATCAATTTTATCACAATTTGTATATTCTAAACAAATTTAAATGTATATATACATATATTTGTATATGAAAATATGAGATGTAATTTTTTAACATTTTCTTTTCCTCGAAAGTTTTACTCTCATCAAAACGTTTTTGTCAAGCTTGTACTTTGCAGTGATTTGCAGCTGTCAGTAAAAAAACCTACTTCAATTTTTAAATAAACTTAAAAAAATTCCGGATGCAAATGAGAAACGGAAAATGGCACACATACGCACACAAATCACAATGTTAAAAAATAGTTGTCAATATCAATTTGCATAAAAACAAAAAATACAAAACTCTCATATGACAACAATAACTGCAACAAAATAAAGTAAAAAAGTAAACAAAATATGTACTTTAAAAAGATAAACGTGTTTTTCTTTAAACGTATTTTTAAATAAAAAAATATGAACGATTTTTTTTACTGCACCGAACCTTAATGCGCTACAATAACAAATAAACTAGATGATTTTCGTCTATGATTCGGTTTTATATGAGCCTGTGATTATTCGAAATTTTGGTGTTCTACATTTCACATATTTATACCCTTCACCTGTGGTGCACAAGGGTATATATAGCTTTGTCATTCCGTTTGTAATTTCTACAATTTTCATTTCCGACCCCATAAAGTATATATTTTCTGAAAGCTTATGAATAGAGGAGTCGATTAAGCCCTGACCGTCTGTCCGTCTGTCCGTCTATCCGTCTGTCCGTCTGCCCGTCTGTCCGTGTGTTGGTTGAAATCAACTTTTAGAAGCAACTATATGTTCCTCAGATCTGTATATGGTATCAATCTCTTGGAAATATCCAGGAATGAATCGCTATTGAAATTCAGCACAATCGCCCCATAACTTTCTGAGATATGAGCAAAAAACCACGACCACCTCGTTTTTTTTCACAATTACAACAACAACATACATACATAGATACATGTAAAAAACATGCCAAACAAAAAAAAAATTACAAAAAAAAAATATTAAAAATAAGAAAAAAATAATAAAAAAAAACTACAAAAAAAAAATGTTCAAAAAATTTAAAAAAAATATAAAAAAAAATAATAAAATATAAAAAAAAATAATAAAATATAAATAATATATTAAATAAAATAAAATTTTTTTGGCTCAGCTGGGATTCGATGCCACATTTATTCTAACGTGTACGTATGCACGTATTTTATATGGGATGAATGGTGATACAAACAATTGTTATTGCATGACTACACGTTGTGAAGGGTATATAAGATTCGGCACGGCCGAATATAGCACTGTTACTTGTTTTTATTTTTTTCGAAATTATGTTCGAAAGTTGCAGAAAAATAAACCTTTCTTAAAAATTTCAAATATGTATATAAGAATTTTTAATTAATTTATAATGACATCAGCATTTTTACAGAGATATGCATAGAAAATATTTACTTCAGCTGTCTTTACACCATTTGATTTACCATCCAAGTTGAGGTATTAAACATTAGTTTAAAGTTTTTCTTGTATTAAAATTTAAATTTATTAGATTTAACTAAAATATACTTGTGGGAAGCCAATCTGAATTAAGAAAATTAAAGATTATATGTCTGAACGTGAATCAGTTGTTAAACTCAGATGAGAACTCAGATAGTGTAAAGACAGCTTTAGTGTAGTACCATGTAATTGTCTTTTTAACATACATTAATTTATAGTCGTCATATTACATTAAACAAATTTTACTGTTAAATTTCTATGTTGTATTTTTTATATTAATGCATTCTGAATTTTAATTCAATATATTAAAAATAATATTTAATTGATTTTTCTTGTAATGCAAGTGGGTATACAATATTTTTGGCTTTTTCATTTGCTGTAAAAATGAACAAATTTTTTGGTGTTCCAACTCTGGAGCATGCGACGTACAGCTGGCTATGTGAAAAGCACGGATTTTCCAAATTCAATCCAGTAACACGCAAAGAATGTCCTTGTGCTTTGTTGATTGTAAAAGCGACACTGTAGTCGCTTGAAGTTGAAAGGCAAATCGGTGCGAACCATTGGAATGCGTGGAAATAGCTGAAAATAAGAACTTATTTTTAATTATTTTCTAATTGCGAAATTATGAATGAATAAGAGAGCGTTTAGCATCAAATCTAAAATAAAGGATAAGATACGATGTGGTCATTACACCTATGTACAAGACGTAGCATTCTTACTTATTAAATCCTTTAAAAAGAAAACATAAAATTTTCATTCAATAATGAATTTCTATTTTATAAACATTTTGCTCGCAAATTATGGAAATGGATTGTAGGACAGCAAAAATTTTACTGAATAAAATATTGCGGATTCAGAATACATAACAAACCTTATAGTTTAAATTAATTTTGTAAAATCAAAAAATTGCTATCAATAGTTTTTTCTAAAACTATTTTTGTTAATCGTTTAATTTTATTTTTTTAACCCTTAATTGCTTCAAGCTTCTTGACCGATTTAGCAGATTTTAAATAACAAATTGCATCCCTTAACTGTATTTTTTTTTATATCGGGTAAATAGTTTGAGTGTTAATATTCTCCCCACAAGCAGACGGGCGTAGCTTAAACGATTAGGAAATGGTAACAGTCAAAAATATATTGGCTTTGTTGGGCTTTAGATGAATATTTGTTTATGTTGTATACGGAATAAAATGTTGTTATTTACACATTAATGGCAGAAAGTATTAAAATAAAAAATACAGTCAAAAAGCTAAATGTTATCCATCAAAATCAAGTTTTTGTATGTGCATTTAAATATGCATATGTATGTATGTAAAGTGTGTTTCAGAATAAAATGATCGCCCACAGAATAATTTTTAAGTTACAAGTATATTTATTAAAAAATTTTTTTAGAATATTTCTATATATTAAATTTGTTATGAAGTGCTGTAGATATAAGCCATTTGATTTAATTCTTTTAAACTGAAAATTATTAGTAGTTTTTTGCTAGCACTTCTTTATACATTCTTTAATCTCACATACACAAACAAAAAAACACAGGTATTAATGAGAAACAAACATTATCAAATTGGAAAATATCAAAACCAAACTATAATCTGAAATTATAAACATTCAAGCATTTGTATTTATTATTTAATTATATTCATTGCGAAATTGTTGGCAATATGAATTGTCATACTGTACTTTAAGTAACACATAACTTTATGCGGTTGTATTGTACATATTTATGTATGTGTGTAACTGCAGTATTGATAACTGTCTGACTGACTTCATTTACATTTTAGACACAGTTTTACTTACATGTCATATATTTCCATGGCCCCTACTCTTCATGTAGTCATTTCCCATTAAAAGAAAGAGACGAATAAAATTTTTTTGAATAAAATTATGGATACAAATGATAAAAAAAACAAATTGAAGCAAAATCAACAAACTTGTCTGTATGTGACATGTCGCAAAAAAAACGCACAAAAATTTTGCAATTTTTTTTTATTAAAGACAATTTTATTGCTGCAAATTGTTTTTGTATTAACTTTTATTTATAGATGAAGAGATATTTGCTTAGTTTTTTAAAGCAAAAGTGAAAAGTAAATTTTTATAGAATTTTGTTTATTTAATAGACGACAATATTCGATAAAAGCCTTATTAAAGAGAGATCGATAAACACAACGTTTTAATTAATTTTTTGACATTTTTGCTTAGAAGTGATAGGCCATGTATGTATATATATATATATGTATGTATGTATATATATATGTATGTATGTATGTATGTATGTAAGTATGTTTGTATGCATGTATGTATGTGTGCCACTTTTTACAGAGATGTGGCTGTATCTCAGCGATAATCTGTTGGATCTCCGTTATCATGTCTATGTAACGAATGCCGTTTGCAGCACATCGACGGAAAAGGCATTCAATTACCTTTCCAATGATATGCCATTTATCTTGATCGGACTTTTCGGTTGGGCTCCACAAGGGTTTGAGTGGGACCATACACCGAAAAACACAAAAGTACCGTTATCTAAAAAACGGTACTTAGAAAAAAAAATTACAGCGTTTTTCGTGTTCAGGAGGTCCCAATTAACTTATCTAGGCATGTAGCTTTCTTGGTATTTTCCAAATTAAAAATTTGTAAAGCAGTGTAATTTATTAGTGCTGATTATATATTTATATTCCGAAGCAAAATTCTACTATCACAACTAAACTATGCGATTAGCAACAACTGGGGTACTCACAACCGATACTGTTTTCTCTGTGTAGTTGATATGCTTTTTTTAATTTGTGACAATCTAGCATTTAAACATAAATTTTGTATTCCATTATTTCTAAACTTATTTCATCAGTTGGAAATATTGCATTAAAACGTATTTAAATTAACACTTAAATATGCATCTCAAACACATAAAAAAAGTTATATTTTACACTTGAATATTTTATTTTAAATAAAATTTTATGAAATTAAATATTTTGTGGATTTTTTTTTTTTGGTAACAATCATAAAAATAGCAAATTTGCTTCATATTTTTTCAAAGAACTATTTAAATAATTCTAACATAAATCACAACTTGAATTGTTAAACTTTTATGATATATTTGATATTGCAACAATTTTTTGCCATGCAAATGAAAAAAGAAACAAAATAAAGAAAGACCAAAAAAAATTAAACAAATCTGAATACACTATATATTTTTAAATATTAATATAAAAAAAGTAAATAAAAATTTCCATTATTATTTTATTACAAGCAAATTCTAAATAAAATGAATTGAATTAGTTAAAAAATTCATTTAAAGCACTTTCTGTTCACGTATATTTATATCATAGTAAAAACGAAAAGATAATGTCTATGTCTATGGATCTTGGTATTTTCTTAAATGCAAAATTAAACTTCATACAACACATTACGTAGCTGTTAATAAGGTTCGTGGAATCTTTGCTTTCATCAAAAGATGGGCAAAAGAATTTAAAGACCCTTTCATCACCAAAAGATTGTTTACGTCACTTGTAAGACCGATTTTAGAATATCGGTCAATTGTATGGAATACCAACTATAACGTTCATATTGATCTTATTAAATCTGTCCAGAAACAGCTTAAAGAAAAATTTCCCCAGCCACCATAGTTCTTTGATCAAATACTATCCTGCACAAATCGATCTAAAGACTTTCTGAGCCCACTATTCCATAAACTGTATTGAAGAACGGCTCAAGATTATATGGGATTTGCAGATGAAATATTTTTCAGTCTCCACAAGGCCGCTCCTGTTCCATTCAATAAAAGAAATATGCCTACCTAAAATTGGAACAATTAGACAATATTTAGAGGTCGCAAAAAATTTTTATTTTTTTTTATTTTTATTTTTGTATATTAATTCATTTCTGTAAGTGAACGTATATTTTGGCAGTGTATTTATTTAGCTCCGTTATTGTATATAGTTGCTCTACTCTTCCTTACAACGTTTACTTGCTTTAGTTTTAAAAAACGAATATAAACATCATTTTTATACATATTTAATATGTATATTAGGGATACAACTTTTTTACAAAATGGTCTTATCCATACCATTAACGCATAAAAAAACAATAAGAACTGCATCTTTAGATTTTCGATATCGTTAAAAAAGGTTCCGCGTCAAATGCAATTAGATTTGGGATCAGTAAGGTCTAAAAAAAAAGTTAATTTCACTTAACAAAGATAGTTTTTACATTGTGATTTTGTTTATAATCATATAATTATGTACATTAAGAATGTAAATTGTTAAATATTTATAAAATAAAAAATTTTGAAAAAATAAAAAATAAATCTTAAAGGGCTTTCAGAAATCGGCTTCGACGCGGAACGTTTTTGTTCCGAAATGACCTGAGGAAACATTTTTCGGTTTCAGCACAACATCGGCTACAGCGTGGTGATAGGGCCTTATTTTTATTGTACCTCTAATGTATATATTTGTACTATGCTGAAATGAAATAAAATTCGGGAAATCCCCTTCAAATTTAATTTAGAGCTCACAAAATTATTGAAAAAATTACCAAAAAAGAATTCTTTAAACGTAAAAGTATTTCTATTTTATAATTATTGCTACAGGCAATAAGTCTTTTGTATTTTAATAATGATTTAAGGTGTAAGTAGTGCCAAAAATATTGCTTTTGAAGACGAATTTTTTTTTGAGATATGTACATATGTAAGTAATGACTTTTTTAAATGGTTATTAATTTGTGAAAAGCTCTCAAAGATTGAAGCTTATAGGAAATCCAATAGAAAAATTTTTCACAGCAAGGCTTTCATCAAAAATGGATGTATCTAGAATGGTTAATTTTCATCATTTTAAAAACAGAGCTCTAAAAACGTTGGTATTAAGAAATCCTGCATTAAAGAGCTACATATGATGATTTCATAGAGACAGATTCTGATTTTTCTTCGAATGATGAATTCAATGGTCATGAATGCAAAGAAAATAAGTTGATGAATACAGCATTTAAAATAAATAATTACAAATACAGCATTTAAAATAAATAAATTTGAAAACAAATGAAAAAAATAGAACAAAAGTGCTCTCAGTGAAAGTATGTTAAATCAATTTTTTAAATCTTTTCTATTCTCAATTTGCGCTAATTTGGGGCTCCATTTTCGTTTTATAAAAGTTATAAAATAAAGTTTTTAAACAGTAAAAACTCTTCATTTTACAGTTTCACTGAACGATAATTAAGCCCTTGGTGTTACTTTCTGTAGTCAATGCCATAACATCATCTCTACACGTGAAGAAAAACTATGGTCACATTATGATCACAACGGTCATATTTTTTTATCTATAATAATGTTTGGTTCTCAAAAACAAGAAAAAATTATTTTTCTTGTTTCATTTTATCATATATTTTGACAAGATATTTAAGCGTTTGTTTCAATTTCATCTTTAATGTTTACTTTTCTTATAAATTTCGATATGGTTGTCGTTTAAAAATAGTATGATTTAAAAAAATTATTATGACAAAAATAACATGATATTCATAAACATTTAAAATTTGAAACAATAATTCAATAATAACAGTATGATTACAAACCAATCAATCTACGATTTTTTAAAACATTACTTTGAATTAAACTGTACTTCTTCTTGCTAAAAAAATTCTTATTTTTTTTAAAGTTTGAGATGTCAAAAAAATACACAAGAATTTGGTTAAAATTAAAGAAATTTAAAAATGAACAAGAAAATGTAAAAAAATATTGGTATAAGAATTATAATTTAAAAGGTAAATGAATGAGTATAACTAATTAAAAGTGAAAGACAATAATTTCCCGTATAATTAAAGCAAAGATTGTCGATTTCAACTCTAGCCTTATAAGGGTTGTTAAATTTGAAGGGCTGATGTTAAATGTGAACCACACCTAAACGTCAAGTTTGTTTTCTGCATTTCATTGGATATTTACCAATTTCAGACTAACTCAATTTGAAGCATGGAAAGATACACAATCGAGCAACGCGTTAAAGTTATTCAAGTTTATTATGAAAAATGTCGTTCAAATCATAATACATTTCGTGCACTTCGTAATTATTTCCGTCCAAATTCGTCCACAATTGAGAGAATTGTGAAGAATACTTTAATTTCAGCAAAACAGGCCTATAGGAAATGTGAAAACATCTGTGAATGTCTTCTTAGTTCGTTGAACAAAAAAACATTGCTGTTTTTCGCAATAGTGTAGCAAAAGAGTAATCAACCTCGACTCATCATCATACATAATTGAACCATACAAATATTATCATAATAAAAAGGAATCACAATAATTTCCTAAATAATTTGTGTTTTATTCAAAATCAACATCGGCCCTTAAAATTTAACCACCCTTTACATAAAAAAAAAGTTATTGAATTTGTAAACCTTATTGGCTTTTGGCCCACACTGTAGTATAAAATTCCTTTCGACTGAAACATTTGCTTTTATATTGTATAATCGATCTGAATATCAAATAAACAGTTTAAATGTATTGCTTTTCGATGTTATAACACAAAATTATGTAGCGTTTTAAATAAAGATTTTTTTTTTTTGTATTTTACGATAATTTTCTCAATCAAGATTAACTTTGTTTATGTGTACAATTAAACTAATCACAGGCACTAATTTTCCATGAAATCAAGCTAAAAATTCGCTTTAAATTACGAACCTTTGTCAGGGTTGCCAGTTTTCTAATTTTATTTTGCATGTATCAAACATAAAAGTTGAGATTATTTAAAAATGTTTTAATCTGCATAAAGATTGTTAAAATGTATTCCTTTGGTTCTTGTGTTATTGGGTGCTTATGCCAGATCATCAGTAAACCTTTTACCCATATTTTTGAATTTTTGGGTTAAGTGCGGTAAAATGAAAATAAACAAGAATTACTCTCTGAAAACACAAACAGGTAGAAAAGTTTTAAATATTTTAAAGGTTTTATTAGTATTTTACATATTATGTTTTCATAATATATAACAATTTCTAAAAGTACAACACAAATAACAATTTATTTATGTAGATTCCAAAAAACTTTTAACAGATTATTTGACAATTTTCCCAATCCGCGCAAAAAAAACTTATCTGAGCTGTTTTAGGCAAGACGAAAAAGCATACTTCTCTTTCAAAATCACTCTAATTTACACAGTCATAAAATACGGAAACGCTTTTCGGTAGGATTGATATCCCGCAGGATCCCAATGTGGAGTACGAGAACAGACTTAATATTGAAAAATTATTTGCTGAATAATCTAGTAAATTATTTAATTGCGAACGTTTTTTTCATAACAAAATTTTTTTCCCCAAAGAAAATATATTTAAAAATTGTTCATACACATTGTTATAACTAAAGCAATTATAAACAGAAAGAATTTATGAATATTTTTACAATTAACAAGTAGTTAAACAAAGATGTGTATCACTAGTTAGATGTTAGATGTAAAATATTTAATTTCTTGGTTGTATAACCTTAAAATCTTATTATTATTAGTAGGTTTTAGCAAAGGTCAATATTGCTTTTTGATTATGCGTGGAGAGCATGGAGAGGCAGTCAATTACGTTACCTCTAAGCAAGTTCTGGGCAGAGAAAAAGTAAATGTCTTCCTCATAATCATCACAGAAATGACAGCAGTCGATAGAGTTCGTCTGTCATTTCGCAGTGATCTTTCCGGGATGGTGATCTCAACTGAAGTTGTTAAATTGAAGAACGATGACTGATACTTTGTTTGTTAGTAATGCCCCACTTAGTAGCATTTTCATTTAGGCCTTTTTTTTCAGCACAATGAGTATGTAGTAAAATATAGTAAATTCAGCTTTTTTTAGTCCTTTAATTAAAAAATTTGTACCCAAAGCTATCTTTATAAATTATATTAAGAAAATGTTAAACCACTTAACAGTTTTGCTTCTTAAGCATTTTATTTAAATAAAGACTTAGTAAATAGTTAAGAAAATTAATTCTATGGGTACTTTATAATTCATTACATTTTAGCTAAAACATTTATATCAATAAGTATTTTCGGATTTGTCGACTCCAAAAATACGGCAGCACTTATCTAATTAATACTTTATTAATTTTTTTTAGATATTTTGTATAATATTTTGTTTTCTACATCTGTATATAAAGAGTTTTGAGAGTAAATTTGCAAAAATCTATTCAACAATTTTTGAGATTTTAAATAAAACTTACACTACGAACCTACTAAATACAAAGTAGTGATAAAGTATTAATATGTGCGTGTTCAGAGTTTATAAAATAAATATGAAAGCTTTCAGAGAGTCTATTTAATTTATTTCATACTTGCACTGTATTTGCAAGTAGAAAAATACCAAGAAAAATTGTAAATCATCTTAAGAATTTTTTTTTTGCAATTTGTAATTTTTTGAAGAGGCATTTTGCACTAATTTATCACACAGGGGGTGCGTAAAACATGACTGCATGAAATAATGACTTGAGTATGATTTGTTTGTTTTTAACATCTAGGCTTAAGATACGATTTATAAATGAACAGATTATGTGGATTAAAACATTAATTTTACTTAAAACATATAGAATTTGATCTTTAAGTTATATTTTTTTGGTCTAATATCTCACCTAGATATTTAACTTTTTGTTTAAATTAAATAATTTAAATAAATAAATAAATAAATAAAATAAATCAAAAGATTATTGACACTAATACCAACTTGTGGGATATAATACGGTTTCCGCCTCGTATTAAAATAAATTGTTTAAGTTTTGTTGATATTTCAATTGCGGCACCTGTAGTTCAGTTAAAACGTCATTGGGACATTCCGAGCACAGAAAGGCCGTATCGTCTGCAAAAATTGATACTGAGCAGTAGTCGAGTTGAGAAAGGTCGATTGCATATAAGTTTGTTGAGTATTAGAGACACGCAAGAGCCCTGTGGGCAACCTGCAGAAATAAAAATCCGAAAGTAAAGAAAATTATGCATTGTTTTTGACCAAGTAAAAGGGAGAGTTTTTTTTTTAATCAGTACAAAAATTACCTTTTTCGAGAATTTTGCTGATAGAAAGGCAAAAGGCTAATGAGTTGAAATGACGAAGGACAGTCGGTTGGTTTGCTTGGTTTTTATATTGGAATAACCTTCGAATCTTAACACGTGTCTAATACTTTTATTTTTTATAAAAGACATTTAATATTTATTTCTATTCTTTATCTTCTTTAATTTTATTGTTTATAAAATAAATTTTCGTCTGTTGTACATAAAATTTATTTCTGACGAAAAGTCAAAAAACAGCTGTTTTCACTAATCTATTTGCCTTTAAGCAGATATAAACAGCCAATTTTGCTCAAGGTTTTTATGCAACTGAAACAAAGTGAAGCAAAGTTCGAATACATTCATTTTGTTGCGCAGTTTTATATCAATTTGCACATTTTTCACTTCTATCCTTTGTGAATACTGCAATTACATGTTTACGATTAGATGCATACGTATGTATGTCAGAAATTTAATTATTTTGTGCTGTCTATCATTTTTAACATCAGTCAATTAAGCGATGCCCATCCGTTCGTGTTTTGGTTGAAATCAGTTTTTTTTACCACAAAAATTTTATAATTTATAATAATACACACATTTGTTAGTATTTTCAAATACGATACACCTCTTGGATTTATTCTTGAAAAAAATATTTAGAAAAAGCACAATCGTCCTAAAACGTGTTGAGATATAAACAAAGAAACAAAGCTTTTTATTGTTATTTATATTATAAGTAGTCTCGACGATTATATCAGATATATGGTTATAAATTGGTTTGAAACTAACTGAAATATAAACGCCGAAATACAACCCTTTTTCAGCTTCTAGACAATCGAAAGGTTTGGTGAAGATATTAACTGAAAGGGCTTGACTTGCATAATTTAAATCACTACTGTTAAATGACGTTCTTAAATATTAATATCATAAAAAAAGGTTCGTTGAAATCTAAAAAGGAGCTTTAAATAGAATGGGTCAAATACAGTTATTACGGACTTGGAAAAGATGCCAACGCCATAATATTAGTTTAAAGGGTTTGACCATTAGAATATACATAGTAAGCTATGAAAAAGTTTTAAATTCTGAATGTCGTCGAAAGCAAAATTTTATATAATTTATTTTTTAACCAAACAAATATGTGTATCAACTGAAAGGGCTCGACTATTAGAAGAATTTACTTATGTATGTAAAAAATTCCAAATCAAAGTTGGAGTCAAACATAATAAAGCTAAATGACGTATAACGTTAAATCATAAATTTAGGATCAGTATACATATGTTTTTGATAGTGAATCAGCATGGCCGAAAATAGCACTCTTGTTGTTCCTGTATTTCAGCAGAAAAACATTTGTCATTTATTGTCGTCGCTTCGTTTTTTTTTTTTTGTTTTTGCTAGACTAGTAGATTTGTAGTACCCATTCTATATATTGTCCAAATTGGTTTTTAAGGTCAATGTGAATTACAAAATTGATAAAAAAAAACAACTTTAAAAAGTAAATATGTCCTTATTTACCTTGTATTAATTTTTATATCGGTCAGGACACGTCTGTAAAATATTTTTTTAATTCGAATGAAGTTAATAAAAAACAAAAATAATTCCAATAGCGCTAACTGACTTTATAATACCGGTCGCAAGAACTAATTGTTTTTCTATTCCAAGGTATTTGCTAGTCAACTTTGATGCATTAATGAATTAAGTTCTCAGCCTATATTTCGTTTAATATTAAAAAATGTAATTAGCTTCACTATAATTTCAGCATAAATAAAAATGTTAATGTTTTTAGAAAAAAAGAAGAATTTCTTGTTTTAACAGAACTGGCAACCCTTGAAAAGGTAATAAAGTCTCTATAAAATTAAGTGAACTTACTTTCTAACTAAATTCGTTTAAGGTAATTATACCTTCACTATTCTTTTTTTTGTTTTTTGTTTTTTTATTTCCTCTGTTAGAAAAATAATTTCCAAATAAGTCTAATATTATCTCTACAGACTATTATGTTAATCTAGCATAGAAGTAGGAAGCATATAAAAATAGGAAACAAAATAAGGAAGCAAGAATAAAACAGAATTAAAATACGTCCTTTATTTTCGAATAATATAAATTTGAAATTTAATTTTTCACTCAACTTAACCTTTAGCCAGGCATTACAATGCAATGCAATTTCTTAGTGAAATTACATTTGTTTCTATTATTTTCTTTTAAATAATGGAAAAATATAACAAAACATTTCTGTTTGAACCAAAAAATAAACAAAGTAAGTGCAAAATAGGTGGTGCGTGTACAATAAAGGAGGCATAGGTCACGGTAATTTCAATACGAGTAATGTGTTTCAATGTGTTTACATTATTGTCGCTGCACCAAAACCACCAATTCCTGGATTTTTAGAATGGTGACCCTTTATACTCATATACCAATAAAATCGTGTGGGGGTTATTCATTGTGTCATTCCGTTTGTAGCACAATAAAATATTAGTTTTAGATCCTTTAAAGTATATACCTTCTGAGTCCTGGTTTCATTTTAGGACAATCTAGCTATGTCCGTCCGTCTGTCTGTCATCTGTTTAAGGTACGTAGAGTTTGAAAAGCAGAAGCTAGAAAAATGTAATTTAGACAAAATATTTCTAATGAATAAAAAATGTCCCATATTGAAAATAAGATAATTCGTTCTATTAGGAAGCGAGTTATAGCCTTCGTAGAGTTAAAAAATTTCGCAAGCATATTTCTTGAATAATAAAATGTTTTCTAAAGATTTGTTAAAATCCGTATCTAACGAAAGGAGTTATAGATCAAAATGTACGAAACTTTTAGCACACTTAAAATTTAAAACATCTTAAAATCAATTAGATGTACGATATTAAAATTTCTTAAATAAAAGGAATCAATATCATCGTAATAATGGAAATTAAGGTGACACCACCTCTTTAATGCCAACCTCTCATTTAACCTTGTTTGAATAAAGATTTGTATATTGCAATAGCTAAGCTGAATGCATTAGCAGAAGTATGACATTTCTATTTTAGCACCGACTTATAACACCTCTAACACAAATTTTATTAAAGTACTAGAAAATAATCATATACGCCCACCCATCCCATATAATTCTTTATCTTCAAATATTTTCATCAGCAAAAAATAATTATGAAAGGCTTATTTTACCACGCACATTTCACATAATTTATAAAATTTAAAATCCTTTAAAACTGACAGAATTAAATTATGATAAACATTCGCAAGCCCCCCTGGTCAATGTCAGCAGTAAATTAAGGTTACACACCCTCTTTACCGCCCACCTTCCATATAATGCTTTATCTTAAATTTATAAAGTTTTATTTGAGCAAAGATTTTACATAAATATAAAACTTTGTTAAAATTTCTAAGTTTGGTTTATCAGTAGAAATTATTTTGACACGCCTACTTCACACAGAAGCTGCATTCCCTTATGTATATACATATGTTTTTTATATTGTCTGATTTAAATTTAAGAGAGATTTTTACAGCGGATGCTGCTGCGACATGGTTGGGTGGGCAAAACGGGAGTAAACACCTGACTCTCGTGAATTCTTCGTGTGGTGGAGTTTGTGTAGTTTTTGATGTAGTAAGTAGTTTTTGTTTTGTTTTTCAGTTTGTTTTATAAGCGGATGCGTGGCCAGTGAGAGGGTTGGAACCTGCCTGAGCTATCGCCACGAACAAGCTAGTCGGAAACCTTATTATGCGACTCCATGTTTCCATATGCAACTTTTATTTAATTAATATAAAATATGTATGCACGGCTAGTTTTTCTCCCAGCTACTAAAGCTGTAATTGTTTATACAAATTTAACAGAATTTTTCAAGTTTTACAAATTGAAAGAAATCTATTAACCTTAAACTTTCTACAGGCATTTAAATAGTTATGGCAACAATACAAGTTTGTTATTAAAAAGTGTGATTCGTCATCTTATACAGACAATGACTAAATGCCTAAACGTGAGAATGAAAAAAAAAGACAGAAAAATTGCAAAAGTAAATGAAATATTTGCTTGCGGCGATAAATTAATAACTGCTATTTGTTTTTTAAAGATTATTTCATGTAAATATATCCTAAGGCTACGCCGTAGATGGTTCATCCATGAGCTCCAACTTCTTTCAACATTGTACCCGTGCACGAGAGGCTTAACGTATCATCATCATCCAAAACGTTTAATTAATTAATGTATAATACAAGGCTAATTCTGCAATAGATTTATTTTTATTTCTTACGTACACAGAAATAAAAATGAACTTCTAAATCCAAGAATTAAATTCCTACTTTAATCCAAAATCATGCATAAAAATTCAAGTACGATTTATTTCTGGTTTTCTTAAAACAAGTACAAAACGGGATTGTTTTACAAAATCAAGTATTAACACTATAAAAAACTATAAAATAAGAATTAACTTTTTAAATAAAGACATATTTCTCTCACATTAAAAACAACTTTAAGACAGTTGCTTAGATGAACACACTCTATAAAATTTTAAGTATGTTTTTATAATTCTCATTTTGTTTATCATACTTAAGCTAAAAGTAATATTAGGTCTGTCTGCGTACACATATTTTGCATCATTTTATGCAAAATGTTACAAAATCTTGCAAAATGTTGTCTGCGTACTCAAAATCTCTTGCAGCGAGAGAGCAAAGAAGAAAATTTTTTGACAGTTGGAAGCATAGCTGCCAGATTTGACGATTTATCGTCATTTTGACGATTTTACGTGCTAAAATTAAGTGTTGACGATTTGACGATTTATGCTATGTTTTTGACGATTTTCAAGAATTCAAGTTTGCAACATTTTTCATTACTTTTATATCAACCTTAAACTAAATAAAAATAATTTGTAACCGTTTTTTATGTTATTAATAATAGAAGAGAGTGAAAGAGATACATCGATCATTATTTAATGTGTTTGTGTGGGTAATTTTTCCACTTTGTACATTTTTAACATAGTATATACCACATATTATCAACTGATGCCTACAACACAAACAAATATAAATTTGGAAATGCGTTTAAAACAATTTTAGTTTTTCAAGTAAATTTATTTAAATTATTTAAGTGACAAATTAATATGCTTAAATACTTCAAAAAAATGACAAGTTCTTTTAAATTATACATTAAAACCTTAAAAATCAAACATAATACTTTCAATATAAAACCAAGATGATGAAAATTCTAGCAGCTCTTCCTCTGTAAGTAGAAATTTCATCCATTTTTTATACAAAACTTTGTAATAGCTAAAATGAAATTTTAATGGTGTTCTTCACAGGTAACGAACAAAAAGAGGAAAATTAAGGAAAACTGGTTTGCAGATTCAGAAATAAGTTTTTGGGCTAAAAAGCGAAACGATGTAGTTTATTTTGGCGTTGTGCTCGTCTTACGCTCGTCTTACGCTTGCCTAAAGCTACCTTAATCGGTAGAAACTTTAGAAAGAAATGATTATAATTATTTGTCAATTAGTCTGAATTAGATGCAGCCAATTCATTATTTATTATTTTTTGTATTTATATACATATTAATATTTATTTTTCGAAATTAATTCTAAATTGTATTATATTTATTGTCATGTTGTTAACTTAAAAGGGTCTAATAAAACCATTGATCTCTCTGGATTTAAAAAGTTTGTTATGTTATGCATTAAATAAAAAATGTTTTGTTCTGAAAAATGCGTTTTTTTATTTTGACGTTTTTATGACGATTTGAGTAAACTATTTGACGATTTTGACGATTTTTTCCCCCAAATTAGACGATTTTGCCCCTATTTTATCTGGCAGCTATGGTTGGAAGTTGAGAACTTGCAAAATGTTGTTTGAGAAATTTTTTCTTGGAAGATTTTGCAACTAGTTTGAACAGCTGTTTTTATTTACTAATTATGAAAAAATTTTTGTGAAACGAAAATAAAAATTGAAATTTAACAATGGCAGAGGTAAGTAGTTAGAATTGTGCTGATTTTTAACGTTTATAAAATATTATAATAAAAAATATTTTACTTCATGCTAGAAATGTCCAAATATACAGTGTGACCGTAATGTAAGTGGATTGGAGATGGCAGAACCGATAAAATTAGCATTTTTTAATTTACCGCGAGAATTCACTTTCGCGTACACATATGCTAAAACTCTTTTGCTTTGTAATTTCGATTGTTTACACTCCGATCAGCTGTTTTCTTTCAAAATTTTACTGGATACTGTCTGCGTACTTTTTGATATATTTTTAGCCGCCAGAGTAAAATTGGTCTTACTCTCCCAAAAAAATTTACTGAGTATTTGCTACTAGAAAAGTACGCAGACAGACCTATTGTATACGACAATAAAATACGTTTCATGCTTTGTCCGTTATATTTATTTTTTAGTTTTAATAAAACGTATCGAAAAAAGTTAAAGGGTAAGTCGTGAAGATATTGTACTATGCAACTATCAAACCAAGTACCGAATTTTTGAAAGAAGTGCATCTTTTGATTAATTCAATCTCATTTATACTTGAATGAATCTTTCTCTAAGCTAACGTCAAGTACGGTTTTGGGCTTTTATCAAGCTAATAATTCTTAAAATCAAACTTTTTTCGGCTTAACGATTCCTAAAATTAAGAAATTTGTATTAGACACATTCGTTCTTAAATCAAGCATTTTGTACATTTTTGTACCGCTATGGATTGAATTAAGTACGGATTACTTGATTTGTGTTTTGAGTGTAAATGAATGACGAACAAATGAGTAAATATGATCATGTTTGGTTCTTGTTATTAAGTGTGTTATATATAAATTTGTCTAACTTCCACTGAAGCATATGGCGCCTTTCACCTGTGGGGCCAAAGGTGTATAAAGTTTTGTTATTTCGCATATAATTTCTACAATATTAGTTTTCGAGCCCATAATTTTTACATTTTCTAAAAGCTTATGAATACGGGATACAATGTCTGGGATTTGGCACTATACGTCTGTCTATGGGTTTGTTAAAATTAACTTTCAGAATATCCTAAATGTCTTACAGATCTGTATGTGTCTCGAAAACTATTGCTAAGAAAGTATTGAGAAATCGTTTAATTCTAACTAAGATCTGAGCGATGTGGGACAAATATAGTATTTACGGCTTTTCCCCCTACAACCTCAACAATACGGGTATCAAATTAAACGTCTTGACTAGTAGATTACAGCTAACTATGTTAAAGACGGCGTTGGAAATAATAAAGGCGAATGACGTATAATATTTAATCTGAAATCTAGGCTAAACTACGATGTGGTTACTGTACCGATGCACATGATGGTGAAGGGTATTATCAGATTCAGCACGTTCGAATACAGTATCCTTGCTAGTCAAGCCGTTAGCTGTTATACAAAACACCACCTCCTTTGCAAGCATTTTTGTACAAGAAAAACGCTTTTACTCTCATAGAAATTATATTGTTTATTTTGATAAGTTTTACAAAAATATGTTATTTTTTTGCGTTATCTTTTTTTTACCAACGAACTGATCATGTTGGACGAAATTTGCTGTTCGTTTTAAATGTGTTTCTAGCATTACTAAGCACTTTTTTATTTGAAACATATAACTTATCTTGTTTTTTAAACTGAATTTATTAAATTTATTAAAAATCAAATAGAAAAAAGTCACCCTATACAGCACTTGTTTGCTGTGAACTCAGCTATTATTTTAAAGTACATACGATGAAAACATTAAGGAAGCTTAGTAGCTTGTAATGATAGAAATTATACAAATTTTAACCAAAATATCAACAGATGACGTATGCCATTAAAAATTTTTCTATTTAAATTCCTATTTAGTATGAACTTACTATATATACCTCATAAAACTCCTCACCCTGACCAATAGTTAATATAATCAAAACAAAACAAGTAAGAGCAAGGCTGTGCCGAATCTTTTATACCCACCACCAGTCTTCCGTTCTTTTATAGCTAGGGTTTTTTTCCCGAAAGTTTTTGTTTCCCGGGAATGTGAGATTTATTTTGTAATATCCCGGGATCCCGCAGCAAAACAAATAAAAAATAAATTTGTTTTTAACTAAAAAAAAAACTTTTTATTAAAAAGCATAAAATAGTTTATAATGTAAAAGAAACACTTCAAAACTATAAAACTCAATAAAGAAACTTAAATTTAAAATATAAATTGAGTAAAAATATTTTTTATTGAAAATTCTCTAGATACGAGATCAAATATGAGCACAAAAAAACAAAAATACAGGTACTTCAGCTATGAGATCAAAAATAAAATCATTAGAATTCAATTTCAATATAAACATCTGCTTTCGAGTCGTAGCCACTTTTTTTATTTCCCGGTATCCCGAAAAATAATCCCGGGAAATCGGGAAAATTAAATAACTCAAATTGCCGGAAAATAACCCAATTTAAAGCACAAAATGTATTTGTTTGTTATTAACAGTAATCGCTATGCAATAATCTCTTTATACTAAAATATGTATCAATTTCTTTGTATAACTTCGATATGCTAGTAAAATGTTTTCGTAAATTTAGTGTTTCAATGAAAGTGGGCGGTAAAGTAGGCGTGTTGAAGTTATTTGTACTACTGAATGCAACTTAGATGTTTCAACATAGTCCTTTCTTATTCCAAAATCTTTATTCATAGAGAAATTATATGAATTTGAGATAAACCGTTATATGGGAGGTAGTCGTTAAAGTGGGGGTGTCACCTAAATTTTGCGGCGTGACAATGACATTAACTTAAAGGATATCTGCAGCAAATTTCATGATCGTAGATCTAATTTTTACGGTTTTATGAGCTTATAAATTTCATTAACAGTGGATAACGTGAAAAGTGGGCGTAATAGTAGGCGTGTCGAAATTATTTTTAATAATGAATGCAACTTAAATGTTTCAATATAGTCCTTTATTATTCTAAAATCTTTATTCGTAGAGAAATTGTATGAATTTGAGGTAAGACGTTATATGGGAGGTGTGCATAAAAGTGCGCGTGTCACATTTATTTTCCGTTAAAACAAAGAATTTGACCAAAAAGCCATGTGTCTAAATTCCAGAGTCGTACATCCAATTTTGTTGCTTTTATGACGATTTGTTTTTAAATATACCGAAAAATACACTGTGCGGTATAAATTTTCGTACATTTTGATCTATATTCGAAGTTTCATGACTCTACGTTAATGCGTTTGGACACAATTCCATTTTATTCGATGTTCGAAGGACACGGTTTTTTCGACCTACTCTTACTTTATGAGCTATAACTTTCTTCCTGATATTCCGATTTAGCCCATTTTCAATACCAAACATGTCTATAAGAAAGATTCTGGCAAAATTTGAGCCCCTAGTTTTTTTCGGTGCGTGCTTTCAAAAGACGGACGGACATAGCTAGATCGTCATAAAATCAAAGCCCGATTCAGAATATATATACTTTATGGGGTCTAAAATGGATATTTCGAAGTGTTACAAACGGAATGACAAAATTAATATACCCCCACCATTTTTTTGGTGGCGGGTATGAAAAGCAAAAACAAAAAACTTAAACGAACCGATTAGTGGATCATGATGATGCTGATGGAGATTCTAGCAATATTTTTAATTTCTTTAATCATTTTAAGTAGTTTCTCTGTTAAAAACTGCCAACTCAAAGATGCTCGTATCAACTAATAGAGATGGAAAATAAGGAATCAAAAAAATTAAAGAAATGTTAAAAAAGCAGCCAACACAACAATAGTAGCCGAATAAAACAATTCTTAAGAAATTTTTCTCATTTAGGAAAACGGTGACTGTTTTTGCGCATTTTCCATTGTCAGTGTGGTATTGACTGAATGGTTGTTGTTGTTGTTGTTCTTAGCGGATGGAAAAAAGTAAATTGACACTTTGCTTATTGTCCGGAACATTAAGAATTTTGTAAAATGCGTTTTTCCTTGTTCCCTTCTTTTACACATTTTGCAAAGGTTATTGTTATTATTACTACTACTACATTTACTTCTACTTCTACTGATGCTGTTGCTGTTGGTATTACGTGAGTATGAAGCAAAGCTCCACCAATTTCATTTAGAGTTTCTTTTTCTTCTTTTTTTCTCTTTTTTTTACACATTTTTTATGTTTTTAATTTTGTTGCGAGGTACTTAGTATTGTTTCATTTATTCACCAGCATCCAAAGAAACATGCAATATTCATGATTAAGGTTATCTGTTAGTAAGTCTATCCCTCTCCACTTCTTCTATACACTATAGTAGACTGTCGTGAAGACCAACAACAATAATAACATTGAAAAGAAATGTATAAACACAAGTAGCTAAGGCAATCGTGTCAACGTGTTTAAGTCCTTATTGTCCTGGATTCTATATCAAACTTGCTGTCTTTTTTCTTTTTTTTTTATGTTGTGTATTTGTGTTGATTATATTTTTTATAATTTGCTTTTGTTGTTGTTGTTTCCATAATTGCTGAGATGTTGTTACTGCTGTTGTTCACGCGCTTGTAATTGCACTCTCAAGTACTTGTGTCTTGACACGACTTAAAAGCGCCATAAGACACTATTATCCTGTAAAACACTCTTAGGTACATGTATATTAGAGTTCATCTTTTCAACAACGGGGATTCCGGTAATTCCCTTTGTTACATAAATAAAATTAACGAAAACGTTTGAAATTTGCATAATTTAACATTTTTGGCATACATGGGCATCTGCGCTTTTATATTTTTTTTATCTCAACTTTCAATTAATAATTTTTAAAAATGTGAAAAATCTTTTTGAGAGGCCTATGAGTAATATTTACAGAAATACTTATTTCATTATTTCAGAGCCTCATTTGCGTTCATAATTGCGCTTGGACTTAGCGTGACAGCTTTCAATTACAAGCAATCACATTATATTTATGAGAAAATAATAATAAATAATTAGAATTCTCTATAAATGTTCAAAAGCCTCGCAAACTGTGAATTTTTCTAATCACGTAAATGGACTGTCAAAATTTTTATAGATATATTTTAAAAAACTGTGATAAGTTTGTGCAAAAATTAAGACTCGCAAACATGCGGCTCTTATTTGTGCATTTGGCCAATAAGCTGTTTTTAATAAAGCAAATTAAATCACCAGATCAGCATGTGTTTTAAGATTTCATGAAATTTTTTCTAATTTTATTTTATTATTTAAAAGGGAAAAATATTGCAAATAACGATCTTAAAAATTCCTAAAAATTTTATTTAGAGCATACATACTGGCCTATTTTTTTAATGTTCACCTTTTCAAATTCGAAAGCCATTTTATGGACGAAATAATTCGTAAAATATGGCTTTTTAACCATTATTTATTTACACGAGCTTTATGAGCTTCCAAAACATTTTCCCAATTAAAACTTGCATTCACCTTGACATCTCCTTAGCGTACTTTGGCGGTCACAGATGCCCATACCATTACTTGTAGGCTAAATTTTCGTTAGTGCTTTCAGTTAAGTAACCACGATAATTTTGAAAGTTAATGAATTGCTTAATAGTAAATTATTTTCATCAATGAAACAATGTTTGGAAATTCGCTACGTTTGTGCAGCAACTAATTTTTAACCGCTTAAAGGCCATAGTCATCGAGCTAAAGTGAATCGATCCTAAATTTGTATTATTTTCTCACATTTTATAATTTGAATCAATAAACGATAATTTCACACAAAACATATAAAGGGTCCGCCAAACAACTTTTTTTTTTGAAAATGCTATAAAAAAGTGTAGCTTTGACTGCGTAGCACGTAGCGCCGTCCTGTTGAAATCAAATGTTGCCAATATCCTCCTCTTAAATTTTTGTGAACAACAATTCTTTCAACATGGCCCGATAACGTTCGCCATTGACTGTAACGGCCACTCCTTGCTTATTTTCGAAGAATTATGCTTCTGGACCAAAATCCGTACCAAACAGTGACTCGTTTTGGGTGTATCGGCTTTTCAATTTATGCGTGCGGGATTTTTGTGCCCCAAATGCGACAATTTTGCTTGTTTACATACCCGCCAAGATCAAAAAGAGCTTCATCTGAAAAGATGATTTTTTTTTTTGCAAAATCGGCATCTTCTGTAAGTCGATCGCAGACCCACTTAGCGAAGCGAAAACGCAACCATATTCGTTCAGCGGAAGGATAAAACTAATTATCTATCAAATCAGATATGAGCTCAGTGTTACCATTCACGAAATAAGCACTAGTTAAAAAAAAACGTTAGATGGAGGACCCTTTAAAACTGAATTATGTGGTCCATTTTAGCTTAAATGGTCTATGTGCTATGTAATGCAGTAATGGACCATATAATTTTCAAACAATAGTTTGTAGCTAAACGGCAAGTGTTCGTGTTTTAACGATAAAATATAGTGTTGCCAAGAAGTGTTTAATGGTCGTGTAGGTGCTCCATCGCGTAGCGACAAAGAGTAGTTTTAAAACTACTCCGACGAATTATATAGTCCAGACCTAGAACATCGTAAAGTTAAATCGACCATGTTTTCTCAACACATTTGAGTGAACATTGGATTAGTCCTAGTCCAAAACGAAGTATACTTTACATGGGTGTATGGACTAGTCACGTAACCTGCAGGGTTGTATACCTGTGTATAAGAATTTACTTTTAAAAATGATCGCATATTTTACTCACACGTTACCAATGTTCTAGAATTTGGTTGAATTTTAAATAAGTTTATCATTTTTCATTTGATGCTTTATTATTTATTATTAACAGAAATATATAAAAAATAAAGAGGTACATAAGACTGTGTCGGTACACTACACTGCATCAGAAAGAGTTAAATTCTACGAAATTTGTTAACCTAATTGTCAATTTATGCCTAAAACACTTAGACAACTGCGGCTTCACAACTACACGTCATGTAGTCCGATACTAAATTATAGTTAATATTAAGACCAGTATGACCTATTTAGTGTGTTTTAAATGAAATTCTTAAGTAAATTATTAAACGCAAGTAAACCATAGAGTCTACAGTTCTATAAGAATTTATATTTTTTATGTAAAGAGTGAACCAGAAAAAACTTGTATTGAAATATAAAAAAAAAAATTAAAAAATATGTTATTCAAATATTTTACAAGATATTTACTTATTAAAAGATTTGCTGATTAAATACTCAGTATCTATAAGTTTATCCACTTTTTCCAGAAATCCTCCTACTTAAGATTTTGTGGATCTTTGCTTACCTTTTTGGACGAAATCGGACATGTCCTGGGATATCTTTTCTGTGTTCTTTAATTCTTTTTTTACAAGAGCCAAATACCCTTCTACAAGCTCCTGCCTCCTGTGGTTCAAAATTAAGGACTTTTTTTTGCATAATAGCCTTATATAATATCGGGCCAGAAGTATTAAATCACTGAGTTCTGTCTAAAGAAATATAAAACGGGTTTTTTAGATATATACCATTAAAAGTATTTTTGTGTTTATTGTGCCTGATGTCACACATGATTGGCTTTTTTTTGCCACAACTGCAAATGGCTAGCCACACAAAAAAATTCATGGGATTTTGTTAATGTTCATGAACGTCCATCAGCTAAATAAAAACCTTTGACCTGGAAGCTGTAAGAAGTCTGATACTACTTTGATCTATTTTGATCATCCTTCACACAACAGGTGTATTCTTTATAATATTTGACCTAAATTTCTTCGCTTGTTCTTTTGTTCCTAAAGTCTTTATCTGGAACTTTTTGAAATTTATCCGACTTCAACCCAGTTCTGTACACAAAAAAATTGGATCATTTAACTTAACGAGCTGCTTTTCTGATAGAAGTGTTTGGTGCTCTTTGAAGGAGCTGTTCAACTTCATTCACCGTATCAATATCTATTAGAACTTTTTTCTTCCCGATCCTAGGGGCAAATCGAAGGTGATCGAAATTTCAAAATTCCAATTAAAGTCTTTATACCAAAAGCACAGCGAATTCGATCTTTTGAGTAAAATTTCGATCGTAATAGAATGCCATTAGCTGCCCCTGTTTTTTTTTCAATATTCAAGTTTTTCTTATACTATTTAATGGCTTTTGAAGCATTATGACGATGAGCATTTACATAGATTTTTTGCTATTTTTTTAACAGTTCATTTTTAAAGTTTAATTTTAATTATTTCTTCACGCACTTTTTTTGATTTAGGAAAGATAATATCTGACATAATTTTAAAAGCTGATGTGTTTAAAAAATGTATAATTTGCTGGACCAAGGAAAAGTTTAGGCTAAGACAGTGTGTATAAGTATTTTTCCGAGCTACACTTAATTTGAAATAATGTAGATAAATTATTTGTATTTTTTGATTAATACACAAATTGGAAACTGCCGGGATGTAAAAATATTAATGAACTTTTATTATCGTTCAAGTAACAACAGCAATTTCTCTTCTTAAACAATAACCAAAATGGTGACAATCATAGCATACCGACAACATATGCAGCATAAAATAAATGAATGAACGACTAAATGCATGAATGAATCGATAAGAACGAAGACACAGCAAAGCGTAATAATAAATATATGACAACATCCAAGAAATGAAGCGATTACACGCAACTCTTTATTCTTTTTTATTCCTCTAATTTTGGTAACATTGCACATAAGAATATTGAAATTTTATAGCTGTTGCAAGGCAAAAGTGACGACAAAATCTTTAACTACTACAAATACTTTTGCTTTGAGAACATGCATCAGTATGTTCTTGTGACACGTCTGCAATAATGTGACAACCGATTTTTTTATTATATTTCTGCTGTTTTGTACATTTCCAAGGAATTTGCAATGAACCCTGACAAAAATCCACTTAAATTTTGACCCTTGACTTAACATTTCACTGTAAATAAGACGTTCGTTATAACAGCGGATTGTCTCTTTCGTAAGTACTTTGTAGTTTTCTCACTGGTTGGCTGACGACTGACTAAATGAATGACAGTAAAACTTGTTTGGCTCTGTGATAATTCATCACAAACACCAGAGTGTGATATGATGGTGAAGTTTTTTGTTTTTATGGTTTTAGGAAATGTATGCATTTCCCCAGTGAGAAGCAATTTATAAGACAGAATTATAAAAATTAAGAAGAGAGTAAAGTTTATGATTTTTTTTTTTATTCTCTTTTTTTTTTGTATTTTTTTTGGTAATATATATCTAATATAAAAATTGCACACTTTTAAATTTACCTTTCAATTGTCTATAAGTTGAAGTCAAATAATGTTTAAAAAAAAGTAAGATTTACGATGTCTGAAATGCTGATAATATGATAACATAACAGTGTTTCTTTTTATACCCGCCACCAAAAAAAATGGTGGGGGTATATTCATTTTGTCATTCCGTTTGTAACACATCGAAATATCCATTTTAGACCCCATAAAGTATATATATTCTGAATCGGGGTTTGATTTGATGACGATCTAGCTATGTCCGTCCGTCTGTCCGTCTGTTGAAAGCACGATAGAGGTCGCACCGAAAAAGCTAAAGGGCTCAAATTTTGCCAGAATCTTTCTTATAGACAAGGTTTGTTTGGTATTGAAAATGGGCTAAATCGGAATATTAGAAAGAGAGTTATAGCTCGTAAAGCAAGAATAGGTCGAAAAAACCGTGTCCTTCAAACATCGAAAAAAAAAGGAATTGTGTCCAAACGCATAAACGTAGAGTCATGAAACTTCGAATATATATTTCTCGAGTCAAAAGAATATTTCTCCCCAAAAATTGCTTAAATCTATGCATTATAAAAGGAGTTATAGGTCAAAATGTACGAAAATTTATACCGCTCAGTGTATATTTGAAGTTTAAAACGTAATAAAACTGACAAAACTATATGTACGGTTCTGAAATTTTGCAAACATGGTTTTTTGGTCAAAGTCTTCGTTATAACGGAAAATAAATGTGCCACGCCCACTTTTTTTTTAAATTTTTATAAAAATATATTAGTCATATTCATTAGTATTTATTCATTGCAGATGGCAACATCTGTTGAAGGCGCCACTACATTTTGCAAACACTGAGGATGATGTCTTTGCTAAACATCACGTAGAACACTAGATGGCTCTAGTATTATTTTTTTGCACAAACTACAAAGGAATTTTATAGGGGTTTGTGAAAACGAAAATGACCGAAGTTTGTTGACAAAAATTAACTAGAGTAATGATTTGTGCCCAACTTTACATATAGTTGTACACACAGTCTTATGAGGTTTAAGATTTAAAAATATTTTAAGAAAATGTGCATCAGTAGATTTAAAATAAGTATTTGAATATTTAAAATACATATTTTAACAAATTTTTTTTTATCTATCTATTCTTTTGTAAAGGGTGGTTAAATTTTAAGGGCCACAGGGTGATTCAAAATAGACATGCTCAGCATTTTGCTAAAACTGGAAATTTATTAGTAAGATTTTGATTTTTAAAGTTCTATAACATTTTGCTTTTAAAAGATTTTCAAACGAAATAAGTTTTGTATAATTTTAAAATTTGTTAGCCATTAGTACATGAAAATAAATTGTTTATAATGTTTAGAAATAATTTTTTTTATTTTTAGGTCTAAATTTTCCTAAATTCCTTTTTTTAATACACCATAACTTCTAGAAAACATAAGATAACAAAAAGAAATTAGCACCATTTAGTAGATAAAACTCTCCTCTCCTCCCCATTTTATACCCGTTACGATCCGACCGTGATCAGCAGACCAATTTTTGTGACACAAGGTCAAATATTTTTTGCAAAATTTTAGTAAAAGAGCTAAACAAATTTTTTTGTAATGTGTTTTTTTGAAGTATTTGAGTTTTTATATCCGCCACCAAAAAAATGGTATGTATATTCTTAATCGGGGTTTTATTTGATGACGATCTAGCTATGTCCGTCCGTATGTCCGTCTGTTAAAAGCACGATAGAGGTCCCATCGAAAAAGCTAGTGGGCTCAAATTTTGCCAGAATATGTCTTATACACAAGGTTTGTTTGGAATAGAAAATTGGCTAAATCGGAGTATAAGGAAGAAAGAAAAATTGCCTAAATGCATGCATTAGGAAGGGAGTTAGAGATCAAAATGTACGAAAATTTATACCGCGCAGTGTATTTTTCAGTATGTTCAAAATTTTAAACCTAATAAGAGTGACAAAATTTGATCTACGATTCTGAAATTTTGCAGGAATTGCTTTTTGGTCAAAGGCTTTCTTCTGACGGAAAATAAATGTGACACGCCAACCTCCCATACAACGTTCTCTCTTAAATTCTTATAATTTCTCTATAAATCGAATAATAAAGGACTTTATTGAAATATCTAAGTTGTATTTACCTACTATAACGCTCACTTTCCACGTTATTTACTGTTAATGAAATTTAAATTTATAAAACCGACAAAATTAGAGGTATGATGATAAAATTTGCTACGGAAATCCTTCTAGTCAATGTTATTGTTATGCCAGAAAATTTAGGTGAGACGCCCACTCTTACGCCCACATCCTATATAATGCTTTATTTCAAATTCATATAATATCTCAATGAATAAATATTTTGGAAGAATTACGGACTATATTGAAATATCTAAGTTGTATTTATTAGCAGAAATTTTATTGACACGCTTACTTTAACGCCCATTTTCACTGAAACACTTAATTTACGAAAACATTTTACCAGCATATCCAAGTTATAAAAGGTGGTTAAATTTTAAGGGCCGATGTTGATTTTGAATAAAACACGAATTACTTAGGAAATTATTATCATTTCTTTTTTAATGATAATATTTGTATGGTTCAATTATGTATGGAACAAAATATCGGCCAAATGGCCCCGCGACCTCAACGGCACACCTCGATCCGATAGTCCAAATTTTCAATAACATTGCTGATGCTCAATTGTTTGGCACGATGATGAGTCGAAGTTGACTGTTTTTTTGCCACACTATCGCGATAAACAGCAATGCTTCTCATTTAACGAATTTAGAAGGCATTCATAGATGTTCTAACATTTTATACAGACCTGGGGTCGAATTACGGCATTCGATATCGATCGAAATTTTACTCGAACGATCGAGTATGCTTCAGGTATATAGATTCTAATAAGAGTTTTCAAATTTCGATCACGTTCGAGTGCCGTAATTCGGCCTCTGTTTTAAATTTAAAATTTAACCACCCTCTACAAAGAAAGCCATTAACAAAATAATAATTATTGTGCTTTAAATGTACACAAAATTGGTGGTGGGTATAAAAGATTCGGCACAGCCGAATATAGTGCTCTTACTTGTTTATCTTAAATTTGTAGAGGTAATAAAATAGCAGCTTTTTTTAATTACAATATATATTTGCAATCATGTGGCTTCAATGTACACAGGAGCATACATATACATGCACATGTATTTTACCTTGTACCTGTTTGTGTTTAACAATAATAAATAACTATCAGCGGATCTACAAATAAATATGAAGAACCATTTTTATGGGAAACGAAAAACCCAGCAAGTTTTTTCTAGATCGTTACCATAATTGAAGAAAACAAATGCAAATGCAACTTTATTCATAAAATAATATTACACTTAAATAAGATTCCTTCAAAGGGCGACTAACTTAACATTTTTTAAATCACATAATTTACAATTAGCATATAAAATTTCATACATTTCTTAAAACTAATTAATTTTTCTGGCTTGTATTAAACAAAATTTTTAATATTCTTAAATGTTTACAATTTAATTTAATTTGAAAATAAATGCTTTAGAAGGTTTATTAATAAACACATGATATTAAACCAGAATAAAATAACTTACAACAATAAAAAATTACTCAACAAAAAGAATAACCGTTTAAAACAAATTGTTATTAAAAATATTAGAACTTTGCAACTGCAGGATGGTTAACCCAAAACGTAGGATGTGATTTGTAATTAAAAAAAAGTTTTCAGAGAATTATCTTAAAATTTTTGATTTGTTGACTCTGTAAAATGTGACACCATCCTGTTCGAACCACATATCGTCCAGGTCCATATTCTCTATTTCTAGACACAAGAAGTCCGTTAGCATCTTGCGATAACAAACACTATTCACGGTAACTGCTTTGCCGAACTCATTTTCGAAGAAGTACGACCCGATGACGTCACCAGTCCATAAATCGCATAATCAGTCTCTCTTTGTGGATGCATCGGCTTATCAACAATAATTCGTAGATTCTCGCTTTCCCAAAGGCGACTGCGATAAAAACGAGCCTGCTCGCTGAAAATGATTTTATTTGTGAAGCCATTCACTTTTATCTATTCAACCAACCTTCCAGTTATTGACGATGCTTAATATGGTAAGTAGGCTTTAGCTATAAAGTCAATTAAACCATGTAAGGAATTTAATTAAAATTTTTATTCAAAATTCACATTAGTAATATCCGTGAGATGTTGAAAGGTTGGGTACGACAACGTGTCGAGGTTGACTGCTTTTCTGCCATACTAACGCGTACAACAGCAATGTTTTTCGCAGAACTAACTGCAGGAGTATGCACAGATGTTTTCATATTTACTGCAGATCCGGTTTTTTAAAATATGCGTACACATCTCCTGATTGTGGAAACATTTTGTTGATTATGTGACCAAATTAAATCACGAAGTGCACGAAATGCATTTTAATTTAAGTGCCCATTTGTCAAAAAGCCTTCAAGAATCTTAACGCGCTGCTCACTTGTGCACCCTTCCATTGTTGAATTTGCCAAACACTGAAACAAAGAAATGTAAAATTATATTGGGCAAAAAACTTGACCTTAATATGTGACTCACAATTATCATCGTGTATTAAGTAACTTCACTTTTGTCCATTACGAATTGAAGACGCACAGGAGTCTAACTTTGCATCACCGACCTATTTTCTTCAAATTTTTTTATCATTTTTGAAATGGTTGACATAATAGTTGCACTTAGTTCGACAGTAATTCTTCGAAGTTCGAAGGCGGTTCAGCATAACTTTAAAAAAATTTTGAAATAAGCTTTTACAATTTTAACGTATTGTTTTTTTGTAAAGTGTTCCCTTTTTAATAATGAAATTTATCGTCTAAATTTCTTGATCCTTTTATTTTAATTGATAACATTTAATTTTTTTCAAGCTTGTGATCAACTTTTTTGTTTTATTATAAAAAATTATTTATTAGTAACCAATATTTCGCTACCAAACAATGGGTAGCTTCTTCAGGGTAAATATGTACATATATGTTGAATACAAATCAAATATTATTTTTATTTTAATAAAAATTTACTAAAAGTTTAAAAAAAATTTTATTATCACATACGAGTTAATTAATCACATAAAATTAATGAAATTACACCAACTGATTGTCAACGCTTCGCGCTGCGTTAAAAGTACTTTATGTGACATGTTACGTAAAAGTACGTACATTTTATATTCGATGTTATAGCGAATATGTAACGCAACGCAAGGCAAAAGTTTTATCTGACATGGCCCTAACCCTGCAATTGCACATGAAAGGAGTGGCATGCAAGTGTTGTATATCTATTATTAGTAAAAAAAATCTTTGAAATAGTCGAAAGTGGATGGGAATGATAAAAATTTATTAATTTTTAAATATCTTCTTGGTTTCATTTTACCTTCATATTTTCTTTTTTCTGTTTGAAACATAAAGTTACCAAACTCAACATAAAGACAACTTTTTGGGAAGCATTTAACATTTGTAATTATAATATTATTTTAATAATATTATTGGTCAATAATTAAGAAACTGGCATTTTCATATTCAACAAATAAAAACTTTAATTACAATTTTACAATAATTTTTTCAATTTGAAATGAATTTTAACAGGGTAATATTGTTTATCGTTTTGTCACTTAGTGGCATGCAATTGTCATATTTCTACCCGCCACTGGAGCGGCCATTGTGAAAAATATAGGTGGATGAGTAAAAAATTGTGAGCGGGTTGAGTTTTTCGAAATGTTAGTGGCCTGTGTAAATGCTAGGTAAGAAAAAGTAATAGACACTTCACCAAGCATTTTGAATTTTGCAGACATAATGACTCAACTTAAAAATACAATCATGGTTAAAAAAAAAGGTATTCACGAAATTTAAACGGTTTCTTTTTAAGACAAAAAAAAACAAGTAAGAGCGCTATATTCGGCCGTGCCGAATCTTATATACCCTTCACAACGTGTAGTCATGCAATAACAGTAGTTTGTATCACCATTCATCCCATATAAAATACATTTATAAATATATAAAAACATCTCATTGTAAAATTATAAATTTACGTATGTGTGTTTAAAAAAAATAAAAAAAATTTACAAAAAAAAATTAAAAAAAATATTAAAAAATTTTAAAAATATAATTAAAATATATATAATAAATATAAAACAAAAAAAAATAAAAAAAAAATATTAATAATAAATTAAATAAAAAATAAAAAAAAAATAAAAAAAAAATTTTTTTTTGGCTCAGCTGGAATTCGATGCCACGTTTTCTCTAACCAGTATACACGTTTGTATGTATGTATGTATGTTGTTGTTGTAATGTTGTTTTTGTGAAGAAAAAATCGAGGTGGTCGTGGGTTTTTGCTCATATCTCAGTTGTTTATGTACCGATGTTTCTGATTTTCAATACCGTTCTACTCCCGATATTCTGATATTTTAATACCTCACCCGGGTCCAAGCGATATCGGGGGGCTTCAAAAAGTTGATTTCAACATACACACGGACAGACGGTCAGACGGACAGACTGACATAGCTTAATCGACTCCCCTATTCATAAGCTTTCAGAAAATATATACTTTATGGGGTCGGAAATTAAAATTGTAGAAATTTCACACGGAATGACAAACCTATATATACCCTTTTTCACTGTGTGAAGGGTATAAATATGAAAAAAATAAATATATGTTGAAGACTGAAAAAATTTTAATATTAGGTAAAAACATTCGACAATAAAAATTACAATTACAATAAACACAATGGCATAATGCAACCGATCATTCAATGATGGCCAACCGAAATTAAAATTTATATAAAACAGTCATCTGTTCTCATCGCTATGAACAATACTAGGGATAATATAAAAAAATAGGGAACACTAAAAAAGTGTTGCCGTTGGGTAAATATCATTCTTATCACGCTGTAAAAGAAAATATGAAAAAGGCAACATAATACTTACCGCATTCAATTAATTAAAAACCTTGGAGTTAAATTGATGATATTAAAATCCTCCAATTAATCACCGACCAAAAAGTGCATTTTAAGCGGCTAGTGTCAGCAAAATTTACTTTTTCTAGTTAATTAAATTTTTTTATAAAAGTTTAAATAAATTTTAAAAATTAACTCAAGATTGAATAAAATTACATTACTTTTTAACAAAAGGTTTAATAAAAAATCACAAAAAATAATATCTTTAACAAAAACTCTTTAAAAGCAAAGCAAATTAAAGAAAATAAAATTGTCTTAAAGTATAAAGTAGTTGTTTTATAGTCTATACGGTCATAATGAAAATAAATAATTTATAGTATTAAAATTGTATACTACTCGTATACAATATTGGTGATGGGTATAAAAAATTCGCCACAGTAGAATATAGTATTCTTACTTATTTTATAAAAATATTTGCGTTAATTATGACGCTTTATTGACAATATTTCACAATTTGTTTATTGTGGCACGAAGTACTATATTATTGTTTTTGTTCGATTTTTTTTGGTTAGTTTTTCGTTAAGGGCAAAGGCGGATATATTATTTGTTTTCACTTGGTGTTTCAATTAAGAATGCGTATATGTTGAATGCACAAATTGAATATATTGGCTTATCGATGCACAAATTGTATGATGATGACCTTAATTTAACGCCGACATTGTTTGCAGCAAATATGTATGTACACATGGCTGCAGCCATTAATTGTTTATATACACATGTAAAAAAATATAATATACAGGGTGGGGCAAATGTGACGCCTGTGTGTAAAAATTGACTAACGATTTTAGAGGAAAATATCATCAGCCAGAATAATTCAATTATACCCTTGATGGCAACGACAACAAGATGCAGTGTCTGTCACTAATGACAATTGCACTCACTCAAATGAGTAGTGTGAGTGGTGTGGACTGACATCACAAAGAATTATAAGGCTCTCTGTTTTGCCATTTTTTTAATAAAGATAAGTTGCAAGAGTTTAATGAAAATGGGTTATTTCACGGATAAAATCTCTATCCAAAAAACGGGTAAAAAGTGCCAAAAATTTTAACATAAGAAAACATATTAAACTTTTATAAAAATGATTTATATTATTAATTTATTTTATTTAGGAGTAAACAAATAATTTAAAAAATAAAAACATAAAGATAACTTTCTATAAAAAAACAATTTGATTTTCAAACATATTTAATTCTTCATCGTCATCTTCGCCAAAGATGGTGAAAAGAAAATACTCAGCTCTATTAAAACAAAGTAATGAGGCCAAAAAAAGCTTCAAAATGGCAACACTGAGGGCTCTACTTTTAGGTTGGTAATGAAAGTTCACAAGATTTAACTGCTTCTGATTATTTTCTATGGGCTTATCTCAAGGATGAAGATTATGTAAACTATAGATCAGATCAAACCATTGCAGCTGAGAGCAGGGCAATAGAGCCTGAACTATACAAAACGTCTGTTTAAAAGACAATTGTGCATCGATGAAAATGCTGGTCATCTATCCGATACGATTTTTCATATTTAAAATTTATATTATACAAAGTTAATATTGTGTTTAAAAACAAAATCATAACCAAACAAGTTATTCAATTTTTACACGCAGGCGTGATTTTTGGCACACCCTATATAAATAGTACTTTTTATCAGGAAAATATAAAGTATGATATACAAACTTAGACTAAGTATACGTTGTAAATACAACTTTATTTTTGGTTAAGGTTGTCACAAATTGTTCTTATTGAAACTGATTTTTTGACTTAAATAAACCTACTTTTTAAGATGAGGGTACAGGCTTAGATTAAATTCATTGGTATTTGCTTTGTGTTTTGGACATAAGCATACCCTCTTTAACTCGACGGCTTAAGTCCTTTACACCTTTAATTAAACTCTATCAATAATCTTTTAGCTTTAAAAATTATTTAGCAGCCGCAAAAAATAAAAATCCAGACACTTAAAAATATGTCCATCCATTTGATGTAGACAGTTTTTTTCCACAGAAAATTTTTAATTTATTTAACAACAAAAACTCATAATCTCATTTAAAAAAAATGAAATAACGGCAAATAAATAAATGTACGTTCAATATTTTAATTCGTGCTCGAGGAACACACATACAGTTCATTTGTCCATAAATTCAATCAAACATTTTTATCAACCATAGACGGGACGTGGATAACCATAATATGTATTATAAGCACCCCAATATTTATAGACTGAGGGATAAGAGTACGACGGATAATAACCGTTGTAGTAACTGCTACCATACATGCTACTGGCAAAAGGATATGAATAAAATAGAGAACGTGTCTGACGGTGTGCTGCCAACTTTTCGCGATGTTCAAATTGTCCTGGCGGTGACGATAATAATGAGGAGTCTCGTGATGATTCTGCTGCTGCTGCTGCATTAACAATCTTTTCAGCTGCAAAATCATTTTCAATGGCATTTAAATTTGTTGCTGTTGATGAACCAATACCATTCTTTGCCGCTACATCACTTGCTAATCTCGCCGACGATGATGGCATCGTCAACGGCGAGAAGGACATTGAAGATGGCGATGGTGGCGATATTGTGGATAACAATAAATCACTGGCACTTGCAGAGATTGTTGGTAAATGATGTGTTAAAGCGAAAATGCACATGAAGACAATACGAAAGCGATTTTTTGTCTGCATTTTTTTTTTTTGTATTTTTCACTCTCGTTGAACCTTTCACACAAATTAAAATTCAACACAAACAACAACAAAAACTATAAAAAATTATTCTACTTTATGCGTATGTTTTTTGCTTTAATGAATAAATGTGCAGATTGAGGAGATACGTTTATTTCGAAAATGTTTCACAGTCAAACTGTTACAGCTAACGGTTAAAGTTTATTTATTTATACTTGCCGCTGTTCCACTCAGTTGACCAAAATGCTTAATGCCAATTTTAGTTCGAAATTGATGGAATAACCAAGTGTAAATTTATTCAATGATTCAATTCTATTATATTTATAGTTATTAAATGTTATTATGATTACGATTATTGTATTATTTAATTAAGTGGCTTAACAAAAATGCATGAAACCACAATCGCAGTACAGAAATTTAAAACTAAAAAAATCTTCACAAAATTGTACAGTGTAACTAATTCAATTAATGAAATCAATTATAGTAAAGGTCAAACAAGTTTCAATTAAACATTGTATAAAAGTGACTATAATTTTTATTTATTTAAAATAATAATTTATGATTTTAATTTTTATAATTTACAATTTAACAAAGATTCTAAATTCGTTTGTAATTTTTAAAATTTAGAGTTGAAGAAAGATTCTCCAAAAGTAAAATAGTCGTCTAAACTTGTTTATTTTTCGGAAGTGGGGGTCATTCCATTTGTAACACATCGGAATATTAATTTATACCCCATAAGTATTGACTTCTTTTTAGCACAATATAGATATGTCTGTCCGTCTTTCTGTCCGTCTGTCTGTCAGTCAATCTGTCTGTCTATAGAAAGAACGATAGAGCTCAAACAGAAAAAGCTAGAGGAATAAAATTTTGGCAGAATATTGTAAGACTTTGGTATTAAAGTTGGTTTATTGGGAAGAAAATTATACATTGTAGGTTATAAATTTTTTTTTTCTGACATTGATTAAATTGCGATTGTGCAACGACTCATGTTTCTTAAGTGTTTTTCCAAAAATTGCTTAAATCCGTACATTACGAAAGGAATTAAAGATAAAAATATATTAAACTTTACCCCGCACAGTGTTATTTTTAGTCTATTTAAAATTTAAAATGTCAGAAAAACGACAGGGATAGATCTAAGACTCTGAAATAGCCGTCTATTCAGTATTGTTAGAACAACATAAAACAGAGTAGACACGCCCACCTCCCATATCAAGATTTTTCTTAAACTCATAAAACTTCGCTATGGACAAAGATTTTAAAGATTTTAAAGAGTTTAGGAATTTTTAATTCCTTTTTCTACCTTGTTCTTACTTTACATAAATATGAACACCATCTATTTATAATATCATTATTTAGGTAAAACTTTGCTGCATAATAACTTCTCACGCCGATCATTTTTTGAAATAACTTATAGCACGTCCGTTTCGCCTGTACGTAGTCCTTTAACCGGTATTAAGTTCTGATTGTTTTTAGCAAAGGCACAAGGCATAAAATAACGCTCAGATCAACTCATTTAAATGTTCTTATTGATATGAGATATCTGGTTCTCAATTCTCGTTTTGTGAAACTGTGATTTTTGTATAGCAAAGGCTATGGTGGCACGATATGATATGACACACTAAAACTTTTCATTTCATAGTTTCTTAGAAAGAGAATTGATACCCTGATGTTAAAAAGTTGAATCAATCACTCAATTTCATTTCTTTAACAGATCATTTTCCATAACTTGTTTTAGTGGATCAATGAGCAGCGTAGAACATTAATACATGATCATACTGGAGCAGCGTAGTACACTAATGCATGTTATTAACTTTTTATTCCCAATGTTCAGTTTTGAATTTCGATTAATAAAAGAGTATGACACTTTTGTAAGCTTATTAATTTTGTTAACACTACTCTTCCAGATTATTGTATAGTTATTGAGTTTAGAGGTAAAAAACCGTCCTCCGGTAAAGAATATATTCGTAGATTTCTTTTTAAGCAGCTTCCAGTTTTAAGATAGCGTCAGCTTCAAATACATTAGAGCACAATTAAGCTGTATTATCATCAAAGTTTTGCAATAATTAATTGCTGGAAAATCTGCTAAAAAAATTTTTTGTTCAAAATTTAAATGGACCTTGTTTGTTGTTGAGATTGAACCGTGTTGTGCTCATTTAATAGCTGCCACCAAAACAATGGTGAGAGTATTTTCATTTTATCATTCCGTTTGTAACACATCGAAATATCCAATTTAGACCCCATTAAGTATATACATATTTTCTGGGTTTAATTTTATGACAATCTACATATGTCCGTCCGTCTTTCCGTCTGTTGAAAGCACGAAGAGCTCTAACCGAAGTTAAGGGGCTCAAATTTTGTCATAATATTTCTATACACAAGGTTTGTTTGGTATTGGAATATTAGAAAGAAAGTTATAGCTCGTAATGCAAGATTAGGTCGAAAAAACCGCGTCCTTCGAACATCGAATAAAATGCAGTTGTGTCCAAACCCATTAACAGAGAGCAATTAAGTTTTGAATATATATTTTTTCCTGAAAATTACTTAAATCTATGCATTAGAAAAGAATTTAGAGCTCAAAATGTACGAAACAGTGCATTTTTCGGTATATTCAAATTTTAAAACGTAATAAAACTAGCAAAATTAGATGATGATAAAAAATTGCGTACATACAGCTTCCTAGTCTATGTCATTGTTATGCCTGAAAATGAAGGTGATATACCCACTCAAACAACTACCTTTCATATAACGCTTTATCTTAAATTGATAAAATTACTCTATGGACCAAGTTTTTGAAAGAATTTCTCTATGGACAACGTTGTGGAAGAAAAGTGACTTTATCGAAATATCTAAGTTGAATTTATGAGCACAGACTTTATTGTCACGCCTACTTTAACGCTCACTTTCATTAAAATATTAAATTTACGGAAATATTTTAAGTATTTCAGTATAAATATTTCAGTATAAAGAGATTAGTCCATAGCGATTACTGTTAATAAAAAAATTATACATTTTTTGCTATAGTGAATATCAAAAATTCGGCATAGCCGAATATAGTTCCCTTTTTTGTTTTACCTAATAAAGCTCCTAATTAATTTTTGTATTGAAAGTTCTTGGGCCATCTGTGGATGGTTGTCGTCTCAAAGTTAATAATTTTGTTTTCCGACGTACCTATTCATTCAGAAATGAGTCTAATCGCTGAACATGATTTTTTGTGAAACGTTGGGCGGAATGTTTCCCGAATAAAACTGCAATTAAAAAATATATATTTATAATTTTAACTTGTTGTTGAACGCTATAACCGTCTATAGTGATTTTACAAAACAAATTTAATACATACTAGCCAATCTAACAGATGCAGCCTCAATAATATTTCAAATGGAAGACCCTTTATAACAAAAATATATCGAAAATATTTTAAAATAGAGAAATAGCTCCACTGTATTATGCGGAGTACACACACAATGCAAATTATTTAGAACTACAGCAATATCTGCAGAAAAAAATTTTAAAAAAATATCATCTGAACATAACAGCGATAATTACCTGAAAATCAACACACACAAAAAAAACCTACAATTAGAAAACAAAATAAATATTTTTTAATAAAAAATTTTTAACACCGAAATTATTGTTGTCAAAATATGTACATAAACATATCGGAATTGGTGCTGTATTTGTCTATGATAATAACTTTTTGAAATGACAAATATATTAGAAATATTTTAACTTTTTTTCAATTGTTCAAAGAAGCGTAAACAATAATTTTCATTGTGATTTATATTTTAATAGATTTTACACATCTAACGTACAAAAAAAATTTAGGTGGGTATTCTTTATACATATGTATGTATGTATGTATGTATGTATAGACACACACTAAAATATATGTGTATTTATGTTCTACATATACATATGTACATATATAAATACATATATATTTTTTTGTCTCGTGCACTTTCATAACCCTGAACTTTAACATTGAAATGAACAAAAAAAATAAATAAGTGCCAATTTAAACATATTAATAAACACCTGCTTTAATTTGTTTAATGAAATTATATTAAATGTGTACTGATATTCCATACAGTTGTATTTAAATATATATGATTTTTAATAAAAATAAATATGTAAAATATAAATGTAAAAATAAAGGCATATTTACATACAGTGTATTGCAAAAATAACTACACGCTTTTTGGAAACACGTACAAATTTTACATTTTTTAAAACTTTATCATATAGTTTATCAATAGCTTTTAATCGAGTAAATACTTAGCAAAAACTAAGTAATGACTTGCTCTTACTAGACAGCATACTTTTCACTGACTGTTACATATCGTCTGTCTATCTAAGAAGTATTTCAGTAATGACTTGCTTTATAAAGTTTTTATTTTTCAGACATTTGTTTAGATACACTGACAATACAATTTCTTAATTCGTAATTTATTAGAAGCTATTTAAATACATAAATTTACATTACATTAACTTACATTAGCTTAGCAACACTCATTTAGTTTAAGACTCTTATTTCGTTATGCATAATAACAAACTCTGTGTTAACTAACTAGCTGCAATCTTTCCCTTATAGAAATTTGTCCTTATAGAAGTTAGCAGCTTGTTAGTTACCACACGGTTTGTTCTTATGCATAACGCCGTTAGAGTATAAACAATAATGTTTATGACAATAGCGGCAAGGCAGTTCATAAGCAAACTGATTAGTGACTTATGGATTTTCATTGATTTTTAAAATTTTACAAGAGCCCAATACATTTTCACAGTCCGGAGTTGTGAACATTCGGATGGATTTAATTCTCGTGGTACAAAATTGACATTATTCTTTGAATACTACTCAAGGCCCTTTTTTAATGGTGGAATGATGCCAACTAGGGCTAGAATTATAAAGGCACTCTGTGCTGTTTTAAGAATGGTAAAAGCCGTTTTTGGTATATCTTCCGTAAAATATAATTCGGTGTTTGTCATTCCTGATGTCACAAATAATTGGCCCTTTTTAACTTCAAATGGCTTTTTACACTAGCAACTTGTTGGCGAAATTTTGCTTCTTTCTTTTTATCCGGTATTGTTTCTGAACATTACTTCGTCCATTAGCTACAAAAAAGTCTTGATCTGGAAGTTGTAAAAAGTCTGCCAGCACATAAGTTTTATTATCCACAACATAACAAGTGTACTTTTTATAAAATTTAACCTAATTTTTTGTGGCTAGCTCTTTTGCTTCTAATTTCTTTATCGCATTGCTCTCTGGAACTTCAAAACATTATGCGACTTTCACTCAGAATCAAAAGAATCAGAGAATCTAATATTACGAGCAGCTTTTTGGATAAAATTGTTCGGTGCTTTTTGAAAGAGTTGTTCCTTTTTCCTTACCAGTATCTGTTATAAACGTTTTTATACCCTTCGCAGTGAGTGTAGGGGTATATATAGGTTAATCATTCCGTGTTAAACTTTTACAATTTTCATTTCCGACCCCATAAAGTATATATTTTCTGAAAGCTTATGAAACTGGATAAACGTAGGTTCAAATCGCAGTTAAGAATGGAAAATAATATATAATAATATATTTTTTTATTTATTTTTTTTAATATACTTACATACATAAACTCAGTTTATAATTTTACATTTTATTTCATATGAGATGAATGGTTATACAAGCAATTGTTATTGCATGACTACATTTTGTGAAGGGTATATAAGATTCGGCACGGCCGAATATATCACTCTTACTTGTTTCTTTCTAATCCTGGTTTTCATTCAATGTTCAAGTTAAGTGATTTTTGAAACAGTGTAGTGACGAACCTTCAGATCTTTTGCTTTTTTTCTGAGAGTTCAAATTTGAATTTTTTTCTGTCTATTTTGATAGAAAAACTGTCAAAAATTAAAAAAATAATAATTAATTAAATTAATTAAAGGATGAATTTTGGCTGAAAAGTGTATAAGTTATTTCTGACTCAATCCTTAATCTTGTAGACATTCTTTAAAGTACATTTTTTTTTAAATTTACAAACCCCTTTTAGTTTCCCTGTCAAACAGAGTTAAGCATAATATTTATGCAATACAATTGCAATGTTTGTCTTATTTGCTAGTGAACTTATTTAGTTGCATTTATTTTCATTGCTTTAGGAAGTTTTATTTATTTTACAAATTTCGCATAATAAAAACTATTTGTCAGTTATTTCCTCACATAATTTTCTATTACAAAAATGATGTCAATTGCTAGCATTTATAATTATGATGCAAATGAAGTTTTTCAAAATCTCATTTAACTTTAACTGAGGAATAAGCAAAATACTAGTAGAAGAAGTAGGTTTATGAAACTAAGAAACCTAAATATAAATATATAGTATAACTACTAAATAGAACATTCATACGTATGTATGTATGTATTATACACTTGAATAAAACAAAAATATGAATGAACATTTGTTAATTTAAATTGAAATACAGTGTGTATCTAAAGGACAATGACAAATTATAAAGATAAAATTAAAATTAAAATAATTTTTAAATTTTTTATTAAAAATTTTCTCACTTGATATAAAATGGCTTGTAATTTTTTATCGAAAATTTTAATTGTCAAAAGACCACACATACTAACAACAAAAATATTCAGATTAAATTTGCGCAATCTCATTATCACGATGCCTTATATCGGGTGTCCCAACTAGAACGCAATTTTTAAATCTATCTATATATATAAAAGTGAAACTCTGTGTGTGTGTGTGTGTGTGTGTGTGTTAGCTATAGACTCCGAAACTTTAAAACCGATCGGGCTCAAACTTTGGTAAGTTGTTGTACATATACCAGGGAGTGTTTATGGGTGAAAAAAAGTGGGCGGGGCCACGCCCATAAAAAATTAGTTATCAGTCTTTGCTACTTGCACTTAACGGATTTTTCTGAAACTTTGCACACATATCGAGCTGTAATGACTAAATAATTTCGTGATAAGAAAAGTGGGCGGGGCCACGCCCCTAAAAAAGTTTTAATTTTAAGGTACTTGCACCAGACCGATTTTTCTGAAACTTAGCACACATATCGAGCTGTCATGAATAAATAATTTCATGATTAGAAAAGTGGGCAGTGCCACGCCTATAAAAAATAGATATCATTTTGAGGTACTTGCACTGGACCGATTATTCTGAAACTTTGCACACATATTGAGCACTTATTACTTTACAATTTCGTGAGTAGAAAAGTGGGCAGGGCCACGCCCATAAAAACAATTATAATATTGAGGTACGTGCACTGGTCCGATTCTTTTGAAACTTTGCACACATATTGAGCTGTTATGACTTTATAATTTCATGATTAGAAAAGTGGGCAATGCCACGCCCATACAAAAATTATAAATTTTAGGTTTTCGCACTTGATATTCAATTAAAATTCAGAATGCATTTCGACTCATTAAGGGGCGGAGCAACGCGCGCCGGGTTTGGCTAGTTTTAAATAAAACACAGATATTTAAAAAAAATCGTGAAACTTTATTACATCGTAAAGTAGACAGAATGAGGTTATGTATGGAACAATATATCGTGCAGATGGCCGCCGCGGCTTTGCTGGCACACACGCGATCTTTTAATGAAATTTTCAATGACCTTTTTGCATAAATGCTGCGGTATTTCATTAATGCAGCGTAAACCATCGACTTCAAAAAACCCCAAAGAAAAAAATCTAAAGGTGTTAAATCACACGATCTAGGCGGCCAATTCTGGTCTCCAAAACGCGAAATAACACGACCGGGAAATGACTGATGCAGCAATTGAATTGTTTCTCTGGCTGTATGACATGTGGCGCTATCTTGTTGAAATCACTTGCCCTCCACATTCATTTCTTCAATTCTAGGCAAGAAAAAACTGGTTATCATTTCACGATACCGAACACCATTGACTGTTTGCGCTTGACCTGCCTCATTTTCATAAAAAAAAGGTCCAATGATTCCTCCAGCCCAAAAACCACACCACACAGTGACACGTTGAGGATGCATTTGCTTCTCGTGAATCACTCGAGGATTTTCCTCTCCCCAAATTCGACAATTCTGCCTATAGACGAAGCCATCAAGATGGAAATGTGACCCCAAATTGATCGCAATTTGCGAACTGTAGCCGCAAAACTTTCACCATTTTGGTAAAACAATTTCACAATGAGAATGCGTTGTTCATTCGTGTAGCGCTCCATTTTTACTAACCTCGTACCTTCTACTAGCAAACAATAACAATTGTTCAAATGTCAAACAATGACACTTCGAATGGCGCCAAATTTAAAAATTGCGTTCTAGTTAGGACACCCGATATAAACAACAAATTATATTTTCTATGACAAGGTGAACCCGCAACGCTTTATTCTTTCCCACTGAGTTTTATGTTTTTCCTTCAAATCGCTAGATCGAGAAAATCAATCAAGATCAACCCAGCGAAAACTAAGTAATGACTTGCTTTTACTAGATAACATACTTTTCAATGACTATTACATATCGTTTGTCTTACTAAAGGCTATAATACACGGCATGTTTTTTACATCTGACTTTAAAATTTGTGAGACATATGTAAATCTACATGTCTGTCAAAATTGTACTTTTACGCTGACTGCCTTGCAGCAGCAGAGATTTCTGCCAACGACTGTTGTCACATGTTTTTACAGAAGAAAATAGAGCGCACTCTAATTAAAATTTTGTCAGATGTCTTAACACGTGTTTTTTACAGAAGTAATGTTTTAAAGTTAACACACGACATGTTTGTATTAGCAGCGGAGAATTTGACAAGTCATACGTAAAAAACATGCCGTGTATTAGTTCATTAAGAAGTATTTTAGGAATGACTTGATTTATAATGTGAAACGTAAGTACTTATTTTCAGACATTTGCTTAGATTCACACACAATACAAGTTTTTGTTGCGAAATTTGCTGAATTTAGTTCAAAACGCATAGGGTATAAGTAATAAATTATTACTAATAATTATTTTGACAACAGCCGCAATATCATTTCATTAAAAAAAGTGACATAGATTTTCACTGATTTTAAATTTCAAATTAACGTATCGCAGAGTAATTTAACTGAATTTTCGTCCTTAAGAGAACCTTTGTAAGTTCATAACTGTAATGGATTATTTAGGTTATTAAAATCAAGTACTTTTTTATTGCTATAAAAGTAAGTATTAAAGTCCTTATTTATAAGCGACCCTAATAAGTACTTATACGAGTCCCTATTTGTAGCCGGGCCAGTAAGTACTTATTTAAGTCGCTATTTGTAAGTGACCGAGGTAAGTACTTCAATGACATTGCCGTGTTAAAATAATGGGCTTAGATGACAAATTGTAAGTAGTGATGAACTGTTTTCTAGTACTTTCAACTCATTATTTTGTAATGTGTTATTTTGCTGGGAAAAAATCTCTTGTAAAACATTACCCGCCTATACCTCAATATTTTTTAGAAAATCTCCTTTTTTATAAAATTTACCATTTTAAAGAAAATTTCACTAAATTTCGGTTAAAAAAAAATAAATAATAATTATGACTCATACTGTAAATATTCTAGGACAAATATATTTTCCGTTGTTATTACAAAAGCAGGCACACATACATATATAATTTTTGCTGCCAATTAATGTAACTTAATGAGTATTCACAGAAAATTTAGTTTATCTGATAAATTTCAATACAAATAGGAATATTTCTACACTCACACAAATATACTTTCATACATTCTAATACAAATTCTAAGTTTATATTATTGTTTGTATTATAATTGTATTTTAATATATTTAACGTTTTTATTTGATAAAAGTTGTAAATTTGTTAGTAAATTTCAAATGAAAATTTTCGTATTAGCACTTTAATAGTATTTGGTATTTTTAGACTATTATTTGTTTTTGGTGTTATTACTATGCAGATAGTTGTTGATATGTTAAATTTTTTTTATTACTATATCGTATTTCATTAATATAAATTTACAAGTAATTTAGTATTTTTTTAAAATCAGGTCAATAACAGTTAAGCATAACATAGAACAAGAATATTTGTTCCAACTGTTAAATACATTACAAGTATGATTAAAAATAATAAACATTTATCAACCAATTATCCCATTAAATAATTAACAATTTTTTTAATGGTTATACATATTTTAAAGCAGTTTAAAAAATATATGATACAATAATGCTGACCTTGTGAAAATGTTGCAATTAATACTAATTCTATGAAGGACGTTTTTATACCCGCCACCAAAAAAATGGTGGGGGTATATTCATTTTGTCATGCCGTTTGTAACACATCGAAATATCCATTTTAGACCCCATAAAGTATATATATTCTGAATCAGGGTTTGATTTGATGACGATCTAGCTATGTCCGTCCGTCTGTCCGTCTGTTGAAAGCACGATAGAGGTCGCACCGAAAAAGCTAGGTGGCTCCAATTTTGCCAGAATCTTTCTTATAGACAAGATTTGTTTGGTATTGAAAATGGGCTTAATCGGAATATTAGGAAGAGAGTTATATCTCTCGTAAAGCAAGAGTAGGTCGAAAAAACCATGTCCGTCGAACGTCGAATAAATTAGAATTGTGTCCAAATGCATTAACGTACCGTCATGAAACTTCGAATATATATTTCTTGAATCAAAACAATATCTCTCCCCAAAAATTGTTTACATCTATGCATTAGGAAAGAAGTTATAGATAATACTGTACGAAAAATTATACCGCGCAGTGTATTTTTCAGTATATTTTAAATTTAAAACCCAATAAAACGGACAAAATTAGATGTACGATTCTGAAATTTTGCACACGTTGCTTTTTAGTGAAAGGCTTTTCTGTAACGGAAAAAAAATTGCCACGTCCACTTTTACGCCCACCTCCCATATAACGTTTTACCTGAAATTCATATAATTTCTCTACAACATGGGCCCTTAAAATTTAACCACCCTCTACAAAGAAAGTGATACATATTTTATTATAAAGAGATTATTCTATAGCGATTAACAAAATAACAAATATTGTGTCTTAAATGTAAATTTAAATGGTGGGTATAAAAGATTCAGCACAGCCGAATATAGTGCTCTTACTTGTTATATTTAAACTCGATAAAATTATGATAATCGATAAATTATAATATTTAAAAGGTGTCTTAATATTAATGTAATTTTACATTATAAAATAAAAATACAAGTATTTTTGGAGATAGTTATGATTTTTTTATTGGAATGTAAAGAATTGTGGAATAAAAATTCGTGAATTGAGCCCCACGCAGAATGGCGCCTATAGAATTAGAGAGGTCGCCAAAATCAAAAATTTCACGTGCCTCTAAAAAATATTAAATAAACTTATTTTACAGAATATAGGCTAACGATTTCGTATATGTTACTTATATTAAAATTAAATTTTTGGTTCATATGATATAGCCCATTAAAGTCAATTGATTTTTAGTGTTCAAAAAAAAGATAATTTTGAGGTAATTTGGTACGCTTTAACATACAGTATTTCGAAAAGTAGGTAATGGGTTGTATTCGTCTATTTTGTAGACTAGCCAATTTGGGCTTGCGGCAATCTTTTTTTGAAATAAATAAATAAATAATTTTTTAAATTATGTCTATAGATCCGTTTATTAAGAAGATAATAAAAAAATTGTTCTCCTTGCTTCGTGTTTGTCCCTATTTACAAACAATCGATTTTTTCAGTATTTATTAAATATGATGAGAATTTAAAAAAAAACCATAAATTTCTATATATGCCGTATTCTAAAAAAATCGTTGATTATTTCTTTACTTAATGCAAAAAATTTCAGTTGCCCGTCCTTGCCCCTTTTTTGCTAGAAGTAAAATTCTGTAAAAAGTCATGGTTAAAAAAATGTGTTGCATGCATTTTTGAACAATTTATGACATTTAACCGTGAAAACCCATTCCTATTGTTATTGTTTCATTCATTCATTTCATTGTAAAGATATGTATATGATTTTCGCGTTTCATTCTGTAATATACAGAGAAGCGAAAAAACACTGGAATAAACAATCAAGTCTTAAAAGATTAACAAAAACGATCTTGAATATTTTAAACGGAAAGAAAAAAGTTGATTCTAAAATATATGAAGAATATGCTTCGAGGACTGCATCACTTTAAGCAGAATTATATCCAAGGAAAAAGTTGATTCCGACAGTTCATAAGATATTGTTGCATGGCAAAGAGATAATTGAATATCAGACTTTTCCAATTGGATAGCTTCAGGAGTCATTAACAAATTTTATAAAATATATAGATTACTACTTTTACTACTAAGACATCAAGAGTGAGACAAAATGAGGACCTCTTTTACATGTAAGAACCATCTTTCGATCAACTATGTATGTCATCACTGCGAAAGTCACAAAAAGAGTTACAAAATAATTTTAGTTCAGAAATTATTAATCTTTTTGATATATGTATCTACTTTATTTTACGGCGCAATATTTTACAAAAAAAATACATAAAAGAATAATTTGTTTTCTGGAATAATTTGAAATAATAAACCTTAAGAAGAAAAAATACAAAATTTTAAAAAATATTTTTTTTTGCTTCCCCTTGATTTTTCCACAAATTTCACCTCTTCTAACCCATAAGTAGGCACTAGGGTGATCGACTCGGTTTTACAACTGGTGGAAAACCCGGTTTTTTCCTGTTTTTGCTGGCGGTTTTTTCTAAATGTTGATTTTTCGAATATCGAATACACCGGTTTTTTTATCCGAAAAAACCGGTTTTTTTATATTTTTAAATTAATTTTCATATATATTTGTAACCAATCGTACCATAGTATATTGAGTACGCGAAAAGTTTCCAAAAATCAGAAAATAAAAACTATTAAATATTCTTCTATAATATTGTAAGAAATTTATTTGTTATTTAAAAAACAAATGCAAAATAGGAAAAATAATTAAGATTAAATATTATTTTTTTATAGGATATAAACCTAGGTTAGGTTAGGTTGAAAAGGAGGGGTATAAAAGCCCAAACCCATGACAGGTATGCACTTATGCCCAGTTGGCATGTTGTGCACATGATATAAACCTAACATTAAAAGTTAAAGGTAATTGAAGCATAAACTTAGCTGATCGATCACTTTTAGGTGAAAAATGTAGTTTCAATAAAGAAAAACCAATAATCTCTTTTTCCAGATCCTAATTTTAATTAATGGCATTGAGTGTCTGTCAACTTAAATTTCAATTAAACCATTGAACAAACTAGTTTATGCCTATATTTGTATCTGTCAGGGGTATAAGAAAGAATTTTTAATATGAAATTTAAAAGATTTTACCTTAGCCTTTAAACTGTATTTTAAATTACAGAAATCATTGCAAACAAAATACTTTAGTGCATATTAGTTTAAAAGATCTATTTAACATTTTAAAAATGTACAGAAGGAGATACAAAATTTTATAACTGCCTTAAAAAGAGTCTTATTTATTTATATATTAATTTATTGTATTTATTTATTAAACTAGTAAAGAGTACCTTTTGTCCTTAAATTCAACTAATTAAAACCAAAAGTCAACTGCATTCATGTCAGTTATTGCGTTATTGTGCAGCCACTGTAAAAATTTCATATTTAGATATAATTTTTATTATAATCTTTTTGAACAATATTTTTTAATTTTTTCTTTAAATATTATATATTATATATTCGAACCGGTTAACCAGTTTTTTCTTAATTTTCAAAATAGCAACCGGTTTTTTTTAAATTCTAAATTTCAAACTATTTGAAAACCGGTTTCTTAAAAAATTCGAATAATCGATTACCCTAGCAGGCACGTAGAACACTTTTTAAATCTCATTTCATAACTTGATTGATTATCTATGATATGTCTTTAAAATTTTTTGATTATATTATTTGGTTAAAAAGTTATAATTTTTGCAACGAATAGATTTAAATGACGTCACTGTGTTAGGGCTCTAATGACAAGCCATTACTCTTTCCATGAAATTTTCCATGACCTTTTCACGGAGATGTGTTTGTACCTCACGGTTAACGTGACAGATCCCAGGTTAAGCTCAGGAATTGTTTCTATTTTATTCACATAAACCCGAGATTGTATTATGCGCGGTGTGGCAGGTGGCGATGTCTAGCTTAAACCACATGTATTGCAGTTGAGACCACAAGAACTCTGTTGTCTTATTTCTGTAACGAATGCCCTTCATAGTCACTACAATTTCGACATCATATTCAAAAAAGTAAGTTCCAGTCACGTCGCCTGCAGTCAGTTGTTTGTTGTGGGTGCATTTGTTTTTTATAGATTGGAAAAAATTTTCTGAGTCTCAAATTTGACAATTTTGAGCTTGTGTCGAAATATGTTGCGTAGTGCTTCTTGCTTATTGTGAAAGATGTCGAATTGATGTTTTTAAGTTTTTAGCGACACTCTTGTTTACAATAGCAATGTTTTCAAGAGACAGACCGGTACCTTGACGTAAAAGAGTTTTACTATTCATAACAAACAACCAATCAGTACATTCCCACTGAAGCAACCTTTACATGCATATGTATGAACATATAACATTAATTTACAACGCCTGTCTCTTGATTACCACTGTTGTTAATATTAATAAGTTTACCTATCATTTTACGTAATGACATTGTGATTTGTTTAAACGCGACAAGCGTTGTGGTTAGCGCTAACGCTGAAGTGACAAACCTTAAGATGAATATCAAGGTTTGTGATGGTTAATAAAACCAACTGCATATATATAAAAATAGTGATAAAACCAGGGCACTACTTTCAAAAAATATAAAAGCAAAAAAAATAACATCAGTTGTACTACAGCCTTCAGCTTCGTACAAATTAGCGAGTGAATTTTTGACAGCCAAAAAAATGCTACCGCTCTTGTTTAGGTTTGGCTGTTAGTTTTTTTTCATATTTATTAAATACCCTTTTGACAAATTTATAAATTTTTATTTGTTATTAGAAAAAGTAGATCATAAAAATCATGTTATAGATTTTTTAATATATTTTTATATGGAAGCTTCTTTAAAACAGTAATTATAGAATTTTTGTTTTTATTTTTTTTACAAACGCTTTATTAAACAAACCTCTCATGAACATCTTGTATCATAAAACTTTTATAAATTGCAGACAAAGTGTCTATTAATAAAATTTCAACAATAATTTCATAATAATTTTATAAAATGTGAATAAATTTGTTCATGACTTCTGAATCAAGAGTGCAAGAGAAGGTATTTTGCATGCCTCCCTAAATACAAAATAGTTTTTCATAAATGACGTGCTTCAAAATTCATGCAAATGCAAGGAAAGTATCTTAAACAATGTATGTAAACAAACAAAATTAACTCACAAAACATGGGTCTCTTCTAAACTTCTATGCATTCGTTCCATGCACTTATTGGAATTGAGTGAAGCTTATTAATATATTCATATAAACACATGATCTCTAATGACACGTTAATGCTAAAATCATTTTTGTTTCACCTAAATTGAACCACTTCATCATGGGTTGAACTAACTCATTCACTATTTATTTTGCTGGGTTGTTAACAAAGCACTTACTGCATTCACAAGGTGTCCTAAATTCAAATGTTCTAAAATAATAACATAAAAAAGTTACTGTTGTGGACGTCCATTCATAACTTAGTGTGATACTTATGTATTGATATGCACATTTAAATCGCCGATTTTGATAAATTTTTGATGACAGATCTTTTTATCGGATATTGCAGACGGCTCGACGTTAGCTGATCGACGCAGATATTTGAATAGTTACAACAGCACAACAAACATGCTATACACAGTAGTATTATTTTAGGACAGTTTTTATAATTTTTTTTTTTAACTATTGTAAAATCCTAAAACATTATGATATTATGACACGTTACGACACCCTGTGAATGCAGTAACTGTGTTCGTTTAAAAAATTCTGCTTAATTATAGCAGTTTACGATACACTTCTGTATTTTGTAACAACTTTCGTAAAAAAATAATTGTATCTATAGAACTTTTTTACTCGCATTTTTATTGAATTGTTATTTTTTTCTTTTTTTTGTAAAACTTAATTTTTTTTAAGACAGTTTTCAGTAAATGAAATTAAAGAAAAATGCTTAAACATACTCATCAATTCGTGTAGGGTATTATATATTCGTCACATTAAAATTTAGCATTTGAATTTTTAATATGCAAATTTTAAAATTCTAAAGATTTAATCTTCGTTTCAAGATCGCAAAAGTAAAAGCATTCATCTCATATGAAATACGTACATACATATATAAAAACATCCCATTGTAAAATTATAAATTCACGTATGTATGTTAAAAAAACGAAAAATAAAAAAAAAAATTTTAAAAAAATTTAAAAAAAAAAAATTAAAAAAAAAAATTTAAAAAAAAAAATTTAAAAAAAAAATTTAAAAAAAAAATTATTATATACATATATAATATATATAAAACAAAAAAAAAAAAAAATTAAAAAAAAAAAAATTAAAATAAAAAAAAAAAAAAAATTTAAAAAAAAAAATAATAAAAATATAAATAAAATATCAAATAAAAAATAAAAAAATATTAAAAAAAAAATTTAAAAAAAATTTTTTTTGCTCAGCTGGGATTCGATGCCACGTTTTCTCTAACCAGTATACACGTTTGTATGTATGTATGTTGTTGTTGTAATGTTGTTTTTGTGAAAAAAAAATCGAGGTGGTCGTGGGTTTTTGCTCATATCTCAGTTGTTTATGTACCGATGTTTCTGATTTTCAATACCGATCTACTCCCGAATATTTCTGATATTTTAATACCTTACCCGGGTCCAACCTATGTCGGGGGGCTTCAAAAAGTTGATTTCAACATACACACGGACAGACGGTCAGACGGACAGACGGTCAGACGGACAGACTGACAGACTGACAGGGCTTAATCGACTCCGCTATTCATAAGCTTTCAGAAAATATATACTTTATGGGGTCGGAAATGAAAATTGTAGAAATTTCACACGGAATGACAAACCTATATATACCCTTTTTCACTGTGTGAAGGGTATAAAAAGAAATACTGAATTATATGAAGAATGCAAAATTTACATTTGCACATAAAATGTACCTACAAACAGATATTTTTCAAACATTTCTTTTAACATGTATTTATGTACATATGTATGTATATTTGCGTGTATAACAATTTAATAATAGGAAGTACCCAGCCGGCAAAATTATTCGACACTTGTAAGAAATGTCGGAAAACAAGTAAGAATTCTATACGAATTCTGTCAGACTTCTGACCGAAAACCATATGACGTGGTTGAAACAAATTCTGACAGACATGACGTGGGAAATTTTGCGTTTTTTTAGCAATGTGACTGTCTGAAAAATCAGAGGAACTTCTGATTGTTTATGCGACATTCGTACAGCTTTTTTAGAGAAATCGGAAAGAATATCAAATGACATTGAATGACAAAAAAATCTTGCAGAACTTAAATAAAATTGTTTAATTATATTATTTTTTATTAACAGTAATCTCTATAGAATAATCTCTTTATACCAAAATAAGTATTACTTTCATTGTGTAACTTCGAATTGCTACTAATATAGTTCCTTAAATTTAGTCTTACAATGAAACACTACTCACTCTCTTTTACTACAATATTGTATTTTTACGGGAACTAATTTGGTAGCCAGAGGTAATTAAAAAATAATATTAACTATGCGTTAATTTTTCAATTCAACTAACATACTCCATTACAGATTTCTTTTTTTTCAAAATTTTTTCTCCGTATTGAAGTAATACGAATTCAACAAAAAATATTATATGGGAGGTGGGCGTGTTACCTTAATATTTGTTGACAAAAAAGCAATGTTTGCATAATTAATATACCCCCACACCATTTTTTGGTGGTGGGTATAAAAACTAATCGAAATCTGCAAAAAATCTACAACACATGTCAGTAAACAAAAATAAAAATCTAAAATTTCCCAGACATATCTGACCGAAATCGATACGATATATCCGTAAAAAAATCAGATATTTAACAGGCTTGTCTAATTCAGTTATTGTCGTACAATTTTGCAGGATGGGTATGAGTGTTTGTGGAGCGTGCGTGTGTATCTCAATGTGTTAGAGTGAAGAATGAAGAATTATTTGTAAATGGAAATGTTGAAGATTAATTGCTATGCAGCAAATGTTAACTCTATTCTTATTTGCATTTCAAAAAAGCTTATACAATATTCTTATCACACTCACACACATACAAATACACGTCACTACAGATGCAGATACACGTATATACAATATACAAATACTAAATATACAATAACTGAAAGATTCGTATGTATGTATTAATATTACTTTGCTGATGAATGCACATTAGACTAAAACCGAATTCCAATTTTTTTTTTTTTTTTTTAAGCAGAATTTATCCAAAAATTAATATAACAAAAAATACTTACATGTATAAAATTTTTAGAACCAGATATTTTTTAGTTTATTTATATACATTTAACAGTGAGTATAAAGGCTATCTTATAAAGGGATCGACTCGTTTTTATAATCGATTATTATTATTTATTTTATTATTATTTATTTTATTTAATATAATATTTATATTTTATTATTTTTTTTTATATATTTTTTTTTTAATTTTTTTTTTCAATTTCTTTTTAATTTTTTTTTTTGTAATTTTTTTTATTATTTTTTTTTTATTTTTAATATTTATTTTTGTAATTTCTTTTTTTTTTGTATGTTTTATACATGTATGTGTGTATGTATGTTGTTGTTGTAATTGTGTAAAAAAACGAGATGGTCGTGGTTTTTTGCTCATATCTCAGAAAGTTATGGGGCGATTGTGCTCAATAGCTTTCAATAGCGATTCATTCCTCGATATTTCCAGGAGATTGATACCATATACAGATCATATAGTTGCTTCTAAAAGTTGATTTCAACCAACACACGGTCAGACGGATAGACGGACAGACGATCAGGGCTTAATCGACTCCTCTATTCGTAAGCTTTCAGAAAATATATACTTTATGGGGTCGGAAATGAAAATTGTAGAAATTACAAACGGAATGACAAACCTATATATACCCTTGTGCACCACAGGTGAAGGGTATAAATATAGTATATATAGGGCTAAATAAAGTATTAAAGCTATAAAAATGTATAAAATCCAAAATGACATCCGAAACAAAATGGCAGAATTATTTTTTCCTCAATCCCATTAGTATGGGTATTAAATCAAAGGGTTTGACGAGGAGAATACAGCCAACTATGCAAAAAATAAATTTCAATATTGGAAATAATAAAGCAAAATGGCGTAAAACATTAAAGCTGAAATCTAGGCTACACTACGATGTAGTAAATATACCTGTGGTGAAGGGTAATATCAGATTCGGCATGGTCGAATATAGCCTCTTACTTGTTGAAGTTTTTCTTATTAAAGAATTATATTTTATAAATTCGCAAAAAAAACATATATTGTGATATACATATATAATTTTACTAAATGAAACGGTTAACCGTTTTAAAATATATATTTGTCCAAATCACAATCAATTCACTTATGCAGAGCTGCAAAAAAATCTTTTAAACCAACTTGTAGTAAAAAAAATTTTTCAAAGATAAAAACAAAACAACAGAATTTTGTATATATATACATATATATGTATATTTAGGGGTGCCCCGGTGGACTTGTCAGTAGAGTGCTGGTCTGCTGGTATGGGGGTTGCGGGTTCGATTCCCGCCAGAGACTCTGGACTGGTCTGCTTCTGTTTCTCTTCTATTCTAACTAAATATTTCTATTCTTATTCTATTCTTCTCTTTATTTCTATATTAAGGCGTCACAATGGACCTTAATGGTCTCCGGGTGAGGGTGTGAAGATGACTTTGCACCAGCCCTACCAACCTACCTACCTATGTATATTTATATATATGAAAATGAACTTTAATCGGTTTACCAAAATTGATCATTCATGAGCCCACGAAGGTTTCTAAGTTGGTACGTTGTGTATGCTAGGCTGTTTCATTATTCGCCGCAAAAGTTATTTTATAGGCGTTTAACTATTGCTTAAGTGACTAAAATTAGTTAATAACATTAACGATTTTAACATCAACGATCTCATGTTTATACGAATATATAAATGTTTCATAAGTTAGTAGTGTCTGTTTACTTAAATTGTTAAAGATATTTTGCAGGATTTTTAAATTCACTCTGCACTGCTTCCAAACTTTTTTCTGGGTATTTAAAGATATTTATTTATTTTTTAATTTTTACATAATAAAATTTAATAAATAAAATTTTTATATTTTTGCGGTATCCTATTTGTACATAAACCCCTAAAAAAGGATATACTTTCACTATATATAGACGTGAATAAATATACATACGTATCAAAAATACAAGATAGCTAAATACAAATGCACTCATACACATACCGACAAACTTATACTATATACACACACTTGTTTTTCATGCATAGATTTAACGAAATCTCGTGCATCTACATAACTTTTGTTGCCACTGCTACAAGAGCAACAACTAACTAATGTTGCATAAATCAGTATAAATGTCAACTTGTGTTGGAGGTTTGAATCATTTGGCTGAGATTTAACAACAACAACAACAACAACGAAATTTAAAAGAATAACAGCAACAAAAACTATGAAGCACGAAAAAAACAGCGATTGCAATAAATACATTGAAAATGTGAAAGTAAATGTTCCTTTTTACGAAGTTTATTGTTAATCCCATCAACCCAGTGACGTATTTTGAAGAAAGAACACAAAGATATAGAGAACAAATATATTCAATGGAAATTCGTGTGTATGTATTTGACGTATACATTAAATTGTTTGCTAAAAAAAATATCATAATAACAAATACTGTTGCATAATATTTGATGAAAAAAATAAATATTGTTCAATATTTGTTTAACAAAATATGATAAATTTTTGTTTGAACAAAAATGTAAGGACGATAATATTTATAGCAAAGTTTTAGCAGTTATTCTTTTAAATATGTTGCCACAGTTAGTAAAGAAGACAAAACTTTGATTTACTAGATCGTTTAGTTTGACATCAGATTTCTCAGAGAGGTCATCAAGTATAGTTTTTTTAGGATCCTGTGTATCTTGGCAGCACAGACAGCACATTCGCAGAGAATGTAAAAAATCGATTCCTTTTTTTGCCATATCCAAACATCTGCGACAATGGTCGTTAGAGGGAAGTCCAAATACGCTGTCAAAAACATCGTAATGTCCTTCCGACCTCAACTTGTATGTTGCGATGTACATACGTCTGATATCAGAAGATGTTCACTTAAGTTTGACCACTCTACATGCATTCAGTTCGCAACATCTGTTTTTAACTGAAGTGTTTGTGTCTGAAGATCTTGCTTTTGATAGTCCCCAACAAAATTACGACAGCACTTGTGTTAAAAATATCCAGAGCACATCCCCCTGGCCAGCTCATCCTATAACCACAGCGATCCTTATAAGCAGGAACCCAAACCGAAGCAACATCGATCAGACGACCTAGCCTTGAAAACTCTTTCCTGCATTGATTGACTAGTTAAGACGTGGTCGAATATGATCTGAGTGGTAAGAAAATCTGTTGTGAAATATACAAATATTCCAAAAACGCTGCATTTATCCGGAAGGCGGATAGAAAACTCTATTTCTAGGTGAGTAAAGAGACAGTAGATCAAACTCCACAGCCTAGAACCTTGTGTATAAAACGCACTGTCAAATCAATATTTTACGTAATAGAATCAGAAGTTTGACTCAAAATCAAAGACAACCTGACCATCATTTCCGTATAGCCATATGATTTTGATCTCCAATATCAAAATGCATTAAGCGTTATTCAGTATTTGCAGATATGGCCACATGAATGTCAATGGGATTGAGGTGCAATATAGTATTCATTGCCTCTAAAGGACTAATCCATAATACACCCGTAATCACAATGCATGCTTATCTTTGGACCATGTCCAACTTGTCGTCAACTACTGTTAATGCATAACTATTAAATATCAGTTACGAATTCAAATCAACTAAGTCATTTTAAAAATAATCGTAATGATTACATTATTTCCTAATAAAAATTTTCTGATTACTAATTGATTACGATTAAAAGTGGGCGTGTCAGCTTAATTTTCCATAATTAGCAGTCTTTTGATCAAAATGCAATATTTGCGAAATTTCAGAATCGTACATATAATTTTGTCAGTTTTATTACATTTTAAATATTAAATATACCGGAAAAGACATTCCTTTCGTAATGTATAGATTTGAGAAATTTTCAGGGAAAGATATTTTTTACACTTATGAAATTTTATCGCTCTACGTCAATGCGTTTAGATACAATCGTGTTTGATTCGATGTAAGAAAGAAATTCTTTTTATTGTATCAACTCTTATATTGAAAGCTATAACTCTTTTCCAAATATACCGATTTAACCCATTTTCAATGCCAAATATTCCCTATGTATTAGAAATATTTTGGCAAAATGTGATATCCCTTACTTTTTCTGTTCGAGCTCTATAGTGCTTTCAACATACGGACAGACGGACGGAAATAGCTAGATCAAAAAATATCAAGACTTTATCGGGTCTAAAAATGGATATTTCAATGTGTTACAAACGGAATGAGAAAATGTATATGCGCCTACTCCATATTTTTAGTGGTGGGTATAAAAATTAAATTATTTTCCCTACAACATTTTTCCCTACATATTTTTAACCAACTTTATAGTAACAACACTAGATATTTACCATATATATGCATACAAACAATAACAATTAAGAGTGCTAAATTTCGCCGTGACGAATATGAAATAAACCTCCACAATCATGCACGTAAGTATAATGACCAGATCGTAGTGTAGCTTAGATTTCAGATTTAACGTTTTACGAAATCTTAGTTTTAAATTTGAAAAAAGTTAACTATTTTCTGCTACACCCATATTAATGGGTTCAATGAAATATCGGCCATTTTCTTTCGGACGCCATTTTTTGGTTTTGCAGTTTTTCGTAGTTCACTGTATTCAACTGATACCAATATTGAGGAAGCTAAAAGGGGTTAATTTTAAGGTACTGCATTAAATTCGTTCGTAGAGGCGATCATCATATATTCAAAGGTCTTTTATTGTATTATATTCTGCTAGTCAAGCCATTTCATCTGATTACCATGTTGACACTCTCGGTTGCCTAGTAGATAAAAAGTTTGATGTTGTTTTTATATTTTCACAAAAACAGTTGTATTTGGGTGCTTGTATCTCAGTTAGAACAATCAAAATGTTTTAGTCTACGGTTTGTAATTTGGTGTTAGTATTGTGTTCAAAAGTTTTTTAGGAGCTTGCAAAACTTGATAAATTTAAAAAAAGATTTTTCCCAATAATTTATGTCTATAACTTTACTGACTGTATTGCCCAAAATTTTTTACAAATAACTCTAGAGGCATATTATATCTACAAATAGCAACAAACGTGTCTAAAAATTATTCTAGGGCTGAAGAATATTAATTTGTGTAGTAAACATAGGAAAAAACATAACCAAAATTATTTGCACATATCCTTAAAATTAAAAGAGAGATTGTACGGGATTTAAACAGCAATCAATTTATAGATATTTTCAAAACATTGAATGTCTGCGCAATATGTAAAGACTTTTAAAATTTTATTTCAACTAACACATGGACAGACGGGTATTGCCAATCGACTCTCCTGTTCATAAGCTTTTATATTATATGTATATTTATATATATATATACATGGGATCTGAAATTAATATTATAAAAATTACTAGCTACAGTGACAAAGCTAAGTATACAAATATACTCTAAGCATCACAGGTGAAGGGTATAACAAACATGTTTATAAATTACAAAAGTTTACAAATTTCGGTTAACTTTAGGAGCTGAACCGATGAGAACAAATCTGAACGTTATTTGATGCGCTGAATTCGAATTCGATTTTTGTTTTTCAAGATTAGTTCTAGTTTTCGGGTTCTTGCATGTTGGCTGCACTGCACTGTAATAACGGCAATCAGATGTTAGCATCGCACAGTGGGTTCGATAGTACCCAAAGTGGCGATTAATTCATAGACGCCGTAGTTTTAAAATATTATATTTTTTATTAATGGATTATTAAAAGCACATAAAAACATAGCATTTTAGAAAAAAAAAGTTAAAAAAAATTTTTTTTAACCCGATAAGCGCATTTTTGTTTTTTGGAAAGAAAGACCATAGTTCACAATTTATGCTGTAACTGTAGAATAAAAAGCGATAAATTAATGAGTTAAACTGAAAATTGAAGCATACTCAATGTTTTATTAAAAAATATAAATAATAAATATATTTTATATTATATATTATTTTTAAATCTAATCTAAAATCCAACTTTTGTTTTTTACAAAATGTTAAAAATATACAAATAACGAGTAATGTACAATTACACAACACTTCAAATAAATAACATCACAGTAAACAGACACAATCAATACAAAATACAAATCAATATGGCAGTGCCGAATTTTAAATACCCTCCTATACGGAGGAAGTTTAATTAAATATTTAAATTTATTTTTTACTTCAAAATATTAACATACCATAATACATTAATTATCAACAGCGTACACATAAAAATTAAACACACTCTAATTAAAATTAAAAAAAAATACCCACTATAAATTAGGTAAATTTCAACAAACTCTGTAATTTTACATGACATTTCTTAAAATTTACTTAGCTTATGTTAGAAATTATTTAGAATATGTTGAAATTGAAATTAAAGTGCAAATGAAAACCATACTTCTATGTATGTTCACATGCTTGTGCCCAATTTTCTTATGTACTATAACAATAACAATTAAAAGAGATGGAAGCGTGACACGATATTTTTTAATGCAGTGTTCGTGAGTTACATATAATATTATTAAGAAATTTATTTATAAGTTATTGCCGAATTTGTGCGTTAGCTTATTTTTTAGTTTTTTTTTTAGCATTTAATATACATATTAGTATTTAAGCTTTAGTTTTGTTCAAACATTAAGTGTTTTCGTGATCATTTCGAGCTCGTGAGTTAATTTTAAATTTAGTAAAAGCACGAACGTATGCAAAAATTAGAATTCGGTGTAAATAAAACAAAAATTATTTTTTGTTAGTGAGTGTAAGTCAAAATTGACTCATGCAACCATCTCTGATAGAAACCAAGCTCATTTATAACAATAGCTTTAATACCGAAAATAAAGACAATAGAGAGTTAAAAACAAACAAGTTGATTTGTTGTTTGTTTTTTCAGATTAAGTATTTAGCAACTGGAAGTCTTTCACAAAAATTTTAATAAGTAAAAACGAGGTGCCTCTGCAAAAGTTTGGTGTGGAATATATAAGCTAAAATACTATATTAAAAGATCACTTAATAAAATTTGCTGGATCGCAACAAGAAATTTGTTAAAACTCTGTGTATATTTCGAAAATACGCCAAATATGGAGCACTATTTAAAAAAATATTAAAAATATTTGCAAAACATTTATCTAAAAAACATTAATGCAATTATGTAGCCAAATACCTGAGGTTGATGGTTCCATTTTAATAAAATTACTTTTAGAACGCTTAATAAAAATTATCAGCACCCAAAATATCTCAATTTTCAGTTTTAGGCACGGCACGAAAAATTTTGAAAAATTATTTGACTTTGACAGCTCACAGTCGATAGAGTAATTTACTCAAAACAAAAGTTTTTGGCAAATAGTGATATAGAATTTAATTACCTTTCACCCAGTACCACACACGAATGTGTAGAATAAAGTTCAGCTTTTGAATTAATCCTCACTATTGGTACATTTCAACCATTGTGAATCGATAGAAACGCCATTTCAATTGTAAACTTAAAGTTATTACACCCTTCACACAGTGAAAAAGGGTATATATAGGTTTGTCATTCCGTGTGAAATTTCTACAATTTTCATTTCCGACCCCATAAAGTATATATTTTCTGAAAGGGGAGTCGATTAAGCTCTGTCAGTCTGTCAGTCTGTCCGTCTGTCCGAGTGTATGTTGAAATCAACTTTTTGAAGCCCCCCGAAATCGCTTGGACCCGGGTGAGGTATTAAAATGTCAGAAATATTCAAGAGTAGATCAGTGTTGAAAATCAGAATTATCGGTTCATAAACAACTGAGATATGAGCAAAAACCCACGACCACCTCGATTTTTTTTCACAAAAACAACATTACAACAACAACATACATACATACAAACTTTTATATTGGTTAAAGTAAACGTGGGATCGAATCCCAGCTGAGCCAAAAAAATTTTTTTTTTTATTTTTTAAATTTTTTTTTCATATTTTTTTTTATTTTTTTTAATTTTTTTTTTATTTATTTTTTTTTATATTTATTATTTATATTTTAATTATTTTTTTTTAAAGTTTTTTTTTAATTTTTTTTTTTTTATTTTTTTTTTTATTTTTTTTAACACACATACGTTAATTTTTAATTTTACAATAGGATGTTTTTATATATGTATGTATGTTTTTTATATGTATGTAAGTATTTCATATGAGATGAATGGTGATACAAGCAACTGTTATTGCATGACTACACGTTGTGAAGGGTATATAAGATTTGGCATGGCCGAATATAGCACTCTTACTTGTTTTCTGTTCCAAAACGTATGCAAATTTAAAGAAAGAAGTGCAAAGTTGATTCTAAGCGCTTTTGTTTTGTTTGTGGATGTTATATTATTATATTTTTAATGCCAATAAAAAAATCATGTAGATGATTGTTATTTTTGCTTAATGAATGTAGTCGGTCTTAATTGAAAATAACTATCAAAGTATAAATATGCTGACGTGTCATCAGTGTCCAAGGTAGTTCCCTGAAGGAACAATGACCCTTTGCCAATTTGCCCAGGTGTGAGTGCAATTTCTAAGGGAACTTTCAGTTCGTCACCGACCGAAGATTTTAACATGGAAGAAACACATATAATATCGCAAAGTATACTGAATGACTTAATTCGTGATTTCGATTTATTGAAACAAAAAGCAGAATTGCTCGTATCACGGTTGTAGGAGTGGAACTGTGGAACACTGAAATAAAAGTCAAGGAGAGCGACTACACCAAGATTTGGCGAAAATAGAAAGACGCTATCAAGGATTTTGGGACGATGGCATGATGAACTATAATGCGTGAAACAGATCCCAAACAGCACAAACGACTAAGTTCGAAGACTCTTCATTTCTAAATAATCACTTTTTATTGAATAAAAAAATTTTAATGTCTCGTTTTGTTATCTTGCACGGAATGGTGCTTTAACTGCTTTTCATAGCCTTTGTGCAACAAAACAGCTTTCAAGCTTAACCTGCTGCTGTCGATATATAACCGCCAATCATTTGAAAGCTAAAAGTGGGTTAATTTACTTAGTCTTCTGTAGCTTTGTAATTTTTGCACCAATTTGGGTCTTGTTCGGCGCAAAATGTAAAAAAAAAAATAAAACAGCACAATTTTCAATTGTTTGGTGTAAAACAAAAAAGAGCAAAATTTCAAAATATCATCAAATTTTTCATGAATTTTGAAATTGTTTCCACTATAACACCGTCATTTCTTGACTAATCTTCACAAACAACCCATGGTTATTTTAGAAATTTTATTATTTTTCAATAAAAAATAATAATTACATAAACGGACGATTATTTTTAAAGATATTTGCATTTAAGTGTCATCATCTTTTTAAAAACGCAAATAACGGTAATAATGCAATATCTCAAAAACTATAACCAATCTGGAAAAACGGAACCCGGATTCGAATTCAGCGCCCCAAATATCTTTAGAAATAACTTGTAGTTGCTCAGCTCTAAAACCTGGTATACTTGTGTTATTAGAAAATTAAAAAGATAGTATTTGATTTTTGTTTAAGCTTGAGATCAACTTTTTTGTTTTTTTATAAAAAATTATTTATTAAAACAATTTGCTTTTTGTTAATATAATTTGTATACATATTTACCCTGAAGAAGCTACCCATTGTTTGGTAGCGAAATATTGGTTACTAATAAATAATTTTTTATAAAAAAACAAAAAAGTTGATCTCAAGCTTAAATAAAAAGCAAATATTATCAATTAAAAAATATCAAGAAATTTAGACGAGAAAGTTAAAAAGTTTTAATTTTATGGTAAAAATAAGTAGAGGACGTCGTCTTTTTTTGCTATATATATCTCTAAGAATTATGGAGCGAATGTGATAGGTTTCTAAATATTTCTCAACTTATATCTTTATCCACTTCACTGGTCTACGTTTGCTAGCGTTACCGATCTATGTTTCTATTTAACATTTAACCATGTTTGTCCTTTAGTAAAGGACACACTTAAACGTATAATTAATAAAAGAATACAAAAATTCATTAAGTTCTAATTTTAATATTAAACGTTAGAATGTTATTAGTAGTGGTCGTGGTGGTGGTTTCATTGGAAAACATGTTGGCATTAACGTGACAAAGAAAGTTAATCAGTGAGGTTAACAATGTCAGTCATTTAGCAGTACACAGTATGTACTCAGTTATGTAACTACGTTGTCTTTTTGTTTTGTATTGTTTTTGCAAATTAAAAAGTTTTTTTTTAACGCAAGTTTTGTTGCTGTTGGCGTAATTTGACGTACTTTCTTTCTCTCTCTATTCTCAGTATTTATGTTATATTTTTGTTCATATTTCGAAGAAAAAGATGGGAAGAAAATTAATGCACTCAAAATTATTTATAGGTATTACTATATTATTACTTGTACAGATAATTAAGTCAATAAACAAATACGGCAATATTTGTAGTGATAATAATTCTCAAGTGTATGTTGAGACCACCATTACATCCAGAAAAACTGACTGTTTGGTATGCTTTATGAGCTTCTGGAATCATTGCTCCGTACTTATTTAAAAACGCTGCTGGTGAGAACGTTACAGTCAATGATGACCGCTATAGAGCTATGATTACTGACTTTTTCGTTTGTAAATTGAGCAAGCATGATGTGCAGGAGCTGTAGTTTTAACAAGACAGCGCAGCTTGTCACACTGCCTGTGCCACAATTGATTTATTGATGGAAAAATTTGTTAATCGCATAGTTTTACGTTTCGGATCCATGAGTTTGCTTTCAAGATCGTGCGATTCAACGCTGCTAGACTATTTTCTGTGGAGATATGTGAAATTGCTAGTCTACGCCAATAAACTTGAAGGGCTTGACTACTTGTAGGAAAACATTTGCCGCGTTATTTCCGATTTACGGCCACAAATGTTGGAAAAAGTTTTTGGATCTCCAAATTAGACTACGTCCAAGCCATGGCGCTCATATACCAGAAATCATATTTCAATTATAATGCCCGAAGATTATCTTTCGAACAACATAAATTTCATGTCAATTTTAAAAAACTCATCTTCGATTTATTTCATTTCGAAACTCTATACCTCTATAAAACACAATCTATTTAAACACAATTATTTAATTCAATGTAGTATTCACTCCATGACGCTTAATAGACAAACCTAAATAAGGGCGGCAAACGTTGTGCTTAGTGCTAATGCTGAAGTTTTAATCATTAAAAAATTTTGACTTAGATTGTTTAATAAAACCCGCTAACAAGAAACTAAATGAAAATAAAATCGCTAGATTAAACCGAAAATAGCTAAAAGGCATTAATTTTTAACAATACAATAGCAAAAAAAAAAAAAAACAAAAGTTGTACTGCAGTCAACTTTAATGCGTAACACTTTGCGAAAATCTTGGGCCAAATTACGGCATTCGATCACGATCGAAATTTTACTCAAACGATTGAGTTCGCTGTGCTTTAGGTATAGAGATTCTAATAAGAATTATCAAATTTCTATCACGATCATGATCGAATGCCGTAATTTTCCCCCTGATTTTCAAACTGCAAAGAGCTAGTTTACATGAAGGGACATGTCCTCGCGACTCTGCTTGCGTTGGCTTGTATTTTCTTTTGGTGTCCCTTCTAAAATCTTCTTCCGTGTATATGAAGGGATTTTGTTACAGGAACAAAGCGACTCTTTAACGATAAATGAACTAATTCTTTTTATTCGTAAGAAGGGCTGCCATACATTTACAATTTATGATTTTTCAACAGTAGCAGTGGCAATACAAGTATTTATAAAAGCAAAATTAAACAAATTTCAAGAAACTGAACTTTCTAAAGAAGAAATTGTTGACCTAACTGAACTGTCTGTTGAAGCGTTAGATCTAGATGATGCTGAAAATATAGAAATATTTTTGAATTTGCAAGAATGCTATAAAAATGCAAATAGTTTACCGAATAAAAGAAAACGAAAGGAGTGGGTAAAACCACGGAGGTTAGAGCAAGAGTTACGCGGCTCATTTTTATATGAATGAGCTTTAATTGGATATTTCATCTGTTTTTTAGCAAATTCCATAAAATATCAGTCTGGCAACACCGGTCCCTGGGACATGTCCCTTCATGTAAACACGCTTAAAGCAATGTTGCCACAGTATTCGGTATGCTTTATATGAATTGTATGCACATGAGAATTTTTAAAAGTTAAACTATGGTTGTCGCTCTTGTTTAGGTTTGGTTGTAAGTTACTACTTATTGAAGTAGTGCTAGTTGTAAGTTTATTCTGGCATTTTGCTTGACATACCTGGCTGCTACATTATTCTTATTTGAAAAAAAAAAGTTACCGCCGATACTGAGTATATCATAAATTCGTTAGTGCAAACAAATATAACTAGAAAAAACTTTTTGAACAAACTAAAAAAATAATTGTAAAACATTTTTGAGTGTATACGAAAACCAAAGAAATGTTAAATTTATTTGTACATTTACTTGTCTGATACATCCTGTTGTTGTTTTATACATTAGTTCGTTAGTTATTCCCTTCATTCATCTTTGCCTTGTTGCAGGACTTTTTCTGGTCCAAAAATACGCAAAAAAAATAAATCGTAAAGCAAAAGCAAAGTAAGAAAGATGCTTGCTAATTTATATGCGTTTCAAGTTTTAATTACGTGATAAAAATGCAGAAAAAAGTGCAAAAAGTGGAAACGAACTTTAAAAGGGCGTCATTTAAGATGGAAGAATGTTGATGGACAATATACTTTTCTCCTTTTACTCCGACACACTTGTTCGTCCATTCATTTACTTTCTCTTGCATCGTACTCGAAACGGCTGTATCGTGTTATGTAGAAATGTTGCTACTGTGGTAAATCAGATATGAAAAGCAAAGCGGTTTATTAAATTTCGACAGATTCAAATTAATTTCGATAAATTTTTAAATTACCATTGTTAAAAAAATTCACGGATATAGCCAAGCGAAACCTGTTTTAGTTATTTTTATTCAAAATAGAACCATTTCTTGTTTTTTTGTTTTTTGGTATTATTCTTAGAATCATTTTCAGTAGTTATTTAGGAAATTCATTGCTATGAAAAATGTGTCACTATTTACTGATTTAAGTATAAATACAATAAATATGAGATTGCAATTTGTTCATTCCAGCAAATTCGCATATAAACTACCAGTGTAAAATAGGTCTGTGTCCAATCGTACAAAAAAGGAAACGAATAGCGAAGTCCTGATTCGTATCTTTACGGATAGCCAATCAGTGATTAAGACATTGAGAAAGGAGAGTGTTGAATCCCGGAACGTTTTGCAATGCAAGAGCGAGATAAACTCATATGAAAATTGTAAACATCTGGAGATAATATGGATACCAAGCCATCACGGGCTGATCGGAAACGAGAAAACCGACAAATTATCCAAAATGGGAGCTCTTCTGAGTACTATAACTTTGGAGAACGCCAAACCCCTTAAACGATTCAAGGATGAACTTAAACGTTGGGCGATGGAGGAACATGTCAGAAAATGGCAAGGCACTGATGTCGGTAAAGTGACAAAAATACCATGGGGTGAACCAAATCTTGGGAAATCAAAGGAAATTCTGAGATCAAGTAGACCAACACTTAGGAGACTAACCAGTGTGATCACAGGTCATACGGAGTTGAGAACCCATCTAGCTGGCATGAAATTGTCTAAGGAAACGACATGTAGAGCATGCAAGGAAGAAGAAGAGACTTTGATACACTATCTCTGTCATTGTCCTGCGTTTGGGCATATAAGACGCGAGAATTTTACGTGGATACTAACCTAACCTAACTATCAAAACGTTCAAACATGTTTTTAATGTTCTATTTTAAATTTTATATTCTATTTATCTTTGTTCTGACTCAGCCGTATTTTATTGTTCTATTTAAATTTTGTTCTATTTATCAATATTTTTGTTGTAAAGAAAAACACATATTTTTTCAAAAATCTATTTAATAATGAGAAAGTAATATACACAGATAATTTTTAATTTAATGAAATTGCTTCAGTAATTAATTCTTTAGTACGTTAAAAGAAAATTTACAAAAAAATATATCATACTAAAGCAGTGATGCCAGAATCTAAACAAGATTAAAAGATCTTTTTCCAAAAATTAAGATTTTTAAGTTTAAGTTGATTTGCACCTGTTGCACACATTATTCTAAGTTTGTTAAATGTATTTACATCAACTTGATGTTATCTAGATAAAACAACAAAAAGAAAATTGGAAGCCATTTCGTGAAATATGTTTTCCTTGTTTAACGAACTCGTTTTTCCACACAACGAAAAACTATTAATTAATTAGTTTCAAGTCCAATTCCCTATTTGTCTTAACCCACTGTTGTTTGTTACAATTTCTATTTACTTTTTTTAAATTTTTTGCATCTAAACAAAATAAAAACACTAAAAAATAAAAAATCAGCAACAACATAAAGGCGTTATTTTTTATTTTATTTTTCATAAAAACGCTATAAAATGTAATACTTCATATTCAACAACATAAATTACAGCGAATGACTTGGCTGTAAAAAAAAATATCTACAAAAATTTTCTTCATGAAAAACTCTGAAAACTGATTCACTTTACGAAATGTGGGTTTATATCTGATGGGTTTAATTGGTGCTTTTTACGCTCTTTTTGTATTTAATTATAATAACTAAGGCTTTTACTGAAGACATGTCATAGCTAGAGATAAACAAGTAAGAGCACTATATTCGGCTGTGCCGAATCTTTTATACCCACCACCAATTTTGTGTACATTTAAAGCACAATATTTATTATTTTGTTAATCATTATGGAATAATCAATCTCTTTATAATAAAATATGTATCACTTTCTTTGTAGAGGGTGGTTCAATTTTAAGGACCCATGTTGAAGGTGAACTACACCTAGTCTTTAAATTTGTTTTCTGCATTTCATTTGACATTTCTCAATCTCAAACTTACTCAATTTTATCCGTGGAAAGATACGCAAATGAGCAACGCTTTAAAGTTATTAAGGTTTTTTTTAAAAATGGGCTTTCAAATCAAAATGCATTTTGTGCACTTCGTAATTCTTTTGAACAACATAATCGTTCAAATTCATCCACAATCAGGAGAATTGCAAAAAATATTTAAATTTCTGCAAAACAGGTCTATATAAAATGTTCGAAAATCTGTGAATGCCTTCTTAGTTTATTGAATGCGTACCATTGCTGTTTTTTGCGATAGTGTGGCAAAAGAGAAGTCAACCTCAACTCATCATCATGCCCAACAATTGAGCATCAACATTGTCATTGGACCATCAGATAGAGGAGTGGCGCCAAGGATGGGGGGGGGGCCATTTGGCCGATATTTTGTTAAATACATAATTGAACCATACAAATATTATCATTAAAAAACAAATGATAATAATTTCTTAAATAATTTGTGTTTTATTTAAAATCAACATCGGCCCTTAAAATTTACCCACCCTTAATAACTTCGATATGATAGTAAAATGTTTTCGTAAATTTAGTATTTTAGTGAAAGTGGGCGTTAAAGTAGGCATGTCAAAAAAGTTTCTGCTAATAAATACAACTTAGATATTTCAATATAGTCCTTTATTTTCCAAAAAACCTTGTCAATAGAGAAATTACATGAATTTAAGATAAACCGTTATATGGGAGGTAGGCGTTAAAGTGGACGTGTCACTTAAACTTTTTGGCACAACAATTACATTGATTAGAAAGATATATGTAGCATCATCATACCTGTAATTTTGTCGGTTTTATGAGCTTTTAAATTTAATTAACGGTAGATAACGTAAAAGTGGGCGTTGCAGTAGGCTCGTCAAAGTTGTTTTTGCTAATGAGTACAACTAAAGTATTTCAATATAGTCCTTTATTATTCCAAAATCTTTATTAATAGAGAAATTATATGAATTTCAGTTAAACCATTATATGGGAGGTGGGTGTAAAAGTGGGCGTGGCACCTTAACTTTTTGGCACAAAATTTACATTGCCTAGAAGGATACACGTGGCAAATTTTATCATCATACCTCTAATTTTGGCTTTTTTATGAGATTTTAAATTTCATTAACGGTAGATAACGTGAAAAGTGGGCGTTATAGTAGGCGTGTCAAAGTTGTTTTTGCGAATGAGTACATTTCAGATGTTTCAATATAGCCTTTTATTATATAAAAATCTTTATTAATAGAGAAATTATATGATTTTTAGGTTAAACGTTATATGGGAGGTGGGCGTAAAAGTGGGCATGGCACCTTAACTTTTTGGCACAAAATTGACATTGCCTAGGGGGATATACGTAGCAAATTTTATCATCATAGCTCTAATTTTGGCGGTTTTATAAGCTTTTAAATTTCATTAACGGTAGATAACGTGAAAAGTGGGCGTTATAGTAGGCGTGTCAAAGTTGTTTTGGCTAATGAGTACAACCTAGATGTTTCAATATAGTTCTTTGTTATTCCAAAATCTATATTAATAGAGAAATTATATGAATTTTGGGTAAAACGTTATATGGGAGGTGGGCGTAAAAGTGGGCGTGGTACATTGATTTTCCGTAACAAAAAAGCCCGTCACCAAAAAGCAAAGTGTGCAAAATTCCAGAGTCGTACATCCAATTTTGTTGGTTTTATGACGTTTTAGTTTTTAAATATACCGAAAAATACACTGTGCGGTATAAATTTTCGTACATTTTGATCGATAACTCCTTTCCTAATGCATAGATTTAGATAATTTTCGGGGAAAAATATTGCTTTTTATTGCTCAGAAAATATGTGTTTGAAGTTTCATGAGTCTACGTTAATGCGTTTGGACACAATTCCATTTTATTCGATGTTCGAAGGACACGGTTTTTTCGACCTACTCTTGCTTTTCGAGCTATAACTCTCTTCCTAATATTCAGATTTAGCCCATTTTCAATACCAAACAAACCTTGTCTATAAGAAAGATTCTGGCAAAATATGAGCCCTCTAGCTTTTTCGGTGCCACCTCTATCGTGCTTTCAACAGACGGACAGACGGACGGACATAGCTAGATCGTCATCAAATCAAACCCTGATTCAGAATATATATACTTTATGGGGTCGAAAATGGATATTTCGATGTGTTACAAACGGAATGACAAAATGAATATACCCCCACCATTTTTTTGGTGGCGGGTACAAAAAGAGGGATACTTGTACTAAAAAAATATTTTTTTTTTTTTAATTATAATTGAACTTGCATATATTTATATATAAATAAAGTTTTAATAAACTAACAAAAAGAACAAGTCTGTGTTGAATTAAAATTAAATTATTAAATTAAATAAATTGTTTTTAAACAGGGAATATTTTAAACAAATTCGTTTGTAAAACTTGATGTTTACATACGATAAATGTTTGCCTAATCACTACTTTTAAATAATTCGATATAATCCATGTATCCATTGATTTCATAAATATAATCACTATATGATATCAAATGATAAATTAATAAACACCTTAAACCACCGTACAACACCTATTAACAAAATGGTGGTAAATTTAAATCTTTGCGCTTTTGCTGTGACAACCGATATAAAGGCTAGTCAGTATTTAGGTTTGCCTGAATTTCAGTTTTCCATAAGAAGTGTGTATAAAAAGAAAATAATCTGATATTCAGGATTTCAAAAATTTGCTAATACGCAACTGAAAGAAAAATTAAAATGGAACTTTAGACACTTGTTTTCTAATACATGCAAGGCTGCCAGATTTTTCCACAAAGCGCCGAAATTTTTGTCTAGATTTTTTTTAATTAAAAAAATTTTGCACAGAATAAACTCAATACCAAGGTAAGGTATATAAGGTGATTGAATTTCGCAGATACGTTTTTAAAAACAGTTTATTTGTATGAAATTAGACAATTGGAAATTATGAGAGAAGTGAGAAATAATATGAAATTTTAATATATGGGTAGGAGCAGCTGCTTAATTGAAACTACCTTATTGAGACTACCCTGCTCAATTAATTTTATTGTCTATATAAGGGCGTCAATATTTATTTTATGAAACTCTAAAATTTATAAGTTGTCGCATGTCCTATCGAATGGTGTCAAAATTCCTTTGACTGTACAAAATCTTTTTATTTCGCAGTTTCACAGAACAAGAATCGACACCCTGGAATTATCATTACTAATTTGTGTATTATATTACCGCACTTAACTAAATGTCACATTAAATGTCAGACATCAGAACACACTAATTCCTAAGGTGGTATACAATTGTCGCGTTAGTGATAATAACATTCTGAAAAATTATAAGGAAGAAAGAAATTAGAGCATCGCCACAGAAAGCGCGTGAGTTGGGTAAAAAGTAAGTAGATAAGATATATCAATAATTAAAAATGAAGGTTGACAAAATTCTATTTTGGATACCATTTAACTAAAGCAGAAAACATTTGACCATCAAATATTTATAAAAATATTTCCTTTATTTAAACAGTTTTATGAATAAAAGATTCAATTTGACGCATAATTCTTAAAATCATACCAATTTAGCGATTTTTTTAATAAAATTTTGATTTTGATTAACGTTTTGTCGATGGGCTTAAACGTAGCAAAGTTATAGAAGTGGCTCATAATATAAAGCTTACGTTTAAAATAAAACTATTTTACACACTTTCTTTTGCAACTTGCAGTAATTGCAACATTTACAAATAAAATGTATGTATGAACATTTACATAAGTAATTTTTTTTTGTGATAAAAAAAATTTTAATCTTTCATAAGTTTGTTGTAACATGTTTCTTTTTTTTAATTATTGTTTGCAAATGCATACAAATTTATTTTACGCAGCAGATTATAAGAAAAGTGAAAAAATATCTAAATATTATATAAAATCATAACTTTAAATAAATTTTAAAATTTCACAAAGGCTTAAAACTATTCTTGGTGCTTTTCAAAGAAAAAATTTCCTAAAATATACTACCCTTGGTGGATTTACAAGGTGTGCTATCATGTTATAATTTTCTGATTTTTCTAAATTTAAAAAAAAAAATTTAAAACTTTTAAAATGACCGATACAATATTTGTAAAACATTTTAAACAATTTTTATATGAGTGCATCCCTTCTGAATCCACCACCTGTATAGTATATTTATTGTGATATCATAACCATTTAGGCACCTGTGCCGGCCAATAAATATATTAACTTATGATCAGACCTGCTGCTGTCGATATCCCCAAAATTAAGCATAACCGTCGAATGCATTTTCACAAGTCGCCGCCACCGAGCGGTCACCAACGCCGGTCAAAATTTGTTTTAAATATTTCTTTCAATGAGCTGTTTTTGGTTTATAAAATAAAAAAAAAAAGATAAAATATATATTTTTTTGTAATTAACTCAACAACAACCAAAATCTACTTTTTGTAAAAACCAAAAATTATTTCAGTTGTTCGCCTAATTTGAAAACAAATATTTATTTAAATAAACTAAATTATAAGAAATTATTCAGTACAATCGTAATATTTTTTTTTTTGTTGCCTTCAATTTGTGAAATTACCATTTATCTATAAATTTCTTTTAGTCAAACTGTACTGTAAATACGAGTATTCAACGATTGTGTAAATTTCATAATCCTCTTTTCTACAGCAACAATAGCATTATTTTGCAACCAAAGTTGTAGCAGCTAAACAACATTTGGGTATTAGTTTATGTTGCTTTTACACGCAAAAAAAATAGGTTTGTAATAATCAAGAACAAAATACTATAATTAAATTGCACGGTTGTGATAAAAACCGATAACACTGCTCGACAAAAAATCATTTTTTGTCTTCCCGTTAATTAAAACTATGTGGACTATATGGATTTTGATGCGCTGAACTCAAATCCGTTGTCGGTTTTTTTCCAGCAGATCGGGATTTTTTTATGGGCGTAGCAAATTTTTCCCCCTAAATTAGTCAGGTACGGAAACATATTTCATCCTAACTCGAGAACCAGTTATCTCTAGAAGTAAATAGTTACCATTCATTGTTGCTACAAGGCGCTTAGTGCGCCCACTCTGACGTTGTTTGCTGCATTACACATATATTTTTATATATGCGACATATATAAACATTTTTAGCTGGGATATTAGGAATTTTGGACGAAACAAATTTTTTTTCTTCATTAATTTCTGAATAATACCAAAACGATAAGAGAAATAGAAAAATTTCCACTAAAATAAATACAATTTTGTTACACATCTTCTGGTGTTTTATTTTTGAAATTCGGATGACTAATTCTCGAGTTAAGATGAAATATGTCTACGTACCTGACTAATTTAGGGGGGAAAATTTGCAACGCCCATAAAAAAAATCCCGATCTGCTGGAAAAAACCCGACAACGGATTTGAGTTCAGCGCATCAAAATCCATATAGTCCACATAGTTTTAATTAATGGAGGATTTTGCTGCTGAGCAGTGTAATGCTCTAAACACATAGACGACAGCAGACAGCAAGCAGCAATATGTCAAAAATAAAATCCATGTGTTTAAATGAAAACGATTATTTTGACGGCAGCACAGTAGCACGACTGCACAACAGCATTTGCTGCTGCTGCCAACTTAGGCTATTTTCTATTTTGACGGGCAGCAAGAAACAAATATAGTGTTGCCATTATACATATTAAATTGGAAAAATAAGAACAAAAACTTATTTTTAATATTAAACAGAAAAGAACATTACAAAAACACAATAAAGAAATAAATTTATGTGTTTTTGTAGTTTTTCGTGATATTTTTACATTTTTTTATCAATAACTTTAATTTTATTCATTATAAAATATACATGCGGCATCCCTGAAATTTGTATTGCTAAACTACACATCAGCTGATTATTATGTTGTTGCTGTCTTCAAAATAATTATGAAGCTGACTTCAGAGCAGCATTTGAAGTTGGCAGCATTTGAAGCCGTGAAGTTGTGAAGTCTGCTGGCGTCTATGTGTTTAGAGCTTAATGGTTGCCATTTAACATTATTTTATTATATCATGTAATTATCATTTCAAAACTACAAATAAATTAAACAATCTATAATCTTTTCTAAAGCAAATTGTTAATTATTGCTATTAATTATATTAATTGTGCTTACTGTTATACTTATAATTAAAATTTCTTAAACCAATATTTTTTACATATTATTGTTTATTTTTTTATTTCCTTAACTCTTTAAAATTTTTGTTTTGTTATTTTTTTAAAATGTCAAAATAACAAAAAACTGTAATCTTAAAAGATTTTAAATGCAATAATATATTTGAGAATATCTACAATAAATTTTTTAATAATAATTTTGCATATCATATTATTTTAAAGACAATCATTAAATTTTCATAAAACAATAACACTAAATAGTAAACATTAAATCAAACAAGTGCTTGAATGTTGTGACAAAATAAATAAACAAAATAGAAATAGCAAAAAAAATTGTTCAGTAAATTAATATGTTATAAAGAATATATTATGATTATTGTTATAACCAGGGTTTTTCTTTATGTGTATACTTGTTACCTGCTGCAGTGTTAACTCTTTAACACTTTAATTTTTGATAAAAATAAATAAAACTGAAAATTTTCTTTAAAAAGACTTTATCTGCAAATAGTTGGGAAAAAGTCTTAGAATATATTTAAGCATTACTTTCTGTTTTGTAGTGGGTTTCAAAAAAAAAATAAAAATCTATGGTAATAAATTCTATATATGTACATAGTTTCTTAAGTGATTTTTTCAACTAAGGCATTCTTTTACAAAATTGTTTAAGACGTTGGCAAAAAATAAAAAAAATATTTTAATATTGATTTCATGATATTTTATTAAAAACTCCTTTCCAATAATACGTAAATTGCTTATGAAAAATGTTTTGGCATCATATAAGGGGTGTCTTGAAATGCTTTTTTTCATTTTTTACAGGGCACTACGCAAACAATTATTAATTAATTAATTTTTTTGTTCCACTCTGTGATAGTTATAAGTGTCAGCAATACTTTGTTAATAAGTTTATTAAAAATATTTAATCCGTATTTAAAATGTCGTCAAATAGAGAAAAACTGAGAAAAAATATTGTGGATATTTATAATGAAAATAAACAACTTTCTTACGCTGAAGTTGCGCGACGGGCAAAAGTGTCCAGACAGACTGCCCGTAACGTTATTTTTAAATTCAAAAAAGACTTGTCTATTAAGCACAAGAAAGGTGGAGGGCCTCGTGGTTTTGGGAATCCTCAAATCGTTAAAAAGGTGAAGGCACCTTGGAAGCAAAATCCAAACATTTCCATTCGCGATATCGCACGATAAATTTAAGTATAAAAAGATTTCAAAATTCGCCAAAAAATATATGATATGGCAAGCAATATGTACATGTGGGAAAAATTCAAAGGCAATCATTGTGAATCGTACAATGAACAGCCAATTTTATATTAATGAGGGCCTGAAAAGGGCTGTATTGCCATTATACAGAAGCCACAATATACCTCCACTGTTTTGACCCGAGTTGGCAAGCTGCCACTACAGCAAAGACGTCCTTGAGTGGTATGGGGCCAACAAAATAAATTTTGTACCGAAAAACATGAATCCACCTAATTGTCCAGAGCTAAAGCCTATTGAACGCTATTGGGCTATAATTAAGCAGTACCTATGAACAAAGTTCAAAGCTTCTGCAAATGTAAAAAAATTGGATTTATTTAGAAAAAAGCTATCAAACACTTCGGTAAAACGTGTGTCCAACGTTTAATGCAAAGCGTTAAGAAAAAAATGCGAAATTTTGCAAAAGAAAATAAAATTTGAAACTTTGGTTTTTTGCATAATAAAGTTTAGAAATTTTTCTTCATTACGCCAATAAAATGTATTTTTTGTTTGAAAAAAACTAGATTTGGGAGACATTTTAAAATGTAAAAAAGCATTTTGACACACCCCTTTTATCAGTCTGAATATTCAAATAAAATAATTAGTAAAGGAAAATATAACCACAGTTAAATTACTTTAAAGAAACAAGTAACATTATTAGCCAAAAAAGTAATAAAACTTAAATTACTAAAATATAAAAATAAAATTTAAATTAAAAAAACATAATAAAGATTACATAGGCTTTAGCTAATATTGAGAAGAAATAGCAAATAAAAATTAAAAAAAAAATCCAAAAACAAATTAAACTTAAACAAATAGTAAAAGAAAAACATAAAATTGAAAAATCACAATCAAGATAAATAAATATTCAAGCCGAAAATTGTTTATTGATCTTAATTTACAACTTTTAAATATTCGAATTGTTCACCACAAAATTTAAAGAAAACAATATAAATTGGACTGTATCGAATTTGTTATACATGTTAGTATTTTAGTTTTTATTCAGTAAATTCTTTTTAAATTATGTAATAGGCTGAAATTTTTGTAACACATCAATATATTCATTTTACACCACATAATTTGTGTATCATTCATATATAGGTATATATAAAGGGTCCGCCAAATAACTTCTTTTTTTTGAAAATGCTTTAAAAAAAAAGTGTAGCTTCGGCTGTGTGGCACCAAATGTTGATACCAAATGTTGTCAATATCCTCCTCTTCAATTTTTGTGAACAAATGTTCGTTCAACATGACCCGATAACGATCCCCATTGACTGTAACGGCCACTCCCTGATCATTTTCGAAGAAAAATGGCCCAATTATGCCTCTGGACAAAAATCCGCACCAAACAGTGACTCGTTTTGGGTGTATCGGCTTTTCAATGTATGCGTGTCGGTTTTCTGTGTCCCAAATGCGACAATTTTGCTTGTTTACATACCCGCCAAGATCAAAATGAGCTTCATCTAAAAAGATGATTTTTTTTTGGCAAAATCGGCCAAAGTAATGTTGCAATATTTCCCAGCGTTGTTCAAGCGTATACACAACAATATTCGTTAAGCGGAAGGATAAACGTAATTATCTGTCAAATCAGACATGAGCTTAGTGTTACCATTCACGAAATAAGCACTAGTTGAAAAAAAAAGTTAGATGGCGGACCCTTTATATATTTATTCTTGGTCCTATTTGTATTTTAGGACGATCTAGCTATGTCCATCCGACTGTCAGTACGTTAAAAGCACGATAGAGCTCGAACAGAAAAAATTAGGTGGATGAAGTTTTGCCAGAATATATCCTACATATTACAAATGTTTAGTATTGAAAATGGGCTCAATCGGTTTTATATAAAGGGAGTTAGAAATTGTAATGGCATCGAATAAAATTCGATTGCGCCTTAATCCAACGACGTAGAACGATTTAATGTCATATTTGCTTTTATTGTGTAGAAAAATAATTTTCCTTAAAAATTTTTCAAATCCATACTCACAGATCAAAATGAACGAAAACTGACGTCATTAAACCGACAGAATTAGATTCTGAAATTTTTAAAATATAGGTTTTCGATTAATATACAAATTTTACAAATTTTTTTTGGAGATGGCAAGAGCTTTAAAAAAAATCTTTTTCAAAATCTTAATCTCAGTTTATTTCTTATGTTTATTAAATTAAAATAGTTAGTCTTTTCAAATTCTGGGAGGAGAAAAAACAATTCTGAGCGTCATTGCACCCGCTGATTGGTCTAGTTGTGCCCACCTACTTTATGGACAAAAATTTTATAGAATATTGGTCTCTGTGTTTTAATACCTAAGTAAAATTCATTATCAGAAATTTTTTTGACATGTCAGCTTTAACACTCACCTCTCGCACTATTAACAAAATTTAAAAAATCATAAGACCAACAAAATTAGATTCTAAAATTTTGCAAATATAGGCTTTTGGTTAATATTATTATAAAGGAAAATCCACCTACGGACTCACCTAGTTCAAGGCCTACAAAACAAAACACGACTTTTCTAAATTTATGTAATTATTTGTGGACAATGACTTAGGAAAATAAGGAACACTGTATTGCATTATTTTAACTTAACGACCCCTTCTTAAATATTTAAATAAACAGAAGTGGGAGATATCACTACCATTAAACACAAATTTGAAGTTAATAACAGAAATTTCAAATGAAATGCAGAAAAAACTTGACGTTTAGGTGTAGTTCACATTTATCATCGGCCCTTAAAATTCAACCACGCCTTTATATAATTTTTTTAATATATCAAGTTTCTAAAGGTTCTTATTAATTTTGGACTCGCTTAAGACACCAAAATACAAGCCATAGTCTTGACAACTATTACTGAGAAAAACTGACATATCGGTTAGATATGCTTCCTTCAACCTTCACAAAATTGGTGTCAAATGAAATATTTTCACCATTAGAATACAGTAGACTTTAAAAAGTTCAAATACAAGATGGCGTTCTAAACATAATTACAATATTTTTTTCATCACAATCAATATGGGTTTGGGTATATAACTATGTGAAAATTCAAAATTCAAAATCAAAAATGGCGTGGAAAAAATAAATCCGAATGGTGTAAATATTAAATATCAAAACTAGATTACGATACGATGTAGTCACTTCACTATTTATACCTATCTGTATTATGATAAAGGGTACTTTTAGATTTTCTTGCTTTTTTATTACAAATAAATTATTCTATAATTATTCTAATAAATAAAAAATAATAAATAATAATAATGGTATAAAATTGAGTATCAAATATTTAGCACAACCAAATATAATACAGAATGTAATAATGCTCTTACTTGTTTAGTTTCGCAACAGAAAAAAACAGTTCAAATGGTCATATTGTCATTGTCATTTGCATTACAATGCGTAACTTTTTTTGTATTATATTATTAGAATATTTTTGCCAAATTTCGTCTCCCAAAGGTGTTTTTATTCGAATATACTTTCAGCAGACACAGCAAGATCGAATCTAGAAAATGTATGCTTTATGAGAATCGAATTTAGAAAATGTATGCTTTATGGGAACGTAAACAGATGTTCAAATGTGTTATAAAAGTTTTAAGAAAACAAATATACACCGCCATTCGTTGGGTGTGGTGACGTTTATCTGTGGCTTAAGCTACTTTCACATTTGGCAAATATTTACTCAAATAATTGTGTTAAATAGTTATTATATATTATGTCATTGTTGTTACACGAAATATAATCAAAACATGTAAATAACAATCGATTGATATTGCAATTTTATTAAAATAAAAAAAATTACAATAAATAATTATTAATTACGGAAGGGTGCCCCGGTGGACTAGTCAGTAGTGTGCTGGTCTGCTAGTTTGGGGGTTGCGGGTTCGATTCCCGCCGGAGACTCTGGTGTTTTCTGCTTATCTTCTCGCTTTTCTATTCTATTCTTACTTTTCTATTCAGGTATCACAATGGGATCAATATAATGGACCCAAGTGAGCTGCACAACAGCTGCCTGTTCTACCTAACCTAACCTACGGAAGAAATTAAAACATTTTACGGCCTATTTCACAGTTAATGATTGTTTTATTTTAACAAGATCATAAACAAATCGCCGCCATCGTTATCAAAAACTATTTAACCCACAACTACTGAGGTGAGCGTAAAAGTGGGCGTGTCAAATTGATTTTCCGTTAGTGCAAAGTCTTTAAACAAAAATCAATGTTTGCCAAATTTCAGAATCGTACATCTAATTTTGTCAGTTTTATTAGGTTTTAAATTTTGAATATACCGAAAAATACACTGTGCGGTATAAATTTTCGTACATTTTGATCTATAACTCCTTTCCTAATGCATAGATTAAAGCAATTTTCAGGAATTATTATTTTTTTACTCAGGAAATATACATTCGAAATTTCATGGATCTACGTTAATGCGTTTGGACACAATTGCATTTTATTCGATGTTGGAAGGACAAGATTTTTTGACCTACTCTTGCATTACGAGCTATAACTCTCTTCCTAATATTCCGATTTAGCCCATTTTCAATACCAAACAAATCAATAACAAACCAAATAAAAAAATTTTGCCAAAATTTTAGCCTCCTAGCTTTTTCAATTCGAACTCATCATGCTTTCAATAGACAGACAGACAGATGAACAGACGGACGGACATAGCTAGATCGTCATAAAATGAAACCCTGACAGAGAAAATATATACTTTACGGGGTCTAAAATGAATATTTCGATGTGTTACAAACGGAATGACAAAATGAAAATACCCCCACCATTTTTTTGGTGGCGGGTATAAAAAGTGTGGTAATACTGTGTTTTCTTGTTTGCAAAAAATAGTGCAATGAGAGATTGGAATCTTGAAAAAAAAACATTTAAAGGGAATTTCGCCAAAACTTAAATACTAATTTCTTCTTTTCGTTTTATGTTTTACTTTCGTCCTCTAGTTAAAATCTTAACTGTGATTTTTGCTTCGGTTAAATTTAACAGAAACTTTTTAACTAAAGTTCTATCGTCGTTTGTGTAATGTAATTTTGCCGAATTTTCGGTTAAAGCTCATATTTAACTATAATCTTTGCGAAATATTGCGAAAAGAGGCGTTAGTGTTTACATTTATTAAAAATAAAAAATAAACAAATATTTATAGTAGAATCTTATATGAATTTCTAATTGAAAAAAACGAACAATACCGTAATTGCGTACCATTAAAAATTTAATCTGTTTTAATGAAAACATTATAACATAAATATAATATAATATAAATCGAATCAATATTCTAACGCTAGTAAATAAACAAGTTATTTTTGCGAAAGATTTTTTTAAATACAATAAAACAAATAAATAGATAAAAAAAACAAAAGTTTTTTTTTAGGCGTTAAATTGTTTAATTTTAGCCAGTTTTAAATTAATGACAACACCAAAAATTGGCGGATATTATAAGTTAGATTTTGAGTTTGATATTATTTGTAATTTTTTATTCAAAAGATGTTTTGATGAAATATAATTCTAAGTTTTTGTATTGAAGACAATTTTTTAAAAGCGTTGATTTTGACTGTATAAAGAGTTAAAAAAAATTATAAATTTTAAGATGAGTATTTGGTATCACCAAAGAAGAAGAATAAAAGCACTAAAAAACACACAGTGTCCTGACTCGAAGATTTTCCGCCACAAAATTATGAAAAACAGTGCTGTTGACCATACGTATTTAAACACAAACAAGTAACAGCACTATATTCGACTGTGCCGAATCTTTTATACCCACCACCAATTTTGTGTACATTTAAAGCACATTATTTATTATTTTGTTAATCATTATGGAATAATCTCTTTATAATAAAATATGTATCACTTTTTTGTAGAGGATGGTTAAATTTTAAGGGCCCATGTTGAAGGTGAGCCTCACAAACAACAAGTTTTTTTTGCATTTCATTTGACAAAATGAGCAACGCGTTAAAGTTATTCAGGTTTTTTATAAAAATGGGCTTTCAAATCCAAATGCATTTTGTGCACTTCGTAATTCTTTTGATCAACATAATCGTTCAAATTCGTCCACAATCGGGAGAATTGTAAATAATATTTAAATTTCTGCAAAACAGGTCTGTATAAAATGTTAGAAAATCTGTGAATGCCTTCTTAGTTCGTTGAACGGGAACCATTGCTGTTTTTTGCGATAGTGTGGCAAAACAATTGAGCATCAACATTGTCATTGAAAATTTGGACAATCAGATAGAGGAAAGGCGCCAAGGATGGGGGGCCATTTGGCCGATATTTTGTTAAATACATAATTGAACCATACAAATATTATCATTACAAAAAGAAATAATAATAATTTCCTAAATAATTTGTGTTTTATTTAAATTCAACATCGGCCCTTAAAATTTAGCCACCCTTTATAAATTCGATATGCTACTAAAATGCTTTTGTAAATGTATCCTTTCAATGAAAGTGGGCGTTAAAGTAGGCATGTCAATAAAGTTTCTGCTAATAAATACAACTTAGATATTTCAATATAGTCCTTTATTTTCCCAAAAACTTTGTCAATAGAGAAATTACATGAATTTAAGATAAACCGTTATATGGGAGGTAGGCGTGTCGCCTAAACTTTTTGGCACAACAACTACATTGATAAGAAGGATATACATATGTAGGAAATTTAATCATCATACCTCTAATTTTGTCGGTTTTATGAGCTTTTAAATCTCATTAACGGTAGATAACGTGAAAAGTGGGCGTTATAGTAGGCGTGTCAAAGTTATTTTTGCGGATGAGTACAACTTAGATGTTTCAATATAGCCCTTTATTATTCCAAAATCTTTATTTATAGAGAAATTATATGAATTTTAGGTAAAACGTTATATGGGAGGTGGGCGTGGCACCCTAATTTTCTGGCACAGTAACGACTTGCCTAGGGGGATAGACGTAGCAAATTTGATCATCCTACCTCTAATTTTGGCGGTTTTATGAGCTTTTAAATTTCATTAACGGTAGATAACGTGAAAAGTGGGCGTTATAGTAGGCGTGTCAAAGTTGTTTTTGCGAATGAGTACAACTTAGATGTTTCAGTATAGCCCTTTATTATTCCAAAATCTATATTATTAAAGAAATTATATGAATTTTGGGTAAAACGTTATATGGGAGGTGGGCGTAAAAGTGGGCATGACACCCTAATTTTTTGGCACAGTAATGAAAGTGCCTAGAGGGATATACGTAGCAAATTTTATCATCATACCTCTACTTTTGGCGGTTTTATGAGCATTTAACTTTCATTAACGGTAGATAACGTGAAAAGTGGGCGTTATAGTAGGCGTGTCAAAGTTATTTTTGCCAATGAGTACTACCTAGGTGTTTCAATATAGTCCTTCATTATTCCAAAATCTATATTAATAGAGAAATTATATGAATTTTGGGTAAAACGTTATATGGGAGGTGGTCGTGGCACATTGATTTTTCGTTAGAACAAAGCATTTGACCAAAAAGCCATGTGTGCAAAATTTCAGAGTCGTACATCTAACTTTGTTGCTTTTATGACGTTTTTGTTTTTAAATATACCGAAAAATACACTGTGCGGTATAAATTTTCGTACATTTTGATCGATAACTCCTTTCCTAATGCATAGATTTAGATAATTTTCGGGGAAAAATATTGCTTTTTATTGCTCAGAAAATATGTGTTTGAAGTTTCATGAGTCTACGTTAATGCGTTTGGACACAATTCCATTTTATTCGATGTTCGAAGGACACGGTTTTTTCGACCCACTCTTGCTTTTCGAGCTATAACTCTCTTCCTAATATTCTGATTTAGCCCATTTTCAATACCAAACAAACCTTGTCTATAAGAAAGATTGTGGCCAAATTTGAGCTCCCTAGCTTTTTCGGTGCGACCTCTATCGTGCTTTCAACAGACGGACATACGGACAGACGGACGGACATAGCTAGATCGTCATCAAATCAAACCCTGATTCAGAATATATATACTTTATGGGGTCTAAAATGGATATTTCGATGTGTTACAAACAGAATGACAAAATGAATATACCCCCACCATTTTTTTGGTTTTGGGTATAAAAATAGACAAGGCTGTGATTTTGTTGAGCAGAGCAGCGTGTGTTTGTTTTTGTACAAGCCAAGAGTAGTATGGTGGAGGTGCTGCTTTTAGTCTAAAAAGGTACATAATATCTTAGTAGATAATCCATCATACAGTAGTGAACAATTTGGTCTTCCATTACCTGAATTTACTTTTCTTTTATAATAAATACTTATATTTAAGTAAGAAATTTGTACAAATTTAAATTTATAATTATAAATATTTTATGACGATATTATTTATAAACCAGTATCAATAGTAGTTAATGCCATAATTTATTTTCAAAAACGTAATTATACAAACGTACATGGTGCAACTTCACGAGATGCCTCCACAAGTATGTAATGTCTAAACTACAAATAATTTTATATAAAATCTTGTTACATTTGCCAAATTTCAGTTAGAATATTTTCTATTGTCTTCAAATCCAGTTCAAAATTAAACAGAAATGAAAAAAATTGTTTTAATCTTAAGTGTTGGCGTTTTCGTTTGCCTTTTACAAACTATCAGCTGTGGTGAAATCGAACCAGTTGAAAATATCGAAGACATTAGTGACTTGGATGTTTTGTTATCAGCACCAGTTGCACCATCTATGACACGTGTTGAACGACAAATCCTAAGACCACCTCTACTTCCACCTGCTCGACTACCGCTCTATGGTGGTTTTGGCCCAGCATTAGTTGGACGTCCCCGTTTTGCTCCTAGAAGAGCTTTCTATGGTTAAATGGAGATTATCAATGACTTTTACTTACTTTGTCTTACTACATAAATGTATAAAATAAATAAAAATAAAATGAGAAAATTTAATAAAACATGTAAGTATGTATCTTAATCGTTTTCAAAAGTACCAATTCAAAAACAATTATCATTAAAAAGAAGGATTTTTCAAATTCGGTGCAATTATAAACCTATAATCAGACGGTGATATTAGCTCAGTGTGAATTTCGTCGTAGATTTTCCAATCGCCCGATTTAACCATCCCAGACTTCTTTCTTTGGGGCTACTTAAAGTTGCAGGCTTATGCCAGAAAGCCCCAGACAAACGCAGCCCTTAAGGTGAATAGTTGACACGAGTGCGAAATATTAAGCAAAGTTATGAAAAATGCGATAAAATGGGGACGAATTTGTATCAGCATTGGCAGCAGCCACTGATATTATATTTTTCATTTAACAGAAAAAATTGTACAGGTATAAATAAGGACTACCACCACTTAAAATAATTTTTTTTATTTAGTAAAAAAATTATTCAAAACTAAAATTGAATGATTAATTTTGAGCCACCTTGTATTTTCTCCTATGACAGAAGGATCTATGAAAATTATGTGTAAAACAAAATATCAAACAAATGCTTGCTACGCACGGTGCGTCGATCCCATAGAGCGAATGGACAAAAATAGAAGAATTGGTCACAGAGTTTTGAAATTTGGTACACTACAATAAAATACTTTGATTAGGAAAAATTCTATTTTATGAAAAAATCGGACAAAGAACACGCCTATTGCCTAACTGCACAAAAAAATTAAAAAAATCCTAGAATCATTTACATCCCGTACTTGTGAAATTATTTTAATTGTGATTGACGCAAGGACTCTAGATCCTTTCATATATCCTTTTTCATAAAAAAGTTATAACTCTTACAAAAGTTATCCAATTCTCATTAAATTTGATATGATATTTTATTCTTTTTTTAAATATTTTTTAATATTTTAATAAATATGAGTATGAGTACTCACGATTATTTAAATTTTAAAATTTTATTTCCTAATACTAATTTTTTTTTAAACTTATCATCAATAATTATTGTTTAATGATTATTCGACACGCTACTATCACTGATTTAAGATATAAAAGTAACGGTCGTCTATGCTATATCAGTCCTGTCCAATATCCACATCCTAATTTGGAAAAAATAGTGGCCCATCATTCTCTCTTCACGCAGTGTCTTTTAAGTCTAAGTACTTTAAAGTTAAAGCTAACAAAACTAGATGTACGATTCTTAAATGTGACATATATAGGTTTTTGGTTAATAATAATGTTACAATGGAAAACGAATTTAACGCCCACGTCCCATATAACGCTTTTTCCTAAATTCATAAAATTTCTCTATGGGGAAAGATGTGAACGACTAATTGTCTCTATGTTCTCATACCTAAATAGAAATCAGTATCAGAAATTTCCTTGACATGCCATTTTTTACGACTACCTTTCAAATATTGTGGTAAAAAAGTGGGTAATATCACTCCTATTGTAAAAATAAGTACTTAAGCCTATAATACACGAAATGTAAAAAGCCAAAGCTAAAGTATTCAGTACTTTGGTTCCAATTTTTAAAGTAGTCGTAGTGGCTGCATTCGATGAGATTTTGATATTACACGAAGCGGATACATTTATGCTTTTTCATGACCTTTTACATTTCGTGTACTACAGGCTTTAGGCTTCATTTTGAGACTAAATATATCTATACTATTTAATATAATAAGGAGGAAATGTGTGTTTGTATGTTATGAGTTTTCTTCGAAAATACTTATTCACTTTCTAAAATTTTTTCACCAATGCTCTAGGTCTATCCTTCGAACGGAGATAGGCTATATTTTTGTTTTATATTTTAGGGGGGCGTGGTACCTCCCATACAAATTAAACACATTTTATAACTTACATTGATAGCAATTTTCATTTTCCAGAAAAAAAATGGATAGAATCGGAGCAGTGGGCATGGTATCAGTCATACACAAAAAATACGTTTGATGTCATAAATAAGAAAATATTAACGAAATTTAGTTAAAACTTTTTACGGCAAATTAGAAGTCAAATCATTTTTAATTTGTACTATGAGTATCTTTTTTGAAATTTGCAATTTAAGAAAAATTGTTAATAAATCTTAATAACAATGTGAAAAAAGTTTTATATAAATTGTCAGTGACTTTTTTATGAAATATTATTAATACAAAAAAAAATATTAGAAAACGGTTAACCGGATTTTCCACTATTTTTAAAGAATAACCGCTTTCTATTGCCAACTTTACAAATAACTTTAAAATCGAATTTTGAAAAAAGGAGAATAATCGACCACTTTGTTATTGACATTGTAGCAAAAATATAGTGTTGTTCCTTCTAAAGAGCTTTATGTTTCTTTCACTTTTGTTTAAACTTATTCTCAAAAAAAATTTCAAATGTGTTTAATATACATACATATGTGGAATTTGGCATTACTTAAAATTTAACAATAGTTTGAGATCAGTATTTCATTCATCTTTCATCTATATATATAAAAGTGAAACTCTGTGTGTGTGTGTGTGTGTGTGTGTTAGCTATAGACTCCGAAACTGTAAAACCGATCGGGCTCAAACTTTGGTAAGTTGTTGCACACATACCAGGGAGTGTTTATGGGTAGAAAAAAGTGGGCGGGGCCACGCCCATTAAACATTAGTTATCATTTTAAGCTACTTGCACATGACCGATTTTTCTGAAACTTTGCACACATATCGAGCTTTCATAACTAAATAATTTCGTGATTAGAAAAGTGGGCGGGGCCACGCCCATAAAAAAGTTTTAATTTTGAGGTACTTGCACTGGACTGATTTTTCTGAAACTTTGCACACATATTGAGCTGTCATGACTTTATAATTTCATGATTAGAAAAGTGGGCAGTGCCACGCCCATAAGAAATAAATTATCATTTTCAGCTACTTGAACTTCACCGATTTTTCTGATAATTTGCACACATATTGAGCTGTCATGACTATACAGTTTCGTGATTAGAAAAGTGGGCAGGGAAACGCCCATTAAAAAAAGTTATAATTATAAGTTTCTTGCACTTGATATTCAATTTAAATTCAGAATGCATTTGTATTCATTAAGGGGCGTAGCAACGCGCGCCGGGCTTTTCTAGTATCAAATAAAAATCGTCGTTTGTTGAAAAAAACATAAAAGTTTAAACATTTAACTGTGTTTGTTAGGTATGTATTTACCAAATATAAAAACATAAAAATGTAAACACAATACACACACACATATTTTATGTAAATCAAAATAAAATTTTAAATTTAAACAAGTGATTTATATCTATTGTTGACGATTTTACTACCGGACAACAACCACTGTTAACAAGTATTTATTAATTTATGTACATGTTTATTTGACACTTGTCTAGCTTTTGTTTACGAATACAATCAATAAATGTTATTTTCAAATTTTAAATGTTAATCAAAGAAATTTTAAGAGATTTTTGTTTATAAATCGTTTAACTAAAGGTTTGTAAATAATTTGTTCAATAATGGAATAGAAAATATAGCATAATTCTAAAAATAAACATTTTAGTCATACAATAGTAATTAACATTTTACTTTTACAATAAATTTTGTTAAAAGGTTTTCGCAAGTATTAGTCAACTTTATTTGAATGATAGTTTATATTTTTGTTTTGCAAAACAATAAAATCATTCATGCATATGAATATTAATGATTATTGTATATAAATATATACATATATTTAAATGTTCTGTGCCTATCACTATAAATGTTATAAATTTTAAGCCTCTACATATAAAACGAAATGAAAAATTTAACAAATATATAAACTTAATTTACTTAATTTAAATATTAAATAAATAAATTTAAATAAAAATTCACAATCTTATGTAAATGGTCTTGCAACAATGCATTTTCAAATATTTTTACTTTACACTAATAAAGTATGTGTACAAAAATATAACATATTCCAATTGTGCAGATTTGCAATGACAAATACACGTGTTTGTGAATTGGCCTTATACATATTTCTAACTAAGTAAATTGTTACATCAGATGAGAGGAAATATAAGTTGATTTTGATTACAAAAAAAATCATAAATGTACGTATATTTTTAATGAAAAAAATAGCTAAATAATAAAGGGTGTCTCATAACATGTTTTTTAAATAGTTGTGATTTTTTATCAGATTGTAAATAAAGCATGTTTCTAATAAGTATGGATTCAAATATCTATCAAATAGCCCCTACCTCTCTGGTGACTGTTCATAAATCTTTTAATGGGATTTCCTATGACTTTTTCACATAGATATGGCTGCATATCAGCGATAACGCGATGAATCTCGGATTTGACCTGAGGATTTTTTTGGTTTTTTAGCATAAGCCAGAGATTTCACAAAACCCGGAAAAAAATGCAGAATGTTAAATCACATGATCCCAGTAGCCACTTAACGTCAAAATTTCTTGAGATAATATGTTCTGAAAATCGTTGCTGCAATAAATGGAAGTTTTTCATGTGAGGTGTCGTCATTTTTCTGAAACCACATACCGTCCATATCCATGCTGTCCAATTATAGCCATAGGAACTACGTTATTATATTCCTGTGAAGAATGCCGTTTACAGTCACTGTAATCTCGGCCTTATCTTCAAAAAAGTAACCAAGTCATGTCGCCTGACCAAAATCCGCACCAGACAGTTGGTTATTGTGGGTGCATTTGTTACTCATGGATTGCATGGTGATTTTCTGAGCATCAAATTCGACAATTTTGTGTATTCATTAACTTTTTTCAATAAATCACCATTGACTTTACTCCATTACCATTACGAATTGCCGGCGCTTTCTAATGTCTGCCGACTTGAGCTTCTAAGTAGGATGAATTTTGAACGCAGAAACGTAGTGGTTTTTTGTAAAAATTTGCTGTGTAGTGCTTCGTGAATTTTTAGGTTGTTATAATCGATGTCAAATTTATGTTTTCGGGTTTTATGCGACACTCTCGTTTGCAACAGAAATGTTTTTAAAAGGCCGTAAGGTACGTACCAGAAGTCTTACTGACCAAAACCGACCCAGTGTCAAATATAAAATTTTTCTGACCATTCTTCAAATGTTTGACACATTAGCTACATTTTCTCTGCTGAAAATTTTTCGAAGTTTGCGAGCTCAGCATAACTTTCCGAATTTTTTCACAACTATTACACGTTGGTCTTTCGTAAAGCGCTCCATTTTTAATAATCAAAATAAACATAAGTGACAGCTGCCAAATTTTAGAGTTGCCACTTGCACAAAAAAAGACACCAAATTGAAAAAGTGTATTCTTATTGAGACACCCTTTACATAAATTATAATAACAACTTTCTTATTCTGAATTTTATTAAAAAAAGTGATGACTTATAGATTTTTACTGATTTTTTAATATAAAATTAACGTATCGTAGAATAATCTAACCGAATATTTGCCCTTAAAAGAACCGAACGACTTTTTAAGTCCATAATACTAATGGGTTATTTAGGTTATTAAAATCAACTACTTATTTATTGCTATAAAAGTAAGTACTTATTTAAGTCCCAATTTATAAGCGACCGTAATAAGTAGTTGTACGAGTTCCTATTTTTAAGAGAACGTGGTAAGTACTTACCTCTAATGACATCGTCGTATTAAAAAAATGGGTTTCGATGACAAATTGTATATAGTGAAGAACTCTTTTCTAATACTTTCAACTCATTATTTTGTAATGTGTTATTTTGCTGTGTAGTAAGTTAATATTGAAGATAAACATACACTAGTCGTTTTTTTGACTGAATAACTACTAACTTTTATTTGAGTTGTTCTAAAATTTGCATCACTCGCTTACAAAAAACAAGCAAATAATTGGTTACCAATAGCAGCTTAAAAGTTCAATTACAACGTGTTACTTTTATAGAATTACGATACTAAAAAATGTCTTGTAATGCATACTTATATTAATGTATGAAAGAAGTATTAAATTATTGAAGCAAGTAGAAAGGCCCCTTTCGCATTAGGCAACTTTAATTGTGCAAGTCTTGTGTTTGTGGGTGTGAGAGGAAAGGTCAGTGTGAAGGGGAAAGAATTGCCGAGATTTGAGTATAGACTTGCTTGTACTTGGTAATTCTGCTTCTGCTGTCATTCTTGTCTTAGAAAAATTTATTTATTTTCATTTTTTTCCCTACTAAATTAACAAAATAACTTGATTTTACGAAACTACAAAAAAAATATTTTTTTCCTTATGAACAATTTAAAAAAATAAAAAAAAAACATTTAATCTTTAAAATGTCTCTCCTGAACAAAACCTGTTTTTACCCTTAGGTCCCTTTCTCTATGCGCTGTCACATATATGAAAATATGAACCGATTTTAATGATTTTTTCAATTTCCAAACAAAAACAGAACACAGTATTATACTTTTGAAGTATAATGAGATTTTGGTTTTTTTAAACCATGGCTTCTTTTACGTATTAAAGGGTTTTTTAGTTTAAATAGTATTAGACTACGCGATTATTAGAAAATTTCTTCTGTATACCTTTAATAGCTTAGTGTTTAAAAACTTATAATTTTAAATTTAAAAAAATTTTTTTTAATTACTTTAATTTAATTTTAAGTAATTAACTTTATTGAGACATCCTACTCATTAATAAATGCAATTTTACATTAGTTGAATGAAATTTAGTAAAATTAAATAAAAGTTATATTGAATTATTTTTTTAAATACCAAAACCAATATATTTATGAGAAATATATTTCTTGATTGTGTTTTAATATTCATAATAAAGTTTTAGGGCCGTATTCATAAAAAATATTTTAGGTTTATTGAAGGCTTATTTGACAAATTTCTCTACAATATCTGTCAAATAAGCCTTTAATAAACCTAAAATATTTTTTTATGAATACGGCCCTTATTCTTTAAAGTAATGAAATAAATAAGTATTTCTTAATGTCATTACCAACAGGAAATTATTCTGTGTTTTGAAATAATAATACAAGGTGGCGCAAAAAAAATCCTCCTATCAGAAAATGCTACAAATTTTGCAATTGGCCCCTAATGTCAGTTCTGTTTTGACATTTGTGTAGTAAACACATGCAAAATACACGTTAATAAACAATGTTACGCTACACTGATCCAGAACGCGGAATATTGGTGACTATTTATTTGACCAATAATCGGTCGGTGACTTTGGCACAACGTGAATTTCGTCGCAGGTTTCCTAGCCGTCCAACGCCTACTGGTGAAACACTGCGACGTTTAGCCGCTCGCCTCGATGAGACTGGCACAACACGAGATGCTGCCAGGAGTGGCGACCCCGGAGTAGCCGTTCTGCAGAGAATATTGCTGCTGTAGCCGAGGATGTCATGGAAGCGCCGTCGACATCGACCAGACGACGTGCCACGCAAATGGCTATCAGTCGACGGTCTTTACAGCGAATTTTGGTACAAGATTTGAAGATGTTTCCGTACAAAGTCCAGACGGTGCATCAGCGGTTAGCTGCTGACCGTCAATCGCGTCTAACATACGCTCAAGCCATCCTGAATCACCACCAAGAGGAAGATGATTTTTCATCAAAAATAATCATGAGTGATGAGGCCCATTTCCATCTTAGCGGGTACGTAAATAAGCAAAATTTACGCTTCTGGGGCACTGAAAATCCGCGTGTAACCCACGAAAAGCCATTACACCCGCTCAAAGTTACTGTATGGTGTGCTGTTTTCGCTGGAGGAGTCATCGGACCTTTTTTCTTCGAAGACGTCGCGGGCCAAACGGTTACTGTGAATGGTGAGCGCTACAGAGCAATGATCAACGAATTCTTTTTGCCGCAGCTTGATGAATTGGGATTGGAAAACATGTGGTTCCAACAGGACGGTGCAACAGCACACACTGCACGTGCCACAACCGATATGCTGAAGGATGTATTTCCCGGGTGCCTAATCTCCCGTTTTGGCGATTTGAACTGGCCAGCAAGATCGCCTGATTTGACCGCTCCAGACTTCTTTTTGTGGGGCTTTTTGAAGTCGCGGGTTTACTCAGACTCTTGCAGCTCTTAAAGACAATATCCGTCAAGAATGTGAGGACCTATCGCCGGAAGTTTTGGCCAAAGTGATGGAAAATGCCATAAAAAGGGCTCAAATGACAATCAACTGTGGCGGCGGCCATTTACATGACATCATATTCTCGACTTGATGTAAAAAAAATTAAAAGACCAAATAAAAATACTCCACAATAAGAATCAAAGTTTTTCATTTTTTTTTTAAATTACAGCCAAAAAACATCGGAAGGTTATTTTTGCGCCACCTTGCATTAGTAATGATCTCTCATTTCTAAGTAATGTATGAAATAATGATTCAACATATTTAAAAAAAAACACAACAACGAATATTAATTTTTTTAAATTTATTCATGCAAAATAAAATCATTAATTATAGATTTGATAATAAAATCTATTAAATTCGCTTTAAAAAAATGATTTTGTTTTTGATGAAATTCTTACAGTCAAAGCAATTAATTAATTACCCTGTAATTCGGGATACGGGTAATAAGCTAGTTTCTACAAAAATAAACTGAAATTTGAATAAGAATGTATACTTTTAAACAAAATATATATATATGTATATTAAAGCCCCTTTTTCATGTTTGTATACATTAACTTTCAAACTATCTCCAATACAATATTCTGCCATGTAAAAGATAAGACTTAACTGCTATTTTCTCTCGTTTAATATAAAAAGCAATTCAATAGTTTTCACTTACTTTACTGTAATATGTTGCAATACATGCATATGTATAGCATATAGAATAAGCTTTTTATAGGACAGCCTTTTGAAGCAAGTCAAATAAAAAAGCAGCTTTTTATTACCGCACGAACTACCGGGCGTTGTGTATTTATATGATTAAGTGTTGAATATTGTATTTGCATATGTATTTGAATACTATTTAATTGAATAACTGACAACACATATTCAAATAAATCAAAAAATAAACAAAATTTCTAGATATTTATTGTTATTTTATGTAGTAAATAATATTTGGCTAATATTGTATTTGTACTCGTACTAGCAAATTGTTAATATAAGTATGTATGTATGTAGATACTAACAAGTATTTGTAATAAAAAGGTATGTGCGTGTTTTTCTTTGAAATCACAAACTTTAAAAAAAAACATTAACAAAAAATACAGCTATCCAGCTTTACACAGATATAAATATAAACCAAGTTGTTATCTATTACGCCTGTCATACATAAAAGTTAAGAGTGCGCGTTAAGAACATTTCTTAAAAAAAACGTGAATAAAATATCTACAACAAATAAATATTACAAAACTCTTTATCTTAAAAAGTGCTTATAAATTATTCTAAAAAAAACACAAAATGCGTGGTCAAATATTGTTGTTTACAATTTTGTCATGTGTTATGACCTTGGTGTGGTCAGCTGCTGTGGAACAAGCGCAACAAGATTATATGTCGGATGCTGAAAATTTATTGAACGTAGACTCCGATGTTGAACACGCAAATGAAGGTCCACGCCAAACTCGTCAATTCTTAGGTGCCGGTTATTACGGTCGTCCCTACTATGGTGGTTATGGAGGATATGGCAGTCCTTACTACGGTGGTTATAATGGTTTGGGTTACCCTTATTATGGAGGTTATGGCGGTTTAGGTAGCCCTTACTATGGTTTTGGTTTCTATGGTTAAATTTCTTTTTAGTCATTGTAATTATGTTACGTTAATTTATGTGATAAATAAAAATAAGTTTAAGTAAAAAAAAAATAAATATGTTCAATATAATTTTTTTGTAATCATTAATTTGTATCTTTTACTCTTTCAATTAAATAAGATGTGTTTATTGCCTGCAGAGTCTATACAAAAAAGTGATTAAATAGTGTTTAAGTGTCAAATGAAATAGTGTCTAAGTGCACCCTTATTAAATCAAAGCATGCAACATTTATTGTCCTGCAAAAAACATTAATTTTAAAAAGTAGTTTATAAAATCTTATCAAATAATTTTTGATTTATTTACAAAAATATCTTGTACTTAATTTTTCGACTACAATTCAACAAATGGAATGACTTTTTAATTTAATAAAAAAATTATTTCAATAGCTCAATTGCATAATGCAAATTCTTTCCTACATTAAGTTCCCTCCAGTAATCGTAACGCGAATAAGTGTCATCATGACCTTGGATTGTCTGAAATTAAAACATTTTACAATTCAGGCTTTATATACTTAAACAATATCCTTTTGTATATTCTAAGATATTAGGCCCAAAACTGTCATTTAATACTGAAAAACTGACATCAGCAATGGTAAGTAATTGCAGCCTATTTTGTTCTCAACTTTACGTCTAGACGAGCCATCAATTTGTTCAGACTAGAACAAAACGTTAGCAGAGTAACTGACAAAAAATTCTTCTTTGATATGGAGAAAACGTATAAAGTGTATTTTGTTGATATTTTTATGTGTCGTCTCTTTCTTTCATATTCAAAATGCCTTTTAATATCAGACATCGTTATTCGAACAAATGTTCTGACAACGCTGTTTGAACAAGAACAAAACATTGATTACAGCGGTCCTCACCAGGGAAATTCATGTGAGCACAAAAAATTGTTCGTTGTTCGAACAAATCAATGACTGGTGTGGACCTTACGCAAGATTTCGCTGGCAGCAATAACTTAACGAAGAATATAAAGGGTGTTTATATTTTAAGGGCCGATATTGATTTTGAATAAAACACAATTTGTTTAGGAAATTATTGTAATTTCTTTTTATTATGATAATATTCGTATGGTTCAATATGCATCGCAAATACAATGTTTTCCGTTCAACTAACTAAGAAGGCATTCACAGATGTTTCTACATTTCATGCAGACCTGTTTTGCTGAAATTCAAATATTTTTTACAATTCTCCCGATTGTAAACGAATTTGGACGATTATGTTGACCAAAAGAATCACGAAGTGCACGAAATGCATTTTATTTTGAACGCCCATTTTCATAATAAGCCTGAATAGCTTTAGCGCGTTGCTCAATTGTGTATCTTTCCATGGTTCAAATTAAGGTAGTCTAAAATTGAGAAATGTCAAATGAAATGCAGAAAAAAAACTTGATGTTTAAGTGTGGTTCAAATTCAACATCAGCCCTTTAAATTTAACCACCCTTTACATTGATTTTGGAACTCACGCTTCCGTTGCAACTCTAGTTTTTGTCCCTTTCTACCGATTGTACTAGTCATGCATTTAGCATTTATTTTCCTTGTAAAATCTCGAACTAAATCTAAAAATTAATTCCAAAGAACTAAAGAGGAACATTTTTTAAATAAATAATTTTTAAATCAATTCACCAAAATTTTATATTATTTTTTGTACAATATTTTTCAAAGTAATTTTTTTATTTATTTATTTTTATATTGGTCTATGGAAATAAATCCTTACAGACAAATAAAAACTATATACGTTCATGAGTAGTCACATAAAGTTATAATTAAACGTTTAATGCAATATGAAATCAAACAATTATATATTCAAAAATTATGAATTTAAATAGACTATTATTTTGTTCTTAATTTCATTTGAAGTTAAAGAAAAATCTATAAATTTAAAATATTTTTTGAAGTTATTACACATTCTTACTAAGGGATCCATATTAGAATAATTAACTCTAGAAAATAAAACCACTAGAAGGGTTACGTGATGAGCGTTGTGGTACTTTAAACGAAATGTTGTTGTCAGACTAATTTACGCAGTTTGGAAAAAAGTAAAATCTGTTACATATTTTATTTAGTTAAATATTTCTTAAAATTGATTGCGCTTGTTTACAGTTCAAGTCTGATCTACTTAATACGAAGATAACAAGAGACTTTTAAATAAAATTAAAGAAAAAATACAGATGTGATTTCCCATTTATACAGAACTGCCACTCCGACATATTTCCCCTTATATATCACATATTTAACGAATATTTTTCTATATTCAGCCGTGCCGAATCTGATTATATTCATCACCACCAAGCACATAGTGACCACATCGTAGCTTAGCCTAGATTTCAGATGTAATTTTTTACGCAATTTCGATTTATTTTTTCTAACGCCATCAGTGATTTTGAATTTTCACATAGTCGACCCATTTTATTTGACACTTATATGGATGAGGTTGAGAAAAAAAATTTTCCACATTTTGCAAACGCAAATTGAATACGATGCTTCAATTTTATCAGAATATCTAAGATTAAAAAAACTTGTCTTAAATGCAAACAAAACTTAATTTGTGAGGTTTAAACCTTATACTTCAAGATGTTTTATTATCATCAATAACCAAATTAATGGAAATTTGATTAAAAAAAATCTGATTATGTTAAATACTTGGGAATAAACTTAAACCATAATCTTTTGTGGGATAATCATATAAATCAATTTAAGAGCAATACCAAGACAAAACTGTACTTTCTGTAAAAGGGTTGTATAAACAGCAGTTATTATTGTACGTATTTTAATGTGTCAAAGGATTTGGAGCTCACACAATTCACTTTAGTCAAAATATTAATTATACTCAGAGAATTACAAGGCAGGCAATGGATCTTAATTACTACATTAAGATGTAGTCTGCTTGAATTAACTTAATAAAAAGTTACTTTTGCTGGAGCGAATGAATTTAACAAGTTACCTATTAATTAAAAACATAATTCTATTATATCCACGTTTAAATTCAACCTTAAACAATATTTGCTTAATAACATTGAAATACTTCTTACATACTAATTGCAAATTTTATAAATTCATAACTAAATATTTAGATATTTAATGTATTTTTTTCTATATTGTAAGTTTTAAATTTATGGTATCAAAATATAAGTATATGTACATGTTTTTTTTTCAACTTTTTATAAGACTTTGTAAAACTATATAAGTAAATAAAAAGTTGTGGGCGTCATCTTAAATTTTAATTTTATTAAGCTCTGTACAGACGGTTGTTAGATCTGACATAATTGCTTTACCTAAATATATGCTAACAATGGAATGACAATGAAGAATTGCTTTCATAAGGTAAATTGTCAGTTCAGACAGTTGTCAGACTTTCATCAAAAAAGCTAACAATTTCATTGGCAGATATTGTTCTAACAATAACTTTATCTGACGATGTTGTCCGGCAAAAAATTTTAAGTTTAGACGGTTGTCAGATGACGATAAAAAAAATTGTTAGATGAGTTGTCAGAATTGCTTTGGTCTTGTTGTTTTTTACAATTTTAGATTTCTATGGCGTCTGGGAATCTGAAATCTTCCATTGATTTAAAAATGGAATACTTTGTACCGCCCTCTTTAAATTCACAATATTTTTTTTTTTTATTAATTATCATTTTATTCTCCAATTATTGACACAAAACTAAAAAAACAAGAAACATACAAGAAAATTAAAAATTTTGTTTTGCAAAACAGCTGTTGCATTGAATATAACCTATAAATTCAAGATGGCCGCAAACAAAATAGCGGACATATTGTATATATGAGAAAATTTTTGTAATGAACACCACCCTTAATAGTGTTATCCAATGAAAGGGCTTAAAAATTCTTGATCTAAGATGGCGTACAAAACAAACGGTATAAGCCAATCCTATATTAAGCATATGTGACAGCGCATAGAGAAAGGGGCCTAAGGGTAAAAACAGGGTTTGTTCAGAAGAGCCATTTTAAAGATTAAATGATTTTTTTAAATTGTTCATAAGAGAAAAAAAATTTGTTGTAGTTTCGTAAAATCAGGTTATTTTGTTAATTTAGTAGGGGAAAAAATGAAAATAAATAAATTTTACCGTTACGTCCCTTTCTATTTGCGCTTAGAATCGTCGACTTCACTTTTATAAAACGCGCATATCTCTGGGAGGGAACACTTTTGGGGCAAGGGATCGGTCTCATTCGATGCTCAGATGTTGTCCACATCAAAAAAAGAGTGAAAATTGTTTTTTTTTTACCCTTATGTCCCTTTATGCGCTGTCACATATAATAATTCATATATGTAAGTATGTATGTATGTATAGAATTTCACGATTATATAGTATATGTATGTATAGATGTCTTTGATTATAGTATGCAGATGTATGTATATTTTTTTTGCTTTTAGTTTTTCTTTGTAAATTAGGATTAAGTTATTTTTGCAGAATTTAAGCGAGTGCCTAAAAACAAAACAAATGCTGGTGAAGTGTATATTAGATTCGGCACAGTCGAATATAACGCTCTTAGTTGTTCTTATTTATATGTTTTATTTGAACATGTTTAAGTAACAATATAGAAAGTACAAGAAAATTCCTAGCATTCTATTCAACAATACTAAGAGCAAAATTTTATACATCTGACATCACTGACTTGTATGACAATGACGCCATTGTCAAATGCACAAAACTTGTACATCTGCCAATTTAAAATTATATGACAATATGTGTCAAAGTTCTGAGAATAGCGACTAAGGGTGTTCAGACAATTGTCATATATCTGACAATATTGTTGCCAGGTGACCGCCTGTCAATGGTCTGACAATGATTTTTCTGCCAACATTGTTAGGCAAAAATTGCCAGTTCACACGGTTGTAAGGCATTTATTACCAATTTTTCAGGCAATATTGTACGATCTGACAACCGTGTGTACAAAGCTTTACCAACATTGTATGTACGCCATTTTGTAGTAGTGGCTATCATGAGTTTTAAATTTTTTTTTATAGTGAAGTCAAGCGCTCTCTTTTGATACGCCCTCTGTTGTTCAAAAGCGGAAAAAAATTAATATTCGTTTGCAAATTTTAGAAAAAACAACAAAAACAACCATTTATATTTTGTGCTTATATGTCAGTTGGTTCCCAACTGATTTATCAGTTTTTCTCAACAATAGTTTTCGAGACAATGGCTTGTATTTTTATATCTTTAGTGTGTCCCTTAGTAACTTGATATACACAAAAAGTCAGAATCAGATTTCATTAATCAGAAATAATAAAGCGTATAAAATTAAGTCTGAAATCTAGGCTAAGCTACGATATGGTCACTATTCATATGTTCACAAAAGTGAAGAGTATAATCAAATTTAGTACGGCCGAATAAAGCATTATTACTTGTTTTTTTAATGTTACACATTTTCGCTTTGCTAAAAATAGTGCTGCTGTAACTAAAATCGTTGCAGTGAATAACTTTTATGACTTGTAATAAGTTTCAAAACTAACAATACAAATAAACATTAAGCGAGTACATTGGAGTAATTATAACAAAATTTACATAGAAAATGTTTCAAACACACAACTCATGTCTTTCAGGTATTAATAGATTCCTACCTCAAAAGCATACAATTTCGTTAAGAAACATTATGGAGAAAAGTTTCACCACAACTTTTATATTATTGAAAAATTATGTTAAAGCTGCTAATGAACATTATTTATATTAACTAATACATCTTTTTATATTATTTGTATTTAACTAGTGCGCATATATATTTATAAACTTTTACTGCTGAGTAATCCCTGTTGACATAATTAAATCACTTAAAACCACTTACGGTTACACTGATTTTTCTAATACTGGGGGGTGGTTAGGTGATGCGAAATGAAATAAGGTAAAGTGAAAAAAAGTTAAAAAAAAACTAACTACACGACAAAAACACAAACATCACAAGGCATACATTCAAAAATATTTATCTGTGTGCAACATAATCGGAGTGTAAACATAAGTTTTATACAAATTGAAAAGTAGCTACCAAGATACGACACCTTTGGGAGATATTATAATGTTATAAGTAAATTTGTAGTTAAATTCATGGGATGCAATTATTTGTTTGGTTTTAAAGGATATGCTAGATAAGGGCCTTATCGAAAATATTCTATACTTTGGTAACACTTTAATAGATTTAAAAATATTAAAAAAATCTATAGAAAATATTCAATACATTTATTAATCTTCTGAGTATTTACGGTATCATAAAAATAGGCGACAAAACATCTATATATATAAAAGTGAAACTCTGTGAGTGTGCGTGTGTGTTAGCTTAGACTCCGATACTGTAAAACCGTTCGGATTCAAACTTTGGCAAAGTTGTTGTACACATTCCAGGGAGTGTTTATGGGTGGAAAAAAGTGGACGGGGTCACGCCCATAAAAATTAGTTATCATTTTTAGCTACTTGCAGTTGACCGATTTTTCTAAAACTTTGCAAACATATTGAACTCTCCTAATTAAACAATTTCGTGATAAGAAAAGTGGGCAGTGCCACGACTTTAAAAATAAGTTATCATTTTTAGCTACTTGCACTGGACCGATTTTTGTGAAACTTTGCACACATATTGAGTTGTCATGACTATACAATTTCGTGATTAGAAAAGTGGGCGGGGCCACGCCCATAAAAAAGTTATAATTTTGAGGTACTTGCTCTGGACCGATTTTTGTAAAACTTTGCACACATATGACTATACAATTTCGTGATTACAAAATTGCGCAGTATCACGCCCATAAAAAAAATATAATTTTCAGCTACTTGAACTTCATTGATTCTTCTGAAACTTTGGACACATATTGTGCTGGTATGACTATACAGTTTTGTGATTAGAAAAGTTGGCAGTGCTACGCCCATTAAAAAAATTTTAAATTTTTAACTTCTTGCACTTGGTATTCAATTTAAATTCTGAATGCATTTTTATTCATTAAGGGGCGTAGCAACGCGCGCCGGGCTTCTCTAGTCCTACATAATGACAATGTACGTTGTTGTTCTTGTGGGTTTGGCATCTCTTTTAAAATTCAAACATATTTTTTTTCGTAGTAAAGAGAATTTTAAAATTTATTCTGGAGTATCGATATGTATTTTTTAAAAACATCGATATTTCGATGTATCGAAGCGTATTTACCTAACAAAAAATAATAAAAAAAAATCAACAAAAAATATTGTCAGCTCGCCATATTAAATCTAAAAATAAATAAACGACAAAATTTAAAATGACATCAAATAAGTTACGAAACCATAACCTTTCGCTTACATATTATTCAAACCAGTACTCATCGGATATGGACATCAGAAGTACTCTGTGCTTTATGTGATCCGCTGCTAATCCACTTCTTTTAGCAGACCTCAATGCGGGAGAAACATGTTCCCTCTTACTATGTTCTGAGCGAATAATATCGCTTATTTTTAATATAGCATTTGAGACAGCTGTTATAGAAGTAAAGAAAAGCTTGAACCTTGCGTCAAATATGGTGACTATTGAAAGAAAATGAGAAGCCCTAAAGTTGACAGACTAAATTTAAAATAGGAATGGCTAAGCTAGACGTCATAAAAAAATGATGGTGAAAAAACATATGTTGCATGCGGTGATGCCAGCTAGCATTGTTGAAAAACGTCTAAAATTTATAGAGCTCTAGAAATATCGAAAAAGATACCTTAAACGATACTCGTAAATAAGAATCGATGTGTCGATATATCGGTTTTTTGAAATATTGGCGATATATATCGATATTTTTTTTAAATATCGATATTTTGATATATCGATACTTTTTGTCCATCCCTAGTTTGATATCTAATGCTATAATTAGCACCATGATCTAGCAAAAATAGTTGGTCCATAGTCTTTTATTTCATATGTAACTTAAGTAGTCTTTATTATCGAAATTACCATATAAAAATTAAATATATTGTGATTTCTTTAGCATAGAAATTAGAATTTGTAACACTTTCTAAGTTTAGTTCTGTTTAGCAATTCAAGATTACTAGCCAGAGAAACGTGCGCAAATACTTCAAATTAGTTTAAACAAAATTAAGCTCAATTTAAAATTTGAAATTTAAAAATATTATTTAGTGATGAAGCACAGTTTAGATTAACTATCATCATATTTCATTACATTAATAAAACCTGAAAAAGTTTGGTAGGTTTTATGCGCCAATGGAATTATTGGTTCATATGTTTTCCAAAATAGTGATGGCCACAACACTATCGTTAACGGTGAGCGTTAAAGAGATAAGTTTAGTACCTAAAAAATGTATTATATTCCAAACATGTAATTTCAGCAGGAACATGAAGAACTAATAAATATTTAAAGAGTAAGCATTTGACTAGCAATTTATTTTATGAAACAGGCATGTTGTCTAGGCACATCCTTTGGGTAATAACACAGTTTTTCCCCTCCTACTTATAAAGTAAAAAATAGTTGAGTACTGTAGATCCATAAAAATACATAATAATATGATCATACTACACGCAAAGAAAAAATATGGTTGTGGTAACCATAATCGAAGAACAACATACTATGATTGAATTGTATGATTATGTTTAAAATAATAATGGTTACCAGTTATCATTATTATGTTTAATTTAAGCAGTATTCAATAATCATTTATATGACTACAATTGAAATCGACAATCTTTGCTTTTTTACGGAAAATTATTGTCTTTTGCTGTAACATACACATATTTATTGTACTTACCAATTTAATTGCAATTTTTATACCAATATTTTTTACATTTCCTCGTTTATTTTTAAATTTTCTTTAATTTTTGTTCCTTTTTTTTGACATTTCAAACTTTTAAAATAAAAAAAATTTATTCAGCAAGAAGAAGAACAATTGAAATCAAATTATTATTAAAAAAATCATAGCTTGATTATTTTGTAATCATACTGTTGTCTCACTTATTATTTAATGATTATTTTTAATTTTTAATGATTTTGAATATCATGTTATTTTTGTCAAATTATTTTTTTTAAATCATACTATTTTTAAATGATAACCATTTTGAAATTTTTACGAAAAGTAATCATTAAATGATACAATTCAAACAAATGCTTGATTATCGTGACAAAATATATGATTGAAAGAAACAAAAATAACTATTAATTGTTTTCGACAACCAAATATTGTTTTAAAAAAAATAATATGACCGTCGTGATCATGTCGTAACCATGGTTTTTCTTTGCGTGTAGTTTTGAATGTAAGCATTATTAAAGGATTTCGGAATTAGAGTGATTTTTAAGCGTAAGACTGTCTAATAATAGAAGGTTTCCTGCCATTGATTATATTTTCAGCATTGCCTTCGCTACGGTACCCTTTACACGAGAGTGAACAAGTGTATATACAAGTTTCTCATTCCGTTTATAATTTCTACCATATTCATGTAAGACCCTTTTAAGTATATAGTCTGATTCCTTATCGATAGAGAAATCGATTTAGCTTAGTTCTCGTAAATGCTGAAATCAACTTTCTAAAGCCCCTACATAAAGCTCAGACTCTTAAATGGTACCAATTTATTAGTTTGCTTTCAAGAACTTTGCTATTGAAAATCTGTTATGTAGGCATTTACAATCGTTATAAATGGTTCAATAAGTCAATTACCAACAAAAATATAGGCCAAGATAAGTTTTAATAAAAAGTTGAAATTATCGATTTTCTGGATCAAATTGCATACTGATTTTATTATGATACAATCTGTGTAAAGGGTATATAAGACTCGGTATATCCAAATATACACCTTTTACTTGTTTTACCTGTTAATCTGATTAAAAACTTGAAATTATCGATTTTCTGGTTTCAGTTGCATACTTTTTACATGATTGTACAATCTGTGTAAAGGGTATATAAGATTCAGTATAGCCAAATATAGACCTCTTACTTGTTTTACTTTAATTTGGTTAAAAAGTAACAGCTTGCATTGATTTGTTATGTCCCAGGGTTGCATATGACCTTGATGGACTGCCACATCTTAGTCTGCAGCATTCTATCTGGTACCACAGGAATCAGTAAGCTCTATGATTTTAGATTGGAAGCTTACTTCGTTTCTCTCAGCATACTAGATTCGATTAAGGTGTGTAGATAGCCAAAGCTCTTAAGCAAGAAGGATATACATATACGAAAGAATTGCTACATTACATTACATATTCGGAGGCGGTGTTTGGGTGTCAGAATCCCATCCCCGTGGTAAGACCACTGTCAGATTATGACACAAGGTACCGGTGCTGACGTTGGCTATCAGAATCCTATCCCTGTGGTAAGACAAACGTTAGTTAAACCATATTCATTGATTATTATTTGTAGTTGTCTTCACGTTTTATTTAGAGCCATTTTTAGCCAAATTTTAGCACATTTCTTTTCAAACTTTTCAAAATTATGACTAAGAAAAATATTAATAAATGCATGAAGTAGTGAGGTATTGCTTTTATAAGTATACCATCATGTCTTGTATGTTAAAAATGTTTTTGGATGCAAGAAGTTGGAAAGTGCTTTTCAGGCCCTTTGATATCTAAACTCCTATCCGGAATGCCATTAAGGCTCGCGATAATTTAATACATACACGTGAAGTTGTGTACAATGTAGTAGTTTTATGCTGAATTCGCAAAATATAACTTTGCAAATCAAGTTATTTAACAGTTGCAAATTATATAACAAACACATATTGAAACGATGTGATGAAATATTATATGATAATAAAGTTGTAAGTATGTATGTAAACTAACTACTTACATACATATACTACGAACAAACAAACTAAAACATGTAATTGTAAGTTCATACATATGTTCATCTTAAAATGATGTATGATGCTGCCACAATCCACATATTTGCTTGGTTTGCTTAAGTGCCATTTTTTTTTTGCGAAAACATATGATGATTCTTTAAATTCTAACATCATTTCGTTTTCTTTTTTGTATTCCCAAAATGCTAATAACTTAGGAAAAACTTGCGAAAGAATCACGAGAATAAAAAGTTTTTAATAAACTATCTTATAGTCTACTGAATAGGGGAAATCTTGTTATACTTATTAAAATTAAGCTGTAAATTTAGGAAAGTTATACACCCCTGACTGAAATATATAAATCTGCCAAATCTGACGAATGCGTAAATAAGCAGATTATGTCAGTAAACAAAACAAATCTCTCAGATTTAGATTTTTTGAAAATACGTTTTTATAAACAGTTTGCTGTATTTCCTTTTTTAGGGAACACGTTGAAAATATCAACTAGCAATAGTTTAAATGTGCATCTCCTTTTGTGACAGCACTTTCCTAAGTAAGTTATGTGTTGGTAATGTTTTTTAAAGATCTTTTTTTTTTGTCTTACTTATATGAAAATTTGCTGTCATTTAAGTGAGTATGAGTATATGCTCTAAAAAACTAAGTAACTAATGTCTAATTAAAAGTTTTTAAGTCAAAACTTAAGCAAATCTATATATATATAAAAGTGAAACTCTGTGTGTGTGTGTGTGTGTGTGTGTGTGTGTGTGTGTGTGTGTGTGTGTGTGTGTGTGTGTGCGTGTGTGTGTGTGTGTGTTAGCTATATACTCCGAAACTGTAAAACCGATCGGACTCAAACTATGGTAAGTTGGCAAGTTCCAGGGAGTGTTTATGGGTGTTAAAAAGTGGGCAGGGCCACGCCCATAAAAAATTAGTTATCATTTTTACCTACTTGCACCGATTTTTCTGAAACTTTACACACATATTGAGCTGTCATGACTATATAATTTCGTGATTAGAAAAGTGGGCGAGGCTACGCCCATAAAAAAGTTATACATTTTAGTATTGTACAATTAGTATTGTACAATAAAATTTAGAATGCGTTTTTACTCATTAAAGGGCGTAGCAACGCGCGCCGGTCTTTTCTAGTAATAAATTAAATAAAATTAAAACAAGGATTGTAAAACTTTTCCTTTTATTTTATACTTAATTAAACCGCATTTGAATGCGGAAGTTCTGTGGGAACATAATATAGTAACTGAAATTATTTGAATGATTTTAATACTATTTACACAAGGATAATTCTTAATTTGAAGCATAGGTGCCTATTTCATCCAACATCTGTTTGTAATCCTCACTTCTTTTATTTTTATGCTCTTAAATTTATGGTTCAGTTAGTAGGTTTGTATTTTTTTACTCTACAGCTCTCACTATCGTTAAAATGTGTTTTTTAGTAAGTAAAAATTTAGTAAAAATGTAGTGTTGTCTCTTTTTTTCTCTTTAAAAATATGTCCAATGAATTACGTTCTCTCCATGAAAAAATATTTTTTTATAGATTTTTGCCTCACGGAAACTTACGATACATTTTTAGTAATCAGTAAGAGTGTGTTTACATGAAGGGACATATTCCCTGCGACACGAGTTTGTTGGTGAGGGGTGCGCCGTTGAGTACGGGGAAGCAAGTGTCGCACGTTTTTTGAATTTAAGGGGACAAATTTTACAAACCGTTAAACCGTTAAACGGTTTCTGTTTTACGTATTTCATTCTCTTGTATTCTTGTCATGTTATGTATGATCGGTGTTGCCAGACTGATATTTTATTAAATTTGCCAAAAAAAAATTAAATATCCAATGAAAGCTCATTCATTAGAAATAAAAATGAGCCGCGTAACTCTCGCTCTATCCTCCACGGTTTTACCTACTCATTTCGTCTTCTTTTATTCGGTAATTTATTTGCATTTTCATAGCATTCAAGCATATTCAAAATTATTTCTATATTTTTAGCATTATCTAGATCTAACGCTTCAACAGCCAGTTCAGTTAAATCAACAATTTCTTCTTTAGAAAGTTCAGCCATTATGTTCCTTGAAATTTATTAAATTTTGCTTATAAATACTTGTATTGCCACTGCTAATGTTGACAAATCAAAAATTATTCAATGTATGGCAGCCCTTTTTACGAACGAAAGAATAAAAAGAATTAGTTCATTTATCGTAAAAAAATCGCTTTGTTCCTGCAACAAAATCCCTTTATGTAAACGCAAGAAGATTTTAGAAGGGCCACCATGTCGCGGGGACATGTCCCTTAAAAAAACTTAGAGATTTCTGTCAGTTAAAAAAGAAATATATTGAAAACAAGTAACAGTGCTATATTCGGCCGTGCCGAATCTTATATACCCTTCACAACGTGTAGTCATGCAATAACAATTGTTTGTATCACCATTCATCTCATATAAAATACGTACATACATGTAAAAAACATTAAAAAACATTTTTTTAAAAAATTAAAAAAATATAAAATATAAATAATATATTAAATAAAATAAAATAAAATTTTTTTGGCTCAGCTGGAAATCGATGTCACGTTTACTTTAACCAGTATGTATGTAAGTTGTTGTTGTAATTGTCAAAAAAAAAACGAGGTGGTCGTGGTTTTTTGCTCATATCTCAGAAAGTTATCAAAGTTTATGAAAGCATAAGCTTTCATAAAATATATACTTTATGGGGTCGGAAATGAAAATTGTAGAAATTACAAACGGAATGACAAAGCACCACAGGTGAAGGGTATAAAAAAACTGAAATTTTTATTTTTGTCATTCATTTTGAAGAAAAGAAAGTTTTAATAAAATTTTGATAATTGATACAATATATCGTCACAGCTCGAACAAATTCAGTTAGGTGTTTTTTACTGAGTTTGTCAAGAGAGCAGCAAAAGCATTTTATTTTGTTACTTTACAGTATTAAACTTACGCATACTGACTTCTTTTTATTTTTGAACAAATCAAGACATCCTTAAACGGTTTGGTGAATAGGTGTACGACCAATAATGTTTCCAAATAGAGCAATGAAAATTGTTTTTAAAAATTGTCACATAACCGATTATGTCAGAGCAGCGACGATATACTTTATTTTAAATGATCCTAAATTTCAATTAAAGGCATGATTAAATGAACTAAAATCATTTTTATAAATTCTAGGAGTTTTAATAATTTTTTAATACTGTTTTAATTGATATTTTTTGCAATATATTTTCAATTAAAAATATTAATTTTTATTTAATTAATAGTATCATTTTGATGATTGGTTTGAGCAAAATCAAATAAAATTTTAATTAATAGTATTAATTTTGTAATTAAAATTGATATTTATTTTTTTTTTTCTGTGTATTAATGGGAACACTCTACTGATTTGAAAATATTTATATGCAAGACAAAGTTCGTACAAAAACTGCAAGTCATCTCTTCACTTAATTTTAGTAAATTTTAGCACAACTTCGTTTTGTTTACAGATACTCTTTAACTGTTATAAATATTAAACAGATTTAAAATAAACTGATATGAAGGGTATGAAGGATGCACGCTATATTCAGATTCAGGAAATATATACTTTAGGCGTTCGCAAACAAATTTTGTAGAAATTTCCAACGGAATGACAAACCGTTACACTCTCCTTAAAGGGTTTAATAAATATTTTGATCAACTTATAAGAATTTTAAACAAAACAAAAAATTCAAAAATCTACAAAAAACTATTTAAAAAAAAGCAATGATACATATTATTATTACAATTTTGTGTGAAAAAATATGAAAAATATTCATACGCTTTTGAGTTCAAGTTTTACATAGCACTAAACACTAACTACAACCGCCCTCCACTTGACTCAAGATTCCATGAGGATGTTTTGGTTGCCAGATGGTTGCTAATGAAATTATTATTGTTACAATTTTATTTCCATGCTGACTTTAAACAAAAACTTTTTTATATTTCTGTATCTAAACCTCTTCCTCGATTCAAAACATCATAATCTTTTGCTGAATGTTTTGGCCAAAAGGAGCATGAGCCACTTAAAATAATCAACATAAAGACTCATACACACACACACGTTAACATTCTCTGTAAAAACCCCAGTCATTTGGGTTAATTTCTTTGTATTTTTAATAAAATGAACAATGGTACAAATGTGTACAGATGTGTGTTTGTGAGTGCATCCTAGATCATGTACATATGTATGTATATCTATATATATAAAAGTGAAACTCTGTGTGTGTGTGTGTGTGTGTGTGTGTGTGTGTGTTAGCTATAGACTCTGAAACTGTAAAACCGATCGGGCTCAAACTTTGGTAAGTTGTTGTACACATACCGGGGAGTGTTTATGGATGAAAAAAAGTGGGCGGGGCCACGCCCATAAAAAATTTGTTATCAGTTTTAGCTACTTGCACTTGACCGATTTTTCTGAAACTTTGCACACATATCGAGCTGTCATGACTAAATAATTTCGTGATAAGAAAAGTGGGCGGGGCCACGCCCCTAAAAAAGTTTTAATTTTGAGGTACTTGCACTGGACCGATTTTTCTGAAACTTTGCACACATATTAAGCTGTCGTGACTTTATAATTTTGTGATTAAAAAAGTGGGCGGGGCCACGCCCATAAAAAAAGGCTATTATTTTGAGGTACTTGCACCAGACTGATTTTTCTGAAACTTTGCACACATATTGAGCTGTCATGACTAAATAATTTCGTGATTAGAAAAGTGGGCAGTGCCACGCCCATAAAAAAAGGTATAATTTTGAAGTACTTGCACTGGACCGATTATTCTGAAACTTTGCACACATATTGAGCTGTTATGACTTTACAATTTCGTGATAAGAAAAGTGGGCAGGGCCACGCCCATAAAAACAATTTTAATTTTGAGGTACTTGCACTGGTCCGATTCTTCTGAAACTTTGCACACATATTGAGCTGTTATGACTTTACAATTTCGTGACTAGAAAAGTGGGCAATGCCACGCCCATAAAAAAATTATAATTTTTAGGTTTTTTCACTTGATATTCAATTAAAATTCAGAATGCATTTCGATTCATTAAGGGGCGTAGCAACGCGCGCCGGGTTTGGCTAGTATTAATATATTTGCAAAAAAAAATAATAACAGAAATAAAAAGGAACAACTAAAAAACCAAAAACAAAGTCAACTATATAATAAAAACAAAATTATGTAAAATATTCAATTTTTATCATAAATATTAACCCTTAAAAGGTGTTTTTTCTTATTTGCCCACTGGGTGTTGTGAAGATTTTAGACATTTAAGGAAAAATGTTTTAAAAAGGTTTGTATTTAAAAAGGGTTTGAATATAATAAGTTAGAACTCTATATTCAGCTGTGCCCAATTTTTAAGCCATTAACGTTGTGTACTTTTATAGCACAAAATTTATTATTAACAGTAATCACTTTTGAATAATATCTTTACACCTCGGCGGCACACCACTATCCGATGGACCAAATTTTCAATGACAATGTTGATATTCAATTTTTGGTCGACTGCTCTTTTGCCACACTATCGCGAAAAACAGAAATGTTTTCCGTTTAACGAACTAAGAAGGCATTCACATATGTTTCCACATTTCTCCCAAATGTGATCGCATTTGAACGATTATATTGACCAAAAGATTTAGAAAGTGCACGAAATGAATTTTGATTTAAACGCCAATTTTCATAACAAGCCTGAATAACTATAACGCGTTGCTCGATTGTGAATGTTTTCATGGTTCAAATTGACATTTTTGTGGTGATGGGTATAAAAAAACAATCAAAAAAATATAGAATTTTTGTGTATTATTGTGAAAAATATAAAGAGTTTTTCATCGCAAAACAAGTTTTTCATCAGTTTCCTATTAGTTTTTGTCAAAAAACTTTTTCAGAGTATTATAACACTAAGACAAGATTTTTTATTCAAAACAAAAGTCATGCAACATTAAAGGTTTAAATTTAGTATTAAACCTAAGAAAAATGAGCAGACATTAAATGAGGCAAGAACAAAGTATCCTACAATAAAATGAGGCAAATAAAAAAGAAATTGTATAAAAAATAAAATAAAGTGAAATAAGTATGTATGAAACAACTAGTTAAAGCATTTTAATTATGAGTAATTGATTTTATATCAGTATTACTACCTGATATTTTAGGATTTTAATCATATAACAAAAAAATATTATTTTTAAAAGAACTTAAGAAATATTAAACAATTTCAAAACTAACTATAAGGCGACAGTTTTAAAAAAACTCCTTCATTCTCTAAATTAAACATTATCTAGTAACTTTTTATATAAATATACTTCTTTGGTAACCTTCCCTTATATAGTAAGTGTTAACACAAAAAGTTTTAGCCTGTTAAACAATGAAATAAAAAACAATAGAAAAAAATTATAGAAATTTTTAAATTCATTTGTTAATTACTAACCACAACTTGGCTTTTGCAATTGTTACAAACTCGCTACGAGGAAAACATTTAATGTTGAATCATGAACTCTGAAAACTTTTTTCTTTCTAGTTTACAATTATTTAATCATTTGCAAACACCAACGAAGTAATTATGTATGTATGTACATAAAAAAAATTTACAAAAATTGTAATTGGTAGAAAAGTGAAAAAATATACGGAAAGTTTTCTGTATAAGTAGGTGTTGTGTTAACTTAGAAAATAGCACAAGATGATTATAGTGGCAAAATTATATTTCTATTAATTCTTGTAAAAGTGCATCGGACGTTGTATCTACTGTCTGTGGAATTGTAACTTTTTATTGTACATTAAATAATTATGGCAGTGGTAAACGTTTGTCGAGATCCCCTGAGGGATGAGAATTTATACATCAGTTTGGTATTTAAGAAAATTTAATATTGTTATATTTATTCAAAAAAACTCCGAAATAATTGTAACAAATTTAATATTCTCCTTACCATACATAAATTGTGTATCTGTATATTTTTTTTATAATTTATCAGTGTTAGACATATTTTCTTTCAGAGCGATTTTTTGTTAATCATCGAATAATCGGTTTCTCTTTGTCTGTAACGAGTACTATTCATTTCATTATTAAAGGCCATGACTGACTATCAGATTTAGTCGTTTGATATGTCAAACTATTATTAGTACTGCTGAAAGGTTATTTGGTTTCAGATTTTTACAATTCCAAATAGCCTAAGTGACATTATTTAGAAAAATAAAATTTTCTCAACCGATATATATTTCTGGTTAAATTTTAATCAAAATATGTAATTTTCGTTTTAATTTTGCAAATAGTTCTAATTTTATAAACTGCAGATAGGTTATTTCGTCTTTAAGGTGACGATATGAAGTTTGATAATATCATAAATTCGCTTTGAAATCAGCTGATCATTTTATGAAATGCACATATGCAAATCTGTTATATTAAAAAAATCCCGGAAATTTTTGTTTAAAATTTTTCTATGGTTTAAAAAAAACAACACTTCTTTAAAAATATAAACACTCTGCGGTAAAATTCTGGTAGAAGAGGTAAGTAGGCCTTTTAAAAGGCCTTATTTATCAGACACAAGGGTTTCTATACCCATTGTATACTCATTTTTTTAAAAGCGTTAGGATAAAGAGCAAGAGCTACCACATTCTCTTCTAAAACTAGGACTTCTAGAAGACCTTCGTATTATTATTTCTTTGGAAACTCTTTATGTAAAGACATGTTAAAAGACTTTCTGATTTTTAATTTAAACAAAATGTTTACTTTTTCTAAAAAATCTAATAATTATTCTAATAATGTTTTTTCCAAGTCATATTTATTTATGAGGTTATCTCAGTTTGGAGAAAATTTTTTAGTTTATATTTTTTGTACTTTAAGTTTGACATTGAAATAAATGAATTTATTTTCTGTTTTTTTTTTTGTAATACTTTTATTTATTTTTTTATTATAATACCATTACTAATTATATTCTAATTTAATTAACCGACCTGAGTAACAAAGACCATTTGCCCGTTGTAGTGGAACAGAGTCTCTGGACGGAAATAGGACCCGCAACCCTCAGACTAGCAAACTAGTAAACTACTTACTAGTCCACTGAGGCACCCTTTAATATTTTTAATTTTATCTGGTTTTAGTAAAAAAAAATTATGAGAATGTACATCTTTTTTCCTTCGAAAGGTAGCTAGATTGACAGAATCATTAAAAGGCAGGGTAAAATAATAAGGTGAAATCACCTTTAAAAAGCCCTGAAATATAAAGCCTTGTTAACTTTTATTACCGACTACTGCCACTCATTGTCCTGAGGTCGATAAAGTAGCTTTTTAAGGTAAATAAAGAATAAGTAGGTAAGAGTGTTTTACTCTTTTGGTTACTTAAAAAATAATTAAATTTTGAAATAAGTAAAAGCGCTATATTCGGCCGTGCCGAATCTTATATACCCTTCACAACGTGTAGTCATGCAATAACAGTAAATTCACGTATGTATGTTAAAAAAACAAAAAAAAAAGAAATAAAAACAAAATTTAAAAAAAAAAATTTAAAAAAAAAATTAAAAAAAAAATTATTATATACATTTATAATATATATAAAACAAAAAAAAAATAAAAAAAAATTAAAAAAAAAAATTAAAAAAAAAAAAATAATGATAAAAATATATATAATATATTTAATAAAAAATAAAAAACAAATAAAAAAAAAATTTAAAAAAAAAAATTTTTAAAAAATTAAAAAAAAATTTTTTTGGCTCAGTTGGGATTCGATGCCACGTTTTCCCTAACCAGTATACACGTTTGTATGTATGTATGTTGTTGTTGTAATGTTGTTTTTGTGAAAAGAAAATCGAGGTGGTCGTGGGGTTTTGCTCATATCTCAGTTTTTTATGAACCGATGTTTCTGATTTTCAATACCGATCTACTCCCGAATATTTCTGATATTTTAGTACCTTACCCGGGTCCAACCTATGTCGGGGGCCTTCAAAAAGTTGATTTCAACATACACACGGACAGACGGTCAGACGGACAGACTGACAGACTGACAGGGCTTAATCGACTCCCCTATTCATAAGCTTTCAGAAAATATACACTTTATGGGGTCGGAAATGAAAATTGTAGAAATTTCACACGGAATGACAAACCTATATATACCCTTTTTCACTGTGTGAAGGGTATAAAAAACAAACAAAACCCATAGAAATAAAAGCTTACTAAAGAGAACAACTTTAAGCTTGTAAAAGAACACATATTATGTCAAATGTACAGTACTGTGTAATTAAACATCATTGCATTTACCAGAAAAAATATTAATTGTTTTAAGCGATTTTCTATTGCATTTATTACCTTTAATTGTTTAATATGATACGAATTTTATAAAGAATTAACATTTCCCAGCTGGTAATATAATATAATATTTACAATAACAAGTTAAAATAAGCTAATTAAAGCAAATGTTGACATTACATTTAACTAAAATTATAAATAAGTTTGAATAAATTTGTTATTTCGCTATTACCAGTAATCGCTATGGAATAATTTCTTTAAACAAAAATATGTATCATTTTCTTTATATAATTTCGATATGCTAGTAAAATATTTTCTTAAATTTAGTCTTTCAATGCAAGTGGGCGTTAAAGAAGGTGTGTCAATAAAATTTTTGCTAATATATACAACTTATATATTTCAATATAGTCCTTTATTCTTCTAAAAACTTTGCACATAGAGAAATTATATGAATTTAAGATAAAGCGTCATAAGGTATGTAGGCGTTAAAGTTGGCGTGTCGCCCTCATTTTCATGACATCTTCATGTCTTTTGCATAACAATGGCATTGGCGAGAAAGCTATATGTGTGAAATTTCATCATTATACCTTTAATTCTGTGGGTTTTATAAGCATTTAAATTTCATTGACAGTAGATTACGTGAAAAATGGGCGCTTTAGTAGGCGTGTCGAATTAGGTTCTGCTAAGAGAAATTATATGAATTTTATATATAGCGTTAAATGGGAGGTGGGCGAAAAATTGGGCGTGTCACATTTATTTTCCGTTAGTACAAAGCCTTTTACCAAAAAGCAACGTCTGCAAAATTTTAGAATCATACATCTTATTTTGTCAGTTTTATTACGTTTTAAGTTTTGAATTTACAGAAAAATACACTGTGTCGTATACATTTTTGTACATTTTGATCTATAACTCCTTTCCTAATGCATAGATTTAAGCAATTTTCAGGGAAAAGTATTATTTTTTCCCAGGAAATATGCGTTCCAAATTGTATGGCTCTACATTTTTAAGTTGGAAACAACTGCATTTTATTCCGATTGAGTCCATTTTCAATACCAAACAAACCTTATGTATAAGAAATATTCTGGCAAAATTTCAGCCTCTCTAGCTTTTTCGGTCCGATCTCTATCGTGCTTTCAAAAGACAGACTGACGGACATAGCTAGATCGTCATAAAATTAAACCCCGACTCAGAAAATATATACTTTATGGGGCCTAAAATGAATATTTCGATGTGTTACAAACGGAATGACAAAATGAATAAACCCCCATAATTTTTTTTTGGTGGGCATAAATCAAATTAATACACAAAAACTTTTAATTTTGTAATTGTACATAGCAACAATTGACACCCTGATGTGGTAAATATTTATTTGTGTAGCATTTTTCATATTGATAGCATCATCATATCATTTAAAACTTAAAGGGTGTTTTTGCCAGATGATATTAATAATAGAATATCTGTAGACTTATATAGGGTCCGCCATCTAACGTTTGTTTTTCAACTAGTGCTTATTTCGTGAATGGTAACACTTAGCTCATGTCTGATTTGACAGATGATTAGTTTTATCCTTCCGCTGAATGAATATGGTTGTGTATACGCTTGAACAACGCTAAGAAAGTGGGCCTGCTTTCAGAAGATGCCGATTTTGCCAAAAAAAATCATCTTTTCAGATGAAGCTCATTTTGATCTTGACCAGTATGTAAACAAGCAAAATTGTCGCATTTGGGGCACAGAAAACTCGCACGCATACATTGAAAAGCCGATACACCCAAAACGAGTCACTGTTTGGTGCGGATTTTGGTCCAGAGGCATAATTGGGCCATTTTTCTTTGAAAATAAGCAAGGGGTGGCCGTAGTCAATGGCGATCGTTATCGGGCCATATTGAATGAATTTTTGTTTACAACAATTGAAGAGGAGAATATTGGCAACATTTGGTTTCAACAGGACGGCGCTACGTTCCACACAGCCGAAGCTACACTTTTTTTATAGCATTTTCAAAAAAAAAAGTTATTTGGCGGACCCTTTATGTCAATTATCAATAGCAATAGAATTTCAGTTTCGTTGCCAGTTCTAAAATAAATAATTTCAGGCCTCTAAAAGCTGTAAATTTTTCTGTAAAATAGTGATTATATTGGCAGATGGAAACTTATTATATTTTTATATGGAAATTAATAATTTTTTAAAATAAATAGAATCAGGAATAAAAATATTTGAAATTAGTGATTTTTTTACAGTTACGCGCCTTTTTTCCGTTTAGGTGCTTTTTGAAATGTCATAGTTGACAACGCTGGTGATCATCTGTTCAGTTTTTTTTATAAAAATCGGGTCGGGTCGAGATCTCGCTCGTCTTTGTCATTATCGTTGTCGAATAAAGATAATCTGGCCGTACCTTTTCATCTGACTTCGAGAGTTGTGCGTATCACTCTCGCATTGGTTAATTGCGTGGCGTCAGTTAGCGGTACCGATGTACAGTTACCCGGAGTCTTAATTAACCTCTGCAAAACTTTTAAAAATAATATTTTTACGGTTCAGATCCGACTTCCTATATGAAGACTAACGGATACTAAACCATCGTGGGATACCCTGGCTCTATAGTTTTAAAACCTTACCATTTGAATTAAATTAAAATAAAAATTAATTTTATAAGAATCAAGATGTTAAATATGCCTTGATAAAAACCACTAAAAAAAATGAAGTAAACAAATTTTGTGATATAATTCAGAAAATTTATAGTGATTGATAATGCTGTTTATTATTTGATTACCCACAGACCACTCGAGCAATATGTTTTACAATTATTGCCACAGCAATTGTCAAATTCTATTGCCAATACAAGATATTAATATATGAACCGCTTGATTATGTATTAGGACACATTGCCGAGCAATAAACTTTTAACTCAAGCTATCAAATTTAACCAGATTTTGGCGTTCAATTTTTATTTAAAAAAAGTTTAAAAGTAGACGAACGTATGTATTAAAGAACGCCGCAAAATAAAGAAAAATATTAAGAGTTTTGTTAAAAAAATTATAAAAAGAATTTATTTTATTTGATGACATTACATTATTGTTAACAATCTATAAAAATGGCGCACACTACTTCACAGTAAAATTTTAATTTGTATGTTTTAAGATATTTACGTGTTCACTGTATAGATATGTATAAGCTTGAACATGTGAAATTTTACTCCGTCATTTTGCTGGCGTTATTGCTTATATTAAGACATACTTAAGTAATCGCTCTTGTGGTCATGGGATTAGATATCTAGATTTCTGTTTTAGTGCACCACATTTACATATATATGTAGGGTACGAACAGGAAGTGACCAATACCCGGACGACGTGAGAAACGGACGAAATACATGAGCACATACATGAAAACAGACAGTTATATTAGACATTTACAAGAGTTTGTCGACACAATAATGAGAAGTGCTCATATACATATTAACTTTGTTATTTTAAATTAAATAAACATTATTATTATAATTTAAAAAGTTATTTTATTTGAATTCGATGCAAGGGATATAAGATCCCTACATTGATGTACATTGTACATACATTTCCCACCATCTTATTTCGCAGGCCATCTTGAATTTAAAATTTTTTATTATTTAGGATTACTTTTTAAAAACTTTTTGTAACTTACTGAGTTACGAAATAATTTTTTAGTTTTTTCATGAAAAATTTTTGAAACTATGACCAGCAATTTGAATAATACAGATGTACAAAGAAAGTTTAGGAACTGCCCTTACAACTCACGGGAAGAGTGTAATTGTTAAGTGAATTTGTAATATAATTTTAAGGAAATCTTCCAGTTTTTTCAGTATTCAATTAAAAAAATTGCTAGTCGAAAATTTTCACTAATTTAAATTTCACGATACAGTACTTAACTCACCACTTCTAGTCCAATCAACATAAAAGGAAATTGTAACACAAAGACCTTTCTTTCAACATTGACTACTCTACTGTCTGATATAGAGATCCTCTTTTCCAGAAAACACATTCACACATACTTATGTATAAACATATATTTTTAAGTTACAATATAAATGAATAGATTCTACTTAGTAGACATAGAAAAAAAAACTATATAAAATAGTTATTTTGATTTACCAGCAATAAAAAAATAATAATGGAAAAATAATCATCAAAACGTTTAAATGAATGAATGCGTTGCTGAATGGTAACAGTAAATACTTTTTAGAATACAATGCATTTAAGAAGTTCTTTGATTAAAAAAAAATATGTAATGAAATAAAGTGATACAAATTATTGTTGCACGAGAATAACATAGCAAACCAGCAAAAACTCTTATTACAAAATAATAAGCACTAAAATACTTACGATTCGACATCTAAACCCATTGTTTAATTGGGGAGATATCATTTGAGTGGTACTTACCACTCTCGCATACAAATAGGGACTCGAATAAATACTCACTTTTATATTAACTAACTTGTTCTGAGGTCGACCCATTAGTTGTAAATGTGACTACTGTACTCTCTTTACACAAACAGTTTGTATCAACAATGTTGATTCAACATGCATTACAAAGTTTTATTTTACGTTTTTGTTGTATTACACACATATTGCATATGTGACAGTGCATTGAGAAAGGGACCTAAGGGTAAAAAAAACAATTTTCACTTTTTTATACCCGCCACCAAAAAAATGGTGGGGGTATATTCATTTTGTCATTCCGTTTGTAACACATCGAAATATCCATTTTAGACCCCATAAAGTATATATATTCTGAATCAGGGTTTGATTTGATGACGATCTAGCTATGTCCGTCCGTCTGTCCGTCTGTTGAAAGCACGATAGAGGTCGCACCGAAAAAGCTAGGGGGCTCAAATTTTGCCAGAATCTTTCTTATAGATAGAATGTTTGTTTGGTATTGAAAATGGGCTAAATCGGAATATTAGGAAGAGAGTTATAGCTCGAAAAGAAAGAGTAGGTCGAAAAAACCGTGTCCTTCGAACATCGAATAAAATGGAATTGTGTCCAAACGCATTAACGTAGACTCATGAAACTTCGAATATATATTTCCTGAGTAAACAATATTTTTCCCCGAAAATTATCTAAATCTATGCATTAGGAAAGGAGTTATCGATCAAAATGTACGAAAATTTATACCGCACAGTGTATTTTTCGGTATATTTAAAAACAAAAACGTCATAAAAGCAACAAAATTGGATGTACGACTCTGAAATTTTGCACACTTTGCTTTTTGGTGAAAGGCTTTTTGTAACGGAAAATCAATGTGCCACGCCCACTTTTACGCCCACCTCCCATATAACGTTTTACCCAAAATTCATAAAATTTCTCTATTAATAAAGATTTTGGAATAATAAGTCTATATTGAAACATCTAAAATGTACTCATTCGCAAAACTAACTTTGACATGCCTACTACAACGCCCACTTTTCACGTTATCTACCGTTAATGAAATTTAAAAGCTCATAAAACCGACAACATTAGAGGTATGGTGATGAAATTTGCTACATAAATCCTTCTAATCAATGTAATGTTGTGCCAAAAAGTTTAGGTGACACGCCCACTTTAACGCCTACCTCCCATATAACGGTTTATCTTAAATTCATGTAATTTCTCTATTGACAAAGTTTTTGGGAAAATAAAGGACTATATTGAAATATCTAAGTTGTATTTATTAGCAGAAACTTTATTAACACGCCTACTTTAATGCCCACTTTCATTGAAAGACTACATTTACAAAAGCATTTTAGTAGCATATCGAAGTTATAAAGGGTGGTTAAATTTTAAGGGCCGATGTTGAATTTAAATAAAAAATAAATTCTTTAGGAAATTATTATTATTTCTTTTTGTAATGATAATATTTGTACGGTTGAATTATGTATTTAACAAAATATCGGCCATATGGCCCCCCATCCTTGGCGCCACTCCTCTATCTGATGGTCCAAATTTTCAATGACAATGTTGATGCTCAATTGTTAAGCATGATGATGAGTCGAGGTTGACTGCTCTTTTGCATCACTATCGCAAAAAACAGCAATGGTTCCCATTCAACGAACTAAGGCATTCACAGATTTTCTAACATTTTATACAGACCTGTTTTGCAAAAATTGAAATATTCATTACAATTCTCCCGATTGTGGACGAATTTGAACGATTATGTTGATCAAAAGAATTACGAAGTGCACAAAATGCATTTTGATTTGAACGCCCATTTTTATAAAAAACCTGAATAACTTTAAAGCGTTGCTCATTTGCGTATCTTTCTACAGATCAAATTCAGTAAGTTTGAGATTGAGAAATTTCAAGTGAAGTGCAGAAAACAAATTTAAAGACTAGGTGTAGTTCACCTTCAATATGTGCCCTTAAAATTTAACCAACCTTATTTTATTATAGAGAGATTATTCCATACTGATTAACAAAATAATAAATATTGTGCTTTAAATGTACACAAAATTGGTGGTGGGTATAAAAGATTCGGCACAGCCGAATATAGTGCTCTTACTTGTTTTTTTTTTTTTTTGATGTGGACAACATCTGAGCATCGAATTAGACCGATCCCATGCCCCAAAAGTGTTCCCTCACAGAGATATGGGCGTTTTATAAAAGTGAAGTCGACGATTCTAAGCGCAAATAGAAAGGGACCTAACGGTAAAATTTATTTATTTTAATTTTTCCCCTACTAAATTAACAAAATAACTTGATTGTACGAAACTACAAAAAATTTATTTTTTTCCTTACGAACAATTTAAAAAAATAGAAAAATCATTTTAATCGACGGTTCCTTAGAACTTGACGGTACCGGTCCTTTATTTTTTTTCGATTTCTTCTTAACGTCTGCTGCCTCCATGTATTCGCAAACAGTTTACATTGCACTGGTGACTGAGCAATAAATACAAAGTGATGATTCTTCGATATTCCAACTAAAGTTTTATATTTAGTGGAGAAGTATTCGTCCCATTTTCTCCACACAACAACAGGCTCACTTGAGTTTGGAAATAGAATAGGTACAGGAACATTAAATCCATTACGAGATGATTTTCTAACACAATCAACTACATCCATGAAGCAGTCGACATTAGCTTGGGCATATTTTGATTTGAAAACTCCGAATAAACGATCAGGTGAAAACTTTGTATGTCCGGTTAACAAAAAGTTCAATACAACTGACTCACATCTGGAAGTATCGACAAGGTGTTGTAAATATCGTATCATCGCATTGTTTTTATTTTGTGAAACACAGTTATCAGCGAATATCACTAATTTTTTAGTTGAATGCACTTCTTGTAGGTAGTAATCAAGCATTGATATTACTGAATTCGGACCTTTTCCAATGGAATCGCTTTCGTCAATACAGAAGATTGTTGGTTTGCGACCTGATTTAAAGTATGCAGTTCCTATTTGCTGTGGACCCGACGGAAAGCTAACATTTTGAGCATAATCCATAGATATTACTAGATAATCCTCCTCTGGAATACCTGGATACATGGCATTTGGATCAGGCTTTACTAATGTTCTCTCTGAGTGCTGGCAGATTGCAAATTATCAGAATACACCTTCGATGCTGCTTCTTTTTCAACTTCAGTAACGTTTACTGTATTAACAGCATCTTTTGCAAGATTTCGGCACAATTAGCACAAATCGTATGCCGGCTTCATAGTGACAATGTGGGGACAATACTTCCACAGCGTTTGGAAAGTGCGAAGTTTTACGATTTTACCACTCGGTTCGACGCTGTTGGTGTATCTAGTGTAAACAGAAGTCTTACTTTCAGTAGTTGGAAGTTTCAATAAACGATAATCACGATGATTTGGTTGACGTCCAGGTAAAGTGATAGCAACAGTTTCAGCAAAACGGCAAATAAATTAAACAATTTCTTTTTTTCCCAAGGTAGTTTAAGCATCTGTACGAATAATTTTATTCGTCATGCCATGTTCGCGTGGTTAACACCATTTTTGTCGTAATGTTCGATTAGATTTTTGTAGCGTTTAATTCCCATTGTATACAGGAAAAAGTACATATCATGGCATATCGGCAAACTTCGAAAATAATATATCTGATTGTACCGTTTCTTCACAGCTCGCGATCGATCACCAACTTTTGACCTGAGCATTGCATCGCCACGGTGAGCTGCCAGATGTGCGAGAATAATTAAATCTTGGGATTCCTTATCCAAATTCATGAAAGATGTACGAAAATCCACAGCCATCTTCTTAGGGATCACTTAATTGCATTGATTTGAACTAAACGGAGGTATTTTTGAACCATACAGTCGAGCAACTAACTCTTCTTCGCATAAATCAAGATCAGATTTATCAAGGTACATATTATCGGTATCATCTTCAGAGACACTATCCGATAATTCTGAGAAGTGATCCTCATCATCCTCGTCATCAAGGAAGCGATAAAGTAAATCTACTTCTTCGAATTCGTCCACAATTTCATCCTAAAACAAACAGTAAGAATATTATCAGTTTTAAAATATTTTCGCGAATAACATCATAAGGTTATGTGAAAAAATTTTCGTACTAACAGAGTGATATTCACGATTTAAAAGAATTATAAATGAGTATTTATTATAATTCACAATTAATAATTTCAGAAAATAAAGCTGGATTCGAAAAAACGCGAGCAAAATTGATATCAAACTCATGGAAACAGCGCGCTAGGTACACGCAAAGAAAAACCATGGTTACGACATGATCACGACGGTCATATTATTTTTTCTAAAGCAATATTTGGTTGTCGAAAACAATTAATAGTTATTTTTGTTTCATTTCATCATATATTTTGTCACGATAATTAAGCATTTGTTTGAATTGTATCATTTAATGTTTACTTTTTTTAAAAATTTTAAAATGGTTATCATTTAAAAATAGTATGATTTAAAAAAATTATGACGACAAAAATAACATTATATTCAAAAGCATTATAAATTAAAAATAATCATTAAATAATAGGTGAGACAACAGTATGATTACAAATTAATCAAGCTATGATTTTTTTTTATAATAATTTGATTTCTAATATTCTTCTTCTTGCTGAATAAATTTTTATTATTTCAAAAGTTTGAGATGTCAAAAAAATTAACACAAATTTTGAAGAATTAAAGAAAATTTAAAAATAAACGAGAAAATGTAAAATATGTTGGTATAAAAATTGCAAATTAATTGGTAAGCACAATCAATATGTGTATGTTACAGCAAAAGACAATAATCTGCCGTAAAAAAGCAAAGATTGTTGATTTCAATTGTAGTCATACATATGATTATTGAATGATACTTTAATTAAACATAATAATGATAACTGGTAACCATTATATGTTTTAACGATAATCATACAATTCAATCATAGTATGGTGCTCTTCGATTATGGTTACCACAACCATATTTTTTCTTTGCGTGTAGAAAACAGTAAAAAACCAACTACACAAAACAAGCGGTAGGGACGACCTACGCGCGTTTTCAAGGTTGACCAATACATTCCTGACGTCATGAGATGTGTCGCTTTCAAATGAGACCAATACCAACACGCTCAGTAATGGTACACCAAAGATACACATATTTAAATCTTTAAAATGACTCTCCTGAACAAACCCTGTTTTTATACCCTTCACCTGTGGTGCACAAGGGTATATATAGCTTTGTCATTCCGTTTGTAATTTCTACAATTTTCATTTCCGACCCCATAAAGTATATATTTTCTGAAAGCTTATGAATAGAGGAGTCGATTAAGCCCTGACCGTCTGTCCGTCTGCCCGTCTGTCCGTGTGTTGGTTGAAATCAACTTTTAGAAGCAACTATATGTTCCTCAGATCTGTATATGGTATCAATCTCTTGGAAATATCCAGGAATGAATCGCTATTGAAATTCAGCACAATCGCCCAATAACTTTCTGAGATATGAGCAAAAAACCACGACCACCTCGTTTTTTTCACAATTACAACAACAACATACATACATACCAAACAAAAAAAATTACAAAAAAAAAAAAATATTAAAAATAGAAAAAAAATAACAAAAAAAAACTACAAAAAAAAATTTAAAAAAATTTAAAAAAATTTTTTAAGAATTTTTCTAAAAAAATTTAAAAAAAATATAAAAAAAAATAATAAAATATAAATAATATATTAAATAAAATAAAATTTTTTTGGCTCAGCTGGGATTCGATGCCACATTTATTCTAACGTGTACGTATGCACGTATTTTATATGAGATGAATGGTGATACAAACAATTGTTATTGCATGACTACACGTTGTGAAGGGTATATAAGATTCGGCACGGCCGAATATAGCACTGTTACTTGTTACCTTTAGGTCGCTTTATATTTTTCGCGTCACATATGTATTAGTAGCAACTTTTAACGCTTATAACTCACAAAAATGTATCCAATTAATTAATAAGATTAAAATTGTGCACATCTGCAGGAAAATTTCTTTCAAAGGTAAATTTTTATATACAATTGGTTGTATAATTTAAGTGTAAACTACGGTACAAAAAAATCGACTTGCATATCAACACTTATACATATAAAATTAACAAAACCTAGCCTAAACAACAAATTAATATTATAACCTTGCAGACGGCGAGGCAATTTAACGCTTTTCGCGCTAGATTTAGAGCGTTTTAACAACCAAAAAGTCGAATTTTTATGGGTCAGCGTGTTTTTTAAAAGCGCTTGATTAACGCAGTTTACTTCAAAAGTAAAATTATAAAAATAATGTAATATTTTTACCAAAAAAATGAACTAGTAAAGACCTGGTTCCAATATCGCAATATGGTCCTATAAAAACTACCTAGTTCATGCCCATTGTCAGGCGTAAAATTGGTCAGTAGTACTGGTGACAGTTAGTCGTATTAGTTTGCGAATGTTATTTATAAATATACCCTTCACCTGTGGTACACAAGGATATAGATATTAAGCCATGTCCGTCTGTTCGTGTGTTGGTTGAAATCAACTTTTAGAAGCAACCACATGTTCCTCAGACCTGTGTATAGCATAAATCTTTTGGAAATATCCAGAAATTAATCGCTAAGATATGAGCGAAAAAACGCGACTGCCTCTGTTTTTTTCCCCATATTTTAACCACCAAAATTAAAATTTCTAAGCCATAGAATAATTTATAGGCACCTTTACTACTATTTGTAGATATAATATGCCTCTAGAGATATTTTTGAAAAATTTTGGATTAACCGAAAGAGTCAATATTGGTATCATCTGAAAGGACTTGACTAGCACAATATAAGCACTATAAAAAATAAAATTCATGTTGGCTACCACAACAAAAAGGCGGAAAATAAATTTATATATGGGTCAAATCTGGTATTTTAAAATGTAACTTCTTGAACCCCCTCAATATTGGTATCAAATGAAAGGGCTTGACCAGTAGAATACAGAATATTATTTAAAAATAAATCCAATATGGCGGAACACATTTTTTTAACCCCATCAATATAGGTATCAAATGAAAGGGCTTGACTAGTAGGATACAGATAACTACGTAAAAACTAAAAAAATGATGAATAAATATACTTTTGTATGTATCAAGACATATTTATTCATCAGGTAGTCTTGATTCATCAGCTGCAATGCATAATCAGCTGATTATTTTTTCCCCCTTATTTTAAATTTCAGATGTCAAAGCCCATAGATAAAAAATAATTTTCTATCTTCTCTCACTTATTTCAAAAGTGACGGCATATTAATTCACCAGGTAATTGCAATTCGGAAAGAATTTTCTTGCTTGTATTTTTTATATATGAAGTTTGACATTTTAAATAAATGAGAGAAGAGAGAAAACTGTTTTTTATCTATAGAATTCAAAAGCTAAAATTTAAAATAAGGAGGAAAAAAATAATCAGCTGACTATCTGATGAATAAATATGCCTTGACTTTATATTAAAAAATATCAACAAAAATATTCTCTCCAAACTGCAATTATCTGATAAATAAATTACTCTTGGTATGTATCAAGGTCTTAAGTAAAAACACCTTGGTATGTTTTTTTGTTATTGGAATATGTAAGTGTAATTACATTTTATGCTTTATTGATATTCATAAAGTCAACTGAAAAAAAATATAAAAATTTATTGTCAGTAAGGAGAAATTTTTATTTTCAATATTAGATTTCTATATTTCGCGATAATAAATATTTAAGAAAAAAATCTTTTATGGAGGACGATAAAAGAGTAAGTTCGAAAATTAATAGCGATGGTCATAAGCTAAAAACACAAAATTTTTTTAAATTTTCAAACGTGGTTTTTACAATAGTTACGTGTTGTCAACCAATACACACATATTTGAGCGAATTAACATTTTAACAGTTGTGAAACAATTTTACACATACATACAAGTGTACATGAATTGGTTTTACTTTATCCAAATTAGTTAAAACAAAATCTTATTCATTAATATCTCCAGCAAGATATAAATTTGAATGAAATTTGGAAAGCATGTCGCAAAATTCAAGACGCAATTTTTCGTTATGGTTTTAATATCTGTGCCGACTTTTGTGCTCATGATCCTGATGGCAAAGGTTTAATATCGGGTATGTTTAATATCAAATCAGATTTACCAATACATATACATACTTACTTCCTATTAGTCTTTTTATAGAATCACTCTTTAGTGGTATATTGGGAAAATATAAGAACATAATTGGTTTATCAGATTTTGAATTGCGTGAGGTTACCGATTACTTTCGCTTACGTGATGGACGTGTTGTTTATAAGGAATTTTGTAAAGTTGTTTGCAGTGAAAGTCCGTTTAGTTACACATCTAAGTAAAATTTTGGTTAAACCGTTAAAAAAAATCATTTCAGATGTCAATCAGAAATCAGAAAAAAATTTGGCTTCCGGTTTAGAATGGAATGACCCTAATCATGTTAACATTATTACGCGTCCAGAAGAACGACGTCAATTGTGTTTAATTTTAATAAAAATTGCTCAATTTTCGAATTTGCCTCTGTTGCCCTACTTTCAAGACTATGAATTGGTAAAAGGAAATTTGAAGAAAACTCGGATTTAGCTAATAATAATATCTCCTTTCAGATTTCTCAAAATGAGGGCACAGTTACAGTATCGCATTTTTCTCGGGTTTTACACTTTATGAAAATTTCTCTATCAGATAATGATTTCCTACTGCTATTAAAACGCTATATGAAAGATTCGTATATGGTAAATTATGTGTCATTCGTTAAACATATTCAAAATATATTGAACTATTTAAAAGAAAACAAATTAACCGATAATGCAATGGTAAATAAGATAAAAACACAACAAAACAAGGTTATATATTACTTTTTATTTTTAAATACAAATTAGCAAATCATTAATAACTTTCCTGGAAAATTAGTTGATTTAGAACTACCTAAACTACCACCCGTTGATGGAACCAATGTGGCTCAGCGAATTTTTAAAGACTTCTGTAATCATCCCAATGAAAACAAAAATATTTGTGACATTATATTCTGCTTGCAAAAGCAAGTGCATGCCAAACGTTTACGTATACGGGAATTTCTTGAAGGTTTTGACCTCTTACATACTGGCACCGTGACACTGAATCAATTTGAACGTGCTTTGCATAATATGGATGTGGGCAAATATTTAACCCAGCGAGAATTCCGTATGCTATGTGAACGTTATTTAGATCCAGTAGATACGAATCGTATAATGTGGCGTAGATTTGAAGATGAAATGGATAGAGGTTCATAAACAGAGCAGAATATGGCTTAAAATAAGATTTTACATTTTTTTCTTCCTTAGTATTCACTGTAAAATATTTGGAAAAGACTCCATTGCTGAATGTTGAATCTCCTCCTTTGTACATTCAAGATATGCCTCGCACTGGCTCTTTGGATTGGCAGCAAGCAACACCTACAGCACGGGAGTTTTGCGAGGAAGCTATAAGAAAAATTCAAATTCGTATACGAAACAGGCGCTTATATATGCATCCATTCTTTAGGAGTTACGATAAGTATGTTAAAAAATTAAACAGCAAAAAAGATCAAGGTTTTACGAAAAAAGCCTACAAACTTTTTCTTCATTTTGATTATTTATTTTAAAAATTTTAATCACCAGCAGATCTCCAATAAGCTTTACTACCACCCCATACCAATAATATATTACTACTTATTACTGTTTTTTAGATAAAAATAATGATTATATATGGTTTATAGTATAGAACAACGCTTACTTAGTATATAAATTTATATAGAAACTAAATTGTCATTGTTTGTATTTGTGTAAGAAGTGTCACCCACATTCACTGTTTGGTTCTCTACCATCTTTGCTGAGATTTAGGAACTGAACACAAAGTTATTTACACAATTTTGAAGTTCTCGCTTTTATAAATCTTTTGATTTGTAATAACATACATAAATATTTACGTTATATGGAAGGTAAGCGTGTCACTGTAAATTTTCTCTAAATATCTATATATTTATTGCATGTAATTAGTAACACACTGGAAAAATTTTATCAAAATCATTCTAACAGCTATAAAATATACGAACATACAAACATAAATTAAATTTCTTATTAGAATCTTTACCAAAGCCATAGCTAATCCGACTATTAAAGTAAAATGCGATCGTCTTCAAATAGCGTTACCTGCTCATGATTTATCTTTGGAATTTTTAAAGTAAACTTTTATCATTTCCAAAACTTATAAGCTATCATTTAACAATATTGTTTCCATTTGAATCTAAATAAAGATTCGTTCGTTTACGCGTTCATCTGTGAAAAAAACATGCATATGTATGTAAATATATTATAGTTGTATTCTAGTATAACCTTTTCTTTTGATACCCATATTGATGGGGTTGAGAAAAAAAGGTTATTCGACATATCATCCACATATGTATCTTGGATTCAAAACTATTGCATTACATTTTTTATTCGAAATATATTGGAATCATTAAAAAACTAAATTTCGTTAAAAAAAAAATAGAGTTAGGGTCTTTCTACTTGTGACCATCGATATATATGTAAGTATGTACATGATGGTGATGGTAATAATCAAATTAGACACTTAAAAATGGTGAGTGATTGGGTTTTCAGTACAATAAATTTTTTTTAGGATATTATCTATATATTTACGACCGAATACTTATGTATTTTATTTTGTTAACATTAATAATAATCCCTTTTCAATATCGTAAGTATACATATTTTACAACACAACGTGTTTAAATAAAATTTCTCTTTTATCGCTTACCTTATCGCAAATAGTGCTCGATATGAAATAAAACTTTAGCATTTTCTTTTAATTTTCTACCCATCTAATACATTTTTCTCCAACTGAATATAAAAGTATGTATGTATTTTAATTGTTTATTTCGCAGACTTAACAGTGGTCACGTACGCTGCAAAATTGCAAATCAGATCTTTGTCACGAACGGTATATTGTTATCAAACGATGAGCTGAATGCCCTAATCGATCGTTATGGCAATGAATTGGGTTTTAATTACACAAAGTTTCTACAAGATGCCGACCCAGCTGAATATGCTGTACCCAAATTAATGGCAGTTAATACGGTACCAGGTGACTGTCCAATATTCAAAGATGACGGAAAAATTGATATTGAAAATGAAGAGAATATATTAAAACTTTTAACCAAAGCTAAGCGTCAAGCAGTAACAAAGAATATACCAGTCATAGATTTTCTACAAGACTACGATCGTCATAGAGAAGGTGAAATTTTGGAAGTAGATTTTCGGCGAGGTATTGACAATGCCAATATAAAATTATCGAAAGGTGAAATGGATACACTCTGTAAAATGTACGTTTCACAATCAAATACCTGTATTTGTTACCCTTCACCTGTAGTGCCAAGGGTATACATATATACCTTTTTCATTTGGTTTGCAATTTCTTCAATATTTCCAAAGCCATAAAGTGTATATTTTCTAAGAGATAAAAGGTAGGGGAATTAATTGATCAATGTCCGTGTGTTGATTAAAATCCACTTTTAGAAGCTCCCACATATTGCACAGACCTACATATATGTAAGGCCCAGTTGCCTCACAAATTTCTGAGATATAAGCAAGTGAACACGACTGCCTGTTTTTCCCATAATTTTATAACAAAAATGAAATCTTCAGCCTAGAATAATTTATAGACGCGTTTGTTACAGATGATATGCCTCTAAGGTTCTTCATTATCATTTGACATGAAGAATACATTAAGCTTTTTAAAAAATCAAAGTCAATGATGGCTTTAGAAATAATAAAGCAAAATGGCACATTAAATCTGAAATCTCCGCTACGATGTGGTCATCATACCTACATATAGTCGGTCGCAACTAGAAAGAGCCTACCTCAAATAATTGTTGCTTTACAGGAGAAGGCAAAATCGTGATAGAAACTGTATTATCATAATGTTACTTTTTTTGTAGAATTGCTTTTAAAACTGTTATATTTGATACTATTGTATTAAATTTTTGTATCGAGGTGTATTTCTATGAAGTGAATAGGAATCACTGAAAAACTAAATTTCGTTTGGACGGTTTCTACTTGAGACCATCGATATGTACATGACGGTGAAGGGTATTATCAGATTCGGCACAGCCGAATGTGCTACTCTAATTTAGTTTTTTTAATATGCAGCTTCCGCTCACCCAAACGAGCCTGCTGTGTTCTTTACCGCGATTTTTGTCGATCTTTAGATAAAATATTTATTCAGTTAGAAGCTCAAACGGGTGATAATGAAGTCTCTGCCATTCCCCTTATACATTTACCAAATTTAGACTGTTTGGAATGTTTCTTAAATTTTGAAGAACGCAGCATTTGTTCGCAAGCCTTAATGAAACTTGCCCGCATGCCAGATGAAATCTCCAATTTGAGTTCTGTATTTAAAGATTTCGATCGAGAGAATTGTGGCACTATACATAAAAATCAAGTGATGCGTGCTTTGGCGGTACGTGATATGCATCATATGATTAGTAGTCGTGAACTTGAGACAGTTTTCAAATGTTTTAGCGTGCAACGAGGCATACATTTAGAGTTTAACTATCGGGAATTTTTAAATATATTGAATATATTATTTCAAACGGGCCAAGTAAAACGAAATTATTAGAATATACATATATGTACATACATATATATTTTATTTTTGTATTTTTTTGTGTATTATGTAAGAATTTTAAGGAATCTGAGATAATAAAAAACATATAATATAAATTTTGACGCTAAATACATACATTTTTTGTCTTATGAAGTTTTGGCAATATTAAGTTCTTGAGAATTTTTAAAGCATATCTTTCTGATTTTAAATTGACGAGTTGGACTTTTAACTGTGTGCTAGGCCCTTCTCTCCCTTTTTCGAACGGAAATAAATCTGTATCATTTACTTACATGATAAAAGACCTTCCTTTTTTTATTTTGCTCAGACATTTTTAAATACGGCAATTGTGGCCGACCAACCTCTAAACAGCTTTGGACCTCTGTTTTTATTTAACATGTTTTGAACGTGACTTCAGATCCAAGCCACTTGCAATTTCGGAATTTAAAATATTTTAAGCAAGTGTTGCTAGCTTTCCACCAATTCTGTTCTAACTTATTACAAAGAAGTGGTATTTTTTTTTTTCAAAATATTTAATGTTATCTTCAGAAAGTTTATTTTCTCCATAAGTCTTTGGAATTATTTTGTATCGATATTCTGTATTTATATTCGAGTTTTTTAGTCCTACAATTAAAAAAATTCTTTGTAAAAAAAATAATGCACTCTTTTTTTTTTTAAATTGTTGCACATTAATGAAGTCATGTCGAAGAAGTCATGAAAATGTAATTCACTTTTCAGTACTTCCAATACCCCTATGGTCATTGACAACTCAACCCAATTTGGTCGTCTAAGAGCCAAGTCAACTTTCGCAAAAACAAATTATTTTTTAGTATTATGAAAAAAATCCATTGGTTGAAATTTTTATGGCGTAACCAAGTCAAGGCGTTATAGATATAATTAAAAAAATCGTAAGTTTTAATTTTCAGTTTCAGTAAAAAATAGACAGATCTTCTTGCCGATATGCACTTAATAAAATATTAAAGGTAAATTGATTCTAAATTTAAAGTTTTACTCAAGGCATATTAATTCATCAGGTAGTTTCAGTTCGAAAAGAACTTTTATACCAACCACCAAAAAAATGGTGGGGGTATATTCCGTTTGTAACACATCGAAATATCCATTTTAGATCCCATAAGTTACATTTATTCTGAATCAGAGTTTTTTTTATAACGATCTAGCTATGTCCGTCCGTCCGTTGAAAGCACGATAGAGGTCGCACCGAAAAAGCTAGGGGGCTCAAATTTTGCCAGAACATTTCTTATACACAAGGTTCGTTTGGTATTGGAAATGGGCTGAATCGGAATATTAGGAAGAGAGTTATAGCTCGTAATGCAAGAGTAGGTAAAAAAAACCTTGTCCTTCCAACATCGAAAAAAATTAAATTTTGTCCAAACGCATTAACGTAGAGTCATGAAATTTCGAATGTATGTATATTTTCTGAGTAATGTCATTGTTATGCCAGAAAATTAAGGTGACACGTCCGCTTTAACGCCTACCTCCCATATAACCATTTATCTTAAATTTATATAATTTCTCTATGGACAAAGTTTTCAGAAGAATAAAAGACTATATTGAAATATCTAAGTTGTATTTATTAGCAGAAACTATATTGATACGCCTACTTTATTGCCCACTTTCATTGAAAGACTAAATTTACGAAAATATTTTACTAGCATTTAGAAGTTATACAAAGAAAGTGATACATATTTAAGTAGGGAGATTATTTCGATTACTGTTAAAACAAAAAAATAAATTTTGTGCTATAAAAGTACACAAAATTGGTGGTGGGTATGAAGGATTCGGCACAGCCGAATATAGTGCTCTTAGTTGATTTGTTTATATTTTTGGTACATGAAGTTTTGAAATAAGTGAGAGGAGAAATTAGTTTTTATCTATAGACTTTGACATTACCTGAGTAAGTCCCAGAAAAAATGTTTATTTATCTGATTACATAAATTAATTTGGAACAGACGACTTGTGTTTCAGATTTCTTGCAATGTTTGCACTTTTTTTTGCTTTTCCTAACCACGCAAACAGGAAAATGATCATCAACATTAAACCAAACACAAGTAACTGAATGGACAGCTCTTTTCCAAATACTTAATATGCCAGACTGTTGAAATAAGGACTTACCAAGATTTTGACCACATGATAGTCGCCCTGCAGACCAGCAGCTATTTTTTCACGAAAATCAGGAAGCTTTAAAAGCTGTTTTTAATCGGACACATTGTTGTAAGCATTGTCCTGCTTGACGTGTAAGCTTTTGTATAATATAAATGCATGTCCATGTCCACAAAATGATGTAACCATAAAATCATAATATTACCAGTCTTGGCTGGAATGAGGTAACGACCCATAAGTCTATCCACAAGACCTACTCTACCCATTGAGCATTGTATTGTGGGATAATTTGAGGGCAGCTGTGAGAAGACTCACTCCGGAGAGGTCTTAACCCATTAACCTAGCCTCGGGTAGGTATCAATAAAAAAGAAAACACAAACTGAAACAAAAGTAACACAATTGGTACACCACTATTGTAGGAGATGGATCTAATCCTCCAGCCGACCAACTCAACTATGGTCAACAGTACTCCTCTTCAATTCACGTAGACCCTATAAGCCCGCTTACCTTACCACTTTATTCCACCACTTCTACTTCAATTAAATTCACTCGTACATCATTATTTCCATATTTGACAATCAAGATATTTTTTTTATTCTCAAATAAAAACTCACACTGTATAAACATATAAAATATAAACTAAAAAAAATATTATTTCTAACAAAATTTATGCAAACAATGATATAAAAATATTTTAATAAATATATACATATGTAAGTATATAAACAAGTAAGAGCACTATATTCGGCTGTGCCGAATCTTTTATACCCACCACCAATTTTGTGTACATTTAAAGCACAATATTTATTATTTTGTTAATCGCTATGGAATAATTTCTTTATAATAAAATATGTATTACTTTCTTTGTAGAGAGTGGTTAATTTTTAAGGGCCCCTGTTTAGGGTCAACTACACCTAGTCTTTAAATTTGTTTTCTGCATTTCATTTGACATTTCCCAATCTCAGACTTACTTAATTTGATCCGTGGAGAGATACGTAAATGAGCAAAGCTTTAAAGTTATTCAGGTTTTTTATAAAAATGGGCGTTCAAATCAAAATGTATTTTGTGCACTTCGTAATTCTTTTGATCAACATAATCGTTCAAATTCGTCCACAATCGGGAGAATTGTAAAAAATATGTAATTTCTGCAAAACAGGTCTGTATAAGATGTTAGAAAATCTGTGAATGCCTTCTTAGTTCGTTGAATGGGAACCATTGCTGTTTTTTGCGATAGTGTGGCAAAAGAGCAGTCAACCTCGACTCATCATCATGCCCAACAATTGAGCATCAACATTATCATTAAAAATTTGGACCATCAGATAGAGGAGTGGCGCCAAGGATGCGGGGGCCATTTGGCCGATATTTTGTTAAATACATAATTAAACCATACAAATATTATGATTATAAAAAGAAATGATAATAATTTCTTAAATAATCTGTGTTTTATTTAAAATCAACATCGGCCCTTAAAATTTAACCACCATTAATAGCTTCGATATGATAGTAAAATGTTTTCGCAAATTTAGTCTTTTAGCGAAAGTGGGCGTTAAAGTAGGCGTATCAAAAAAGTTTCTGCTAATAAATAAAACTTAGATATTTCAATAGAGTCCTTTATTTTCCTAAAAACTTTGTTAATAGAGAAATTACATGATTTTAAGATAAACCGTTATATGGGAGGTAGGCGTTAAAGTGGGCATGTCACCTAAACTTTTTGGCACAACAATTACATTGATTAGAAGGATATATGTAGCAAATTTCATCATTATACCTCTAATTTTGTCGGTTTTACGAGCTTTTAAATTTCATTAACGGTAGATAACGTGAAAAGTGGGCGTTATAGTAGGCGTGTCAAAATTGTTTTTGCTAATGAGTACAACTTAGATGTTTTAATATAGTCCTTTATTATTCCAAAATCTTTATTAATAGGGAAATTATATGTATTTTAGGTAAAACGTTATATGGGAGATGGGCGTAAAAGTGAGCGTGGCACATTGATTGTCCAAAAAGCAAAGTGTGCAAAATTTCAGAATCGTTCATCTAATTTTGTCCGTTTTATTAGGTTTCAAATTTAAAATATAGTGAAAAATACACTGCGCGGTATAAATTTTCGTACATTTTTATCTATAACTCCTTTCTTAATGCAAAGATGTAAGCAATTTTCGGGAAGAGATATTGTTTTGGCTCGAGAAATATATATTCGAAGTTTCATGACTGTACGTTAATGCGTTTGGACACAATTCCATTTTATTCGATGTTTGAAGGACACGGTTTTTTCGACCTACTCTTGCATTACGAGCTATAACTCACTTCCTAATATACCGATTTCAATACTAAACAAACCTTGTCTATAAGAAAGATTCTGGCAAAATTTGAGCCCCCTAGCTTTTTTGGTGCGACCTCTATCGTGCTTTCAACAGACGGACAGACGGACGGACATAGCTAGATCGTCATCAAATCAAACCCTGATTCAGAATATATATACTTTATGGGGTCTAAAATGGATATGTCGATGTGTTACAAACGGAATGACAAAATAAATATACCCCCACCATTTTTTTGGTGGCGGGTATAAAAATAACAATTTAAATATATAAAAAATAACGACAAATTACATTTATCAAAACAAAAAATTCACAATAGACTACCCGTCAAAAGTAAATTAAATTTTCAAATATCTAATAAAATTTCTACTCACAATAACACTGTTCGCCACAACACAAAATGAGCGTTATTTAAGCAGAAAAAAATAAATCACATCCCATCCAATCTAAACCTGAAGGTGCTCTCTAAAGACGACTAGGTCGTAAAAGCTTTAAACAAAATTCCACTATTGTGAGCAAGAAATGATAAACCACAATTTAAAATTAAATAATATAAATAAATAAAAACAGCAGACAGTTGTCCGAGGCCTTCGGCCACGGACTGTCCCTGCAGAATGTGTCAGAGACACGGCCATTAAATTTAACGTAGAATACGCCATCCGATAAGACAGAAAACATATATAACAATAAATAGTATAAGCAAACGAATTTATTTATTTGATAGTTACTGCTGTCAAACAGCATCAAGCAGCATTGTTATGTTGCTTAAAAAATGTATAAATTAATTAATTCATATATTTTTTATAATTATATATCCATGTTAAATTCAAATTCACATTTAACATTTTGTTTCACTTAAATACATAAATAAATACATATACGAAATTTCAATATTTCATCAATCAAAACAACAGCTGAAGGTTTGTGTCCACACTGAAACAGCAGCATAGTTTGTGTTCACGCTACAAACTCAAACACTCAACCAAACACCACACATATATTTGAGCGTATGTGTTTAATAAATTTTCATTTGAGAAATTTAAATATTAGGAAGATATCAACCAATATGAAATGTATATCAAACGAAAGATAACATCTTCATTTACCTACAAAAAAAATTTTAAAAAAAGTTATTTCGCCGTTTCCTCAATATCAATGAAATAAAGATTACAACAATAACAATCTGACATGACTCCCTATACCGTAAGGTAAGACGTATTCTACGCCAAAAAACAATATATGTTAATCAATAAAAGGATAATAAATCAAATCCTAAAAAATAAAAAAAAAATTAAATATATGTACATATATGTATATTCAAACACAACAAAAAAATTAATAACTAGTAAAAATAATTAAATGTTCAAATCATACAATATGTCTGCGTATAACTTTATTTTCTTTTGGTACGCTTTTGATACGCTTTAGTTGTTTAACGATAAGTATACACTGGGAATTCTATAAGTGAATAACAAGGACGCCCATGTTCCCCTTTTTAATACAACAAGTATTTATATTGCTTCAATTATTTAGGTATAAATTGCCCTGTTAAATCCTACGCAGTAGTCAGTATGCATAAGCTTTATACTCTAAACTAACAATATAAAATGCTTTTTTGGCTCTCCTGAAAACTCAGTAAAAAACACATATCGATGCCTTACTTCCTCAACCTCGTAACTTAAAAAATACGGTTTTGACTTTTTAATATCAAACGATTGTTTTATGCTTTAACTAAAAAAGATTAGTATATTATTACTACTAATATACACAAATACAATCAATTCCTTAATAATTGCATTTAAACTTTACCAAACACCGAAGTATAAAAAGATGAACCGTTTTTATACCCTTCACACAGTGAAAAAGGGTATATATAGGTTTGTCATTCCGTGTGAAATTTCTACAATTTTCATTTCCGACCCCATAAAGTATATATTTTCTGAAAGCTTATGAATAGGGAAGTCGATTAAGCCCTGTCAGTCTGTCCGTCTGTCCGTCTGACCGTCTGTCCGTGTGTATGTTGAAATCAACTTTTTGAAGCCCCCCGACATAGGTTGGACCCGGGTAAGGTATTAAAATATCAGAAATATTCGGGAGTAGATCGCTATTGAAAATCAGAAACATCGGTACATAAACAACTGAGATATGAGCAAAAACCCACGACCACCTCGATTTTTTTTTCACAAAAACAACATTACAACAACAACATACATACATACAAACGTGTATACTGGTTAGAGAAAACGTGGCATCGAATCCCAACTGAGCCAAAAAAAAATTTTTTTTAATTTTTTAAAAAAATATTTTTTAATTTTTTTTTTATTTTTTTTTTATTTTTTATTTAATATATTATTTATATTGTTATTATTTTTTTTTTTAATTTTTTTTTTAATTTTTTTTTTTAATTTTTTTAAAAATTTTTTTTTAAATTTTTTTTTTAATTTTTTTTTTCGTTTTTTTAACATACATACGTGTACGTATTTCATATGGGATGAATGGTGATACAAGCAACTGTTATTGCATGACTACACGTTGTGAAGGGTATATAAGATTCGGCATGGCCGAATATAGTACTCTTACTTGTTTTTTTCTCTCCTGAAAAATTTTATTTTTTAAGATACGAGGTTGAGGAAGTAAGGCATCGATATGTAACTGAATTTGTTAGAGCAACAACGATATACATATATTTGTAAAAGAAACACACTCCTTATTTAATAAAAAAAAATCCTTTTTCTTCGAAACACAAAGAATTAATCTATTTATAGGCACGTTCAAAACTCAAGTTAATATTTAAACTGCAATTCTCTACGCTACATGTCTCTATACATCTATTTATTTTTCTCTATCTTCACTAGCCATGCAAATACCTGTCTCCCTTTTATCTTTATTTTACAGAAACCCACAATTTCATACTTATCCCACTATAATAGTTTGACTTATATTTAACTAACAGAAAGCATACAACCACAATTCAGTCATTAATATTATTAAATGCTCTACTGTAACAAATAAACCGATTCACAATAACAATTTTATAAGCATTTCCTATCGCTAACCAACACTGCACAACATGTTAATAAATTAAGAGTTGTGTCAATCGGTTACTTTAGTTCGTTTTTGCCAACAACCTCTTATTTTTTGCACAAACCACAAAGTAATTAAATAGGGGTTAGTGATAAAAACAACCGAGGTTGTTGGCATAATTAAACTAAAGTAACGATTTGTGCCAAACTATAATAAATATATATATATAAATAAAATTTTGTCGGTATAGGCAAGATACACTTATATACATAGGTAGCAGTGTCAGCCCAGCTGATTATTTTTTATGTCCCAACGTTTGTCAAACTCCATATAGGTATCAGTCAGTCGCATTTCAGCTCGCACGTCAATGTCACAGAATATACATATACTTACGTATATAGTCTGTGGTCAATGTCGTTATCGTTGTAAAATAAAGACAATGGCTGACTTCACAAATGCAGTTTGAATTGCAAAGAAAATAGTTCACAAGGCAAATTAATATTGTATTAAAAGTTTACGAAGAATCACAAAAAAAATCATGCAAGAAATTGACAAATAATGCGAACTGAAAAGCATTGCCATGCAATAATGATTGCATTACCAAAACAAATTTTAATGTTTTTATGAACACAATGCGTTGTAAGGTTACATTGCAAACTGCATTTATGAAGTCAGCCAATCAGGCCGTACCTTTTCATCTGACTTCTAGAGTTTTGCGTCTCATTCTCTCTCTAGTTAATTGCGTGGCGTCAGTTAGCGGTACCGATGTACAGTTACCCGAAGTCTCAAATAACCTCTGCAAAACTTTTTAAAATATTTTTGCGTTCAGCTCAGACTTCCTATATGAAGGTATAGATCGACTTACGGATGCTGAACCATTGTTAGATATCCTGGCTCTATGGTTTTAAAACCTTGCCATTTAAATTTAAATTATAATATGTATATAAACTCTATATATAAAAAAGAATTCAGTTCCAAGGATTGTCAAACTCCATATAATAAAAAGACGAGACGAAAAATTCTGTTCGTCTGCGCTATCACCTTATGTGATTATACCATAGGTATAGTTAAGTGTTGTTCCTTTTAATATTTCCTAAATTTTAATAATCATGATGTAATTACATAAGGTGATAGCGCAGAGAATATTTTTTGTCTCCTTTTTATATATTAAGTTTGACAAGCATTGGCAATCAAAAGAATAATCAGCTGGGCTGGCACCCCCACCTGTAATATTGTACCCTGAATAACTTATTCTCTTTTCCTTTAGCGGGCCTTACTGCTATCCGTGAGTTCGGCGGTAGCACAGACAAGGTTTGCCCACGTTGCCAGTGGTCTGCTGCGGATTGGCAATCCCCACTACACACAAGGTGGACCACTCATAAATGAATAAATTGAAAAAAATTTAAATGACACGGCCGAATCATATGGCGATGGTTCTCCGTCAATATTGGTATCATCACACACCCAGGCAAAGAAGCCGTTACGCAAAAAAAATTTTTTTTTCCGGGCTTGCGTATGTGTGGGTGTGCAGAGTGGTGCGGTCGAAATTGAGTCCATAGGCACCGCAACTTCCTTCTATAATACAGTATTTACATCACTCAATGGATTGCGATCATGTATTATATGCAAAATACTTTCTGATCCTTGTTGATTTCGCTGTCGTTCGGCAGCTTACACTCTTATGTATGATTGGCTACAAAAGCAAATCATAATCAAAAAAAAAAAAAAAAAAAAAAGGACCTCATTGTGCCCAAGCTATAAATACCTCTGGTTCTTAAATAGGTTTGCAGTGACAGCGACGTGTGAAAGTTGTCAAAACTCAATCACCCCAATTCTAAATAACAATTCCCTGGGAATTATTTCCCTATTCCCTGTTCCCCTATTCTAAATAACTTCTCCCGGGGAAATTTGTTCCCTTTTCCCTTATTCTAAATGAACTTCGAAATTGGGAAATTGTTCCCTGGGAAAAAAGTAGGTATTATGAAAGGTAATTAAAGGGAGAATGTAATAACAATTTTTGGGAAAAAATCCGCCAACAAATTCAAAGGGAGTTGTGACAAAAATGTAAGTATTTAATATTTTTTTTAAAAAATTGTGATAAATATTGTAATTTATTGTTACTTTTAGGATAAAAACAACAAACAGGAAGCAGAATAATGAATTGTTTTTTAGTTTTAAAATAATTTTTATTTATCTTTTTTTTAATTTTTGAAGTTTTTAAATTTTTTTAATAAAATGTTATATTTATTTAAAAAATGTATATACATAAATAAGAAATGGCTTTATTACAGAAATTTATTAGAGATTATTCGCAACATTTTTTCTAATATTTTTCTATTACATTATATTTTAGGCAATGGATTAATATTGTGGTGAGTCTAAGGATACCACATCATTATCCTAAACGTTCTAACAATCTAAATTTTCTACATCGTGTACTGTAGTATTGTTATGTTATGCAACGAACAGCAAAAATTTGTTATTTTAGCAGCTTTTTTTGGAGCGTAGTGAAGCTGTCTAGCACCAAGAATGCACCTCCATCAATTTTTAAAAAACACCATTAGTGCGTTCAACCACATTTCGACACTTGGAGTGAATTTCATTAAATTTAATTTCAACATACGTCTTATAGATGTCCACAGGATATCTATAAGACGTTAAAAGTCACGGTTCAAGTGAATATCCTGCGTCTGCTAAAAAAATGCAGTTTTAATTTATGAATTGTCTGTTATCATTCAAAACTTTACCAAGAAGCCAATAATTGCTGCCACCTCTAAGTAAGACTTCGAAAATGTAAAATTCTCTCTCCCTTGTTATTCCCTTCCCCGACTGTTTAGAATAGGGGAATTTTATTCGCGGGAAAAATGAATTCCCGGGGAATTCAATTCCCTGGGAATATTTAGAATTGGGGTGAATATGTATTGAACAAAGTCAGGAACGGCTTGTGATATATGATGTAAATCCAACGTCCAGGGTACCAAGTAAGATATTCAGCCTTATGAGTGTCGTTGCCGTATTTCGGCAGTTGGCGTTCTCGTCGTTTTTGTGTTGAAAACGACAGAAATACGACAAGGTCTCATTCATTTTACAATGTCGTAAATATTACACTGTACCAAAAAATACGACAACGCCAATGACAATAAGGCTGATTGTTAAGATACTTTATAAAAGCATTGTAGCAGAAGTTTGTGACCGACTATCCCCCATACCTAAACAAGAGCGTTGAGCGTTGGAGTTTTACATGTGTTTTGTTTTTGTTACAATAACAAAATACATGCAAAATTGCAACGCTTGACGCTCAACGCTCTTGTTTAGATATGGGCCTATGCCTAGATGCTTGTTACGACTAAATACATACATAAATAAAACAAAAATCATTTATGGCTTTCTTGAAAACTTATGCCCCTATTGCAATTCACAGCTTTCATAACAATTTAGTCTCAACTTGAATTGGGCCAATCGTTTTTGCAAACAACCTAGTTGCTTTTGCACAACCACAATGTAATTCAATAGCTGAATTGAAAAAATGGCACAGTAAAAAAATGCAACGGAATTTTTTAGACGATATTTCAGAAAGCTTTATTTATAAACAGTCACTAAAAAAAATAAATAAAACACACGATAAGGTTTTGATTAAAAAATCTTTATTGTCTTGAGAAAAAATATGAATATTTTTAAAATTATATCAATATCTAACCAAACCAATTTTCCGACAGATAACAGAAACTTCATCAGATAAGGCAGGCAGGTACTGTTATTGATTTTTGAGAAGAAAAAAGAAATAGTTATTAACTTACCTTTAAATGAAATAAGTTTTCATAAAGAAAAAATATTAAAGCAGACATATCCAACAATTACGTCTGTATCATTTGGCTTTTCTGTTGTCCATCTATCTGGTGAAAGAAATTGGTGGAGACGGAGCACAATTCAATTTTCAGTGCTTAAACACAGCCACCAAAAACACTTGAAACCCAAAATAAAGGATAAAATTACTTAAAACATAAATTTAAAATTAAAAAAAAGATTAGATAGAGATAAAAACATTCTAAATCACTCTTTAAAGTATAACAAATTTAAAAAAAAAATCAAAAACAAATTTCCTTTCAGACTCAGCCTAATAAAACACAATAGAGAAGGAACTGATCCAAGTTTTTCAAAACAATTTGTATTATTAAATTAACAGTATTGATGCCGAAAACGACTTGAAACAGTGTTAAATAAAATTTTTTATGGTATCAAATATCTTGTGGTTTCCATGGGCAACCGCGTCTAAAAATAAATTTTTCAGGATAGCCCTTTTTTAATTTCGTTACTATAGGCTTAATGTGCAGATAAAACAGCATATGTCAACATAGGTGGTTCGCAATGAAACAAAAACCTTAAAATGCAACTACCTAAGAAAATTTAGGTTACACACAAGTAATTATAAGTTCCAGTAAACTGAAATATAATCAAAAAATTATTTTCAAATATGTTTAGAAATAACGTATGAGCTTGAGTTTCTTAAAACTGAAATAATTTGCCATTAAGCAAACGTAAGTCAGCATACTGCGTTATTACTAAACGCATTTTTAATAAACGTTTTAATAAAGTTACGTTGTCATTTCAATAAAAAAAGCGTAATGGGTCCGATCCGGTATATTTTAGAAATTTTGTAGAACCAAGTAAAGAGCGTTTACAATTAAGCGATATTGCATTTATAACTCTAAATTGTAAAAAATTGTCATACACGGTTGACCACGAAAACCACAAATAGTATGTATATGTTTAACGTTTTTGACTTTCACGATACTTAAAGGCTGATTATACTTCGACTAATATAGAAATCAATAAAGAAACGCTATTCCCCCCATTTCTCGTTAACAAAGAAAGATTTGTCTTCTATCTTGTTTTCTAAAAACTCTTGGACAGCAAGCTGAGTGAGTTCAAGCTTCCTTCCTATCTAAATGTGTAAAAATACATAAAAATAACGAACATTTTTTTTGTTTTCCAATTTTTTTTTTTTTTTTTTGATTTGTTAAACGTATATTTGTTTCTTTTCTTACAAATTTCAAAATCTGTCAAATTTAGCTTGTTGTTCAGTTGACCAAAATGTATGGAAAAACTTAAAATTAAGATCTTGGGTTGTGTGGTATTGTATAAAATTTAAAATTAAAAAAGTTACAAAAATACTTGATATAACAGCAGATTATTCAGAATACAAATTTTTGTGTATTTTTTTTCATTTCAACATACTGTTTTCTAATTCTTCTGCGACTTTTCTTTTCTAGATAATTAAACTTATTCTACTGCCGTTGTTTTTGTCGTTGAAATCGTTAAAAATAAAGAGTGAAATATATGTAAAAAAAATGTACATAATTGCCACACACAACTCATTTAAACTAAACTTAATGTATAAACACAATTAAATTTCTTAAAAACTACTGACATAGAAAAAATAAGAAACCCTTTTTTCAAAACACGTAAATTTAACGTGCAAAAATGATTTTCTGGTTATTTTTTATTTATTTTTTTTTTGTTGATTATTATGAATTCGTAATGAATCGAAATAAAAAATACTATAATTTTTGTTTTTTAAATGTACATATCTAATTATAATGACTACTAAACTATAAACTAATGTAGATTAATTGTATTTGTTTCATTGCCTTTTTTCAGAACTCTTTCTATTACTGGGTAAAAACAAAAATTGGGGAAATGATAATGTTAAAGCCTTTTTGTAGGACACACTCTCCTATACACAAAATAGAGAAAACTTAAAATACTATTGGTTTTTATTTTAAAAGTATTTTTGCTTATACAATGTGAACTGGTCTACAGTTAGTTTGAAAATGTTCTAAATTACTATTAAAAAAAACGCCTGTAGGTGGATTCTGTTTTGTAAATAAAGATTTAAAACTCCAGTTCCTTTAATCTGTGATCCTCCATCTTTTTCATATTTCTCCTTTTGTGTTTTTCACATACTCTTTTTAAACTGCATCTTCTTCAATGTCCTCAATTTTAATTTAACATCATCGCCTGTGACTTTTCTTCACATTTACTGAACTCATAATTTTCTTAGAAAACTGTCAATCACCTCTCTTTTTAATTCTTACTCACTGACATCGTGTGGGTTGTGATATTTAAATAGATTACTATTTAAATAGATTACTATTTGAATAGTATACATATTTTCTGTAAAATGTACTTGTAGGGAAGAAACTAGAGAAGGACGAACTTTAATATTGTATTCTGCTTGACTATTTTCTGTGTTACTGTTTTTTTAATAAACTTTGTAGATCGATTTAGGTAGATAAAATGTAATTTTTCTGTTTTGCTTGGATTAAACTTGAGTTTGAATGTATTTTTCTCTTAATTATATTTATATTTTTTGGACCTGGCACACAAACCTTTTTACACCTAAAAAATTTTATAAGAATAAAAATAAGTATTTAAAAAGCTTTAAATAGTTTGTAAAAACATTTCGTACTAAAATGTTTTGTTAAAGAAAAAAGTTATTCAAAGTGTTGTATAAAACTTTATACAAAAAAATCTAAAAAAAAATTTAAACAATAAATGAAATCTATTAAAAGAAATGGTATATGTAATTATTAATTTTAAGAATTTTTCTAATAAACTTTAAGTTTTTTCGTTAGTCTATTCGTGATTTAAAAATTAAACAAAAAATAAAATAAAAAAGTGAAAAAATTATTTAAAAATTACTGCTACGAACACTGAATTTGCTATTTATAATAAACTGATAACTCATAATAAGAAAACAACTCTTTCTGTTATAAAAAAAAACTTACCTTAGTATCTTCTGTTGTTACCGCCACCTACTCCAATAGGTCCATTATTAAAGCCTCCACTATTTCCAAAATTACCCTGATTACCTAAAATATGTATTAAAATAAATAATAATTAAAATATATATACATATATACATATATATAGGCCTATAATATATTAACTGGCCTAGAGTGGCTTTTTATATTACATGAATAAATAAATAAATAAACAAATAAATAAAAAATAACAATTAAAAAATAATTAATAAATAATAATTAATAAATAAAAATAAATAATAATTAATAAATAATAATTAATAAATAATAATTAATAAATAATAATTAATAAATAATAATTAATAAATAATAATAAATAAATAATAATTAATAAATAATAATTAACAAATAATAATTAATAAAAAATAATAAATAAATAATAATTAATAAATAATAATAAATAAATAGTAATTAATAAATAATAATTAATAAATAAATAATAATTAATAAATAATAATTAATAAATAATAATTAATAAATAATAATTAATAAATAATAATTCTTAAATAATAATTAATAAATAATAATTAATAAATAATAATTAATAAATAATAATTAATAATTCTTAAATAATAATTCTTAAATATTTCTTATATATGTATACAGTATTGTTTGAAACCTAAGCAACTTTTTCCGAGAAACTTAATTTTGCAAAAGGACATGTTAATTGGACCGTGGCGAAATGGTTTATTTAGCGACGGCTCATTTAGATGGAGTATGTCACGAGCGACGACCAAAGGGTAAGCGATTAAATCCCCGTTATTGTAGACACAATAAAGCATGGGGTCGGAAATGTTATAATCAGGATCTGCTTTTCCGCCAGTGGAATTGGCCCTTTTGTTGAAATACAAAAAGTAAATTAGTAATCGAAGCACTCATCTACGGGGCATTCAATAAATTAATAAGTGTCAATTTGTTTTTAAAATTGTGCACCATTTTTAATCGTATGCAGGACGCATGGAACAATATGTTTGACTTAGGATCCCTTTTATCTTGCCATCTGTGATGCTCCAGAGGATCTCAATAAGGTTCAGATCAAGTGAACCAGCCAGGCTTTCTTTTGTTTAGCTCAACCATTCCCTGATAAGTTTCAATGCATATTTGTTTCCGCAACATTACATTCTCAAACACGTTTTTATAAATAAATCAAAAAAAAAATTTTCAAACCCCTGCGTATTAAAAACAGCACTACATTATTAGGCCTCCACCATGTTATACTGTACCTTTACAATATTGAAGGCGTAAATTTTTTGATCTTACAGTGAAATTCTTCATTACAACATTGAGGTTTTAGGCGTTTATTTCCTTTATGTCTAAGCCTTTTATATTTTTCTCGTATAAATCCAAGTTCAATATATAAAACTCAGAAATGAAGAATTTCACTGTAAGACAAAATAAAATTAAGGCCGTACCTCAATGTTGTAAAGGTACAGTAAAACATGATAGTCTAAATAATGGTGAGAAGCCGCTTTCATAAGCTGAAATTGGACCAATATACCAAATAACTTATAAAATATATCGATTTGTTAATAAAAAATGTGTTGGAAAATTTAGTACAGCATGATGCAAATGAAAACATGCTTCTGATTTGGATTTTCTTTCGTGATGACTTAATGAATTAAAGAGTTCTCGGGTAGCCAGTTAATCGCCTCACCTTAAATAATCCCATGGAGAACCTCTGGAGCATAGTAGATCGCAAGGTAAAAAAAGGGATTTTTAGACAAAATGTACACCTTTTTAAGTTGTATCCATGACGCATGGAACGTTCAAAAGATAAAATTGAGAAACTTATTTACACCTATTCTTTTTGGTATCGTTAACGTCGTTTTTTATCAGTTGTTTAAAATTCGTATTCCTGATATCATAGGCACCATTTTTATTCTGGTATTATGTAAGAAATGTTACGTTGATGTTACCTTTAATTGACTTTGATTTTGATCTTGTTATTTTTAGTGTTGTGCTTAAACAAAAATTAGAAAAAAAAAATTGGGAGTAAAAAAAGAAAAATCGAAAAATTTAAATTACCAATCGTTAAACAATCAACGTCGTCTTATAACAGTGAATACCAAACTAGCAGTGACGTTGTATTAAAGTGATGTAGTCTCAATATTTGACGGCGATGTTGGTAAAGACAAGTAGAATATGGGTGATTAATTCAATGCCATCATTTAAAATAAAGGATATTCCATCGACTAATCTTATTTTTAAGTTTTGTGAGAAGAGTACAAAAGTTGCTTTAGTTTCGACCAGTTAGTTATATTTAATACTTATTGTTTTTAAAGAAATTATGTTTAAAAAAAATAAAATATCAATATTTTTGTTTTTTTACGTTTAATGTGAATTATGTGTTATTAAAAGAGAAATATTGTCTGCTTTATTTTTTGTAGGTCTTTAGTTTTGGTCACCAGTGTATATCGTTGTTCACAAGTAGAAGGGCCCTAACTCATATAATTGTAATTTTACAGAACAAGGCAAAAACGTAATATAAACTGTGTTATCATAATGTAATTTCTTTTGTACAATTTCTTGTAGAACTGTTTTTTGATACTATATATTGGAATTACTAAAAAGTTAGGGCCTTTCTTCTTGTAACCATCGATATGTGTGTATATAAACATACAGAAAAACTTTTAATACCTACATACGTATAAAAGTCAACATACCTTTGCCAAAGTTTCCACTGTTGCCATAAGGCTGCATACGGTTATTAGGGCCACCAAAATTGTTACCACCACCACGTTGTGGGCCGCCGCCATAATTTTGTTGATAACCTGAACCGAAATCATTATTACCCCAGTTGCCGCTGTTACCCGGACCGTTATTACCTGGTCCTCCAAAGTTACCATTATTACCCCAATTACCTCCTCCATTGTTGCCATTATCCCAGGGTCCCATGTTATTACCGCCCCAACCACCACTTCCGCCGTTGTTGAAACCACCACCATTGTTAAATCCGCCGCCACTGCCAAAGTTACTACCCCAATTGTCATTATTTCCGCCGCGGTTATTTCCCCAACCGCCGCCGCCACCCATATTACCGCCGCCCACATTATTTCCACGACCACCCATATTGCCACCACGACCCATATTGCTGCCACGGTTATTTCCAGATCCAGCGTTGTTATTGCCGCTACCACTGCCACCACCTGTATGTTTAGGCAACGCTTTCTTTACATCCAAAGTCTTGCCCTTGACGGTATGAGTTTTTTGCACTGAAAGTAAAAAACAAATACATATTAGTCATTTTTACCATTAAAATTAAAATACAAAAGTAGTGAACATGTAATACCCTACCAAATATTAAATAAAAATCAACAAAAGTTGAAATTTAAATTCTTTTTAAGGAGTGTGCAAAAATTTTAAGTCCTACGAATTTATTAAATGGATTATTAACAAAAAAAAGCATTTCTTTGTTTTAGCATAATTTGCTCTTAAACATATACATATGTTTAATTAAAATAAAATTTATTATATTAGAACTCTTTAATTTTTTTTTTTCTCTTTTGGAAAACATTAATATGCGAGATATTTTCATTATAAATAATCGTAAATTGATAGTTGGAGAATAAGGTTAAGAAAAATAATTTTGGTTTCTTCTTCGTACTTTAACAAAATTTGTAACGAGGCCGCGTGTTAAAACGAACATGTTTTTTAAATTCGCATAACATAGCATAAGCCGACGCTTTAATTAATTTCACAGTTTTTTTAAAAGAACTGACCAATTTATTTATAAATTTGGCGATTTGTGTCAGGGAAACTGTGATAATATTAAATACTATATCTTAATTTCGCTTGTATAAATGACATTTTCATCAATTTTTTATCTGTATAAAAAAAATTAACAAAGATATTATCATTGACAAATTATTCCTCTAACAGCCGTTAAAACGCCGCATGAAATTATTAAAAACATTTATGCGGAGCTGGGACTGTAAAATTTTTTAACTTTTTTGATCTTTTATAATTAACGTATTTTGCTACAAGAAAATAAGATCATTAAAAATTGGTAATCTCCAAAAGATTATAATATAAATAGTAATGGTAAAAATAGCTTAAGCCATTAAAAGAGACCGCCCATCCACAAATCTTCACGAATTAAGGGAAAGGCCGACTTCCTAAACGCAAGTTGCACTTCATAATTTAAAAAAATGCGTATGCAATGCTAAACATGTCTTAAGTGCAACCTTGCGTTGCAGAGATTTTTTTTTGCATTTTATCGGCATTAAGGAACGCTCATGTATCCACTTTTTGTCTCTGCAATATAAAGTGTTTAATTATTTAAATAATTAGTCTGTGATTTAAATAAACTCTATCAATTATAAATAATTTATTAAAAATAAACAAAGAAAATACTAACTCAGCCATTGCAGCTCAAATGTTTGCATACAAAATAAAAATGATGCGCGATTTTGACAGCTGATACTTAGTAAAATGAGTTGCCAAACGATTAGGAACATTAGACATTGCTAGAAAGTTTACATATGCGTTTAAGAAGTGTATGCATTGTAAATATGCATTTCAACTTGCGTTTAGGAAGTCGGCCAAACTGTATGTGATGCTTAAAATCCATTTTACCAGCAAGATACCAGTCTCTTGTAGAAATTATGCAAAAAATAGAGCAGGTTATAAGCAAACTAGACACCCTACCAAATATTAAATAAAAATCAAAAAAAGTTGAAACTTTAATTCTTTTTAAGGGGTGTTCTAATTTTAAGTCCTACGAATTTATTTAATGGATTATTAACAACAAAAAAAGCATTTCTTTGTATTTGTTTCAGCATAATTTGCTCCTTTATATGATTTACTAATATAAAATTTATATATTATATTAACTCTTAAATTTTTTCTCTTTTAGAAAACATTTATATGCGAGATATTTTTATTATAGATAATCGTAAATTAATAGTTGGAGAATAAGGTTAAGATAAATAATTTTGGTTTCTTCTTCGTACTTTAATAATTGTATCCACAAAATTTGTAACGAGGCCGCGTGTTAAAACGAATATGTTTTTTTAAATTCGCATAACATAGCATAAGCCAACGCTTTAATTAATCTCACAGTTTTTTTAAAAGAACTGACCAATTTATTTATAAATTTGGCAATTTGTGTCAGAGAAACTGTGATAATATTAATTACTATATCTTAATTTCGCTTGTATAAATGACATTTTCATCAATTTTTTATCTGCATAAAAAAAATTAACAAAGATATTATCATTGACAAATTATTCCTCTAACAGCCGTTAAAACGCCGCATGAAATTATTAAAAACATTTATGCGGAGCTGGGACTGTACAAAATTTTAACTTCTTTGATCTTATTAATAACGATACTTTTGGTTGAACATGTGCAAATTTGCACCGAACCAATGTTATGTGCTTATTGCTACAGATCTTTTTATTATGTATATTGCAAAACATTTCATATTTCCACGTCTGGAAATCTTTAAGGTTAATTTCTAGCTTTTTTGGCTCGTTGTTAAAGTTTCATAACAAACTGGGTTTCATTTTTTTCTAAGTTTAATTTTTTTGAAGTTTCATTTTTTTTTTAAGTTTAATTTTTTGAAGTTTCACTTTTTGAAGTTTATTTTTTTTCAAGTTACTTTTTTTTGTTAGTTGTAGGCAAGGCATATCCATAAGGTATATGCAACGGCGAATTGATACAACAAAGCAACTTTTCATGAGATGTTTTATGTCAAGGCCAATTCGTATATCTGGGATGGAAAATTTGCTTTTACATATTAATTATAATAAAATTTTATTAAAAAAAGGATATAATTGTTTGAAACATATTATTAATGACGCAAAAGCAACAAATATACATAAATTTAGCAAATTTATTATCAAAAAAGTGCCTTTGCGTCATTAGTAATGTGTTTAAAAAATTTATATCCTTTTTTAATCAAGTTTTATTATATTTAATATATAAAAACAACTTTTCCATCCCTGATATACGAATTGGCCTTGACATAAAACATCCCCTGAAAAGTTGCTTTGTTGTATCAATTCGCCGTTGCATATACCTTATGGATATGCCTTGATATAGTTATATGCAGCGAATTGATACAACTTTTTATGGGATTTTTTCTGTCAAGGCCAATTCGTATAAGAGGGATGGAAAAGTTGTTTTTATATGTTAAGTTCATTATAAACGGTGCAAGACAACGTTACCAACTTTTTTAAAAGTCTGCCTGCATTTGTCGAACTTATTTTTTTTTAATTTTATTGTACAATAAATAATGCGAATTTTCAGCAGGTGTAAAACGTTTAAAAAAATACAAAACCATGAATAAAAAGTTTTCGCTTTAAAGTTTTTTAAAATTATTAAAATAAAAAAATTGTGACCTAGCCAGCATATATACAAAAAAAAAAAAAAAAAAATACAGTGCAACTTTGCTTAACGCAACTACATAATGGTGTTTTCTAACAAACAATGTTGCCCTTTTATTGTAAAACACTTTTCAAGCCACCTGCACCCTAACAAAATGCTACTTTTATAATCTACAGAATAGAACAGAAATTTTCAGCTTTTTTACATGATAGCTATATTTTTATGTAAAACTGCATTGCTTGCTTCCATTTTAATAATTTGGGACAAAAAATTATATTTAACCACTAGAAAAACTTAATTCTCCTTTTTAATATCAGCTGTTAAAGAGTGCAACATTTAAACCCTTTGCTTTAATTCAGGGTACGAAATATAACATATTTTTTAATTTGTATTGCAACATTATCACCCGTTTATAATTTTGCATATTTTTAAGAAAAGAAGACAAAAAAGGCATATGGCAGAATTAATGGAAAATTTACGTCAGAAAACACCATAATAGGAATTTTGGCCGTTGCAAAATCTGAGGTTGTTGCGATTACCGAGTCTCAATTTTTTAGGGCGCAAATTCTCTGTTGTGGTTTAATACGGCTTCAGAAACCACTTGCACAAATCCTTTTCCATTTTTGGATATTCACAAGCTCTTGTCTGGTCCAAATTCAGCATTTCCTACGAATTTTTTTAATGCAGCTTCATTTTTTTTTAATTCTGGATATTGTTGATTTGTGCACTTTATATTCATTGCAAATCACTTTTATAGATATGCCCCTTTTAAGCTTATTACGAATATCACTTCTTTTTTGTTTAATTGAAAGTTTTACAAATTTTGTAATCACCGGCATTTTATTCAATGTAAATAGAAAAACCTTTCACGAAAAGAGATTTATTTCAACTGAGTACATATCTACAAAAAACACGCATATTTCAGTATTCTTGAATTAGCGGTAAATCTAAAGCTAAAAAATCTTAATAAAAAATCTATATATATATAAACGTGAAACTCTGTGTGTGTTAGCTATAGACTCCGAAACTGTAAAACCGATCGGGCTCAAACTTTGGTAAGTTGTTGTACACATACCAGGGAGTGTTTATGGGTGGAAAAAAGTGGGCGGGGCCACGCCCATAAAAAATTAGTTATTTTAAGCTACTTGCACATGACCGATTTTTCTGAAACTGCACACATATCGAGCTCTCATGACTATACAGTCTCGTGATTAGAAAAGTGGACAGGGCAACGCCCATAAAAAGATATAATTTTGCGGTACTTGCTCTGGACCGATTTTTGTGATACTTTGCACACATATTGAGTTGTCATGACTTTACAATTTCAATTTATTTAACACAGTAATATCAAGCCATTAAGGCCAAAATAACAATATTACATGATAATTAGAAAATTGGGCAGTGCCAAATAAGAAATAAATTATCATTTGCAGCTACTTGAACTTCACCGATTTTTCTGATACTTTGCACACATATTGAGCTGTCATGACTATACAGTTTCGTGATTAGAAAAGTGGACAGGGCAACGCCCATTAAAAAAAGTTATAATTTTTAGTTTTTTGCACTTGATATTCAATTTAAATTCAGAATGCATTTTTATTCATTAAGAGGCGTAGCTACGCGCGCCGGGCTTTTCTAGTATGAATATAAAAATAACAAATTGACTATTTTGGGATAAAAGTTCCGACAACTGAAGTTTTTTGTTTTTTTGAAAAGTTGCGTTTGAGTCAACAATGCAAACAATTTACGAGTTGCAATAATCGAGGAGTTGCTCTTATCGAGCGTTGCGTTAAGCAAGGTGGCACTGTACATGTGGTTTTTAATTGTTGTGTTTGTTACCTTATGAAAGAAATCTTAACATATTTAAAAAATAATGTGTACAATTTTTAAGAAATAATACCTCAAACTCATGTAAATTAAATATTGTAATACAAATATTGGGAGAATATCCAGAATAATTAGTAAATTTTTTATGTAAATAAAGTATTTATAATACTAATAAAGAAAATCAAAATAAACATGTATAAATTTAAATAATTTTGTTATAATTTTAGTTTTCAACATAAAATAAATGGCCGTAGAAATTTCAAAAACTGCTGTTATCACTTACCCCCATACCTAAACAAGAGCGTTGAGCGTCAAGCGTTAAAGTTTTACATGTGTTTTGTTTTTGTTACAATAACAAAATACATGCAAAATTGCAACGCTTGACACTCAACGCTCTTGTTTAGGTATGGGCCTTATGTATATGCTCTGATCATATAGAGTGGTGGCCATGTAAGAATGCATTGGTTTTATAGTTGATGCAGTGTTTCGGAACTTTGCATATGTATGTGATTTAAATACAGTAGCAATATTGTATACAAACTCAGCCTAATTTAGCACAAATCAACAAAATTTATTTCCAACACGATAAAATAAAAACTCTAACATATTAATTACACGAAATGTTTAATATTTGGTAGGATAACCCTTATTCTTTAACACAGCTGCATATCTCCTGAGTATACTGTCAACCAGTCAACCAGTTCGGCTTTGTTATACATAATTTTAATATTTATAAACATAAAATAAGTGGCCGTAGAAATGTCAGAACAGTTGTTATTTATATGCTTCTGAGCATATATACACAATATTTGTCCAAGGTTTTTTAATACACATTAAGTAAACTAACTTTTATACCTACCTGACAATGTTATAGCAATACCAATACACTACTCTTACATACAAATTAAAAACTATCGGTAAGTTTTGAGAATAGGTTCAGTCAGCTGATAAATAATATAGGCATTCCCTGTCAGTGTTTGTTGCAGTTTCGTTTTCTTGTTTAAAAGAACAGAAATAAATTAGGGCTAAAACACACATACATTGTCCTAAATATTACACGGTAACAAAAAATTAGAGGACACTCACAAGAACGACTGTTTATAAAAGAAATTAATTTATTCAATTATAAGTACGCTTTTGTATAGGTTTTTTATTAGCACATAGGTATGTAAATAAATTGTTACTACCAATTGGTCTTCGCTACTTCCATTTAGAAGTCCAAATCGAAAAAAAAAATTATCATTCCTGACTGTTCAGTTTTCAAAGTTTGAATTTAAATCAAGTGCAACCCTTAGTGCAATGTTGCCCTTTACTCGACAGACTACAGTTCCAAGAGTTGCTTTTAGAACATATTTGACCATATATGCTATAAGATTGGCAAAAATTCAGGCAATTGCTATTTTAAAACAGAAGTAGGTAAAAAAAAAGAGTTTATTTACCTCAATTATTAATTTGGGTTAACAATAAAAACAAATTGTTTAAAAAAAAAATTTACATAAATTAATAAATCTACTTCGGTAACATACCTACAAAAAAAATTTAAATCATTAATTTTTGAATTTACTTACAGACAATCTTATCAACGGGATCATAGTCATCGAATTCAATAAAAGCAAACCCACGTTTTTTACCAGTTTCTTTGTCCATGACAATATTGATTTCGACAATACTGCCAAATTTATCAAAGTAATCACGCAAACTTTTTTCATCGTGATCATCTTTAAGCGCACCAACAAACAACTTTTTTACTGTAGCGCCAGCATTTGGATTGTCAATATCTTGGCGAGGTACAGCACGTTTGGGCTCGACAACACGACCATCGATTTTATGTGGTCGTGCACCTTGAGCATCATCGATCATCGATGAATTGGAATAAGTTATAAATCCAAAACCACGTGAACGTTTGGTACGTGGGTCTTTCATAACAACTACATCTACAATACGACCCCATTTTTCAAAGTGAGACTTCAAGCCTTCATCGGTGGTACGGTAATCTAATCCGCCGATGAACAATTTACGCAGATGCTCAGGTTCAGTAATTGGCTCCTAGTTATAAAAAAAATATATATTCAAAAAATTCGATTACAAAAGTATTTCGACTATGGATACTATTATTGTAAAATATAAATTATACAAAACCATGTATATAAAATAAAAGTAATTATAAAAAAATCCAAATAAAAAAATGTACTCCATAAAAAATTTTTAAGAAATGTAATTGTACATAATACTAAAAATATTAAAAATAAAAAAATTTGTGTATGTATACTCGATTTTTATGTATGCCACAATTGCAAAATGGCGGATTTTAAATAGATTTGGAACTTTCTGGAAGAACAAAGACCTTTATACTTACATCATCATAATTATCGTTGCCATTTTGATGGTTACCATTCTGGTTGTTGCTATCATTTTGATTTGTCATTTTTCCGGATATTTAATATTTCAGACACAAACTTTCAACAAATTAATCTACTTAAAAAAATTGTATTACCTTGTCAGACTTTCGACAAACACGATGCTCACCGATTGAGATATAAAATTACAGTGTGCAAAGATGAATAGTCTTCGTGGCAAGAAATAATATGGAATGAAACGGTAAACTATACCCACTGTTGCGTTTCTGTAAAAGATGCCAGATATACAAAAAGTACGTTTAAGTGAAATACAGGGTTCGAAATTTATTGAAGTTTTTACCCATTTATGTATATTAATACTTAATCTAAATAATGACAAAATTATATATCCCGTTTGTGGATTGTGGATATAGCAAGCAAACAATTTTGAAATTGAATTTTGAATGCTCAAAATTTAAGGAAGAACAAGAATGTTATATTCGGCCATGCTAAATCTGATAATACCTTTCACTATCATGTACATAAGTATAATCCCACATCGTAGCTTAACCTTTATTTCATGTTATATGCTATTTTTTCTTATTATTTCCGACGCCATCCTTGATTTTGAATTTTTACGTAGTTTACTCTTTTATTTGATACCCATAATGATGGGGTTAAAAAAAATATGATCCACCGTTTTGTTTAAGACACCATCTTTTAAATTTGTCAATAATTTATTGTATTCTTCTGGCCAAGCCTATTCATTTGATACCTATATTAAGGGGGTTCAAGAAGTTACATTTTAAAATTCCATATTATACCCATATACATTTCTTGTCCGCTAGTCAAGTCCTTTCAGATGATACCAATATTGACTATAACATTACCGATTAGAGCCCGCTTTATCCACAATTTTTTTAACAAATATCTCTAGAGGCATATATCTACAGATAGTAGAAAGGTACCTATAAATTATTCTATGGTTGAAAAATTTTAATTTTGGTGGTAAAAATATGATTTCAATCAACTAGGGTGATCGATTCGGTTTAACAACCGGTGGAAAACCCGGTTTTTTATTCTTTCAGCTGGCAGTTTTTTCCAAATGTTAATTTTTCGAATGTCGAATACACCGGTTTTTTTTACTCACAGAAGCCGGTTTTTTTCAATTTTAGTTCTATGTTTTTTGACGTTAAATTAACTAGTACTACATTTACACCTACGCAAAATCTAGTACTTAAGGGATTTTGAGCGAAATCTACCAGATTTCCCATACAAAATGAAATCTACTTCGCCAATAGATTTTGGCAAAATCTACTTAAAATCGAGTAATACTTCGTTATGCAACTGTGGCTTTTTATTAAATTGTACTAAAATATACTACGCTGCGCACAGAAAAATTCAATCATTATAGAGAAATGTCAAATTTGTCCCCTCAAATTCACAAAACCTGCGACAATTGCTACCCCGTACTTAACGCCGCACCCCTCATCAACAAACTCGTGTCGCAGGGGACATGTCCCTTCATGTAAACACGCTCTTAAAGGTAATTGAAGCATAAACTTAACTTTTCGGCCACTTTTAGGTAAAAAGTGTCGGTCCTTTAACATCTTTATTTTAAAGAACGGCATTTTATAATAATGCCATTAAATGTGTGTCGACCTTATATGCAATTGAACAATAGAATAAACAAGTTTATACCTATATATGTATCTCTGTCATGGGTATAAGCGAAAATTATATTTTATTTATTCGACCGGCTTTTTCTAAATTTTTAAAAGAGCAACCGGTTTTTATTTTAATTCTAAATTTCAAACTATTTGAAAACCGGTTTCTTAAAAATGTCGAATCACAACCAACACATGGACAGACGGACAGGCCTTAATCAACTCCTCTATTCATAAGCTTTCAGAAAATAAGGGGTCCACCAATAACTTTTTTTTGAAAATGCTTAAAAAAAGCGTAGCTTCGGCTGTGTAACACGTAGCGCCGTCCTGTTGAAACCAAACGTTGCCAATATCCTCCTCTTAAATTTTTGTGAACAAAAATTCATTCAACATGGCCCGATACGATCGCCATTGACTACGGACACTCCTTGCTCATTTTCGAAGAAAAATGGTCCAATTATGCCTCTTGACCAAAATCCTCACCAAACAGTGACTCGTTTTGGGTGTATCGGCTTTTGAATGTATGCGTGCGGGTTTTCTGTGCCCCAAATGCGACAATTTTGCTTGTTTACATACCTACCAAGATCAAAATGAGCTTCATCCGAAAAGATGATTTTTGGCAAAATCGGCCAAAGCAAAGACAATAGACTATATATATATATAGTCTATATATAGTCTATTGTCTTTGGCCAAAGTAATGTCGCAATATTTCCCATCGTTGTTCAAACGTATACACAACCATATTCGTTTAGCGGAAGAATAAAACTAATTATCTGTCAAATCAGACATGAGCTAAGTGTTACCATTCACGAAATAACCACTAGTTGAAAAAAAAACGGTAAATGGCAGACCCTTTATATACTTAATCGCTTTTTTAGAAGCAACCATATGTTCTTCAGATCTGTGTCTGAATCTGTGAATGAATCGCTATTGAAATTTAGCATAATCTCCCCATAACTTTCTGAGATATGAGCAAATAAACACGACTACCTGGTTTTCACATATTTTTACTACCAAAATTAAAATTTTTCAGCCATAGAATAATTCATAGGTACCTTTGCTACTATTTGCAGATATAATATGTCTCTAAAGATAAACGTGAAAAATTTTTTGGTAAAAGCTCTAATCGGTAAAGTTATAGGCAATTTTTTTTAATAATGTATAATCCAAAATTTACAAACGGAATTAATTTTTTCAGCTTCTAGATAACCGAGAGAGTCAATATTGGTATCATCTTAAAGGACTTGTCTAGCGCAATCATAGCTGCCAGATAAAATAGAGGTAAAATCGTCTAATTTGGGAAAAAAAATCGTCAAAATCGTCAAATGGTTTACTCAAATCGTCATAAAAACGTCTAAATAAAGAAACGCATTTTTCAAAACAAAACATTTTATATTTAATGCATAACATTACAAACTTTTTAAATCTAGAGAGATCAATGGTTTTATTAGACCCTTTTAAGTTAAGAACATGACAATAAATATAATACAATTTAGAATTCATTTCGAAAAATATAAACAAAAAATAATAAATTGGCTGAACCTTTTTGGAATATTTGAAAAATAACTATAATCATTTCTTGCTAAAGTTTCTACCGATTAAGGTAGCTTTAGACAAGCGTAAGACGAGCACAACGCCAAAATAAACCACAACGTTTCGCTTTTAAGCCCATAAACTTATTTCTGGATCTGCAAACCAGTCTTCCTTATTTTTCATCTTCCTGTTGGTTACTTGTGAAAAACAGCATTAAAATTTCATTTTAGCTACTAAAAATGGTTGAAATTTCAACTAACAGAGGAAGAGCTGCTACAATTTTCATCATTTTGGTTTTCTATTGAAAATATAATGTTTGATTTTTAAGGTTTTAATGTATAATTAAAAAGAACTTACTATTTTTTAAAGTATTTAAGCATATTAACTTGTCAATTATTTTTAAATGAATTTACTTAAAAAATTATAATTGTTTTAAACGCGTTTCCAAATTTATATTTGTTCTTGGTCTCAGTTGATAAAATGTGGCATCTATGTTAAAAATTTACAAAGTGAAAAAATTATCCACACAAACACATTAAAAAATTATAGATTTATCTCTTTCACTCTGTTCTATTATTAATAACATAAAAAAACCGTTACAAATTATTTTTATTTAGTTTAAGGTTGATATAAAAGTAATGAAAAATGTTGCAAGCTTGAATTTTTGAAAATCGTCAAAAACATAACATAAATCGTCAAATCGTCAACATGTAAATCGTCAAATCTGGCAGCTATGAGCGCAATATAAGCACTATAAAAAAATAAAATTCATGTTGGCCGCCACTACAAAATGGCAGACAATAAATTTATATATTGGTCAAATCTGGTATTTTAAAATGTAACTTCTTGAACGCCCTCAATATTGGTATCAAATGAAACGGTTTGACCGGTTATTAAAAAATCTAAAATCCAAGATGGCGTCTACAACAAAATGTCGGATAACATTTTTTTAACCCCATCAATATGGGTATCAAATGAAAGGGCTTGACTAGTAGAATGCAGTTAACTACGTAAAAATTTAAAATCAAGGATGGCATCGGAAATAATAAGAAAAAATTGCGATAACATAAAATACAGGCTAAGCTACGATGTAGGATTATACCTATGTACATGATGGTGAAGGGTATTATCCGATTCGGCATGGCCGAATATAGCACTCTTACTTGTTTTTTTTTTTAATATTCATATTTAAAATGTTCATAATTGAATATTATTTTTAATTTTTTTTTCTTTTTTTGCAAATGTTCTTCCTGGCCTGGAGTCATCCCGTTCACAACACAAGATATCAACATGTGGACTGAAAAGTATGTGTTCGAACACATGTTCAGCAATAAACTTTTAGCACAAAATGTCAAATTAAGTTGCAAAGAAATAAAACGTATCAATACTAATTTATAAGAGAACTTCGCAAATAAAATTTAAAAAAGACATTAAAATTAACATTGTAATTATAAGAAAATTTAGCTTCTAGGTGGTGAACACGTAAATATCTTAAAACATAAAATTAAAAATATTACTGAAGATTGTTCTATAATTAAAAAATTGTATAAAAAATATATGAAAATAAATTTCACCAAAGCCACTAGATTAACACGATTCTTTTGCCATTATGTATTTTTGTTACCAAAATTTTGTTGTATTTACAATGTTAATTTTAATATTTTGTTTTCTTTTTTTCTGCGGCGATCTTTTATGCACTAGTGTTGTTACTTTTTAATTTTTTGCTATTAAATTTGACAGCTTGTGTTAAAAGATTATTGCTCAGCAATGTATTATAAAATTTATTGCTAAATATGACATATTCACACATATTCACGCGGTCCACACGTTAATATCTTGCAATAAAATTTGACAATTACGTGGCAATAATTGCCAAACATATTGCTCGTGTGCTCGGGGAATAATGAATGTTTTTTTTATTTTTTTTTCCATAATGTTTTTAAAATCGCTACATTTAAAGAGATACCTACGCATTGCCAACATTTGTAGACTCCCTCATGCTAAAAAAAAGACCAACATCAGAGAAATAAATTATCGGCGTTAGGAGTATACATAATTTTTTATAAAAGTATTTTTTACAAATAAAGAAATATAAAGATAAAGTTGAAAACGAAATGATTAAGCAAGAAATTCAAAGTAATCCTCTAAAAGAAGAAAATGGCCAGGTAAGTTTATTGGAAAGTAGAACAGAATAAATTCGAAATGCAGACAAATTAAGAAAGGAACGAACATGGTGAAATCATCAGAAAGCCAAATATGCAATACTGTGCATATATTTTATTTTAATTATTTTTATTTGGTGATGTGTTTGTTTTGCGTTATTGCAGAGGTAGATGCAGACTCACACTTGTAAAACCAAACTAACGATGACGAATACAGTTATAAAAATGGCTTAACCAAATTTATTTAAAAAGTTATTGCTAATTTTCTTTGTTCGTATTTTGCGTCTTTTAGCTACAAGTTACAAAACCACCTGCAGATGACCATTTGCGTAAAATGTTTTTGGGGGGCCTGTCTGCCAATTCAACGGAAGATTCTGTGCGCGCTTTTTACAGTCAATTTGGCGAGGTAATAGATGTAATTATAATGCGTGATCCTACAACAAAACGTTCACGAGGATTTGGCTTCATTACATTTAAAGATACCAGCATGGTCGATAGAGCACAAGCATCCCGACCTCATTGTGTGGATGGAAAGTATGTATACGTTATTTTATTTATTAAAAGTTTTTAATTTAAACTATCTTGTCTAAGTATTCGACACATGTAATTTAGGTATTTTTATATTACAACCTATTGAATTCGGGTGGCATTTCTGTCTCAATAATATTTTTATACCCACCACCAAAAAAATGGTGGGGGTATATTCATTTTGTCATTCCGTTTGTAACACATCGAAATATCCATTTTAGACCCCATAAAGTATATATATTCTGAATCAGGGTTTGATTTGATGACGATGTAGCTATGTCCGTCCGTCTGTCCGTCTGTTGAAAGCACGATAGAGGTCGCACCGAAAAAGCTAGGGGGCTCAAATTTTGCCAGAATCTTTCTTATAGACAAGGTTTGTTTGGTATTGAAAAATGGGCTAAATCGGAATATTAGGAAGAGAGTTATAGCTCGAAAAGCAAGAGTAGGTCGAAAAACCGTGTCCTTCAAACATCGAATAAAATGGAATTGTGTCCAAACGCATTAACGTAGGCTCATGAAACTTCGAATATATATTTCCTGAGTAAAAACAATATTTTTCCCCAAAAATTATCTAAATTTATGTATTAGGAGAGGAGTTATCGATCAAAATGTACGAAAATTTATACCGCACAGTGTATTTTTCGGTATATTTAAAAACAAAAACGTCATAAAAGCAACAAAATTGGATGTACGACTCTGAAATTTTGGTGAGACGCTTTTTTGTAACGGAAAATCAATGTGCCACGCCCACTTTTACGCCCACCTCCCATATAACGTTTTACCTAAAATTCATATAATTTCTCTATTAATAAAAATTTTGGAATAATAAAGGGCTATATTCAAACATCTAAGTTGTACTCATTCGCAAAAATAACTTTGACACACCTACTATAACGCCCACTTTTTACGTTATCTACCGTTAATGAAATTTAAAAGCTCATAAAACCGCCAAAATTAGAGGTATGATGAAATTTGCTACGTATATCCATCTAGGCAATGTCATTACTGTGCCAGAAAATTAAGGTGCCACGCCCACTTTTACGCCCACCTCCCATATAACGTTTTACCTAAAATTCATATAATTTCTCTATTAAAAAAGATTTTGGAAAAATAAAGGGTTATATTGAAACATCTAAGTTGTACTCATTCGCAAAAATAACTTTGACACGCCTACTATAACGCCCACTTTTCACGTTATCTACCGTTAATGAAATTTGAAAGCTCATAAGACCGCCAAAATTAGAGTTATGATGATCAAATTTGCTACGTATATCCTTCTAATCAATGAAATTGTTGTGCCAAAAAGTTTAGGTGACATGCCCACTTTAACGCCTACCTCCCATATAACGGTTTATCTTAAATTCATGTAATTTCTCTATTGACAAAGTTTTTGGGAAAATAAAGGACTATATTGAAATATCTAAGTTGTATTTATTAGCAGAAACTTTATTGACACGCCTACTTTAACGCCCACTTTCATTGAAAGACTACATTTTCAAAAGCATTTTAGTAGCATATCGAAGTTATAAAGGGTGGTTAAATTTTAAGGACCGATGTTGAATTTAAATAAAACACAAATTATTTAAGAAATTACTATCATTTCTTTTTATAATGATAATATTTGTATGGTTCAGTTATGTATTTAACAAAATATCGGCCAAATGGCCCCCATCCTTGGCGCTACTCCTCTATCTGATGGTCAAAATTTTCAATGACAATGTTTATGCTCAATTGTTGGGCATGATGATGAGGCGAGGTTGCTCTTTTGCCACACTATCGCAAGAACCAGCAGTGGTTCCCATTCAACGAACTAAGAAGGCATTCACAGATTTTCTAACATTTTATACAGACCTGTTTTGCGGAAATTTAAATATTTTTTACAATTCTCCCGATTGTGGACGAACTTGAACGATTATGTTGATCAAAAGAATTACGAAGTGCACAAAATGCATTTTGATTTGAATGCCCATTTTTATAAAAAAACCTGAATAACTTTAAAGCGTTGCTCATTTGCGTATCTTTCCACGGATTAAATTGAGTAAGTTTGAGATTGAGAAATGTCAAGTGAAATGCAGAAAACACATTTAAAGACTAGGTGTAGTTCACCTTCAACATGGGCCCTTAAAATTTAACCACCCTCTACAAAGAAAGTGATACATATTTTATTATAAAGAGATTATTCCATAGCGATTAACAAAATAATAAATATTGTGCTTTAAATGTACACAAAATTGGTGGTGGGTATAAAAGATTCGGCACAGCCGAATATAGTGCTCTTACTTGTTTTATATAATGCAGTTTGCTTTCTATTCCTGTGCCATTATATAAATTTATGTTTAATCTTTTCAACTTTCTAATATTAGCATTAACCCAACAAGAAAATTCAAAACAGTACTTTTTAAAAAAATTAGTTTTCAGTTTGGCACTTTCTTGTCCGTGAGTCCTGAAAATAGGGGGTTTCGCAAGTGTGAACATTCGGTTCAATTTTATTGCACAAAATTATTATTTAATGTGTAAAATGTATAAATATTTACCATAAAACAAAAAATTTATACATTTTATCAGTAATTTTAAAAACAAATTATAACATTAATTTAAACAAGTAACAGTGCTATATTCGGCCGTGCCGAATCTTATATACCCTTCACAACGTGTAGTCATGCTATAACAATTGTTTGTATCACCATTCATCCCATATAAAATACGTGCATATGTATGTACTGGTTAGAATATATGTGGCATCGAATCCCAGCTGAGCCAAAAAAAAATTTATTTTATTTTATTTAATATATTATTTATATTTTATTATATTTTTTTTATATTTTTTTTTAAATTTTTTTAGAAAAATTTTTAAAAAATTTAAAAAAATTTTTTTTTTTTTAAATTTTAAAAATTTTTTTTTTTTTAAATTTTTTAAAATTTTTTTTTGTAGTTTTTTTTATTATTTTTTTCTTATTTTTAATATTTTTTTTTTTGGTATGTTTTTTACATGTATGTATGTATGCTGTTGTTGTAATTGTGAAAAAAAACGAGGTGGTCGTGGTTTTTTGCTCATATCTCAGAAAGTTATGGGGCGATTGTTCTGAATTTCAATAGCGATTCATTCCTGGATATTTCCAAGAGATTGATACCATGTACAGATCTGAGGAACATATAGTTGCTTCTAAAAGTTGATTTCGACCAACAAACGGACAGACGGACAGACGGTCAGGGCTTAATCGACTCCTCTATTCATAAGCTCTCAGAAAATATATACTTTATGGGGTCGGAAATGAAAATTGTAGAAATTACAAACTGAATGACAAAGCTATATATACCCTTGTGCACCACAGGTGAAGGGTATAAAAAAGGTTTAAAAAATGCAACAGTGCGTACATATCGAATGAAAAGTTGATTTCATAACCTACGGTCTACACCAGCCATCGATTTGTTTGAACAACGAACAATTTTTTGTGCGCACATGAATTTGCCTGGTGTGGACCGCTGTTGTCGATGTTTTGTTCTTGTTCAAACAGCGTTGTCAGAACATTTGTTCGAACAACAATGTCTGACATTAAAAGGCATTTTGAATATGAAAGAAAGAGACGACACATAAAAATACCAACAAAATACTCTTTATACGTTTTCTCCATATCAAAGAACACGAACAATTTTTTGACAGTTGCTCTGCCGACGTTTTGTTCTAGTCTAAACAAATCGATGGCTCGTCAAGACGTAGAGTAACGTATCTACGGTCTGCACCAGCCATCGATTAGTTCGAACAACGAAAAATTTCTTGTGCGCACATGAATTTGCCTATTGTGAACCGCTGTTGTCTAAGTTTTGTTTTTGTTCAAACAGCGTTGTCAAAACATTTGTTCGAACAACAATGTCGGATATTAAAAGGCATTTTGAATATGAAAGAAAGAGACGATACAGAAAATTACCAACAAAATACTTTATACGTTTTCTCCATATCAAAGAACATGAAAAGTTTTTTGACATTTGCTCTGCCGACATTTTGTTCTAGTCTGAACAAACCGATGGCTCGTCTAGACGTAAAGTAAGCAAAGTGCGAAGATCGCTGTTTGCTTAAGCAAATGACACATAAAGAAACTAGACGAAAAGTTTCTTAAGTACAATATATGTAGTTGTAAACATTTAGTTTTATGTATCCGCACATTTGCTTAAGCCAGCAAAAGCATAATATAGTCAGGCTTTATGTAGTACGCAAGTAGTAATAGATCAAAATGAACGAAAGTTTAATCTGCACATTCGCTATATTTTAAATTTAAAACGTAATAAAACTGACAAAATTGAATCTATGATTCTGAAATTTTGCAAACCTTGCAAAGAAAAGAATTGTAATAACTGAAAATTTAGGTAACACGCCCACCTCCCATATAACGTATAATTTCTTTATTTAAAGTTGAATTTATTAGCAGAAACTACTTTGACACGCCCACTTTTCAGATAATTTACTGTTAATGAAATTTAAAAGCTCTAAACCGAAAAAGTTAGATGAATGATGATGAAATTTTGCATATATAGTACATATCTCCTAAATACAAGTATAATATACTTTACCGCCTAATTCTCATATAATTTACTATTGATGAAATTAAAATATTTAATTTAATAATTCTCTACAAAACGGAGCGTTGATACGCCTCTTAATGAATTAAAAATGCATTCTGAATTTTAATTGAATGTTAAGCGAAAGAAGCTAAAAATTATAACTTTTTTTAATGGGCGTTGCCCTGTCCACTTTTCTAATCACGAAATTGTAGTCATGAGAGTTCAATATATGTGTGCAAAGTTTCAGAAAAATCGGTCAAGTCCAAGAAGTTAAAAATTACAACGTTTCATATGGGCGTGGTAATGCCCACTTTTCTAATTACGAAACTATATAGTTATAACAGCTCAATATGTGTGCAAAGTTTCAGAAAAATCGATCAAGTGCAAGTAGCTAAAAATGATCACTTATTTTTATGGGCGTAACCCCGCTCACTTTTTACCACCTATAAACACTCCCTGGAATGTGTACAATAACTTGCCAAAGTTTGAGTCCGATCGGCTTTACGGTTTCGGTTAGCTAACACACACAGACAGAGTTTCACTTGTATACATATACAGTGGCCGACAAAAGTCTACGTACGACCACAATTTTTGACATATTAGAAGTTTTAAAACGTTAAATAACAGCTCAATATGGCTGACTTCCAAAACGTTCGTATACAAAGTTTGTATACAGTATTGCTACTGTATTTAAATCATACATATGCAAAGTTCCGAAACACTGCAACAACTATAAAACCGATGCATTGTTTGCTTTCTAATTGCGTTAAAAATACTTGGCGGCGGCGTTTTGAAATGGTATACATTGCATAATTATTGTACTGCGGCGTTATGAAATATGATGCTTTGTTCAAACACAAAGCAATTGACGTTTTGGAAGTCAGCCTATAGGCCTAACTATATTATGCTTTTGCTGGCTTAAGCTAATGTCAAAAACCAACGAAAAGTCTGTCAAATGCTTAAGCAAATTTTTGTAGACTTGTCGGTGGATATATTGTACTTTTTAAACTTAAATACTTACTATGACTAGTCGCAAATATTTGTAATTTTGCAAAAGCTGTTTTATTTATGTATTTCCTAAATATATTGATATTGTCACAAAATTATTATTTAATGTGTAAAATGTAAAAATATTTTACTATAAACTATTAAATTTATACATTTTTTCACTAATTTAAAAAAACAAATAATAACATTAATAAAAAAAGTGCTAAATAATGCAACAGTGTGTACATATCAAATGAAAATCTATTTTCGTAAGCAAAGTACGATCAGATTCGCAGTTTGCTTAAGCAAATGACACTTGACGAAACTTGACGAAAAATTTCTTAAGTACAATATAGTTGCATACATTTAATTTTGTGTATTCGCACATTTGCTTAAGCCAGCAAAAGCATAATATAGTTAGGCCTTATGTGTGCAAAGTTTCAGAAAAATCGGTCCAGTGCAAGTAGCTAAAAATGAAAACTAATTTTTTATGGGCGTGGCCCTGCCCACTTTTTGCCACCCATAAACACTCCATGGAATGTGTACAAAAACTTGCCAAAGTGTGAGTCCGATCGGTTTTACAGTTTCGGAGTCTATAGCTACCACATACACACACACAGAGTATGCTAGTTTTTTACGTTTTTTTCTTAAAGTAGAAAGTAAATAAATATTTTAAGAAGTTATAGTAATTAAGATGAAGTTTACTTTTGTATTCAATAGTTCCCCAAACTGTTTCCACACGGAAACAGAATGGTGACGATTATTGAACACTTTTTATTTATTGTTAAAAATTACACGTAAAAAATTTTTGCAGAACTGTTGACTCAAAACGTGCTTTGCCACGACCGGAAGTGGGAAGTACAGAATCAAATTCTTCGGTTAAGAAAGTATTTGTCGGCGGCCTTAAAGAGTATCATGACGAACAATCACTAAAAGAACATTTTCAGCAATTTGGCAATGTATTGGGCGTTAAGATATTGACAGATAAGAATACCGGTCGAAAGCGTGGTTTTGCATTTGTTGAATTTGATGATTATGATTCGGTCGACAAAGCAGTATGTAAGTATATAACATATTAACACACATATTAATATATAAATAAATATAGAAGTAATTATTATTATGTGAAGTGCTGACACAAAAAAAATATTAAAGGTATTTATGTCACCGTTTTATTCTTGCGTAAATGTGAAATGACTTACATTTTCTCTTGTTATTGTGAGCACCATTTTTAATGAATAGGAGTTTGACTTTCATAGAACTAAACCTACAGCTATATTTTTAGATACTTAACTGCCGACAAGTTGAGAACTTATCGGCAAAAAATATCTGTCGAGTGTTACTTAATATTTATTTATTGAATAATTCGTCAAGTAATTCCAATATTTCATAGATTACGGTGTAATGATTAGTCGTTACCAACATCATTATTTAATAACACAATAATGGACTGCTAGTAATGTACTTAGTCAATACTTATTTACATATATGATTGCTTTAAGTAATTAAATAGTTTTATACTTGGAAGTTAATATACATATACAGTGTTGGAAAAAATAATAAGAACGACTGCTTATTTAGTAATAAGCTTGATTGTATTTTTTTTTTTTCAATGTTAAAAAAACTTATAAAATAAATACTTAATTAAATACTTAAATACTTTTAATTTACTTTGTCATATGTTTTTTAATTGCTTTTAAAATGTAAAGTATTGTGTTTAAAATTTTTGGAGAGGTAAAATTTTGGTTGGAAAAAATAATAAGAACAAAAGTTTTAAACAAAATGAGTAGTTGTCCATTAAAATTTTTAATCAAACTAGTTAAATGTAAGTATAATAATTAAGTTTTCAGTAACTATTACCAATTTTTAATTGCCTTTATTGGAGAATAACGTTAAAAATTGGTCTTGGTAAGCATCTCATGCTAACTGAAAGAGAAATTGTTATAAAATTTGTGAAAACGCGAAATTAATGCAGTGTTTAAAAACAAAGGTTTTTTATTCTATCCTCAAAAAATAAAACCTGTAACAAGAGTGAGAAAGCGAAAAGCATCAGCTCGAATTGACAAAGCTTTAGTTCGCAAGAGCAAAATACACCCCTTATTGTCAGCTAAAAAGCAAAAAAGTGATTTATGCGCATCGGTAACAAGCCGAAATATAAGAAATAGAGTTCTAGAAACTGACCTAAAAGCCCGGAGTGCGAGAAAAGTTCCATTGTTAAGTTAATAAGCTGTTGCTAAAAGGTAGCGATTTGCAAAACAACTTTTGCAACATAAAAATTTTGCATACTTGCTTTGGTCTGATGAAATCAAGATTAATTTGTTTGGATTGGATGGCAAAATATTTGCCAGCCAAAAAAGAAAGAGTACGATCCCAAGTTTACTTAAAAGACTGTGAAACATGGTAGAGCTAATCTTTTATTATGGGGCTGTTATTTATTATCAGAAGTAGGTATTTATAAGAGTTAACGATTTAAAATATTCCTTAAAACTCATAAAGTTTTGGTTTCAGCAGAAAACAACTAACGTGATGGATTGGCTAAACAATTTCCGTAATTCATACGATTGAACACCTTTAAGGAGATCTAAAAAATAATATTGGGCACTATAAATCTAACATTAAAAGTGATTAGTTGGAAAAAATCAAAGAGGAATGGTACTCCATATCCTTGTAAGTATGCACCAATATAGTGAAAAGTAAGCAGCGTGGTTGCAAAGAATTGGTAAAAATGAATGAAGCATCAACTAAGTATTAGTATAATGCTAAGATGGAAAATTAACAATTCGAAACAATGATATTTAATTTTAAATAACTATATCGTTCTTATTATTTTTTCCAGGCTACTTCTCTTAAACTAAGATTTTCCTCTTTATATTGTAGGCAGGCAGTTTTATTTCTATGATTTTTAAGCAATACTGTAGAACTTTATGATTACACATACGTTTTTTTTTTTTGTTTATAAAAGAAAAATAAAAAAATTCTAATAAAAGTGATCGTTCTTATTATTTTTTCCAACACTGTATATGTATTTTAATACATTTTTTTAATATCGCAACCAGTTATAATTCAACTTTAGAATGCTGTTACCAACCAGCTATTTGCTTGTTTTTTGTAAGTAAAGGGCGAATTTTGTAACAACTGAATTAAAAATAAAAAGTTATTTATTTAAAAATTAACTACACGTAACTTCCAATATTACTTGCTAACTTACTAGGTACTTAAGTAAAAATTTTGCTTAGTGGGTTTGAAAAAGTTAAAAATTTAATTTTAGTGTGAAATTATTTAGTTTATTACATTATAATTTTACAATTTCGACTAAAGCCAGTGATACATGAAGTTATTAAATAATGTATAAGAAAGGGTTCGCCATTTAACGCTTTTTTTTAACTAGTGCTTATATCGTGAATGGTAAAACTTATATCATGTTTGACAGATAATTAGTTTTATCCTTCCGCTTAACGAATATGGTTGTGTATACGCTTGAACAACGCTGGGAAATACTGCGACATTACTTTGGCCGATTTTGGCAAAAAAATCATCTTTTCAGATGAAGCTCATTTTGATCTTGGCGGGTATGTAAACAAGCAAAATTGTCGCATTTGGGGCACAAAAAACCGACACGCATACATTGAAAAGCCGATACACCCAAAACGTGTCACTGTTTGGAGCGGATTTTGGTCCAGAGGCATAATTGGGCCATTTTTCTTCGAAAATGAGCAAGGAGTGTCCGTAGTCAATGGCGATCGTTATCGGGCCATATTGAACGAATTTTTGTTCACAAAAATTTAAGAGGATGGTATTGGCAACATTTGGTTTCAACAGGATGGGCCTACGTGCCACACAGCCGAAGCTACACTTTTTTTTATAGCATTTTAAAAATTCAAAGTTATTTGGCGGACCCTTTATTTGTGTTTAGACAGAATATAAAATTAAAAATTAAGAAATTATTTTTGAGAATTTTTCATAAATTTTTTATCATTATTCTTCAGCTCAAAATCAATTATTTTGTATACAATAAAATATTTATAAACAAAGACAAAAAAAATTATTTAATATTTTTTTTAAATTGAAAATGTTTATTTTTAATGTTACATTATTATTATTATTTGTAAATAATTTTTAACAAATTGTTCAAATTTAATTTAAACAAATTTTTATTAAATATTCACTCACTTACACTTTTAGTACACAAAAATCATACAATCAAATATGTTTTGGTCGATGTCAAGAAATCCAATTATAAACAAGAACAAGCTAAAAAATTAGCTGCTCAACAACAGGGTGCACCAATTGGCATGATTGGCGCAGTACAGACCGCGCCTGGTAGTTACCAACAGCAGGCAACAGCATATAATCAGCAAGCAGCATATGGATATGCTCCAGCTTCTGCCTATAACAGTTGGGGTGCGGGTTATGCTCAAGCTCCACAAGCTGCTTATCAGCAGCCAGCCGCTTACGGTGCTTATGCTGCTCCGCCCCAAACTGCAGCACAACCTCATTGGAATGCCACAACATATGCTGCCCCACAGTCAAGTTGGGGTCAAAATGGCTACGCTGCACCACCCGCAGCGGTTCCCGTAGCTCCTACAGCTGTACCTGCAGCTAATGGCTGGAATACAACGGCGACATCGCCAACAAATGGAGCTCAAAACTTTGGCAGTTATCAACAAACATACAATGGTGGCCCACAAAAAGCCGGAAGTTTGCAAGGAAATCGTATGAATCCATATAGTGTTGCAGCGGCACCTACTTATGGTAAGCATTAATATACTTATCATCCTCTTAATTTTGTAACACATAGGGCCAATTCAAAGTGGTTGCATATCAGTCATATTTGTACTATTTTATATTATTTTATGCATGCATAAAATTTTTGTTAGTAATTTCCATACAAAAAAAATAATATGACTTTACACATTTGTTTCCTATGTATAAGAAATTGTTTATGTTATACTTTAAACCATACTGTCTCTCAGAGAGAATTTTTTCGCTTCTCACCTCTCAAAGAGAATATTTTCTATTTTCTTCTTTCCTGTATACATACAATTTTTAACAGCGTCATCTCTTTGTCTTCTTTCTTGTATTAAATACATAATTTGTTAACAAAAGGTGTTCAAAGACACTAGTCATATTAATATGAATTATATGACATAGTACAATATGAGAGTCTACTTTGAATTGGCCCATAGTTATTTAACCGTGAAACGTTTTCAGTTTTTATTTACTTATAAGTATATGTGTGTTGTCAAACTTTTTGAAATGATTTTAAATACATCATTTGTAATACAATGAATGCTTTTGTTCTTATAAAACGTTATGTTATTTTGATGTTTTAACAAAAGATACAAACATGTATAAAATACAAGAAATAATATTATTGATAGATAAAAAGTAACACATAATCCTGATTTTTCTGTTTGCTGTGTTATATACGTATATATTTTTAATATATTGATGCTGACTTCATAGTTCAATAATAATGGTGTAGTTTTTTATATTGTTTATCTAGAATAATATTCTGTATAGCCAACATTTACGTTTTAGTTTCAATTGGCTTTAAAAGCATAACTTTGTAGCCTCTAAAAAAGTTTGTCAATTGTATTATTTTCTTTTATTTATTTTTTTTTAATCCTAGGCTCGCATGTGGTTACGCCTATAAATAATACCATGACCAATTTGGCTAAAAAGCCACGTATACAATATTGATTTCCTAAGTTTGTTACCGATGAAATCAGAACTCTATATTCCAGACTTTTTAAATCGTCTATAAACTTTAAAAAATACATTCATACTATTACCCCTGCATGAACTTGTTTGCAAAATTAAAAAAAAAAAAAAAAAAAACAAACACCAGGTACGTTTTTTAACACACACACCTTTTAAATACATACATTCGTGCAATAATGTCGAATTTTTAACTTAATTTATCTACTGTTTATTTTATTATAATTTATATAATTACAATTTTTATTGTTGTAAACTTAGATAGGTGTAGGATTTGTTTAGCATTAAGTAGACATCAATATCTTTTAAAAAATGGTCATTGTATTTCTTAAACTATATGAATTTATTATTTAAGAATCTCAATAGAAGTCTCACTGTCTAAACAGTAAAGTAAAAGTCTGATAAATGTTTTTTTTTTCTGCTTGCTTAACAAAACAAAACAAAAACTGAAACAAAGGAAGTTGCTTATAAAATATTAATGTCAGTTAACAAAAATTATAACAATAATTTTAAACGTTAATAATTAATATATGTATAGTATATACATATGTACCTTTTATTGCATATTCGGCATTTCTTAAGAAGCAAAAAATTTGGATTCATTACCACTTCTGAACTGAATTTAAACGTCTTAAGTTCACACGCCTTTTGTCGTTTCTACAAATTAAAGGTGATAAAATTTACAATGCTGATACAATGTAAACGAACAATCATTCAATCAATTAGGTTTTTTATTAATGTGTTTTTAAGCATTTGGTAAAAATAGCCAAACAAACAATATTGTATTTGGCATTAATCATTTTATTTTAAAATGCAAATTGAGAACCAACTGAGAGTAAGACATTTTATTATTATATTCACATACATACATAATTCGATTGGTTTAAGATTTGTGAAAATTTTTTCAACGTTGCTTCATAAATAGTAAAATTTTTATATCCATACCAAAACGCGTAGAATATCAAATACCGCTTGAGTTATTTATAAGTAAATTTCTATACATACACATATTCACAAAATACTACGTTCATATCTACATATGTATAAAATTTATCTGTATATTATAAAATTAATTATATGGCGTTATTTATTATACTATTTATATCTTTCTTTATTTTTTATTTAGGCAATTAAGATGTTTCTCTCTATATATATAAATATATAACACTTATTTAAGATTATAAAACAAAATGTCACATAATTAAGAACATCTGATTAAATAAGTGACTGAGATAGATAACAGAAAAATAAAAAAATTAAAACTTTAAAATAATTTTAAAACTAATTGCTGAAAATGAAATTACTATAAAGGACAAATCTGAAATACATATTTATCTAAATATATATTTAAATACTTTTTATTCATCACCAATATATATTATATAAATACTATAAAGTCTTAAATTACAACGATAAAATCACTACAACATAATATATGAGAACAATTGTTGCCAATCTACATGCCTAAAACTACTACTCTAATATCAACAACAACTACCTACATACATATACCATATCTACCCATAATAACACTATGAGAAGTGATCTGAAAAATGTCCTCTTTTTTTGGGAAAACACAAATACAGCATTGCTGCTATTGATGAACAATATCGATAGACTGGAAAAAATAATGTTATTGTTTTTACAGCGTGTGGAGAAAATCGGATGAACTGGATATTAATGAAGCAATATGAAAAAGAAACTTTATTATTATTTTTTTTATTAAACATGTTACATGTTGTATAACTATATATTTTTTTAATTAATTTATAACAATTATCTACATTAAACATAGAAAAAATAAATTGCCTTTTTTCTATAAATATAGAAAATAAGTGGCTTTTTTATGTTTATTTTATTATTGTTTCTTTTTTTTCTCCTCTTTTGTAACTTTTAATTTTGCATTGGATTTTATTTTATTTTTTTTTTTGTTTAAAGAATGAAAGAAATTATATTTATTTTAATTAAATTCTATAACATTACCAACATAAACATTCATATGTATGTAGATTACATTATGAATTATATTCCTTTATTTGTTTATTACCGCATTGTAATATTTTTTTTTCTTTTATATTTCCATACATACACACTCAAACACACATTTTGTATAATTGTGTTAAAAATGAGAAGATAAATTATAATAATTTTTTTACCCTTAAAATTTCAATACAAAATAATTATAATTATTAATGTATAAAATATGAAGTAAATAAATATAAATAATTATTATTAATGTATATGATTTAAATGGATTATTTATGGCTGTTATTACTTTTTTTGTTTGAATTGTTTTTTATGTGCGTATTTGTATATAACATTATTATGTATAGATACATACTTTAATATGTACTTTTACTACTACTTCTACAATACAACTTGTTTGGAAATATTGAAATAAGTTATACTTTATACATACTACTTTATGCATTTTTTCATGTCTTTATATAAATGTGTATTTATATATAACATTTTTAATTCTTATTAAATAATTCGCTGGCAATAAGATATTTATTTAAAATAGTTTAGACTACAATCAAGGTAAAACGGCTAGGAGTTAATTTAAAACTAAAATTTTTGGCGACATCTAATGCTCAAAATTACACTTCATTTTCTTTATCTGCAAAGAGAAGCTCGTTAGTGTATTCGCTACCTAAACGAAAAAATATTCAAATCTTATTTCGTCAAGGTGTTATTTTAAATGGTGGATATTCAACATTTTTAAGTTTTTTTTTTTTTTTTACTTATACGCTCAGTATAAACAATATTATACACATTTTCTTCTTTCAAAATGTTTCGACTTTTTTGAAATTGCTTAAAACTAAAAGACGAAGCAAGTATGATTACAATATTCTGTTTGAAGTTGTAATATATATTGAGCAACATAAGTTATTTTGCACCAAGAATTTGTAATAAAAAATATTTTTATATACATTGCAATTCGAAAATGTTTTCACGCAATGCGCATAAAATATTGAACACAATACCAGACTTAAGGTGAAACAATAATGTAGTTTGTAACATTTAAAAAAAATTCTATAATAAAGGGTCTGCCAAATAACTTTTTTTTTTGAAAATTCTATAAAAAAAAAGTGTAGCTTCTGCTGTGTGGCACGTACCGCCGTCCTGTTGAAACCAAATGTTGCCAATATCCTTCATTTCAATTTTTGTGAACAAAAATTCGTTCAACATGGCCCGGTAACGATCGCCATTGACTACGGGCACTCCTTGCTCATTTTCGAAGAAAAATTACCCAATTATGCCTCTGGACCAAAATCCGCTCCAAACAGTGACTCGTTTTAGGTGTATCGGCTTTTCAATGTATGCGTGTGGGTTTTCTGTGCCCCAAATGCGACAATTTTGCTTGTTTACATACCCACCAAGATCAAAATGAGCTTCATCTGAAAAGATGATTTTTTTTGGCAAAATCGGTCAAAGTAATGTCGCAATATTTTCCAGCGTTGTTTCTGCGTATACACAACCATATTCGTTCAGCGGAAGGATAAAACTAATTATCTGTCAAATCAGACACGAGCTAAGTGTTACTATTCACACCATTTAAATGGCGGACCCTTTATATTGCAAGTTTTTCTCAAAATTTAAATGTTATAATTAAAGTCGCAGATACTATTTTTTTTAATTGAAAAATATTAAATTATTTCGCCTTAACGAGAGCTAAATAAAAAATTGTTTAATGTTAGAAAATATTTATCTACACCTAAAAGTAAAAGAAATTTGAGATAATTATTTATTTCTATGAAAACCATGTCTTCCTATTAGTTAATATTGAATTAAAATTATGTTTATTTTAATTAAAATTAAACTAAAAAATTTCATGTCAACCACATAATGTATAACGTATATTCTATTTTTTTCGAATTTATTTTTTATGAATATTTTTAAGTTAAATAATTGTAATTTTCTAATTATTTAACTAATTACTACTCGTAAACTTAAAGATAGATAATATTAGAACTTAATGTGCTCAAATTTATTATAAATAATAACACTAACGCTTTACGCACCTGTCTTTTTTTACTTACATTCCTTTGTATTTGTGTTTTTTGCGATATTCTTGAACTAATCTGAACACAAACTTTTACTTCTTTTTATACATAAAAAATATTTTTTTTTTTATATTTTTGTTCTTTTTTATATTTTTATCTACTACCACATGCATTTAAATATATATACGTTATACTTTAGTCGAAATTTATATATTGTACTAGTATTTATAGAAAATTTGTTGCAATTACTTTTGAATCTGAAAAATGATTTTTAATTTTAAAACTTGAATTATTTCAATATTTTCTTTCAAGCAACAAGCCAATTACAAACATGACAAATTTCTCGTTAACGTACATAATGATTGCGTGGCAGTTGCCGCTGCTTGATTAAGAGAGGTTTCGAAAATATTGTTGTTCTCTTAAAAGTATATTTTGCCCATAAACAAAATAAATGGTGCGCTATGTTAAAGAAATGCTTTAGAAGGGTTGCTGGCTTTTCGTATCTGGTGGGTAAGTTATGATGTATTATATGCATTATTCTGAAATTTTTATTGAATTTATTATATAAATTATATACATATATATGTATAGTATGAACTTTTTGTTTTTTTTTTAATAAAACAAAACCAATTAAAATTTGAGTTGTGTTTCATTTTTAAGTGGTCTAAATCCACTGGATGTTTAGTAAAAAGTCAAACGAGTGCTAGGGGCAAATTAATTTGCCCCCAGATTTACTAAGTTTTTTATTGATCTTATATTAGCAGAATTGTAAACGATGGATAAATCCTGATATAAGTATAGATAAGCAAATTTACAATTTTTTTAATGATAAAGTTCAAATCTTCAGGTAGCCTTGTTTGTCAAAAGAAAAAATATTAGCTAACTCAAAAATGATATGGAATTTTTTTAATACTAATTTGGACAATAAAAAAAATAAATCTTACGAAAGCCGATTTCCAAAAGAAATCGGTGAAAACTTTTTAAATCTATATAAATGAAAATCAAATGTCGTTCGTTGGTTATCGACTGGTTTGCCCTATTTTCTAAATATTCATAATTTGTGATGGTATTATAATAATATCTTGGCGTGGCACCTTTTATACAAAGAAAATATCTTGTATAAAATATCTAGAAAACGTTTAATCTTAAATCTTTAAACTTTGTGTGCTTTACTTTAATCTCATTCTCATAAAACGTAATGATTATGAATTATTTATATTTCTCATTGGTTTTATAGTAGGCTTAGTATAAACAGTCGAAAGTTTTAGGGATGAATGTAGAAACAGCTACCGAGACCGCTTGTGTGGTACTTTGACTTGTCCTCTTAATGTGCGACCCAAAACTGCCGATACCTGTTTTTCAGACATGTGCTCTGTAGCCAGCTAGAATTGTAGCCGAATGCAAGGCCCTCCGAATTTTCCATGTATTTGTTGTATCGTAACCGAATGCAAGGAAGTAGACAGTAGTTTGTAATTTTGCAGTCTCCGAGTACAAGGCTTTCCGAATTTTTCTTATGTTTGTCGTGACTACTAGCTTGTATTTTTCCCGTTTCTGAATTCAAGGCCCTTCGAATTTTCACTGCGTTTGTTGTAGACAGTAGTTCATAAACTTTCGTATCTAGATATATAACGCCTCCTGCATTTTCCTTATATTCGGCATAATACAAACTCGTAATCTATCGACAAACTCATGGTGGCGGTGTACTCATCTCAGTAAAATACAATGGGCCAATTCAAAGTGGTTGCATATCAGTCATATTTGTACTATTTCATATTATTTTATGCACGCATAAAATTTTTGTTAGTAATTTCCATACAAAGAAAATAATAAGACTTTACACATTTGTTTCCTATGTATAAGAAATTGTTTATGTTATACTTTTAACCATACTGTCTCTCAGAGAGAATTTCTTCGCTTCTTACCTCTCAGAGAGAATATTTTCTATTTTCTTCTTTCCTGTATACTTACAATTTTTAACAGCGTCATCTCTTTGTCTTCTTTCTTGTATTCAATACATAATTTGTTAACAAAAGGTGTTCAAAGTCACTAGTCATATTAATATGAATTATATGACATAGTACAATATGAGAGTCTACTTTGAATTGGCCCAATGTTGAACATGAAATATTACCAACTATAAATACGAATGTGGCTGAAAATATTTTCGTACGATTAATAATAAATAGGCACCCTGTGATTTTTACATCTGTGTACAATCCGGTTCATACTATAACTTTTAAAACTGATATGGATGGACGTTCAATTGACTTCTTTTTATACCCTTCACACAGTGAAAGAGGGTATATATAGGTTTGTCATTCCGTGTGAAATTTCTACAATTTTGATTTCCGACCCCATAAAGTATATATTTTCTGAAAGCTTATGAATAGGGGAGTCGATTAAGCCCTGTCAGTCTGTCCGTGTGTATGTTGAAATCAACTTTTTGAAGCCCACCGACATCGCTCGAACCCAAGTGAGGTATTAAAATATCAGAAATATTCGGGAGTAGATCGGTATTGAAATTCAGAAACATCGGTACATAAACAACTGAGATATGAGCAAAAACCCACGACCACCTCGATTTTTTTTTCACAAAAACAACATTACAACAACAACATACATACATAAAAACGTGTATACTGGTTAGAGAAAACGTGGCATCGAATCCCAGCTGAGCCAAAAAAAAAATTTTTTATATTTTTTTTTTTAATTTTTTTTTATTTTATTTTTTATTTAAAATATTATTTATATTTTTATTATTTTTTTTTTAATTTTTTTTTTTTTATTTTTTTTTTGTTTTATATTTATTATATTAATTTTAATTATTTAAAAAAAAATTTTTTTTTAAATTTTTTTTGTTTAAATTTTTTTTTTAATTTTCTTTTTTTTTATTTTTTTTAACATACATACGTTAATTTTTAATTTTACAATGGGATGTTTTTATATATGTATGTTTTTTATATGAATGTACGTATTTCATATGAGATGAATGGTGATACAAACTACTGTTATTGCGTGACTACACGTTGTGAAGGGTATATAAGATTCGGAATGGCCGAATATAGCACTCTTACTTGTTATTTGGTGATTTAAACGCTCAACATACGCAATGGAATTGTTTTTCAAACAATATTGCTGGTAATGAGCTTTATAGCCATAGCCTTCAATCAAACTACTACATTTATTACTCAAATGCATTTACTCGCTTTGAACAAAATATTAATCCAGTACAGCCGTCTATAGTAGACATCCTTTTAACTAACTCTTGTCTGTCTTTTTCAACCTTGGAAACACATCCAAATATGTTGCAGTCGGACCATGTACCACTATCTTGCGTCATTTATGGAGAGGTACAGAAAAGCATTTTAATGCTACCCTTGTATAATCTAGCCGATTCGTCATCAATAAAAAACTTCGTGAAAAGTGAAATAATAATACAAGAGATTGATCAAAATATTACAAACACATGTAATCTAGATTAAGCATTAAGTAAACTAATATCCATTGTAAAAGAAGCTACTAATAAAATACCAGTTGGTCATAGAAACATTTTCCAACGTGAAATTTCAGAAATTAGTAAAATGCTAATTTCTCAGAGAAACAAATATAGACGTAAATTTCAAAGATGTAGGGATATTAATTTTAAAATGCAATTAAACTGTATCTTGAAGCAGCTAAATAGGCTTATTAACTTTCACCTAAATAAAGACAGAAATGAATCTTGGTCGAAATTCATATCAAATCTGCCTACCGGCTGTAAAAAGTTTTGGAAATTAACAAAAACTTTTAAAGGCAAAAACTCCACATTGTCTAATCTTCATTTAAATGGAACAATTTTAAATTCTGACTTCGAAAAGGCAAATGCAATAGCTGATGTATAGCAGTTCACATACTATTACTTTTAACAATCCATCACCCATGGAATCGATTGTACCAAGATACATTAATGACCTTAATCAAACTCTTACCGATGATACAAGTATTGAACTTACAAATTTGTCTGAAGTCAAACCGTTTGTCCATTTGCTAACAAATAAATAACAGATTAACAGCATAGTACTTAAAAATATGCCCGACTACGTTTTTGAAATCTTAAGTAAACTATTTAACTTTTGTTTAAGCAATGGGTACTTCACACTCGTTTTTAAAATGGCTAAGGTAATTCCAATCCACAAATCTGGAAATGATCCTTAATTACCCTCCAGATATAGGCCAATTAGTATTTTAAGCCTACTAGATAAGAACAATTTGGTTTTCGAAAAGAGCACTCCACTGTACATCAACTTAAAAGAGTTGAAAACTTTCTTGAATGTAATAAAAGTAATCGAAAAAGTACTGGAGTCGTTTTTCTTGATATCGAAAAAGCTTTTGACTAAATCTGGCATGATGGACTAGTGTATAAATTAAACACGTTGCATTTTCCAAATTATCTACAAAAACTTATCAAAAGCTTTTTATATAAACGAACGTTTGTTGTATCTGTCAATAACAAATTTTCTAGTGAAAGGCAAATACCTGCGAGCTTGCCACAAGGATCAGTATTATCCCCTACACTATACTCGAAATATACATCTGATGTTACTCTAAGAAGAGACCATGATGCAGCTTTTTACGCGGATGACAGCGCCTTTATTTGTTGCAGTAAAGTGACGAATGCGATAATTAGGAGAATGGAAAATAATCTTAAATTAATTCGTAAATACTATGACAAATGGAAAATAAAAGTCAATGACGATAAAACTCAAGCAATTATATTTCCATTCAACAAATCGTAAAAGCGCTTTCCGTCTAGGGGAACAATTATTCCATTGAGGGACGAAATTAAATATTTAGGAGTTATCTTTGACAAAAAACTTTTATTTAAACAGCATGTTAATTACATTTGTGAGAAAGCCTAAGATCTAAACTTAATATAAATAACAAGGTACTTATTTACAAAATGTGTATTCGACGGATTATGACCTATGGTTGTAAAATTTGGTCCAAAAAGGCTGCTAAAACGCATACAAAAAAATTGCAACTCATTCAAAATAAAACCTTGAAAATAATACAAAATCTATCTTTAGATATCCAACTTATCTTCTACATAGAAACTTTAACTTTAAAATGTTTAATTCATTGACAAAGGAACTGACGCTGTCATTTAATGAAAAATACAGAAGGTCAAATTTTGAAATAATAAAGAAATTTGCTGAACAACCACTGAGGGTCTTTTGTTTAAAAGACACATTTCAGTGATTGTTTTAAAATCTCTTATAACTTCTAAGTTGATACGAGGTTTTTTATGGACAACTTTTCCTTTAAACTGTGATATTAGTAGTTTATTTATTTAATTAATCAGATGTTAATTGTTGTAATACTATATGTAAATTCTCATAACTCTGTTAACGATATTGATAAAATTAATAAGTTTTAATAAATAAATTAAATATAAAAAAAATACCTATGTTTATAGAATGTGCTGTTATAGAATTGCTGGAAAAGTAAGTACCATCACCGTTTTTCTTTAATATGGAAAAGTGCATTTCTTACAGCCAACGACTTCTGCAACAAATTGTGAATTGAGCGAATAATTCCACAATATTTTTAATAAAGAAATATACATATTCAGTTTTAATCTTTTTTTTCAATTTTATTTTTATTAGTGTGAGTATTATGCTAGGCGCACAACTGGGAAGAACGACGAAATTCGCCGAATTCAACGGTAAAAATTCGCGGCGTAAATTCGTCGCATGAAGCACACTAATGACGAAAAAGCAACATATATCTGTGGCTTGGAGCTAAAAGGTCCAATGTCACTTTTTTGCTCTTTTGAGTTAATCATTGCATTAGATTTGTTTTCTTGCTATTTCATTATGGTACAACAGCTAAAGTTATACTTAACCCAGAACAGCTTCATAAATAAAATTCTGGCCAATGGCACTATGAAAGCATATATAAAAGTTAAAGTTCAATTCAAATTTTCTCAAAAGTAAAATTTTGACATTGACCCTTTTATCTCCAAGCCACAGATATTATAGTCGATAAGGTTGTAACTATTTGTGCAAAGAAAGAACAAAAATAACCAAAGGATTTCAATGTATGTAAAACTTAACAAAATAATCAATAAAATTTCTTTTATAGTAAACAAACCTTTGCAAAGAAAGTGGTGGGTACGTACACTAAACAATATTTAAAATTATGTTTTTGCATAACAGCTAATAGTGTGACTATATAAAAAAAAGTTCACTTAAAAAATTTAAATACTTGCAAAAACACAAATAACAAGTAAGAGCACTATATTCGGCCGTTCCGAATCTGATAACACCCTTCAAAAAAATTAAATAAAGCTTAAATATATTTCACATTAATAAAACGTTATACATAAAAAACTGAAAAATTAAGAGACATTCGTTTGAACGCAGTTTTCTTTAAATTAAAAAAACCGAAAAGTTATTAAAAAAATTTTAAAATTTAATGTGTACTAATATGTTGTGGGACCATCCTCATTACGAATAACTGAAAATATTCTATTTGGCATTGAGTTTACAAGGTTTCGAAGAGTTTCAATTTCAATACCCATCCAGCATTCCTTTATTTTTTCTTTAAGCTCATTTACGGTCGAAAACTGTCTTCCCTTTTCATAAACTTTTGCTGCAAGTATTCCCCATAAGTTTTCGACGGGATTGCATGCTGGCCACGGAAGTAAATTTATATTTTTTGAAGAAAACCAATCCTTTTTTGCGAAACGTGAATAGCCTCGTTATCCTGTTGGAAAATATATTCATCGTCAGAGTTTTCATCAAGTTTTTGATAAGGACATCTTCCAGCAGTTCAAGTTACATTTCTGAATTCATTCTGGTGGTAATAAAACAAATAGGAAGCTTGAAGTTGTAAGAGAATGCTCCCCATACCATAACGCTTCCTCCACCAAAATTTCGCTTGGATCGTACAACGTTTGCTTGGTCCAGATCATGCCAATAACAACTGTAGCAGTCTGGGCCATCCAAGTTAAATTTTTTTTCATCCAAAAATATAACTTTTCCATTCGTCTGTCCACGACATATGGGTTTGGCTAAAACTAAGACGTTTCTTTGTCCTTTTTGACGAGTAGTTATTTTAGAAGATCCCTTCGTTGGAGCTTTTATACCATACTTTTTTCCAAGTTTTAAGTAATTTCTTACTACTCTTTCAGAACGCATTATTATTTCAGCAACTTTTCTATTTGAATAACCTTTTTCCTTTAAGTTATCAATTAAATCTTTCTCAGTGTCATTTAAACGCTTTCCTGAGCCCATTTCCAAAAGATTTAATTTAATTTTTTTAATTTTTTTTTTGTTTTTAAATAAGAATTTGAAATTTTAACAGTTAAGCACAAAAACACTTGTTTACAAGTCCAATTGCACAATCTAAATGATTTTTTCTACTGCTGCGTTTAAACGAATGTCTTACTAAAAACAGCAACAATTTTACAAAAGAATGCATATTTTCTTTTAAACTTCCGTTAGACTAATAATTGTTTTTGTTTTATTAAATAAGCTTAATAATGTAAATAAAAAAACAAACAAAATAATTAACTGTTATAAAAATGAGTTAAAGACAACAAATTTTGGAAAAAAAACTTAAGTGCGGTCAAGCGAATGTCTATGACTGTAGGTATAATACCACATCGTATCTTAACCTATATTTCATGTTATACGCCATTTTTTCTTATTATTTCCGACGCCATCCTTGTTTTTGAATTTTCACGTAGTTAACTGTATTCTACCAGTCAAGCCCTTTAATTTGATACCTATATTGTTGGGGTAAAAAAAAATTAAGACGCCATCTTGGATTTTACATTTTTTAATAATTTACTGTATTCTACTGGTCAAGCCCTTTCATTTGATACCAATATTGAGGGTGTTCAAGAAGTTACATTTTAAAATACCAGATTTGACCCATATATAAATTTATTGTCTGCCATTTTGTAGTGACGGCCAACATGAATTTTAATTTTTTATAGTGCTTATATTGCGCTAGTCAAGTTCTTTCACATATCGACTCTTTCGGTTGCCTAGAAGCTGAAAAAATTGATTTTAGTTTGTAAATTTTTGGAATATATGTATATTTAAAAAAATTTGCCTATAACTTTACCGATTAGAGCACGCTTTGTCCAAAAATTTTCACGAATATCTCTAGAGGCATATTATATCTACAAATAGTAGCAAAGGTACCTATAAATTATTCTGGCTAAAATATTTTAATTTTGGTTGTAAAATATGGGAAAAAACAGAGGCAGTCGTGTTTATTTGCTCATATCTCAGAAAGTTATGGGGCGATTGTGCTGAATTTCAATAACGATTTATTCGCAGATATTTCCAAAAGATTGATACCATACACAGATCTGAGGAACATATGGTTGCTTCTAAAAGTTTATTTCAACCAACACACGGACAGACGGCATAATCGACTCCTCTATTCATAAGCTTTCAGAAAATATATACTTTATGGGGTCTAAAACGAAAATTGTAGAAATTACGAACGTAATGACAAAGCTATCTATACCCTTGTGCACCACAGGTGAAGAGCAAAAAAACAATTTTTGTAGCTAACATTTTTTATCTGTGACAAAGGAATTGTTTCAATTGAGTCTTCCAATAAATTTCCACTTTCTCCAAAACAAGACAGCATTTCTTTGCAAAGTTAAAAAATGCCTTTAGAAAACGATTTAAAGTTCTGAGCAATTCTTAAGCTTGCAACGTGGATGCTTTTAGAGGTTCAGTATAAACATCATTTGACTGAAAATTAAGACGTTGCATACTTATTTTCTCACCATATCTTTTAATGTACTTCAAGATTCTGAGCGCATCCTGAACCAAAAGTCTTTTTAAAGTCCGCAACTAATTATTCTCTTGATCTACCTGTTTTATTATTGCCAACGTAATCTGCATGAAAAGTCTTAAAATGAATTTCAATATATATTATTTCGTTAATTTATACTCACTAATACATGAAAAGTCTACTCTACTCACTTTTAAATTTAAGGTACTCATATTAAGTAACACGAATGACTCGGTTGATTGCTATCGTCGTTTAAGCAAGATAAAAAGACGATAAAAAGCAAGTATGACTCTCATACTCATTATGAAGTTGTGTGTTTGAACTAGGCTTGCCAGATTACAATTTGTCATTCACCATAATAATTGTGGATTGTTAAAAAAACTAGACAATTTAAATTAAACAAAATAATACAAACAGAACAAACAAAAATAAAGTGCTTGCTTTGATGCCTGTTTAAGAGATTTTGTTTTTGCGTATTATCTTTCAAATTTAAGAAGGCACCTAAAAATGCAGTTTTTTAATTTGCTGCAAAAAATTTAAACATGAAAATAAGAAACACAAAATAACTGAATAAAAGGTAAACCTTTTATTATAAAAGCGAACCAAAACTTAGCATAAATGCCATAATCAGTTGCATTTATTTAAAAATTAAATAGTGATACTTGCAAAAATTGTATATTACACATTGTAAAATTGGAAATTTTCTTGCGGCTAAAAAATGTCTTGCACTCTCCGACCTGGCAGCATTGTTTATTCTTCATGCAAATGAGAGCTGTTTATGTTTTTGTTGTTGAGTCAACTTGCTTAATTCTATGAAGATTAGTAGTTTCTTAAAATTATGAATCAACGTGAGTAGTCTTTCAAATCATATAAATATGGGACGCTATAAATATAAGTACGACGTAGCAGGGCACACTTATACAAGGTGGCAGTGCCAGCCCAGCTGAATATTTTTTTGTGTTCTGGAGTATGTCAAACTACATATTTAAAAAAATGATTTCATCTCCGAAAATTGTCAAACTCCATACCATGGTACAATTATCAGGTAGCCGCACTAAAACAGCTGATTATTTTTTTTCTCTACCTTAAGGTTTAACTTAGATGTCAAATTTTGTTTATGTATGTGTATATATAGAGTGCCCCTGTGGACTAGTCGGTAAAGGACAAGTCAGTTGTTTGGGGGTTGCGGGTTCGATTCCCGCCGGAGACTCTGGAATTGTCTGCTTCTCTTTCTCTTCTATTCTAAATATTTATATTCTTATTCTATTCTTCTCTCTATTAAGGCGTCACAATGGACCGTAATGGTCTCTGAGTGAAGGTGTGAGGGTGACTTTGCACCAGCCTTACCTACCTGCCTACCATGTGTATATATTGTGTACGTATATATTCTACCGCCAAAAAAACACGCACACACATTTGCTTTTTGACATTTAAGTCGTCTTTTTCCAGCAACAAAATACATTTAGGATTTTGTTGTTGCAGAACTGAGGCTACCTGATGATTGTACCATGGTGTTATACTTATAAATAGGGTTGCCTTTTAACCAAAATTGATCATTTCTTTTTCTGATGTGTAGATGTGTACTTTTTTTGATTTTGGTTACTTCTCACTAAAATTTTAATATGTATATACATTACGTATTTTATATGCTAAATTTTCAAATCGCACTTTAAAATATGTATGTTTCACATTGCAATGAAGTAGCAAGTATGCAAAAAAGTAGATTATTCAGCTTGAAAAAACCTAAAATTAAAAAAGATACACAACAGTTTTATATTGAATTTTTAAAGGAAATTCTGAAACGCTTTGATTTTTCAAGAAAAGATTTTAAAATGTTGATATAATTAAACCAAATAAAGTTTTAAGTTTAGTTCAGAGATAAGTTTGGAACCTTTGTTATTATCATTCCCAAATTTAACAGGTGGTAATAAAGAAAAAATTTTATCCCAATAGAAACTATTAACATTTTCAAATATTATTTTAGATAGTGATAAAAGTATTGTTGAGTTTTGGGATAAAGCGTCCAAACAGAAAAATGCAATGAATGAAAAGTGTTTCGAAGAACTTATTTATTTTGTTCAAATCTTAACATCTTTGTCACATCGTTTAGCTGCTGGAGAAAGAATTTTTTCAATGCTTAGTTTGATAAAAAACAAATTTTGAAATAAGCTTGAGTTCCAAACAATTAACAATATTATGCAATCAAAACCCAAACTTTGTTTTAAAAACTTCTAAAATTTTGTTTTTCTCAACATGGTATGAATTTTAAATGTATCGATCTCTAAAAAAATCGCTTTATATATATTTTTAATTCTATTTAGTTTTTTGCATTAAAATATGAAAAAGGATAAAAAAACAAATTTATTAAAATCAAAATTATTTTTAGTTTTGGTTATTTTTTTCTTCATTTGGTTACATTTTTAGGACAATTTGGTTATAAAATTTGTTTGATTGCGGCACACTGTTTATAAATCAACGTTGTTGTGAGCATGCGTACGTCAGCTCAGTTAAAAAACTGCGTTCTTAGGTGCTCACTTAAGCTATAAACACAATCAAAGGCTACCGACCATCGACTACCGACTACAAAAGTAGCTGGCTACAAAAATAGCCAAGTCGCCAGCTACTTAATTCTTTTAACGACTACCAACCACTAACTACAAAAAATAAACATCTGTTTTGACATATGTATTAAAGTTAACCAAAACAAAACAAACTTTATTAATGGTGCCACTATAATAGTTTTTCGCGTTTTTAATAGCGATATTTAATGTATTGCGTTTTTAAAACCACCATTTCATGCATTTATTGTATTGGCAGCACTAATCTGTTTTTTGTAGCCAAGAAAAATAGAAATTAGCCTAAGTTGGCTACGGGCTACAAAAGTAGCCGTATAGTCGGTAGTCGTGTAGCGGCTAAAAGAATTATTCTCATAAGCACGCATGCATGGTACAATCATCAGGTAGCCGCAGTTCTGCAACAACAAAATCCTAAATGTATTTTGTTGCTGGAAAACGACGACTTAAATGTCAAAAAGCAAATGTGTGTGCGTGTTTTTTTGGCGGTATATATATATACGTACACAAAATATACACATTCATACACAAAATTTGACATCTAAGTTAAACTTTAAGGTAGAGAAAAAAATAATCAGCTGTTTTAGTGAGGCTACCTGATAATTTTACCATGCACGCATGTATTCTATTTTTGACATCTTGTAGTCGATGGTCGGTGGACTTGATTGTGTTTATAGCATTAAATTTGAAAGATAATACGCAAAAACAAAATCAAATCTCTTAAACAGACATCAAAGCAAGCACTTTATTTTTGCTTGTTGTGTTTGTATTATTTTGGGCCTGTTCGTAAATGCATCACGGCTGTGCATATTATGCGCACAATGTTCGTAAATGCAAACGTTGGCAACACTGCAGCTGTCATCTGTTCGTAAATGCAACATTAAAGTCTATTATGCGCAAATAAATACAAAAAAACTAATCACAAAAATGGCTGATGCAATAGATGTGTAAGTATAAAGAATGTGGGTTTTTATGATTTATTTTTGATTATTTTACTTTTTAAACATTTTTAGCCTCGAATGTGAAATATATGTCAGATATTGTATTATCAAATTCACAAATTAAATTTATAATAATTTTTTCCATTTTTCCGCAGTGTTCGCTCGTTCGTAAATGCAGCAATAAAATAAGCAATAAGAAGCATCAGCAACATATGATTTGCAGTGGCAGCGCAAAGTAATCATATTGTGCAGCGCAGTAATGCGTTTACGAACAGGCCCTTTCTTTAATTTAAATTGTCTAGTTTTTTTTTTAACAATCCACAATTATTATGGTGAATGCTAAATTGTTATCTGGCAAGCCTATTTAAAACACACAACTTCATAATGACTACGCGAGTCATACGTGCTTTTGGTCGTCTTTTTATTTTACATGTTGATGAATATGAATACTGTAAGTACGGGTACGTTCGTAAATGCAACAGTTGCGCATCACTGCAGCATCGTAAAAGTAAAACGTTCATTAATGCAACTTTTGGCAGCACTTTTAAGCGTCAAAAGTTCTTTAATGCAAATAGTTGGCAGTTCTGCCGCAAATTTCTGCAAATATGACAACAGTTAAGTTTCTGATGCAATGGTGATCGAGTATACATACAATGGAGAAGTAGTAGCATCAAACAACAATTAACTCTTTATATTACATTCGTTTATATTTTTTTAGTTTTTTACTATATTTTATTATTATTATTTTATTTTTTTTTAGGAATCAACCTTCTTTTAACTTTTATATTATTTCTAATAATCAGAAGTGGTTTCATCTTGTTCCTAATTATTTTTTTATTATAATTTAAGAAAAGTTGTAGCTTTTAACATCAACATTTTCAATAATATTTGCTATTACTTTTTTGGATAACATTTTATATTTTTTGCAGAACGTTCAAAAAAGCAAACTCTGCGCAGTTGTTAAGCAGCTGCAATGCATCTGCAACAGCTGATCGCTCATCAGCAACTACATTTGGCATTACTGCCGCAGTGATGCAAAAATTTGCAGCATTTACGAACGTACCCTACATTTCATTTAAAAGTGCGTATAAGTAGTGAAGACTTTTCAATAAGTTTGAATTCGTATAAATCAACGAAAAAATTAATAATGATTCAAGTTCACTTACTTCATTAGTATTCGTTGCAGATCTCTAGTATAGAAGCAAGATATGTATCCCTATACATATACGTAATATTCAATAAAAATTTTAATAAATATTACGTATACGTTTATATATTCGTATTTTATCCCGGCAAAAAATCTAAAAATACGAAAAAGTGAATTTGCAGGGGTTTAACTGATGACGAAGTTATTAAATTTAGCTGAAAACACTAATGATTTTATCATTAGAAATCGTTCTAATAAGTGCATAGAACTCATGCATATTTAATGAAAAGCATCGGATGTTTCATGAATTGAATTTGTTTGTTTACATGAATTGTTTAAGATTTTTATTTCATTTATGAAAAATTGCTCCGCATATAGGGAGTAATTTAGAATGAATGCTTTTACACATTTGATTTAGAAGTCTTGAAAATGTAATTCGCTTTGCACTACTTCTATTTTTTTTTTTTTTTTTGCTAGGATATTACACTAAAAATTTTAAGTTATCCAGAAAAATCAAATTGGAAGTAGTACAAAGCAAATTACATTTTCAACACTTCTAAATCAATAGTGTAAAATCATTCATCCTAAATGATTTTCTAAATGCGAAATAATTTGTCATAAATTACAAAAAATTCATGCAAACAAACAAAATCAACTCATGCATGCAAAACAATATGCATGAGTTCTATGCACTTTTTAGAATGGAGTGCAGTTCATAAATATATTCATGTAAATACATAAATTTAATCACTTCGTCACCAGCCGATCATGGCTTTTTTTTTTTTGCTGGTTAGTAATGGAACTTTTTGATTTAATAATGGAACGTTTTTTTTAAATTAATAATTACCGTTTTTGTTTCTACATTGATTCATACCTATTAAGGCGAATTCATACAGGTGAAATTATCAGCCCAGCTGATGGGGAAACTTTTTGTCAAAATTGATTTAATTCGCCTTGATTTCATATATTAATGCAGGGATAGTAAATGTGATTTTGATTTCGGTATTAAACAATTAACTTGAGTGTACTTTTTTGATAATAAATGTGCTTAATTTATGTATATTTGTTGCTTTTGCGTCATTAATAATGTATTTAAGAAATTTAAACAGAATATAAATATTTTAAACACATTATTAATGACGCAAAAGCAAAAAATATACATAAATTAAGCACATTTATTGTAAAAAAAATGCACTCAAGTTAATTGTTTAATACCGAAACCAAAATCACATTTCCTATCCCTGCATTAATAAATGAAATCAAAGCGAATTCAACCAATTTTGACAAAATGTTTCACAATCAGCTGGGCTGATAATTTCACCTGTATGAATTCGCCTTGGATATGCCTTGATACCAAGGCATATTCATAAAATGTAAAATGAATGAGACCTTGTCATATTTCTGTCGTTTTCAACACAAAAACGACACGAAAACGCCAATGACAATAAGGCGGAATATCAAATAAAAAAGCTTCACAAAAGCGAAATTATTTTAATTCTAAATAATTGTATCAATTTGTGTATCTAATTTCCAGATCAACTAAAAAAAGAACAATCATTCTTTTATCGAAATTCTAAAAGAATTCCCCAGTTGACTTTGTGAAGAAAAAAATATTAGACTGTAAATTGAAAGAGTTATTTTTTATACCCTTCACAGTGAGTGTAAGGCCTGCAACTGTTGCACTATACAACGTAGAGTGTGTTTACATGAAGGGACATGTCCCAGGGACATGTCCCCTGCGACACGAGTTTGTGGGTGAGGGGTGCGGCGTTGAGTACGGGGTAGCAATTGTCGCACGTTTTGTGAATTTGAGGGGACAAATTTGACATTTCTCTTTTACATCTTTCGTTCTCTTGTATTCATGTCATGTTATGTGTGACCGGTGTTGCCAGACTGATATTTTATGGAATTTGCCAAAAAAAATATGAAATATCCAATGAAAGATCATTTATTAGAAATAACATAAGCCACTTATCTCTTGCTCTAACCTCCATGATTTTACCCACTCCTTTCGTCTTCTTTTATTCGGTAAACTATTTGCGTTTTTATAGCATTTTAGCAAATTAAAAATTATTTATATATTTTCAGCATCATCTAGATCTAACGCTTCAACAGCCAGTTTAGTTAGGTCAACAATTTTATTAGAATTACTTGAACGTTTTTATAGTTTTAATATAAATTCTTATTCATAGTAGTTATTTTTTATATGTTCAATATTTTTTCTATGTTTGTGTAAAATTATCAAGACGAAAATATTAATATTAATAATAAATAAAATAATTTCAAATTTCTTCAATAATTTCTTCTTTAGAAATATCAGCCATTATGTTTCTTGAAATTTATTTAATTTTACTTTTTTAAATACTTGTATTGCCTCTGCTACTGTTGACCGATTATAAATTGTATATGTATGGCAGCCCTTTTTACGAATGAAGGGATAAAAAGAATTAGTTAATTTAACGTCAAAAAGTCGCTTTGTCCCTGCAACAAAATCCCTTCATGTAAACGCAAGAAGATTTTAGAAGGGACACCAAAAGAAAATTCAAGCCAACGCAAGCAGAGTCGCAGGGACATGTCCCTTCGTGTAAACTAGCTCGTAGCAACATGTGTCACATAATGCAACTGCTAATTCATGCAATGCCGAAAAGGCATGTTTAATTAAATCTGTACATAGTTCTAACAGTGATATTGCATACATGAGCATAGAAAATGAGAAAGTCAACACATGCGACACGTGTGACATGTTTTTTATAGTGCATTTTAATCATTTAATATAATTGTAGTTACATACTTTAAGGAAATTTCTTTTAAGGATTTATTTAGAAAATATTTAAATAAAGTCAATTTGTTTAGTGTCGGGTTTGGCTGTTTTTTTTTTTGGGTTTTGGGTTTGCCGCAAAATATAACGCTCGTCCTGCTCATTAAATATTTTATTCGGTGCCTGCCCGATTTTCATGTATGAAACGCTCAATTATTTTTTGGACCGTAGAAGAATTCATGTTAACTATTTCAGCTATTTTTCGCTGTGAGTGACCATTTTTGAAATGGTTTAAAACCAATTCTCTTTGCTCTAAAGTAGTACGCGGACTCATTTGAATTTATGTAAATTGACACTCCAAGAAACGAATCTAAACTAACAATTCAACAAAAAAAACAAAACGAAACCAAAAACAAAGCTGCATTGAAGTACCGTTACAGTAAAAATTTACTGCATAAAAAAAGCTGTGAGATGAAAAAAGAGTGTTTTTTTTTTGTTTTCAGACTTTTGAGAGCTAAAAATAAATGTTTTTGCAAAAAATGTTTTATTTAAAAAAAAACAGCGTTTTCTCTTTTAAATAAAACCAAATTATTTTTAAAATTACCGTTGATTTTCAAAGTTGTGAAATCTTGTGTATTTCTATTATTTAAATTCAAAGAAAGACATGGTATTAAACACAACAGCGTACAACAGCTTGCCTAAGTTGCAATGACATGCTAAGACAGTATGTTTGAGTTGGCATAACATGTTATAACACCTTGTTTAAATTCGCATGGCATAGCAAAGCATGAAATCTTTGATAATGACATTTTTACAGAAAATGTTGAATTGTGCAGGAGTCTAATATGTAAGTATATGTAGGTTTGTCATTTAAATTTCTGCAATTTTCATTTCCGAACCCATAAAGTATATATTTCCTGAAAGCTTACGAATAGAGTAGTCAATCAAGTTCTGTCCGTGTGTATGTTAAAATCAACTTTTTGAAGCCTCCAGACATTTTCAAGACCCGTGTAAAGTACCAAAATATCAAATATTCGGGAGCAGATCGGTATTGGAAATCAGAAAAATCGCTATATAAACAACTGAGACAACTCGTCTTTTCACACCAATACAAACTGGATTAACGTAGATTCAAGTCCCAGTTAAGACAAAAAAATAGTTTTTATTTTATTTAACTCAATTTATAATTTTACAATGGGATGTTTTTAAGCGGATAAAGTCATTATAAAGATAATGAAACATATGTATGTACGTAGATATTTCATATTAATGAGATGAATGGTGACACAAACAATTGTTAGTGCATGACTACACGTTGTGAAGGGTATAAGATTCGGCACGGGCGAATATAGCACTCTTGCTAATTTTTGAAATTACCTTTGAATTGTTAAGAGTTTGTACAATAAGCTATAGTCCTTCCACATTCTTCCGCATATGTGTAAAGAATTTTTAATAAAGTCAGCCTAAAAAAGACAATTCTTTTTTCTAAAGATTATTTCAAATTTATTAACCCTAAAATGTATTTATAAATGTATTTAAAAAAAATTAAAAAAAAATTTTTGTACCATAAAAACAGAATGAATGTATATGGGCATTTCCATTGTGACGTGACACTTGTACGACATGCTTAAAAACAAAACGAAAAATTCAAATTTCTAAAAAGTGCTTTTAATATTTGCAAAGTAATAGTGTAGCATTATATTAAGTAAGAAAAAATACAACAATGGACTCTAAGGATTTGGGATAAAAGCAAAAATATGCGCTGGTGTGACGTCACAAAATACATAGAGGGTTTTGGCTTGGATTACAAACTTTAATAACTCTGCGAATTGGGCAAGACTTTTTGTAAAATCTTTTTAGTAGAATTTTTAATACTAAAAATTTATTTTCCAAGAAAAATTTTTAAAATAATTTCTCTTTTTTTATCCCTAGTATCTGAAATGACGTTAGGTTACTTAATTTTAAATTTTATTGAAAATTTGAAAATTACATAATACCATAGACAGACGACAGCGTTAATTTGCATTAAAAGTCTTAATTCAAATTAACTTATGAATTATCCCCATTCCAGTATGTATTAGATTTCACGTAAATCATATTGAATTTATACTGAATTTAGCAATTTTAATATGGCAACACGGTCGACAATCAATCAAAAAATTAAAAAATCAAAAATGTAAAATAAAAATAGATTCGATATGTTTAACTTTTTTACATATTTTTTGGAATGCCTTTCTGTTTAGATGCAAGTTTTCCTTAATACTGGTAGCGTCCATCGTAAGCACGTCACTCTCCTAAAAAGTGATGTTACGGTCCTTTAAAAAAATACCATATACCTACATACCTACATACAGACATATGAATTATAAACTCCATGAAAAGATACCATTAAACCTACGAATTTCCACAATTCCCTTTCTCTTATTTCAGAGTGTCCTTCTGTCATCCCAACTTGTAGCAACATGTTCAGATTTGTGATTGCTAGCGCATTTAATTTTTTACTAAATGCAAAAACTGTCGTCTGTCACAGCAAAATTTTAATTTGCATTGTCGTCTGTCTATGGTATTAATATACTTATGTATGTATACATATGTATGTATATTCTTTACTTTTATGTGAATATGTAAGTTCACCCGCTTTTATTTGCATGTCTTCGCTGCTTGATTAAAACTGAAATTTACGTATACCAGGTATTTTTGGTAACTCCACTTTTCAGTTGGCATAGTAGAGAACATGTCGATTTCCTCCCAGGATATGTACGTTTAAATTAACTCCAAAGATGTTATTTACTGCGCATTGATAAAACGAGAAGGCATTTTCTAAAATAATTTTTTTTTGTTTTTGTCATCTGCCAAACTTTTTGTTTTTTTAAATTATATTATATACTAGAAAAGCCCGGCGCGCGTTGCTACGCCCCTTAATGAATGCATTCTGAATTTTAATTGAATATCAAGTGCAAAAACCTAAAAATTATAATTTTTTTTATGAGCGTGGCACTGCCCACTTTTCTAATTACGAAATTGTAAAGTCATAACAGCTCAGTATGTGTACAAAGTTTCAGAAGAATCGGTCCAGCGCAAGTACCTCAAAATGATACCTTTTTTTTATAGGCGTGGCACTGCCCACTTTTCTAATCACGAAATTGTAAAATCATGACAGCTAACTATGTGTGCAAATTTTTAGAAAAATCGGTCCAGTGCAAGTACCTCAAAATTATAACTTTTTTATGGGCGTGGCCCCTCCCCCTTTTTAACCACGAAGTTATATAGTCATGACAGCTCAATATGTGTGCAAAGTTTCAGAAAAATCGGTCAAGTCCAAGTAGCTAAAACTGATAACTAATTTTGTATGGGCGTGAACCCGCCCACTTTTTGCCACCCATAAACACTCCCTGTAATGTGTACAACAACTTGCCAAAGTTTGAGTCCGATCGGTTTTACAGTTTCGGAGTCTATAGCTAACACACACACACAGAGTTTCACTTTTATATATAGATACATACATATATTTTGAAACTTCCAATGTTCTTTCTTATCATCTCAACAAGTGTTGTCAAAAAACAGCAAACATCGAACTTATTATGGCTAAGTTTGTCACTGATTATCGCATAGGAAACAGTAACGTGAAACAAAAAATGGCGTCCAAAAAGAGGCAACTGTGCATTTAATTCGCACAAGAGATCAAATAGAGAGCACTCGGTATGTGTTAACGTTATTTGGTTATCTATTTTGCTCCAATTCTTCCATTTAATGGTTTTATTTATTTGTAGCACAATCTTTGCAATTACTTGTCATACATTTTTCGTTCTCAATGTTGCAATAGACAGATTTAGGAAAAATTTCAAAATTGGAGGAAAATGGTTTTATCACCTCAGCATTGCTTTCCAAAATAAATTAGCGAAATTAGCGTGGTACTTATACACGCACATATGTGCAATCTTGCATGATAGTTGCACGTATTTTGGTAGCAATTCATAAAATGCCCACTTACTAACGTCAATATTTTTTTGTGAAATGAATATGACTCATAAACAGTCAACAAATAACGCACTTGGAAACTATTTTCCCCTCTATGATTAATGTATCCTTCCGATCTACAGCTTGAATAATAATATCATCTCGCAAGTAAAAGTTCTTAATAAATTGCTTTTTTTCTTCTATTGCTGGTCTAGTCTCTTGAACTATTTGTGCCGTATTTTTGATAAAGAATGTTAAAAATATGTGATCTTTTTTCTGGATCGACCGGCAAAGCTGTTTTGACTTTAAGGTTTGTTTGCATCTGTAGGGCTGATTGGCTGGCGGACCTACTGTTTTTTCACCTGTATTCTTTTTTTTACGAAATTGTTGTTGCCTTCAACGGGTTTGCTTTCTTTTTGTATTTTATTGTGGTTTGATTCATACAACTATTTTCTATATCTATATATTCTCTATGCTCTTTCTTTTGCTCTTTTACGACTTATCTCAAGCCTATGCAAATTTAATTTTCATTTTTGCCTATAGTGCTTTAAGTTATTTTTTACTTTCAATCAAAGTACAGTAGACTCGCGGTAACAAAAACACTGCCTTACGTGAACACCGGATAAGATGAACATCTTTTTTTTTACAGCGTGAACACAGTGAGAAAGCCTTATAACGTGAACAAATTTAGCGGTTATCCAAATCGTTTTCATAAAAAGGGGCATCCCCGTAAATGATTGCACAGGTTTAGTTAAGTGCGCGCTGCTGATTTGGCATGATCTAATATAAAGTTTTTCGTGAAAAATGGCACCAAAAATAACAAAATTCTAAAGTTAAACTCTTTGTGATTGGAAAGGCAAAAAATCCTTGCTCTTTAAGAAATTTTGAATCTTCTATGGACTACAATAGCTCCAAATTGTAATGGTTGACAACTGCCTTTTTTGAAAATTGGTTTAACTATTAATGGACGCTATTGGCTTTTTCAACTTGGCAATGTCTTAAAAAGAAAACAAAAGCAAAATGCTGGCTGAACATTTTTAGCTCTTTAGGAGATGAAGAAGAAAAAGTAACACATTTTTTTAATTTATTTTAACGTACTTATTTTTTCTTAACAAAACATATGTACATAACAATCCGAAATACCAAAAAATTAATGAATTTGATTTAAATCACATGTCTAATTTGTTTGGAAATTTAAAAGAGTTACACCTTCGACAACATGAACAACTTCGCAAACGTGAACACGCTCGGTTTTTAATAGTTCACTATACCGCGAGTCTACTGTATTACAGTGTGGCGTGACGTTACACACTTTTAAAAATTAATATATACCTATTTATTAACCAAGTTTTTTATTATAATTATTAACCTTTGTTAAAATGCATAATTTCACGCACTTGCAATCGCCAGCAAAGATATAATGAACATAAGTGCTTTTTTGTATGACGTGACGTTATTTTAGAATATCATTAAAAGAAAATCAAAATATTTCTGTTAGTTGACGTTTATTTGCATTTATTTTACGGTTAGTTGTTGTTGTAGCAAATGTTTTCGGTAAAACTGTAATTGTACAATAACTCTTAGAAATATAAATTTTAAAAAGAAGATAGGTACGCTTATAAATAAAATATTTCACAAACGACATAAATGGCCGAAATGTATGGAATATCGTATACGGCGTTTATATTCATTCAACAAGACGACAGACACTACTTCTCACACAAGTAGCAAACTATAATTATTTAATTATTATTTGTCAATTTGGCCAATTTTTGATTTTGTCGTAATTTGTATTTAAGCTAATTATTTAAGATTTCTCGAAGAGGCGATCACAATTGGCCACTGGGGATCTTGCGATTTATCAATTTTAAGACTTTTTTCTTTGAGATTACGTGAAGGATAAGATATTTAGATGGCCCACAATCGATTCAAGAACTCTTAAGATGGATGGAAGAAGGATTCACTTACACAAAAATTACGTTTGGGTTACTTTGAAAAAAAGCGAAAAAAAATTTTAATTCTAATATTTTAAAAACTGTAACTATACAACTTAACAAACAAAAACTAAGAAACTCTGTGCACCTAATAACGAGTAATTAATTTCCTTACATATTTAACTGACTTTTGTAATACCTAAATTATACAGCATAAAAACTATCTTTAATCGCAAATAGGACTCGATTATGTACACACAAATATTTTTGTTATAAAAAATAAGTTATAAAAAGGCACGTGATGAAAATAAATGAAAACTTTAATAAAAATACTTTTTTTTTATTGCATGACAAAAATTCTAACGACAATCCAACATTGGAGTCAAGACAGGATCTCTGCTATGTTTAAAAGTCTTATAATATATTTTTTAATTTACCTTAACACAAATTATCTTTTTTCTTTTGTTTTTATTTCATTTCTTTTTTAAGTTTTGAACTTTAAATTCTTGTGTTTTTTTTATTTATTTTATGTTTTAGTTAAATTTGTTACAAATATTTAATTTTATGTATCAACCTGCTGATTACTTACATTTTTTAAGTTTTTGTTTAATTTTGTAATTAACTTTTTTATTTTTGTTAAACTAAATCTAGTTTTTTAATTAAATCAAATAAAAAATATTTGTGTTAATATATGTAAATATGCATTTAATTTTTAGTTTTTTTTTATATATAAATATATATTTTTTTAGCTTTGATATATAGTAGTTTTTTGTTTAATTTAACTTAAATTAAATGATTTTTTTTTTGTTAATGAACTACATTTTGAGTGGTGGTAGCTTGTATTTCAAAATAATAAAATATTTTAGAAATGTAAGTATGTAACTAACTGTATCAAAAGATATTAATTTAGTATTAAATCTTCTTATGACATAATTTAGAGCAATTCTGTGAAATTCCATATTTTCTTTTCGAATTCGTATATCAATGTATGCAGTAATTTGCATAAATATTATGAAAATTTGTAAAATGAAGTTTCAGATGTCAGGCTTGTTGTGGGACTGATTCTCAAACATGCCAGTTTGCTGACCTTTTCGTATAGGAATTCTAAAAGGGATTTTCGAATATCACAAGCAATCGAATCCTATAATTTGGCACCAGAATGAGATTTAAATATGACAAAAAAAAAATCATACGAACGCATTTTTAGAATGCATACATATACATACATATGTATGTAAGCAAAAAAAGAACTCGAACAGTAAAAAATTACGGTTTCATTCGCATGTCGTAATTAGCCCGCAGATTTCACAATAACTCTGAGTATTTCATTTTAAAATGATTATAAGTACTTTCATATATAAATTGTAGAAATAACTAAAAAAATTATCACGGTAAACCCCGGTTCAACTTTATGAGCGTTTTGCCGTTTTTTTTTCTTTTCCTTTTTTGCACCAAATATAAGAAAATTGTGTTGTTAATAAGAAATTTATGAACATTCGATAATTTGGTATTTAAAGAAAATTTTTGATAAAATCAATAGTTTAAAGCTTCATAAATAACCTCTTTGTAAAAGACTTAAAATAAACTTCTAATTTTAACTTCCGAAGCTGCTAATAAAAAAAATCATTTAAAAGATATTTAAAGATTTAATAAGAATTATTTAGTTTAAAAAGTATGTTGAGTTTAAGGAAAGCGATACAATTTATTTAAAATTTAACAACAATATTTACTTCACACCTTTTTAAATTAACTATTTTTTTTTGTGGTTTACAATTGATTTTTCTTAATGGGAGTATTTTCTTTTAAGAATTCATATAAAATTATTACCTAAAATGATTTATGGATTGTTATTGGTATTTTTATTTATTTTTGTTAAATAAATACGATAATTAAATATTTACGATAATTCTGTTAATTTTTTTTATTTTTTTTTTTACTTTTCTTTTATTTTTAATAAATATATAAATTTATGAAGTTTTTTTTTAGTTATACAAGTCTTTTTTTTTTGCTTTTAATTTATTGCATTTTTTCGTAGTTGGTTTTAAAAAACGAAAAGCATTTAAAAATGTGTACTTAATTTAAATGTAAGTATTTTTCTCGATATAATAGTTTAGTAAATGTATGTTAAAACCATTAAGTTTTTAAGAAATGTAAAAAAGAAAAACCATAAATAAACAATCATAAAAATTATAATTTTCCTCAATCGATCAACACTAACAATTTGTAGATTCTACTATACCTATGCAACATCTTCAGGTATGTTCACATTAGGTAAATATACAAAAAAATAGACACAATTGCTTGAATGTATTAATTTCTTCCGTTATAAATACATGTCTATTTGTGTAATTAATAAAAGCTTACAATATTTGGAATAAGAAAAATCACATAACATTATAAAACTACTTTCCAAATTAGTGGTCACACTTATTTGAGCAAATATTTGCCTAATGTAAACATAGCTTTAGTGTCGTACCGGTAGCTTACTCTCGATTCGAACTCTTGTGCTTTAAACATAGGAATTTGAAAAAGGTTTTTTTTTTAAATTGAATTACAAAGTAATCCTTTAGATGTGTAATAGAAAACGATTTCAAAATCGAATCGATTTGCAATTAAAAAATAATGTACTATCAGTATTTTTTTTCTTTAAAATTTTTAAAAGTTTATTTATAACTACAACTGGAACGAATAACAAATTTTTCGTTGCGATTATTGTCGAAAATAAAATACATTTGTTTATATGTATAAAAATCAGTGCGGTGACGAAAGTTCGGAACCTTTAGAAGTTTTTATGCATACTTTTATGTTTAAATTTCTTCTTTTTATTTTGATTGCTATTAATTTAAAAACGGGTATTAATAATTAAACAGGATAAAAAATTAAATTTTTTCATAATATGAAATCTAAAAATTAAAAAAATGTCCAGATAGATAATTTTTTTTTTTACATTTGTGTTTTTAAATCTCAAACAATTTCAAATGACACTAAAAGCTGTTTTCGACAAATATTTTACAATTAATTCTTCGTGTTTTACTAAATTCACCATTCATCCCAGTCGTATTTGTAACTAAAATTGTCTTATTTGTACATTGAGATGATAATTTTAAAAATAAATGTCACAAAATTATTATAGTGCAATTTCGATAGTCAGTCCAACAATTCGTCCGCTTCTACATTTCGAACAATTAAAAACGTTTACCTCTACAATCCGGACAAATTTTTTTTTCCAAAAACAAAAATAAATGTCATTATTTTAACGTTTTTTATACCCTTCACAGTGTGTATAATTGTATGTATAGGTTTGTTATTCCGTGAGAAATTTCTACAATATTCATTTCCGACCCCATAAAGTATATATTTTCTGAAAACTTTTGAATAGGGGAGTTTCTATACCCGCGCCAATTTTTGTAACACATATACCCGCGCACGGTCTCACAGACCGAAAGTTTGAACTAGATGAAATACTAGTTTTTTGAAACAAAGCTTTAAAAAAACGATTTTTATTTAAACTCGATGATATAATAAAATAAATTCAGTAATTTTCAAGGCATATTTATTCATCAGGTAATTGCAGTTCGGAGAGAATTTTTTGTTTATATTTTTTATATATGAAGTTTGACATTTGAAATTAATTAGAAAAGAGAGAATATTGTTTTTTATTTATGTATTATGACAGCTGAAATTAAAAATAAGTAATAAAAAAAATAATCAGCTGACGAATCAAGAGTACCTGATGAATAAATATGCCTTGAGTAATTTTATTGATTTTCAGTCGTTAACATATTAGTCTTAAAAAAGTATTTACGTAAAAGCGTTTTGTCGGTCTCACAGACCAACGCGCGGGTATAGGAAGGTTAAGTATTATCGGTAAGTCCCCTGTCCGTGTGAATTTTGAAATCAACTTGTCTCCGACATTTTCCAGGCCCGTGAAAGGTATTAAAATATCAGAAATATTCGGGAGCAGATCGGTATTGGAAATCAGCATAACCTAGCGACTTGGAAAATTTATAACAGAACTGGCTGATATCTATCAGATGGAATCTATTACTCCCATATTAAATCAGGATGTCACTTTAGCACGTATAGGTACCACTTATCCTGTGATTACATATATCATATGTAAAAAGCTGGACACCATTCTCAACACCGTGCCTATAGTTTTAGGTAAAAGAAATGGTGGAGTAGAATACTTAATTTATATGGGAGGTGTGCAGTTTTCACGGATATATCAAAGATGGATATATACTATATAATGGGAGAGAACATCAGGTCTTTCAGAATTATGGGCTTCTTCAATGTCAGATTGTGTTGGCTACCAAGGCACTGTTGAATTGTCGGCAACGAACTTGCGCACGGTGTAACGGCACTAGGTTCGACGTATCAAGTGGGCATGGTAAGACCACCGGTGGACCTTTATTTTAGACGAATTAGGGCGTGGATATCTGACAGGACTGATATGGCATGGAGGAACAGAAGGGACTGCAGAGTTTCAAGGGCTTTATGGCCCAAGTTAAACTTAGCGAACTCTACGTTACTCCTGGACCTGAATAGGATAAGTCTGAGAGCCCTTATTGGGCTCATAACGAGACATTGTCTTTAAGTGCAGACTGGAGAATATCATTGAATTCATCATTGTGGTCGCGTGGTTAGTTAATATACAAAAAGGGCTCGTTAGGACTTCTACACTTTTTATGTTTTATTTCTTCTACACTATTTCTTTCTGTAATTAGTCCTTTTTTATTTTAACAATGAGAAAACAAAGAACCACAATAATCTCGGATTATTGTACCGTCCCCTTTCCTACCCAATGAATTTGTGATTACATACAATATATTTTCCAATGCCTATGGAAGCCGATTCATTACAGTGTATTGGTAGATTATTTAAATGGGACTAAAATAAAAAATTCTCTTTTCGTTAAATTGGGAAGATACGAAATTTTTAAATATTCTTTTCGTACTCCACGACTGGGTATGTGAGAATGATTTTGAGAGAAAAATACTTAATACATCCCAAAATTTGTCTTCGTGTACATTTGGAAAATTGTTAATCAGCTATTTAAACAACAAACGAAAAAGATAAATTCAGACAAATTTATAAAATACACTTTTTCGTTGACATTTTTGTTGCTATTTATTGTTTTTTATACCCTTCACCTGTGGTGCACAAGGGTATATATAGCTTTGTCATTCCGTTTGTAATTTCTACAATTTTCATTTCCGACCCCATAAAGTATATATTTTCTGAAAGCTTATGAATAGAGGAGTCGATTAAGCCCTGACCGTCTGTCCGTGTGTTGGTTGAAATCAACTTTTAGAAGCAACTATATGTTCCTCAGATCTGTATATGGTATTAATCTCTTGGAAATATCCAGGAATGAATCGCTATTGAAATTCAGCACAATCGCCCCATAACTTTCTGAGATATGAGCATAAAACCACGACCACCTCGTTTTTTTTCACAATTACAACAACAACATACATACATAGATACATGTAAAAAACATACCAAACAAAAAAAATTACAAAAAAAAAATATTAAAAATAAGAAAAAAATAATAAAAAAAACTACAACAAAAAAAATTTAAAAAAAATATAAAAAAAAATAATAAAATATAAATAATATATTAAATAAAATAAAATAAAATTTTTTTGGCTCAGCTGGGATTCGATGCCACATTCAATGGTCTGGTGGGCCGGTTCCACATCCATTAGTAAAAATAGATGGTATAGGGGAAAAAACAGGATTATCTGCTCATATTAGAATGCAATATTCCAGAATCTAGGAAGATATAAGAATGCAATATTCCAGAATTTAGGAAGAAATTATATTTCAAAATGATGGGGATCCGAAGCATATAGAAAAAATCGTAAAGGATTGATTTTCGGGGCAAGATTTTAAGAGAATGCTATGGCCACTGTAAAGCTCCGACTTGAATCCGTTGTTAAAAAAGTCTTGCCAAAAAACGATAATGCGCCAACAAATCTAAATGAAATTTTGTCGAGTTTACAGACGAAATAATAACTCAACACAAAACCAAACATAGACCATACATTTTTGTTTCAGTTGACGGAAAGTCTCCGTTTAAAGTAACAGCTTCACATTTTATTTCAGCTGCGTACTGACAAACAGAAAGTTAACTAAAAAATTTTTTAAATTATGAACAAATATTGACACGAGCAGGATTGTAAATTGGCATTCATATTAGAATATCTATACCAAAAAGAGTAAAATAAAATATTTAAAACATTATGGTCCCTGTTCTATATTTCAAGTGAAATCAATTCATTTGGAACAAAACTGTAATGATAAATCCAAATGAATTGATTTCACTGAGACTACAGCATAGGGGGTTATGTGTTTTTGCATATTTTTAAAAATTAAAAAATTCTGATCCAAAACATTTAGCATTTATTTTTCATGTTAAATGAAAGTTTACAAGTAGCTTTTTAGATATAGAAACTTTTTAAAAAGGTGTCTTTTTTTAATATTTTGCGACCATGTATCATATATTATTAAATTAAAACTGATTAACTAATAGACAAGACAAGTGGATCTACGTTCCGACACGACCCGAGTTCAACTTGACCAAAGATTGTCAACCCAGGAACAGCTGTATCAGATAGACTAATTAATTCAATACTTTACAACAATTTTGCTTTTTGTTGACGACAACGATTATTCAACTTAAACATTGCTTCATCAACTTAAATTTATGCGAATAATTTTTAAGAGGACTCGTTTTGACTAAAAGTGACTCTAGTTGTTTTCCTTAATAATTCTTTCGAAGTGCTCAATTTTTGCAAGTTATATAATATTCATTTAATGCAAATATTAAAGCAGACTCAGCTGAATAAGAAATTCGTATATATACGCATTTTCGACGATATTCAAAACAAGAATCTATATGCTAATAGGCTGCAAACGTTTTAATATGTAAATTTCTATAAGGGAAAGATAGTAGCTCGTTAGATAGCACACATCTTTTCGTTATAAATAACTCCCTAAGTTAAAGCTATGTTTATCAACATAGTATATTAAAAAAATATATATATAAATAACTTTTGTTAACATAATTTATTTGAATACGTGTTTGAAATACTTTTTTTTCAAAACTATTTAATTCTTGTAGAGATAAGTAAATATTACTTGAACTTTTTTAATTTTAAATGTTGTGTCAAAATCTTTTAAAGGATATATATATTTTTTATATACATATGTATGTATATAATTTTTAATAAAAAAAAATTCTTTATATATTAATTACATCATTTTTTTATGTATTTTTCTTTTATTTTTAATAAATTACAAAAAAAAAGTTTATTAAAAAATTTCATTTCAATATCATTTAATAAAACTAAGAAGACAATAAAAACAGATTTCTTTGATTAAGTAAATGAAACTAAATTTTGTTTCAATAAAAAAAAAACATAAAATGAGAGCTTAAAATGAAAAATTTATAGATAGTAATAGAGAGAAGAGAAATATAAGTGTTGGGTTAATTTTTTTGTTTAAGGCGCCGCCGTGTATATCTTATTTTTTTAAATTATCATTTTTTAATAGCTTTTAAAAGCTTAGTCTTGTTTGTTAGGAAAAATTGAAAACAAAATTAAGAAAGATTACAAAAAAAATATATGTATAAAGAAAACGTGTAAAAAAATAAATTAATTCAACAATAATTTAGAAACATTAAAAATATATATTTTTCATCCCAAACTGAATACATATTAAACATGATTTCTCAATAAATTAAAAAAATAACAAATTAAAAGCAAAGAATAATGTTAAAATGGCGGAATGAATGAAGAGAAAATGACAGCTTGAAAAGCTCTTCTTCTACCTCAAACTACAAACCTGCAGTTTTTCAATTCGTGTAAAAAATTAATACACATATAAATTTGTTTACACATTTATATAATTTTGGGAGGTTTTTAATTTTATTTTGTTATAAATTTTTGAATAAATACTATTAAGTTTTTTTTTACCAAATTGAAAAACTACACGATTGTTTTCGTATCCTATTTTTTCCTTTTTTATTAACAGCTATCAGCAACTGCTTTTTACATACAAAGATAGCTTAAGCAAAAAATAGAATACTTTGTTTTACAAAATTTATCAAAAACATTGTAAAAAAAATCACTTAAAAGTACAAAAAATGTAAAAAAAAACATATTTAAATAAAATGAGAGCTTACACAGGCATAAAACATCTTATAAAGATTACATTTAATTACTTTGCCGTAACTTTTAAGCTGGTGTTTTTTGCTCTTTTGAGTGGGTTTCTTTTTTCTGGTTTCAAATATATCTTTTGGTTTTTTGTTAGATTGTTTTTATTGGGGAGTTGCGGTAGTCACAATTGTTGTAGTATTAGAATAACAATTAAGCGCTGGTCGAGATACATTTGTTGTTGCTTTTGCCGTAGTGACTACTTGTTGTTGTGTAGGTGGCGGTGCTGCTGAAGGTGTTTGTGGATGATAAAAGAATATTAATGGTTAGCGTCGTACACTGTAGCTGTTACCCTGTGACTGTGAATTATTATTGCCACCGCGCATTTGTGAACCACCTCCATTGCCACCCCCACCATTGGAAGTGCGATTATCGTTACGATTAAAAGCACCACCCATACGTGGGGGACCACCGGAGCCACCACCATTGGAACCGCCACGAGACATGTTTGTATTATTGCCCACACTGTTACCACGCATCATACTTCCACTGCCAGAGTTTGATAAAGATCGAGATGGTGGCCCGCCACTCATGTTGCGCTGATTATTGTTCATGTTGTTTAAACCATTACCGCCCATGCTTTGACGTGGTGGCATATCGTTGGGACGAGTTCTTGGTTTTTTCTCTTCAACATTTAGTTTTTGTCCATCAGGAGAATCAGGGAAATATAAAGGCTAAAATTAAATGCACAAAAATACAAATGTAAGTATGTTGTTAACATTTTTCTTAAATATTGTTTACTTACACAATTGGCCAAACAGTTTTGCACAGATTCAGCGTCGTTATAGGTAATAAAACCATAATTTAAAGGATTCCTAGTGTTAGGTGGTAATTTGCTACTACCTTTAGATAGAATTCTTAAATCGACTACTTGGCCAAAACGGCTAAACAAAGCTTTTAGTTCATCCTCTGAAGCATGATGGGGGATGTTGCCCAAAAATAGTTGTTGACTGTCTCCAAATTGAGTGTTATTGGTACGGCGTTGATCAAAATCTAAACGTTATTAAAAATTTGTAGTATTAAAAAAATAATCTTCGGAAAAGTTTAATTTTTCTTATTGTTTATAGATAGATCCATCCGCTATAAGAGTGCGATACAACCCATCGTCCATATTTAATCGACTCATGTACTTTATCGGCACCGAGTCTCCATAAACACAATAAATGTGTTAGTAACACCTTTACACCCCGGACTAGCAATTACACCAAGGCGTGGGCACTTTACCAAGGTAGAAATCAAATCATTGGGGATGCGAAGGGGCTCGAAGAACAGAGCAGAAATAAAAGTGGTCTGCTTCGATATTTCTTCAATTTATAATATTTATAATATTTACTCGAGAAATATATATTTGAAATATATTGTACACTTTGTGAAGTCTAAAATGGATATTACGATGTGTTAACGGAATGACAAAATGAAGATACCCCCACCATTTTTTTGGTGGCGGGTATAAAAAAAGAAAAATTTTGTTGTACCTATAGAAAACGGATCTTTGCTTCATTAACTAGGAAATCATTAATGTTAACTAAGATCCCTACATAGCAAAACTTCATTGCTTGCAAACGACTTACCTTTATTAAATCCTTTAGCATTTGAACGCTGAGGCAAAGGGCCACCACTTCCCTGGTTATTATTATTGTCCGGACGCATTGAAATACTGTTATCGTTGCTACGACTGCCATAAACTGGCATTGAGGAGGTTGTTGAATTAGCCGATTGTGTATAGGTATTCGATGATGAAATATTAGAAGAGTTTACCTGATGATACACATTATTAACGTTTTGTTGCTGTTGTTGTTGCTGCTGCTGCTGTTGTATTTGCTGTTGTTGTTGAATAACAGCATTTACAAAACTACTGGGGGAAGATGAGGAGGACTTAAAGAGATTGGCAAACGATTTGGGTTCATTTTGTTGTTGCTGTTGCTGTTTAGCTGCTTCATATTTTTCCTGCTGTTGCTGTTCGTTTATTGTCTTGAAATCTTCAACGAGGGGAGCTGGTGTTGGTTCTGGAACGGTTGAAGTTGCCGAAACAACAGTTTGACCACTGGCGACCACATTGGCAGCTGTATTAGGGCGGGATTGCTGTTGTTGTTCACTTGACGAGGGAGACGAGTTAGAAGACATGCTGGTCATTGTGTTAGAACTGTTTGCATCATCCACATCGACCACATTGGTGCCGGCATTAAGTGGTGTTTGAGATTGATGTTGTAGCTGAGTCTGAAGCAGTTGAGAAGGTGTATTCGGTAATGGTTGTTGTTGCTGCTGTTGTTGGGGTTGCTGGAGAATATGGGTTGGAATTAGAGGAGATTGTTGATAATTTGATATTACTGACGCAGTAGAATTTTGTGGTAGCCCAGTGGTAATAGAAGATGGTACAGCCACGGGAACACTTGCTATTCCAGATGAAGTTTGAGCACCGAGAATATTAGCGTTGCCAACGGATACAATGCCAGCGGCTTGTGATAAGACCGGTGAAGGTGTTTGATTACCGCTAATTTGTGGTTGTTGAGCAACAGCTTGTGTTTGTTGTATGTTTGTAATGATCTCATCGTGAGATACAACGCCATTATGTTGAGTAACTCCAGCTCCTGGGACAGCTTGAGGAGGAACAACTGGTGCAGTTGCAGTGAAATTTGCTCCCAAAGGTACAGGAGCTGCACCAGGTGGGGGAGGTAAAACAGCTATAGGTCGTCCTCCGGCAGCAGGCATTGGATAATACACAGTTTGAGCCTGTTGATTTAATACACCCGTGGTAGCCGAAGTTCCAGCTACAACCTGATTTGGCAGGCCTTGCGGCTCGTTGACTGATGCACTAGCAACAGCGTTGGCAGCTTGTTCGTTCACCTGCACGGTAGCAGTGCTTGCAGTAGCAATAATTACCGGACCAGCCTGAGGCTGTTGTTGCACATGTTGCTGCTGTTCATGATCATCATCGTTTTCGGATCGTGCCTCACTGTCAACCTCTTCATCAGAATACAAATCCTGATAACGAAAGATATCGTTATGCACGTAGTACTTCTTTGGAGATTGAGCTGCCAAAACAAAAGTTTGGGTAAAACGACGCATTGGCTGGCCATCATTTGACAATTCTCCAGTGACTTGGACGACAACACCATTGCCCAAAGTAGCTTGAGCGTCAACTTGGCTGATTTTAGCATGACAATCATGGAAGTTCAATTGTTGTATACGATTGTGAATGTTCTTTTGGCCAACCACAAGCGTGGATTCACCATGTATGAACGAAGAGTTGTTGTTGTAGAAACGATGCAAATGATTGGGTGCCTTGTTTAATAGAGTATAGTATTGGCGGACAAATTCACGTCCAACCGACTGTGGCGATGGTTGTTGGGGTTGAGTTGCATCCATTACCATTTCGTTTTTTTGTTGATCGTTATCTAGAGATTTCGTACTGATGTTTTGATTAAATGGAGCCAGATGGGATGTTTTTCTCTCTTTATCCTACCGTAGCGAAAATGTTTGTTGTAACGTTTTTTTTTTGTTAGAATAGAATAAAATTTTCTATTTTAAAACGTACTGTATTTATTAATTTTATGACGCTAAAATTAAAAATATAAAACCAACAATAACACATTGGTTTAAAAACATATCACATTAGTTTAACATATATGAATATTGGAATGTCTTTAATTACAGTAAATTTAAAAAAAAATTAATATTAATATTTATTTGGTTGTTGGGGTTAGGCTGGTTTATATGCATTTTATTGATGCTTATGTCAGATAATCAGTAAAACTTTTACCCAAATTCTTGGAAAAGTTTAAAATGTTATAAGTTTATTTTCAAATTCTCATTAACAAAATGAGAATTCAAAAATAAAAAAAAAAACTTTCAAAAACAACGCAACCAAAAATTTTTCAATTTTAATTTATTTTATTTTTAAAGTTATAAATTTCTCAAAAAAGTTCATGCCACTATTGGCATGATATTTTTATATCTCAAAATATTTTTATTTTAAAAATCTGCAATCGGTTAAAAATTGCAAAAGATACAGGCTTCTGAATATGGGATTTTTTAGTGCGTTTAAACCAGTAAACCTGAGTTTATTTAGAATAAATAATTAATAAATAAAAATAATTTTTTTTTTTTTTTTGTAAAATTAACTTAAAAACAGTAAATTGTCGTTTAAGCCGTATTATCTTCAAATTTTTAAACTATAATACTTTTATTCTTCTGTAATTTAAAAAAAATAGTAACGGCATACAATTCCTCTCTGGTTAAAAATGCTTATAAACTTCACTTAAGATTTCCTATCTATAAAAGGGACAAATATTGGCTGCCGAAAATAAATTGTAACACTTGTTTAAAATTTTTTAAGGGATTGCCATTAAGAAAATCTGAAGCTCGTCATTTATAATCCCAATGATTTGGAGTGAACCACAATTTTTTTTCTTTTAATTTCTAAATTGATGAACTTTTTCCTTAAAAGAATTTGAGTAACACCTAATAAGAAAAATGCATAGTCTATTTTTAAATTAAGGATTAAGTTATAAAAAAGAAGCAAAATCGTTGGAAACCAAATATTTAATAGATAATATACGACGTAAGAGATTCCAGAGAAAATGTGCTATATACGAGTCAAATGCAAACATGTATGCGTAGATTAAGATTTAGTAATAACAATATTAGAAAAAAGCCAAACCTGATTATTGTACTATAACTAGGTATAAAGATTATTATTGACAATTTGCATTTAACTTGCGAGGTTCTACTAAAAATAATAATAAAATATTATAGTGTAAGATGGATGTTAATTTTTAATATAACGATAAAGAACATTAAAAAACAAAAAATTTATGGTAACAATTCTAAATTTTAAGAAAGCTTTTAAAACTTATGATAGACAATTATTAATTCAGAAGTTATAAATGTACAGCATCCAAGATAAAGAACTTGAATAGTTTATATCATACCTTACGAACGAAAACAAACTACTTAAGTAAATAACGTAAAATCAATAAAAATTTATAACGATTTCGATGTTCCACAGGGTTCAATTTTGAGTGCATTCCTTTTTAAAATATATCTAAACTACCTAACCAACTTTGGTTTGACATTAAACGCCTGACTATCAACGTAAAGAGTAATCTCCCTATCATTGGTGCCCCGATGGACTAGTCAGTAGTGTGCTGGTCTGCTAATTTACAATTGTCCCTTTTGGAATTATTAGCTGGGGTGTCCTATCAAAACTGATTTTTACGTAAGATAAAAATTTCAGTTAAATTAAGAAAAGCAAAGCAAATTTGTTAACATGATTCAAATTATGGACCGCAATAAGGACATTAGTTACTTGTCTTCTTTTTTTCAAAAATTAATAATTCAAGTTCTTTCTTTGTATGGCGTACAAACATACATATTTTTTCAATATTTTTATCATTTTATTTAAAGCTTGTTTAAAGTCTAGCTGCTGTGAGCATAGAAATTATCAGAGATTTATAGAGGATTTAGTAATCTTTATTTATTAAAATGATAATACAAAGCCTTTATGATATTCTATGTAGATAGGTATATAATTTAAAATTATAGGTAAGATTAACCTGTATTAAATAAAGAAATAATAAAAAGAAAGAATATATTGAAAGTAGTTTTGTTATTATATGTATCAATTTATATACCTATTAAATTTTACTATGAATCATTTTTATTTTGACTCATGTTCATTTATACTTTTGTTTTAATTTCCTTACAATTTTCTAAATTAAATTAAATTATAATCATTTTAGAATCTTGAATAACTTTTCCGATATTAGTCGAGTGGAATGCATTTTCAAAACCAGCTACGATTTCATCATCAGCAGCATAACAAAGATTTAAAATTGCATAAATGTTACAATTCAATGAAATTAGAAATAGTGAGTAATAGTAGGTACTTATTTTAAAATTTTTCTTTTTTCATCCTCTTATCAAATGATATTTTTCTACATGTTCATATTAAATTCATTTAGTTTTTACAAATTCTAAAATGATTACAATTTAATTTTATTTAGAAAAATTTTAGGAAATTAAAATAAAAGAATAAATTAACTTGAGCCCAAAATAAACAATTAATCTTGACACAAAAGAGCAGTTGTTTGTATACGTGATAAACTGGAAAAATTAGTGTCAGTTTTTAGGATGGTGCAAAATATTCTAGTGGCCAGGACTTCGTTCAACTTTTGAATGCGATACATTTGAAATAACTATTTAGAAACCTTTTAATTGTGGACACTTTTAAAAGTAAAATAATCGTTAAAAATTTATATTTTGTAATTCTTGATTCATTTTTAGCATGATAAAATAGAATACTAATAGGTACATATGTATCGAAAAAGAAAAAACTGACATATCGGTATTCCGTGGAAAAATTAAAGAAATTTAGCTTAGTATGGAAGAAAATATACCTACAAGTACGCATACAAATTTATAAAAAAAATTAAAAAGTGTGCCTATTTCAGCTGCCAATGCTACTTACACTAAAAATATAAAAAAATCTTATATGAAAGAATAAAAAAATATTAAGTGTGAATACAATTATCGGCAACATTTTTTGTGCTAGCATTTATTCATAGTAATATTTGAGGTTATGTTTAGCCGGAAGAAATTTACATACACAATTTGCAATGGTCTTTCTTTTTTTAAATATAAACTTAATAATAAAATCAATAAAAAATTATTTTAAATAAACATTTTTAAAATAAATAAGTGAATTAACCATATCACCGCACATTTTCTTTTTTGCATTCTGTTTTTTTTTGTATAACGAAAAAGCAGATAAAAGTAAAAAATTATTTTTAACTTACCGTTTATGTTAAATAAAGCACTTGATATTATTGCTTTTTAATTAATATTGGCTGAAAAATACTAAGGCTTTGAATTTTAATTCAAAAAAAATGTATTCCAATATCTTGGGCTGTATTTGTAGTTTTTTCTTACTTCAACTCCTTTATTTCTCTACTTTCAGCACACTTAATGGAAATTATCACTGACTTTATTTCACTGTTAAGTTTTAGTAATAAATAAAAAAGCTATTTTCTACGGTTTTCGTTAACTACTTTAAACGAATTTAAAAGGTTTTTTTCTTTTTTTTTAATTTTTATTTTTGGCGTTACTTTATTTTATTCCCCTTACTTCTTTGGGTCGTGCTTTGAAATACTTGTCTGTCTTCGCCTTCTGTCGTATAATTTCGTCTACTGCTGATTCTTCCTCTTCTTTCTTTATTCTAAAAAAATAATATTTGCAAATGTTGCGTTTCTTCTTTATATTTCTTGGTAGTAGTAGTATGGCAAAAAAAAAAAAGTAATATAAGTTAATTTTGTTTAAAATTACTGTTTTTATATTTGTTTTGTTCAACACAAAATATTTCTTTTGAAATCACAGTTATAGTTTTTATTTAACAATTTAATGAAATTTCTTTAGTGCAATGTTTTTTATATTTGTATATGCAAAAAATAATAATTGCAGTTTATAGCATTGAAATTGAACAAGTGTTGGTTTAAAGTGAACGAACCTCTTTTTGTTCATCAACTGTTTTGTTTGCATCGTTCTTTTTTACCTCTTCGTGAATTCTAAATATGCTTAATCAATGATATTGTTGTCTCTTTCCTATACCTTAGGAAGTCTCTTTTGCTCTAAGTATGTTTAAACAGCAGAATAGGATTTTTCTTACATGATGCCACCGTACCGCAAAAAAGTTTTTAATTGATGGTGTGTTGTTACATAGTTGGGAAAATGGTACATTTGTACAAAACTTTAAGTGGTACGCTGCTGTACGCAATAGTAAATATATTCTTATATACAATTTTACTACTTATATTCTTTTAATTATATTTTTACTTTTATTTAAGTAAATATTACTCCATTTAATTAAATTCTAACTTTTGTTTAATTTAATATCATTTATTATATTTGGCACAAGTTCATTCTTGAATTTTTTATTAAGAAATAAAATTTATTTGTGATCATGATGATTTTTTTTTATTTCGTCGTTAGAAAGTTTAAAAGAACTTTAGCCAGAACACACCAATAAATATTAGCTCTATTTCCATCATCACTATTTTTATACCCGCCACCAAAAAAATGGTGGGGGTATATTCAATTTGTCATTCCGTTTGTAACACATCTAAATATCCATTTTAGACCCCAGGATTTGATTTGATGACGATCTAGCTATGTCCGTCCGTCTGTTGAAAGCACGATAGAGGTCGCACCGAAAAAGCTAGGGGGCTCAAATTTTGCCAGAATCTTTCTTATTGAAAATGGGCTAAATCGGAATATTAGGAAGTGATTTATAGCTCGTAATGCAAGAGTAGGTCGAAAAAACCGTGTCCTCCGAACATCGAATAAAATGGAATTGTGTCTAAACGCACTAACGCACAGTCATGAAACTTCGAATATATATTTCTCGAGTCAAAACAATATCTCTCCCCAAAAATTGCTTACATCTATGCATTAGGAAAGGAGTTATAGATAAAAATGTACGAAAATTTATACCGCTCAGTGTATTTTTCAGTATATTTTAAATTTAAAACCTAATAAAACGGACAAAATTAGATGTACGATTCTGAAATTTTGAACACTTTGCTTTTTGGTGAGATGCTTTTCTGTAACGGAAAATCAATGTGCCACGCCCACCTCCCATATAACGTTTTAACTGAAATTCATATAATTTCTCTATTAATAAAGATTTTGGAATGATAAAGGACTATATTGAAACACCGAAGTTGTACTCATTAGCAAGAACAACTTTGACACGCTTACTATAACGCCCACTTTTCACGTTATCTACCGTTAATGAAATTTAAAAGCTCATAAAACCGACAAAATTGAAGGTATGGTAATGAAATTTGCTACATATATCCTTCTAGGCAATGTCATTACTGTGCAAACAAATTAAGGTGCCACGCCTACTTTTACGCCCACCTCCCATATAACGTTTTAACTAAAATTCATATAATTTCTCTATTCATGAAGATTTTGGAATAATAAAGGACTATATTGAAACATCTAAGTTGTACTTATTAGCAAAAACAACTTTGGCACGCCTACTATAACGCCCATTTTTCACGCTACTACCGCTAATGAAATTTAAAAGCTCATAAAACCGACAAAATTAGAGGTATGATGATGAAATTTGCTAAATGTATCCATCTAATCAATGTAATTATTGTGCCAAAAAGTTTATGTGACACGCCCACTGTAATTTCTCTATTGACAAAGTTTTTGGGAAAATAAAGGACTAAATTGAAATATCTAAGTTGTATTTATTAGCAGAAACTTTATTGACACTCCTACTTTAACGCCCACTTTGACTAAAAGGCTATCATATCGAAGTTATTAAGGGTGGCTAAATTTTAAGGGCCGATGTTGATTTTAAATAAAACACAAATTATTTAAGAAATTATTATCATTTCTTTTTATAATGATAATATTTGTATGGTTTAATTATGTATTTAACAAAATATCGGCCAAATGGCCCCCCCCCCCCCCATCCTTGGCGCCACTCCTCTATCTGATGGACCAAATTTTCAATGACAACGTTGATGCTCAATTGTTGGGCACGATGATGAGTCGAGTTTGACTGCTCTTTTGCCACACTATCGCAAAAAACAGCAATGGTTCCTATTCAGCGAACTAAGAAGGCATTCACAGATTTTCTAACATTTTGTACAGACCTGTTTTGCAGAAATTCAAACATTTTTTACAATTCTCCCGATTGTGGACGAATTTGAACGATTATGTTGATCAAAAGAATTAAGAAGTGCACAAAATGCATTTTGATTTGAACGCCCATTTTTATAAAAAAACCTGAATAACTTTAAAGCGTTGCTCATTTGCGTATCTTTCCACGGATCAAATTGAGTAAGTTTGAGATTGAGAAATGTTAAATGAAATGCAGAAAACAAATTTAAAGACTAGGTGTAGTTCACTACCCTCTACAGAGAATGTGATACATATTTTATTATAAAGAGATTATTCAATAGCGATTAACAAAATAATAAATAATGTGCTTTATATGTACACAAAATTGGTGGTGGGTATAAAAGATTCGGCACAGCCGAATATAGTGCTCTTACTTGTTCATTTACAAATATCTTTTTAAACAAAGTTATATATACATATTTTTTTTTAATTAATTATAAAAATTGTATATTGCTTGTCAGTTCATCATCTATATCAATTACCATTATTAGATAATAAAATAAATGAATAGTTTGTTAATTTAAGTATATAGTTTATAATACATAATTAATTGGCCATGATGGATTTCTTTGTATTGAAATTAATAAATAAATAAATAAAAACTATTAAATGTTCTCTTCTACTGATATATACTACAATATTTTTTTGTTTCCGGCTCGAGTTTATTTCTTTAAATTCTTCTACACGAAGAGATTTCTATTTATACTAAATTTAATATTTATCTTAGAATAAGTTTTAATAAAAATTAATATATATGATATTTTGCTATTGGTGAAATTTTGGTACACTTTCACTATTGAGATAGTCCAATCTGAAAATTCTAACCTTAATAGTGTTGTGTAAAAAAGTACTTAACACATTTGTATTCAGCAAAAAAAAGAATTCGGAATTTTCAAGTATGCCCAGTGAAGATGCCAAAAAACAGGTTTTGAGAAGCTTTGTGAAAAAAAAAAGGAAGTTTATAACACTTAAGATATGACCAGTGTTGTTAACCGTTACCGTATTGTACGGTAATTAAGAGTCTCAAACGGTAGGTAGGTAATTTTGATATTTGTACGGTAATTTTAAAAAGTTTGTTTTTAAATGTTAGACCCCAAAAGTTTTTTTCCAATGATTCTATACATGACATACATATTTCTTATAAAAACATATCATAAAAAGTACGGTTTCAATACAACTATGCAAATTATTAGAGTTAAATTTTTTACGTTTTTCCCATAAATGCAAGGCGAATTCATTAAAGATGTTAATAAAACTGACATTCTTCAGTTTTACAAAAATGCCTTCAATATAAAGAAAGGTAACGATTCCATAATGTTTCCTGTTTTACAAAAATTTTTTGTTTATTCATTTTCATTGCCACATAGTTCGGCTACTGTGGAACGAATTTTTTCAATAATATATCTAAACAAAACCAAAATAAGAAAAAGGTTAAATACTGATACACTTGAAGGGATTCTACACGCAAAAACATTTCTTAATTCTAGCGACGGTTTAAATATTAAGTCCAATAACAGACATTTTCTATATTTAGATCAAAATTCATATGATCACAAACAATTAATGCAATCAAGCTTTAAATTAGACAATCGCAAGCAAAATAAACCTAATCCAAATGTATAACACTAAGCTTTAAATATTACAAAAATGTAAACAGTGATTTTACTGAAAGTACAAATTTTAATTTATTTTATTATTACTAATTATTTTATATTTTTTTTTAAAGTTTTGTTTTTTTTTTAAATAAATATATTGAATTACGAATATAAACTCGTTTAACAATATTATTTTTGTACAAGGCTTTGTGTACGGTAATTTTACCTTGAAAATGGAAATTTTTTTAGGGCTGTACGGAAATCGAAATAAAAAAGTTAACATTACTGGATATGACATACATAAAGCCTAAATTTCACCATACATAAAGATATATATATATATCTATATATATAATTTATATGAGAACGAATTTACTAAATATTTTTCTGTTGTTATTCTTTTTTTTTTATTACCATTTTTTTATAATTTTTTGCCTCAACCATCTACGGTATTAAATATGAATACAATAATCATTTGACTTTTAAATTCTCGTTCTTAAAAGCTTGATTACAACTAATACTAAAATACCGATTAGTGAGAGCTGTTGATGAAAACATAGCTCTAGTCCACAATGTATTCCACTTTATCGGTGAATATTTTTCTTGTTTAGTGCATTATTTCATTATCTCAAATAAAATTTAATACTTCATGGATGAAAAAATTTAAAATAATTTGAGCCTCAAAGCCAGAATTAGAATCTAATAAAATATTGTATTAAGAAATGCAATTTTTGCTCGTTTGAATTCTTAAAGTTTTCTTGCACAATGTGAGTTGCAAGTTTAGTTTTTGTAGTGTATGGCAGGGTACACTTATACAAGGTGGCAAGGCGAATTCAACATTAGGTGATGTTAAGAAGCCAGCTGATTGTTTTTTGCTCGTTTTATTTTTACGGCACAATGTCAAAGTTTGTTTACATTTAAATTAATTTTTATGTGCGTTAATAGAAAATTTTTATAAAAGTGGTAAAATTTGTGGAAAAAATTTAAAAAATACTAATATTTGTGCAATAACTTATTGGAAAATAAGAAAAACACATTTTATAATTTGAATAAACAACATTTGTAATGTTTTTAATTCAGAAAATGCAAAATTTCCGTTGTGTTTGTCCCAGTGATTTAAAGTTGTGAAAAATGTGATATAAAACACAAATATGTGATATAAACTGGCACAACTTTTGTAATAAATTAAAAATACTTATTTTTTTAAAAAATTTTCGCGTAAATTTATAAAAATAAAATTTTAAATAAAAGTAAACAAAAAATTGTTTTTTTGTGTTTTGACATTCTCTTGGCCTTTTTGCGTTTGTTGCAGGGATGTTATCACCTGATAGTGAATTCGCCTTGCAAGGTGGCATTGCCAGCCCAGCTGACAATTTGTTTGTGTTCTGGAGTACGTCGAACTACATATTAAAAAATGATTTCAACTCCGGATATTGTCAAACTTCATACATAAAAAAATAGAGCCGAAAATCACTCTCCTTTTACGCTATCACCTTATGTAATTACACCATGGTGTATGGTAATTTTTACCCTACGTTGCCACAAGCAAGTATTTACTTGCAAGTAGTGTATGGCCCCTTTCGCATTAGGCAACTATAATTGCGCAATTCTTGTGTTTGTTGGTGTGAGAGGAAAGGTCGGTGTGAAGGGGAAAGAATTGCCGAGATTTGAGTACAGACTTGCTTGTACTTGGCAATTCTGCTTCTGCTGCCATTCTTGTCTTGGAATATTTATTTGTTTTTGACATTGTCTTTTATTTCTTCTTCGGTGTGTTGTGTAATTTTGTGTGTGTGAAAATTTTATTCGTTTATAAGTGAGTCAAATATTTAAAAATGATGAGAAATTGGAAGAAACTGGAAGAAATTGAGCAACCAAGTTGCTCAATGTGAACACAAAAGCAAGTTCAAAAGAAAATAAATAAAAATTAAAATTATACTTGCGCAATTATAGTTGCCTAATGCGAAAGGGGCCTATACGTATTACTAACGAAAATCAGGAGAAATTCCAAAAAAAACACAAAAATTTTTTGAGTGGCTACACAGCACAGTGCAAGTTAATTTTTAAAATGTCGTCAACAAATAAACTTCAAACAAATTTAAAACAAATGGCGCTGCTTCAATTGGTAATTAAGTGTTGTCAATAGCCACTATTAAACGTTACCTTTAGACATATAACTTTTTAATATAATTTTTTTTATTAAAAATTTATATTTATATTAAAACTTACATTTTAAATGAATATTTATATTTTTTCTTAATATTCTATGTATACATATATACATATTTATTAAAAAAATTAGCTGAATTATTTACCACAATTGTATGATACATTGTTGAGTTAACAAAAAACTTAGTATTAGACAACACTGTTTTTCGGCTTGTCACTTTACTTGCCGTAACTGTAATAATTTTACTTGCTTACCCTACGTTGCCACAGGCAAGTATTTACTTGCAAGTAGTGTATACGTATTACTAACGAAAATCAGGAGAAATGCCAAAAAAAACACAAATATTTTTTGAGTGTCTACACAGCACAATGCACGTTCATTTTTAAAATGTCGCCAACAAATAAACTTCAAACAAGTTTAAAACAAATGGCGTTGCTTCAATTGGTAATTAAGTGTTGTCAATAGCCACTATTGAACGTTACCTTTAGACATGTAACTTTTTAATATAATTTTTTTTATTAAATATTGATATTTATATTAAAACTTACATTTTAAATGAATATTTATATTTTTTCCTTAATATTCTTCATATACATATATACATATTTATTAAAAAAAATTAGCTGAATTATTTACCACAATTGTATGATATATTGTTGAGTTAACAAAAAACTTAGTATTAGACAACACTGTTTTTCGGCTTGTCACTTTACTTGCCGTAACTGTAATAATTTTACTTGCTTACCCTACGTTGCCACAGGCAAGTATTTACTTGCAAGTAGTGTATACGTATTACTAACGAAAATCAGGAGAAATGCCAAAAAAAACACAAATATTTTTTGAGTGTCTACACAGCACAATGCACGTTCATTTTTAAAATGTCGCCAACAAATAAACTTCAAACAAGTTTAAAACAAATGGCGTTGCTTCAATTGGTAATTAAGTGTTGTCAATAGCCACTATTGAACGTTACCTTTAGACATGTAACTTTTTAATATAATTTTTTTTATTAAATATTGATATTTATATTAAAACTTACATTTTAAATGAATATTTATATTTTTTCCTTAATATTCTTCATATACATATATACATATTTATTAAAAAAAATTAGCTGAATTATTTACCACAATTGTATGATATATTGTTGAGTTAACAAAAAACTTAGTATTAGACAACACTGTTTTTCGGCTTGTCACTTTACTTGCCGTAACTGTAATAATTTTACTTGCTTACCCTACGTTGCCACAGGCAAGTATTTACTTGCAAGTAGTGTATACGTATTACTAACGAAAATCAGGAGAAATGCCAAAAAAAACACAAATATTTTTTGAGTGTCTACACAGCACAATGCACGTTCATTTTTAAAATGTCGCCAACAAATAAACTTCAAACAAGTTTAAAACAAATGGCGTTGCTTCAATTGGTAATTAAGTGTTGTCAATAGCCACTATTGAACGTTACCTTTAGACATGTAACTTTTTAATATAATTTTTTTTATTAAATATTGATATTTATATTAAAACTTACATTTTAAATGAATATTTATATTTTTTCCTTAATATTCTTCATATACATATATACATATTTATTAAAAAAAATTAGCTGAATTATTTACCACAATTGTATGATATATTGTTGAGTTAACAAAAAACTCAGTATTAGACAACACTGTTTTTCGGCTTGTCACTTTACTTGCCGTAACTGTAAAAATTTTACTTGCTTAACCTACCGTTGCCACATGCAAGTGCAAGTGAAAAAAAACCAATACACTAACACTTTTTTACTAACACAACTACACTTTGGCAACCTGCGACTCAGCTTGCGAAGAAATTTTTAAGCAAGTAAAATTTTTACAGTTACGGCAAGTAAAGTGACAGGCCGAAAAACAGTGTTGTCTAATACTGAGTTTTTTGTTAACTCAATAATATATCATACAATTGTGGTAAATAATTCAGCTAATTTTTTTAATAAATATGTATATATGTATATGAAGAATATTAAGAAAAAATATAAATATTCATTTAAAATGTAAGTTTTAATATAAATATCAATATTTAATAAAAAACAATTATATTAAAAATTTACATGTCTAAAGGTAACGTTCAATAGTGGCTATTGACAACACTTAATTACCAATTGAAGCAGCGCCATTTGTTTTAAATTTGTTTGAAGTTTATTTGTTGACGACATTTTAAAAATGAACTTGCACTGTGCTGTGTAGCCACTCAAAAAATTTTTGTGTTTCTTTTGGCATTTCTCCTGATTTTCGTTAGTAATACGTATACACTACTTGCAAGTAAATACTTGCCTGTGGCAACGTAGGGTAAAAATTTCCTCGCAAGCTGAGTCGTAGGTTGTCAAAGTGTAGTTGTGTTAGTAAAAAAGTGTTAGAGTATTGGTTTTTTTTCACTTGCACTTGCATGTGGCAACGGTAGGTTAAAAATTTCTTCGCAAGCTGAGTCGCAGGTTGCCAAAGTGTAGTTGTGTTAGTAAAAAAGTGTTAGTGTATTGGTTTTTTTTCACTTGCACTTGCATGTGGCAACGGTAGGTTATAATAATAGAACTTTGTACGCTATGTTTATTGTGCTGTCGTATTTAATAAGCAGAGACCTGTGCTAAACCGCTCAGCCAGCTAAGCCAAGCCGCAAATAGTTTTTGTAAGTCGTCGCCGTTCATTGTATAATTTTATCGGGCCGACTTCAAAATTTAAGCGCAGTTGCTAAATTTTGATAACAAATCACAAATCGGCTAAGGACACTGCTGTTTTTGTTTATCAAACAAAATTAAATTTATTTGTGATTTGCGGCAAAACTGAAAAATGGAAAATATTGTGGTAAGATCTAAATTAATAAATTCAGGGACTAGAATTAAAAACTATATTTTGATTTAAATTCAAAATATCACACTTAATTATGAGGGGTTGTTCACAATAGTCTTAATTGTTCATGCTATTATTATAGGACACTAGCTAATACCCGGGGTGCTTCGCCACCCCCATCGTAATGAAATAAAAATTTTATAGTTAAAAAATATATTTATTTTGCAAGTGCCACGCCCACTATTACTGAAGCATTTATTTCTTATCAAAATAGTCATATAGATGTCAAAGCTTCTCGTGCAAAATTTGGGTACTCTAACTGTTATCGCTTCCCGAATATACAAATTTTAGTATTCAATTGATATGAGAGCTGCCACGCCCACTATTTCTAATGTACCCATTTTTTCCAGAAATGTTTATTTAGGTGTCAAAGTTGCTCTTGCAAAATTTTAGTACTCTAATCGACATCGTTTTCCAAATATACGAATTTTAGTATTTAATTCATGTGGCCACTCCTACTATTGCAAGTACGCCCATTTTTTACCCAAATGTTCGTGTGGATGTCAAAGTTTACCGTACTTAATTTGAAGACTCTAGCTGCATTAACTTTCGTAATATATAATATATAATACTTATTCTTTAATAGGGCGTGGCACCCCGTCCACTTACAATTTCAAACCAAGTATAGCCTATAGTTCCTTCCAGACATACAGAAAGATTTTGTGAAAATTTCAAGGAAATCGGTCCAGCCGTTTAACCGTCTATAAAGCACAAACAAACATACAAACACACAATTGGGGGATTCACATTAGTGTCATAAAGTCATATGTCCTATAATAATAGCATGAAAAATTAAGACTAATGTGAACAACCCCTCATAATTAAGTGTGCTATTTTGAATTTAAATCAGCTGATGTAAAACAATTATAAAAATAAATATTTTCTTTCATAATGCCAAAAATAAGTGAAAAGCAAGTAACAGTGCTATATTCGGCAGTGCCGAATCTTATATACCCTTCACAACGTGTAGTCATGCAATAACAATTGTTTGTATCACCATTCATCCCATATAAAATACGTGCATACGTACACGTTAGAATAAATGTGGCATCGAATCCCAGCTGAGCCAAAAAAATTTTATTTTATTTTATTTAATATATTATTTATATTTTATTATTTTTTTTTTATATTTTTCTTAAATTTTTTTAAAAAATTTTTTTAGAAAAATTTTTAAAAAATTTTTTAAAATTTTTTTTTAAATTTTTTTATAATTTTTTTTTGTAGTTTTTTTTATTATTTTTTTCTTTTTTTTAATATTTTTTTTTTGTAATTTTTTTTTGTTTGGTATGTTTTTCACATGTATTTATGTATGTATGTTGTTGTTGTAATTGTGAAAAAAAACGAGGTGGTCGTGGTTTTTTGCTCATATCTCAGAAAGTTATGGAGCGATTGTGCTGAATTTCAATAGCGATTCATTCCTGGATATTTCCAAGAGATTGATACCATATACAGATCTGATGAACATGTAGTTGCTTCTAAAAGTTGATTTCAACCAACACACGGACAGACGGGCAGACGGACAGACGGATAGACGGACAGACGGTCAGGGCTTAATCGACTCCTCTATTCATAAGCTTTCAGAAAATATATACTTTATGGGGTCGGAAATGAAAATTGTAGAAATTACAAACGGAATGACAAAGCTATATATACCCTTGTGCACCACAGGTGAAGGGTATAAAAAAAATAATAGCCAGTTTGTGCGAAAAGTACATTTTAGATGTTGTAATGGCAAACTCAAGTAAATAAACAAGTAAGAGTGCTATATTCGGCCATGCCGAATCTTATATACCCTTCACAACGTGTAGTCATGCAATAACAGTTGCTTGTATCACCATTCATCCCATATGAAATACGTACACGTATGTATGTTAAAAAAACGAAAAAAAAAAAAAATTAAAAAAAAATATAAAAAAAAATTTAAAAAAAAAAATTATTTTATATATAATATACATATATAAAACAAAAATAAAATAAAAAAAAAAATTAAAAAAAAATAAAAAAATTAAAAAAAAATAATAATAAAAATATAAATAATATATTAAATAAAAAATAAAAAAAAAATAAAAAATAAAATTAAAAAAAATTTTTTTTTGGCTCAGTTGGGATTCGATGCCACGTTTTCTCTAACCAGTATACACGTTTGTATGTATGTATGTTGTTGTTGTAATGTTGTTTTTGTGAAAAAAAAATCGAGGTGGTCGTGGGTTTTTGCTCATATCTCAGTTGTTTATGTACCGATGTTTCTGATTTTCAATAGCGATCTACTCCCGAATATTTCTGATATTTTAATACCTTACCCGGGCCCAACCTATGTCGAGGGGCTTCAAAAAGTTGATTTCAACATACACACGGACAGACGGTCAGACTGACAGACTGACAGGGCTTAATCGACTCCCCTATTCATAAGCTTTCAGAAAATATATACTTTATGGGGTCGGAAATGAAAATTGTAGAAATTTCACACGGAATGACAAACCTATATATACCCTTTTTCACTGTGTGAAGGGTATAATTACAAATAAATTAGATTTTTTTTGATAAACAAAAACAGCAGAGTCCTTAGCCGATCTTATTTGACGCCACCAGTGATTTGTTATCAAAAATTAGCAACTGCGCTCAAATTTGGATGTCGGCCCGATAAAATTATACAATGAACGGCGACAGCTTACAAAAACTGTTGCGGCTTGGCTTAGCCGTTTAGCACAGGTCTCTGCTTATTAAATACGACAGCACAATGAACATAGCGTACAAAGTTCTATTATTATAAGACACTCTTTGTTTGAAAAGCAACAACAACATTTTTAAACCATTGTAAAATTTTAGGACAATATGACATGATAGGACACCTTGTAAATCACCCAACTGATTTTTATATATATAGATAGGACATATGATTTTATGAATCCCCCAATTGTTAGTCACAATTCCCTTTTTTACATCATATTTAATACTTTAGAAAATGGCTCCATATGGCATCACTTAGAAAAAGAGACAGCTATATATATATTAAAGTAAATGCTAAATTCAGCACGTGATTTAAATTCAGCGTAGTAAAAGGAAATTTTAACGATTCTATTGTATTAATCGTCAAACTTCTGTCTTTTCCGGCCATTACTACAGTCGTCAGCTTTACCGCTCGTGTTGTCGCTAAAACAGAGAATATTAAATTTTGTAGTTTATTTTTTAAATACACAAAAAAAGTGAAATTAAATATATTAATATACAAACTAATTGAAATATAATATAAGAAAATACAAATTAAGTATAATGGCTGACAAAAATCAAGATTGCGAAATGAATGGTGAAGATTTCTCGCAAGACGTCAACGCTAATGAAAAAGAAAATGGTGGAACTGCCGGTAACACCAATGGAAATGCCAATGATATAAATGCACGCGATGACGACAGGTATTTTAACAATTTTCTATTTAGTATATTTTTAAATTAAAAATAAGTTTATTCTAAAAAAAACGGTGTTACGTAAATAGGTGATATACATACTAGTGTGATGTACTTTAAGAAAAAAGAAGTGTAAATGCCACCCAGATATATGGAATCGTACAGAATCAAGGATTTTTATTCCTTAGTCTTTTTTTTTTTTTTTTGTAAAATCTCATTCTTTTCGCTGTGGCCTTACGCTTGTTCCTACTTTTTGCGCGTGTCTGTACAACTGTACTTGTGTTCAAAAAAGCATTAATTAGTATTGTTTGAAACGTTCTTTGTTGGATGCTTTCCATATTTTGCAATAAAAAAATTTTTTTAAATGAATTGTAAAAGTTTTATTTTAAATGTGAGGTTATGTTTTTTTAAACGCATGTTTTTGAGTCTTTGTTTTTTTTCTTTTTTTTTGCAATTTCCTTTTTTTCATTTTCGCTTTTGCAATTTTATTTCTTTTTTTTTCCATTTCGTTTGCCTTGTCATTTTCAAAATGGCGGTTCGCATTTTTTTCTATTATTTATCATCAACTCTGTAAAACATTCGTTTCTGTATACCGGCTGATATTTACTTTAGATAAGAGCGTACGTGTGTTCGCAAATGTGTATGGGCTTATTTGTGTATTGTAAGGGTAACCAGATCGCTAAAATATATTTTTGTTACGTTTTGAATACAGTATCGGACAAAAGTTTTTTAACATTAAAAAAATTTTTGTAACAAAAATATTAACAAACCACCACTATTGTTAACAAGAACTATTGTGTAATACCATGGACAGACGACAGCGTTAATTTGCATTAAAATCTCACTAATGCACATTAAAATTTTGCTGTGACAGACGACTGTTTCTGCATTTAGTAAAAATTGTAAATGCACTAGCAATCACAAATCTAAACATGTTGCTACAAGTTGGGATGGCAGAAGGACACTCTGAAATAATAGAAAGGGAATTGTGGAAATTCGTAGGTTTAATGGTATCTTTTAATGGAGGTTATAATTCATACATATGTATGTAGGTATGTGGTATTTTTTAAAGGACCGTAACAGCACTTCTTGGGAGAGTAACGTGCTTACGATGGACGATACCAGTATTAAGGAAAACTTTCGCCTACACAGAAAGGCATTTCAAAAATATGTAAAAAAATTTCAACATATCGAATATATTTTTATTTTACATTTTTGATTTTTTAATTTTTTGATTGATTGCCGACCGTGTTGCCATATTGAAATTGCTAAATGCAGTATAAATTCAATTTGATTTAGTGCATTTACGTGAAATCTAATACACATTGGAATGGGGATAATTCAATAGTTAATTTGAATTAAGACTTTTAATGCAAATTAACGCTGTCGTCTGTCTATGGTATAAATTTCCTTTTTAAAACCGCTGACAATGCAGATGGCATAATTTTTTTCATAGTTACATATCCAAACTTGTATATGGCCAAAGTTGATTTTGTTTGATACCTACCTAGATTAAATAGATAAAATTAATGTTTTGGACTCGACGGAAAATATGTACAGCTTTGACTTTCTAAGTAAAGTTACACTGCAATGTACATAATTCACTTTATTTATGTGATTGTCATGTGGATTTATTAATTAAAATGTCTTTAACGTTTATTTCGTATTTTATAAGAAAACCAGGCAGTTATAGAGTTTATTATACCTAAAATTTAAAAATAGGTACTAATTTATTAGTGAAATGTACATATCGAATCATTGCATTTTGGAGAAGAATTTTATCTACATATTAAATTTATGAGAGTACAGATCTGTGGATTGAAGCTAAAAGCGCCAATGTATATATATATATATATTTCATATTTTTAACCTTAACACTTACGTTCAACGGTAATTACTTCATTGTTTCCTTTTGAGCAAAGTTAAAAATTAATATGCTAGTTAGAAATGATTTTTACAAACCGTGTCCCTATACCTCAACTACAAAAAACAATAGGGACAAATTGTGGGTTTTGTTAGGAATACAAATAAAATTTACTATAATTCCATTAAGTCTATAGTTCCTTTTCGACGTCTAAAGAAATTTCCTTTTATTTGAGTCGAAGATACAAAAGGGCTTTTTTACAAATCTTACTTTACTCCTCGAGAGTTGGAGATATTTTCGCTTTTTTCCACGCGTTTCTTTGTGGGGCTAATATTTTGTAGCATTGTTTACTATTTCCTTAAAACAATTTCCTGTTTTCTGTTAAGACAATACCTGATTGTGAAAGTGTTTTACTTGATTACAAAGCTTGGCGCTGTTTTGCCCATATTGAATGACTTAATATATGTATGATGCGTTAATTATTTCAATATATATTTCTTGTATGTACGATAACTTAGTCGCTTGCAAATATTTCAAAAACATAATACCTACTATAAATATATATTTTTACTTTAAAGGCCACGCAGATAAAACTTCTTCGCTTTGCGTGAACTTTAATATCGGAGAAACGGTACAAAATATGTTTGCTCAAATAACGCTTATTTACGCCATTGAATCCCTGTAGACTACTTATAAGACCTTTTTGATAAATGTTTAAAAATTACTAGGGTTTATAACTACTTTGATATAAGTGTCCCTATAATTTTCACATGACTATTTGAAGAGAACATTTAACTTAGATAATTAAGACTTAATTTTATAATCTTATCTTTTTTTAAATAAAGAGTATTCTCAATGATTGGATTCCTATTAAGTTTTATTAATTTCAGTTTAAGTATAAATAATAATTATTGTAAGCCCAAAAAAAAATTGTTAACGTAAAAAATTTAAATAAAGGATGATTTTTCAAAAAAAAAAAAACATTTTCTTTTTCTTTTACATATCGTAATTTTAACTGTATTTAATAAATATTTCCATAATATAAAAAGTATATTACTACAGTTTCCAATCATTGTGTTAGTTTACGTTCACATTGGCAAATATTTAAATTATTTAATGTAATATGATCGTTACACCAAAAATCGTAGAAACATAAAACAATCGACTAATATTGAAATTTGTTTTAATCAAGTAAATTTTAATTAAATAAATAGTTAATATATTTTGGTCAAGTATTTGGCAAATCGAACACACATTTAGTATTAAGAAAACTTAATATCGGATTTTATTGATATTATTGATAAGCGATAATCCGGTGGAATAACTTGCAAAATACCAGATTTTTTTAAATTTTTAGATCTTATTTTTTTTAACAATTATACATTATAAATTTATTCAAAGTATTGACCATTGTTAGCTAAGTGTATATGCAAGTTCTTGTTGAGTTTGATGTAGTAACTTTTTTTGCCGGCCGTGACTATGAAAACATGATTGGTGTTCTTAAGTTCACAATCGCAAGAGCTTTTGAGACGTCAACTCGCAAGCACATATACAAGGCAAATGATGTATTTTTCTTAGACTGTAATTTAAAACAAATTATAAACAAATTAAATTATTCACCTTTTCTTCTAATGTTTTAATGTATTTGTACTTAGTGAAAACCCAGATGACGTTTAGTTAATATTTTTTTTTTACTTATTTTTCTTACAATTTGAAACGATAAGTTATTAAAGACAAAAAAGCAGCGTTTTAAAGTATACGAAATTAAAAATCATAAATTTTGCTAAAATGTGTTTTTTTATAGCAATACTTATACCATAGACAGACGACAGAGTTAATTTGCATTAAAATCTCACTAATGCACATTAAAATTTTGCTGTGACAGACGACTGTTTCAGCATTTAGTAAAAATTGTAAAAAGTGTAAATGCACTAGCAATCACAAATCTGAACATGTTCCTACAAGCTGGGATGAGAGGACACTCTGAAATAAGAGAAAGGGAATTGTGGAAATTCGTAGGTTTAATGGTATCTTTTCATGGAGTTTATAATTCATATGTATGTAGGTATGTGGAATTTTTTTGAAGGACCGTAACAGCATTTTTGGGAGAGTGACGTGCTTACGATGGACGATACCAGTATTAGGGAAAACTTTCGCCTAAACAGAAAGGCATTCCAAAAAATATGTAAAAAATTTCAACATATCGAATCTATTTTTATTTTACATTTTTGATTTTTTTAATTGATTGCTGACCGTGTTGCCATATTGAAACTGCTTAGTTCAGTATAAATTCAATTTGAATTAGTGCATTTACGTGAAATCTAATACACATTGGAATGGGATAATTCAATAGTTAATTTGAATCAAGACTTTTAATGCAAATTAATGCTGTCGTCTGTCTATGGTATTACATTACTATATCGTCATATGTTTTAAAAAAATCCCAGAGTTAAAAAAAAATCAAAATCAACTTTTTGATTGATGCACCACCGTATTTAAATAATACATATATATCCCACAAAAATTTAAAAAATTTAAATATAAAAAATTTTTAAATATAAAAAAAAATATTTTAAATAGAGTATCAAGCTATTCATACCATGGTGTAATAACATAAGGTGATAGCGTAAAGGAGATCAATTTTTGGCTCTTTTTATACCCTTCACCTGTGGTGCACAAGGGTATATATAGCTTTGTCATTCCGTTTGTAATTTCTACAATTTTCATTTCCGACCCCATAAAGTATATATTTTCTGAAAGCTTATGAATAGAGGAGTCGATTAAGCCCTGACCGTCTGCCCGTCTGTCCGTGTGTTGGTTGAAATCAACTTTTAGAAGCAACTATATGTTCCTCAGATCTGGATATGGTATCAATCTCTTGGAAATATCCAGGAATGAATCGCTATTGAAATTCAGCACAATCGCCCCATAACTTTCTGAGATATGAGCAAAAAACCACGACCACCTCGTTTTTTTTCACAATTACAACAACATACATACATACATACATACATACATACATACATGCAAAAAACATACCAAACAAAAAAAAATTACAAAAAAAAAATATTAAAAATAAGAAAAAAATAATAAAAAAAAAACTAAAAAAAAAAATTTTTCTAAAAAAATTTTTTAAAAAAATTTAAAAAAAATTTAAAAAAAATATAAAAAAAATAATAAAATATAAATAATATATTAAATAAAATAAAATAAAATTTTTTTGGCTCAGCTGGGATTCGATGCCACATTTATTCTAACGTGTACGTATGCACGTATTTTATATGGGATGAATGGTGATACAAACAATTGTTATTGCATGACTACACGTTGTGAAGGGTATATAAGATTCGGCACGGCCGAATATAGCACTGTTACTTGTTTTATGTATGAAGTTTGACAATTTTTTTAAATATGTAGTTTGACATACTCCAGAACACAAAAAAATAGTCAGCTGGGCTAGCACCGCCACCTTGTATAAGTGTACCCTGATTCATACCAAAATATTGTCTTGATTTTCATACTAAAGGGTCCGCCATCTAACGTTCATTAACAGGAATGGTTTTTACTTATCCGAAGTGAAAAATCTTATTGTATAGTTTCGCTTAAACGAATTTACTATAACATTCAATAGTTTTGAAGCTTACATAGGATTGACATTAAATATTAAATTTTGTTTTTCCTTTATGAGCTAACGCATGAAGTTTTGATTCGCGGTGTATGTCAGACTACGCTTTTGGTTGCAGAGAGTTGACCGGAAAATCAGTTATCTGGATCATCACGTATAATCGATGACAATCTGTAATTTATTAATTTAAAAATTAATTTTGTCAAAAGTCTAAAGTTTACAAATTTGAATTTAATAGAGCTTTTACATCAAAAAGATTCAACTAAAATATTTTTTTTTTATCTTAAAATATTTGAAAAATCTTTTTTAAGTTATAAAAAGTCTACATATATAAGGAATAATGAGATAAGGAAAACGGTGGCACAATTTTCTTATTTAATGTTTTCTAGAAAAGTTTTTTTTTTAACAAGTAAAAAATAATGGATGCAAATAAAATAACACACATGTAATAAACAACAAAAAATAAACCATTACTATATAATCATTGATTTTCCTGTTGTGTTTGAGTGAACTAATCTTGTTCCTCTCCGGCAGGTACTATAAGCCATAACCATACCAAACCATTGTAGCTTCTAAATGGGAAGAAAAATAGAACAAAAAACAACAGCACGGCTGCGTTCTTGACGACACGATAGATCCAAAACGAATGTATGAAAGAATTTTGCTGGTGTTTGTTGTTTGGCTGCACTCTCTGAACTCGTGTGATTAAACGAAGATGCATTTTGGACGACAATTCCTACTTCATCAGCTGAACTATAATCTGTGCTCCAGACACCACCAACACTGCCTTCCAATGAGATGATGGTATTTATCATAGTAAAGCATAAATAAATAAAAATACACACAAAAATTCTAGGCTATCTATTGCGAATGAATGAAATTTAAATTGGATTAAAACTACTTTTATTACTTAACGTTGTTGTTATTGTTGTTGCCATATTAACTATAATAGTAATATAATTAATTAAAAATATAATTGTATATTTGAAATGAAATTAAACTAAACATTCAAATTAATTGAATTTGCAACCGATTAATAAATAAGTTCTGTAGAGCGGTTTTTAAGATTTAAAGAAAATGAAAAATCGTTTATATTCTCTCGTTTTAAAAAATTTTGGCCAGTTTGTATTATATTTGCCTAGATTTGTTTAAAATTTAACGTAAGATATTTTTGTATATTAAACTTTTTTTTAGCATATTTTGAAAAACAATTGTCATTTGATTTCTCTTTTGTCTTGTTTAAAAATATATCTTTCGATATTAGATTTTGGTGAATTGTTTTTTTTTTTAATTCCATATAAAATTGTAAGTAAATCGATCGTGTTGTTTTAAAACGTAACTCTTAAATTTAAAATAACTTCAAAATTAAATTTTGAAAAATAAATATAATTTATTTAAAAATTTTTGAATAAAAAAAGTTATACACATTTAGAAATTTTATTATTTTATTAAGAACAATAAATATGATAACAATTTTTAATAAATTATTTTCTTCTGTTACAAAATTTTACAGAAAATTATTTGTTGGCGGACTAAGCTGGGAAACCTCAGAAAGTAAGTCTTAAATATGATTAATTTAATATTTTAGTTAATTAATAAATAATAATAATTTTTTATATATAGAGGAACTACGTGAGCATTTTAGTAAATTTGGGGAAATAGAAAGTATCAATGTTAAAACAGATCCACAAACTGGTCGTTCCCGTGGTTTTGCATTCATCGTTTTCTCACAAACTGATGCCATTGATAAAGTCAATGATGCTGGTGAACATGTTATTAACAATAAAAAAGTTGATCCCAAAAAAGCAAAAGCCCGTCACGGTAAAATCTTTGTCGGTGGTTTGACCACTGAAATTAGTGATGATGAAATCAAAACTTATTTCAGTCAATTTGGAAATGTAAGTTTAAAAGCTTAAAAAAATTTTATAAGCAAATATTGTTATATAATTTTTTTTTACAGATTGTCGATGTTGAAATGCCTTTCGATAAGCAAAAGTCCCAACGTAAAGGTTTCTGCTTCATTACCTTTGATTCAGAACAAGTTGTAACTGAATTGTTAAAGACACCCAAACAGAAAATCTCTGGCAAAGAAGTTGATGTTAAACGTGCCACCCCCAAACCTGAAAATCAAATGATGATGATGCGTGGCGGTCGCGGTGGAGTACGCGGTGGCCGTGGTGGTTATGGACGTGGTGGTAAGTGTTCAAAATATTTTTAGTGTACATATTGAACTTTAGACTACATACATATGCATTTATTGTACATTGTGTATAAAATAATAGGTCTAATTCGAAGAATATTTTGGTTATTTTTTTTTTTTTTTGCAAATATGTACTTTCAACCGTTTTTATAAAAACTTTGTTGTTTTTATTTAATTGAAGCAAACATACAAAATTAATATAGAAAGGTTGATTTTTTTTTATCGCGTTTCAAACTTTTTTTGAGCTATGGTGAAAATAATAAATTTAAAATTCAAATACGTATATTTCCAGTGAAAATAAAAGCATCAGTTAGAATTTTTTTTTGTGAAAAGAAATTGGGTTTAAGACAATTTTTTTCCAATAAACATAAGATATTCTAAGATCTCTGAAAGCGTGGTTAGTTTTTGTAAAATTTCATAATTTGTGTTAGTCATGTTCAATTTGGCGCTGCACTAAATGCCCCAAAAAATTCGACAGATTGGAACAACCCGAAAAATTTGAGCAATTTTGCGCTTCATTAATTCAATTAATGTGATGTGGTATAGTCGCTTGATTTGAACTACCTATAGAAAATCTGAGTGTCCGCCATGAATCAACAGGTACAAAAGGCCTTTTGAAATTATGAATAGAACGTAATTTAAAACAAAGATCGTGTACCAAATTATTACAAATTACTCTTGGGCACCAAAAAAGAAGAGCATTTTGTAATTTCTACAATATTCATTTCGCACCTTCCATAAAGTATATTCTGAAAGCTTATGAATAACGAAGTATTAAGCAATGTCCGCCTGTCCGCGTGTTGACTAAAATTAATATGTTGCGTTGCGCATCAATCTTTTTAAAATGTAAAAAAAAAGATTGCCTGTAAATTGCCATAAAAAGTAAAATTTTCAGCCTTAGAATATGTTATACACACGTTTGTTACTATTTGTAGATATGATATGCCTCTAGGGCTATCATACATCACGACTTGTTGTTTTCAACTATGTATTTTGTTTCTGTTACAATAAAAAATACGTAAAATTTTAACTCTTAACAAACACTCTTGTTAAGGTTTGTTTGTTATAATTTAACGAATGTTCTATTTTTCTTCCATTGGTTTGATTGAATAATATAACTCTATTGGGAAAAATTTAGTACCATTTCAAGGAGTTTGATGCTATTGGTAATGATATTGATTTACCTGTTTATTGAAACATCATTATTACTCTGCTGCTCGTGAACTAAATGGCATTTAAAAAATATTTAAAACAAAAGAAAATAAACAAACTTAGAAATATAAAGAATTGCGTCTGTATAAATAGAACTATCTTAATAATGCTAAATGTTTTTTTTATTTATTTTTTTTTTTTTATTTATTTGCTGACTGAATCTTTGTAGTATAACAAATTTTTAGTATAAAATCAATTTTTATTAGCAAAAGGGTTTTTAATATAGGATTTAGTTTTGTTTTATGATTTATATTTACAAAGAACATAGTGATAATTGTAACTAAAAGTGGTCTTTCTAAAATTTCTGTAAACGTTAAAAGTAAAATTAAATCTCCATATTAAAAAAAAAGAAAAAACAATATGACCAGTATCGGACCACTTGTTAAACCTAAATTTTACAAACTTTTGTTACTTTGTTCTTTACTTGCGACATTTTGCGTCACATTTCATTTAGAAAAAGCGAAACTAAAACAAAATATTTAGCAAAAGTTTTTAATACAAGTTTTATTTAAATAAACAGAAATAATTGTCAAAAATTTTTTGTAAAAACAAAACTTAAAATTTTTATAGGTTATTCTCATCAATGGTCTGGTCCTGGTGCATATCCTTATAGTAGTTATGGTTATGATGCCGGTTATGGTGATTACTACAGTGGTGGATTTTTCAATGGCTACGATTATGGCTACGGTAAATACCAAAATAATTATAATAATAGTACTCCTTCACAAACATCTTCTAATTTTTACAATAACAATACATCATCCAATTATCATAAGAATAACAATAATTATCAGCAATTTAAATAAATTAAAAACGAAAGATATTTAGAAAAAAAAATACATTAAAAAAATAAAACGTGCAAAAACAAAAAACCAACACAATAGACACAACACCAATATAAATTTGTTCTCTAATAGATTAGAGACAAATATTCACATTACGACAATAGTTGACCAATTTTTACAACTTCTAAACTAAACATCTTATGATAATGATGATTACTGTTATTCACTAATTTGATTATGGTATTTTTTTAAACCTATCTTAATATTATCTTAAATACTTTTATTGTTTGATTTTAAAAGAAAAACAAAAACAAATTTTAGACAAGTTTAATTTTCATTATAATTATTAAAGTTTTAATAATTCATTCATACATAATAATTGATACAATTTTATATACATATTTTACAAGCAAAATTATAATATTTTTCCTTTCAATTTGATAAATGAAGAAAAGAAAATAAATAAATTTGTTTCAATATTGCTTAAAATGAATTTCAAGTAAAATCGAAAAGAATATATTAAACACCAAAAACGATCATTAACGTAAAATTGCAAAAAAAAAAAAATAATATAAATTTTTTTAAAAAAACATCGTTGAAATTAAAACAAGAGTATTTAAACATCATATCACAAACAAAAAACTGACGAAGCGTGTGTGTTATAAAACTTGTGTGAGTGAGTTTGTGTGTTGATCAAAATTTAAGTATGTAAACTCTATTTAATTAATTAGCAATAACAAACACCTCTTAAAGCGAGCGAGAGTAATAAAATACATACATAGATAGTAGGAACAAAAGTGCAGAAACGAGATTTTTTTTAGGAATAGTTCCAAAAATTGAAAACACGTAAAGTAAATTAAAAATTTTGATAACAGAAATCAAGAAAATTTTAAAACAAACATGAAATCGAATCCGTCTTAAACTACGTTCACATTTGGCCAATTTTTGCTCAAATAAGCGTGACCGGCATTTTTGGTAAAAATATGTGATTTTTTAAGAACCAAATATCGTCAAAACACAACAATATATTAATATTGCAATTTGATTTAAATTTAAATAAATAAAAAATAAACATTAATTAATTGAGGTGAAAAATAATGCCTTTTATTGGTTGCGCCTATTTTGTCAGATATTTGCCTTATGTGATCATACCTTAAATCTTACAAGCAATTTGTACGCCACCTGATAATATGTATGCATTCATATCTATACAATACACTGTTTATAACTGATTTATGTGCAAAAGAAAAGAAAAGAAAAAAAAAACAGATAATTTTTAGTAGAAGACAAACATACATACATACCTCAATGTGCCAAAACATTTATATATTCATAGGTATATTGATTTTCCTTTGTCTTATAATTCCCATCCAAAAAGGATTCTCAATGAAAATTATAGGATGTATTTGTATTAATGTTTATGCATTTTGATAAAAACTTCCCCCATATTTATAAACAATTTTTAAATTTATCAAATGATTATAAAACAAATTTTGTACGAAATTTTTTTTAGTGGACCTTTAAATAATAAATTTAAAAATTGATTATGAATATGATGTTTTGATTCTTGTTTATTTCTATCCAGTCACCATAAAAAAACATTTGTTAAATTAAACTTCGTTTTTTGTTTTTTAACAAGAAAGACAAACCTACCGGCCAATTAAACACCCAACCCCCCTACTCCCTAATGCAAACATAGTTATTTATTTTATAAATATTTATTATTAATCATTAATTTGGCTTTAAGTCAAATAAAAAACAAAGCCTTTGTATACATATATACAAACTATACTCGTTCATCACTCAACAAAAAGAGAGTGGTCGAATGAAAATCATAAAGTGTTATACATTTTTTTTATAATTCTATATAAAAAAAATTGATATCCTAAGAAGTAATATGTGCATATGTTTTTCTTATGCATTATTTATTATAATATATTTACAAACATTTTATATATAAAAAGAAAAAAAAAAAACAAAAAATCCCCCAATCATAGTTTTAAGGTTAGAATTGTAGCTAAAAAGGAATGAAAGTACAGTTTAAAACGAATGGAAAATAAGTAAAGCATGAATAGTATAGCATTGCAGATACGATACTCAATTAATTGCAACTCCTTCTAACTTTAAAAATATATTTACAAATGATGGTATTTTAATTTAGAAAATTATTTTGGCAACCCCTTTGGCTCTGCTTAAATTTTACAATCAAATTTATAAATTTATTAAAAAAAAACGAAACGAATTTTCTAAATATACACATACACCTGTTGTTGTTTTTGTTGATCAACCGTAAATTCTATTAAAAATCGCAATGAAAATGTATCAGCAACCATTAACTTTTAAAATTCAATTGGAGCAAATGTATGTCAGCAACATGCAAAAGTTTTTTTCTCCCATTTAATGCTCGATCTCTTAATATTGTTATCGCGGAGAATTGTTTAAGGTTTTTTTAAGGAAAAAAAGGGGTAGCAAAAAGTTCTCTAAATAAAATATATTCATATATAAATAGGTATATTTGTTTTATATTTATTAATTTCTGTATATTTGGGGTGATAATCTTTTATTTGCCATCAGTAAATTTTTATTAAAAAAAAACATTTTAGAAAAAGATTTTATAAACGTTTTTTTTTGTCAATTATTTGAATTCAAATTTGGTCCGTCAACAGCATAACTAGTAATCATCTAAATAAGTTTTTTTTTTTTTTTTAATAAATTACTTTTTCAAATGGCAATTCTTACGCGTAAACGCGGCGTTTTCAGTTTAATAAAATATTTTTGCCCCCGTTATAAAACACACTTCGTCAATTTTTAAACAAAACGAATAACGTTTTAATGATTTGTAATTTTAAACAAGATTTGAAACAATTTTTTTTAATTATATTATTCTATAATAATTATTAAACACTCGACTATAAAACTACTCAAGCTCTAGTAAAGAGGTTTTAAATTTTAAACTCAAATAATAAGATTTATATGGAACAATGTCAAGTAAATCTTGAAATTTTAATCTTATTTCTAGTGTTTGAGTAGGTGTATGTATGTATACTTTTTAAAAAGTCGCAATTTTTATATGATTTATTATAACACAAAAATAAAATAAAATTTATATATTTTTCAATTATGTAACACTTTATTTCATATTTATACATAAATTTCTATATATACATATATATAAAGTCATTTATATTTTTTTTATTAACCACTTGCATGTTTCTCAATGTTTTTCATTCAAACATATATATTTTATATAAAAATACATAAATTTAAGTTATAAAAAAACGTATATAAAAAATAAACATTTTAAAAATATTAATTAAATACTTTTACATATTTATTAAATTAATATTTTTAAAATTATCTAAATAAAAATAAAATATTTTTATTTGCCTAATTAATAATTTTTTTTCTATATAGTTACAAAAAAATTATAAATATATTTAAAATTATTTTCTATTATTTTTTAAAAATATACCTTTTAGAACTCTTAAAACATTGTAATACCGAATTTTCAAATGTTTCGCCTCACACCATTTTTTATTTTTGAAATCAAAAATTCTTTTAAAGTTTTTTTATTAAAATTTTTTTTTCGCTAAGTCTTTAATTTTTTTAAACTTGTTTTTAATATTTTTTTTGATTAAATATTTTCCGTAATTTAATTTTAATTGTATTTTTTAGTATAACTCTGTTATGTAGTAGTTTAAATATAAATTTTTTTTGTCTTGAATTATATTTTTTACTTAATATTTTTTCCTTATAAATTCCATTTTTTTAGTTTTAGTAAACAGTTTTTTTTATTTTTCTAACATGTAAAACCTAAAAATGAAAAAAAAAAAACATAAAAATAATAGTTAATTTGTTTTTGTTTTTCTTGAAAAATCTTAAAAAAATTAAATAAAAAAATTCATATATTAAAAACATATAAACATATAAATATTATATACACATTAATAACGAAAAATCCAATCCCCCTTTAACTACGGTGAGGTGAGACATTAAAACACACAAAAGTTTTTTGGCAAACTTATAATTCGCAAAAAGTCGAAAGTAAAAAAGTAAAGATCAACAAACACTTAATTAATTTGTACCATAGATTACATTACCTTAAATTTTTTCAATTTAAAACGCTGAAATTGTTGTGTGGAAAATAAGGTAAAAATATCGCAAAAACTTTGTTATAATTAACAATAAAAATACATTGTAGAAACATGAGAAAAAATTTAAGCCAATTCAAATTAACAACATTCTTTTATATCCATTTTTTTTAAATATATTAAACAAAATTTAAATAAAAGCGCCGCTTTGCGCCCCAAATCATTCAAACATATATAATATAGTTTATTTGTACATTTGTTTTATTATGAACAAAAACGCAATATTTTGTTTGAAAAAAAAAGAAATGTGCAAAAGAAAAATGTATCAAAAGAACACCACAGCTTAAATTATTATAATTGTTTTTATCTTATGAAAAAATGCCTTCTTATTATATTAGATATCATGTGTATATGTAACTTTTTAAAGAGCAAATAAAAGAATAAACCCTAAAAACATTTTACTTTGTTTCTCATGTATTTAGCAGTGAGGATTTTTTTTCGATCTCGCTATACATCGCCATAGAGCTTGAAGTGATTTTATATGCATTTTTTTTTCATCTTGTTTTCCTCATAATAATTTCGATGGAGGTTTGCTCCAAATTGTGTGTTTTAAATTGAGCCGAGAGTTTGTTTAGCATAAAAAAAACCTTAATCTAAAATATAGAATCTATAAAGATATAAATATCGAATGTTTTATTCTTGCAAAAATATAAACCTATCCGATGTTATTAGTCTTGCATTGCGCAAATTCAAAAGTTTTATCAAATTTAAAAAACAAAAACTATAAACACGTGCTTAAAATAATTTTGTGAATTCCTTTTATCCATATATATGAAATAATTTCAAACATAACTTATATTTTTTTTTCCACAAAGTAACCTTATGCCACTTAAAAACTTGAACACCATCATTGTCGCTTTAAAACATAGGAGCTAAGCAACGTGTGTGCTTAGGATTATTATCCTGCTGAAATATGCTTTCAGCATATTGTGCTGGTATATTTATTTTATCATTCCGTTTTGAACGCATCAAAATATTCCTGTAGTGCGATTCACTAAGTTATTTTAAGAATAATCGTACCGTTAAAAATAGTTAACAACAATTATATTGATTTCGGTACTCAGTCACATATTTTAACGACAGTTGTTATATATATATAAGGGATTAGAATAATAAAATAATGCAAATTGAATAAAATTGTTGGTTGGGTTTATTAGGAAGTTTTATTTTTATACCCTTCACACAGTGAAAAAGGGTATATATAGGTTTGTCATTCCGTGTGAAATTTCTACAATTTTCATTTCCGACCCCATAAAGTATATATTTTCTGAAAGCTTATGAATAGGGGAGTCGATTAAGCCCTGTCAGTCTGTCCGTCTGTCAGTGTGTATGTTGAAATCAACTTTTTGAAGCCCCCCGACATAGGTTGGACCCAGGTAAGGTATTAAAATATCCGGGAGTAGATCGGTATTGAAAATCAGAAACATCGGTACATAAACAACTGTGATATGAGCAAAAACCCACGACCACCTCGATTTTTTTTCACAAAAACAACATTACAACAACAACATACATACATACAAACGTGTATACTGGTTAGAGAAAACGTGGCATCGAATTCCAGCTGAGCCAAAAAAATTTTTTTTTTAATTTTTTTTTTAATTTTTTTTTTATTTTTTTTTTATTTTTTATTTAATATATTATTTATATTTTTATTATAATTTTTTTAAAATTTTTTTTTTATTTTTTTTTTGTTTTATATATATTATAGACATAATAATTTTTTTTAAAATTTTTTTTTAAAATTTTTTTTTAAATTTTTTTTTTAATTTTTTTTTTTATTTTTTTTTTATTTTTTATTTAATATATTATTTATATTTTTATTATAATTTTTTATTATTTTTTTTAAATTTTTTTTTTATTTTTTTTTTGTTTTATATATATTATAGACATAATAATTTTTTTTTAAATTTTTTTTAAAATTTTTTTTTTAATTTTTTAAAAAATTTTTTTTTATATTTTTTTAAATTTTTTTTTTGTTTTTTTAAAATACATACGTGAATTTTTAATTTTACAATGGGACGTTTTTATATATGAATGTTTTTATCTGTATGTACGTATTTCATATGGGATGAATGGTGACACAAACCACTGTTATTGCATGACTACACGTTGTGAAGGGTATATAAGATTCGGCACGGCCGAATATAGCGCTCTTACTTGTTGTTTCTTGCTTTATTTTAAATTCTCATATTGTTTATGAAAAATTTTAAATAAAACTTGTAATAATTTTAAACTTTTTAATAAATTTTATGGTTTAAAGGTCTACTGATGATCTGGAATAAGCACCAGTGAAATGCATATAGACCAGCTTAAACCCAACAACCAATAAAACTAAAACTTTGATAGTTGTTATAGTTATCTAAACAATTTTATTTATTTATTTCAAAAAAGATTGCCGCAAACCCAAAGGGCCAAATTGCCTAGTCTACAAAACAATGGGCCAATTCAAAGTGGTTGCATATCAGTCATATTTGTACTATTTCATATTATTTTATGCATGCATAAAATTTTTGTTAGTAATTTCCATACAAAAAAAATAATATGACTTTACACATTTGTTTCCTATGTATAAGAAATTGTTTATGTTATACTTTTAACCATACTGTCTCTCAGAGAGAATTTCTTTGCTTCTCACCTCACAGAAAGAATATTTTCTATTTTCTTCTTTCCTGTATACATATGTACAATTTTTAACAGCGTCATCTCTTTGTCTTCTTTCTTGTATTAAATACATAATTTGTTAACAAAAGGTGTTCAAAGTCACTACTCATATTAATATGAATTATATGACATAGTACAATATGAGAGTCTACTTTGAATTGGCCCAATATGTATTAAAATTAATAAGTATTACACTATAAATACCCAACTTAAAAACCACTTGTTGTCCCTGCTACGGCGCCACTACCTGTGTGAGGGATGTTGGTAGTGATTTTTTTTGGACACTGACAAGGATGCCACTTTAATGTAACAGTTGTCGAGTATTGTTAAAAGTATTAAATGAATCGCAAAATCGATTGTGCAAACAATTACAAGTGTCGACAAATTTAACAATTGTCGAATCGTTAGAAGTTAGTGAATCGCACCGCGCCACTGGTTTCATTTTAGGACGATACAACTATTACCGTCCATCAGCTGAAAAAGTTAGGACGATAAAGTTTTCCCGGAATATTTTTTATATTACATCAGAAATTTTTGGTATTTAAAATGAGCTAAATCGTTATATTAGGAAGAGTAATAGCTTATAATGCAAGAGTAGGTCATACCAAAAAGTCTGACATTGAATTAAAATATGTATATCTAAACGCAATGACTTAGAGTTAAAAAAATTTAAGTCACCATCATCGCATATTGTGACAACCTTTTTCTGCTCATATCGGTTAAAACACAATTGCAGCAATAAATAATAATACACTATCGTGCCTTAATGGCAAAATTATGTCAATTGTTTTTGTTTATTTGTTTTAAATACTCAAAAAACGAAGTATGTATTTGGGTAAGAGCGTATTAGAAAAGATAAACTTATATAATGCAAATTAGGGAAATTTGCACGAATTTGAAAATTTTATTTTAAAAAACTATGTGAGAATGAACAAGAAATATTCTAATGAACATTAAAATATTGTATTATTAAAATAATTTATACAAAATTACCTAGGGCCATTATTACAACTTGCCTTTATTGTCGCACCGATAAATGGCTTCGCATTATTAAGCCTTTATTTATTATTTTTTTTTTATCTATTTAATATTATTATTAATAATAATAACAATAAAAAATGATAGTTGTAATAATGCGAAGTTATTTATCGGTCACAAAAGATTCTACCTTTTACTAAAGTTTAAAGTATTGTTTAAATACCCACAATGGTGGGGGTATATTCATTTTGTGATTCCGTCTGTAACACATCGAAATATCCATTTTAGACCCCGTAGAGTACATATTTTTTGAGTCCTGATATCATTTTAGGAAGATCTAGCTATGTCCGTCCGTCTGTTAAAAGCACGATGGTGATCGAAACAAATAAGTTAGGTGGATTCAACATTTTCTGGAATATTTTTTATACACAAGGTTTTTTTGTTGTTTAACTTTGCTGTGAATATTAGGTTGACCGTGTGGCAGCACGTCTCGACCGGCCGCGCAAATATGCAAGGCAGCACAGTCCGCAGACAACTGCGAAAATGATACAACCAACCCACTTTATAACGGAAAATTAAGGTGGTACGCCCACCTTCCATATAACGCTTTATTTCAAATTCATATAATTTCTCTATGGAAAAAAGTTTTGGGAGAAAAATGGACTTTATATTTAAATATCTAAGTTGAATTTATTAGCAGAAACTATTTTGACACGCCCACTTCTCACATAATATACCGACAGAATTAGATGTATGATGATGAGATTTTACATATATACGTTTCTCTTCAATATAAGTATAATTCGAAACAATTAAGGTAACACGCCCACTTTACATACATATAACGCTTTATCTTAAATTCATATTTTTTTTATGGACAAAAATATTCAAAAAGAAGTCTAATGGATTATCTAAGTTCAATTCAAACATTAATTAAATAATTTTATAAGTAGGAGGTGTCATGCCCACACAAAGCTAATATTAACTTTTAACTACCTCTGGGTACAAATTTAAACTTTTTAGATACCGCAAAAATACAATATTGCAGTAAAAAAGAGTGAACAGTATAACTCCTAATGTAGCAATACTTATAATAAATTTTGTACTAAAAAGAATATAGTGCTCTTGTTCTGTAAACAAATGTTTGCCAACAGAATGGTAGCCGCAATATAATTTTTTTTATTATCTCACAAAAATTAATACTAAAAATTGCAAAAAACTACCAATTAGTTTAAATTGATGTTAATTTAAATATACAGTACTGGTCAAAACATTTGGAACTGGGATTGAATTTGTTATTTTCATTGATTTATTTTGTTCAAGTAACAATAAGTTACCAAAATTTATTTTTTTTAATATCTACATACGTTGTGTTTGTCAAACAAATAAAAAAAATTAAACTAAAACTACAAAATAATTAATGATATTGGGTGTATTCATTATGCAAGTGTTCAAAACATTTGCAACTCTCAGTACTCTTAACTCTTTACGAAGCAATTTATACTAGAAAATTCTAGGAAATAACGGTAACTGCAATACTTTTAAATAATGTGAGATTCAGGCCGTTATATTTTTTAAAAAATTTTACTATAATTATTGTTCTTTAATAGTTATGACTAACTGTTGAAAGCTTTAAAATCGTCGGAATAATTTTTGTAAAAATGGCAGGAAACAAAAACAATTTTGATTTTAAATAAAAAGTATTAAATAATTTTAGAAATGGACTTTCTCAAAAAGAAATTTCTATAAAGTACTCTGTTCCAAAATCAACGATTTCGCGCATTGTTTATAATGGTAAGAGAAGATCGGAAAATCAAGAATTTTTTTTACAAAACACCCCAAAGCATTTCCTAGAGAAGCTAAAACTGAACTTTTAATAGATGCCAGTCATTCCACCATTAAAAGAAGGGCCCAAGAATATGGTCTTAGAAGTTACAGATGCACATTTTTGTATTTGTGTCAGAAAAAAACCGAAAAGCTCGCCTTGATTTTGGACGTACCCATTTAAATTGGACTCAACAGCATTGAAAGAATGTATTGTGGTCAGACCAGTCAAAATTTAACCCCCGGGGATCATATGGAAGAGTCATTGTTAGACACAACTGCCACAGTGAAACACGGTGATAGAAACATTATGGTGTGGGGGTGTTTTTTAAGAAATGGGATTGCCAATTCATCGCATATTTAACACCATGACGGCCACAATCTATAGAGATCTTTTGAGTTCTGTCATGCTTCCGTATGCTGAATGGGAAATGCTACTATCATGGACCTTCCAGCTCGACGACGTCCCCAAACATACGGCAGGGATTGTAAAGCTTGGCTGGAGGATAATCAAATTAATACCATGTTATGGCCGCCTCAATCTCTCGATCTCAACCCGATTGAGAACATGTGGATGATTGTAAAACGAAATATTGGCAATAATGTATTCAGAAATAGTGATGAACTTTTCATACAGTTAGAGAAGCAGTGGAATGATTTTTCTGACGATTTTATTAAAAATCTCATTGCCTCAATGCCTAAGAGGTGTTCAGAAGTTATAAAAAATAATGGCTACACTACCAAATACTGAGCAATAAAATCATTTATTGTATTTTCTGTTAATTACTTAAAGAGTTGCAAATGTTTTAAACACCTGCATTTTGTATACATCCATTATTATTAATTCTGTTGTTGTTTTAATTTAACGTTATTAATTTTTTTTATTTGTTTAACAAAAAACAATGTATGAAGATATTATAAAAAATAAATTTTAGTAACTTAGTGTTATTTGAACAAAATAAATCAAAGAAAATCATAAACGCAATCCCAGTTCCAAATAATTTGACCAGTACTGTATATATATATTTTTTTTTAAGGAATGGAAAAAAATTGCTGAAATAGAAGCACCAATATATAACTTTTTCAAAAAAAAATTGAAACAAAAATCGATTTTTTTTAGCTAAGACAATTATATTATACTAATATTTCTTTTTTTAATTAAACGTATATTTTTTGGAAACCCTGGCAAAATAAGTTAATATGGAATGGGGGAAAAATTGCTAAAATATAAGCACTCATATTTTAACTTCCTTATTAGGTATTTTCTCAAAAGTTACAAACGAAAATCGAATTTTTTAACAAAGATATTTTGTTTTTTAAATATATCGTCTAAATTTCTTGATCTTTTTTATTGATTATATATGATTTTTCCAAGCTTGAGATCAACTTTTTTATGTATACATATTATATACATATTACCCTGAAGAAGCTACCCATTGTTTGGTAGCGAAATATTGGTTAAAATAAATAATTTTTTATAAAAAAACTAAAAAAGTTGATCTCAAGCTTGGAAAAATCATATATATTTTGTTTTTTTCACAAAACAAGGATTGCCAACCCCAGTGTTGCAATATGCAACAAACGTTCCTATAGTAAAGTTTTAATTTTTGTTTTTCTGATAATGAAATCGTAACTGGTTTCATTTATCACAAAAATTATTTGTTACAATAAAATATTAATATGAGCTCAAGTCTGAATTAAAATTTAAATATTAGTTTAAAATTTTCGACAATTCTTGTCATCCAAAACGTAGAATTAAATCGTGAATATTTTCGTACAATTATTTGTTTTACAATTTTCGACTTGGATTCAATCAACAGTGCATTGATGAACTCAATTCGAATCTTACCGATGAAGCAACATCAAGGACCAATGTTTATCGATGGTTTACTAAATTCAATTGTGGCCGTTGTCCGCTCAACGACGAGTTTCGTGAAATTCGTCCAAAATTGGTTTTTTCAAAAAACGTTGATGCTATGCGTGAAATGATATTGCAAGATCATCATGTAAGTTGCTGTGAAATAAAGGTAACCTTTAATAATAAATTAATATTAGTGAGACCAGCATACAGATTTGTTCGCGTTGGATTCCACAAAATTTGACAATCGTTAAAAAAATGCCTTGTGTCAATTGGTCGCACGATGTGTTTAAATAAATACGATCGCCGGTCTTTAAAACATGTATTTTACATCATTTGGCATTTGTCGAAACGTGTATTTACGCACATAAGCCCGAAAGTAAACAGCAGTTGAAGCAGTTCAAAGGAAATTGTCGCCTGTTTTTTTTATAATAAAAAACGACGTCTCACAACCATTGGTGCAACTTTTAAATACTTTTGTTTGCAAAAGTCTTCGTAGAAATAAAAAAAGTCAAACGTCAAAGACGGATTATTCTCCACCACGACAATGTCTACTTTTCATTCCCGAACATTAAAAATTAATTGCGAGGTCAACGTTTTTCGCCACACGATGAAGGGGTTGTATTCGCAGAAAGTATTCTACTGTCATATAATATCCACTTAGGATTACTTAAAAATTATCAAATACATAGTTAAAAGAATCAAAAAATAGTGATATTTCAAAAATAAATTTTGATACTTTTTGCTTACGAGTTTTTTAAAAGTGTTTACAGATCATTTATGCAAAATTTTATAATTAGTTGTTGAATAAAACCATGATTTTTAAAATAAATTGAACAATTTACAAACTTTGGTCTGGCGTAAGTCTATTCATAAATTGGTCAAACAAATTAACCTCAAAATAACCGTGAACTATGAAATCAGTTATAGAAAACAGTGCTGCCGCCTATAATGTTTAAGTGTAAGGAAAGAATAACTTGTTTTTACAAGAGTTGTTATTAGTTCGAAAAAAAATTTTATTTGGGCTTTGACGACACTGAAGACCAAGAATAAGTTTTTAATTAAGGCCATTTTGCAAGATGTTGAACCTAGTCTACAGTTTTCTGACATTTCAGTTTCAGTTACATTTGGGCAATAATCTAGTATAGCTGAAAACTTTATTTATTGTGGGCCTGTTTATAAACAAACCACCTTACAAGTTTCGCAGACTTATGTGCTGTTTATAGAACGCGAACGTTTACTTTGAGTGGACGTTTTGCCTGTAATTTGTTATTGTAACAAAAACAAATTACACGCAAAACGTCCACTCAAAGTAAGCGTTCGCATTCTATAAACAGCACATTAGGTATACTCACCTTATAGCATAGGCTGACTTCCAAAACATCAATTGCTTTGTGTTTGAACAAAACATCATATTTCATAACGCCGCAGTACAATAATTATACAATGTATACCATTTCAAAACGCAGCCGCCAAGTATTTTTAACGCATTAAGCAAGCAAACAATGCATCGGTTTTATAGTTGATGCATTGTTTCGGAGCTTTGCATATGTATGTGATTTAAATACAGTAGCAATACTGTATACAAACTTTGTATACGAACGTTTTGGAAGTCAGCCAAACATACAATTGTTTGTCTTTAAGTTTGTTCTGTTCAGGACTAAGTAAAACAATTAGTGCTAAAAAAGTAATTGTGTGTTTTAATGAAATTTTCTTTAAAAAAAAAAGAAAAATACTTGCTCACTTCCACCGATTTAAGTTTTTGTTTATATTCCCAATGCCAAAAACAATTTTGACCGTATTTTCCTTTATATATAAAAAATATGTATGTAGAGTGTAACGTAGCAATATGTAGTAGTGTTAAATGTATTTTTATACAGAAATCTTATGTTATTTTGTTTTCTTTTTGCTTTTTTTACATTTTTCTTTATTCAAATCTAAAATGAATGTGTTAAAACACGAAATACCAATGCAAAAAAATTGAAAAAAAATCAAATATAATTATTACCCTTTTGAAAAACAATCATAAAATATTGCAAATATTAATACATAATATAAAATGAAATCCAAACACACACTTACCTAAACCGAAAAAAACCAAAAAAAAAAAAAAAAATAGACTATGGCTATGCTGGAGGTTATGATGGCTATGGTGGTAGCGGTAATGGTTACGGTAGTGGTGGAGGCGGTGGTGGTGGTGTTAATCGTGGTGCTGGTGGACCCAGAGGTGGTCCCAAAGGAGGTAGTATATAAAATAATTCCAAAAAATTTATATTTGTTCTCTATGTATAAAAAAAAAATTGGTATTTTTTTAAGAATTTATTTACCATTTACCTAGTAAATTTAAAAAATTTAAAAAAGAAATCGGTCAAAATTTAAATACACTTTTAAAATATTGTAAATCCTTTGGTTTTAAAGCGTAAAAAATTGGTAGTTGGATTTTTGTAGTTCATTTATATTAAATTAATTTAAAACTTTCTTATTTAATATTGATTATACAACATTTTAAATGTCGACAAAATAATAATGTACTTTAAATTATGTTTCATGATTCTTGTTTATTAAAGGTTCTGGTAGTGGTGGTGGTGGTTACCAATCAGGCAAACAAAGAGGGACAGGACGCCAGCCAAGACATCAACCTTACTAAAAAAGTATATAAAATAAAAATCCCTTTAAACAAACTAAAAGAAATTAAAAAGTAATTTTTAATACCGAAAAGAATAACTACAAAAAAAAAAACAACAACAACTTAAGCAACCGAAAGTCTTTCTTATAATTTAAAAAAAAGTATTATGCTACTTCACAGCATAATTCAAAATACAAATTATCAATTACATACATAATTTAGTTTGTTGTGGTAAGTTTTTTTCTGCATAATCTTCTTATATATAAATATGAAAGCTTTTATCCTGAAAGACAAAACCAATTTAGTATATAAAAGTGAAACTCTGTGTGTGTGTTAGCTATAGACTCCGAAACCGTAAAGCCGATCGGACTCAAACTTTGGGATGTTGTTTTACACATTCAATTTCATTTTATTTAATACAGTAATATCAAGCCCTAAGGGCCAAAATAACAATATCACAAAATAATAAGCCTGAGTAAAACTATTTAATAAAAATACAATATACAAAACATGTAAATATGTGTGTTTGTGGTGGTAGAAAGTGGGCGGGGCTACGTCCATAAAAAATAAGTTATAAATTTTAGCTTCTTGTATTTTATCGATTTTTTAAAACTTTGCACACATATTGAGCTGTCATGACTACAATTTCGTGATAAGAAAAGTGGGCTGAGTCAGGCCCATAAAAACAAGTTATCATTTTCAGCTACTTTAGAAAATGTGTAGATAAATTTTCAATTTATAGAAAATGTTCTTACACATTTCTACCTCTATTTTGCGGCATATGTGTTTATAAAACTATTTCTATTAAATGTTCAGAATTATGTTATTAATCTATGAATAACATTAAACTTTTAGTTGAAGAATCAATTTTATATTGTATATAAAACATCCCATAAAAAAATGAAGTGTTTAAAATATATCAATTCAATTTAAGAGACAACATTGGTGATTTTAAAATGAGCCTGTCAGTGGGGCGCTTGAACTGCAGCACTCGTATTTTAAAGGATATTTTAAATTTTCTTTTATAAAACGACCCACATTCAAGTTACATGCATATGCATATACCAAATGTATAGAACAATTTTAAAGTAACATCAGATGTATGTATGTATGGTGTAGGCCAGCCCGCAGGTATTTGCCTTTCACTATAAAATTTGTTATTGACAGATAACAAATTTATTGTAGATTTATCTAAAAAGCTGTTGATAGGTTATTGTAGGTAACTTGGAAGATTTAACGTACGTATTTAAATTAAATACTAGACCATCATGCAAGATTGAATCAAAAGCTTTTTCACTATAAATAAAAACAACACCAGTACTTTAACGATTACCTTTCTTACTTTTAAGAAAGTTTGAAATTCATGTATAGCGGAACGCTCATTTCGAAAACCAAATTGTTTTCAATTTATGATATGGTGGTGCAATTTAAAAATATTACTTTCCTAGAAAATTTATCCATTTGTCAACACAGCCCTTCCCCCCCTCGCTTTCAAAAATGGTTTGTATATTGAGTATAAATTTATTTATTATGGTAAAAGTACTTTTTAAGGTTTTCGCGTTATCAACTTACTTTCTAAAACTTTTCTTCACAAATTGCCGAAACATTTTACATACAAGCTATTTAAAATTGTGTATAATTTTTTGGAACTTTAAAATTTGGAAATTTTATTCATGGTCAGCGCGTTTGTCAAAGGTCTTCAATTATAGGATTCTTTTGAAATTGGATGGTCGGAAGATATGTATGTCCTGCCCAGCTTCTTAATTAGTTAATATGTTGCTGTGGTGGTTTTGTTTGCCGGGATAAGAGTATTTTCTATTTATTATAATTTTAAATAAAACAACACTAACTTCTTTTTTTTTCCTTTCTTTTTTTACAGCGATCTTTTTATACATATATATAGATTATAATTTAATCATAGTCAACAATCATCCAAAATAACATTATTTTTTATATTTACAAATAGCTGTCCTTTCACATCTCGAAAGCCACCCTTTTCTAATTCATGCACACACACAGGGAATCCTTGTAATAAAAGGATATATTGTTTAATTGAATTTAATAAATTGCTCCGTAACGCTCTCGCAAATTTTTCATGAAAACAAATCAGTAACATTTTTAAAGTTTAAAATAAAAAAACAAACCATTCCAAATCCATAAAACAATTTATAAACATAAAAAATTTACAACTATGTATGGTTTATTTTTCATCCAGTTACACACCACACTACATCAAACAACAGATTTCTTCTCCACAATAACTTAATTAAAATACAACCTAAATATGTAATAATTTTTTGTTACTTTTTTTAGTTCTTAAATATAATTTTACTTTTAAATTTAAATAAACAATAAAACAGTAATTACCAATATTTTTTTCTAAATTCGAAATTTTTTTTACAAAAAAAAAAAAAAAAGAAATAAAAATAGAAACCTGCCCACCTTGTAGACAAACAAACCTGCTCTTCCTCCTTATTGCTAAACTTACATCTTAAATAAATTAAATTCATATGAAATTAAATTGTATAAACTAGTAGGGTACCCTTTTAGTGTCTTTAATATCAAGGCCTGTTGTTTTGGAAATACTCTAAAAGAAACTTAATTAAATAACTATTATATGAAAAGTCTTACGATTTTTTTTTTAAAGATCTTTAAAATATCAACATATATAATGAATTTTAAATGTTTCTTATACGCAATTAAAAATATTATTGCTCTGCACACGTCTCCGTCTCTGGTCTCCTTTTATAAGTTTGATTATAACTTTATTTTTTTTTTACTTTGGCAATTTTACGTACTTTTTACATTGTGGTAAAACTCACAGATTACGTTTTTTTAAATATATTTATATACAATATTATAATTTAACAAATTTATACAATATATGTATGTATGCACGTACATCTATATATATTTTTTTATTTTTAAGTTTTTCTTCTAAATTTTTTTTGTACTTTACAATAATCGTATCATCATACAAAAATAAAATAAAACGAAATAAAAAATTGTATAAAAACAAAAAGTTTGCTTAAAATTTTTTTCTAATATGAATCATAAATATAATTGCAACTAAAACCACCAAGAAAATAAAAAAGAAAAACAAATTAAATCATGGTTTAATTTTAATTCAATTTCCTTTTACACTTACATATTTGGCTCATTTAGTGCTGTTCACTATAATGGAACCAGGCGTGCTATATTTGCTGATTTTTGCTTCAAAATTATCAGTGTCGATTTTTGCTCCAAAAATGCAGATTTTTTTTATAAACACAATCAGCTCATCTACTGAAAAATGTATTAAAGTTATATGCAGTGTATGTATAATATATGAACACAAGTGGTGTCAGAAATTTTCATAGAAAAATCTTCATATCTCAAAATAAAAACCTCAAGTATACACAAAAATCTATTCTTTTATTCGTAATAAGTATGTGTAAAAAAAAAAAATAATTCATGTTTAGTCTCGAATCTTGTAAAAAATATATTAACAATATTTGTAACTATAAATTTAACATGTAAGAGTTTAAACTATCAGGCAAAAATTATGTCAGGACTCATTTTATTCTAAAAATCACAAATTTTTATTTAAAATACTCTGAAGGTTTTGGATTTTTTTTTTAAATATTAGTAGCACGGACATTGTTAACGTTTGCAGTGAGCTAGATAAGCATAAATGACTAAAAGCAGATTTCGACATTGAAAAAACTAACTCAACATCTGAGGCCAAATTACAGTATTCGATCACGATCGAAATTTTACTCGAACGATCGAGTTCGCTGTGTTTTAGGTATGGAGATTCTATGGGTCGATTATGGATAGCAACCGAACTTTAGTTGCGTTGCCAGCTAGCAACTACAATTTCGGTTGCCAAATTTTCATATGAAGTTGCCATCTGTAATGCCTTTTTTGGCAACTGGCAACGTAACTGAGGTTTGGTTGCTATCCATAATCGACCCACTATTAAGAATTTTTAAATTTCGATCACGTTTGAATGCCGTAATTTGTGGGTATCAATTCTCGTTATATGAAATGAAAAGTTTTTGTGTTATATGGTGCCACCATACGTCTTGCTAAGAGCGTGTTTACATGAAGGGACATGTCCCCTGCGACACGAGTTTGTTGGTGAGTGGTGCGGCGTTGAGTACGGGGTAGCAATTGTCGCACGTTTTGTGAATTTGAGGGGACAAATTTGACATTTCTCTTTTACATCTTTCGTTCTCTTGTATTCTTGTCATGTTATGTGTGACCGGTGTTGCCAGACTGATATTTTATGGAATTTGCCCAAAAAAAATATGAAATATCCAATGAAAGATCATTTATTAGATATAACATAAACCGTTTATCTCTTGCTCTAACCTCCATGGTTTTACCCACTCCTTTCGTCTTCTTTTATTCGGTAAACTATTTGCGTTTTTATAGCATTTTAGCAAATTAAAAATTATTTATATATTTTCTGCATCATCTAGATCTAACGCTTCAACAGCCAGTTCAGTTAGGTCAACAATTTTGTTAGAATTACTTGAACGTTTTTATAGTTTCAATATAAATTCTTATTAATAGTAGTTATTTTTTATATGTTCAATATTTTTTCTATGTTTGTCAGTTTGTGTAAAATTATCAAGACGAAAAGATATTAATAATAAATAAAATAATTTAAAATTTCTTCAATAATTTCTTCTTTAGAAATATCAGCCATTATGTTTCTTGAAATTTATTTAATTTTGCTTTTTTAAATACTTGTATTGCCTCTGCTACTGTTGACCAATTATAAATTGTATATGTATGGCAGCCCTTCTTACGAATGAAGGGATAAAAAGAATTAGTTAATTTAACTTCAAAAAGTCGCTTTGTCCCTGCAACAAAATCCCTTCATGTAAAAGCAAGAAGATTTTAGAAGGGACATTAAAAGAAAATACAAGCCAACGCAAGCAGAGTCGCAGGGACATGTCCCTTCGTGTAAGCTAGCGCTAAGGAGTGTACCGAAAAAAATTTGTAGTTGCATTAAGTTTAATAAAACTCAAATCGTGCAATATAGAAACTCTTTCACCCCAATTCTAAATAACAATTCCCTGGGAATTATTTCCCTGTTCCCCTACTCTAAATAAGTTCTTCCGGGGAAGTTTGTTCCCTTTTACCTTATTCTAAATGAATTTCGAAATTGGGAAATTGTTCCCTGGGAAAAAGTAGGTATTATGAAAGGTAATTAAAGGGAGAATGTAATAACAATTTTTGGGAAAAAATCCGCCAACAAATTTAAAGGGAGTTGTGACAAAAATGTAAGTATTTAATATTATTCGCAATATTTTTTCTAATATTCTAATATTTTGGGCAATGGATAAATATTGTGGTGAGTCTAAGGATACCACATCATTATCCTAAACGCTCTAACTATCGAAATTTTCTACATCGTTTACTGTAGTATTGTTATGTTATGCAACGCACAGCAAAAATTTGTTATTTTAGCAGCTTTTTTTGGAGCGCAGTGAAGCTGTCTAGCACAAAGAATGCACCTCCATCAATTTTTAAAACATCATTAGTGCGTTCAACCACATTTCGACACTTGGAGTGAATTTCATTAAATTTAATTTCAACACACGTCTTATAGATGTCCACAGGATATCTATAAGACGTTAAAAGTCACGGTTCAAGCGAATATCCTGCGTCTGCTAAAAAAAATGCATTTTTTATTTATGAATTGTCTGTTATCATTCAAAACTTTACCAAGAAGCCAAAAAATGCTGCCACCTCTTAAGTTATTCTTGCTCAAGGTGAGTACGCAATTCGCCAGAATTCCAAATAAAGGAACCGTGACACGCTCCAGGATGTAAGGCATCAACGTACTGAATCCTCAGCTCATGATCACAGACCTGTAATTTTTTTAATAAAAATTAATTATTGATAATTTAAAACAAAAGAAATACTTTACCAGCATTACATTCAAACTATAGTATTCCTTCGTATTGTAGTAAAGATGCTTGTTCTTAGGAGGAGAAATAATACGGTCATGCGATCCGTCAACACATCCTATAATGCTTGGAATACCATACTTCACATAAAAAGCTAACGCAATTTGCCGTTTTTGCACTTCAGTTCTGCAGAAAGTTATCTACATTGGGCGTAAATGCTCCTCAAATATATTAATAACTTCTGCCAGAACTTTGCTAAGACTACACTAAGCCACAGACACACCGCAATCTTTACTTATACCCGTTTGGTACCAACCTTCAGCAGAGAAGCGTAAAATCTCACTTAATTTCACGATTGGAGAATTTGCAAACGACTTACCTTTGGGCTGAACACGTCCAACAGATATTAGAACGCCGATTTATTTACTCTGTATTATTTTTCATACCTTCCAAAAGTAAAATTTACTTATAAAGTGTGCGGCAACTCAAGTGGGTTGCTGTCGTCACGTAGCATTCTCCTTTCTACCCTTTGCTTATTCTTGTCAGGTTGATATGCTTCAGTTTTTTGCATCAGGTATTATTATCAACGCTGCACTAAACATTTTTATTCACTTTTAACAATTTCTTTTTTATTATTTACGAGTATTCACTTTTTACGCTTAATATTTCTAAAAATTATTAGCAAATATTTTGTCAAAAAAAAAGCGCAAAAGCAAACAGCTGACTTCGAAAATGTAAAATTCTCTCTCCCTTGTTATTCCCTTCCCCGACTGTTTAGAATAGGGGAATTTTATTCGCGGGAAAAATGAATTCCCGGGGAATTTATTCCCTGGTGTTAAAATTACGCAAATTTACAAATTTATTTAACATTGAAATCGTAATTTAAATATTAAATACGAAATATTTATAAAATTATCGACTTTTTTCGAAAGTCGTTCCATTTTACAGTTGCTTCTGTTACCTTTTTGGAGGAGGTGGTCCATCTACACTTAAAATCGAACATGTTTTGGGACACCTTTTCTTTGTTCTTCAATTCCTTTTTTACAAGAGCCCAGTACCTTTCCACAGGACTAAGTTCTAAACAGTTAGGTGGATTTGTGTCTCGTGGTACAAAAATGACTACCCCTATTGCGGTTCACCACTCAACTCAGTTTGGTTGTGTGAGAGTCAACCGAACTTATGCACAACCAAACTCATTTTAGGTATTGTGATACTCAACTGTTTTTAGTTGAGTTTGCTATAAAGTTGCAACTTAAAATATCGAACTGCCAACTTTAAATATTACATTTGGCAAATGAAAATTAAAAGAAAAATTTCTTATAATTGTTTTTAACTGGTGTGCCGAATAAAAAGATTCATAATGGATATATGTAAGTGTCGCTTTATGTTATGATGATGAAAATAAACTCTTGTGTAGATGTGCTACGTACAAGAAGAAAAATTCGTGATGATTCAAACCCTCTTGAACTACCCAGTGCCAATTATACATATATTTATAATAAGTAAGGAAACCAAATAATAATTTTATCTTTATAGATTTATAAGTTATTTCCGACTAAGCAAGGAAGCGTTTTGTTATTTGCTGGATGAAATTAAAGATCACCTAAAAACAACTTTTCGCGTGGTGGCTATTCCTCCTATATTAAAGTTATGTGCTGCTCTTAGATTTTTTGCTGAGGGAAGCTATCAAAAATGTAATGAAATTAAAAAGTTATTATATATACATATATATATACCCCTATTATGGTTCTCCACTCAACTCAGTTTGGTTGTGTGAGAGTCAACCCAACTTATGCACAACCAAACTCATTTTAGGTATTGTGATACTCAACTGTTTTTAGTTGAGTTTCACAACGTTTCAACGTTTTTGTCGACCAAATTTTTACAAAGTTGAAAACGGTAATACCACGAAAAAACAAGTAAGAGCGCTATATTCGGCCGTGCCGAATCTTATATACCCTTCACACCGTGTAGTCATGCAATAACAGTAGTTTGTATCACCATTCCATATGATATACGTACATACATATAAAAAACATACATATATAAAAACATCCCATTTTAAAATTTTAAACTTACGTATGTATGTTAAAAAAAAAAAAAAAAAAAAAAAAAATTAAAAAAAAAAAATTTAAAAAAAAAAATTTAAAAAAAAAAAAAAATTAAAAAAATAATTAAAATATATATAATAAATATAAAACAAAAAAAAAATAAAAAAAAAATATTTAAAAAAAAAAATTAAAAAAAAATAATAAAAATATAAATAATATATTAAATAAAAAATAAAAAAAAAATAAAAAAAAAATTAAAAAAAAACAAGTAACAGTGCTATATTCGGCCGTGCCGAATCTTATATACCCTTCACAACGTGTAGTCATGCAATAACAATTGTTTGTATCACCATTCATCCCATATAAAATACGTGCATACACACGTTAGAATAAATGTGGCATCGAATCCCAGCTGAGCCAAAAAAATTTTATTTTATATTATTTAATATATTATTTATATTTTATTATTTTTTTTATATTTTTTTTAAATTTTTTTAAAATTTTTTTAAAAAATTTTTTTAGAAAAATTTTTAAAAAATTTTTTTAAATTTTTTTTTTAAATTTTTTTAAAATTTTTTTTTTGTAGTTTTTTTTATTATTTTTTTCTTATTTTTAATATTTTTTTTTTTGTAATTTTTTTTTGTTTGGTATGTTTTTTACATGTATGTATGTATGTATGTTGTTGTTGTAATTGTGAAAAAAAACGAGGAGGTCGTGGTTTTTTGCTCATATCTCAGAAAGTTATGGGGCGATTGTCCTGAATTTCAATAGCGATTCATTCCTGGATATTTCCAAGAGATTGATACCATATACAGATCTGAGGAACATATAGTTGCTTCTAAAAGTTGATTTCAACCAACACACGGACAGACGGGCAGACGGACAGACGGTCAGGGCTTAATCGACTCCTCTATTCATAAGCTTTCAGAAAATATATACTCTATGGGGTCGAAAATGAAAATTGTAGAAATTACAAACGGAATGGCAAAGCTATATATACCCTTGTGCACCACAGGTGAAGGGTATAACAAGTAACAGTGCTATATTCGGCCGTGCCGAATCTTATATACCCTTCACAACGTGTAGTCATGCAATAACAATTGTTTGTATCACCATTCATCTCATATAAAATACGTACATATGTATATACTGGTTAAACTAAATGTGGCATCGAATGCCAGCTGAGCCAAAAAAATTTTATCTTATTTTATTTAAGATATTATTTATATTTTATTATTTTTTTTATATTTTTTTTAAATTTTTTTAAAAAATTTTTTTATAAAAATTTTTAAAAAATTTTTTTTAATTTTTTTTTGTAATTTTTTTTAATTTTTTTTTGTAATTTTTTTTATTTTTTTTTTTATTTTTAATATATTTTTTTTTGTAATTTATTTTTTTTTTGGCATGTTTTTTGCATGTATGTATATAAGTATGTTGTTGTTGTAATTGTGTAAAAAAACGAGGTGGTCGTGGTTTTTTGCTCATATCTCAGAAAGTTATGGGGCGATTGGGCTGAATTTCAATAGCGATTCATTCCTGGATATTTCCAAGAGATTGATACCATATACAGATCTGAGGAACATATAGTTGCTTCTAAAAGTTGATTTCAACCAACACACGGACAGACGGTCAGGGCTTAATCGACTCCTCTATTCATAAGCTTTCAGAAAATATATACTTTATGGGGTCGAAAATGAAAATTGTAGAAATTACAAACGGAATGACAAAGCTATATATACCCTTGTGCACCACAGGTGAAGGGTATAAAAATATAAAAAAAACAAGTAACAGTGCTATATTCGGCCGTGCCGAATCTTATATACCCTTCACAACGTGTAGTCATGCAATAACAATTGTTTGTATCACCATTCATCTCATATCAAATACGTACATATGTATATACTGGTTAGAATAAATGTGGCATCGAATCCCAGCTGAGCCAAAAAAATTTTATTTTATATAACATATTATTTATATTTTGTTATTATTTTTTTTATATTTTTTTTAATTTTTTTAAAAAATTTGTTTGAAAAAATTTTTAAAAAATTTTTTAAAATTTTTTTTAAATTATTTTAAAATTTTTTTTTTATAATTTTTTTTATTATTTTTTTTTTATTTTTAATATTTTTTCTTTTTGTAATTTTTTCTTTTTTTGTATGGTTTTTACATATATTTATGTATGTATGTTGTTGTTGTAATTGTGTAAAAAAACGAGGTGGTCGTGGTTTTTTGCTCATATCTCAGAAAGTTATTGGGCGATTGTGCTGAATTTCAATAGCGATTCATTCCTGAATATTTCCAAGAGATTGATACCATATAGAGATCTGAGGAACTTATAGTTGCTTCTAAAAGTTGATTTCAACCAACACACGGACAGACGGGCAGACGGATAGACGGACAGACGGTCAGGGCTTAATCGACTCCTCTATTCATAAGCTTTCAGAAAATATATACTTTATGGGGTCGGAAATGAAAATTGTAGAAACTACAAACGGAATGACAAAGCTATATATACCCTTGTGCACCACAGGTGAAGGGTATAACAAGTAACAGTGCTATATTCGGCCATGCCGAATCTTATATACCCTTCACAACGTGTAGTCATGCAATAACAGTTGCTTGTATCACCATTCATCCCATATGAAATACGTACACGTATGTATGTTAAAAAAACGAAAAAAAAAAAAATTTTTTTAAAAAATTTAAATAAAAAAAATTATTATATATATAATATACATATATAAAACAAAAAAAAAATAATAAAAAAAATTATAAAAAAATAATAGAAATATAAATAATATATTAAATAAAAAATAAAAAAAAAATTAAAAAAAAATTTTTAAGAAAATTAAAAAAAAATTTTTTTTGGCTCAGTTGGGAATCGATGCCACGTTTTCTCTAACCAGTATACACGTTTGTATGTATGTATGTTGTTGTTGTAATGTTGTTTTTGTGAAAAAAAAATCGAGGTGGTCGTGGGTTTTTGTTCATATCTCAGTTGTTTATGTACCGATGTTTCTGATTTTCAATACCGATCTACTCCCGAATATTTCTGATATTTTAATACCTTACCCGGGTCCAACCTATGTCGGGGGGCTTCAAAAAGTTGATTTCAACATACACACGGACAGACGGTCAGACGGACAGACTGACAGGGCTTAATCGACTCCCCTATTCATAAGCTTTCAGAAAATATATACTTTATGGGGTCGGAAATCAAAATTGTAGAAATTTCACACGGAATGACAAACCTATATATACCCTTTTTCACTGTGTGAAGGGTATAATAATAAAATATAAATAATATACTAAATAAAATAAAATAAAATTTTTTTGGCTCAGCTGGGATTCGATGCCACATTTATTCTAACGTGTACGTATGCACGTATTTTATATGAGATGAATGGTGATACAAACAATTGTTATTGCATGACTACACGTTGTGAAGGGTATATAAAATTCGGCACGGCCGAATATAGCACTGTTACTTGTTTATATGGAGTTTGACAAACATTGGCCACAAAAAAAATCAGCTGGGCTGGCACCGCCATTTGTATAAGCATCATCATACATTTAATTCTGTTGGTTTTATGAGCTTTTTAATTTCATTAACAGTAAATTATGTGAGAAGTGGGCGTTAAAGTGGGCGTTAAAGTAGGCGTGTCAAAGTAGTTTCTGCTGATAAAATCAACTTAGATATTTCAATATAGAGTCCTTTATTCTTTCAAAACCTCTGTCATCCGAGAAATTATATGAATTTGAGATAAAGCGTTATATGGGAGGTGGGCGTGTCACCTTAACTTTCCTTCATTGCAATTCTTTTGATAAAAGAACAATTTTTGCAAAATTTCAGAAACATATCTAATTTTGTCAGTTTTATTACGTTTTTAATTTTAAATATACCGAAAAAGACACTGTGCAGCATACATTTTAATCTATAACTCCTTTCGTAATGTATAGATTTGAGCAATTTTCAGGAAAAGAAAAAATTGTTTTAGTTAGAAAATTTACATTTGAAATTTTATCGCTCTACGTCAATGCGTTTAGACACAATTGCATTTTATTTAGTGTTATACCGATTTAGCCCACTTTCAATACCAAAACAAACAAAAATTTTAGCTCCCAAACTTTTTCGGTTCGAGCTCTATCGTGCATTCCGCAAACGGACATCAGTCTGTCTAGATTTTTTACTAAAATGGTCCTGATCCATTTATGTCTCAGAGCAGGTTTTATCTCCCTGAAGGCCTTAGCATAAATATTCTACTTTTTTATAAAACAAAACTGCTACATGAGAAGGAACCCATACAAAATGAAGCTCCAAAATATCAGAACGTTTAACAAATCCATGAATTTCATATACAATGACATTCAACGAAAATAAAAATTCAAAAATTCGCAGGAATCATTTTAGGTAATTCCTAAAAATAATTATTTTTTATAATTCTTCAAAGTTAAAAAGAAATTCATTAAGACAAGTGCATGTCGACCTTCTCTTTATATAGGCAAAGCTATGCTCAGGAATACACTTTAAATTTTTTTTAAATAAGCAACAAATCTTTCCTGAAATGATTTTAACAGAGAACGAACTCAAAGCCATTAATACAAATTTATAAACATCTTTAAAGGGTTTGTCCCTCTTTGGATTTGGGACAATTCTGATTCTCCTCCAGTTGACAAAATGTTAATTTGAGTTCAAATTTCACGCCTTAAGAAAATGAATTTAATCATTTGGTAAGTAAAACATTCCAACCACCAGCAGAAGAAATTTGGAATAAAGGTCATTATCATAATCCCAGAAAGAATAATGAAAACAACAAACTGCCGAACTAATCTAATGTTCGAATTACTATTTATCTAAGCTAACTTCTCCTGATACAGCCACTTCTTCGCTTCTCTCTCTCTCTAACCTTCCATTCTCTTTCAGCTGTAAATTCATCATCCAAATTATTAGAGTATGGGTACATGTTCGCCCTTTTGTGAGCAGACACATGCCTTCGAAAAAAAAAATGCAAGTTTTCTATTTCACCACGACTTAGGTGTTCTCTATGACGAAACAATAGGACGTCTTGGCGATCTCAAAAGAAAAGGTTTCAGAGACATATGACAAAGAAATAGGCGACAAGTTTCTATGTAGTACATTCCCAGATAAAAACAGCACCTACATATGTATATGGTGATACTCGCAATAGTGAGATCCAACTGACCACATATCAAAACGAGCATTAGTTAAACTAACATCATTCGGAATCGAGGTATAGCCCATATCAAATCTCTCTATTAAGACAAAGTTCGTAAGACTTGTGAAATTAAAAATAGTTTTCCAATAAGAATTATTCACACGATCTCCTCAAAGGAAATGGTGTGCATTTTTAATCACCCGCAAAATTAACATTCTCCATATTATCAAAAACAGGAATGAGTCCTGACAGTTCATTCTGTGCAGCACTGGTCCCTATACTAGGTCAGAAATAAACGAACACAAAAGTTAAATTAGGGCTCAAATTTCAGGGTCCTCAGAATAAGAACATCCAAACTAGAGACATAAGGAATTCTCTTTGTTCTTATGGAATTTCGCAATGCATCATCATATCGCCTATATCGCAGTTTATACAAAATTTTATAATTAAACAAGGAAAATCTTCAATCGTAATCGTCCATAATGAAAATCTCATAGAACAAGCAGACATCAATATTTTAGTTATTATTGAATTCAAGTGATAATTTGTTAGTAAAAACTTTGCATGTGATATGAGGTTCGTTCGAGTACTTTTACTGCACTTTGTAGTAAATGAGTAATTATTTAGTAAATTGAAAATTTTACTCTCAAAAAGAGAATTTGTCCAAAAAAGTGCTTGAACAGACATTTATAAAAATTCGTAAGATTGAAGCAACAGCTGATGGCAAATAAATATTGGGTTGTTTAATGGGAACTATGTACATACATATGTGCAAATATGTATTTAAGTATGTATACCTGCGCCAGATTCAGGCAGTTCCATTCTTTCATCTGTAGACATTGTTAACTAACTTTATTTCACAAACAATTTAAATTTAATAATATTTTGCACTTTTGTTTGGATTTTCCTTTTTTTTATATTTTTTTTTCGCAAATTGTATACTTTTTGTTTGCTTACTTTTGTTTGTTTACCTTTTGAATCATATGTTTTTTGGAAATTCAAGAAATTTCTGTAGTAAAAATTGGCAAATACTCAGTCAAGAACTGTCACTTTTCGCTCTCTATTTATGCTCTCATTTACTACAAATTTGTGTAAACGAACGCAATTTCGTAAAATGCAGTAAAAATTTGTGCAAATTTGTGAGTTCTCGAACGAACCTAATATTGACTCTCTCGGTTGTCTAGAAGCTGAAAAAATTTGGTTTTCGTTTATAATTTTTTGGAATATTTATTTTTTCAAAAAATTTTTGCATATAACTTTACCGGTTAAAGCCCGATTTATCAAAAATATTTCAGAAATATCTCCAGTCATATTATATCTATAAAGAGTGACAAAGGTACCTATAAATAGTTATTTGGCTGAAAATTTTAAATTTTGATGGTAAAAATATGGAAAAAAACAGAGGCAGTCGGGTTTATTTGCACATATCTCAGAAAGTTATAAGGCGATTTTGGTAAATTTCAATAGCGTTTCATTCCCGCATATTTCCAAAAGATAGATACCATACACAGACCTGAAGTGGTTGCTTTTTAAAGTGTATTTCAATCAACACACGGACGGACGGACGGACATGGTTTAATCGACTCCTCTATTCATAAGCTTTCAGAAAATATATACTTTATGGGGTCGGAAATGAAAATTGTAGAAATTACAAAAGGAATGGCAAAGCTATATATACCCTTGTGCACCACAGGTTAAGGGTATAAAAATAAAATTTTCTAACCCGAATCTCACTGTGTGGATACAAATGCAATTTCAAGAGAGTTTGAAAAAGTTTTGTAACAAATGTTCCATCATACAGACAAAAACTAAACAATGAAGATTGAAATTTGTCAATTGTGCAAAAATGCGTAACTTCAAGGACTGGACTTTATTTTTCTCATGAGGAAAAGCTAAACCTAGAAGAAATGTAGAGCAATAATTTACACTTGATGTGAAAAAGGTAGTGTGAATTGACATCACAGCAGAGAGGGCAGTGTTATGGTGTTATGAAGTTTCCTAGAGGACATGTGAATGGAGGAGAAAAATTCGAGGACTAACTTTATAACTCATTAAAAATATTGTATATTTAAAAAAATTGTAAACCAGAAAAAGAAAATATATGTATAAAAAAATATATATTTTAAAAATGTAATATACCGTTGCATCTGATTTTTAAATATTTTTTGATTGTTTATTAGCTAAATTAGCTGATAGTACAATTTTTGCTTACAAAAAAAATATCGATGGTCATTAATGCAATAATATGAAAAAGACAGTTTTACAAGCAATTTTACAAAAAAATAATATGAAAAAGACAGTTTTACAAGCAATTTTACAAAAAAAGTTACATTATGATAATACAGTTTCTATTACGTTTTTACCTTTTCCTGTAAAGTTAGAATTATTTGAGTTAGGGTCTTTCTACTTGTGACCAACGATATGACTTTTTTAAATATCGAAAATCGATTTGGTCTAATCAATTGAACAGGAGTCCACATGCACATACATACCAAGGCATATTTATTCATCAGGTACTCTTGATTAGTCAGCTGATTATTTTTTTCAACACTTATTTTAAATTTCAGCTGTCAAAATGCATTAATAAAAAACAATTTTCTCTCTTTTAAAATTTATTTCAAATGTCAATCTTCATACATAAAAAATATAAACAAAAAAATTCTCTCCGATCTGCAATAACCTGATGAATAAATATGCCTTGATACATACTTAGACATATATATATTTACATCTATATATATAAAAGTGAAACTCTGTGTGTGTGTGTGTGTTAGCTATAGACTCTGAAACTGTAAAACCGATCGGGCTCAAACTTTGGTAAGTTGTTGTACACATACCGGGGAGTGTTTATGGATAAAAAAAGTGGGCGGGGCCACGCCCCTAAAAAAGTTTTAATTCTGAGGTACTTGCACTGGACCGATTTTTATGAAACTTTGCATACATACTAAGCTGTCACAACCATATAATTTCGTGATTAGAAAAGTGGGCGGGGTCACGCCCATAAAAATTAATTATCAGTTTTAGCTACTTGCACTGGACCGAACTTATTGAAACTTTGCAAACATACTGAGCTATCATGACTTTACACTTTCGTCATTAGAAAAGTGGGCAGTGCCACGCCCATTAAAAAAAGGTATCATTTTGAGGTACTTGCACTGGACCGATTTTTCTGAACTTTGCACACATATTGAGTTATCATGACTATACAGTTTCGTATTTAGAAAAGTGGGCAGTGCCACGCCCAAAAAAAAAAGGTATCATTTCGAGGTACTTGCACTTGACTGATTTTTCTGAAACTTTGCACACATATTGAGCTGTCATGACTATATAATTTCGTGATTAGAAAAGTGGGCAGGGCTAGGCCCATTAAAAAAGTTATAATTTTAAGATACTTTCACTGGACGGACTTTTCTGAAACTTTGCACACTTATTGAGCTGTCATTACTATACAGTTTCGTAATTAGAAAAGTGGGCAGTGCCACGCTCATAAAGAAAAAGTTATAGTTTTTAGCTTTGCACTTGATATTCGATTAAAATTTAGAATGCTATTAAAATTCATGAAGAGGCGTAGCAACGCGCGCCGGGCTTTTCTAGTCTTCTATATATATAAAAGTGAAACTCTATGTGTGTGTGTGTGTGTGTTAGCTATAGACTCCGAAACTGTAAAACCGATCAGACTCAAACTTTGGCAAGTTGTTGTATACATACCAGGGAGTGTTTATGGGTGGAAAAAAGTGGGCGGGGCCACGCCCATAAAAATTAGTTATCAGTTTTATCTACTTGCACTTGACCGATTTTTCTGAAACTTCGCACACATATCGAGCTGTCATGACTTAATAATTTGGTGATAAGAAAAGTGGGCGGGGCCACGCCCCTAAAAAAGTTTTAATTTTGAGGTACTTGCACTGGACCGATTTTTCTGAAACTTTGCACACATACTAAGCTGTCATAACCATATAATTTCGTGATTAGAAAAGTGGGCAGGGCCACGCCCATAAAAAAAGGTTTTAATTTTGAGGTACTTGCACTTGACCGATTTTTCTGAAACTTTGCACACATATCGAACTGTCATGACTAAATAATTTCGTGATTAGAAAAGTGGGCAGCGCCACGCCCATTAAAAATAGGTATCATTTTGAGATTCTTGCACTGGACCGATTATTCTGAAACTTTGCACACATATTGAGCTATTATGACTTTACAATTTCGTGATTAGAAAAGTGGGCAGGGCCACGCCCATAAAAACAATTATAATTTTGAGGTACTTGCACTGGTCCGATTCTTCCGAAACTTTGCACACATATTGAGCTGTTATGACTTTACAATTTTGTGATTAGAAAAGTGGGCAATGCCACGCCCATACAAAAAATTATAATATTTAGGTTTTTGCACTTGATATTCAATTAAAATTCAGAATGCATTTCAATTCATTAAGGGGCGTAGCAACGCGCGCCGGGTTTGGCTAGTATACTATAAAGTTGAAGATTTACGTCAATCCAATATGGTTGAGCATTGGGTTGGAATTATTAGAAGAAATTATTTTTATTTAAGATTCACAGTGAAGTTTTGGTTCTTTTATTTTATTTTTGAAAGAAGACATTTTTATTAGAAATTTATATTTTTATTGGTATATATTTTAGACTTCCTAAAACGTTTAAGATTATTGCATTGTAAACATTTAAGAATATTGAAAAATTATTCCATATTAACCGAGTGAATTGCATTTTCGAAGCCAACTACGATATCCTCATCAGCACTATTTACCGGTGTACTCATATAAATTTTGAATCTACTATTGTTTATTATGTATGTATATCAATTACAGTGTAATTAAAAACAAACCCGTGATTTCTGACTGAAGTTAAAATGCGCTTAAATATTTTGAAAATGTGGATCAAGAAAAATGGTGAATGTAGAACAAATAAAAACACATACTATATAAGTTTTAATTTACATGAAAACAAATAAATTTTTTTTATTTTTCTTTAATATTTGATTAACATTGTATTTTTTCTTCATATTTTTTAAAGAAAGGTTTACTAAGTGAAAAAACCTTTAAAATCATATTTTTTATATAAGTTTGTGAGCGACATGCGTACATTACTATGATAAAATGTAAATTAAAAAAAATTCACGGGCATAATACATAAAACAAAATATGTGTTACTTAACAAATATACCCAGCAAAAAAAAATTTTTTTGAAGTAGTACAAGGTGAATTACATTTTCTAGATCAATAGTGCCAAAGGATTCAGTAAAATAATCACTTAAATTGCGAAATAATTTGCTGTATATGATGTACTTAAAAATGAATGCAAAGTCATTCATAATATATTCAACAATTCATGTAAATAAATATTCTTTATTCATGAAATATTAGTTTCTTTAAATAAGTTGTATGCACTTGTTATTCATATAAACGCATGATCTCTTATGACACGCTAATGTTAAAAAAATGGTTTTTCACATATATCAAATCATTTTGTCACCAATAGAACCCCTGCACAATCACTTCTTTGTCATGTTTATTTTTTATGTTGGGTAATTAATAATGGGAATTTATAAATTAATGTTTTGCAAGTGTTAAGGTAAATTTCTTAAAAAGATAGGTTTTTATTTTTTAACTATAAACTAAAGGTAAATTAACATTATACATACATAACTAAATATAAAAACAATTAAAATTAATAATATAATTAAGTAATAATATATATTTTTGAAGAAGGGTATATTGGTGTATTGTGATAGAGATTATGATTATAATGTTGATTATAAAAGGTAACAAATAAAGGCGTATCAAATTTTGTTTTGACAGTTTTCTAAGAAAAACAAAAAAATAAAATAGTTTCAAAATTACACAAGATATAACAATTGAAAACTTTTTTCCTAACTTAACATTTATTATTGAAAAATTTTTGTAAATTTTGTTGTGACCGAAATTTTTTTAAGAATTCGACAAGAGTAGACTTAAAAAAATATTGTGTCAAAACTCCAAAGAATTAAAAAAAAATACAAATATAAATATGTAAATACTTTGATCATACTTTGCTATTAATTAGTTTAAATGTATTTCTTTTGAAACTTACTAATGCCGAAACCCGCAGTAATTTTTTAAAATTGATAAGCTTCCATTTGTTAGCTAATTATAAGGTTATTTAATTTTTTTTTTAATAATTTATCGATTATCAATACTTGTCTAAAATAATGGCCCTTACTATAAGTCATTCGATTTTAGGTGGCTTTCGAATTTCTTGTTAGTTATCGAACATCGAATGTTAAATTCGTATTATGAGTAAGCAACGCTATTAAAGTTTTCGTTGCGTATCAAATAAATTTTTTATTTTAGAGTTCTTTTTTAACTTAAGTTCAAACCAAATAAAAAATCTTATCATCAGTTTTTTTTCGACCACAGTAGACAAATCAACATCGTTTATAATAAGGGCCAAGATTTTAATATCAACTCTTTATTATTCCACAGATGTGATAATTATGCCAAAGGAGAGGCACATAAAAAATGATTTTTTAATTTTTGAAATCATTTGCTTCTGTAACTTAATGACACATTCACTTTCAATTTGTTTTTTTAAGATTACAATAGGGGCTTTAATAAAGACTAACTAAATTCTAATGTATATTTGCTTTATATTTAAAATTAAATTTCAAAACATGCTTACATTTTTTCAGCCACAGTTACTACTGGATTATTTGAAGTAGATGTACTAGTAACCATCGGTTCAACTAACATTTTTGAACAAGGCTCCAAGTTAACGGATGTTGTATCTGGTTTTATAACATCCATTAGCGAAGACTCATCCTGCATTGCTGGTAGGGCCATTTTGTTGGCAATGGAGATGGTAGTCTCTTCTAAACTACTGCTAATACTCATTGGTTCACTATTGCAAGACACCAGTGAAGCAGCCAATGATGAATGGGGCGATGTTGAAGATGACGACGAGGAGGAGGAAGATGACGAAGATGAAGAACAGTGGGTATTTACAGCTGTGGCTGTTGATTCAACAACATCACTGCAAGATGATGCTGACATTGGCGAGGAACATGCAGAATTTGTATTTCCTGTATTATTTGTGCACAATTTTGATATCAATAGTTTGGGAGTTATGCGCCCGTCAAAGGTACCAGTACCCGAATCAGGACTAGGGCATACAGAACCCGATGGCGATTGACATATTGGTGAAGAGCCGCGACTTTCGCAATACATTTTTTTGGCCGGTGGTTGAGAGTGCAAACAACTCCATGAGCTAGTAGACGAGCTCTCATCTAGTTCAAATTTTCTTTTAACTGGACCAAGTTGAGAAGGTCGTATAGCTATAGGTGACATCGAACGCCGCGTGGCAAAGGTACTGCGTCGTGTAGGAGATGGTGACAAACCATATGGAAGACGTAAATTAGTGCGATTATTCGTTGGGCTGGGGCTGGAGCAACTGTTTCCACTGCTTAAGGCGCCGCCGTTGCTACCCACCATAACTTGTAGAGGATTACTTAATTCATCAGAAGATTTGCAAGACCAACCTTCAGCTACTAACGACAAATCTTCCCAGCTCTGTGATATTTGTATAGCCGAATGAACTTCTCGCTCATGTGTTACTTCACGCATATTTAAACCATCAACACATTCTTCTTGTCTCAGTTGAGAAATACGTGGTGTGACGCAACGTGATGAATCTGTTCTTCCTCCTGTAGCACTGATACAGCATCCACCTTCACCTATACCTACACGGCCAGTAGTAGCCGAACCTATAGTATTTGTAGTAGCTAAACCCCGTGCAGGACTATAACTTGCCGAATAACGCCTTCCGCGTGGTGCAAATATATTAAAAACCGGAGCTGGTGACACTTCCCTAGATGGTGGCTGCGATCTAGGTATTGGCACACTTAAGCATCTTTTTAGAGCTTTTGACGATAATGTCGCGGCACTCACATTTTCTCCCATTTGAATTGTGTTATTTATAGCTGTAGTTGCTCTAGCTGTTGTTGTTGCTGCTACTGCTGGCACACTGACCAAAACTCGCATATCTGCCATAATTTCATCCGTTTTATTTTTGCAATCTTTTTGTTCTACGCCTTCATTTGGTGGCTCTAAACTCACTTCCATATTTGATCTATGGATTTCCGTGTGTTTTGTAATAATTTCTTAACGAATTGTTTTTTTTTATTAGATTTACTTTTTCAGTTTGTTTAAAATTTTTTTTTTAATGATATTGTCACTAGTCTGTGTTTACCAGTGTGTTCAGGGTTGCCAGAAAACCCTTACAATCGTTAGGATTAATTTAAAAAAAAAGTATTAAGTCGTAGGTATGTGTTTACATTGAACGAATTTTTTTCAGATTTATTTCATCTTTAAACATGTATTTAGGTTTACACAGAAAAAGTTTTATTGCATACAATATTATTATTTATATAGTAATATAAGTTTTATAATAACATACATGCAAACATAAACTGATTTTCATTCCTTTCTCTTTATATTAAGCTAAATAATTTAATTAATTAAATTGAATTTATTTGATGTAAAATTTACATTTTACATCTTTCTTATGCAATAATTGTCCAAAGAATTCCAGATTTTATCTTTTTCTACTAAAAAATTTATCTTAATTTATAAAGTTTTTTATATAGATACAAAGTTGAAGGAAAACATTACTAAACCTAAATTTTTTGGTTTTAATTGAAACTTACACTGGGAACTTACCATCTACTAGCTTGTAATAAACTATTAACATGCGCGTGTTCGGAGTTAATACAGCAAATATGAAAGATATCTGTGAGTCTATGTATTTTATTCTCTACTAGGGATATATTTGCAAACGCTTGCAATCTTTGGGTAGAGAAATACCAAGGAAGATAAATAAATCATCTTAAATAATTTGTTTGTTTTGGGCAATTTGCAATTTCTTGATGTGGAATTTTGAACTAGTTCCTCACACAAGGGCTGCGTACATGACTGCATGAAATATTAACTTGAGTATGATTTGTAAATTCCTGATATTTAAGCTTGAGTTCCGATTAATAAATAAATACAGCTTGTGAATAAATATTTTAAATTTATTCAAAATATATAAATGTGATATATAAATTAAATTATTAGGTCTAGTGTCACACCTAGATATTTAACTTTTTGCTCAAATTGGATCAAATGATGATTGACGCTTATACCAACTTGTGGGAAATCGTATTTTTTCTGTTTTCTAATAAAATAAATTGCCTGATTTTTTTTCACAATTTAGCATGATCTTCCATTAATAAAAAAAACGTTGATATTTCAATTATGGCCTTCGTAGATCAATTAAAACTTTATTGGCAAATATTCCCAATCAGAGAATGGCCATATCGGAAGTACTTGAGGAAGGTTATAAGTATGCATATAAATTGTAGAGTATTGAAAAGTCCTGTGGGCAACCAGCTGGAACGTTTAAGTTTTCGGAGCATTGCGAACCAATATAAACTTTAAAAATACGAAAGGAGGATAATTTTAACCAGATAAAAGGAAAAATTTAATCGAATTATTTTGAATGTGTTATGTTAATTACGAAAGCCAAATTAATGAAGCGGAATTATATTATTAGCTTTAATAAAATTAGCTTATCTTTCCTAAATGACTTTTTTTAGAATTTTGCTAATAGATGACAAAAGGCAAATATGTCGATATGAGGAAGAACAATTTGCTGGTTTATGTGGGTTCTTTGTTGGAATAAGTTTCGATTTTTTAAACTCTTTGGTGAAGTAACAGAATTTTAAACATGAATTAATTGGGTACTTTATTTCCTTTTTGGGAAGAGCTTAGACATGTATGCTGGTTTTCAAAAATTTTTGAAAACCTGAGTCTGTCGCATACCAACATACTCATCTAATAGGGTGTCTGTCATACTTCATACAAAAATTCATTCAAATTTTTGCAGACTTGCATAATAACAAACCGTTTGCTAACTAACAAGCTGCTAACATTTTTATGTTAAAATTTTCATAAGGGAAAAATAACAGCTCGTTATATCAATAAGGACGTTTGATTTGAGGCCATAAAGAAAATTTACTTCCTTTGTTTAAAGTTAGCATAGGTTAGGTTAATAAAATTTTAAAATGTTTATGAACCAAATCATGACATGTAACCTCTTTATTCACTAGTTTTAGGATTCTCCCATGTTACAAATCCGACTCAAAGCGATACCATGTGTCATTGCTTTACATCCAAATTACCGATATTAAAGCCGTTGCTCTTATAAATAAGTCCAGCGGCATCAAACCTAGTCCCTTCATCATTGCTAGCATTGGTGTTGTACGAATCGCAATACATATACAAACCCTATCCTATTTATGCCTAATCGTCGCATGAATATCTTATCCCACCAGTCAGGATATGCGTAAGTGATCGTTGATCTTACCACTACCAGAATGCAGTTTCAGGCGAGATTCCCCACCTTTGATCGCAAACCTATTTACACTGGTGCGAAATCCGACTTCCCATCTTTTCTGGTTAGAGCCTGTTCACTGCACCATTCCTCGGTTATCCTAAGTACCCATCTCATGCAATCTAAAATTGTCACCACGAAATTTCCACAAGCCGCGTGTGTTGCCTCCAGTCTTTTGTGAAGACTTTATACAGTTATGTTCCACAACAAAGTTGATAGGATCCTTTCTTACGTACAACTTCTGATTGGCCCGCATGGAGACGATCCGTTTTACTATAATGACTCGATCATAATTAGTATTTTTCAGTTTGTCAGCCGACACTGTCATTAGAAACTTCCCTTCTAGCAACCCTCACTAATTCGTGCAGGGCAGTTCCAGTAAATTTTCCTGCTCTTTAAGCGTGCTGACATCCACTCAATGACCTAAAAATCAGCGTATTCTCCTACAGAAAATCTACCAAAACATTTTCCATCGCCTTCAATATATAAGATGTTAAACTGATTGGTCCGGAAGATTTAACCTTCGTATAGTACATATTCCCTGGTTTGGAAAGGAAAGCCACCTTATATGTATATCCTGTCGAAAGACATGCAATAAATATTTCACTAATCACCACAAGTAGAGTGTTTTTACCACACTGTAAAAATGCAGGAAAGATCATATCTATTTCAACCTTAATTGGCGCATAAGTCAGAATTGCACTTCTGACTCCAGCATCCCTATGCCTTAACTCACTGGCTCCTCTGTAAATGGGAAGCCATGAGTAAATCGAAATGAAACTTCCATCACCGGTCATAAGATGTATTCTACCGTCTCCATCAAGCCACTATCGCCCTTGCAAATAAACCTCTTTCTGGAGAGCTAGGGTTCTCCTCTCTCATGTAACGATTTAAAGCCCTCTTCGTGTTCTTTTTCATTGATTCCTTTTTCCTCTTTCACCATGGTGTATTTTAATTTTATTAACTTCCTTCAGAAGACATTTATTTTCGAAAGCAAGCCATACTGTCAGCTTAATATCTTACGGAATCCAAAATACCCTATGTACAACACTTCCTGAATGGTATTCCTCGCTCATGTACCTTCCGCCTCCCTGCCATATACGATTTCGAACTAAATAGATAGATACATATGGTTAATATATCCACTTCTCTCCAGTTTCCAACTCTATCCAGCATAAGAACAAAGGTAGGTTTGAAAACCCTGTTCAGGACCAGCAAATTATGACGCTCCGTAAGCTACAGCAATTGATGTCCTCTGTGGTTATCATCCATACTGCCCATTGAATACTGTGACAGCATCACGACACATTAAAAGAGGCATACCTCTCAACCGACAGAAATTCTCCAGATTCGTCACCTTCCTTATTATCACTGTAAGATCCGGCAAGCAAAGAAGCGTTATCAGTCCTCACACCATGACGCATCAGGAAAAAAATTCCTAACCTCCCGTCTCTGTGTTTCTGGTATGACCTAACAATCCCTGATTTCTGTAGCACGGCCATATCTAACTTTCTCTCCACAAAGAATATTATTATATCTAGGGATGCAAATGATACATCATTGTCTTTCTGACCGATACATCGGCGACACATCGACATTTTGAAAAATATCAACTTCATTCTTTGTTTTTATACCCTTCACCTGTGGTGCACAAGGGTATATATAGCTTTGTCATTCCGTTTGTAATTTCTTCCATTTTCATTTCCGACCCCATAAAGTATATATTTTCTGAAAGCTTATGAATAGAGGAGTCGACCGTCTGTCCGTGAGTTGGTTGAAATCAACTTTTAGAAGCAACTATATGTTCCTCAGATCTGTGTATGGTATCAATCTTTTGGAAATATCCGGGAATTAATCGCTATTGAAATTCAGCACAATCGCCCGATAACTTTCTGAGATATGAGCAAAAACCCACGACCACCTCGTTTTTTTCACAATTACAACAACATACATATATACTGGTTAGAGTAAATGTAGCATTGAATCCCAGCTGAACCAAAAACATTTTTTTTTATTTTATTTTATGTATTATTTATATTTTTATTATTTTTATACCCTTCACACAGTGAACAAGTAAAAGCGCTATATTCGGCCGTGCCGAATCTTATATACCCTTCACAACGTGTAGTCATGCAATAACAGTAAATTCACGTATGTATGTTAAAAAAAACAAAAAAAAAAAATAAAAAAAAAAAATTAAAAAAAAAAAAATTTAAAAAAAAAATTAAAAAAAAAAAAAATTATTATATACATATATAATATATATAAAACAAAAAAAAAATAAAAAAAAAATTAAAAAAAAAAAAATAAAAAAAATAATAATAAAAATATATATAATATATTAAATAAAAAATAAAAAAAAAATAAAAAAAAAATTAAAAAAAAAAAATTTTAAAAAAATTTAAAAAAAATTTTTTTTGCCTCAGCTGGTATTCGATGCCACGTTTTCTCTAACCAGTATACACGTTTGTATGTATGTATGTTGTTGTTGTAATGTTGTTTTTATGAAAAGAAAATCGAGGTGGTCGTGGGTTTTTGCTCATATCTCAGTTGTTTATGTACCGATGTTTCTGATTTTCAATACCGATCTACTCCCAAATATTTCTGATATTTTAATACCTCACCCGGGTCCAAGCGATGTCGGGGGGCTTCAAAAAGTTGATTTCAACATACACACGGACAGACGGTCAGACGGACAGACGGACAGACGGTCAGGGCTTAATCGACTCCTCTATTCATAAGCTTTCAGAAAATATATACTTTATGGGGTCGGAAATGAAAATTGTAGAAATTTCACACGGAATGACAAACCTATATATACCCTTTTTCACTGTGTGAAGGGTATAAAAAGGGTATATATAGGTTTGTCATTCCGTGTGAAATTTCTACAATTTTCATTTCCGACCCCATAAAGTATATATTTTCTGAAAGCTTATGAATAGAGGAGTCGATTAAGCCCTGACCGTCTGTCCGTCTGTCCGTGTGTATGTTGAAATCAACTTTTTGAAGCCCCCCGACATAGGTTGGACCCGGGTAAGGTATTAAAATATCAGAAATATTCGGGAGTAGATCGGTATTGAAAATTAGAAACATCGGTACATAAACAACTGAGATATGAGCAAAAACCCACGACCACCTCGATTTTTTTTTCACAAAAACAACATTACAACAACAACATACATACATACAAACGTGTATACTGGTTAGAGAAAACGTGGCATCGAATCCCAGCTGAGGCAAAAAAATTTTTTTTTTTAATTTTTTTTTTATTTTTTTTTTATTTTTTATTTAATATATTATATATATTTTTATTATTATTTTTTTTTATTTTTTTTTTTTTAATTTTTTTTTTATTTTTTTTTTGTTTTATATATATTATATATGTATATAATAATTTTTTTTTTTTAATTTTTTTTTTAAATTTTTTTTTTTTAAATTTTTTTTTTATTTATTTTTTTTTTTTTTTAACATACATACGTGAATTTACTGTTATTGCATGACTACACGTTGGTAAGGGTATATAAGATTCGGCACGGCCGAATATAGCGCTTTTACTTGTTTTATATTTTTTTTTTAATTTTTTAAACATTTTATTATACCCTTCACCTGTGGTGCACAAGGGTATATATAGCTTTGTCATTCCGTTTGTAATTTCTACAATTTTCATTTCCGACCCCATAAAGTATATATTTTCTGAAAGCTTATGAATAGAGGAGTCGATTAAGCCCTGACCGTCTGTCCGTCTATCCGTCTGTCCGTCTGCCCGTCTGTCCGTGTGTTGGTTGAAATCAACTTTTAGAAGCAACTATATGTTCCTCAGATCTCTATATGGTATCAATCTCTTGGAAATATTCAGGAATGAATCGCTATTGAAATTCAGCACAATCGCCCAATAACTTTCTGAGATATGAGCAAAAAACCACGACCACCTCGTTTTTTTACACAATTACTACAACAACATACATACATAAATATATGTAAAAACCATACAAAAAAAGAAAAAATTACAAAAAGAAAAAATATTAAAAATAAAAAAAAAATAATAAAAAAAATTACAAAAAAAAATTTTTAAAATAATTTAAAAAAAAAATTTAAAAAATTTTTTAAAAATTTTTTCAAAAAAATTTTTTAAAAAAATTAAAAAAAAAAAATATAAAAAAAATAATAACAAAATATAAATAATATATATTATATAAAATAAAATTTTTTTGGCTCAGCTGGGATTCGATGCCACATTTATTCTAACCAGTATATGTATACATATGTACGTATTTGATATGAGATGAATGGTGATACAAACAATTGCTATTGCATGACTACACGTTGTGAAGGGTATACAAGATTCGGCACGGCCGAATATAGCACTGTTACTTGTTTGATTTATTTTTTTAAATTTTTTTTTTTAATTTTTTTTTGTTTTTATTAATATTTTTTTTTTTGAAATTTTTTACATACGTTAACTCAATTTATAATTTCACACTGGGATGTTTTTATATACATATGAGTGTTTTTACATGTATGTACGTATTTCATATGAGATGAGTGGTAATACAAACAATTATTATTGCATGACTACACATTGTGAAGGGTATATAAGATTCGGCACGGCCGAATATAGCACTCTAACTTGTTTTTTGTTTATTTTATCAAATTATTTGTGTTGCTAACTTCACACTCCTTGTTTTATGAAGGCTTTACGCTCGGCCTCCACGTAGCAATTTTCATTGCTAAGAGCTAGTTTACACGAAGGGACATTTCCCTGCGACTCTGCTTGCGTTGGCTTGTATTTTCTTTTAGTGTCCCTTCTAAAATCTTCTTGCGTTTACATAAAGGGATTTTGTTGCAGGGACAAAGCGACTTTTTGACGTTAAATTAACTAGTTTTTTTTAACCCTTCATTCGTAAGAAGGGCTGCCATACATATCCAATTTATGGTTGGTCAACAATAGCAGTGGCAATACAAGTATTTATATAAGCAAAGGCCCCTTTCGCATTAGGCAACTATAATTGCGCAAGTATAATTTTAATTTTTATTTATTTTCTTTTGAACTTGCTTTTATGTTCACATTGAGCAACTTGGTTGCTCAATTTCTTCCAGTTTTTTCCAACTTCTCATCATTTTTAAATATTTGATACACTTATAAACAAATAAAATTTTCACAAACACAAAATTACACAACACACCGAAGAAGATATAAAAGACAATGTCAAAAACAAATAAATATTCCAAGACAAGAATGACAGCTAAAGCAGAATTGCCAAGTACAAGAAAGTCTGTACTCAAATTTCGGCAACTCTTTCCCCTTTACACCGACCTTTCCTCTCACAACAACAAACACAAGAATTGCGCAATTATAGTTGCCTAATGCGAAAGGGGCCAAAATTAAATAAATTTCAAAAAACATAATGGCTGATCTTTCTAAAGAAGAAATTATTGAAGAAATTTGAAAATAAACATAGAGATATTATTTTATTTATTTTAAATATTAATATCTTTTCGCCTTGATAATTTTACACAAACTGACAAACATAGAAAAAATATTGAACATATAAAAAATAACTACTATGAATAAGAATTTACATTGAAACTATAAAAACGTTCAAGTATTTCTAAAAAAATTGTTGACCTAACTGTTGAAGGGTTAGATCTAGATGATGCTAAAAATATATATATAATTTTTAATTTGCTAGAAAGCTATAAAAATGAAAATAGTTTACCGAATAAAAGAAGACGAATGGAGTAGGTAAAACCATGGAACCTAGAGCAAGAGTTACGCGGTTTATGTTATTTCTAATGAATGAGCTTTCATTGGATAATTCATATTTTTTTCTTTGCAAATTCCATAAAATATCAGTCTGGCAACACCGGTCATACATAACATGACAAGAATACAAGAGAACGAAAGATGTAAAAAAGAAATGTAAAATTTGTGCCCTCGAATTCACAAAACGTGCGACAATTGCTACCCCGTACTCAACGCCGCATCCCTCACCAACAAACTCGTGTCGCAAGGGACATGTCCCTTCATGTAAACACGCTCTAAGCATAAGCAAAAACGTCGGCAGAATAACGGCACGCAATAATGGCTTAAGCAATCAGCAGAGCAATGATTGCGCAATAAATTGCTACATATAGCAATTTAAGGTCTACACGTCGCAATCTCTATGGACGCAATCAAATTTGACAATTGCGGTAATAAATATTGCTACGTGGAGACCGCGGGTTAAAATTAAAATACCATCGACATCGTTTTAATTAATGTTATTCACTTGTTTAAAAAAACCTCATGAGAGGATCTCCCGTTAATATTCCATTTAAAATATGACATTAAAAATAAAGTGATTCCTTTAGCCATCAACTGAAATTAAGTAAACATGTAAAGCCCAATGTATTAATTTTTTTGTAAAAAAATAATTAATTATTCGTAATTGTTATTCTTCTCTTAATTATATTTATATTAACAATCTATAAAAATTGCAGGCAAGTACTATTATTTAGAGACATACATAATGCCCATCAAAAAATTACATGACAATGAAATTAATTGGTTCAACTCATTCTCGGTAAATCATGTATGACTTTTAGGTGTCACTAAATAGCATGTGTTTATATGAAAATTTTTATAAATTGCTTTTCAGTAAAACAAAATATTATTATTCAATTCAATTCGGTGCAAACAAATTTCTGCAAATTTTTATTTGGCATTGCACTGCTTCTGATTTTATATTTAGTTACTATATGACTAAACAAGTAAGAGTGCTATATTTGGCCGTGACAAATTTGGTAATACCCTGAACCATCATGTACATAGGTGTAATTCCCCATCGTAGCTTAACATAGATTTCATGTTATACACTATTTTTCTTTATTATTTCCTACGCCATCCTTGATTTTGAATTTTTACCTAAGTAACTGTATTTTAAGGCCATGACTGACTATCAGATTTAGTCGTTCGATATGTCAAAAATTGTATGTGTGTTCAGAAAGTGTGATAGTGTGGACACAAAGTGCACATGTGTGACAGATTTTTTGACAAGTGTGTCCGATTTGATAATCTTTTGAAAATTTTCATAAAATAATCGTTCCTGTGCGATCAGAGTTGCTTTTTCTAAGCAAGTATGACAGTGTGGCATCCAATAACATATTTTGTTGCGATTTTTTCATGTAGGACAGAAAACTATCAGATTTTTATTTGACATAATCGCACGACTTTGAAGGATAGTCAGTCATGGCCTTTACTAGTCAAGCCCTTTCATTTGATACCCATATTGATAGCGTTAAGAAAAACATTTCCGCGATTTTGTTTTAGACGCCATCTTGGATTTAATTTTTTTTTAAATTTACTGTATTCTACTGGTCAAGCCCTTTCATTTGATATCAATATTGTGGAGGTTGAAGGAGTTACATTTTAAAATACCAGATTTGGCCCATATATAAATTTATTGTCCGCCATTTTGTAGTGGCGGCCATGATGAATTGACTCTCTTGGTTGTCTAGAAGCTGAAAGAATTGGTTTTCGCTTGTAAATTTTTGGAATATATATTTAGAAAAAAAATTTTGCCTTTAACTACACCGATTAGAGCCCGATTTATCCAAAATTTTTCACGAATACCTCTAGAGGCATATTATATATACAAAAAGTAGCAAAGGCACCTATAAATTATTATATGGCTGAAAAATTTTAATGTTGGTGGTAAAAATATGGGAAAAAAATAGAGGCAGTCGCATTTATTTGTTCATACCTCAGAAAGTTTTTGGAAGATTTTCTGAATTTCATTACCGATTCATTCCCGGATATTTCCAAATGATTGATACCATACGCAGGTCTGAGTAACATGTAGTTGTTTCTAAAAATTGATTTCAACCAACACACGGACAGACGATATGGCTTAGTCGACTCCTCTATAAGCTTTCAGAAAATTTTATGGGGTCGGAAAAGAATATTGTTGAAATTACAAACGGATTTAGTTGATTTAGTTCCTTATAGTTTTGTTAGCTCCTTAAACAAATTGTATTCGAACTGACGCCCTAGGTCTGTTGTTAATCTAAGTTGTGTACCAAATCTTCATACCGATGTAGCATAAAAGGCAAACGCGATTGCTTTGGCAGTGATTTCTTCTAAGGGACAAACGTTGGTTTGGAGAGTAAGTCGATCAATCATAGAAACACAGTAGCGAAATCACGGGAGGTTGGTAATAAACCATGGTGTAATTACAAAAGGTGATAGCGTAAAGGAGAGCAATTTTTGTCTCTTTTATATGGAGTTTTACAATTCTTGGCACAGAAATTTTTTTTTTTTTTTTATATAGAGTTTGACAAACATTGGCTCTCAAAAAAATAATGTGCTGTGCTGGCACCGCAACCTGTATAAATGTACCCTGTAATGAACCAACAATATATTTTTTTTTTATTAATTCTTCATTTACATAACCTACTTCTTCAAAAATGAAGTTGCTAATGTTGTTAAGCAAAAATATGTTGACTATTGAAATTTTAACGCGCTAAATATATGTAAATCTGTTTTTATTTTTTTTATATCGGGCCGAGATTTTTTATCGGCATGCTAAATATTTTGCCCAAAACAAGGGGGTTATGCTGACTCATTGCATCATAACTTGAGAGTGATTAGTCCCAATGGTTAACAATAAAATATTCTTTAAGTCAGCTAAATAGCTTTTTTATATTATTTATAGTGTTTAGGAGTTATTTAGAAATAATAAATAAAATTTATAAATTTAAATTTTTAAATTTTTTTTATGAAAATGATTACTATATTATTTTTCAAGATGTCATGAATATTACATTAGGGTAAAAATTTTACCTTTTTATAATTTTTCAGAAAGGTACGAATATTGTGTAAATAAACTATAAATCATAAAATCGGTTGACAAATTTTGGTTTACCGTTAAATTTGAAAATAATTTTCTTCAAACCCTGTGCTAACATCTCTGTACCAGAGAAGCACTGTTGGTAGTCAGCTGATAGTTAATTATAATTACATGAAAATCATAATAATTGAGAGTTGTTTACAAAATTCAATTAGAGTCAGTGACTATTATTAAGTTAAATTTTATTTACAACAGCAATGGCCGAATCTGTGGTAACTTTTACAACAAAGCAATTTTCCTATATATATCAAGACCATGAAGGAAAACAACAGAAAGCATCAATCGAATTATCCATACCTCGTGAGGATGAGTGTGTGGAAGAGTTAGTTACTCAAATACTAAGTCAAATGGATCCAATAATGCGTTATTTGGATGAAAATTTAAGTAAGTTTTTTAATAAGATTTTTGTAACTTGTCATTAAAATCTATTAATTTTTTAAGAAATTAAAAAAGCTATAAAAGAATTTATTGATTTTGAAAATCAAAAGTTTAAAGATGAATATGCTGATAAACTTTTGGATATGGTATGTAGAAATGAAATTGATGTAGAAGAAATTATACGAGACACAGAGCGACACTACAAAGAGGAACTTATACAGTTTGCTGATCGTATAGGACCCACCGACGATGAGATATTTGCCCAAAGTTTTCATCGTTTAGTACACTCTTCCTCACTGGAGGAAATATTGAAAAAAGAACGCGCTTATGCTAAGATTATAGCCAATATGGCAACCCAAATGGACAAGGAAGTGGAAACACTTAATAACTCACAGCAGGAAGAAATGGAATCGAAAATAAATCAATTGGATATAACTACCACATCAGAGGATATTAATAATTTGTTAGCTCAACAATACTCAACGCAGAATTATGTACGCAAACGTTATGAGTCTGAATTAGAGGCTAAACGTGGTCACCAGAAGAACGAATATCGTAATTGGATAACCAGCCAAGTATCAGAATTATATCAATCGTCGCCAGTAGCTACTCCCCTTGGTAATCGTTCGTCTATGTTTGTATCACAGCAACCGTCCATGGAGGAAAGTTTTACCATACATTTGGGTTCTCAACTAAAACACATGCACAATATACGCATCTTGAGTGCAAATGTTAACGACTTATGTAGTCCTCTTCATTCTGATGAAAGGTAAAAAAAGCCACTTGTGATTGCCAGAATATTTTGATTATTAATTTATTTTTTAATGTTTATAGCCTAAATGGGTTGAATATGGCTTTGGGCTTATATTCAAGTTCTTTATGCGGAGTTGTAGTATTGACACCGTCCATACAAGCTCAAGCAAATAAGGACATTATAAGGAATGCAAATATGTCCACCGAATTTCATTTTAGTCAGGTAATTAAATATTTGATTAAAAAAAAAAAGACTTAAAAACTTGGCCACTAATGAAAAGGATGTTTTTTACTATCAATTTCTAATTTTTAATTAAATGTTTATTTTCTACCCCAAAAAGTATATACTTATGGTTATGTATGTGCAAATATGCCAAACGAATTTCTTTTTAGTTTGTTAAATTAAAATTTTGAAGGCTTTAAAAAACTTGGTCACTTGTGATAAGGATGTCTTTTTACTATATTTTATTTTTAATTATTTTATTATTAATTTGCTACTTCAAATAGTATATAATTATGTTTGTTTTCAATTCTTATATATAGATAGTGAATTAAGGTTGAAGATATTTGTTTGTCCATATGTCGGTTTAAACATTTTTTTTAAGATCCTTGATTTCCTATAAACAATGTATATGGTGTCATTACGCCAAATATAAAAGGTCAAAATTGTTTAATTCTGACAAGTTTGTTTATAAAAGAAAAGTGTGTACAACTTTTATGCTGCTAACTTTTTATGCATAAATTTTCATAAAGAAAATATAATAACTTTGTTGTTACGAAAAATGGTGTTATTATTTTTCTCGAATATACATGTATTATTATTTTTTTGTTTTTATTTTAATAAATTCGAATCTAGATTGACGATCAATTGGAAAAAATAGAGCAACAAATAAGGCAGCTTAACCTCGGCACTTCATCCACGCCTAGTACGAAAAGTTTAAGTACTGCTAGTACCGATATAAGTACCGCTAGCGGAGATGAGGGTACTACTCATTCCATACATAGCAGTGCTAGCAATTCTCCCATCAAAACTAGTGCTAAACTTAAGACAGGTGACTTTTTCATAACGAAACATTCCAATCTCTCCCAATCGCATGTTATATTTCACTTGATCTCGGATGAGCCTATTAATAGTCCAAGTGAAATAAATTCAAGGCATCCTGTTATACTGGGCTTGCGTAACATTCTGAAAACTGCTAGTCGTCATGATGTAACGACTTTAACAATTCCGGCATTACTCAGGCACGAAATGTCTGAAGATATGACCGTACAGTGGTGTATGCGACGAGCTGAGTTGGTTTTTAAATGTGCTAAGGGCTTTATGATTGAATCGGCATCATGGGGTGGTGCTGAATTGAGGTAGGTTTGAAGTTTGGTTTCCCTATGTGTTTTATTATAATTATTATTAAATATTTTCAGTACTTTACAACTTTTGCTGCCTCATGATATTTCAGAAGATTTATTTAATACATTGGCCAGTATGGTGCCAAATGTTTTTCGTGTTGCAAATCCAAAAATTTTAGTTGATAGTAGCAAATAAGGTGATATTGTATTGTTACAATATAAGGTAAAATAGCTTGTAGTTATTAGGTTCGTTCGAGAACTCACAAATTTGTACGAATTTGTACAAATTTTTACTGCATTTTACGAAATTGCGTTCGTTTACACAAATTTGTAGTAATTGAGAGCACAAATAGAGAGCGAAAAGTGACAGTTCTTGACTGAGTATTTGCAAATTTTTACAACAGAAATTTCTTGCTGTAAGATTTAGCAAAACCAAAAAACATATGATTCAAAAGGTAAACAAACAAAAGTAAGCAAACAAAACGTATACAATTTGTAAAAAAAATATTAAAAAAAGGAAAATCCAAACCAAAGTGCAAAATATTATTAAATTCAAATTGTTTGTGAAATAAAGTTAGTTAACAATGTCTACAGATGAAAGAATGGAACTGCCTGAATCTGGCGCAGGTATACATACATAAATACATATTTACACATATGTGTGTATGTACATAGTTCTCATTAAACTTTATTTATTTGCCATCAGCTGTTGCTTCAATCTTACGAATTTTTACAAATGTCTGTTCGAGTATTTTTTGAACAAATTCTCTTTTTGAGAGTAAAATTTTCAATTTACTAAATAATTACTCATTTACTACAAAGTGCAGTAAAAGTACTCGAACGAACCTATTATTTGATGTTATTAAAATAAGTTTATACTACGTTATACATAAGTATATTAGATAGTTCTTTAAAAAAAAAAAAAAAAAAAAATCTGCGCTTTACAACTTAAAGCGCAGTTTTAGTTTTATATGACAGATGTTGTAGCGAAATTTGTCAAATAAGCCTTTAATAAACCTAAAATATTTTTTATGAATACTGCCAAAAATATTTGCAATTTTGAATTTTTTTTAGCATTTACAGTCGAATTTTACAAAATGATATAACAAACAAAAAGTAAAAGGGTTGCTGTTTGGTTAAAAATTTCAATCTAATTGTTGTTAAAATATATGAAAAAGGAAAAAACTAAAGTAGTTACCGAATTTAAATAACATAAGTCCCGGAAGTTAAATAGATGATAATTACAACCAACATTTAGCTGGCTTCAAAAATGCATTCCACTCGGCTAGTGTCGGTAAAAATAAAATTTTTCAGATTTATTCATTCATTTATCACAATTAAAAAAATTCTTTGTAAAAATAAATAATGTTAATATATGAACTCAAGCCTGATTAAAATTTATAAATATTTGATATATATATATAATAGTAATTTTTCTACTTTTTGTCTTCATTTTTTTTAAAGGTTATAAAAACCTTATAACGTCTTTTTGGCTTGAAATTAGTTTTCTTGCATTTCCGTACTTTTGCAAATTTGTGTTCTATTCTGACGATCTGGTATAAGCACCAGTGAAATGCATAAAGACCAGCTTAAAGCTAACAACCAAATAAAATATTGAAAGATTAGTTGGGAGCATATCCCGAATAACTTAGCAAATTATTTAAAAATATTAAATTTTATAAATAAATTACTTGTGTCGTGTTCTCCACCCTATTAAAATAGATATATTTTAGCAATAAAGTGCCGTTATTCTGCCTACTTTTTTTGTTTATGCTTGGCAATGAAAATTGCTACGTGGAGACCCAGCGTTAAAGAAAATATTTTTTGTTTATTTCCTTTTTATCAATATTTATCGAGAGATCTGCTTACATGGGTTCCACGCGAACTAGTCTAAATTCATAGTTCAAATGCACCAAATACCATACTGGATCTTGCTTTCATCGATTTTTACATAATTGCAATTTCTGTCTGCACGAGAATATATGGGTTTGAGAGGATTCTTCGCATATTGTCTTCGATCTTCGATCAACACACTGACTATGCTACTCCACATATAAACTTTGATAGAGCATTAGTGATTGTAATACCCTCAAGAGGTAAGGGAGGTAGGGGTAACCTTTTGGAAGATTTTTAAACTGGAATATATATGGAGGGGGCCAGGATGAACTTCCGAATGAATGTAGCGTATTTCTGGCGAAAATGTTTGCTATCTTGATAGCTACACGATATTCGCAAGAATATTGGAATTTTTGTTGACTGAATTCCTGCACTAATGTAATCAGTTATAGGAATATTTCAAGGTTGCTGGCTGGTCACTGTGCACTCGGAAGGAACGCGGATACACTTAGACCCCTATTTAACGTAGGAATGTAGGAAAGGATATAGGAAGTGGGACATCGCATATAAAAATCATGTCTTCTAAAAGCGATCTTTGAAGCAGGTAAACTCTAAATAACTGATTTTTGGTAATGAAGTGTTTTGGTGGGATGGTTCCAGTTCAAATAGACTTGAATTGTACTCCTCCAGATAGAAAAATGTTAGTTAAGGCACAGAAGTCATTACCTTTGTATAAGAAGTCGGATAAACCTGAGCAATAAATAAATTGAGTTTAATGGTTCTTCTCCAGTTAGACATAAGTGAGTTAAGTTGGTGCTACTCCAGTTTAACCAACTAAAAGTACTCAGTTAATTAACCACGCGAGAGATGAAAAGGGACGGCCAGAGATGAATAACGATGTTTAACACTTGTTACGTTAGAGTTGTTTATTTTTTCCAAGGAGACAATTTATTATTCAATATTTAGTGTTTTTGCAGTTTCTCTTTCATTGTTTTTGCAATAATTTTGTCATTTGATCAAACATGTCATTTAAGTCTATTTATAGATTCACGTCTTGGTAGTAGTAGTCATTTGACAGTTTATATTTACATAGTATATTTATGCAAATAATGATAATTATGATGATGATTATAGACTATGAATTTAAAACACATTTGTTGCACGTGTTGTGTTTCTTCTTCAGATAATAATGCCGTCTTTTCTTTTTTGGTTAAACTTCTTTTTATTTCTTGTCTTCGTTGTCATAGTTTATTGCTTTGCTGGTGGTGGTAGTTTCTTTTGGTTCTTGTGTCGTTGAATCGTCTTTTTTTCAATTTGTGATTTGTAGCTATTTTATGTGTGCAATGTGCACCAGCCATCTGATGTCTTAGCGTTCCATCTGAATGCCATTGTATTACGTCCCTTATTTTATCTTTTTATAATCTATATATATAAAAGTGAAACTCTGTGTGTGTGTGTGTTAGCTATAGACTCCGCAACTGTAAAACCGATCGGGCTCAAACTTTGGTAAGTTGTTGTACACATACCAGGGAGTGTTTATGGGTGAAAAAAGTGGGCGTAGCCACGCCCATAAAAAATTAGTTATCAGTTTTAGCTACTTGCACTTGACCGATTTTTCTGAAACTTTGCACACATATTAAGCTGTCATGACTATATATATATAACTTCGTGGTTAAAAAGGGGGAGGGGCCACGCCCATAAAAAAATTATAATTTTGAGGTACTTGCAATGGACCGATTTTTCTAAAAATTTGCACACATATTGGGCTATCGTGACTTTACAATTGCGTGATTAGAAATGTGGGCAGTGCCACGCCCATAAGAAATTAGTTATCATTTTTAGCTACTTGCACTAGATCGATTCTTCTGAAACTTTGCACACACATATTGAGCTCTCATGATTATACAATTTCGTGATTAGAAAAGTGTACAGGGCCACGCCCATAAAAAAAGTTATAATTTTGAGGTACTTGCTCTGGACCGATTTTTTGTGAAACTTTGCTCACATATTGAGTTGTCATGACTATACAATTTCTTGATTAGAAAAGTGGGCAGTGCCACGCCCATTAAAAAAGTTATAATTTTTAGCTTTTTGCACTTGATATTCAATTAAAATACAGAATGCATTTTTATTCATTAAGGGCGAAGCAACGCGCGCCGGGCTTTTCTAGTAGATATGTATATGTATGTACTCTTTTCGAAGTTTGATTGCAAAATATATTGAGAGATTATTAATACTAAATTGTTTTAATTTTTAAGTTATTCTTTTTAGCAATATCATTAGAGTTATGAGTTTAATAATAATTAACATCTAGTTAATTAAATAAAAAATATGTACTAATAATATATTAATAATACTAATAAAAACATGTATGCATAAATAAACCTCGTATCAACTTGGAAGTTATAGGAAATTAAAAAAAGTGGTTGTACAGCAAATTTCTTACTATTTAAAAATAAGACGTTCTGCATTTTTTATAAAATGACAAAGTCAGTTTACTTGTTAATTTATTACACATTTTAAAGTAAAAGTTCCTATTTAGAATAAAAGTGGAATATATAAAAAGTAGATTGTGTATTTTTTTCAAAATGTTATTTTGTATGATTTGCAATTTTTTGTATGAGTTTTAGCAGCCTTTTTAGAACAAACTTGACAACCATAAATAAGTCATAATTTTGTAAATAAGTATCTCCTTCCTTATATTAAGTTAAGATCTTTATTATTGCGTTTTTTAGAAAAGGCATAATATATTTTAGAATAATTCGAGAAATATTATTTCTGTCGACGAAATCATTTTTTATGTACGTACATACATAAATTGAACGTTTTTTGTTATTTTAAAGTTCATTAAGAATCAACTTTGTCAGCTTTGTCACAATGGCTTGTTTTATCTTCTTCAGATTACCTCAATTTAGTATATTTGTTTTCGATCACATATACTTAAGATATTTATTTATTTTTATTTTTTGGCTTACAGTCAACCAAACAAATTCATTAAGCGTTCAGCATTTGATTTTTGCATGTGTTTGTTATAAGGTAAATTTTTATTTATAGCCCCTAAAAGTATGCACACTGAGAACTTTTTAATCTTAGTTATTAATAGGCAAGTCGATTATTTTTTGGTTACGCAGTTTACGCTCACATTACACTACCGATTTTGATGAAGAATAGGTATTATTAGATTTGAAAGAAATTTTACTGCAATTTTCCTACATTCTTATTCTTATTAAAATAGGTTCAGTATTTTAAGATCTATAAGCGTTTAAAGTTGCTATTAACACATGTCCAAAACAAAATAAAAACATATTAAATCAAAATTAGGTTCGTTCGTTTACTCACAAATTGTAACAATTTTTCATAAGATTTTACTAAATTGAGTTCGTTTTCAAAAAATCCAGTTAATATGAACACAAATTAAGAGAGCAAAGTGACAGTTATTTTTCTTAGTATTTCAAAGTTTTTTTACGTGTAAAGTTTACTGTGAAAAACATATGATTTTAAATGTAAACAAATAAATAAAAGTTGCAAAACCAAATTTTGTTGTCTATAAATCCTCTTTAAAATTAAAATAATTGCAGTAGACTCGCGGTAACAAAAACACTGCCTTAAGTGAACACCGGATAAGATGAACAAAATTTTTTTTACACTGACTACTCTGCAGCGTGAACACAGTGAAAAAGCCTTATAACGTGAACAAATGTGTCGGTTATCCAAATTGTTTTCATAAAAAGGGGTATCCTATAAATGATTGCACAGGTTTAGTTTAGTACGCGCTGCTGATTTATCATGATCTTATCTAAAGTTTATCGTGAAAAATGTCACAAAAACTTCCAAAATTCTAAAGTTAAATTTCTTGCGATTGGAAAGACAATAAATCGTCGCTCTTTTAGAAATTTTGAATCTTCTGTGAACTACAATTGCTCCAAATCGTAATGGATGATAGCTGCCATTTTTGAAAATTTGTTTTTACTATTAATGGACGATATTGGCTACTTAAATTCAACTTGCCAACGTCTTGCAAAGAAAACAATAGCAAAATGCTGGCTGAACATTTTTAGCTCTTTAAGAGATGAAGAAGACTGTGAAGAGGATATCCTGTTAGATTTTTGAGAGAAAGAATTTGTTTAGCAATTAAAATAAAAAAATTAAAAGATAATCCAAATAAGGTAACACATTTTTTTAATTAATTTTAACGTACTTTTTAACAAAACATATGTACATAACAATCCGAAATACAAAAAAAATATATATGAATTAAATCATATGTATAATTTATTTGAAAATTTTAAAGAGTAACATCTTCGTCAATATGAACATATTCGCAAACGTGAACACGCTCGGTATTTAATAGTTCACGTTACCGCGAGTCTACTGTAATTAAAAATAGAAAACACTGTAGTAAAAAAAATATATAAATATATTTTATTAAATTTTTTTTTTGAATTGCCTTGAAACCAACTTTTTAGGGAATATTTTTTGTCAAGGAAAATTCGTAAATCAGGGATGGAAACGTTGTAATATATTCTATTTGATAAAATTTTATTAAAAAGGATATATATTTTTGTAAAACACATTATATTTAAATGGTGCAATAGCAACAAATACACATAACTTTGATATATTTATTATCAAAAAAGTACATTTAAGTTAATTGGCTGATAATTTTACCTGTATGTATTCGCCTTGGTTTTATTTTTACAAACGACTTTTTTGTGTTTTTATTATATATGTATATAAAAAATGCGAATGTACGCGGGTTTTCAGCGAGCAAAGAAAAATTTAAAAAGACTACATTTCCATTCGATACGTACATTGGCCCATCTATTTTATTCTGTTGTGTATTAAATCCATTATATCTATTTCTAAGTCTGAGCGTTCTTTAACATTGGGATATCCTGTTGACATTTAAGTTTTCGCTGGTTTCTTTCAATATCCATGTAGCTTTTATATGTACTTACCCACACATTCGAATTTTGGCTTTTTTCTTTTTCTTAAATTTATTTTTTTATTCTATTTTTAGTTGAAAATATTTTTTTCTTCTGTAAAATTTCTTGAAATCAAAGAAGTTTCATTAAACCTAGACAATTTTGACAGTAATTTTGTACAAAATATAAAGCAAATCCATAATCAGCTGAGTTATTAGGGTCAAGTGTATTAATCCGCCTGGATCATGAATTATTAATTCTTGAGTGCATTCATTTTGTATTAATAATTTCTTTATATGGGTCAAATATAGAAATTACGGCTTTGTATCCTTTAAACCGAACATTATGAAAGGGCTTAACCAATGACACTTAATTAATGAAACATTTGTGTAAAATCCAAGATGGCGTCGAAAACAAAATGACGGGTTTTTTTCTTAACCCGATCAATCAAATGAAAGTGCTTGACTTAATAGTTGAATTTAATTATGTAAAAAAGTCAGATTTAATTAAGCAAAATGGTGTATAGCATTAAATCTGAAATCTTAGTTAAGCTACAATGTGGTCACTATACCTACATAAGTATGTATGTATGTATGTATGTATGTACATGATGGTAGAGTAGAATTCATTCATATTTTGGGAAAAATGAATAAATTTTTTGGTTCAGTTGGTGGATTTGCATCGTAGTGTTGTCTCTTTAACAATATGTCCAAGATTTCTACCTCACGGAAAGTTACAATACATTTTTAATAAACAGTAACACGATACAAATCTTCTAACTGAACCATACAAACCAAAATTTATTGCCTGAATGATTTTTAGTTTTATTTAAAACATAATCATTCTTTTATAGCTCTGATAAATTCATACTTGGTAATCCTAAAATGAAAATCGATCAGTAAAATATTTTAGTAAATAGGTATGTATTATGTATATTAAACAAAACATTTAATGGGAAATTATATGTAAAATAAACAATAATATATGTACATACATATGTATATGTAGGTACCTAACTATATATGTATATTTTTAAAGTTTTCTTATTTGATTTTTTTGCATACTCTCACTTTTCATGTCGTTATCATCAAAAATACGCAAAGAAACATACAAATACAAATAAATACCTATTTGCTTTTTAAAATTAAATGAAACACAAGAACAATTCTTTTTAGTGATAAGAGATAAGAGAACTGAAAGAAGCAGATATTAACAATTCTATCAGCATTGTCAACTTAGAAATTACGAAAAGCATTAAAATCGAAAAAAAGCACATGAAGTGTGAATGTATTGAGAATTCCAGGCATTTACTTTCTGTGTAAATTCTGGGTTGAATAAATTTCTATATAATCTTATATGAAATAATACATTTTTAAACAAACTGGCTACTTTAAATTTATTGTAAATTACAGTAAATTTTAAAATTTAAGAACTGTGAATTTTGTTAGTGTTTTTTTTTACGATGGCAAGACAAATAAATAGAGTATTGAAGATAAAGTTAGGATATTTATAAACATTCAAAAAATTATTTGTATGTAGTAAATTCTCTATAAAAATAGTTTTAAGATATTACCTAACATTAAATTCTTAAGAATTTACTGCTGTTTGCTGGTGAAATTATTATTATTTTTTCATATTATTTAAACAAGTTCAAAACCCTCGAATAACTGAGTTACTATTTAAATATAACAATATTAAACAGTCAATTAATAAAAAAATACATAAAAATTATGACAAAATTTTTATTCAATTAACCGAGAAAATTGATTAAGTTATAAAACTTAAGCCAGAATAAAATAAACTACAATAAATTTAAATAAAAAGTTCGAATAAATTCAAGTCAATACTTATGGAAACTTTACATTTATAGCTTCTAGTTGCCTGTTGCTCTTTGGAATATCTTATTTTTATTTATGTATATCTGGCCCAAAACCCTTTGAATTAAAATTATGATAGTTTCAATAAAAACTATAAATGGAAATAATAACTTCATCACGGTGTTATTTGTCGCTCTGTGAAGTTGTAAAATTAAATTTTTGCATACCAACTTCTTTTTTTTATACCCTTCACCTGTGGTGCAGAAGGGTATATATAGCTTTGTCATTCCGTTTGTAATTTCTACAATTTTAATTTCCGACCCCATAAAGTATATATTTTCTGAAAGTTTTTAAATAGAGGAGTCGATTAAGCCCTGACCGTCTGTCCGTGTGTTGATTGAAATCAACTTTTAGTAGCAACTATCGGGTGTCCCAACTAGAACGCAATTTTTAAATTTTAAATAAAACACAGATATTAAAAAAAAAAATCGTGAAACTTTATTATATCGTAAAGTAGACAGAATGAGGTTATGTATGGAAAAATAAATCGTGCAGATGGCCGCCGCGGCTTTGCTGGCACACACGCGATCTTTTAATGAAATTTTCAATGACCTTTTTGCATAAATGCTGCGGTATTTCATTAATGCAGCGTCCAATTTCATCTTTTAAGGCTTGAGTCGTCGAAGGCTTATTCGCGTAAACAAACCATCGACTTCAAAAAACCCCAAAGAAAAAAATCGAAAGGTGTTAAATCACACGATTTAGGCGGCCAATTCTTCTCTCTGTTTGTTTCTCTGGCTGTATGACATGTGGCGCCATCTTGTTGAAGCCACATGCCCTCCACATTCATTTCTTCAATTCTAGGCAAGAAAAAACTGGTTATCATTTCACGATACCGAACACCATTGACTGTTTGCGCTTGACCTGCCTCATTTTCATAAAAAAAAGGTCCAATGATTCCTCCAGCCCAAAAACCACACCACACAGTGACACGTTGAGGATGCATTTGCTTCTCGTGAATCATTCGAGGATTTTCCTCACCCCAAATGCGACAATTCTGCCTATTGACGAAGCCATCAATATGGAAATGGGATGGGATTTGCGAACTGTAGCCGCAAAACTTTCACCATTTTGGTAAAACAATTTCACAATGAGAATGCGTTGTTCATTCGTGTAGCGCTCCATTTTTACTAACCTCGTACATTCTACTAGCAAACATTAACAATTGTTCAAATGTCAAACAATGACACTTCGAATGGCGCCAAATTTAAAAATTGCGTTCTAGTTGGGACATCCGATACAACAACAACATACATATATACTGGTTAGAGTAAACGTGGTTATACAAACAATTGCAATTACATGACTACAAGTTGTGAAGGGTATATAAGATTCGGCACGGCCGAATATAGCACTGTCTCCATACAAACTGAAAATTATGTTTAATATTTTAATTAATCTTTTAATATATTCAATACGTCCGAACAATATTTACTTCTCTTGACAATAAAACGTTCTATTTTTTTAAAGATAGCAAGAAAAGAGTAACGGCATCTAAAATAGTATATTAAGATTAAATACATAATAATATAAGATGCTTATGCAATCCATTTATAATAATATTTTTAAAATAGTTGTTGGTACAAATAATAGCGCCATAAGCTTTCTGTCTAAACAGAAACATTGTGTGCTTACAATCCAAATTTAAGCCGAAAAATATTTAAAAAGCACTAAAAACAATACTAAAAGCATTTGTTTGACATCGTTGATTTGAATATATTACAATACATGTGCACATACATACAATATTTACAAAAATAAATCCCAAAATTGCTAATAGTGTTGCCATAGTTTATGTAAATTATAAGCTGAGTCAAAATGTTCTATATATGTAATTTTTTAGTAACACGGCATTTAGACTATGTTACTTGTAACACGTTACTGTAACATGTTACATTTATTTGTGGGCGAAGGGAGTAGAGAAGGCAGATACGTTACAAAAGTAACACAATTTCTGTTTTTCATGTTACTTTTTGACGTTTCTCTTTTGACGTTTTCGTTTTTTCTTCTATTTTTCTTTATTCTCTTTCGTATATCAAACAGGAATGATCCCTCAATTAATTGTCGTACGATTTCATCACCCATCATGTACAACTTTTACCTTGTTTTATTTAAGTTTGACAAATGCTTATGGCTGGATTAGAAGCTAAATTTGATTTAAAATAGCTTATTGGTTTTTTAACACAATTGTGAATTCCATAACAACTTTTCTTAATGACAATTGTATAACTGAAATTTAATAAACAACGAAACCAAAACAAAAAATAAAAAAGAGACAAGTTTGTGGTAGCATAATGTAAATGCTTGAAGTTTTTGGAAGTTACTTTAAAACGAAATAAGAGTCATGTTACAAGTAACATAGTCTGAATGCTGTGTAACACTATTATGTTAATTGTTTTTAGGTAACATCGTCAGTACGCAATGGTTTTGCAATGTCTTATTAACGGAAACAGTCATTCCAACTTAACGTTGACTTCCACAAGATGCAAGATGCATACAATACTATATACAGAAGTTCACACAAATTCGTATCAACTTTTGAACAAAAGTAAATGAATTATTTTTCTAAATTAATTTGGGACATTTTCTTAAATCTGCACTCGTATTTTAGTTGTGTACAGTTTTCCAGATATATTGTTGAATGGAAAATGAAGAACGCTGATTAACATATGTTTGTTATTGTAGAACCGTTTAATTAATTTGAATTTTGCTCAACAGGAAGTTAAGTCAAAAACAAAAAATAAAATGACATAATATTTGTTTAAATTCAACTTACATAATCCATTACAGATTTCTTTTTTTTTTTTTTAAATTTTGTCCATATAATTTGAATTTATGATAAAGTGCGTGTCACCTTAATTTCTTAGAATTATACTTATATCGGCATAAATTAATTCAGAAAGCTATATATGCTAAGTTTCATCATCTAATACATATAATTCCGTCGATTTTATGAGCTTTTAAATTTCATTAAAAGTAAATTATGTAAGAAGTGGGCGTTAAAGTAAGTGTCTCAGAGTAGTTTCTGCTGATATATTCAACTAAGATATTTCAATCTCGAGACCTTTATTCTTCCAAAATCTCTGTCACTCGAGAAATAATATGAATTTGAGATAAAGCGTTGTATTGGAGGTGGGCGTGTCACTTAAGTTTCTCGTTATACAAAAAAAAATGTTTGCAAAATTTCAAAATCGTACATCTACTATTGTCAGTATTATTTTATGTTTTAAATTTTAAATATATCGAAAAAGACACTGTGTGGTATAAATTATAGTACATTTTGATAAATAATTCCTTTCGTAATGTATAGACTCAAGCAATTTTCAGGGAAAGATATTTTTTAGGAAATATAAATAAATTTCGATTATGTACGAAGGACATTGTTATTTTGACCTGCTCTATTATTACGAGCTATAACTCTCTTCCTAATTTACCCATTTAGCCCATTCTGACAAAATTTGAGCCCATAACTTTTTTGGTTCGAGCTCTATCGTGTTTTAAACAGGCGGACAGAACGAACTTAGCTAAATTGTCCTAAAATGATACCAGGACTCAGAAAATTTGTACTTTCTGGGGTCTAAAATGGATATTTCGACGTATTACTAACGGAAGCACAAATTAAATATACCCCCACACAATTATTTTGGTGGTGGGTATAAAAAGATAAAAGATCAAAAGCTACATTATTTTTCTTTTTCCTTGTGCGAATATGGTAATACATTTTAAACAAAATCATTAAAATCAATACTCAAATTGGTATTTTATTCACTGCTGTATATATCCAAAACTTGAGCTAAGTGGAAAATAAAGGGTAAGTAGTTTTAATAGGAGTTATCAGTAACAATAATGCAATATAAAAATATGTATGTATTTTGAGTCGACGACTACTTATGTTGTTTATAAGATAAATATTTTTTTATAAATCATTTCGATTTATTAAATAACAAAATTTGAAAAAATTTTGATTTATAGAAATTTTATAGGTATTTTATACATTCTTTGTAATATATTATTGTATTAGAAAATTATTTAATAAATTCTTTCCTGTACTCTCTTCTTTACTTTTTATATTTTTCATAAAGTTGGCAACTCTCTTTTTCATCACTTATTTTACGTTAGAAACATTTGTAAGAGAGTGTATAGCAATTTAGTGATATAATAAGAGAACTCAATTTCTCTTAAAAATTTTTTTAATGATTTTTTTGTGAGGTTCGTTTTAAACTATGAGCGTGTACAATAAAATCAGTTGATAATGAAACTCTCACAAAGTTGAAAGTGAAGATTTGTATAGGCGCTTAAATTTTACATACAATATATTTTTAAAAACAAATAGAAATTTTAGGTATAAAAACAATCTTTTTAAAAGAAAACAAAATAAAATTAGCTAAAAAAAATATTCTAACGAGTGCAATTTCTTAGGAAAACGTAAAAGAAACATACATACATAGTACAGCAAAATAAATAAATAAAACATTTTAAATTGTGGAAAATAAACGTGTGAAATCAATGAAATAAAAGTAATTATATTATTTTTCTATTACAAAAATAGAATTTTGCCAAAAAAATCTGAGTGATTTATAATAAACGAAATGTGCTAAAAAATAAATAAATTCAGCAATCAAAGCAATTAAATAATTAACGCTTTTAAAGCATATGTATTATGAAAACAAAAGTGCAATAAAATTTTAATGTAAATAAAAGAAATAAATAAAAAAAATGTGTTGGTCAACCACTTGAATGAAAGTGTCTTAAAAATTATTGAATTAATTTTATATGCACATACACAACATACACATGTACATATGTATATATCTGTTGGAATCTAATTCTGCTACCTACAATAAAATCTGTTATTTTTTTAAATTTTTAACAGAAAATAAATAAAATTTTCATAAACAACAGAGAAAAAAAAATTCATACTACCACGCAGTTTTTTGTATTTGTAAATTGAGTAGTGCAGTATATTTTTAGTTTTTGTTGATTTTTTTGAATAAAACAACAACAATAATAACAGCATAGATTTTAAGTGCTATAAACAAAAAATAATATATATGTACATACATACACATATAAGTACAAATATACATATAAATATACGGCGACAACAACAAGGCAAAAAAAGCAGAAAACAAAATAAGTATAAAACACAAACAACTACAAAAACCATCAACAAAACTCGGGCCTTAGTTCGCCGCCTTGTACATTTTAAGGTTTTTTTCTTCTTCTCGAGTTTTTCTTCTAAATCAGGCGGCCAATGATTTAAAAACGCAGGTAAACAAAACCTTTTTTCATAATTTTTTGTGTGTATGTTTTTTTTTCATAATTTGGCTTTTTGGTTTCTGGTTTTCAAAAAAAAAAAATCTTTTTCTAGAGCCTTTTAAGATTTAATTACCACTTGTGTCTAGAGAGTTTTGTTCGTTTCTTGATTGTATTTGAAAACCTAATATTAAATTATTGAAACATGTCCATAAGTATGTATGAAAGTTTGTGTGTATATCTACAGTGTCGGCTAAATATGATATTAAATTTAAGTTTTATTAGAAGTTTATTTCAAATTTTACATAAATATGCTTTTTACGTCATATAAGGACTATAACAGTATTACAATTTTAAATACACCATGGTTTAATTATATAAGGTAATAGCAATTCGGAGAGAATTTTTCGATAGATTTTTTTTATATCAAATCTGATAGTTGTAAATTATAGGAAAAGAAAGAGAACGTGTGAAATTTTGACATATGCAAAGTAACATTTGATGAACAGCTGATGAATTGAAGCTACCTATTTTTATACCCTTCACCTGTGGTGCACAAGGGTATATATAGCTTTGTCATTTTGTTTGTAATTTCTACAATTTTCATTTCCGACCCCATAAAGTGTATATTTTCTGAAAGCTTATGAATAGAGGAGTCGATTAAGCCCTGACCGTCTGTCCGTCTGTCGGTTGAAATCAACTTTTAGAAGTAACTATATGTTCCTTAGATCTATATGTTATCAATCTCTTGGAAATATCCAGGAATGAATCGCTATTGAAATTCAGCACAATCGCCCCATAACTTTCTAAGATATGAGCAAAAAACCACGACCACCTCGTTTTTTTCACAATTACAACAACATATATACTGGTTAGAGTAAACGTGGAATCGAATCCCAGCTGAGCCAAAAATTTTGTTTTTATTTAATATATTATTTATATTTTATAATTTTTTTTTTATATTTTTTTTAATTTTTTTAAAAAAATTTTTTAAAATTTTTGTTTAATTTTTTTAAATTTTTTTTTGTAATATTTTTTTTTTTGTATGTTTTTTACATGTACATATGTACGTATTTTATATGAGATAAATGGTGATACAAACAATTGTTATTGCATGACTACACATTGTGAAGGGTATATAAGATTCGGCACGGCCGAAAATAGCAGTGTTACTTGTTATATGTACAAAACTTTTTTTTTAATTGCTAGCAACGAATTGCTATCTCTAATGGAACGAGCGATTAACAACTATAAAATAAATTCAGACTTTCTAACATAAGGGTCTTTTAAAGAAAAAAAAAAATAAATAAATGAATAAAAAAATAATGAATGATGTTTTCAAAGACGTATAGAAGATGATTTTAAAATTTAAAGCATATAATACCAAACAAGGCATATTCTTACACTAGAATGCAAAAATTTTTTAAATTCCTCTTGATTTTATTTATTTATTCCGGGATAGAATATCAGATTTTCGTTTCGGTTTAAAAAAATTAACTTAAGTGTACTTTTTTGATAACAAATAGGTTTAACGACTTATAGCAAAACCTAACCCGGTGTCTCACGTAGCAATATTTATTGTCGCCATATGTAGCAATTTATTACGCAATCATTGCGTTGCTAATTGCTTGAGCAATTATTGCCGAAATAAGCTGTCAAAATCTTTGCAGAAACAAAGGAAATTTAAAACATAAATAAAATTTGAAACGAAAACATTAATTTTTATAAATAAATTACTTATGTCTTATTTTCCACCCTATGAAAATAGATATATTTTAGCAATAAAGTGCCGTTATCTGCCGACGTTTTTTCTTACGCTTAATATTTATAATTGATTCGTGGAGACCCAGAGTTAACAAGAGCGGCAAGAGTTTTCTAGCTGTCAATAGGTTCGTTCGAGTACTTTTACTGCACTTTGTAGTAAATGAGTAATTATTTAGTAAATTGAAAATTTTACTCTCAAAAAAAGAATTTGTCCAAAAAAGTACTCGAACAGACATTTGTAAAAATTCGTAATATTGAAGCAACAGCTGATGGCAAATAAATATTGTGTTGTTTAATGGGAACTTTGTACATACATATGTATGCGCAAATATGTATTTAAGTATGTATACCTGCGCCAGATTCAGACAGTTCCATTCTTTCATCTGTAGACATTGTTAACTAACTTTATTTCACAAACAATTTAAATTTAAATAATAATATTTTGCACTTTTGTTTGGATTTTCATTTTTTTTACATTTTTTTCGCAAATTGTATACTTTTTGTTTGCTTACTTTTGTTTGTTTACCTTTTGAATCATATGTTTTTTGGTTTTGCTAAATCTTACTGCAAGAAATTTCTGTAGTAAAAATTTGCAAATACTCAGTCAAGAACTGTCACTTTTCGCTCTCTATTTGTGCTCTCATTTACTACAAATTTGTGTAAACGAACGCAATTTCGTAAAATGCAGTAAAAATTTGTACAAAATCGTACAAATTTGTGAGTTCTCGAACGAACCTAATAATTCTCATGCTCATACAATTTCTATGAATCAAAATAAAAACCTCGTGGCGGCAACGCTTTGCAATTGGAAAATCCAATTTTGACAGAGCGTTAGGTATTGCAGTTGACCAGTGGGTTTTAATAGCGTTTTATTCAGGTCTATGAATAATAAAAAAAGCCTATCTGGTTGTGATTTAAAACATTAAATTTGTATGAGATCAGAATTCTATTTCTGTGTGATGGTGTGGCCCCGATAACAGATTTTGGTGCATTTTTTTCACTGTGACAAAACTCTGTCAGTTTTACTTGTGAATGAATTGTACTATTGTGTAGATTATTAAACCAAGGCCCAAAGGAAGTCTTAAGCAACATCAAATTATTGGTGCAAAAATTTAAATTTTTTAAGAATTTTTAATATGTTAGGAAAAATGATTTTAGGCCGACAGAACTTACGAAACGGTTAACTGTAAAACGAATTGTCATAATGCGCTAACTTTTTGATATTAATGAACAGTATACATGGATAGATTGACAATTGAACAACACTGCCTTAGTATTTAAATTTACTTTGTAAATCAGTTATTGATTTGACCAATGTTTAAATGTAAAGCCGGAGATCTTGTTAAGCTCAGTGAAGATCACTACTGCACCATGATCAATGTTTTTTTGTTTGAAAATGTGGATGACATTAATCCGAGCGTGATATGGTTTCAAATGAATGGCACTATGTGACATACGCTGACCGAACATTACTTTAAATTAAAATTGTAAAATAAGCTAGTTAGTCACCCTGACAATGCTCAAGAAGTGGCCAAAAAATGTGTTTAATTTAACAATGCGCTTCATCAAGAACAGTCGCGGTGGCCTTGTGTCCGAAATCATTTTTAGATGTTAATATTGATATTACGAAATTTTTGTTTTAGATTAAAATATACTTTTCGGGCTTAAAAAACATCATATTTAATGTTATTGCAGCATATACACACATACATACATACATACATACATACATACATACATACATACATACATACATACATACATACATACATGCATACATACATACAGTTAGAATCCCTGAAGAGTGAATTAAACAATTTCTTTTATCTAATACTCATGTTATAAAAAATTTACAAGAGCTCTTTCTTTTGTTTTTGAAGAGCAAACGATCGCCATGTCCAAAAAGAAAAGAGAATCTCTTACGCTCTTTGTTGTAGCACGTATCATGTTTTTATTCAAATAACAAAATTTATTGTCAAAATTGTCAAAGAAATAATAATATTATAAGCTTTATTTAATCACAATACACTTTGAAAGTGCCCCAATTTTGCTTAAACCGTAGAAATGAAAAACACTTTAACCTGCATATATTTAAACCAATAGAAAACAAATACATAACTGAAACAAAATATAAGTTTTTTATTATACCCTTCACACAGTGAAAAAGGGTATATATATATAGGTTCGTCATTCCGTGTGAAAATTCTACAATTTTCATTTCCGACCCCATAAAGTATATATTTTCTGAAAGCCTATAAATAGGGAAGTGGTTTAAGCTCTGTCAGTCTGTCCGTCTGTTATTATAATATCAGAAATATTCGGGAGTAGATCGGTATTGAAAATCAGAAACATCGGTACAAAAACAACTGAGATATGAGCAAAAAACCACGGCTACCTCGTTTTTTTTTAACACAACAACAACATACATACATACATACATACATACATACATACATACATACATACATACATACATACATACATACATACATACATATGTACATATATACATACAAACGTGGTATACTGGTTAGAGTAAACGTGGAATCGAATCCCAGCTGAGCCAAAAAAATTTTTTTTTTAATTTATGTATTATTTATATATTTATTATTTTATATATTTTTTAAAAATTTTTTTTTTAATTTTTTTTTTATTTTTTATTTTATTTTATATTTATTATTTATATTTTTTTTAAATTTTTTTTAATTTTTTTTATATTTTATTTTTTTTTACTATTTTTTTAACATACATATAGTACATACATAGTTAGTGTGCGATGTATATATAGTATTAGTTATTATTTTATGAGTTAAAAATTATGTCTCATTAATATCTGCTTTTTTAATGTAAAAAAAATTTCATTCACTACATTAGTTTTCTGTTACTACACAGAAAGAAAAAAGAAGTTCAAAATCTAAGAATTAAATTCTTATATTAAGCCGAAATCTTGTTAAAAAAATTCAAATACGATTTATTTCTGGTTTTCTTAAAACAAGTACAAAAGGGGCTTGTTTTACAGAATCAAGTACAACACTATTAAAATTAGAATTAAAGGTGGAGTTACATACCATCCGTTCATGCGTTGTTGCGTTTGATACTTTTTCACCTTTTTATACGTTTCTAAACTCAAGTTACACACAATGAGTTTTATGCATCAACTCTTATGTTTTAATCAGCTGTTGTGTTAGGGTTGCCATTCGTACTGTTTTAAACAGTACATGTACTGTTTTTTGTAATGTGTACTGTTATATTCACAATACCTAAAACAGTACGAAAAAGTACAATTAAGTGCCATTATTACAACTTGTCTTTAGTTAAAGGTAGGATTTTGTCTGTTCGATAAATAGCTTTGCATTATTACATCTTCCATTTTTTATTGTTATTATTATTAAATTTAATAATATTTAATGAATAAAAAATAATAAATTAAGGGTTTATAATGCAAAGCCATTTATCTGCCAAAAAAAATTCTGCCTTTAGCTAACGGCAAGTTGTAATAATGGCCCTAAGTCTACTTAAGAATTGATAATTTGTCAATTACAAGTGATATTTTTTACGTTATAAATAGTATTCCAAAAGTATTAATGGAATATTATTGTAATTTTAAGAAACAAATTAATTGAATTTGCATATTTTAGATAATTTCAAAATTCAACTCGTAGTTTTTGAAGTTCAATTACCAATTTCGAAATTCTATTTACTATTTTTTAAATATAATTAATAACTTTTGAAATACATTAGATCATTTTCAAAATAAAGTTTGAAAATATAGTGCATAATTCTGAAATATAGTCGAAAATGTTAAAGCATTGGTATTTCGTTTATTCAAACAAGTATCAATATTAAAATCGAAAAACGACGTTAAATTTGTGTTTTTGACCACGTGTTTACATGTTTTTATGTTTCTTCTTAACTATTTTTAAATACAAATGTGGTGTATTGAAGTAAAAGTTATGTTATCAAAATCAAAATGTACTGTTTTTCTTTTTTTTTAAATTACTGTTTTTCCCCCTCAATGTACTTTTTTTCACTTTTCAAATATGGCAACCCTATGTTGTGTTTATATTTTTATTAACTAAAAACAATTTTGCCAAAATGGAAAGTAAAATTGACAATTTAAGGGCATTTATGGAATTCATTTAGTTTATGTACATGATATTTTGTGCTACAAAAAGTTCAAAAATAACACAAGCATCAATAAGCATCTCCTCCATTGCACTTGTTTTCTTTTAATAATAAACAGAGATGACACTCAGCACATAATAATTATCGATAAGTGGAATAAAAATTTTGGTAATGAAAAAATTGTGTTTAAAATTAGTTTTTATGAATGTTTTTCTTAAAAGTAATTGTAAACTTTATTTCGAATGCTTTTTCTTTTATTAAAAACATTTTTTAATACAAAAAAATTAAAAAAATAAATCCACCACACAATCAGATTTATCGATAACATCGACAAAAAAATATTATTTGTCATCCATGGCTATCAACAACAGCTGACATTTATTCACCTTTTATGCGACGGATACAAAAGTAGAAAGTAAACCTACTTTGCTGCGTTGATACGTTTATGCATTCTATGCGTTCTGCCGTGTAACTTGTCACATACAATTACACTGATTCTACTTTTTGACTGATGCATAAAACGGAACAACGGATAGAACGCATGGTATGTAACTCCAGCTTAACTTCTTAAATAAAATCTTGTTTCTCTAATAAAAAAAAATTATTTCAAGTATGTTTTTATAATTCTAATTTTGTTTATCATACTTTAGCTACTTATAAGTAATAATGTTTACGACAACAAAGCTGTAGCAGTTTTGGATTTAACTTAGCTTTCATGCTTTGTCCGTTATTTTTGTTTTAATAAAACGTATCGCTGAATAATTGTGAAAACGTAAGTAATTAAGATACTGTACTATGCAACGATCAAATCAAGTTACGATATCTTGAAACAAACGAATTTTTTGATTAACTCGATCTCGTTCATACTTGAATGAATCTTGCTCTAAGTCAAAGTTAAGTAGGGTTTTATGTTTAAATCACGCTAATAATTCTTAAAATCAACTTAAAATTAACTACTCCTACAATTAAGATATTCGTACTTGACATATTCATTCTTAAATCAAGCATTTTGTACTTGGTTTAAGAAAAACCGTACGTGTGATACCGCTACGGCTTAATTTAAGTACGGATTACTTGATTTGTTTTTTGTGTGTAGATGTGAAAAAATTATTGTACGACATTATATAGTGCCGGCCATGGACTTTAAATATTTTTAAGGTCTGCTAGTCAAGCCCTTTCTTTAGGTACCCATATCGATTCTCTCTGTTTTTTATAAGTGGCTGCCTAAACATTTATTAGGAACTAAAGTAACTTGATATATTTAAAAACTATGTATATTTTTCGAAATTATTTTTGCCTATAACACTGCCGGTTAGTGACCGATTTGTCCAACATTTTAACGAATATCTCTATATATAAAGCAAGCGAGTCTATAAATTATCATACGGCTAAAACTATTGATTTATTTGGTAAAAATATGGGAAAAAACAAAGACTGCCCTGTTCATTCGCATATATCTCAGAAAGATATCGGGCGATTGTGCTAGATTTCGATACTATATACAGAACTGTGCTGCGTGTGGGGTCTTCTAAAAGTTGATTTCAATCAACACAAGGATAGATGGACATTGCTTAATCAACTCTTCTATTCATAATCTTTCAGAAAATATAAACCTTATGGACGGAAATGAATATTGTAGAAATTAGAAATTGAATGACAAAGCCATATATACCCTTGGCACTACAGGAGAAGGGTATAAATATATCGCAATTATATAACTCACCGTTTTTACATCAGATTGCTTACATAAAATGTTTACTTTTTAGTACTGTCGGATGAGAGAAAATGCAATTTCTGATTTCATGAGTGAATCCTTCTCATGAGTGAATAATTCGTTGTACAGTGGTTGTAGGGGGATATCCAATAAGAATTGGACGATGTTTGAAGAAAACTTAAATGTTTTACTTTTTTTTTTAAATTTATAAGACCCATGTATGAATTTTATATATAAACTGGGATATCAATAAGACTGTTTCATATATCAGGCTTAGTTTGAGCGGTGGCCTGGACTTTATTGGTCGGTCAACTGCAGCTTATTGGCATAGATCAGTGACTTCATTAAACATAACCAGAAAAAGTCTATTAGGGTTAAAACGCACAATCACATGTTAGTTGAAAAACACTGTGGCTTATGTGTTTTTAATATTTCAGATTTTTTACTTAAATTGTTTTAAAACATAAATTTATCTTCAATATTTTTTTTTCAGTGGTATACTGGTTAGAGTAAACGTGGAATCGAATCCCAGCTGAGCCAAAAAAATTTTTTTTTTAATTTATGTATTATTTATATATTTATTATTTTATATATTTTTTAAAAATTTTTTTTTTAATTTTTTTTTTATTTTTTATTTTATTTTATATTTATTATTTATATTTTTTTTAAATTTTTTTTAATTTTTTTTATATTTTATTTTTTTTTACTATTTTTTTAACATACATATAGTACATACATAGTTAGTGTGCGATGTATATATAGTATTAGTTATTATTTTATGAGTTAAAAATTATGTCTCATTAATATCTGCTTTTTTAATGTAAAAAAAATTTCATTCACTACATTAGTTTTCTGTTACTACACAGAAAGAAAAAAGAAGTTCAAAATCTAAGAATTAAATTCTTATATTAAGCCGAAATCTTGTTAAAAAAATTCAAATACGATTTATTTCTGGTTTTCTTAAAACAAGTACAAAAGGGGCTTGTTTTACAGAATCAAGTACAACACTATTAAAATTAGAATTAACTTCTTAAATAAAATCTTGTTTCTCTAATAAAAAAAAATTATTTCAAGTATGTTTTTATAATTCTAATTTTGTTTATCATACTTTAGCTACTTATAAGTAATAATGTTTACGACAACAAAGCTGTAGCAGTTTTGGATTTAACTTAGCTTTCATGCTTTGTCCGTTATTTTTGTTTTAATAAAACGTATCGCTGAATAATTGTGAAAACGTAAGTAATTAAGATACTGTACTATGCAACGATCAAATCAAGTTACGATATCTTGAAACAAACGAATTTTTTGATTAACTCGATCTCGTTCATACTTGAATGAATCTTGCTCTAAGTCAAAGTTAAGTAGGGTTTTATGTTTAAATCACGCTAATAATTCTTAAAATCAACTTAAAATTAACTACTCCTACAATTAAGATATTCGTACTTGACATATTCATTCTTAAATCAAGCATTTTGTACTTGGTTTAAGAAAAACCGTACGTGTGATACCGCTACGGCTTAATTTAAGTACGGATTACTTGATTTGTTTTTTGTGTGTAGATGTGAAAAAATTATTGTACGACATTATATAGTGCCGGCCATGGACTTTAAATATTTTTAAGGTCTGCTAGTCAAGCCCTTTCTTTAGGTACCCATATCGATTCTCTCTGTTTTTTATAAGTGGCTGCCTAAACATTTATTAGGAACTAAAGTAACTTGATATATTTAAAAACTATGTATATTTTTCGAAATTATTTTTGCCTATAACACTGCCGGTTAGTGACCGATTTGTCCAACATTTTAACGAATATCTCTATATATAAAGCAAGCGAGTCTATAAATTATCATACGGCTAAAACTATTGATTTATTTGGTAAAAATATGGGAAAAAACAAAGACTGCCCTGTTCATTCGCATATATCTCAGAAAGATATCGGGCGATTGTGCTAGATTTCGATACTATATACAGAACTGTGCTGCGTGTGGGGTCTTCTAAAAGTTGATTTCAATCAACACAAGGATAGATGGACATTGCTTAATCAACTCTTCTATTCATAATCTTTCAGAAAATATAAACCTTATGGACGGAAATGAATATTGTAGAAATTAGAAATTGAATGACAAAGCCATATATACCCTTGGCACTACAGGAGAAGGGTATAAATATATCGCAATTATATAACTCACCGTTTTTACATCAGATTGCTTACATAAAATGTTTACTTTTTAGTACTGTCGGATGAGAGAAAATGCAATTTCTGATTTCATGAGTGAATCCTTCTCATGAGTGAATAATTCGTTGTACAGTGGTTGTAGGGGGATATCCAATAAGAATTGGACGATGTTTGAAGAAAACTTAAATGTTTTACTTTTTTTTTTAAATTTATAAGACCCATGTATGAATTTTATATATAAACTGGGATATCAATAAGACTGTTTCATATATCAGGCTTAGTTTGAGCGGTGGCCTGGACTTTATTGGTCGGTCAACTGCAGCTTATTGGCATAGATCAGTGACTTCATTAAACATAACCAGAAAAAGTCTATTAGGGTTAAAACGCACAATCACATGTTAGTTGAAAAACACTGTGGCTTATGTGTTTTTAATATTTCAGATTTTTTACTTAAATTGTTTTAAAACATAAATTTATCTTCAATATTTTTTTTTCATTGCAAAGATATAAACCATGTGGCTGGAACACCTTTGCAAATGTAGTATGTATGTTGATTCAAATTGCAGGTTTTTTAAAAAATGCAAAAGAACTTTTAAAGAATTTTTGCAATTTTTAAAAATTCTTATAGAAAAAAATCAAGTGTAACTCTAATAATGCAACCCTGTGTATATCTTTTTTGTAGCTTCCACAACACGTGTGTCAAACTTGCAAATAATTCTTTTAACTTTATTCTTCTGTTAAATCATTCTTTGCTACCAAAATTACATACATACATACATATAATAAAAACTTAAAAAAATCTTAGGAAATTCTTTTTTAAATTTAATTCATAAAAAGAATCCAGTTTTATTTTTATGATCATAGATTTTCGTTTTATGTGGTTTTAAATGGCTCTGATGTAAAAATTACGAACGTATGTACGTACATTCGTTATGCATGTATGTATGTATGGATGTAGTTTTATGATGTACTACGTTGTATGCTTTGATTTTAATTATACAGTATTTTATGTTATAAAAATGTTAAACCTTTTCTTCTTTTAATAAAAACATTTGGACGAACATAAGAACATACATGATCTCTAGCTGCATATTTAACTATTGCTTTAGACAAACTGTTTGCCACTTGATAATACGGCACCACCATCAATACTATCAACTAGGGTGATCGGCTCGGTTTTACAACCGGTGGAAAACCCGGTTTTTTTTCTCTTTCAGCTGGCGGTTTTTTCTAAATGTTGATTTTTCGAATATCGTATACACCGGTTTTTTTATCCGAAAATGCCGGTTTTTTTTATTTTTTTAAAGTTTTTTTTTCATATATCTTTGTAACCAATCGTACCATAGTATATTTAGTACGCGAAAAGTTTCCAAATATCAGAAAATAAAAACTATTAAATATTCTTTCGAAATATTGTAAGATGTTAAAAAAACAAATGTAAAATAAGAAAAATAATTGAGCTTTAATATTATTTTTTTTATAGGATATAAACCTAACGTTAAAAGTTATAGGTAATTGAAGCATAAACTTAGCTGATCGATCACTTTTAGGTAAAAAGTGTAGTTACAATAAAGAAGAACCAATAATCTCTCTTTCCAGATCCTAATTTTAATTATTGACATTGAGTGTCTGTCAATTAAACCATCGAACAAACTAGTTTATGTCTATATTTGTATGTCTGTCAGGGGTATAAGAAAGAATTTTTAAAATGAAATTTTAAAGATTTTTTTCCCTAGCCTTTAAAATGTATTTCAAATTGCAGAAATAATTTCAAACAAAATAAGTTAGTGCATATTAGTTTAAAAATTCTATTTAACATTTAAAAAATTTACAAAAGGAGATACAAAAATTTATAACAGCCTTATAAAAAGTCTTATTAATTTATGTATTAATTTCTTTTACTTGTAAAGAGTACCTTTTGTCTTTAAATTCAACTAAACCAAAAACCAAATTAGTCAACTGCATTCATATTACGTTATTGCGTAATTGTGCAGCCAAACGTATATAAACTGTAAAAATTTCATATTTATATATAAATTTAATTATAATCTTTTTTTTACAATATTTTTTAATTTTTACTTAAAATATTATATTTTATATATTCGAACCGGTTAACCGTTTTTTCTCAATTTTCGAAATAGCAACCGGTTTTTTTAAATTTTAAACTATTTGAAGACCGGTTTCTTAAAAAAGTCGAATAATCGATCACCCTACTATCAACCAACCATTCTTCATTCATTCACTCAACATCGTCATCATAATATTATAAATCTTGATGGTTTTTTGTTTTTGTTTTAAATGTCTTTTATGGCAACAGTATTTTACTACTCACTACTAGTGTTGCTTCCTTTAGTTTAAATCAAGATTAGTTTTTTTTTTCAACTTTAACTAATTTCCAGCTATAATTAATTATTTAATCTTAATAACATCTGATTTGTTTTCGCTATATTAGATCTATTTAAAACCTGGGTTTGGCTTTGATTATTAGAAGTTTAAAAATACTTAACATTGTAATGGTTGAAAACAAACAAAAATGTTTTGTTTTTCGAAAAGAAATTATTTTTATTTTAGAACTGAAATGATCACTCTCCTAATTAATGGTGTGAGAAAATTTTCTTCAAAATTATCTCGGTTGTTTATCTTAATACTTTTAAGGATCAGTTAAAAGAATCAAAGATATGAATGAATAAAATTTATATTTAGAAACTAGTTTTAACTTGAAAGTAATTATGTACATGTGTATGTTTAGGGAAGAGTAAATCATAGGAATACCAACTTTAGGTTAATTAGTTTTATATGTGTTTGTATGTAAGTATATATGAACCTATGTATGTTTTTAACTGTTTGAACATACACACATAGTTGAGCGGTTTGATGCAACAAAGAGATTTAAAGGGGCCTTAAATTAAGTTAATGATATTACTTTGAAAGAGAAGTTATAGAAAATTTTCTACTAATTGAGGATTTATGTAAAAGCGATATGTATTTTTGAAAAACTTAAAACTTTATTGATAAGTTTTTATACCCGTCACAGTGGGTGAAAGGGTAAATCCCATTTAAGTATATATTAAGATCCCATTAAGTATATATTTTCTGAAAGCTTATGAATAGGGTAGTCGATTAAGCTCTGTCAGTCTGTCCATCTGTCCGTGTGTATGTTGAAATCAACTTTTTGCAGCCCCCCGATATCCTGGACCCGGGTAAGGTATTAAAATATCAGAAATATTCGGGAGTAGATCGGTATTGAAAATCAGAAACATGGGTACATAAACAACTGAAAAATCAGCAAAAAACCACGACCACCTCGTTTTTTTTTCACAACAACAACAACATACATACATACATACAAACGTGTATACTGGTTAGAGTAAATGTGGCATCAAATTCCAGCTGATCCAAAAAAACTTTTTTTTTATGTTTTTTTTTGTTTTTCATTTTATATATTATTTATATTTTTTTTTGTTTTATATATTTATTATACAATGGGATGTTTTTATATATGTATGCATGTTTTTTTATAAGTATGTACGTATTTCATATGAGATGAATGGTGATACAAACTACTGTTATTGCATGAGTACACGTTGTGAAGGGTATATAAGATTTGGCACGGCCGAATATAGCACTCTTACTTGTTTTAATTAACGAGGTGAAATCATCGAAAGACCCCGGTACTCAAGTTAGTCAAGAGTGCGAGACTCTAACATACCCATAATACCTAAAAAAATAGAAAACCTAAAATTTTACTTAGTCGTTTTCCAGTTTTAATCATAAGAAAAAACCTCAATCTCTTTTAATAATTATCATAACTTCTTACAAATCGATATTAATAGATTTCATTTGTTTTTAATTGATTTTATTCGATAGGGCTAAATGTCTTCGAAAACTACCTGCTTGCTTAACTGCATAGTCTCTGTTTCTTTTACACATGATATACACATGATACAATTATTACAATTTTTTTTTAATTATTTAAATCGTTTTTGCACAAAGAGAAAAGAAATAAAAAAGGACAAGGCTATAAAACAAAGTCAAAAACGATCAAACATGTTTAAGTAGATTTTCTTTGTTTTGCTTTTGACAAGATCCCACCCTAATTCGTTTTTAAAAAGGAACAATTCAACGACACATGTGTTAAATCTTATTACATCGTTGTACAATGAGCGTTTTAACTAAATTGACATACATACTCTTTGTAGAAACAAAACATAAATAAGTGCGGTTAACAGAATACAAGCGAGTACAGTGAGAGAATATTTTGGTTGTGTTTTTTTAATTGTAACAATTTAGAAACAAGCCAATATAATATTTTCGACAAGTTAATATTTTTTAAACGGGAATCTTCCGGGAATTAAAAAATGTTCTTAAATTCACAACCCCATTGTAATATTCTATTGATACTATTCGTATTTATTTACACTATTAATAATTAAACATTTTTATTATAGTCCTTTACTACACATCGAAATCTGCCACTTATAAGATTTCAAACAAAATCTACTTCGTAAATAAATTTTGATAAAATCCACTCAAAATTTGGTACTATTTGGTGATGCGAATGTGGTTTTTTCAGTTTTTAAAAAATCAAAATATTATTTCAGTAACATTTTTTTGCTAAAATTAATACATTAATATTTATTTGAACTTTTTATTTAAATTAATTACAAATCATAATTTTCTAGCTTAAGTTAATTTCAAAAAATTATAAGACTTCCTAAAACATTTTTAGATGTAATTAAAAACATTTAGGAATACTGAAAGATTTTTCCGATATTAGTCGAATAAAAAGTAATGAATTTGAAACTACTATTTATGTAACAATTTAATGAAATTAGTAAATGGGAAGCATAATATTTATTTCTATATTTTTTTCTTTCATTCTTATCAAAAGACATTTTTTTCATGTTTTTTGTATTTATCATCCGATTTGAAAATATAATTGTATTTTATACTTCATTATAGCCTTTGCCTATGGTGCCAAGGGTGAATATACCTTTGACATACTATTTATAATTTCTGCAGTATTCATTTCTAACCCCATGAAGTGTAAGTATATTTTCTGAAATCTTATGACTGGGGGAGTCTATTACGCAATGTCCGTTTGTCCGTGTGTTGTTTGAAATTTTTTAGAAGCCCCCACATATTGCACAGATGTGGTAGCAATCGTTTAAAAATATCCAGGAATGAATTGCTGTTTAAATCCAGCACAATCGCCTTGGAACTTTCTGAGATATAAGAAAATAAAGACGATTGCCTTTATTTTCTCTCATATTTTTACCATCCAAAAAGTCGAAAATTTTTAGCCCTAGAATAAGTTATAGACACATAGTTTTGATAAATCGGTCACTAATCGGCCAAGTTTAGGGCAAAATATTTTTTTTCTAAAATATATATATATACATACATACGTATGTATGTTTATATTTTTAAAATATATCAAGTTACTACTCCTAATTTTTTTGGACACGCTAAAGACACCAAAATACATACCGCAGTCTCAAAAATTATTTCTAAGAAAAACTGAGCGATCGGTTGGAAACTATCGGAGATATAAGCGCAATAATACAACTACTTCCGTGTTTTTCCGTAAATTTTCAAACGAAAATCGATTTTTTTGAGCTTCTGGACAACAAAAAGAATCAAATGACATATAATACACCATAAACAAATCTAGCATCCACAATGGCCGCCACTACAAAATGGCATGCAATAAATTTATATTCGGGTCAAATCTAGTAATTTAACATTTACCCACTTCAACCCCCTTAATATTGGTATCAAATGAAAGGGCTTGACTAGTAAAATAAAATAAACTATACAAAACTAATTCTAAGATGGCATCCGAAATAAATTGATGGATATATGGGTCAAACATACATAGTAATTACGACTTTGGCCCCTTCAACCCCTACAATACTGTTATCGAATTAGCTTAATCTGTAGAATACAGTAAACTTAAAAAAATGTAAAATCAAAAATGGCACCCTAAACAAAATGGCGAATAATTTTGTTCGCAACCCTATTAATATGGGTAATAATTAAAAGAGCTTGAGTAGCAGAATACAGCAAAATGTGTAAAAATTAAAAAACAAAGATGGCGTCGAAAATTACAAAACAAAATGGCCTATAATACTAAATTTGAAATGTACGCCACGTTGTGGTCACTATACACGTATTTACATGATGGTAAAGGGTATTATCAGATTTGGCACGGCATACTTACTTGTTTATATGTACTATTAAGGCGATATATGTACATCGAACGAGAAATACCTGTATGTCATAAACATCGTGCTATGGGTTTTATATTATAAATTCATATTTATTTTAACTTTGTATTAAAATTTATTTTAAACCATATTATTTTGGCTTAGGTTCATTAAATTATTAAACTGCCTAAACTAATAAATAAATATGTAATTAATATTTCTTTTAGTATTCTTAAATGTTGACAATTTCATTGAAAAATGTTTTAGGCAGTTTATTAATTTGCTTAATTTACAAATTAAACGACCATCACGTGGAAATGCTTTTTTGGTCTCAGCTTTCTTTTTTTTTTGTTTTTAATAATGCTGAATGACAGAATCAGTTAGTTCTTCTGCCAAATCATGAAGAGTTTAATTTTCGTTAAAATACTTCCAAACAATTCTTTTACGGAACTGTAGAGTACATGACTTTTAGCGTGGTATTTCGGAATTTGCATCAATTTGTCTTTGTAAGAAAAGTTAATTAAAAAAATTCCTTATTATATGACTAACAAAAAATATCGCAAAAATTAATTTTGAGATTAATTTAAACTAAAATAGTATAACTACACTGTAAAGCACATTATGCGGTTTATGGGCCAGCGGCTTTATTGGGCCGTACTTCTTCTGTGACGATCAAGACCGGCACGTTACTGTGAATGGGAATTGCTACCGTTTAATGATAACAGAATATTTTTGGCCCCAATTGGATGATATGGACTTGGAGGACATGTGGTTCCAGCAGGACGGCGCCACAAGCCACACAGCGAATGTCACAATCAATTTATTGGAAACCAAGCTTGGAGAACGTGTTATTTCACGAAATGGTCCAGTTGATTGGCCGCCTCGGTAGTGCGATTTGACGCCGTTAGACTATTTCCTGTGGCGCTACGTCAAGTCTATGGTCTATGCCAACAAGCCAGCGACGATTGATGAACTTCGTACGAATATCGAACGTGAAATTGCAGCAGTATCGCCCGATTTATGCATAAAAACTGTCGAAAATTGGTTTCAGCGTCTGGACTTCTGCAAGCGTGCCCGTAGTGGCCATGCAAAAGAACTCGAGTTCCACACATAACGGCATCGAACGTACTTTCACAGGAATAAAGAATTTCATTGATATCCAAAACCGTTTTTGTTTTATTTAAAAAAAAACTTTTGTAGCGCTCTTATTAAAAAACCCTTTATTTTGCTCATCATTAAGTACACGAAATAAAGTTCCACTACCCTTAAAATATTTTTTCTACACATCGCGCAGGAAGGCATTTTTTCACGAAAACTTTTACAATTTGGTAGTCACACAAATTTTTTATGTTTTTTTAATTTCTAAACAATTAACACAAATGTACATACATACATACATACATATATTTATTTTAAATTCAAACTGTTTTTCCATAGAAATTAAATTTCCTCACTTTTTAAACATTTATTAAAATTTTCCGGCAAACGAATGTAAACAAACATAAAAACACAAATTTTGACATTTTATTCTTAAGCTTCGTTCACAGCTGATGAACAGCTGGGCTTAAGAGTTTATCTTATATGAATTCGACTTGATTAACAGTTTTGAAACACTTTTACGTTATAAATTACGGTGGGCTTAATAACATAAAATTTGTTGTGATAAACATTTTTGTCTCTAAATATACATAGCTGAGCACCACTGTATGTATTTTATTAATTGATGAAGTCCCTTTTGATTTTCTGTAAGTTATTTTTCAAGAGTATTTGGTAGGTGATAAATCATTAGTGTTAATCGCGAACGCTACTAAGGTAATCAATAACCAGAAAGCCAGAATTTTTTTACAAAGTTTTTGCGAAAATTTCTTTTTAAACAAATTCATAAATTTATTAAAAGTTGACCTAATGTAAAATTTTTAATAAATACATTTTGTTGCAAGTATTATATATGTATGTACACATGCATGTATATTTAAGCATCATCAAACATCCACGAAAAAAAATCTTTAAAAATAAACATAATTTTTATACATTATTTATGGTAATAAACTTTTTCATTGACAACTTTTTTGCACAAATTATTATAATTTATGTTCACTCATACGAAAAATAAGAAAAAAAATGATGGTAAAAAAGATCACAAAAAAATCTATTTCTGAGTTGAAATAATTAATGGACGTAAACATGTGTAGATGAATATGCAGTATTTCGCTAAATTTGACGAAAAAAAATATTGTACTACAACCGACTACATACATACAAACAAAAATTGATCTAGCATAACTGCAAATGTCACTTTTGAGTGAGTGCAGCAAGTTAAGGAAGAAAACGAAGAAGTGAAACCCACTTCAAAATACACTTTTTAAAAAATAATGTAGTACGTATGTATGTAAGTACTTTAGTTTGAATATACATAAACTTAGGTAATAAATAAGTGACATAGCCTATACATACACAAAAATAATGCACGTATGTATGTTAGTATGTATGTACTTATGTTAGTCTAATCAAAAAAAAAAAAAAAATATCATTCCAATATACCTACCACACAAAATTTACAATATTCTTGCATTTTAAACGAATTTAAGGCACCCTTTGCAGCAATTTGCAATATTTATAGAAATTAATAATATGTAGTGTTAAGAATAATTTTTAAGACTAAAGGAAGAATTAGTTTGTACGTTTTGTGCTGTTATGAATCAGCTGTTTTGTTTCTGTTCAATTGAGAATTATGTATGTTTGGTTTGTTGTTCTTTTTTCGTTATGTAGTGTTGAGGACAAATTTGTAGAAAATAGTATTAAACGCAGTGTTCCCATTTTAGCACTTTTTACAAATAACAATAAAATAGTTTTTCAGTGCAAGGAAAATGTCTTTCTATAATTAAGAGGAATCCTTTTTTGCTATAAAAAATCGTTTAAACTATTTTAGAATTTTTATTTTTTTATTATTAAAAAAATTTTAATAATTTTAATTCAAATAGAAAAATATGTACAGTAATGTTCGAAACCTAAGCAACTTTTTCCCACTAAGTAATAATAGACTCATATCTTCTCTTTAAATAAATTTATAGAAAATATTTTTTTTATTTACTACTACACAATGTGTCTATAACCTAAAAATAACAACAAAAATTAAATTCCATTCTTTTGGAAGTTTTAATAAAATAAAAACAAAATTAACTTAAAAATTCGCTGTTCAAAACCTAAGCAACTTTTAATATTTGGTATGATATCCTTTGTTTCTTACGACCTCAGCGCATCTTTTGGGCATAGATTCAATAAGATTTGATTGAATAGATGTTGGTATAGCAATTCTAAGGAATTGTCAACATGTCAAAGATTCTTGTTCATCTTCAGCTATTATTTTCTCCACGATTCAGATGAAGAATTCCAATCGTCAAATCAAAAATACAGTTACATGATTCTCGCCTTAAAACGATGTCTTTCCATCTTAAATGATTAAATAATAAAATTATAAATTAAATAATTAAATGATTATAATAATAATGATATTGAGTCTGCAGATTCAGAGTCCGAAGAAGATGTACACAAAAAGTGTGTATTTCAGAGGAATACCAAGACTAAATACAATACGAAGATGATGAAGAAATAACGGAAATCTTAATAACCTGCGGCAATCGGCTAAGAATCTGCTAAGCCGAGCCGTCTGTAATATTTATAAGCCGCCCCTCCGATATCCGTTAAAAAGATCTGTAATCAAAAATTTTTGATATATCACAGTTATGAAGGGTCATTTACAAGACATATTTTTTTATGTTATTATTTTAAAACATTCGAATTTAAGACACCTTGTGAATACAGTATATGGATTTACTTAAAAAATTGAGCACTTTTTCTTTGAGACGTTGAACTTTTTAGCACTTTAATTTTGTCGATTTAGCATTTTCTTTCATTTCACCTACGGGTAACACTGATTTAACGTTAAGTGGTGAATTCGCGAGTGGTCTCAGAGTACCTTTTTCTGTAATATGCTTTTACAATTATGTGTAACAAATTTTCTTTCCTAAATCGAAGGTCACACACGACGATTTTAATTGCCCAACTTTTTCCATATTTTCTTTTGAACTTGTTCACACACGTCGATTCCTTTGGCGATTTTTCTGTTTGGTTTAGCTTTTATTTTTTTTACAAATTGTCATTTTCGCCCAGCGTTGCCATAATCATGATTTTGTCATATTTTTAAGGAGTTTTTTTTGCTAAAATATGATTTATGATTTTTTTTCCCCCAATATAATGGTTTTTATTCTTAGATATTATATTTTTTTGTTTTAAGTTGTAGATACGAAACATAATTTTTCTACAATTCTTTAAACAATCAATTTTCAAACCAATAAAGTTTTATATTAGCTTGTCACAGGTCTATTAAAAACAGGTCGAACTCTATCTGTGTTTTTAAAGTACATTCTCAACATAATAAACAAAGTTAACATAATTTTTGAAACCACATCCTCTCAAATACAAAGAATTTATGATGAAATTCAATGTCTTTATCTTAAAATTTTAGATAATTTTTTTAAACAAAATTACGTTAACATCAATTTAATTAATGAACTTGATTTTTGAATTGTTTCGTTTACAAAACGAAGATATTTATTTGGGCGTGTTTGTAAAACAAAAAAATTTTCAATCTTAAACTTGGGGAAAATGAAAAAATTTGTTGAAAATTGTACTTCATTTTACATTGAAATGTGTAAGCAAAAACGATTTGATTTTAACCATAATTATTTTAAAGAACTTTTTTTCATTATTTTGTCTTGACCCTTTAAAAATAATTAATAAAAAAGTAGCTTCTTTAACAGGTTTAATACAAAACTTTTCAAATTTTTTCAATTGATAAGAAAGACGTTCAAAACTTAGAAAACGAGTTTAGAGAACTACGTCTTCTCCACTTTGACGAATACTTTACAACTTTAGATGATCTAAGTTGTGAAGAATTTTGGTCAGAAGTCTCAAAAATAACTCGAGATGACAAAATCTTAGCTTTTCCGACTCTGTCAGTTTTCTAAATAAATTTTTATTGTTTTTTTTTGCGATTTGAACTAAAATAATTTGATGATTTTCTTCTTCAAAATATGATTTTTTGGCCTTAAGTGATGATTTTCTCTCCAAAGCTTCTGGCAACGCTGCTTTTGCCGTAAATAGCAATAAGAAAAATAAAAACATACATAAAATAATATAATTGATTTTTATTAACGCTTTTATTTAAAATATTTTTACTAAAATATTTTCTTTGTGTTTTTTAATTTTTAAATATTTTAACTGCCGTATTCATAAAAAATATTTTAGGTTTATTGAAGGCTTATTTGACAAATTTCTCTACAACATCTGTCAAATAAACCTTTGATAAACCTAAAATATATTTTATGAATACGGCCCTTAATGTTTAATTTGTGACATTTTTAATTCAAATTTTAAATTACTTACAGACCAAGAAGCGAAACACCGAATGAAAAAAAATGTCAAATATTAAAAAAAAAAAAAAAAAAATTGCTTCAAATAGCCGAGTACCGGCGATTATTTTTCCCTTCGTTTTCTCCTCACCTAAAACGGTAAAAACATCTATAAACTCAAGAATTGCCCAACTATAATCGTCGTGTGTGACCATCGACTAAAGCGTTTCATATTTAATAATCGAAACAAGCATGTGACAGCTGCAAAAATTCAGGGTTACCACTTGCAAAAAAAAAAAGAAATACATCAAATTTAAAAAGTGCATTGTTACTGAACCAGCCTTTACAAATACGCCGATCAGTGCAAACAAAGCGCCTTGAAGATTTAATTTCTATTTTTAGGAAGTTTAAAATTTTCTAATCTCGACTTAAGCTGTCATGTCAAAAACTGTACAAATATGTATTTTTTACTTCGTTTTCTTTAAGTTTATATTGCTCTCCTCCAGTCAAATGATCCAATTAAGTGTGAAAATTACACTTAGTCAGGCACAAGTTGCAAGCATTGTAAATCTTCACCAGGCTATTTCTTCAAAATGATTTAATCCATTTATTAAATATTTTCGTCATTAACACACATTTCATTGGCAATTAGCCACGTTTTATTTCAATAATGAAAAAATAAAACGATGATTTATCACACGTAACACGAACGGTACATTAAAACATTGCAAATATGAGCCCCAAAATTCTCAATGGCAAAAAAAAACTACCAGTAGCCTGTTTATCCCTAGAGATAAATGACAACGACGAGATAGATGTTAATTTGACAGGAGCTCAATTGTAATTGCATTTTATATAAATACAGCTTGACATGTGTAATAAGCAATAGAACAGAGAATTATTTTGTAATTATGAACTTTGTCATCTGAAGTTCAAAATAAATGAAGTAAAAAATAATCAGCTGAAGTATCGATACTACTTGTAGCTTTAGAGCGTACATATGTATTAATGTTTTTATGGCAAACGTTTATATTGAAATACTACTTGACTTACAAACTGATGACCAGACTTTGCATTCCTTACACATTATGATTGTAGGTCATAATTCTCTATATTATTATTATCTTAAACAATTTGTCACAAACCAATCAAGGGAAAGATGCAGTAGTAATGTTGTAAAGAAAAATTTGCAAAAACGTACACACATATACATACATATAAAGAAAATTATTATTAAATGGGCCAATTAAAGAAAAGCAAAGGTGTTTTATGATAATATTATTTTGTGAATTTTTTTTTGTCGTCTTTTTAATTATAAGATATGAAAAAAGACTTTGAATGGTGGCAACTTTTTTATATATTTTTTTTTATTTTTGATATCGAACAAATTCAACTTTTAGATTGTTCAAAGCAACATTAGAATTTGTGTAGGTTGGCAATACTCATACACTGTTTTTAAAAATTGTTTATCACATGTGTTAAGGTGTTTACAGCATCTAAAAATATTAGGTGTTTTTTTTATTTATATATGTATATAAACCAAAAATATCTGAATAATGGCAAAACCAGTTTTATGGTCGACATTGCTTCCAAAAAATATGTTGAAGCCAATAGATATTTTTACATAATTAAGTGTTTTAAATCTTATTATTTATTATTTTTATTATTACATTGTCAGGATTTAAGTTGAAATGCTTTAAAAAGCTTTCATTCACCACCTTTTTAATGTCGGTAGAAATTTATTTTCAAAGTAAGCTATTAAATAGTTTTTCTTTAAATTATTGTAAATACCGATTCTTTGGTCTCAAATTAATCGACAATATTAAATATTTCAGTTCGCTTAAATATGTATATCCTTGTCCACATAACAAAACTCCAATTCTTTTAAAGCTTTTGAGAATTGCGCAACTATTGTTTCAGTCAGATTGTATTTTGTTTTTTATGTTTTTAAGTGTTAGTTTTGTATATAGTAGGGAATACTGACTGTGTATAAAACAAATAAAGAAGAAGAAAAAATGCATACAAAATACACTTGTCCTTGTCTATATAATTCAACAATTGTTGTGTTTGTTGATGAAAGAGGACAGACCAGTGAAAAAGAGTGCAAGTTTAATGTACATTAGGTTGTCCCGTCCTTGAATGAGAAAAATGTTTTTTCGAGCTACACTTTCGCAAGAGGTACCGTACGTAATGCGTAATTTTACACAGATTATGGTTAAAGAAAAAAAAATCGAATTATGTGCCATCTTGAGGGCTCTACTTTTGAAAACGTTTTTACATACCTAAACCGTATACTTAAAATAACAAAAAAAAAAAACGACATACAAATTTATTTTATTAATATATTTTATATTTGCAATTAATGTACAAGAAAATAAAAGTTATAATAAATGACTAAAACTTAAAATTTAAACTGCAGCAGCAGACCTTAGCAACTGCTGGCAATGGCAATGTATTCTGATTAGTCGTTGAATTCGAAGGTGTATCTGTCGAAAGTGTGTTAGTGAGAGATGCCTCCGTTATAGGATACGTTTCTAGGGAAGATTCACACAGTGAAACTTCATCACAATTTTCTGGGATAAAATCGGTTTCTGGAAAAGAACGCGCCTTTTTTGCTGCCCTTATAGAAAGTTCAGTTTGTCTTTGCTTTCGTATTGTATTGACTTATGTATTGTAAATTAGTTTTGTTTTTGTTTTTTTAGTTTTCTTTTTTGGGGAAAACCCAATATACGTATTTTGGTATTTATTAATATAAAAGGTGATTCTGAAGTGTTGGCAGATTTTTTATTTTTTTTATTTCATGTTCAAGGGTTTCTATATTTTTGGAAGTAAGATGTAACTATAAAAGGAACTTAAAAACTGGTTCGTAATAAACAAGAGTTCTCTCTAACCGTAATTGTTGCTAAATATTTTGAAAGTGAATGTTTTGGAATTTTTTTTTATAAAAAATTTTTTATAATTGGTGTACGTTATAAACGAACTCCATTGTGTCAAACAAATTCTTAGTCTCCGGTAAAATGTTGTTGTTATACATAGTCGTGACATATTTACTTTAGGTGTCGAAATTAAGGATAGCGAAATATAATCATAATAAAAATAACTACTTTTCAAAACTTTGAAGATCGGTAGAACCCTAAAGATATAGTTTTATTGTATTTTTAAAATCATTTTGGTAAACTACGAATAATTACCCAAGTTTTGGGAGGTCCTGCGTTAGGGAAATCAAAAAAAAAAAAAATTTCGGGACAGCCTAATGTACATGCAATTTTCTTTTGTTCTTTTAATTTGCTATATGAAGGTATGAAAACAAAAAATTTGGAATCTCACAGTGTGGAAAAAAATGTGGATTCAAAAGAGAACTTGCAAAAGTTTTGCAACAAATGTTCTATGATATGGACTAGGGTTTGTGATTTCCCGGTCTTTTTATTTTCCCGGGAATTCCCGAAAATAATATTTCTTTTAAAATAAATAATATTTGTTAACTTCAAAATCACGATTTGGTTGATAATTCATTGTTTTAGTTGTAGTTTTTTTTCATTAGAGTCCTTATTGTGTCAGCATTACATCTTCCGGAAAAATAAACTTAACCCAAATTATAAAAATAATTATTGCCATGAAAACCTCAAATTGTCGCAAATTTGACTCGATATTGTTTTCACCATCGTATTTTTAACGGCGTTGTAATATTTTATTACAATGTTTTTAACATCAGTTTCATATTTTGGTAACGTCATATTTTTACTGAAAAAACTTTGACGAATAAAAGAACTTTGTGTAATTGTTCGAATAGATATTCCATCGACTGCTGCCAATTTTGAAACAATTTCTGGTAATGTTTGGGTGTCTAAAAAACTTTTAATGGTGGAATTATTTTTTTTATTTGGTGCAGGTGTTACCAAAAGAAGGTGCCGTATGAGACCGCCCTTGAATATAACCCTTTTCGGGCAAATATTACATTGTGCTACGTTGTCTACTTTTTGAAAATAGTTCCAAACTTCAGGCATTCTAAACAAAGTGAATTTAAAAAAAAAAGTATTATTAGAAAAATTCAATCATAAATAACCACTTTTAAAAACAATTTGTATATACGATTATATTTATAAAATTGAACCACGGAAACTACTGCTGGTTTTACGGTTGTTATAAAAAACATTTTTATACAAGAAAACATTAAATTATGTATGAATGTAATTAATTCACTTGAAATTTATAAGCACTTATTTAAAATAATTCCAGAAAGTCGTAAACTTTGGCGTGAAATATTTTTTACCGATGATGTTTTTTTTTTGCTTTTACAAACTCGTATTTGAGAAAAGTTGTTAATACTTAACAAACAAAAAACGCTAACAAATTAAAAACCTAATTTTTTATTCAAATATTCTTTAAATTTACCAAAACAGATAAGAAATTAAAAATAAAATTAAATATATTTCCTAATATATTACATATTTTTTATTTCCCGTTTTCCCGGGAATAAGAGCAAAATTTTCTCGGGAATATCAAGTGGTTCCCAAACCCTAACTAGGACCTACAAACAGGACATTTTACTGTTTCATGTGAGTTATATTTTTTTTTGCAGAAGAGCTTTGTAATAAATTTTTTATAACTTCGCAGCAGTTGGTTGAATAAATAAAATCGCAGGTAGTTTTGATTTAGAAAGCTATGAAAAACTGCATAACTTAAAGAAATTTCCTAATAAAAAAAAATTAAATTGTAAAGATCAGCAGTTTAAAAAAGATTTTAAGCATATCGACTTGTTTTTAAAATAAGCAAAATAATAAAATATTTTATATATTGTTTTAATTACTATAAGTAAACGACTAATTTCGTGTTTAACCTTTAAAATCGAAACTTTTTTTTATAAATTCAATAAATTAACTCCTAATTTTGAATAAAACAGAAACCAAGAAAAAGTTCGCTTATTTTAGTTTTTAAATATAAAAAACGGTTGCTTGAACCGTTTTTAAAAACAAAACCCCCTTTTTTAAATTTTGGATTTTTTATTCAATCGAAAACCGGTTTTTTTTATATATTTTCATATACCAAATATTTTATTACTTCAATTGTACTTAAAACACATTTTAATTTTATTTCGAAACAACCAAATTCGTTATCTGCCCGTTATTAAAATTGCAATAACTTTGTGTTGTAATTAATCATTAATTAATTTAATTAAAATAAAATGAAGATCGTTACAGTTCACTGAAATTTTATAAAAAATATAAATATAAAAACAATTAAAGCAAAGCATAATAACGCAGCGCTGATTCAGCAACTGATTATTTTATTCTTAATTTATTTTAAATTTCACCAATCAAACTCCATAGATAAGAATACTCTGTCTTATCTCACTAATATATAAAAAAATAACTAAAAAAAATATATCTACGTGATTTAACAATACACGAAATTCGTATAAATTGCAGCAAGAAAAATAGCTCATATACTGTAGAAAATTAAAGTGTTAAAATGACACTGTCAGATTGCGCAAAGTCTAAATCAACGTCGCCATCTTTTGGATTTTGGCTGAGAACTTTCTATTTTTTCATTTAAAAAGCCATTAAGGAATAATTTCACACAAAAACTCAATTTTTGATTATTCCAATTTTCCGACTTTTCCGGAGGGATTTTCCAAAAACCTTCTTATCGAAAATACGAACAACAGAAATCGGCCCAGCCGTTCTCATTTTATGAATTACTATACATTTTTTACACCGTTTTTATATACTTATGTATATAGAAGATTGGGGAATGATATAAAAAATTCGGTATAGCCGATTATAACAGTCTTACTTGCTGTTTTTGTAATTTAAAAATACAGTTTTACAAATTACCAGAGTTGCAATTGAGACAGTGTTGTGGAGGTAATTTTTGTGATGTTTTAAAGCAAACATTGTGTTCTTTTTTTTATACAAAAAATGTATGAAAAAAGAAAGTAATAAAATGTGTATTTTGAATGCAATACAGGTGTTTGACCCAAAATCAAATTATATTAGGTACAACACCTCATCTTTTTGAAATGTTTTTTATTGTTTACTCTTAAGTTATTTTATGATATTGCAAACTACATCTTTTATAAATTTGTGTGTAAACTGCCATTATTGAATTGACCTGAAATATTTGTATTTCCTCCTTTTTTCTTATTTAAGCAGCATTTAAAAAAGGTCGGATTGCAAGTGGTGCCGCAAGAAATTAAAGCAAAAGACCAAAAGAACTATCAAACATATGCAAACATATATAGAGGTACGCTTTTTTAATATCTTCTCTTAGTCGGTGTGTGCTTTTTTGCGATTTAAAAACAAAAAAATATTCTCATACAATTTAAAATCACCCCCTTTACAATAAATATAATATACATACGTATGTATAGGGTGTTTTTTTTTACGTTTATAATTTTCGATAGGGATTATTGTAAAACAAGCTTTCAGTACAATTTGGTAAATCACCATGGAAAGACTTAAGCTCTAAACACATAGACGACAGCAGACAGCAAGCAGCAATATGTCAAAAACAAAATTCATGTGTTTAAATGAAAACGATTATTTTGACGGCAGCATAGCAGCACGACTGCACAACAGCATTTGCTGCTGCTGGCAACTTAGGCTATTTTCTATTTTGACGGGCAGCAATAAACAAATATAGTGTTGCCATTATATATATTAAATTGGAAAAATAAGAACAAAAACTTATTTTTGATATAAAACATAAAAGAACATTACAAAAATACAATAAAGAAATAAATTTATGTGTTTTTATAGTTTTTCGTGATATTATTACATTGTTTATCAATAACTTTAATTTTATTCATTATAAAATATATATGCGGCATCCATGAAATTCGTATTGCTAAAATACATATCAGCTGATTATTATGCTGTTGCTGTCTTCAAAATAATTATGAAGCTGACTTCAGAGCAGCATTTAAAGTTGGCAGCATTTGAAGCCGTGAAGTTGTGGAGTCTGCTGTCGTCTATGTGTTTAGAGCTTTAGACTAAAACAATTTTTATTAATCGTGAAAACTTATTTCCAAAATTTACGATCTGTTCGCCAAACTTCGTCAAGTTTAAAAGTCATAGTCATCCATATGAGTAGGTAATACTCAATACTATGGACAAATTTATGACCACATATACTTAAGTGCGTCGTGTGTTCGACAGAATTAATATTTTCAGAGGCATCACAATCTTCATGTGACTTTAAGACTCTTTTACATCCCAAAATAATAATTGTTCGGTGCGGTTTACATGTCAAAGGCGTCTTTGGCCATTTGTGTTTAAATTCGAAACCGGTACCAACATTACCGGAAATGGCGCACGCTTTAGGCATATGATTTGTCATTATTTTAATCCTAAAATTATTTGGAAGAAAAATACGCTAGAAAAAGCTGTGCAAAATTAGACCAACAGGATGGCGTTTATAGCTCGCAGTCGTGTAGGCCATATGCCAAAAATTATTTTTAAATATTAAATGCCGTGAAAATTGTAGGCGAATAGCAAAAACCTTGGTTATTCCATTGAATCTTATCTATATATATAAAAGTGAAAATCTGTCTGTCTGTGTGTGTGTTAGCTATAGACTCCGAAACTGTAAAACCGATCGGACTCAAACTTTGGCAAGTTGTTGTACACATTCCAGGGAGTGTTTATGATTATTCGTGATTAGAAAAGTAGGCAGTGCCACGCCCATTTAAAAAAGTTATAACTTTTAGCTTTTTGCACTTGATATTCAATTAAAATTTAGAATGCATTTTTATTTATTAAGGGGCGTAGCAACGTGCGCCGGGCTTTTCTAGTTTAAAATAAAAGTCGTACCTCTAAAAAAATATCCAATACATGCATCGATAAGTACATACATGTATGTATGTGCTTGTACTTACTTAACAACAAACATTCGAATGTTCTTTTCTTCTTTTTCTTAATATGCATAAACATTAACCTGCTGATTTTGATCCCTACCAAAAAATGATCTCCTTGCAGAGTATAATGTGTTTATTGTTGTAATTGATGGATAAATGAAAATATTAATAACAACAACAAATTGTAAACAACAAATCTTAGAGCCTTTGCTAGAAACAACAACAAATGAGACAAATAAAATAAATTTGGAACAAAGGAAAAAGAGGACAAAAGAGAATAACAGCAACAAAATAACTATAGTTTGAGACAGGGGTGCCAGTTTCAGTTTTTGTCTTAATTTTATTTTTGCAAAATCGTACTATTTTTTTTAAAGTTGTACATATGTATCGTATAAAGTAGTAGATTTTATTTAATACAATGATAATATTTATACAAGTAACAGTGCTATATTCGGCCGTGCCGAATCTTATATACCCTTCACAACGTGTAGTCATGCAATAACAATTGTTTGTATCACCATTCATCCCATATAAAATACGTGCATACGTACACGTTAGAATAAATGTGGCATCGAATCCCAGCTGAGCCAAAAAAATTTTATTTTATTTTATTTAATATATTATTTATATTTTATTATATTTTTTTATATTTTTTTTAAATTTTTTTAAAAAATTTTTTTAGAAAAATTTTTAAAATTTTTTTTAAAATTTTTTTTTGTAGTTTTTTTTATTATTTTTTTCTTATTTTTAATATTTTTTTTTTTTTTGTAATTTTTTTTGTTTGGTATGTTTTTTACATGTATGTATGTATGTATGTATGTATGTATGTATGTATGTATGTTGTTGTTGTAATTGTGAAAAATAACGAGGTGGTCGTGGTTTTTTGCTCATATCTCAGAAAGTTGTAGGGCGATTGTGCTGAATTTCAATAGCAATTAATTTCCAGATATTTCCAAAAGATTGATAACATACACAGATCTGAGGAACACATAGTTGCTTCTAAAAGTTGATTTTAACCAACACACGGACAGACGGGCAGACGGATAGACGGACAGACGGTCAGGGCTTAATCGACTCTTCTATTCATAAGCTTTCAGAAAATATATACTTTATGGGGTCGGAAATGAAAATTGTAGAAATTACAAACGGAATGACAAAGCTATATATACCCTTGTGCACCACAGGTGAAGGGTATAATAATAAAATTTTTACTTACTTAGTAAGTTAGCAAGTAATATTGGAGATATACCTAAATAGTTATATTTTGATTGAATAACTACTTATCTGAGCCTTTACACGGGAGTGTAAAAGGGTACATAAAAGTTTGTCATTCTGTCAATAATTTCTACACTTTTCATTTGAGATAAATAAAGGAATTGATTTAGCTAAGTCCGTCTGTCCTTGTGAATGTTGAAATCATCTTTCTGAAGCCCCCATGCTTACTTGAGACTCTAATATGGTATCATTTTATCAGATATGCTTTCGAGAATTTCGCTATTGAAAATCAGTAATGTAAAAAAATTACGAGATGAGATATGAACGAAAGAACACGATTGCCAGTGTTTTCAACTAAAAATAGTCAGATTTTGTAGCTCTCAGATATATTTTTGTGTTGAATATCACTATAAGATATACACATATAAGAATATTAATGTAACATTGGTGCAAAAAAATCCTTAATTATGTATGCTTGTATGCAAAGGATGGTACAAACTGTGTTGGTTTTTTATTTTAGTTGTTATATTTAACATAACTTATTCATGTGTACGAATCTATATAATACAGACTTCGTCAGCCATATTGCTGAAATTTTTCGTTTATCTACTGTACGTCGTACGAACATGATCACTCACAACCAGATGGTATGTTTATGACGACATGCCATTTATGAACAACAACACAGATTGGGTAAGTCAATAAATAAGAGACAGAATCAGAAAAATCTGATTCACATACACCTTATATATGCATATAACTGCATACTTACGCTTTTGTTTATGCTTTTCTGATGGGTGTATAAGATATGGCACAGTCGAATATAGATCTCTTACTTGTTATACCCTTCACACAGTGAAAAAGGGTATATATAGATTTGTCATTCCGTGTGAAATTTCTACAATTTTCATTTCCGACCCCATAAAGTATATATTTTCTGAAAGCTTATGTTGAAATCAACTTTTTGAAGTCCCCGATATCGCTTGGACCCGGGTGAGGTATTAAAATATCAGAAATATTCGGGAGTAGATCGGTATTGAAAATCAGAAACATCGGTTCATAAACAACTGAGATATGAGCAAAAACCCACAACCACCTCGATTTTTTTTTTTCACAAAAACTACAACAACAACATACATACAAACGTTTATACTGGTTAGAGAAAACGTGGCATCGAATCCCAGCTGAGCCAAAAAAAATTTTCTTTTTTTTTTTTTAATTTTTTTTAATATTTTTTTTTATTTTTTTTTTAACATACATACGTAAGTTTATAATTTTACAATGGGATGTTTTTATATATGTATGTTTTTTATATCTATGTACGTATTTCATATGGGATGAATGGTGATACAAACTACTGTTATTGCATGACTACACGTTGTGAAGGGTATATAAGATTCGGCACGGCTGAATATAGCATCATTTCATTTATTTGTACCAAAATTCAGGACCGTCACTTACAAATTTACTTACAAGAGACAACTAAATAACAAGTTACCAAGCAGCAACTAAAAAGTTTAATTATATTGCGATACTAATGTAACCTTTACACTATCTGAGTTCTCATTTAAGTTAAACAATGTTCAGACATATACGGCCGTATGCAAAAAAACTTAGTACAGTTTTATTTTTTTAATTCTACGCTACTTTTCTTTGGATTTTCTGTGACTTCTTTTGGTGGACGTCCCGTTCGTGGCGAACTTTCATAACTTTTATATCTTTTATAGTTCTTAAGAATAGTTTGAACTGTAGACTTTGAAAAACTTAAGATTTTCCCCACCTTTGTCATAGATTTTCCATAATTTAGAAACATAATTACTAATTTTCGAACTTCGGTAGATATTTCCTTTCTTTTTGCCAAGTGTAATTCCGTTATTTTGTTGTTAAATATTACCTTTTATATTATTTATTATTATATTTTTCATTACATTCACTTTTTTCATCACTATTTATTACGTCGATTTCACTACTTCCTAGAGGGTCTAATTTTAATCCTCATTCATGGTAATAGCGTCATTGATATTACGGCTGAAATTGCTAAAAAGTAAAAATTTCTGAAATATGCAGAGGTGGATGCTAACTTTCTTACTTACCTTTTTTTATTTTTTGAGTATTTTATATAAAACCTCGTTGAAAAAACTCCAAATTATTTAATAAAAATTTCACTTTATTACATTGACTTAAAAATTGTTAACAATAGTTTTACAAAGTATTTGTTTTTAAACGTCAAGAATTCAACAGTTGGCTCATTCTTGCATTCGCATTACTTTTGCTGTAGAAGCCATTATTTATATATTAAATTGCTGCAAAACTATTAGAACAAATATATTGTGTGTGTTAGTTTCAGCCATTAATTTCTTGTAGGGATATTGATAAAGAAATTTTTTTAGTCTCTACTGTTAATTCAAAATTTCTCGAAATGCTTCTTTCAATATAGAATTTATGATTAAATTTTTAGACATAAAAATTTTGGTAACAACTTTTTTTAAAAGTAATGCCCATCTTCATAATAACTTTTTTAGTTTTTAGTTTCTTTATATACTAGCCAAGCCCGGCGCGCGTTGCTACTCCCGTTAATGAATAAAAATAAATTCTGAATTTTAATTGAATATATTAAACATAATATTTTATTGATTTTTATTTTAATGCAAGTGGGTATACAATATTTTTGGCTTTTTCATTTGCTGTAAAAATGAACAAATTTTTTGGTGTTCCAACTCTGGAGCATGCGACGTACAGCTGGCATGATGGTAATAGCGAAACAAGGCGAACTGGAAACTGTTGTCGCTTGAAGTTGAAAGGCAAATCGGTGGGAACCATTTGAATGCGTGGAAATATCTGCCCACTTTTTATCACCCATTAACACTCCCTGGAATGTGTACAACAACTTGCCAAAGTTTGAGTCCGATCGGCTTTACGGTTTCGGAGTCTATAGCTAACACACACACACAGAGTTTCACTTTTATATATATAGATTTATATATATATATATATATTATATATATTATATAGATAGATTTTTAACGTTAAGCAAAAATATCTCAAGACAAAAAATATCATTTTATGTTTTCGATTGGGTTGTACTCAGATTTTCCTTTTTTTTGTTTTTTTTTTTTCAATAATCCAAGTCTAGCACAACTGCTTCAAATTGTAATTATTTTCTCTCTAGACAATAATTAAAAAAAATTCTTTATTTGTTTTGGCATTAAACAAAAACTTTCGTTTTAGACTTAAGTCCTTATTGCCTAACTTTAAAGATTCGTTAAAGTGTTTTTCTTCATAAATTTACAAAATTTTAATGAATATGAAAAAGAAGTTTTCAAAAAACAAAGTTTAGATAACCTTTTTCTGTTTGTAGAGAATCTAACGAAAATTTGCATACGTGTGTATTTATGTATGTATGTATATTACTCCGTACCCCTACGAATGTAAAATATTTTTGCAAGCAATATGGAAAAAAATATCGTATATCCGAGGACACAACATAAAATTTCAAATGGCCGCTCCTACGTTTAACAAAAAATGTTTTTTTTTTCTTAAATTGTCTTACAAAAATAATTTAAATTTTAATGCTTACGGCGAACTTTTTTTTTGGTACGGTCTAATATATGTACATTAGCTTTTAATCGTAACAATAGTTTATAAGATACGAGTACATACACACATACATTTATATTCGTTATCTGTACATGATTCACATTTTGCTCTAATTTTTAATCAAATTAAGCGAAACAATGTTTCTTTTGTAATTTATCGAACATTTATTTCTCAGTTTGTACTTAAATTGATTGAATGAAATTTTTAAATAAAATTATAAAATTGTTTCCAAAACCTTGCAATTTTAATTGCAAACTGTTACTTATAGATATTAATGTATAATTACAATATCAAAAGTTATATAAAGTGAAATGCCGCTTTAACGAATGTTATTATGTTAGGCTCATTGATTGATTACTAAAAAAATCTAAATACCACCCCCCGAACAATTATCTATTTACAACCGTGCTAAGCATTTCTATACAATTATGAAACTGTTAATTAAAATAACATTTCTCGCAGATATAAAAAAGTCCTACTTCCGAAAATCATCTTATAAAAGCTATAAACTTGTATGTACATAAATTTATATCTTATTACTTTTAACACACCGTTTTTTCGTTTGCTCGTAACATTATCGACCCACCGAACAGACTATTCAACCCGTATGAAAAGTGTGCGTACCGAGAAGAAAATTTCTGCTGTGGGCCGGGGAAATATTCAATATATTTTTTTAAAAAAGATGGAAATTCCAAAGTTATAGTCAAATGGAACTGGGTGTCCTTTGTGGAATATACCACATGACACGCGATTCCATAATCAAAAATAATTCCATAATCTTCAACATTTTAAGATGATAAAATAAAATTTTTGAAAAAATATTTATTGTTTTTTAAGCAGATTAAAACTTAAAATTTTAAATGCCCTACCGATCTTTATTTTTTTCGGAATATCAAAATCAAGAGATTCTTAGAAAAAATACACATTTATAATTCAACATTCTAAATAAATATAGATAAATTAACATGTGTCACTTAAAACTACAAAATAAAAGAAAAATATTGCTCGTAAATATTAATAAAATAATTATAACAAAATTATTGCATTGTGTATGGAAAACAAAAGCAAAAGAACACACACAAATCCTTATAGGAACATCCATATTGAGTAGTTTTATATAAAAGATGACACCAGGGATGGTAAGTTTAGTACAATTGTACTTTTTTCAGTACTATTTATGCGAATTTAAGGTAGAAACATTATCTTAATATTTTTTTATTACATTAACTCTAGTATGTTTTAGTTATGTTCGTGGCTTTAGTTTAATTATATAAAACGCAAAAGGCTTAAGTTGTATTAAATTTCATTCTCAATTACTATGGCAGTAAGTGTAAATAGATATCCGAAGTTTGATTTAAGTTTTATATTTCTTATTTAGTAGCTGGTTTTAAAAATGCATTCCTCACTGGCTGGTGCCAGATTAAAACTTATTTCTTTAGTTTATTCTTTCATTATCACAAATAGAAAACTTAATCTCTTCGTATAGAAGAATTTAAAATGAATGAACTTGAGCCAGAAATATCTAAATAAATATTGACTTAATTAAAAAAAACACACATAGGGTCTGTGTGAAGTGGTAGCAAAGTCTGGTTGGTACTAAACTCTTGACCGTTATGATGTGAATAAAATTTACCATGCCACTAGGGCTTTTTGAAAAATTATACAAAAATATTTAACATTATAAATATTTAGGTTAGATAAGGTTGGAAGAGGGGCACTAAAAAACCCAAACATTTGGCATGTAGTACTCTTTATAGAATCGAAAATTCCCTAATAAAACCATAATCCTAATTTTCTAATGGATCTCCAATTTAAATTCCTTACGAATTCAAAGTTCGGCAAAGTATCATAGTTGAGTTTTCACGTCTAATACTGCTAAACGCAGGACATTGACAAAGTTAATGTTCCAAAGTCTTGTCCTCTTCCTCGCGCTCTCTGCATGTCGTTTTATCTGACAGATCTCTGTGTGACCTATTATTACACTAGTTAATCTCATAAATGCTGGTCTACTCAGTTTCAGCATATCCTTCGATTTCTCGAGTATGTCCGTCACTTTACCGACATCAGAATTTTGTAATTTTGCCTGACGTGTTCCTTATCCGCCCAAACTTTAAGTTCATTTTTAAATTGCTTAAAGGGTTTAACATTTTATATGTTTATGTTATTTTGAAACGATTCTATTTTGGATAATTTGTCGGCTTTTTCGTTTCCGGCTATGCCGTGATGACTTGGTATCCATATTATTTCTAGTCGTTCACAATTCGCATGAGAATTTTTCTTGCACTTGTATTGCAGTAAATTTCGAGATTCCAACTTTTCGTTCATTAGTGTCTTGATAATTCACTAGCTATCTGTGAAAATATGAATCGGAGCTACGTTATCAGTCTCCTTAAACCATTTAATGTCTTTTGTAATTGCCAAAATTTCAGCCTGGAAAACAGTATTGTAATCGGGTAGAGGAAAGTATTTACTTCTTCACTTTACCAGTTTGGCCACCAATCTTAGATCTGTCCGTATAATATCGATACCTTTGGTATTTTTTACCCTAATTAATGGGAATGGGATTATTCTCCCTTTTCCGGTTTTAGGGTGATGCAGTTAATGTTCCCATATCTCATTGGGGTTTTAACACACGTTACCGCTATGATATTTCCCCTCGGTAAGATATCAGTTATTCTTAAATAGAGCCCACATCTTTAAGATTTCTCCACTCTACTCTAAATGTTGTCTTTCTAGGATAGCCTCTAATCAAGTACTACTCCTAGGTATTTGACTTTTTTTATTAATCTGAATTGTGTTATATTAGAAGAAGGGACAAATGTCCCGGTTTACATTGAGCCTTCGCTCTTTCGTTCAGTTGTAAAATATATTCAGAGCTTCCGTTGCTTTCCTGCACAAAAAGGTTAGGATTCGGAGTATACGCATAATATAGCCAGTTTGCAGTTTTGATAAAAAATATGAGCACATCAGCTTAATGGTCTAAAAATAGTTATGTTACATGTTTTGTAGTGATGAAAAAATCCATTTGTTGTAACAATCTTAGCTTTATTATGTATTAAGAAAAAGCGGTGGTTCCACTATGGAATTTGGTAAACCTTTGCACCATCCGTCTTGTTATTTGGTACAAATGCGTACCAACCGTTCTTTAAAACATTCGAAAATAAATTAAACAAAAAAATTTATTATGTTTTGAAATTTGACGTCTTTTGACCAGAGAAATTTGATTTCTAAATCTATTATAAACCTTTGATAATTTTTATACATGCGGCAGATAATTAGTGCCTTTTTCATCCTGCTCTGTCAACAAAATTCATAGACTGAGCTTTAAAAGTACTGCTTTATAACAAGGAGAACACAAAAACACACAAAAATAAAAATTTTGACTTTAAGAAATCAACCGAAAGGGTTTAAGAAAATCTATCAAATTTTCTTAAGTCTTCAGCTTATTTAATTAAATTTTTTTTCTTTAGATTACGAAAATATTAACGATTAAAAATTTAATCTTACAAAAGTACAATTGTGTTAAAAAACGTACACATTGTTATTAATATTGGTACATATATTTCTCATCCCTGGTTGCTACTATCGATTTCGTTTCTTTCTTAGTTTCTTTAATATGGTGAGTGTGTTCGTGTGTGTCTGATTTTTTTTTCTCTCTGACCCCATAAGGTTGCATGCCTCATGAATGTCTGTTGAACACATGACCCTACAAGATATTTGTGTACAACTTGTAGCAGAGTACATAATTATATATGTATGTTTGTATGTTGTAGAATACAAGTGGCAAGGTAGAGGTTTTTGCTAAAAAAAAAAATAAGGGTTTGAAATGTGATCATTTTATATGTGCTTAAGTTTATATGTGAATGAGTGTGTGGTTGTGAGCAACACATATTGATAACAATGCCATACATATAAGGTAATTTGGTTTAGAGGGGATTTTTGGTTTATATTTTTTATATATGTATGTATATTGTCTGCATAGGGGCTTTACATTTTTAGCAAAAATAACAACTTGGCCATCAACGCTACCTTGTAAATAAATAAACCGTGAATATGTACATATGTACATATATTTATAAGACAGTCTTTTTACGCATAACGGTAGATTAGTTATTGATACCGATCGTGTAGAAATTGTATATACATACATACATAACTACACGCAGAGAAAAAATATGGTTGCAGTAATCATAACTTAAAAGCAACATACTATGATGGGATGGTATGATAAATTTAAACACATAATGATTACAAGTCATTATTACGTTTAATAACAGCATCATACAATTATCATATTATGACCGCAAATCATAACATAATTACATACTTAACAGCCAAAATATCATAATATGTATGTTTTTAATATAATTTCAGTATAGAGTCGTAATGGGTCTACAAACAATATATAAAATCGTTGTTGCTTTCAAAACAAATAATTGTTTTTTTGCTATTGCTTACATACATATATTGATTGTACCTACTTACCTTTGTATGTGTAATTTTTTTATTAAGATTTTTAACTTTTATAATTTATACATTTCAAACTTCTAAATCAGTTAAATTAAAACATTCAGATAATTAAACATTGTTCAATCAATGAACCTAAGAAATTTGGTAAGTAATGGTATATGTATGTATTGGCAAGAATATTACAAAGATATTAGAATCTTACTCACTAGTAATGCTGTAAAACGATTTTAATACGTTTGCAGGGATCGTTGTATGAAATATTTTTTTCAAATTTTATTCACAAATATACTTTTTATAGAACGTTTTTGCGAAAATCTTTATTTGCAGAAGCCAGAAAAAACTTATACTTTTAAAAAGGAAAATAAAATAAAACTTAGAACGTTCAAAATATTTAAAAATACATACATAAATTTATTCAAATATTGTAAAAATTTATTAAACATTTAATTTTTGGTTTGCTACTCATTATTTACAAATTTATCAAATTTTTCTAGAAATCCTCCCATAAAAGATTTATTAATTTCTTTCGTAACCTTTTTGGACAATATCAATACATCTCCAATACCTTTCCACTGGCCGAAGTTCTTTATTTGGCTCCCGTGGTATAATTGCTTGAATACAACTATTCTGCCAGTACATTCATACATACATAAGTTTCAATGTGTATTTGTTTTAATCAAATTTGACCTTAAATTTTTTGCTCGTTTTTGTTTGTTTCCAAGTTCTTTATTGAATTGCGATTTGGAACTTTCTGAACTTTATAGGACTTTAACCCAGCTAGAGTAATCAAATATTAGGCATATAAGGTAACAGGTTTACAAATAATTTGAAAACCCCCAATTTATAAAAAACTGGGTTTTGGTTTTTTACACGTAAAACCGGTTTTTAAATAAAAACCGGTTTTCGGTTTTTAAATGTAAAACTGGTTTTTTAATAATTCGAAAAACCCCAATTCAAATACATTAACAGCCCTATTCATAACAAAATGTTGGCATAAAGTTAGGGTTGCCATCCGTCCTCTTTTCCCCGGACACCGTCCTCTTTTTTAGGGCATCCGGGGCAGTCCTACTTCTTTTTTAGCACCTTCTCTGAAGTTTTTTCCTTACATTTAAACTTTAAATCACAGGTCACAAAATGTATAAAAAAAAAGATTTAGGTGATCGTACAATTAGTTTTGAAAAAGTACCATTTTAAAACTTCTATTTTTACAAAATTAGTTTTATTATCCTTAATTGTCGTTATTTATCGAAGTGGCCTATTTTAACTTGTCTTTTATTTTAAAAAAGTTCGGCAAAGGGGTCTGCTTGTCAGCTGTGTGTTTTTCATAAAGTTTGTTTTCCAGATATAGAAGAAAACTTGAACAAAAAATATAGTAAGGGTATATAATTTTGATATGAACTGCCTAGAGTTTTACAAATATTTGAAGAGATGCGATGGTAATATACTGGCTCAAATTGGAAGTATTAAAAAATATATGTAAAACTTTTAAAAGTGTACATTCCCGATAATGAATTCAATGAATTTTTGTTGTTTTTTTTTTGGTTTATTTTCAACCATTAAATCAGAATGATATGTTCAGTTTGTATTTTTGTAAATAAAGTTTTTTCGTTAAAACAAGTTTTGTGTTTGTATTTTAAAAGGCGTGTGAATGTGTCCTCTTTTTTGGGCAAATGTCCTACATTTTTTATGCTGGCGTCCTCTTTTTTTTTTCAATAGAAATGGCAACCCTACATAAAGTGAGCATAAAGTTTATTCATAACATAAATGCCAAATTCTGGCTAACGATTTGCTGAACTCTGTTAACGAGCTGCCAATCGTTTGCCGACTTATGAAAAACAGCTGTTCTGTGTTAAAGAAATTTTATAAAGAAAATAATAAAAAATTTTGTGCACGAAAAATATATTATTTGCTTATTTTTAAATTTTAAAAATTGTTAGTATGAATGGAAAAACAAATTTCAGAGTTGATTTATGAAAAATTGGCAGACGGCAAAAAGTTTCTTATGAATAAACTCTGTGCCAACGAGCTGCCAAGATTAATCGGCATTCTAGTTAGCAGCTCGTTGTACGTAGTGTATAAACTGTGGCTAACTTTTTGTTATGAATAAGGCCGTAACAGTATAACTTTAATATTACCAAGTAAGATTGCTATATTCGGCCGTGCCAAGGCATATTTATTCATCAGGTACTCTTGATTCGCCAGCTGATTATTTTTTTCAACACTTATTTTAAATTTCAGCTGTCAAAATGCATAAATAAAAAACAATTTTCTCTCTTTTCTAATTTATTTCAAATGTCAAACTTCATATATAAAAAATATAAAGAAAAAATTCTCTCCGAACTGCAATTACCTGATGAATAAATATGCCTTGGGCCGTGCCGAATCTGAAAATACACTGTTTACATAAAATTTTTTTAATTTAATGTATTCAATACAAAAACTAGATCATGTTCATTTTTGTATTATTAACAATTACGAAAGATAAATATACGACACCCCCTTAAGCTTCGCTATAGAGTTGAAACAAAAGAATCTTCGTGTTAAATCTTTAACAAATATGCATTCTTATACAACATTGTTTTGTTGTAGTCGTGTGTCGGTTTGATTGCATTTTACTTAAAAAAAACTAATTTTTTATAAAACAATTATTATTATGAGATTGTACCCATATTGTACCCAACATTAGTGTATTTATGTTTGTCGCTATGCATAAAAAAATGCTGTATGCAAAAGCGAATATGTAGACCAAAACAACTTCCGGTGATAAAACAACAAATACAATATAACACACAAAAAGAGAAAAAAAAAACTTTTTAAATTTAGTCTGGTTAAAGTGATTGTTTTTCTAAAATTTATAATAATTTTTTTATGGTAAATTTAGTGTTCGAAAAAAAAACGAAAATGCTGAAACTTGATAAATTTTTTTGTAACCGTCACACACCCTCTTAATCACTTGGACGCTCGTTTGTTTGCTCACTTACACATTTGTTCTTTTTTATTCGTTTACAATTTTTAGATCGTTGTGATGGCTGTGATGAGTGGTGCGATCTGGCATAAATATTTACGGCTGATCTGTATGAATGAATGAATATCGTTAATGCAGATTTATAATGATAATAAGTTTTGCTACTGTTGTTTTTTTTTATTATTCAGACTTTTTGTTTGTATGAAAATGCAATCAAAATAACCTTGATTTCAATTTACAACAACCAACCCGTCGTTGAGCTGCATCAGCAGCAGTGATAAAAAATAGTTCTTATGCGAGTGTTGTATACTAAATATGTATGTATGTATGTCTGTGATTTAAATGATAAATTACTGACAAATTTCTGTGACTGTGTAACAAGTGGAAAAAATATAAAAATCATTTTGCATATAACCTGAATTAAATAGTTTAAATGTGAAAATAAATACCAGATTCAAAATGAAAATTTAGATTTATACTAACATATTTTTCAAATGATAAATTCTTTGTTGTTCTCGATTTTTTTTGCACAAAAAGAATATTTATTTAAATTATATTTTCTTTATTATCTTATCTGCACAATAAGAGTTATCTTTGATTTGAAAATACAAAAACACAAAAAAAAAAAACGAAAATATTACCAACTACACTTAAAGAAAATATTGTGTAAAACAGGCATAGACAGAAAACATGCATAGAAATTCAAACTAGAAATTTTATAAGGATAAAGAACTAAACTTAGGAATGATCAGCCGTCAATAAACAAATAATCAGGACTGTGTTTTAAACAAGACCAATCCACTTCATTTCTTGCAACAACTTTTTAAAATCCCTAAAATTGACAAATTAGTTTACAAGGCTTTGAAATAAATGTAAGAAAATTTGGCATGGAGACGAGTTGACCCGAAAACGGTTTTTTGAGTTCTTAAAGCAGGTTCTGACATACAAAAAAAATTTGCGATCAGAATAAAAAAACAAAATCTGTGCCATGTTGATAACAAATGCCCATATTTTAGGAAGAAAAGTCGCGCAAAAAGTATTTAGTTGGAAGTTAAAAAGGACTCTGGTCTGAAAACTTTCAAGGTACAACAAGTGCTTGTTAGAAAGTTTGCTTTTAAAAATGTTACTGTTGATTTATTTACGACTATCTCTCACAAAGCTTCAGGCCAGTAATTCTACATTGCAAAATCACGGGGGGATGTGGACAATTTAAGGCAAAAAGACAAACGAAATATTTGAAGAAATTCCTGATATGGCCAGCTATCTAAACTTATATTTTTAGTTTAGATGAGTCGACCCCTGCTCGCGAAATTATCGCGTGTTACAAGAACAAAATTTTACACAAGAGCGTTTTTATTGCTTTTAAATAAATAAAAATATTACTAACACTGCTACACACATACGATAAAATGTACACAGTAACTAAAACAGTTATCGCTATAATATTTTATCAGCAGATGGATTAATAAATGTAGAACAAATTTGCATAAAAAAAGTCGATTTTTAAGAAAAACGTAACATACGATAATTTCGCGCACGGGGGTTTTATAAAACACGTTCAAAAATATAATAATTAATGTCGTAAATAAAATGACAAAATTATCAGTCGCCATTTTTGAATAAATATGCTGTTTTTATAAGTTTGATTACTGGTATTCGAAACTAATGGGTTAAAGTGAAAATTTTCATTTAAAGACATAAAGAACATTTTATAGTGCATTGCTATGCCACCTCGATTAGCTCAACTTACAGATGTCGGAACCTATCCCCTTACATTACACGATAACAGCGCATGAAGAAAAATGTGTTTTTGTTTTCAACGTATGTATTTGTACGAATGAAATTTCGCTTGGGTTTTCTTTCGACATCGTTGAACAGGCAGTATGTTTCATGACTGCTTTCTAATGCAAATGTTTAATTCGATTTAAAATGATAAAAAAACATGTCTTGCCTTAACTTTTTTGATCATTTAGCCTAATTAAGCCCGGATCTAAGACGAAAGCAATTTATATATACATATTTTATTTAAAAACTTTTCCTAAACGCTTAAGCTAGATCCGTTCCAGAGCCCAATAAAATAATTTGCAAAACTTTGTAATTATATTTTACTTTCAATATTTGCATAGCGTTTTAATTCATTATTCTAAATTCTTATTTCTTATCTTCGATAATAAATGCAATAACACTTTATTGACAACTGACGTAAGCAACGGATTTCTTAAATTTTATTTTCTACACAAACATTCCTTCTCAATGTTTATAAAGTATCTATCTATTAGATTCAATCTGAATAATATAAGAAGATTTCTGCTCATTTTACATTGTGTATTCGAAAACTATGCAAATAAGATATTTCTTTTTGTTTCTCTTGCAGATTTGCTGGTATAAAATAATTTGTATTGAATTTTGATTTGTTTGGTTTTGTTTTTTGTTTTAAATTTGTTCTGAATAATGGATTTATACGATACATAAACTAAAGACACATTTGTGTAATCCGTTTTTAGCATTGAATTGAGTAAATATATAAAACGGTGTATATTTATTAGGGTGATCGATTATTCGACATTTTTAAGAAACCGGTTTTCAAATAGTTTGAAATTTAGAATTAAAAAAAACCGGTTGCTTTTTTAAAAATTTAGAAAAAACCGGTTAACCGGTCGAATACATAAAATATAATTTTTTCTTATACCCTGACAGAGATACAAATATAGTTACAAAGGAGTTTGTTCTATGGTTTAATTGCATTTTTAGTTGACACACATTCAATGGCATTATTATTAAATGCCGTTTTTTTTAAATAAAGATGTTAAAGGACAAACACTATTTACCTAACAGTGACCGAAAAGTTAAGTTTATGTTTCAATTAACTTTAACTTTTAAGGTTAGGTTTATAAATTTAAAAATGCCATTGTTTTTCCACATGAAACAAAATATGTAAATAAATCATTAAAATTTAATTTCGTTTTGTAAATAAAATGTATAAATTTGTTAATCGGTATTTGCCCTGGTAATAATGAAATATATTAAAAAGTCACTTTATTGCCCACGGTAGTCAAAGTTACTTTTTATTAACATTAACTTTATAGGCAAGTTGTAATAAAGACCTTTTCTGAGCCAAACTATTTTAGTATACAAGTCATATATTATCAGAGATATTAGTTAAGCTATGGGTAGTCTGTAGTACAAGTCGCTAGATTTCGTAAAATCAAAATATTATAAAATTCGAAAATAAGATGAAAAAGTATTGCAAAGTACAATAATTTGGTCAAAAAACTTTACTGAACAGCAAATTATAAGCGCAACAATGTATAAAATACCTGCTCTCCATTTAAAACAAATAATATTTAAGCCTAATTATATTTCTTATTTTACATTTGAAACAACAAAAAAATTACTTACAATATTATGGAAGAGTATTTTATATATTTTCTGATTTTTGGAAATTTTTTGAGTAACAAATATAGTATGATACGTTTGGTTACAAAGATAAATGCACATAAAACTAAAAATGAAAAAAACCGGCTTCTGCGTGTAAAAAACCGGTGTATTCGACATTCGAAAAATTAACATTTAGAAAAAACCGCCAGCTGAAAGTGTAAAAAACCGGGTTTTCCACCGGTTGTAAAACCGAATCGATCACCCCAATCTTTATGCAATAAAGACTTTAGGCATTTGATTACAATTAATCTTTAAAAGAAATATTTAGTTTTAAATGTTGAAAGTATAAGTATATTTATAACAAAATTGAACAAAAAAAGTTGTAGGTGTACATTAAATATTGACAGTGTTTATGGTTAACAATCTAGAATACAAAACATCACTTTTTTGAATTTTTGCCTGTCTTTCCGAACTAAATTGGCTCTTAAACATGCATGATACTTAGAATTTGGTATGGAGGTACTTTTATATCTGGGTTAACATAAGGGAACTTTTTTATTCCGAGATAATATTTTATTTCTAACAGAAACTAAAATAAGTAAGAGCGCTATATTCGGCTGTGCCGAATTTTATATACCCTTCACAACGTGTAGTCATGCAATAACAGTAGTTTGTATCACCATTCATCCCATATGAAATACGTACACATACATATACAAAACATACATATATAAAAACATCCCATTGTAAAATTATAAATTTACGTCTGTATGTTAAAAAAAAAATAAAAAAAAACTAAAAAAAAATTAAAAAAAAAAAATTTAAAAAAAAATATAAAAAAAAATTAAAATATATATAATAATTATAAAACAAGCAAAAAAAAAAAATATAAATAATATATTAAATAAAAAATAAAAAAAAAATTAAAAAAAAATAAAAAAATTTTTTTTGGCTCAGCTAGGATTCGATGCCACGTTTTCTCTAACCAGTATACACGTTTGTATGTATGTATGTTGTTGTTGTAATGTTGTTTTTGTGAAAAAAAATCGAGGTGGTCGTGGGTTTTTGCTCATATTTCAGTTGTTTATGTACCGATGTTTCTAATTTTCAATACCCATCTTCTCGAGAATATTTCTGATATTTTAATACCTCACCCGGGTCCAAGCGATGTCGGGTGGTTTCAAAAAGTTGATTTCAACATACACACGGACAGACGGTCAGACGGACAGACTGACAGAGCTTAATCGACTCCCCTATTCATAAGCTTTCAGAAAATATATACTTTATGGGGTCGGTAATGAAAATTGTAGAAATTTTACACGGAATGACAAACCTATATATACCCTTTTTCACTGTGTGAAGGGTATAAAAATAGCAAACAAAATGGTAATACGAAATACATATACGAACACGACCGAAAAAGGATAGAATAACTTGCATTACCAACAACAAATTACTTGTTAATTTACATGAACCAAGATAGAAAAATTTATTTTAAAACGAAAAGTTAAAAAAATATTTGCTATCAATGCTCACCGGGTTTAACTAGTTTCTATATATAAAGTGAGGTTTATGTAGGTTGGGTTTAAGGACATGTAGTGAAGATTAAAAACTCAGTTTGGCCGCTCTACACATAGATCTATTTTGATTGCTCTATAAGAGGGAGAGGGAGAGAAAGAATGAAAAGAGTTAGTTTAAATAAGAGTGCATAGATAGGAAAATAGAGCTATAAATATGCTGGCTAAAGGGATTTTGCACTTTCCGGGATCCCTAAAATAAACTACAATCTTGCTTGAAATTCGCACAGTAGAGGAAACATTGAGGTGATATAAAAAGTAGTTTCTATCTTAGAGCGTCTTCGTGCCAGCTTATCTGCCGCTTGGTTTCCCAGTACCCAGCACAGCCTTACATTGCCGACTAATCCTTTATGTAAGCTCCTGCAAGTATCCACAATTGATCCTTTGAGTGAAAAAAATTTCCGCTTAGAATGCACTGCATTGCTCACTTTGTCTATACGACTTCTCGATCGCTAGTGATTCACTAGAAATACCTGCTACAATTTTAGGGTTAATTTTTAGTTCATCAGTGTATGTTGTGAGTTCCTTAATGGGGGGTTTTGCGTTGGTTTGATCATTAATCCACACTACTCTTTTCGATCTCAACTGCAGGTATAAAATCAAAAAAACGGGTACGGGTCTGTTTTGTCGATTACTTTAGCTTATTATTTCGCTCTGTTTTAATCAAGATGTTATCTTAGATTGCTCTTTACTGCTACTCCTTGCACATATCATTCCAGAGACAGAAGGAGGTTTAGCTAGTTAACCAAATCTCATGTTTTAGTAATCAATGTAAGTTTATACATTTTTTTTTTATTAATTTAAAGAAAGTTATTTTTATAAATGTATGTGAATATAAAAAAACAAAAAAAAAAACAAAAAAAAAAACAAAAAAAAAATCAAACAAAATGATTTAATCAACCCATTCATTAAACACTCTGACCTTGTATAAGCTTCTTGACGTTACGCCTGATTGATTGTGTGTTTGAAGAATAAAAATAATCGTACGAGTGAATGACTGATTGACAGCATGCGTGAATATTGTTCTATTACAATGATAAAGAGTTGAATATAAAATACTATTATACATAATCATTTCATATTTGTTTACATGTGAAAAGAAAATGTTAAAAAAACTTTAATAAACAATAATGTTAAATGATATTTTGTATGAAACAAAAGGTGTGAATATTTTAAAAATAAATTTAGTAATTTCTCTTGTACTAATCACCATCAATTACAAAAACTGTAGTGCATAAAATACTTTAATGTCTGCGTAGGCTCAGTAGCAATAGCATATCTTTCCAGTTTTAGAGATAGAACAGTTTAGAGATATGTAGATTTAGGCAATACTTAATGTTTATGATTTTTACAATACAAATTTTTTGTAAACTTAAAAAAATTGTTCATAGAAATTTGTTTGCCGCAATGATGCTGTTTTTTTTTTGTTAACTAAAATGTAAACAAATAATTTGTTAATCTTAATCCCTAAACGAATACGAAATGCAGCAGAACTCTCAAAATATATAAAATTTATTATGACTTATAAATTGTTTTTGTTCTCTCTCTATTTGTCAAGCAAAAAATTATTATTTGAAGCTTTTAAATTTGATAATATTCATAATTCATATTACTTTAAATTGCTAAAAAAAAACTCCTGCCTTGTAAAATTTGCACTGAAAAAGATCTGCGCTGGTGTGTTAAAGTGAACATTGTTATTGAATGAATGAAGCCCACGCATTTGTCTAAATACATATGCACATACATGCATACATAAATATGTATGAACATAGTTTTATACAAGCGCTTGTAAGTACCCTGCAGGAACCTCCTGGTTAATTGTCTCTAAGTCTCTACTTTTGTCGACCATTTTGGTGACTTTTTGGTGATGTTGTCAACAAAGAGTATGCAATTTTTACTTTGCTTACGATTAATATATTTGACAGCTGTAAAGCTATGCCTGTGATGTCAGGTAATGGCTTTTTTAATTTTTATTATATTTTTTTTTTATTAAAAAAATACCAAATTTTGATAGTAAAAATATTTTTAAAAGATAAACTGTGGTTTACCCTTCAATTATTTAAATTAGACATTTAACATGTAAGAGTGCTATATACGGCCGTCCTTAATCTTATAATACCCTTCACCATAATGACCAAAGGCAAGGCATATCCATAAGGTATATGCATCGCGGCAACGAACACAACAATTAAAAAACACATGTATTTTGTTTTTGTATATATGCCGGCATATGTCACACAATTTTTTATCTTCTTTAATTTGAATAATGTAAAAAAAAAATTTTAAGCGAAAACTTTTTATTCATGGTTTTGTATTATTTAAAACGTTTTAAACCAACTGAAACTGCGAATTATTTATTGTATAATAAAATTAAGTTTGACAAATGCAGGCAGACTTTTAAAAAAAGTTGGCAACGCTGAAGGCGAATTCAGGTAAAATTATCAGCACTTGATGATGGGGAAACACAATGTCTTAATTTGTTGAATTCTCCTTGATTCCATTTATAAATGCAGGAATGGAAAATTAGATTTTGGATAATAATTATGCTATTTTGATAATAAATTTACCAAATTTATGTATATTTGTTGTTCTTGCACCATCTATAATGTGCTTCACAAACACATCCATTTTTAAATAAAAGTTGATTGAATTAAACATATAGAAACAACTTTTCCATCGCTGTTAAACGAATTGGCCTTGACAGAAAAAATCCTCTAAAAAGTTGCTTTGTTGTATCAATTCGCCGTTGCATATACCTGTATGAATATGCCTTGGTAACAGTTATAAAATGTATATATAAAAAAAACCAGTCAGCTGATTGCATACGAGTACCTTATGGATATGCCTTGACCAAAGGTATAATGACCGTAGCGTACTCTAAATTTCAGACTTTACGTTATATGCCATTTTGCTTTATTATTTAAAAAGCCATCTTTGATTTTGAATTTTTACACTGTTGACTGTATACTAGTCAAGCCGTTTCATGTTATACTCATATTGATGGGGTTAAGAAAAAATTTTCTGTCACTTTGTTAAATGTATTCTGCTGGTCAATTCCTTTCGTTTGATGAAAATATTGAGGGGTCTGAAGGGAATAAATTTTAAATACTAGATTTGTCCCACATATAAATATAATATACGCCATTTTTTAGTAGCGGCTATCATGGATTTTAAATTTTTTTAGTCAAACCCTTTCAGTTGATACCCGACTGACTCCGTCGGTTGTCTAGAAGCTGAAAAAAATTTAATTTCGTTTGAACGTTTTAGGAAAAACACCGATAGTAGTTATAGTTTCAAACCGTTAGGAACCGTTAGGAAGCTTTTCTGAGCAGTAATTTTCGAGACTATGCTTTATAATCTGGTGTCGTGTGCAAATTTAATTTAAGAGCTTTAGAAACTTTTTATATTTTTAAGACATATATATTTTTCCAAAAAAATTTTTCCTATTACTTTGCCGATTAGTGACCGAATTATACAAATTTTTCTACGAATATCTCTAGAGGCATATTATATTTTCAAATACTAACGTGCCAATAAACTGACTTAAGGCAGAAAATTTTGGATTTTAATGGGAAAATAGGGAACAGAGGCAGTCGTGTTTGTTTATTCATATCTTGGGGAAGTTATGGAGACATTATGTTGGATTTCAATACTAAAATTTCTGAAAGGATTTCCGATAAATTGACACTACATGCGAGCCCGAGGAATATATGGAACCTTTACAAAGTTGATTTCAACGCTCACATGGACTGACAGACGAACATATCTAAATACAGTAGACGCTCACAAATAAGAGCTTTTAGTAATTCGAACGTCCAGAAATTAGAATTAGTGTTTGCAATACATTAAACGCTCTGAAATACGAATTTAAAATATTAATTTAGAGCGTTTTTGTTGTTGTTATTTGAGCACAAGAAATCCCCAATTTATTTTCATTCTGTTTGAACATAGCAAAACTAGAACTACAGCCATTGAAAGCGTAAATATTTTAATAAAATGGTGCAATAACAGTGAATTGTTGTCCACTAAGCACAAAGGCAATATTTTGGCTTCGGTGAAACTAAAAATACAAAGAAATATTACTGATTATATGTCAAACAAAGATAAGTTGTAAATTTGGCCATTGTGCAGTCTATCCATCTAATAACTTTAAGCTTTATTATTTAATTTTTTGTTTAAATACAAACTTATGTATGTAAAATATTTTAATTTTTAATTAAAAAAAATACATGTGATATAATTGGACTGAATTGTTACGTTTTGTTTTCTTGTTTTTATCACATAAAATTCGAATAATTCAGATATTACAATTTCCTCAAAAATAAAGCAGTTCTAATTTGCGAGCGTCTACTATAGACAGAATATATGTATATACTTTGTGGGGTCGCAAATAAAGACTGTAGAAATTACTAACTGAATGACAAAATTATATGTTCCCCTTTACACTTGCGTGATAAGGGTATTAAAATAAGGTTTTAATATGAAATATTTTCCGAATGATGCATTAACCACTACTATTCTACTCTTAAAAAATTAGATTACCGAACATTTTTTATAAAAAGAACAACAGTACCAAAAGTGTAGACTAGAATTACTAAAATCAACTAGTCAATATCTGATTCCAATGTAAACATATGGTCCCACAAGAACTTCATAGTAAATAGTACTTGCGCCACTAGTAGATTCTCCATGAAGAGTGCATGGTGAATGTCTCCAGCATAGAATATTGTCTGGGGTATATTTAGTATGTAGTAGTACTGATGACAAAGTCAATAGAGAATCTTTAATGTTTCACTAACAACATTTATTGCAGGGTACAAATAAACATAAACATACAATCTAAAAAATATACTTTATTCTTTGTATGTATGTATTCATGTTGCTGTAAAACATTGTAGATACAATATGAACTCGTAAACTGGTTGATAAACACCCACTAGTGCAGAGTACTCTAGTACTTATAAACCATGTCACAATCTTATTTTGTTTGCATTTAGAAGTTTAAAAAAACGATAATTTCAAAATTATAAACAAAAAATATATATAAGAAAAACATTTATATTTTCTAGAAATTATTTTAAAGGCCCATCGTTATAATTGTCCTTTAAAGTTAATGCTAGTGAAAATTAACTTTGATTTACGTGGGCAATAAAGTAAACTTTAAATATTTTGCACTAGTGCATCTTTAATTTATTAATTTTATTTTTATACCCTTCACCTGTGGTGCACAAGCGTATGTATAGCTTTGTCATTCCGTTTGTAGTATATATTTACTGGATAGAAAAGTCGATTAAGCCCTGGCCGTCTGTCCGTGTGTTAGTTGAAATTAACTTTTAGAAGCAACCATATGTTCCTCAGATCTGTGTATGGCATCAATCGTATGAAAATATCCGGGAATGAATCGCTATTGAAATTCAGCACAATCGATCTATAACTTTCTGAGATATGAGCAAATAAACACAACTGCCTCTGTTTTTTTTCCATATTTTTACCACCAAAATTAAAATTTTTCAGCCATAGAATAATTAATAGGTACCTTTGCTACTATTTGTAGATATAATATACCTCAAGAGATATTCGTAAAATATTTTGGATAAAAGGGCTCTAATCGGTAAAGTTATAGGCATTTTTTTTTAAATATATATTCCAAAAATTTACAAACGAAACTCAATTTTTTTCAGCTTCTAGCCAACCGAGAGAGTCAGTATTGGTATCATCTGAAAGGACTTGACTAGCGTAATATAAGCATTATAAAAAAATTAAAATTCATGTTGGCCGCCATTACAAAATGGCGGACAATAAATTTATATACATATGTGTCAAATCTGGTATTTTAAAATGTAACTTCTAGAACTCCCTTAATATTGGTGTCAAATGAAAGAGCTTGACCAGTAGATTACAGTAAATTATTAAAAAATGTAAAATCCAATATGGCGTCAAAAACGAAATGGCGAAACAAATTTTTTTAGCCTTATCAATATGGGTATTAATTTAAATGGCTTGACTAGTAGAATACAGATAACTTAGTAAAAATTCAAAATCTAGGATGGCATGGGAAATAATAAGGAAAAATGGCATATAACATGAAATATAGGTTAAGCTTTGATGTGGGATTATACCTTTGTACATGATGGTGAAGGGTATTATCAGATTCGGCACTGCCGAATATAGCACTCTTACTTGTTTCTTTTATTCTTATTTAACTAATATTAGAGTATACAAAACAACTTTATACAAACTTTTAACTTAAAACATATGATCATAACCTTAATTCGGGAAAAGTAGATTTATTGTTTTATTACATTTGACTTCAAGGAGAATCAATTGAATGGTTATTTTAAATAAACACAAATTTTTCTCAGTGGATCAGCATTAGCCTAGTTGGTACGATAACTTATAAATGCAAAGGGATAATAATATCGTAAGGATCGAATAGGGACATTAAGCAAAATAATACTTAAAAGAAAAAAAAACTGAATTTATATAACTATTAACAATGTTCATCACAAATGAAACGTTAAGCATAGTCCTCCGACTTTTAAATTAAATTGTTATTAAAAAATTGTATTTAATATTAACTGCTTGTTTTATGAGTGCCAAAACTATTATAGGCCAACCTAAACAAGAGCGTTGAGCGTTGCAATTTTGCATGTATTTTGTTATTGTAACAAAAACAAAACACATGTAAATAAAACTCCAATCAGGGCATATTTATTCATCAGGTAATTGCAGTTCGGAGAGAATTTTTTGTTTCTATTTTTTATATATGAAGTTTGACATTTGAAATAAATTAGAAAAGAGAGAAAATTGTTTTTTATTTATGCATTTTGAAAGCTGAAATTTAAAATAAGTGTTGAAAAAAATAATCAGCTGGCGAATCAGGAGTACCTGATGAATAAATATGACTTGACTCCAATGCTTGACGCTCCACGCTCAACGCTCTTGTTTAGGTATGGGCCTTACTTATCATTTTATACCCACCACCAAAAAAATGGTGTGGGGGTTGTTGTATTATAAATAATTTTGTAATCATCTATTCAATGAATTTATTGTATAAAAAGAAAATGAGTTTAAAAAAAATAATAATTAATTGAAAACTATAAACGTATATTTTATGTGAAAAGAAAATTTAAATAAAAAAAAAGAATCAACAAATACATAAGATATAAAAACATCAGAATGGATTTAAAGTCAATTCCCGATTTTCTTAAGTGTGTGGAAATATTTTTTCAAGACTTTGAGGATTATTTAGTGACAAATACAAAAAACAAAATTGGATTTGAAGGTAAAGAAATAATTCGAACATTGGATATTTCAACTGAAGATAGCAATAATTTTACAAAAGTGATAAAAGAAAAAAAAAATCTGAAACGAAAGAAGAAGTAAGAAATGCATTATTGGAGTATTGAAATACTCTAGTTAAAGATGAACTTCCGTTTATATAATAAATATTTTAGGTTTATTGAATCTGTCAAATAATCCTTTAATAAACCAAAACTAATTTTTATAAATACGGCAGTGAAATTATTCGCCAGCAAAACTCTTATTATAGAGGCGTTTATGTACTAAAATTTTCATTACCGATAATTTATTCGACCTTAATTCTAATTCTAAATATATTAGCAACAAATTGTTAGGGGGAAAATTAAAAATAAAGTAAAGAATTTTGAACAGTATATTAATAAAAATATAAAGAGAACAATTTTTATTTACGATTGAAGAAAACATATATTTTAAAATAGATTCATCCCTTAAGCGGATACCGGGAATTATAATTGCTTAACGCGGTACATCCAGATCTTATATTGTAAAAGATTTAATTGTTAGAAAAAACTGACAGAAGGAACTCGTTTCATATTAAATACTAGATTTGACCCACAAAATCGAGTCAAGAGATTAACTGTCATTTAATGCAAAAGTAAGCGAACTAGGAGAACAACAAACTTTTATAAACCTTTGCAAATATTTTTATTATATAGTTTTTTATTTATTGTGTTTGATTACTTATATATTAAAATCAATGTGTGTTTGTATGTTTGTTTGTGCTTTATAGACGGTTAAACGGCTGGACCGATTTCCTTGAAATTTTCACAGACTCTTTCTGTATGTCTGGAAGGAACAATAGGCTATACTTTGGTTTAAAATTGTAAGTGGGCGGGGTGCCACGCCCTATTAAAGAATAAGTATTAAATATTATATATCACGAAAGTTAATGCAGCTAGAGTCTTCAAATTAAGTACGGTAAACTTTGACATCCACACGAACATTTGGGTAAAAAATGGGCGGACTTGCAATAGTAGGCGTGGCCACATGAATTAAACACTAAAATTCGTATATTTAGAAAACGATATCGATTAGAGTAGTAAAATTTTGCAAAAGCAACTTTGATATTCAAATAAACATTTATGGAAAAAATGGGTGCATTATCAATAGTGGGCGTGGCACCTACCATATGAATTAAATACTAAAATTCGTATATTTAGAAAACGATATCGATTAGAGTAGTAAAATTTTGCAAAAGCAACTTTGATATTCAAATAAACATTTATGGAAAAAATGGGTGCATTAACAATAGTGGGCGTGGCACCTACCATATGAATTAGATACTAAAATTCGTATATCTGGAAAACAATATCGATTAGAGTACTAAAATTTTGCAAAAGCATTTTTGACACCCAAATGAACATTTAGGCAAGAAATATGTGCATTAACAATAGTGGGCGTGGCACCCGCCATATAAATGAAGTACTAAAATTTGGGGTGGCGAAGCACACCGGGTATTAGCTAGTTACTTATATTCAAGAATATGTCTAATCTTATTATTTTTTTCTTTTGGAAAAAGAAAGGCTTATCAGAAATAATTCTGTAATTACCTATTCTATGAATTTATTGTATAAAAAGAAAATGAGTTCAAAAAACTATAATTAATTGAAAACTATAAATAAAAGTTCTTTACGGGTATATATGTATGTATATTCTGTCATTTTAGACCCGATAACAGATGTATTTTCTGAGTCGTGGTTTTATTTTAGGACAATCTAGATATGTCCATCCGTCCATCTGTCTGTTGTCCGTCTGTTAAAAGCAGGACCAACATTTGTCATTAAAAGCTTATTTTAAATAACTTCCAACTTTAAAAAATTATTAACTTTTAAACATTTAAATTATTTCATATTTTAATAAGAAGCCCCAAAAAACTAAATTGCACCCAATAAAAAATAACTTTAATCTTAGTAAAAAAAGTCCAAACAGAAATCAAATTATAACCGAATTAACCTAAGAAAGTTGTTAAAGCTTCGCATAAATAGTATTGAAGACAAATTGATTAGAACCAACGTATTAACTTAAGCCTTCGGCCAGCCGCATACGTCTTAAACTTCGACAAATTCGAGCAACTGCTTTGCAAATTTAAAGATTTCCTTAATATAATAACTTACGGTGTCCTATGAACTTTAGTCAATATACTACATCACTTTAAGTTATGCAGGAGTGCATAGTCGACGTTTGGAACTTGCCACAGTTAAGTCCCAGCGCCTGACCGAAAACTAAAGCCTATAGTACACGAAATGTAAAAAGCCACATGCACACATGAAGCGGATACATTTATGCTTTATGATGACGTCAAAATTACGTCACAGCCACATGCGTATGCAACTTTTTACATTTCGAGTTTCGAGAGTTTTATTTTAATTTTTTTTTTCAAATTTAATTTTTTGTTGCGAGTTATTTCTTAGTGCCAACACTATGTATGAGAATCACGATCAAAACTTCTTACCTTGGCCACTATGGTAGGTTGACCATTTTTTTTTTAAATTGGTGAAAGAATAATGCATTCCACTGCCATAATCATAGCCAACACCAAAGACAACTGCATCACGCATTCTTTACAAATTTACAGCAGCATTTCTTTGTACATTTTGCAGCTGGATGGTCACATATGAATCACGTTCTTTACGATCTTGTTCATGAAGGAACCCCAAGACGTGCATAAGTTCGTGAATAGCGGTGCCAAGTTTTGCTAGACATCCATGTGATTGTTAATTTAATGCCTGCTTGCAATCGAGCAATTTTAGACCAGAAACCAGACTTACCAATAAGTATGGAAATATAATCCGCTTCTAAAGTGCGTGGTATGAAGCGTATGCAAGTTTTTTCATGATATTCATTCATTGCTAGAGTTATAACTTCTAAGTCATTACTGGGTAAAATCGCCAGCAATTTCAAAAGGTACTTCACCATAAGGCCAACGCGAAGCTCTTGAGTTTAAGCCATTTTTAAGTGTGATTGCCTTTTATAGCTGGCGTTTATAGCTGACTTAAAGAAAATTTAATTGTTAAACATTTGCTGGTATTTTCATAAAAACGTAATAACCATTCTCAAGTTATGATGAAATGTCTTATTTCAGGCAAAATATTAGGAATTTAGCGCGTCAAAATCTCTATTGTGCACATACTTTTGTTAAAAGGCGGGCAAAAAAAATTTTTTTTTGCAGGCCAGTGTAATCGATTAGTTATCTATTTTAATAATTATGGGTTTCCTTTTAAAGTTTTTTTTTTCATTGTTCAAAGGAATTGTAATTTCAAACCAGATAAAAAAAATTCATAAAAAAGTGTGAACGAAGCTGAGAAAAATATGTTAGATTTTTTACACTTCTGGTAAACAAACAAAAACAACTTTGTCGCATTTACAAAGCAAAATACATACTAATTCATTCATAAAAATTATATCCAATTCATCTTTGAAAGAAAAAAACCCAAATGGGTAAATATCGGTAAAAGGCAAACATACACATGTACATGTTTTTGTATCATGCGTACCTTTACCAATTTTTAAACAATTTTAAAATTTCATTCATTATTTTCATTGAAGTCAGAGATAATTGTGGATGTCATTGATGTAAATATCGAAATGAAGCCAACAACAATTTTCTTAATTTCGTCGAGAGTAAGTACATATTTAAATATGTAGTTAATACAAAGTCGTATGAAATGGAGTGAATATATTGACTTCAAAGGTAACTAAGCGGGGATGCACTATTTTTGGGTTTATTTTTTTCTTCTGTTATTGTTTTTTATGGCTTTTTATTGTTAATTTTTGTCTTCTTCTTTTCATTTTTTGTTTTTATCTTTTGCCGCTTTATAACGCATCATCGTCATCATTGTTGACATTAAAATGATGATACCCGTTAGTTAAACTGTCTGTCTATGTGGTATTTTTTTTTTATTTATTTATTTTTTAATTTTTTGGTGTAAAAACTTTTTATGTGTATTTTTTATGATTTGTTTGCTTAAAAATGTTTTATTTATTTTTCTGGAAATTTCAATGAATTATTTGGACGTTAAGTATGATTTTATTTTTAATTATTTTACGAGTAGTTTTCAAAGAAAATTTGATCTTAAATTGACATAAATTTTACCCACACTAAGATTTTTAGATGTTTGAAAACAATAAATAAAGTTTGTGTGTACATACCTACATACATACATACTTACATATACATACATATGTATGTATGTAGGTATTATATAATACAGTGCACTCGCGTTAACGTGAACTAATTAAAACCATGTTAGCGAAATTTTTCACGTTAGCGATTTTCGAGTTGAACGAGCGATATATAGGTACATTTTTACAATACATTTTTACAATATTAATCTGTGTTTTACACGCTGGAACGTGAAATCACTTTATTATTTGTATTATTAAATAATAAAACAAAAATTATTATTTATAATTCATTACAAGATCACGAGATTAATTTTTGCAAGCTATCTAAAGGGTCCGCCATCTTACGTTTTATGTTCAACTAGTGCTTATTTCGTGAATGGTTACACTTAGCTCAAGTCTGATTTGACAGATAATTAGTTTCATCCTTCCGCTGAACGAATATGGTTGTGTATACGCTTGAACAACGCTGGAAAATATTGCGACATTACTTTGGCCGATTTTGCCAAAAAAATCATCTTTTCAGATGAAGCTCATTTTGATCTTGGCGGGTATGTAAACAAGCAAAATTTTCGTATTTGGGGCACACAAAACCCGCACGCATACATTGAAAAGCCGATACACCCAAAACGAGTCACTTTTTGGTGCGGATTTCGGTCCAGAGGCATATTTGGGCCATTTTTCTTCGAAAATGAGCAAGGAGTGGCCGTATTCAATGGAGATCGTTATCGTGCCATGTTGAACGAATTTTTGTTCACAAAAATTGAAGAGGAGGATATTGGCAACATTTGGCTTCAACAGGACGGCGCTACGTGCGACACAGCCGAAGCTACACTTTTTTATAGTATTATTAAAAAAAAAACGTTATTTGGCGGACCCTTTATAAAGACTCCCTTTTCTTTTAACTCCAAACATTAAGATTTTTTTAACATTCATGGTGACTGATTCACCGCTTCGCATAAGAAAAAGTCTTCAAATTTCGATGTCATACATACAAAAAAAGGTTAGAGGATACACCTAGGGGATTCCCTAAATTTTAAAAATCGAAATTAACATATTTCAGTAATGTCTACATGCTTAAAAAACATTTGTAATGAACAAAAAAATTGTTCAAGTTAAAGAGCTTTCTGAGTTTGTTCATATTACACAGTAGTCAACGTAAACAAAAGTTTGTTAACGTTAGGCGGTGTTCACGTTGGACGTTGTTTATGTTACCGCGAGTGCACTGCAGTTCATATTTAAGAAAATAATCAAAGTAATTATTAAAAGATTTTTATTAACAAAAATTTAATCGGTGACTTTTTTACAAATAGAAAGTTGTATACAATGTGGTGTCATTTATGTAACATTTTTTAAATTAAAAATTAATGACAATTTTTTTGAAATCAACATTTTTTTTGATTTAAAATCTTAAAAACTTGTAACTATAGTGTAAGCAAAAGATTTTATTTTTCCGTGTGCATATTTTTTTAAATATTTATTTTGTAAGTCTATAATATGTCTTATCATCCTCAGTCGTGTGTGTCTACGGGTTAAGTTTTAGATTTTTTACTAATTATTTGGTACAAACAAGTGTTCCAATTGGTCGACTATCAAAACCAAAAGAACGTCATTTCCTTTGCCAGTTGTATGTATTACGGGTTGTAACTTACAGCTGTCAATTTTATTTGTAAATTAGTTATTATTTTGGCAACCCTGAAGTTAAAGTTACTAGTTGAAAACGCAACTAAGTTTGGTTTTTATCCATAATCGACCCTTTTAAATAGTATGTGTGTATACTTAGCAAATGTTTAGGTATCCCAGCAAAAACTCTCAATACAAAATAATGAGTTGAAAGTACTTCAGTTTTTTTTCACTATTTACAATTTGGCATCTAAATCAATTATTTTAAAACTTCAATGTCATTGAAGGCAAGTAATTGCTATGCTCTATTACAAACAGGGATTCAAATAAGTACTTACTACGGCTTACAAATAGAAAATCGAATTAATACTTACTTTTATAACTATAAATAAGTAGTTTATTTTAATAACCTTAATAACCTATTACATTACTTAAAGAAGTCGTTCAGTTCTTTTAAGGGAGAAAATCCGGTTTGCTTATTGAGCGATACGTTAATTTAAAATTAAAAAATCAATAATAATCTATTAGACATCAGTTATCTAATGAACTGCTTCGGTGCTATTGTCAAAAACATTATTCTTATACTTTATGTGTGTTTAGCAAAATAAGAATTATAAAAATTTTTTTGAAACAATTTTACAAAATTTTGCCTAAAAAAGTTTATATAAGCAAATGTCTGCAAAAAAGTCGTTACTTAAACACTTTTTAGCAGAGATCTGCAATGAATACTGATGAAGTAAGTCAATTTGAATTATGATTCATTATATCGCTGATTTATACGCATTCATACTTATTAAAAAGTCTTTACTTATACTTAATTTTAAATTTAAGATACTTATAAGTACTCGTATTCAACAACACGTATGACTCAGTTGATTGCTATCGTCGTTCACGCAAGATAAAAAGACGATCAAATGCAAGTATGACTCGCATACTCATTATGAAGTTGTGTGTTTAAACTAGGCTTGCCATATTACCATAATAATTGTGGATTGTTAAAAAAACTTGACAATTTAAATTTAACAAAATTTTATAAAAACAACAAGCAAAAACAAAGTGGTTGCTTTTGGTGTCTGTTTAACATACACAGATTTAAATTTTGTTTTTGCTTATTATCTTTCAAATTTAAGTGAGCACCTAAAAACGCATTTTCTTAATTTGCGGCAAAAAATGTAAACATGAAAATAAAAACAGAAAATAACTGTTATTGTTTACCTCTTATTATAGAAGCCAGCCAAAACTTAGCCTAAACTTGCATTTATTTAAAAATTAAATAGTAATACTTTCAAAAATTTTATTACAACATGTAATATACAATTTTTAAAAGTATGCACATTTTCTTGTGGCTAAAAAATATCTTGTACTCTCCGACATGGCAGCATTGTTTATTGATTCATATTCATCATCAAAGACCTACATATACACACGTTATTATTTTCCTTTTGAGTACTTAAGTATTTGATACATTGAAACCAATATGATAAATTTTTTGAATCGAATAATTTTAGGATATAGTTCTGCTCTTAAGGAATAAAAACTTTTATATAATTTATAACTTAGCTTGCTAAAAATTTTTTGACAAATTAAGGTACTTAAGAGAGCTGTCAAAGTATTGAGTAAATGGGAACTGAGTATTGAATAAATTTAAAAAAAAAGTTTTAACGGTTTAAATTTAACTCTTCAACAAATGAGAGCTGTTAATGTGTTTGTTGTTGAATCAACTTGAATCATTCTATGAAGTATTTTCTTTAAAATATGAATCAACGTGGGTATTTTTGCGAATCATATAAATATGGGACGCTATGAGTAAAAGTACGACTTAGTACTCATGTTCATTGTAAGTTGCACTTATAAAGCAACGTTGTTGTGGGTATGCGTACGTCAGCTCAGTTAAATTTCAATGATTTGTACGCACTTATACTCAAATTTTATGACTCACTATAAATATCGAAAAAAACGACCCAAAGCTGATCACTGCTTCTTAGTAAGGCAGGCGATATATAATAGTCATTGTAAGTAATAGCAAGTCATTATGTACATATTTTTTTTTTGCTGGGATGTGTAATGTGTAAAAATTTAAAATGAATGAGCCGGGGATAGTTCCAATATATTTAAAAAAAAAATAATACAAATATAGACTTAACAACATTTGGTATTTTTTTATGATCCATAAACCAACAGAAGGGTCTAACCATATACATTAAATATATAAAAAAAACAAATTTTGAAAATTGTTTCAAAGTAAAAATTAAAAAATAATAATAATAATAATAATTTTCCTCTTGTTTTCAGATGTTGTGTAGCACAATATGGAATTAGCGATTTGTAAAACCGAACTGCCTGCCAATAAATTTATGTTGCCCACCTCAACATCAGCGGCTTCGTTCTATGATAAATCCCATCATCATCTGCCTACAACGGCCCACTTAAACGACATTTTAAATTTTCCCTCAAACTACTTATTTAACAAAACCAACTCATCATTAACCTCTTCTTCGTCTTCCTCTTCAACAACAACAAATAATTGTGATAATTTTAATATTCCATCAATTCCACCGCCACCACCACCACCATCTACGTCAACATTGTCATCTTTAACGGGTTCGACTACTTTATCGACGATGCGTTTGAAAAAGAATCGAAAAGTCACATTTCTATCCAATTTAATTGAGGTAAGTGTTCAGCACATTATTCCAGACAATCTTTATTTTTAGTGGTAATTTAAATTTTAAATTGTTGTTATTGTTGTGCACTTCATAGGTATTATTGTCACGTTTTTTTAAAGCATTGCATTTCCATATTATTGCCAATCGTTACGTGTTAATAAAATAAAAAACTAATAGATTTTTTCCTATTGATCGATGTTAAGAGTAAGTGACTGACTTATTGTCCGTTTTTATGCATACGCATACTCACTAATACGCATTAACTAAGGTTTGTCAAAAGATTGTATGTAAAATACAAATTGAATTAATTGCTGTTCAATGTTGATATTTTTTTTTAATATATCAGATGCAAATTTTAAAAATTTACTTTTAAAACTATCTGAAGCGGACTATACACACATTAAGCGTTGCGTTAGTGTTTTTAAAAATCAGTTTGTATGTGCTATATGCGCGTTATTTCCTGCAGCTAGTCATATAACTAATTGTAATTGAGATTGTAGTAAAATCACCTAAGTGATAGATCTTACTCGCATTGACTGAAAATAAAAAAACTCATCATTCTCCCATCGCAAAATTGAAAAGTACTTTGTTTTGCAAACAAAAATCTTATTAATATTCACTTAAAATATTCACATAAAGACCCTGGTTTAAATCCTGGTAGAGGCAAGAAAGATTTCATAGCGCTTGTTGATTAAATTGCTGTGCAAAATTCGCATTGACGCGTATGTATATTTATGTATTCTAGAATGTGAATTATTTTCAAATTTAAGAAAATTAACTATTATATATATAAAATTAACTCAGTCTAAGATTTTAAAAAGCGAAACCAGTTTTTTTTCAACCCCAGAAAAAAATTTAAAAATGCTTGTTAAAGTTGTGTGAGGTGAGTATACTCAATCACCACTATCTTACAATAATTATTACTTATACTAGTATAAAACTATATACAAATAAACTAGTGGGCTCCTATGACAATCTAATGTTAAAATCGATAGTTTGATGTATGAAAAGAGGACAGATATGCAACTAGTCTGAAGTTGTATACATATATACATGAAGGGGGGATACCGAAGCAGACCCCTTTCATAAATGTGTCCCTTTTCGATCCCCTTCGTTTCCCAGAGATAACGAGGCTACCAAAAAAAGGGTATCCCCGACCTTACTGAGTACCGTGTCAGGCGTTTGCTCTAGACTTTTGTGACTTCACATTGTAGACTGATGATTATCTACAATCCTCATCACAGAGTCCTTTGAAAACGCCAGCATCTGCCCTAGACTAATTTCCCCCTTAGCACTCACATCCAACGTGTGCCTGACGGTGGTAGTACTAAGGGTTCTCCGATTTTATCTGAGTACCTTGACTGTATTCTTGCCAAGTGGCCTACCGAGCACCATACGTGGCCGTCTACATGTGATCGTCTCCATGCACCTTTTTAGGTTCATAGATTCCACCGATTGTAGAACCTTCGCCCGCACCATTCCATCCCCAAAAGCAACTCTAGGTTCCGGTCCGCAGAATGCCACAGCAGCTACCCTTTTCGAAAGCTCATTCCGTCTCATTCCTATCTATGCCAAAATGTCCTTTAACCCACATTAGCGTTATCTCGTTCACAGAGGCGCACCTATTGAGCTTCAGAACACATTCGAGCATCAGTTTCGGGTTCATATCTGTACATTGCACGCAATTAACCACTGACTGGTTATTGAGTGCTATGATAATTCTCTTCCCATGCACTCAATCTTCCAGCCAGTGGTCCAATGCGTGCAGTAATCCAAGCATCTCTGCCTGATCTACGAACAAGTACTCTCCCAAACTCAGGAAGCATAAAATGTTCAACTCAATTAAATAGACCCCGGCTTCTGCCCTTCCGTCTATAAGGGAACCATCAGTAAATATACTGATGTCAATATCCATACACTTATTGTGCATGAGTCCATCCGCTATGAGCGTGTGATGTAAGCTCTCGACCACTTTCACCTGCGCTCCATCGGCATCTGAGTCTCCCTAGTCTCGTTATGCACAAGGTCCAGGATACTCCTATGCCTCAAATTACTCCCAAAGGGATAAAATGTTCCATTCCTTTCCATCCGCAGTATGGCCATTGCCGCCGTTTTCCTTATAAACAAGTCCAAAGGCAGCAATCCTAGCATTGCCTCCATAGTCTGAAGTCAAAAGGAACTAGTATGTTTCTAACCGCATACTAGTTAATTTATCTGCAGGAGTTTTATTGTAAGTACATGTGTATGCATCAACAAAGACATACATACATATACACACATTATGATTTGCCTTTTGAGTACTAAAGTATTTGATTAATTTTTTAAATCGAATAGTTTTAGGATATAGTTCTGCTCTTAAGGAATAAAAAGTTTTATATAATTTATAACTTAGCTTGCTAAAAAATTTTTGACAAATTAAGGTACTTAAGAGAGCTGTCAAAGTATTGAGTAAATGGGAACTGAGTATTGAATAAATGTAAAATATGTTTTAACGGTTTAAATTTAACTCTGCTTAAAAATTCAATCCCACAGTTGTGTTACCTGTATGCAAGCCAACAAAATTAAGCCAACCATAATTGAAACAATTGTCGCAAACAAATGTTAAAGGACTTATTCACATATGGCTTTAACTACCAAAATAATTCAACCAAACAAAAAAAATTTAAATTTGCACCTATCATCAAAATGATTATATCAATTACTTAAAATGTTAAAAAGTAAAAATAAGCGGACATTTTTCCAACAAATGTTCTAGGACTTATTCATATAAAAATTATAATTTTTATTTGACAATTTTTACGAATAATTAAACTGTTTTTATTTTTGCGTTCCTTGTAAAAGAAAGCTTTATGAAGACAAATTTACTTTTATTTTAAATTTGAAAAATCCGTTAAAAGTTTTTATTAAAGTAGAGTAGAGTACCCAAATTAAACGTATTAGCTAGTAACTAATACCAACGAAGACAAAAACTCACACTAAATTCCCATGAAATTCTTAAAAACTTCAAAGGCAAAATGGTCCATAATATATTCTTGGAAATAAAACTTAAACCAATCAGTGAAGTATTTTTATTTAATTATTCGATTATAATGAAAACGAAAGAAAAACATGTCAAGTCGAGCTAAAAAAACACCTAATGCTGTCGTTAAAATGTCTTGAAATTATGATTTATTTTTGTGACAAAGATTACCACACATTAATTTTTCGAAATACCTAAGGGCTAGAGAACTGAAGTGAGATCGTATGAAAATACATTCAATACAAAATGTTAATCGTCTTATTGAATACGAGTACAAAAGAATTCTTTACAAACAGAACAACCAAACAACGTATGCCCCGAGAAGTAAGTTCTATACGTGTGTGCATAAGTACGAGTATTTATGTTGAATAGAATATTTGTATGTAAATATTTTCAAACTATTTATAAACAATTCTATGATATACTTTTACCCAATTAAATAAATGTACATCATAAAAAAAACAACATACATCAACAATGATAATCATGACAAGAGGAGTGAGAAAAGACAAACTACTAATACTCGACTACCATACAGATTTCACGAGCAACTAATAACTAACAAGCTAAATGTCTGACAGACGGACAGGCAGCATCCAGCAGGAATAGTTGTGCGCACTAAAATAGTTATATGTGAAATAAAATGTGTTGAAATACATTCCAAGTTTTCTTAGAATCACGTTTTTAATTACCTTGTCATATTTAAAAAGAAAATAGGGTCAAAGTTAAACTTTTTTATCCTGATTTCTTCTCTGCGCTTTGTGCCTTTCAAAAAACTGTTGCATGCAACTTTTGCTGCATTTATTGTATCTTCGTTTTTGGTATCATGACCAAGAGAATACTTTTTTATGACATGTTTTTAACAAATAGCTTGTCAAATTTTCCACTTTGAATCCTTTGAAATACATATCGTCATATAATTTCAAAAACACCAAAATCGACTTTTTGATTGATTTTGATGTACCTTATCGTAATAATCATTCAGAAAAATTTTACACTTCTACAATTATAAATAACGTTCTTCTTTGTGCAAGCACAAAAGTTTAACTTTCGTGTCTTTCGATTAAATTAATAAAAAAAAAATAAAATAAAATTGTCTTAATGCAGTGGGAACATCAAAGTGATCTTAAGATATTTATACCAAAAGACTGTCATGATTTTTATATTATGTTTCCACATGAAAATGGGTAATTTGTTATAATATTATCTTTCTATACCATTCATATAATTTATATACGTTTGTTACTCCATTTGTAATTTCTGAAGTATTCCCATAAAGTATATATTTTGAATCCTTATAGATAAAGCAGTCCATTTAGCTATGTTCGTCTATCCATCTGTGTAAGCGTTGAAATCAATTATTTGAAGGGCCCATATATCTAACGCACTCGTATGTTGTATCAATTTATCAGAAATGTTTTCGAAATCTTTGGTATTGAAAATTAGCAAATTTCACACTCTTAGCGGCGGAAATAATTGAAAAAGCAAGTATAACTATTTTCTGCGATTGCTGACCAAGTAATGAAATTCTTTAATTATACCCCTCGAGGTATAAATACTCTGCAACTGTTTATAAACAAATATCTTAGACAAAATAATCCTTCTAGTTTTTTATATCAAACAGTAGATTGTGGCATTAAATGAACCAAATTCCAATAAATATTGAAACACATACGTAAAAATAGAACTGAATGGGTCACCGAGCTGAAAAGCAACAAAAGAGAACAACCAGTTTAGTCCCAAAAAGAAACATTTAAAATATCGGTTGATTCATCGTGAAGTTTGATTTATAATGAAAAATAAAACACATAAATTTGAAAGTGAACTTAATATTTTTTATCGGTTAAACGAAAATTTAATGGCATTTAATATTTAAAAATGATATCATGGAAATGTTGGCCACAAATACGTCTAAGGTGGTCCACTCGGAAGGTCCAATTTTTGGCAACTTGTTCAAGCATATCGACTGCTGTCTCGCGAATAATACATCAATCGTAGCTGGTTTATTACTAAAGACCTCAAACTTTACATATCCCCAGATATCGCACGATCTAGGTGGTCAATTAACCTTAGAAAAACGTGGAAAGTGCTCGCCCAAATAACTTCTTAACAAGTCCATTGTTTTATTCGCTGTATGATTCGTGGCGCCATCTTGTTGTAACCAGAGCTCACCGAAACCATGCGCTTGAATTTTAGGAAGCACATAGTCCGTTTACATGGTGCGATAACGGTTACCTTTGACAGTAACATTCTGTTTTGCCTTATTTTTAAAGAAATGTGGAATATTTTTATGGAACATAATGGTAATTCTTATTACTCTTCGGGTGGCTCATCAGCCCAAATACGGCAATTTGGCTTATGAACATATCCATTCAGCCAGAAATGTACTGTGTCATAGTAATCAAGATAAAAAATAACTTTACAAAAATATATAAAAAGCTGCTTAAATTTTACCCACAACTTTTCCAATAAATATTACTTACAGTAGCAATAACAGAAACACTAGTAGTAATAAATACTCATATTTAAAAATGAATTCAGTTGTGAATATTGAGCTGGATATGCTCTTTTCTTCTGTAGTTGGCAAATCGGTGGTACATTTTGGTCTGGCCGACGTTCTCACTACTGTTTTTTATTCATTGTTTTGTTTGTACGTTTACATCTAAATTTATTTTAATAAATACAGAGTAAAAAATGATGACATTCATGACTTTTATTATTTGTGGGGACTTAAATTCAATTGTAACTTTGACTCGAAAATATTGGTGAATGAATGGACGATTTTTATTATGCTTCTTCTTAATATTTAAATGTTCACTGGGGTAACTGAGTCGGGGCGTTGATGTGTAAGTGAGTGTGTGTGGCTGTGAGAGCATACATATGTCACTACTAACGATGTTGCCATATATATATATATAATAATGATAATGGAGGTCAAAATAGTCAAATGAATGTTTCACAAATATCACAATTATCAAAACAATAAAAAAGACCAGAAATACATATCACACGAATGTATGTATGTATGTACATATGTATGTATATGCATACACAGGCAAATTTCAAAATATGTAGTATGTAAATGAAAAAGTTTTTTTGTTTAACTTTATTAATTCTAAACTCTATAGCTTACGTTTCTTAATTCTAAAAATATTTTTTTGTAACTTCTTTAAAATTTTACCTTTTTGATTTTTTTTAATTCATTGTCTGTAATATTTTGTACGTATTATTATATACATAAGTATGTATGTATTTATGCATTACTCTTATGTTGTTTTGACATTATATGACCTTTGCATTATTATTATTAAAATATTTTGTTATTGTTTCTGTATGCATTTTAAATAAATCAAAAAAAAGAGCATTATTAATTTCATAAAATTTTTATTTTTTATTTTTTCGGGTATAATTCGGGGATTCAAACGGTATGCTATCAAGTCTTATTGTCATAATGTGCTTATATATTATACTAGTTTAAAAAAATTGTTGTTTTACTTCATAGAAAAAAGTCCTAAAATTTAAAGACTATTCTTTTATGCTAATCGTTTTGTCATAACTTTTAAAAAGAAATCTGATCCGAACGGCCGAAACTCTTTGTTGGAGCCGGCGATAATATTCGCACGCCGTTATCATTGATATATGATATATGTGTGCAATATGTTTTTTAGTATGCCTTAGAATTTTTCACAGTTTTAAAACATCACATTCAATTACATTTTTATAACTTTTGAATAAATAAAAATTAAAAATCCAGGTGTTTGAAAATACGTAGGTGAAATAGTTCTAGTTTAGCGGAACCTTACCGATCAAAAACAAATTATAGAAGGTGATGAGAAATTGAAAAAATAAGAAGAAAATATTAAATAAACAAACAGTCGGCAACCCATATTTTCCTAGTTATAAGCCATTAAAATTTCTGTATAAAATTGAAATTACATGTAATCTCAAAAAAAAAAACTGTCACATCACTTAAAGAGAAATATTGGTGGCGATACAAAATTAAAAATAAGCAGAAAACAATAAATAATAAACTGGCGGAAATCAATATTATTGGAGTTAAACACGTATAAACTTATATAAAAATTATATTGCATTAACTTTATGTCCAGTTTCTTCGATTTCTCTTCTGTAATATTGTTCTTCTATTGTCAAACTATCGATCTCTTCTTTTTTATATAAATTATTTTTATTTTTTTTTGCAATAGGTAGCTTCTTCAGGGCTTATATTTTTGATTTTTATAAATTAAAAATTATTGAAAATTTGCAATTAGTAAGCAAACTAGCAACGTTTATTAAAAATTTTTTTTTAGCTTATTTTTCTTCGTCTTCATCAAAAAGGTTCATTCAAATTTAATCAGATGCAATTTTGTTTATAAGTACTTGAACCAGACATTATAATGTACAAAATATAATTTTCGCCCAAATCGGTTATTATTTTCGTCTTTTCACTCGTTTTTGGCATTATTAATTTAAATATTTATAACTGCTTCTTTTTAAACAGCTGACTCAATTTTGAAATAGCACAACATATGACTTTATGACAACCATTTGAATACCCCTAATATATCTTTATATATAACTATATAATACAGAATAGACTATATATATAGTAAAGAATATTTTTTTTTTCATTTAAATTTTGACAGTAGCATTTCTTTATATTTATATTATTATAATTTATACCGGTTTTTATATTGACCCGTTCTATTTCACGTTTATTAGTATAAAATTTATACTATAAATACATTAATACACATACATATATTTAATATTAACAATTTTATAATTAATCGTTTTATTGAGAAAAAAAAAATAAATATCTAAAAAATGTAACATATGGGCATTTCAATGTCATCGTACGTGACATTTGTACTCCTATAAAGTGGAGTAATTTTTGCAAAAGTAAGATTAACTGAAACAAAATTAGATCTTTATGTTCCATTCAAAGGGTACTTTATTAAAAAACAAGTAAGAGTGCCATATTCGGCCATGCTGAATCTTATATACCCTTCACAACGTGTAGTCATGCAATAACAATTGCTTGTATCACCATTTATCTCATATGAAATACGTACACGTACACATACATATACAAAACATCCCATTGCAGAATTATAAATTGAGTTTACGTATGTATGTAAGTTTCAAAAAAAAAAAAAAAAAAAAAAGTATTAAAAACAAAAAAACGAAAACAATAGAAAAAATTAAAAAAAAAATACAAAAAAAAAATAAAAATAAATTTTTAAAACAATTAAAAAAGAAAAATATGAAAAAAAATAATAAAAATATAAATAATATATAAAATAAACAAATTAAATAAAAAAATTTTTTGTGGCTTAGCTGGGATTCAATGCCACGTTTACTTTAACCAGGGGTCTAATTCTCGCATTCGTATACGAACGAATTCTTATTCGAACGAACGAGTTTTTGAGTATTTGGTATTCTGTTATTCGATAACGAGTAAAATTAATCGAAATTTCTAATGATGGCATTCGATAACGAACAATAATTCGAATACAACCTTGCGAGTTTTTACTCGCAAGCAAAGAAGCAATCGAATTAACGTTTTTGTACAAGAAATTAAATTGCAAAAAATGTAAGTTGAAAATTTTTAAAAGAAAATTAAAGAAAATTTAATAAATTAAGTAATTTTAGGTCCAAAGTGCAAAACAAAAATTATGCGCAGAAGGAAATACTTGGAAATTTTATGGCAAAACATTCGGACTTAGCAAAAAGTTTATTGCCTAATAGTTCCCAAGGAAAAGCAAAAGCTAATAAACTTTGGGAGCAACTTACCCTTAAGCTAAATGCCTCTGGCCCACCAACAAAAGATGCAAAGATGTGGCGCAAGGTAAAGATAAAAAATAAGTTTTCTTACTTTAGTATGTGATAAATTTGTACGTAGGTATACGCTGATCAAAAACAAAACGTCAAGAAGAAGCTTTCTTTTAATAAATCTTTAAAAAGAAGAACAGGTGGTGGCCCATATGAAGAGAAAGTCCTTTCTCAAGTGGAGGAGCAGATAATGGCTGCAGCAGGTATAGAAATCGCTGTCGAGGGTCTGAAAACTGTTAAAAGTTATGGATCGCTTTTGCAAACAAACGCAGTGGAAGAACTATTTCCACCAAATTTTACAAATGAAAATGATGTCCATGCTACAACATCACAAGAATCTCCTTGTTTATTTTCTGAAGATGAGGACATTGGTATTGAAAATGAGATGTCTTCCTTATTGGATATTGAAGATGATGGTGGGAAGGAAAATGCTGTGCCTGTGCGAAAGAATCTTCCAAAAACATGCCGTAAGGAAAAGGAAACCAAAAATAGTTTGCTTAAGAAAAATATTTCGACTTCCGAACTCTACCAAAAGGAGATGTTGAAGAGATTGGATACTTTGATAGAAATAAAAAATAAAAATCTAGAACTTAAAAAAAAGGATACCGAACTTAATAGTCAACTAATTGAAATAAAAAAGAAAACCCTTGAAATTAAAGAAAAGGAACAACAACTAAACGTTCAAATAAAGCAAATGGAACTACAGATACGACAAAAGGAGTTAGAAAGTATTAACCTTCAAATGCAATGAATTATTTAATCTCATTTTTTATTTTTTATTTATTTGGAGTTTTTAAGTTTTTTTTTTTAACAGTATGAATAAAAAATATAATTAATTATTAAATAAGCTTATTTTAATATTATCTAATATTGCCTACTTTGAATATTTGGGTATCAGTTCCATAATCAATTTCAGGCATCGATACATCGACTGTTGGTTGACGTACATCCTCATAATTTGGCACTTTAAAATGGATGCAAATATTGTGCAGTGCAGCACATACATTTGAGAACTGTGCAACCTTTTCTGCGCTATAACGGCTTCTCTTATCATGGCACAAAATTTTCCACCTAGCCTTTAAAATCCCAATCGTCCTCTCAACAATACACCTTCCCTTGGCATGTATTTCGTTGTATTTTCTTTGGGATTTCGGTAGGGTGTCATGAGCCATGGTTCACAGGGATACCCAGAATCTCCTATGAGAAAAAAATTATTTGAATTAACTTGAAAAATGTGTGTATATTTAAAATTAATTACCTAAGAGCCAAAAATTTCGTAAGTTCTTGTTGTATTCCTGTTCAAGAAGTATTCTTTCATTCGATTCCTTCCAAACAAATGCGTCATGGGCGGCTCCTCCATATTTAGAGTTAATGGCCAAAATTTTGTATTTATGGCCGCATATCTAATATAGTTTTAGATAAATAAATAAATGCATAATATATAAAAAGATGAACAAACAAAAATATTAAACAATATAAACATACAATCATGGAGTTAAGACTATGAAAGCCTTTTCTGTTAAAGAACATGTGCTCGTTGGAAGGCTTTTGTAGTCCAAAATGTGTCCCATCCACACAGCCAACTATTAAGAATAGATAAATAACAAATAATTTCAAAATGTACAAAAAATAATAAAATATTTACCTCCGGGAATTTTATATTTTTCCATAAAATATTCCTTACATTCATCACTATTCCTGGGTTCAAATTTGATGAATTGGCAACATAGCTTTCGCTCCATCTCATCCACCACTCGCTTTGTAATTTTGCTTATAGAGCTTTGACTTATCCCAATGAAAAAGTCATTTCCAACTGTATGTTGAAAACCTCCGGAAGACAAAAGGGATAAAGTTGCCGCCAATTGAGTTTTAGGTGGGACAACAGTAGATAGTTGTCCATCAAACTCTAATTCTCCAAAAATATAATTAAACGCTTCTTTTGATACCCTAAACCGTTTTTTGAACCTAACAAGACACATTTTACATTAAATTTTATTTATATGAATGCATTTGTACTTACTCATTATTTGGCAAACTTAAGACATCTGTGGTATTTCTTATTTTTTTTCTAATGAGATTGATGTTTTCATTCTCATCAGAATCGGAAGAAGTTTGATAAAAAAATAAACTTGGATCCATAATTATATTTTTTTATTCAATGTTTTAAAAAATAACTTTTTTATTGTTACAATTTACAGATTATTATTTTTTAAATATGGCTTTTGTTTATATTTTATCCAGTGTTGAAAAGCGATTTTTTTTAACTTTTACAACACTTAAGCTGTAATTCTATTCGTTTCGTATCGAGTAACATCATTAGAAAATAAGGCGCTTTCGAAATTATTTTCGTTTCGAATTTTATTTCGATCACGAATGACAGAATTAGGCCCCAGTATATATGTATGTTGTTGTAATTGTGAAAAAAACGAGGTGGTCGTGGTTTTTTGCTCATATCTCAAAAAGTTATAGGGCGATTGTGCTGAATTTCAATAGCGATTCATTCCCGGATATTTCCAAAAGATTGATATCATACTCAGATCTGACGAACATATAGTTGCTTCTAAAAGTTGATTTTCAACACACGGACAGATGGACAGACGGTCAGTACTTAATCGACTCCTCTATTCATAAGCTTTCAGAAAATATATACTTTATGGGGTCGGAAATTGTAGAAATTACAAACGGTACGTAACATAAAACAGAAGTGATTTTGAGGTATATATGGAAATATGAAAAAATCTGCGAATCTTGTGAGGTATTTTTTCTTTTTTTAATTTCTTACACTAAACCAAATATTTATCATTTAAAATCCATCATAGTTAATTGAAAACAATCTTTAAATGATTATATAATAAATTCAATTTAATATCGTTCGTGACATATCGTACGTGACAGATTTTTCTCTAATAGTATTCTTAGGTAATAAAATTTATATTATGTTAAGAAAAAAAGTCAAATTCTAAATTAGGTGTCCTTGCGACTGTTCAAATACGAATGACGGAGACAGCTAATGTGTTTGCACTACGTACGTGACATTAAAATAACATCCAATTGAAGTCAAAAAAAAAAATACCGCTAATTGGACTCTATACTTTCTTTTTTCTTATGGATCTTGTTAATTGTTGTTGTTAACTTAATTTTAAAGCAAATTTACAATTACAATTTATTTTTACAATTTAGTCGCTAAAAAAATAGTTGATTGCAATTCTTTAAATAAGTCAAACAGATAATCAGATTAAACTCTTAGTATTGCTCTTAAAATAATTTAATAAGCTCTCAATACATGCGCATAGTAAAATTTGAGTGTTTTTTTTTATCAATAAACTAATATTGAAAAACTTTCAAGAGTTTTTATTTTTACAGTCGTGGTTGACATATTCATGGAAATGTCCATATGTAATTCTCATTTGATTAAAAACAGGGTATTAAATCGATATTAGAAAAATTTTCGGTTGAGGAAATTTAAATTTGAAAATCAAAATATTTACATCATGGTCAGTGTTGGTTGTTCTTGGTGACCAAAAAAGACTATATTCTAAACTAAAAAGAGCTAAAAAATAGCTTAAAATTTTGAAGGAGATTTTATTAAAAACATTCATTAGTTAAAAGCCCGTATAGTTGTTAACTTGCTACTAAATACTGACTTTTAGTCAAATTTAAAATTTCCATTAATTTATATTTAGCCAAAGTCTAAAATGCTGTTGTGAAGGAAAGCGAGTTACCCCGTCAACAAAAAGACAAGAACTTGAAATATGACTATAAATTTTATTTCCTGAGTTAATATTTAAAGCTGATGTAATATTTATAGCATTGCTTACAAAGAACATTTCTTATTCACGCACATTCTCTCATTATTTTTTTTCTCGAGCGCTTATGAAAAGTTATCTTTGATAAACAAAGATACCAAATTTTTTTCGGTTTGAAGCACAACTTTTTAACATTTGATCCTAAGTTTTGCGAGATTTATTAATCACGCATAGCCATGCTTGATTATTTTCATCTAATCACGGCCACGCTTGACATAAAAAATTATGACATGCATACACATCCACTTAAGCCTTACAATTTATTTTAAAACTGGTCGTAATCGTACAACAAATCGCAACACTCCCATAAAAATAAAATTTATAAAATAACATTTGCTTGCTATGTTTTGCAAAATATTTAAAGCAAGGTTTTATATAATATACGTTATATATAAAATATATAAACGTCTATATTAAAAATACTATTCAAGAAAGTTCAAAAACCGCATTTAAATGTCTTTAGAAAAATTGCTGTCAAACGTTTCCATAAATTCTAAAGCATCGTGTTGACAACACCTTTTGTTTTGGTTGCTTATGTACAAATCATATGGTACGTTTTTAAAGTTTCTATAACTACACTACAGTCGTACGTTAAGTAAACGGTACGGTTACATTCCATCAACAGTCGGCTAACCAAGCCTTAAGAGTTGTGGGATTTTTTTCTACGGAAATTGCTCACAGGTTTGTTTTGTTCTTTTTAAAAAAGATACGGTAACATATTTGTGTATGGTTTCTTAGATTTGTAATGCTTCTAAATAGTTGTACAGGAGACTATTTATGTTTATCTTTAAGTCTACATGATGAGATTTTAAATGAAAAATATTTTGACAGTTTATTGAAAATAAAATAATAAATTAAGCAAGCTAATTTGTAGGCATACCTTGTTCCATCATGTATGGTATTTTAACATATGTTTCTTTTTTTTAATTTAATTTATTTTATTGTCTATAGATAATAATCCTTACAGACTAAAGTATGTAAAATAACAAAACAAAATTAAGGTTATATATAAAATAATATTCAATAATAATTCAACGATTTAAATATAAAATGATATTTCTTTTAACAATTTCTTTACTTTCATTAAGGCCAATAAGGTGATAATAATTATTAAAGTTTTCACATATACGACGAAGAGGATCATTATTAGCATAGTTGGTTCTATAGTATTTTAAGTTAATAAAACGGAAATTTCGAGTTGGTCTGGTTGGAACATTAAAAGATATTTTACTTAGCAGGAATTCTGAGTCGATATCGCCTTGAATTAGGCCCAGCACAAAAGAAAAACTCAGCATTGAACGACGACTTTTTAAAGTTGGTAATTTTATAAGACAGAGTCTGCTTTCGTATGAAGGTAGTAAAAACGAATTCCATCCAAGGCCACGAAGACAAAATATTAAAAACTTCTTTTGTACAGACTCGATACTATCAATATGAATATTATAGCAAGGATCCCAAATAATCGATCCATATTCAAGAATAGGTCGAACTAACGATGAATATAATTGTTTCGTAATATAAGGATCTAGAAATTCCTTGCACCACCTCTTCATAAATCCAAGTACACCATTTGCTTTGTTAACAATTAAAGAAATATGGTCACGAAAATTTAATTGGTGATCAAGCAAAATACCAAGATCAAGAAAATTCAGAACTTTATCAAGTTTACACTCATTTATGCAATAAAATAAATCCAATTTCTTAATTCTGAAAAAGGACATATGCTTACATTTTTTTATATTCAGCTCCATTAAGTTGATTTCACACCAATTTACCAATTTGCCAATATCAGATTGAAGGAAAAGTTGATCTTCGGGATTATTAGAAGAACGAAAAATTTTGACATCATCGGCATACATCAAAACTTTAGAGTGCTGAATAACTGAAGGTAGATCGTTTATGAATAAGGTAAATAAAATAGGACCAAGGTGGCTACCTTGCGGAACACCAGAAGGAACTTTGATAGCATTAGACGTAGCACTTCCATACTTAACTTGTTGAGTTCTTAAAGACAAGTATGATCTTAACCATTTTATTGTCATATCCGTAAATCCCATTAATGACAATTTGTTAAGCAAGAGATCATGGTTTACCTTATCAAAAGCTTTACTAAAATCTGTGTAGATAGCATCAGTTTGCATATTATTTATAAAACCGTCATTTATTGTAGTAGTTAGCTCCAAAATTTTAGTCGTTGTAGAGCGATGTTTACAAAAGCCATGTTGGCACGGTGACAAAATCGAAGAAATTTGATAGTATAAATTATCAGTTAACATTTTTTCAAAAAGTTTGGGAATATCACTCAGCTTAGCAATGCCACGATAGTTTGATATCTCAATTTTGCTTCCATTTTTAAACAACGGAATTATATACGATAATTTCCAAATCAATGGTACGTATCCTAATTTAATGGATTTGTTAAAGATAGCAGTAAGCGGGTAACATAAATTTTCTGCACAATTTTTTAGAACGCAATTTGGTATTTCATCTGGACCAGCATTAAACGAATTATTTAGTGATAATAAATTTGAAAGAGTCGTTTTATAAGTAATAAAAGAGAATTGTACACCAGATGATTGAGGTATATTAAATGGGTAAGATGTTATGTTATTATATACTTTTTTAGAGTAGGTAGTTGAAAAAAAATCAGCAAACAAATTGGAAATAGAAACGTCATCATCAGCGTCATTTGATCCATATTTATAGTATTTAGGATTAACGGACGATCGCCGTTTAGAGTTCACAAATTTATAAAACGATTTAGGATTTGATCTCATTTTCGACTTCATACGGATTATATAGTTGTCGTATGCAGATTTATTTGCCAAATTGTAGTAAGAACGAGCAATACAGTATTTGGTATATTCTACAGATGATCCGGTCCTTTTATATTTCTTATATAACTTGTTTTTCCTGTTTTTAATAGTTCGGAGATATTTATTATTCCAGGGTGGCCCAATATTGTTGTTTCTAATTGTAATTTTTGGGACAGTTTCAGAAATGCAGCGGCGTAATGTTGAATAGAAGAGAGAAACAACATCATCTAAGTTTTCGATAGAGATTATACTATCCCAGTTAACGTTTGATAGCAAAGAGTTAAGCATCTGATAGTTTGCACGAGAAAAGCAAAAAACTTTATGGGGTTTAATTTTGTTAGGAAGTAAAACAGGTAAGCTTAATAAATTAAATATTTCCAATTTTAATGTAGGATGATAACGATCTTCAGGGTAAGTAACGGGAAGTGTTTTATGTAAAAATATATCCATCGGCTGGTTGACAAATGCAAGATCAAGAAGTTTTCCATTAATATTGTTTTCATAGTTAATTTGAAAAAGTCCATAGCTTGTGAGTGAGTGAATAAATTCATTTGAAACTGTAGGAATTAGATAGTTTATTTCTGAAGATTTATTCCACGATATGTTAGGTAGATTAAAATCTCCCAAAACAATAAATAAATCAGATGGAATAGATTGTTGCAAAACAAATTCAATGGCAAAGATGTGATTATTGTATATATCCAGAGAAGAGTTTGGAGGAATGTATGAGCATGTAATATATAAATTTGTATTTCTCAGTCGAATTTTTACAGCGACAAATTCGATGTCATCGTTAAGTATAACATTGATTTCTTCACAACGAAAATTGTTATGTGCGGCAATGAGCACACCTCCACCCAACTTATGTGATCGATCATGTCTGAATATTTGGTATTTTGAAGATAATATTTCGTTATTATTAATACATTTCTTATCGTTTAACCAGGTTTCAGTAAAGACAATGATGTGGTATGAAAAATCAAAACTATTTGCATAAAGAGTGGTTAATTTCGTATTAAGGCCACGGACATTTTGGTAAACAATATTAATAAGATTATCGGTAGAAAAATTATTTAGTTTTTTTGGGTATTTATTTAACAACTACAAAAACAAAAGGATTTGAATTATGGATTGCCTTAAAAATCACACATTCTCTTTAAAAAATTGAAAGCACACACATTCTTAAAGGAAGCAAATAACCACAGACTCCGTTTTATTTTGTGCAGCTATACATAATGTCCTCTGTCCTATACAAGCTACAACAAAAAAACGCCACTTCACCTAATTAATATTGAATTACCAAAAATGTATTTCCATTTGATTGACCTCTTCAATAATGGTTCACTAAACCTTAAAACTTTTTTTCCCCTCTCTACAGGTTAAAAGAAAGGATCAAAGTTAGTGAAAAGAACTCCGCAAAGATTTGGATAAAAATATCCAGACACAATATGTTGTACTTTAAAAAATTGAGGCGAAAAAAAAAATACTTAAATACAAAAAATGTTTAAATATTTTCTTAAGGTTTAATTGAAAATGTTCAAGCCATGCCAAAACCATGACTCCTTTTAGGCTGCTAGGAGTTTGGTTACCGGATGACTACAGTGGTTTAAGTATTTGATTACACATAACACTAAATGTATTGAAAAAAAAAATTGCATCGAGTATTATTCGTTTTTTCTTTAAGTGTTTTAAGTGTATGTGTTTTAAAAGATGACGCTATTAAGTTTATAAGGTTTTTGTGTTCAAGCTCTTTTTTCTTACTATTTTGTTAACTCAATACTCTTTATATAGCGTTTGAAAGCCATATAAGGATACTCATTACCGTATTCAATAATTCCATATGTTTAGTGGCACAATGTAATTTAGCTAAAATTATTTATTGCACTACAAAATACCTGTGTGTTAATCATTCGATTTGCAACGACTTAAAATCTTGAAATCAGTGCTATCGTCTGAAACTATATTTGAAAGCATAAAAGGTTGTATTTCAATGGAAAATTTTGTAAAGAATCAAAAAATAATTGAAATTTACAACATAAAACTGATGCAGAAATTAATTTTTAGGTTTGAAATTTCCTGTTTTATTCATACTTAGGGCCATTGTTACCACTGGTCGTTAGTTAAAGGCAGGATTTTGCCGGACTGATAAATGGCTTTGCATTAAAAAGCCTTCCTTTATTATTTTTTCATCTATAAAATATTATTATTAATAATAATAACAATAAAAAATTTAGGTTGTAATAATGCAAAGCTATTTATTGGGCGCAAAAAATCCTACCTTTAACTAACGGCAGGTTGCAATTAGGGTGATCGATTATTCGACTTTTGTAAGAAACCGGTTTTTAAATAGTTTGAAATTTAGAACTTAAAAAAACCGGTTGCTATTTTAAAAATAAGGAAAAAACCGGTTAACCGGTTCGAATATATAAAATATAATTCCTTAAAGAAAAAATATTGTAAAGAAAGATTACAACAAAAATAATATCTAAATAGAAATTTTTACAGTTTATATACGTTTACATACAATTACGTTTATTTACAATTACGCAATAACGTAATAACTGACCAAAATGCTGTTGGCTAATTTGGTTTTAGTTAGTTGAATTAAAGGACAAAAGGTACTATTTACAAGTAAAATAAATAAATACATACATAAATAAATAAGACTTTATAAGGCTGTTATAAAATTTTTGTATCTCCTTCTGTACATTTTTCAAATGTTAAAAAGATCTTTTAAAATAATACGCACTAACGTATTTTGTTTAAAATGATTTAAAATTTCTTTCTTATACCCCTGACAGACATACGTATATAGTAGGGTGATCGATTATTCCACTTTTTTAAGAAACCGGTTTTCAAATAGTTTGAAATTTAAAATTTAAAAAAAAACCGGTTGCTATTTTGAAAATTCAGAAAAAATCGGTTAACCGGTTCGAATATATCAAATATAATATTTAAAGAAAAAATTAAAAAAAATATTGTAAAAAAAGATTAAAATTAAATTTATATATAAATATGAAATTTTTACAATTTATATACGTTTGGCTGCACAATTACGCAATAACTGACATGAATGTAGTTGACCAATTTTGTTTTAATTAGTGAATTTAAGGACAAAAGGTACTCTTTGCAAGTAAAATAAATAAATACAACTAATTAATACATAAATAAATAATACTTTTTATAAGGCTGTTATACATTTTTTTTCTCCTTCTGTACATTTTTTAAATCTTTCTTATACCCCTGACAGACATACAAATATAGGCATAAACTAGTTTGTTCGATGGTTTAATTGAAATTTTAGTTGACAGACACTCAATGCCATTATTTAAAATTAGGATCTGGAAGTAAAGATTATTGGTTTTTCTTTATTGCAACTACACTTTTTACCTAAAAGTGATCGATCAGCTAAGTTTATGCTTCAATTACCTTTAACTTTCAACGTAAGGTTTATATCGTAAAAAAAAATAATATTTAAGCTTAATTATTTTTCTTATTATGCATTTGTTTTTTAAACAACAAATAAATTTCTTTCAATATTATGGAAGAATATTTAATAGTTTTTATTTTCTGATTTTTGGAAACTTTTCGTGTACTAAATATTCTATGGTACGATTGGTTACAAAGATATATGAAAATAAACTTAAAAATATAAAAAACCGGCATTTTTGGATAAAAAAACCAGTGTATTCGACATTCGAAAAATCAAAATTTGGAAAAACCCGCCAGCTGAAAGAGGAAAAATACCGGATTTTCCACCGGTTGTAAAACCGAGTCGATCACCCTAGTTGTAGTAATGGCACTTAGAGATGTGAAAAAAGCATAAAATTTTTTAAACAAACTTTAAACACTCTTGTTTTTATTTTTATACCCACCACCAAAAAAAATGGTGTGGGGGTGTATTCATTTTGTCATTCCGTTTGTAACACATCAAAATATCCATTTTATCTTCTGAGTCCTGGTTTTATTTTAGGACGATCTAGCTATGTCTGTCCGTCCGTCCGATAGAGCTCGAACCGAAAAAGGATCAAATTTTGCTAGAATATTTCTAATTGGCTCTATCGGTAGTATTAAGAAAAGAGTTATAGCTTGTAATATGAGAGCAGGTAAAAAAATGTATTTTACATCGAATAAAATGCGATTGTGTCTATGCATTGACGTAGACCGGTAAAATTTCGCAAGTATATTTCTTGAGTAAAAAAAATAATTCAAATAATTTGAAATAATTCATTTAAAAAATATCTTTATATAAAAATGGCTCAAATCTATATATTACGAAAGAAGTTATAGAACAAACTTTACGAAAATTTATACAGCACAGAACATTTTTCGGTATATTCAAAATTAAAAACGTAATAAAACTGACAAAATTAGATGTACGATTCTTAAATTTTGCAAACATTGCTTTTTGGTTTATAGGTTTGTAATAACAGAAAATTAAGGTGACACGGCTACTTTTGCACCTACCTCCCATAAAACGCATTATCTGAAATCACATAATTTCTCTATGGACAAAGATTTTGAAAGAAAAAGGGCTCTTTATTGAAATATTAAGGTTAAATTTATTATCACAGACTTTTTTGACACGCCTGCTTTAACGCCCACTTGTCAAATAATCTACAGTTTATTAAATTTAAAAGCTCATAAAAGCGACAAAATTAAATATATGATGATTTGCATAAATATCTTCTTAGCCATTGTTATTATAATGCGCCCACTTCAACGCACACCACCCACATAAGGTGTTGTCTTAAATTAATTTAATTTTTCTCTGAAAAAGACTAAGAGCCATTATTACAACTTGCCTCTAGTTAAAGGTTGGATTTTTTGTGCGCGATAAATAGCTTCGCCTTATTATAACTTACATTTTTTATTGCTATTATTATTAATAATAGTAGTATTTAAAAGATGAAAAAATAATAAATGACAGGTTTATAATGCAAAGCCATTTATCGGTCCGACAAAATCCTGCCTTTAACTAAAGGCAAGTTGTAATAATGGCCCTAAGACTTTATAATAAAATATCTTAGTTAAGCTCATAAGCAGAAATTACTTTTTATAAAGTTTAAAATTTTTGAGTTTTTCATTAAACATTAAGGATTTTTGCTTAGAAATCGTTTGTTAGGCTGTATAAAGTTTTTTGCATACGGCCGTAAACGAACATCCTTATTATATTTTAATGCATCTAAGACAATAAATAACCATTTAATTTTTGTGCTTAATAAGCAATCAGGGGGCTAATTCTCGCATTCGTGATCGAAATACAACTCGTATCGAAATTAATTTCGATAGCGTACAATTTTCTAATGATGTTACTCGATACTAAACGAATCGAGTTTTTAGTTCAGTGTTGTAAAGAACTTTTTTTTTTTCATGTTATTTGAAACTAAAAAAAATTAAAGCTTATAAAAATTTTATGAACATAAGGATTTATTGCTATTTTTATTGCATTTCTTATACCCATATTAAGTGTTTCTAACTCCTTTCTTTGTATCTGCAACTCTATTTCTTTAAATAATTTGTTTATCTTACTATTGCTCCTCTTCCTTAATTTGTAGGCTTTTCTTTTTCATTTCAATTAACTGAATATTTAGTTCGACATTCTTTTGTTTTAATTTGAGGTCTTGTTTTTTTATTTCTATAAGGGAATTTAATCTTTTTAACATCTCCTTTTGGTAGTTCTCTGTAGTCATCATATTTTTTTTTTTAGCAAAGTAGTTTTTGTTTCCCTTTTCTTTACGCTATTTTTTTATATCTCCGTATATTATTCTTATTTCTGGCACTGATTCTTCTAAATTATCATCTTCTATACATGGCATGGCAACTCATTGTTGTGATCTTCAGGTGATATTACACTTAATTAATCACCTAGAGGTTTAAGGTTTGACTTTGGCCCTGTTTGTGTTTTTAAAACTGAGCCAAAGCTTTGCACAGTCTTCAGACCCTGCCAGCACCACCCAAGATTTGTTCCTCTACTTGAGTGAGAGTTTTGTCTTCATACTGGCGAACACCGGTTCTTTTCTTCGAAGATTTATTAAAAGAAAACTTTTTTTACATGTTGTTTTCGATCAGCGTATACCTAAACAAAAAAATCATTAGTAAAAGTAAAACAATTTTTTCTTGTTATATTACCTTCCGCCACATTTTCACATCTTTTATTGGTGGACCAGAAGCATTAAGTTTCGCAGCTAGTTGCTCCCAAAGTTGGTTAGCCCTCGCTTTCCCTTGCGAACTGTTCGGTAAAAGGCTTTTTGCCAAATCTGCCATAAAATTCCCAAGGATCTCTTTTTGAGAATAACTTATTTTTGTTAACTTTCACCTAGAAATATAACAATTTACTTTGAAAAAAAAATCATAAATTTTTAACTTACATTTTCTTTTCTGTTCACTTTTATACTTTAAAACGTTAACTCGAATGCTTTTTTGCTAACGAGTTTATACTCGCAAGGTTTCATACGAAATGTAGCTCGTTATCGAATGCCATCATTAGAAAATTCGATAGTCGATACTCGATATCGAATGAGAAAATCCCAAAAGTAAGAAAACTCGCACGTTAAAATATAATTTCGCTCGTATACGAATGCGAGAATCAGGGGCCGAATTACGGCATTCGAACGTGATCGAAATTGTAAAATTCTTATTAGAATCTCTATACCTAAAGCACAGCGAACTCAATCGTTCGAGTAAAATTTCGATCGTAATCGAATGCCGTAATTCGGCCCCTGCCCCCAGGCTTTGATTTTTATACCCTTCACCTGTGGTGCACAAGGGTATATATAGCTTTGTCATTCCGTTTGTAATTTCTACAATTTTCATTTCCGACCCCATAAAGCATATATTTTCTGAAAGCTTATGAATAGAGGAGTCGATTAAGCCCTGACCGTCTGTCCGTCTATCCGTCTGCCCGTCTGTCCGTGTGTTGGTTGAAATCAACTTTTAGAAGCAACTATATGTTCCTCAGATCTGTATATGGTATCAATCTCTTGAAAATATCCAGGAATGAATCGCTATTGAAATTCAGCACAATCGCCCCATAACTTTCTGAGATATGAGCAAAAAACCACGACCACCTAGTTTTTTTTCACAATTACAACAACAACATACATACATACATACATACATACATACATACATACATACATACATGTAAAAAACATACCAAACAAAAAAAATTACAAAAAAAAAATATTAAAAATAAGAAAAAAATAATAAAAAAAAAAACTACAAAAAAAAAAATGTTAAAAAAATTTTAAAAAAAATTTTAAAAAATTTTTTAAAAATTTTTCTAAAAAAATTTGTTAAAAAAATTTAAAAAAAATAATAAAATATAAATAATATATAAAATAAAATTTTTTTGGCTCAGCTGGGATTCGATGCCACATTTATTCTAACGTGTACGTATGCACGTATTTTATATGGGATGAATGGTGATACAAACAATTGTTATTGCATGACTACACGTTGTGAAGGGTATATAAGATTCGGCACGGCCGAATATAGCACTGTTACTTGTTTTAAATCATGTGTGTTGATTAAGTATGATAACTAAAACCAGGCGTTTATTTGCACTTATAGTTACTACTTTGGGTTTTAAAGTTACTAAAGTTTAATGAAGTTTAAAAAAAAATCAAAAAAAAAATTTTTGAGTAAATGTTGTATATAAGGCGTACTTATGAGGTACTCTTGTTTCGGCAGCTGATTAATTTTGTATTCGTTTATTTTTAACTTCATACACACAAAGAAATTACATGACTGTGGTAATCATAATCTTAGAGCAGTATACTATGATTCAATTGTATAGTTTGGCTTAAAACGTATAATGGTTACCAATTATCATTTTTATGTTTAATTAAAGCATAATGAAATTATCACATTAAAGCTACAATTTTTTTACATTCTATAGTTTGATATTATTTCTTTAATTTTTCCAACACTGATAAAAATTTTTTTAATAACTAAAATGTATTAAACAAGAAGGTAAAATAGTTGGAAATAAATTATTATTAAAGCTTGAAAGCTATTGTTTCATCCTACTTCATCTTAATGGTTTTTTTTAATAATTTTGTAAATCATATTTTTTTGAAAGGACAACCATATCGAAGTTTTTATGAAAAGTAAACATTAAATGATAAAACTTAAACAAATACTTGATTATCGTGACAAATAAAATGATTTAACAAAACAAAAAAAGTATTTAGACAAAATTTAACACACCAGCCTTTATATATTAAAAATTAAAAATATAAACAAAAAATGCTCTCTGGATTCAACAGAATTACTTTGCTTTGTTTAAATTAAATATTTAATTTTATTTTTATAACAATTTTTAGTAAATGCTATAAACTATATAATATTTCCTTCAAGCATTCTAAAAAGGGCTTTAAAATTCGCTTCTAAATTGTTTTTAACATTGACAGTGTTTTGTATACCCTTCACAGAGAGTGTAACGGTATATATAGGTTTGTCATTCCGTGTGAAATTTCTACAATTTTCATATCCGACCCCAAAAAGTATATATTTTCTGAAAGCTTATGAATAGTGAAGTTGATAAAGCTCTGTCAGTCTGTCCGTGTGTATGTTGAAATCAACTTTTTGAAGCCCCCCGACATCGCCTGGTCCCTCGTGAGGTATTAAAATATCACAAATATTTGGAAGCGGATCGGTATTGAAAATCAGAAAAATTTTTTTATATTATTTTTTTAATTTATTTCTTTTTTTACATATTTGTTTTTTTTAACATACATACATAAACTCAATTTATAATTTTACAATGGGATGTTTTTATATATCGCACTTGATCAACAAGAGGGTATTAACTCAAAATTTTTAAAATATCACTTTTTTCAAGAAATCGGCAAACAACATCAATATCTATCTACTGTAAAAATTTCAACGTATTCCGTTTACTCTTTCATCTCGAAAACCACTTTTAAGACCATATTCATGATAATGTAGTATTACCTTTATTTCAACAAAAAGGTATTATTTCGAGTTAATACAAAAGTTGAAATAGGTAAGAATCGTATATTTTCATAAAAAAGGTATTATTTTGATTTGAGCCTTTATTTATGTTAAAAAAATTCAAACTGTTTTATTTATATTTGGTTGTATTTTGAGTTGATACTATTTTTTTGATAAAATTTGTTTTATTCTATAATTTTAATTCGAAATGTGACTCTTTTTATGAAAAAATTGTTCAAATTTTTTTTGAGTTGTGACCCTTTTCATGAAAAAATGGTGTTAACACAAAAAATAGATTTTTTTTGCAATGATTAGTAAAATTTAAAACAAAAACAATGTATATATATATTTTCAAATGGAATTTGCTTCCTATGGTATATTTGAATTTTTAAATTCTGTTAAAATGTGGCCACAAACAGTTTTTTGACTCTACTGAAAATTCAAAAATTTTGAGTTAATACCCTCTTGTTGATCAAGTGCGATATGTATGTATGTTTTTTATATGGGTTAATCCGAACATTTTTAAACCAAAGGCCGAAATTTAAAGTTGCCTAAAATCCAAATGTTTGTTAATGGAATAATAGGATACATATTCAAGTCTCAAAATATATAAGCAATAAGGTGGTTTGTTTGTCCTTGGCAGAGGCTAAACTAAACGTACCCCTTGCTTTCATTTATTTTTGTAAAAAAAGGATATTTTTAATGGTCAAAAAAGTGGGCAAAACAGTCGTTTCAGTATTAAGCGTTTAGCAAAACTTTAATCTGTTGAAAAATAATATATGTAAATTATCTAATATATATTAACAATTTGAACTAAAAATGGGTACACTGTGTGTAACGTCCGTAACGGAAGATAGGGTTTTTTAAGTTTAACAGAATGAATTTTAATAATTTTGTTTTCCAAACTAGCTTTATAAACAGAGTTTTTTATGCACTTTCATCTGATGAAAAAAAATAAATACCTTTATTACACATTTTTTTTAAAATATAAATGACAAAGTGTGTAACGTCCGTAACGGCATGAAATTACTCACAAATTGTATTTAAATATTATAAGGTCGAGGTAAGTGTTTATAATGGATTTTCACCTGCTGAATCTGAATCTGGGCTAAAAATTGCTCTAGGTTGTCGAGAACCCGAAAAACTTCACATCAAAGTAACAAAAAGTGTATTTAAATAACATGCGATCCCCTAATCTGCAATTTAAATCGAGATGAATTTCATAATTCTTCTGAAACCTAAAATAATTCCTTAAAATCAATAATTAGTAATTAATAACCATGTTGCAAACCGCAACCCCGATGTCCCCCTTCAAATATTTGGCGGTACGCCCATGCATGCATGTTTACGTACTGGATTTTCCGTTAGAAATTAAGAATTTTTTTGCTACTTCGCATGAAAAAGGAGCGGTGGACGGTGTTGGCGATGTTGTTAAGCGAAAAGTTTGGCAAAATCTCATCTTAAAAAACGCTCGAGATTTTCACAAATTAGCAAAAAAAAAAATATAAATGGCGTTTTCCTAATTTACGTTGGTAAAAATTATGTCAAAACTAGTTAACCTTTAAGTTTAAAACAAGTTTTAAAGTACTCCCAAAGAACTGCAATTTGCAAAAAATTTCATGAAAATATTCCAATGTGAACGCCAGCTGTGTTAATCTTAACAAGCAAATTTGCGTGCGAATGTAACGTCCGTAACGCACGTATTTCATATGAGATGAGTGGTGATATAAACAAACACAAATGACTACACGTTGTGAAGGGTATATAAAATTCGGCATGACCGAATATAGAACTCTTACTTGTTTTTCATATCGTCTGTTCTCTAAAACACAAAAATAATTCTAAATATGATCAAGTGTTTTATGCGTTTTTAATTTGTTTTTTATTTATTTTTTTTTAATACAATAGTTTTATAAAATAAAAAAAGCATAAATGGAAACGAAAATAATATTTAACTTGACTCTATTGTTTTAAGCGTACGCGTAATGAATATTAATGGTGGGAATTTAGTTGCATTTTACAGGGTGTGAACAATAATTAATTAATTAATGATTCACTAACATGAGAACTAAACAAATTGCTTGTAATAGATAAACGACACAAATATGTATATGAAAATAACATGAATTACGGACAAAGAGCTTAAAACGGATATACGAAATTGATAAAGAGAATTTGATAAAATTAAACAACAGGGGTCAAGAACATTTAAAAAGATTTATTAAATAGTTTATAGTACATAAAAGCCCTGTTAATGAAAAACTATAGACAAAGTTAATACCCCACGTACAAGTAGAATGCCAATGCAGTCTAGCAGCAAAGTTGATGCATATCGCACTTTAATCCATCTGGTGAAATTTTTGTAAATCAGCTCTAGAATAAATAAAAACTCAAGTTTTTTTTCGCGATTGTTCCTAATGTAGAGTATATTTTTTTCTAGCCAATGAAAACTTTTGAGCACCATACGAACCGATTTTTTTGCCTCAAACTTACCGATTTTTGCTACAAAAATGCCGATTTTTCGATAAATACTTAAAACACGGTTACTTTGTTTTAGTGTTATTTATTTATTTTGGCCAACAGTGGAATACTTGTTACATTAGAAAGAGCCAACTTTCAAAAAGTCAGCGCATATACTTAAGAGTTTATTTGATTTATAAGCAGTGTTTGTTAAATTTATGAACACAAAGAATTTTTTAAATTTGATGAGTTGCATTTGTGCTTGTTGTTGAAAGAGTTAATATTAGAAAAAAGAACAAAAGCAAAATTTACAAAATTGTAAATAATTGTATTAGTTCCATACTAAATTTGCCATTTATGTAACGAACCGTTTTGGACCAGTGAGGTTTCCGACTAGCTTGCTCATGGCGATAGCTCAGGCAGGTTCCAACTCTCTCACTGGCCACGCATCCGCTCATAAAACAAACTGAAAACAAAACAAAAACCACTACATCAAAAACTATGACAAACTTCACCACACGAAGAATTCACGGGAGTCAGGTGTTTACTCCCGTTTTGCTCACCCAACCATGCCGCAGCAGCATCCGCTGTAAAATTTCCCTACGACCCAACTAATACAAAGTTTTGATCATAAATCTATGAATATGATTAACACTAACAAATTCATAAAAATTAATAATAAACTTTTGATCAAGATTCTGAAAGAATTTCCCAGTTTTATTTGTAAAAAAGAAAAACAAATCTTAGACTCTTAATTTAAAAAGTTAAAATTTAAATTTTTTTTACAAATTTTGTAAAAGAAATTTCTTCATTTCAAACTTTTTGTCAAATAAATTGAATTTAAAACGAGGGGATTTTAGAGGTGCATCTCCAATGATGTAAATGTTTGTACAACAAATTATAGTCCTTCCACATTCTTCCAGAAATGTGTAAAGAATTTTTACTCAAATCATCGATGTTCCGTGCAAAATTTATATTTGTAAACAATTCTTTTTTTCTAAATATTATTTTAAAATAAAAAATTCAAACTGTTTGAAATATTAAACTCTAATATCTATAAAGTATATTTTTTTGAAAAACAAAATATTTTTTTTTGCAAATATATGGATTTTTTTATCCAAACCATCTGGTACCCCTGACCTGTCTATACGTGCATATCTCCATCTACCAGCTTATGTTTATTGAGTGCAACCACTGAATAACCCTTGCACCTTGAACAGGACACGTTTAAAAAAAAAAGTAAAAGCAATAAATGCGGCTGTCCCTTCAAGTGTAGAACTGTAAGTATATATACATAAAAAAACAAGTAAAAGTGCTATATTCGGCCGTGCCGAATTTTATATACCCTTCACAACATGTAGTCATGCAATAACAATTGTTTGTATCACCATTCATCTCATATGAAATAATTACATACATATACAAAACAACCCATTGCAGAATTAAATTGAGTGTTTCCAAAAAAGTAAAAAAATTAAAAAAAAAAAAATAAAAAAAAATTTACAAAAAAAAAAATAAAAAAAAATTTACAAAAAAAAAAAATAAAAAAAAAATTAAAAAAAAATTTTTTTTTTTAAATTAAAAAAAATAATAAAAATATAAAAAATAAAATATAAATAATATATAAAATAAAATATCGATAGTGCAAACTCATTATCACTCATTTAATGATCAGCACTGCTAAAAAGAAAAACAATAAAATAAAACGAAGTACCAATAAAACAAATGCCCTGTCATTATTAGTAAAAATACTTCAAATAATGTTTATACTAGAACAATGTCACCGCCTCTTAAATGCCGGCCATGCAAATCTCTCGTATGAGTACTTCAACCTGATCATATCTTTAGCGTATCTTTTGAGATTTTGTTACACTTTTCTTTCGTTTTTCTTTTTTCGCAATCATTTACAAGATCTCTACTTGATTATTAAGAAATTTGCTTAAAGGTTTGTTTTACGACATAGAAAACGACCACGAGGTGGTCGAGGTTTTTTCCTCATATCTCAGAAAGTTATAGGGCTGAATTGTGCTGAATTTCAAAAGCGATTCATTCCCGGATATTTCCAAAAGATTGATACCATACTCAGATCTGACGAACATATAGTTGCTTCTAAAAGTTGACTTCAACCAACACACGGACAGACGGTCAGGGCTTAATCGACTCCTCTATTCATAAGCTTTTTATGGGGTCGGAAATGAAAATTGTAGAAATTACAAACGGAATGACAAAGCTATATATACCCTTGTGCACCACAGGTGAAGGGTATAATAAAATAAATATGTATTTCATTTACGAAATTAATACTATTAATTACAATTTTATTTGATTTTTTCTCCAATCATCAAAATAAGACTACTTATTAAATAAAAATTAATATTTTTTATTGAAAATATATTGCGCAAAAAATATTAACTAAAACTAGAAGTTGTAAAAATTATTTTAATTAAATATATAGACTTAAGTCTATAGTCTTTGATTACACATTTAGGAACTGGTGTGGCATAACCAAACGTCATATTTTCAAAAGTATAGAGGGTGCATGCTAGACCAAGGCACAAAGAAATTTTACGTTTAAAAAAAATATTGAACAAACGAAAGAAAATAATTCAAATAGTTACTTTAATATTAAAGTAAGAATCCATCAGAATATTTTGGGCTGCAATAAATATTGACTTTAGTCCCATCTTCAATAAAGTTCAAGCTCTCTTTGATATTTATAAGGATCAAAGTCTGTTTTTTAGCGATGTAAATATGTATGTACTTACTAGAATTTAAATTAAATTTTATTTAAAATTTAATTCAAAATTAATTCATGAAAAAAAAGTAAATTTTTTAAATTTTATTTTTCAATATACTTTTTTCAACTGACAAAAGTTTTTTGAAAAAAATTTAATATCAATTTCAAAAAACAATTTAAATTAATTAAAAAAATATAATTCAAATTTAATAATAATGTAAAAAGTTACATACGCATGTGGCTGTGACGTAATTTTGATGTCATCATAAAGCATAAATGTATCCGCTTCGGCCACATGTATTTCAATTGCATTTTTGGACCTTAATACATTTTGTGTAATATCAAAATCTTACCGCATGCAGCCACTACGGCTATTTTAAAAAAATTTAACCAAAGTGCTGAACATTTTAGTGACGTCAGACACACATGTGCATGTGGCTTTTTATATTTCGTACCATAGGCTTAAGTTGTTTGTAAAAAACCCACACAGCTTGTACCATCGTGTACATACATTATTATTATTATTAGTATTATCAGTTGTCTATTTTTAATACAAATTTGTTGTTGCAATCCTAATAAAAAGTTGATTTTTTTGCCAATATCTTTGCCGGTTTGGGACCGATTGAACCAATATCTTGCATTAATTTTCTTATATGTATATCTTATAGTGACATTAAACAAATTGGTTAAGAAGTTATCTGGGAGCGGCAAGAATTAACTTTGCTTAGTTAAACAGAGGCGTACGTAGTCTTGTTATTCATGTCTCAGCCGTTAATGCATAAAAAAAGGTGATTTTTAATAACAAAATACTCGAAAGCGTTTGTGCTCAATTGATAGCACATTAGAGCGCGTGGGATATGTGGGGGCTTTAAAAAACTGATTTCAACGCTCACAGGGATGGACAGACGGATATACCATAATCGATTTCTCTATATAAGTATTCAGACAAATACTTTATGGAGACAGTAGGAATCACTTAATAAACACTTTTTTCACTCTCGTGTAAATGATATAAAAATGCTGCTAAATTTTTCTAGACCCCCCGACCACACGAGCAATGTATTTGGCAATTATTGCCACAGCAACTGTCAAATTCTATTGCCAACACAAGATATTAACGTGTGGACTGCATGAATATGTATTAGAACACATATTTAGCAATAAATGTTATAATACATTGCTGAGCAATAATCTTTTAACACAAGCTGTCAAATTCAATTGCAAACAAATAAAATGTAACAACAACACGAATGTGTAAAAGAACGTCGCAGAAAAAAAGAAAACAAAATATTTAAATTTACACTGTTATTATAAAAAAATTTAAGTTTTTTAATTATATTTAAATATATAATGGCAAAAGAATCGTCATAATCTATTGCTTTTAGTAAAATTTATTTTCGTATATTTTCTGTAAAATTTTTAATTATAGATCAATCTTCAGAAAAATTTTTAATTTAATGTTTGAAGATATTGACGTGTTCACCACCTAGAGATATAAGCTTGAACATTGGCAATTTGATGCCGTTATTCTGCCGGCTTTATTGCTTATATTAAGACATAATCAATCGCTCGTGTGGTCGGGGCGAAATACAGACATATTTTTGGAAAAAATTAAATGCGAAATTTAAAATAAATAAACAACTTAGAAAAGAATATTAGAAACAAAGAAAAAGTTATATAAATTTTTATGTATATTAAAAAATTAAATTCGTATTCCATATAAAATAACAATTTTATGTTGATTTTTTTATTTTAGACTAAAAACATCTTCATTAAAGAGGAACCAGTTGATGGCAGCAAAGATTTGCCGCCTCCTATTTGCAGTATTTCGGATATTTCAGATCATGAATCGTCATTGGGTAAGTTTAAAAATTATTATTTTTTTTTCTATAAATAAACAGTTTTAAGAATAATTGTGTTTTGTGTAAACAAAAAGTATAATCGAGGGGGTATAGTTTCACTTTTAATTTTTTTTACTTAATTATATTCTCTAAACAATAAAACCAAAAATAGCTAAAAAAAACTCTTTCATCTTTTTCAAAGTCAAATTAGGCCGAAAATTTATTAAATTAAAAAATTTACTTTTTGATTAATATTTGTTTTTGCGGAACTCATAGTTTAGAAACCAGGGATGCAAAATGAGATTTTACAAACTGTAGTTATTTAAAAAAAAAAGTTTTTTTTTTGTCTCGATTGGAGGCATTTGAGTTTTTTAAATATGTACATTTGTTTAATGTAATCAAAAAGGGCACTTTTTAAAAAAGTGCTACCTTAGTTAGTTGCGGTGTCATTGTAATTTTAACTTTTAAATAGTGCAATAAAATAATAATTGTACTATCTTTTGCATCCCTGATACAAACACAATACCGGCAAATATTATTTTTATTTTGCATTTTTCTCTCTTTTATTATTTGTTTTTCTAGGTTGTGTTATTTCTTTTTTTCTTTTCATAATTTGGTTAAAGTTGATAAGATTTGAACATATTCATACTTATATGTACTAGTTAACAAAAAAATTCTAAGAAATTATTTGAAATGTGTACTTTGAAGAGCATTAAAGAATCTTTTTTTCATAGAAATTGAATCAGCTCTCTTTCTCTGCTTTCTGCGAAAGTCTATGGATTTTTATTGTTTGCACGCTTATTTTTAAAATAGATAAAAAAAAGTAAATTGCTTGTTGGAACGTTAAATTATTGTTAAGAAAAATAATGTGTAATGTCATACATACATATCTCGTTAGTCGCAAGTAGAAAGGCCCTAACTCAAATAATTATAATTTTACAGGAGAAGGTAAAAACGTAACAGAAACTGTATTCTCAAAATGTAAGTTCTTTTGTAAAATATCTTGTAAAACTGTTGGTTTTGTTACCATTGCAATCACTGATAAACTCAATTTTGTAAAAATACCAGTTAGGGCCTTCCTACTTGCGACCATAGATCTGTAATATTGAAAGATACTTTTAGACACTTCACATTGAGTGTAAGTTTGTCATTTTGTTCTTTTGCTTTAAATCTTTAAAAATAGACGATAAGTTTATTTGCTCTTGTGCTGCTTAAAATAAGTTTTCTGAAACTCTGCTTTTTATTCGAACCCGTGTCAATATATCAGATATTTTTCCGTTTCTGCCTAATTTTTGCACAATAATCACATTTTTTAGTAATTAAAACACATTACAACAACAAAAAACTACGTGGTTACCGTAATGTACATTTCTTCGTGAAGAATACACATTAAAACAACAAACAAATCGTTTGTGTAGTTCTATTATAAGTACATACATATGTATGTGTCCTCGGGAATGATAGAATAAAGATAACGACTTCCCGCGCACAAAATTGAAATTTTCTGCGCATGTCTTACCAATGACGTCTCTTAATTTGTGTTTCTACTAATAATTTCAAACCAGGGTACACAGGTATACCAGGGTACAGGGTATACAGGTAGTGATGCCAGCCCATCTGACGTATTTTTTTTTCCCCACCATATGTCAAACTCCATATATAAAAAAAAACAAAGACAAAAAATACTCACTCTCTCTGAGCTGCTTACATGTTTCAAACTGCCTGTGATTTAAATAACTGGGTTGTCATCTCTTAAATATTTTAATAAATTTTTCCAAAAATTGTAAATTTCACATATAATAAAACAAACTGGCAACTCATGTTTATACTCAAACTTAATGCAACCTGCTGCGTTCCTGTTGGCTAAAAATTTTAAAGAGCGAAAGTTAATTACAGTGTTGCCAAATCTCACACATTGCAAACCGAATACTTAAATCTTTATTTCACATAAATTATGTGATAGCAATTTGGTATTTATAAATTTTAAATAAACAAAAATACAAATAAAGTTTTTGTATACTTATGAAAAATTTTATCGGCTGTGTTTCAATCAGAAGATTTTTAAATAGCAACCCTTACTGTGGGCCAAAATGTCTTCTAAAGGTAAATCATGCCAATGGCGTAATCTTTATTTTAATCATATATAATTTGTTTTGAGATGTTTAATGTTTTGCGTTTGAATAATTTAAAAAATATTTTTATATTAAAATTTTAATTTAACTGATCTCAATTAATGAAGGCTTTTTATGAATGTGCAATTTCATGTGTATCCCATACCGATATGTTGTTTTCGGGGGTTGAATTGACTTAGACCATTTTCAAAATTAACCGAATGGCCTAACCGAAAAAAAAACCAAAACTTATGTAAAATTATTTTTTCAATATTAATTATAACTTTAAGAAATTTATTCTTATTAAATATTTACGGCTGCTATCACTGTAAGATTCATAAAAAATTTTGGAAAGTCTAGGAGAATATTTCCAATATATTTTTTTATTTCCATATATTTTTGGGCTTCCTCTTTTAGGTGAGAAATCAGTTTTGTGGAATTCTAATAAGGTCTATTATTGAGGAACCTTATCCAATATGTACTGGAGGTAGTGATACAATTAAAACTTTATTAAAATAATTTCAAAATTTTAACTAATGATTTTAAATTTATTAATTAATTAAATTTGTTTTAAAAGGAATTGAAAGTTTTAATTCTTTTTTGTATTAAAAGTTGGATTAAAATTTTTTCAATTAAAACTATTATTTTTTTTAAAAACAGTATCATTTCGTGGTTGAAGCAAAATCAACAAATTTTTGTTACTGTGTTACTATTGAAAATTTTGCAAACACTACATCGATAGAACTCAACATAATCAATACACAGCTAAAATAAAACTAAAAGAATTTTATATAAAACAAACATAACGGTACTATTTTTATAAGTTCACAAAAATACGTTTTACAGTTGTCGTCACTACTGTCATCGAAAATTTTTTGAAGACTTATAAACTCAATTTTAAAAAATTTTTGACTTAGATCATTTTTATAATAAATGCAATACAAATTCCATTCAACGTTGAAATAACTATTCCTGGTTATTTTTTGATAATATCATGTAGGTCATATTGTAATTATTCTGTCTAAAGTAATATGGTGTGATGAAACTGTTAAACTAATTTTTTTCGACTTAGACCACTTTCATAATTAAGGGCAAATATGTGTATGTACGTAATACTATGTGATCGGTAAAATAATTTTTTTTGGAAGAGTGCCATTCTAACTTGTTTTTGCTCCTTTTAACATCTTAGACATTAGGCAAAAAGACTTTAAATAAAAAAAAATGAAGTTTCACAATTTTATTAAATCTTATTCAATTTGTTCTAACTTTCTTTTGGTATCAATGACTTTAGCCTAGCACAACTGCTTCATTTGCTCTTTGGGCAATAATTCAGTAAAATATATGTTTAAAATTAAAACTGCAGTTTTTGATTTAATACTTTTTTGCCTAACTCCAAAGAAGTATACCAACGTTTTCGTTTTGTTTTCTTAAACATATTAGATATTGCGTTTGTTTGTACTGATATTAAAACAAAATATATGTATATGAAGCAAATACATTATTAAGTGAAAACTAAATATTTTGATAAGATAAGAAGCGAATCGGTATCATAAGGGGCCAATTTTTGTTACTCTACCTAATAATTACGTACAATAAATGTATAAAAATAAATATTGGATTTTATGTTTGAGTTCAAGTTCAATTCGTATTTCACCTTTACTATTGCCCTTTCTCCCCCCGAAAAACATTACCTTTGTTTAATACATAGTTTGTATGGAATTGATGATATTTTCATGTTTTCCATTTTTCTGCAATAATTAATTATGTGTGTCTGTATGCAGTATGTGTGTATGTTCTCTTTTTATTACGAGGAAAAGACCATCGAAAGACTCTTGCTGAAATAATCTCTTATTACAATTCATGGGGAAGTTTTTAATCTCAATTAACTAATCTGAGTTCTTTTACGGAACCTATATTTCCTGCGTAGTTCTACTAGAACGAATTTTACAAATTCGCATGCTCACCTCCAGTTAACTTAAGAAGAAATTGGAAAAGTGAATAATTCAATTAACCTTGCACTCTCTTATTCCAAACGTCGACATTGAGTAAAGGATGTGGTAACTTTGAGGAAGATGACTGCCGTGTCTGCCAATTTGTTATATTTAGTTGTCTAGCACTCAGACCATATAAGACCAGCCTCGCTGACAAATATATTAATTAGTATCATACCCGAAACGACGAAAACCGCTTCTCTAGAGACTGTTTTGTATGCACAACAAACGCGTTATGCTGCTAGGCTTTATACAGAGCTGATTTTCTGGTAATTTGTTTTAAACTCCATTGATTTAGCCCAAAAAATACGCAGAAAATAATACTCTTAACAATTTCAGCTAGAACTTTTCTCCTCAAATATTTTGGAGCCCTCGACATCATTCGCCACAGCAGTCTATATATTCTACCAGCTTTTGTCGCAACATACCCAGTATGGTGTCCAAAAGATAAACGGTTGTCTATCATGACGCCAAGATAATTTAGACAGTCCTTTGTTTTCATTATACGGTTTCTCACCTGAATTCTGGTGTATTCGTTCACTTTACGTCTAGTAATTAGAAAAGCCTCGGTCTTATGTTCAGTCAGATCTGACTACCTGTATGCTCTCTTCTAAAATCCTTTTCGCCTCATATGCTTCTTTTCCCTCAATTTCTAAAGCTATGTTATCTGCAAAGCCTATAATTTTCAGTATTCCATCATACATGACATTCCACAATAATGGTCCACCAATGCTGAACTCCACCTGTTAATATTAAATGCACTTTAAACATTTAATGTTACAACAATGCAATATATCTGAGCACCGCTTTTCCAGCTTCTCTCATTAAGAGGATCTCGCAATATGAACTACCACATTTATGGCATCTATGGTTGACCTACCTTTCCTGAAGCCGTACTGTGCTGCAGAAAGGCCTTGTGTTATATCAATAAATTCCTGTAGTCTTCTTCAAATTATGCTCTCAAGTAGTTTTTCAAATGTATCTATCCTACACAATGGCCGATTTGATGATTATATAATGGTGTTTTCCATCTGTGAAAGAGTATACCATCCAATTGTTATGATTTTTTTTGATTTGTCGTGGAAAGAGATAAGTCACAACTCTATCCAGGATAACAGCTTCTATAGGCAATTCCATATTTTTCAGTTTTTAGTAAGAAGTTTATAAGGTATTCCAAAAGGATTATTATAAAAGTCATCACTGATATCTAAGAAACATTGTCGCAGTGCCAACTTGAATGCTTTCTTTTTTTAATTTAATGTTTTGCTGTGTACATTGTTCTTTGGTTTAATCCAGGTCCTTACACAGAATATATATGTATGTACATTAGGGGAACAACTTTTTTGAAACAATGTTTGAAAATATCAAAATAGCTCTATCCATACCATGTAGTGCATAAAAAAACAATAAGAACTGCATCTTTAGATTTTCGATATCATTAAAAAAGGTTCCGCGTCAAATGCAATGAGTTTAGGATCAGTAAGTTCTAAGAAATTAATAATATTTTCTTTATAAATTCATTTTTAGATTGTAATCACACATATATTTATATTAAGAAATGTAAATAGTTTAATAATTATAAAATAAAAAATTTTGGAAAATGAAAAAAAAATTTTTAAGGCCTTTCAGAAATCGGCTTTGACGCGGAACGTTTTTCTTCCGAAATGACCTAAGGAAACCTTTTTCGGTTTTAGCACAACATCGGCTACAGCGTAATGATAGGGCCTTATTTTGGTTGTACTCCTAATGTACATATGTGTGTATGTATTAGGGTGATCGACTCGGTTTTGCAATTGGTGGCAAACCCGTTTTTTTCCAAATGTTGATTTTTCGAATGTCGAATACACCGGTTTTTTTATCCGCAAAAGCTGGTTTTTTTCTTCTTATTTTTTAGGTTTATGTTATCTTTGTAACCAATCGTACTATGCTTTATTAATTACTCAAACAATTTCCAAAAATTTTAAAAAAAATATTATAAAATACTCTTCCATAATATTGTTAGAAATTATTTGTTGTTTTAAAAACAAATGAAAAAAAAGAAATATAATTGATCTTAAATATTAAAGATTATTTTTTTTTTAATGAAAAGCAGGAATTTTTTACATTGTTTTATTGTACCTTGAGTCAACTTCACACTAATAGTGTAAGCGCCAAAAAGCTCACAATTTTTTTTAATCTCTTCCAGGGCAAATTACCGCATTTGTATGTATGTATGTATGTATGTATCTGTTGTAAATATGTTGTTGTTGTGAAAAAAAAAAACAAAGTGGTCGTAGTTTTTTTCCTCATATCTCAGTTGTTTATTTACCGATTTTTCTGATTTTCAATACCGATCTGCTCTCGAATATTTCTGATATATTAATAATTCACTCGGATCCAGGCTATGTCGGGGGGCTTCAAAAAGTTGATTTCAACATACACACGGACAGACGTATAAAGCTCAATCGACTCCCCTGTTCATAACGTTAAAAGTTAAAGGTAATTAAAGCATAAACTTGGCTTATCGGTCACTTTTAAGTAAAATGTCCAGTATTAATAAATAAAAATCAATTATCTCTCCTTAAACATCCTAGTTTTAATTAATGTCATGTTATAATAATGGCATTGAATATGTGTCAACTTAAATTTCAATTAAATCACCGAACAAACTAGTTAATGGCTTCACATGTATGTATGTCTGTAAGAGGTAAAAGAAAGAATTTTTAAAATGAAATTGTAAAAAGCTAAGATTTCCTCCCTTTAAATTGTATTTGAAATAAGTGAAATTATTTTAAACAAAATACGTTAGTGCATATTAACTTAAAAGATTTATCTACCATTTAAAAAATGTACAGGAGGAGATACACAAATTTATGACAGCCTTATAAAAAGTCTTATTTGTTTATTTATTTATGTTTTAGTTTATTATTTTTATTTATTTTACCTGTAATGAGTACCTTTTGTCCTTAAATTCAACTAATTAAACCCAAATTAGTCAACTGTATTCATATATGTTATTGCGTTTCGAAATTGGGCAGCCAAATGTGTGTATTTCAACTGTAAAAAATTCATACTTTGAATCATTTTAATTGTATTATTTTTTAATTTTTTTATTAAAGAAATATACTTTATATATTAGACCGGTTAACCAGTTAACCGGTTTTTTCTCAATTTTAAAAAAAGCAACCGGTTTTTATTTCAAAATACTTAATTACCAAAAAGCGCTTATTGAATCGCTTACTTAGTGCTTACCTGCTTCTAAGATCGCTTCTAGAAAACATGATTTTTATATGCCTTGTCCCACTTTGTAGGTCTCTTTTATACAATTAATATGTGATAATTTCATCTCTACCAGGAATAGCTTAATCATGCCTTCTCCTTACTCACTGCTGAAAAAAGTAGCAGCAAGTAAGGGAGAAATAAAAAAAATTACTATTGGAATTTTCCACTGCTGGAATAACAAGCAGTACAGAAGACATACTTTGTTGCACTTTCGTATGCAAACAATTTAAGCATTTTCCATGGATGCAATACGGTTAAGGAATGAAATATGCACTGCTTTCAAAAATTTAAAAGTTTTTAATGGAATGAAAATCAAAGACTGTATAAATAATCAACCATTTACATATACTACATACTTATGTACATATGTATATGCATGTACATATATTCTTATTTAATAAACATTTTAAATCAAATAAAAAATATATATTTGAATTAACGAAAAGAACAAGAAAAAATTCCCATACAGGTTCTCATAAAGTTTTCATCAAAAAAAGTCACGTCGTTTATTTCCGGCGTCCATACATTCAAATCAAAAAAGCACAAAAAATGTATTTACTATATCATATTTAAAAAGCAAAAAAAAAAAACAAACAAAATTATATTTACATATACATACATACATACGTTTGTGTAAAAAAAGGCAAAAACTATCAAATGCCTAGAAAAACAACTTATTTGCATTCCGCTTAAGAATATATCTCAAATCATTTGTGCTTTATTATGATTTTGATTATATTCCCCCGGTTCCCTATTCCTGGCCAGCACCACGTATTTTTTTTTCAGACTTTTTGACTTTGACTACTTCTGGTCTTTTTAAATGCATTTTTTAAGTTGTTTTTTCTCTCTTTATTTATTCATTATTTTATTACTTATTTACCAACTCGAACTCCAATCCAAAAATACACACACCCTCTAACAAATAGTTCTTTATTTTTTGCCTCGATTTTTTCCTCATGTGTATTTTATGATTTATTTATAAGTGATTCTTATTTTGCTTGTTGCGTTTTTTGTTGTTGTTTGTTGTATACAACAAGTCTAAAAATTGGCTTCTTATGTTGACGACCATTTGTAACCATATTGTAATTTATATTGTATCTTATAGTTTGTATGAAAAAAAAAAAACAAAAATATAAAAAAATTAAAAGAAAAAAACTCCACACAACTGTTGAAATTATGAATGGAATAAGAAATGATTGAATTGTATTGCAGATGGTCGTTATGCGTGTCTCAACACTTAATAGGATTTAATTAGGGGCACTAAGAAAAATTACCTATTTTACATAAAAAAAACACACACACACATAAAGGTTTTCTTCTTTTATCAACAGGTTACAAACTAGTTTATTTCTTTAGATGAAACAATATATTAAATACTAGTAGAATAAATAATTAATGATGAGAGCACACTTATGAAAAGGTGGGTGTAAATAAATTGTCATCGAAAATGCAAAATAACGAAACCTGAACATCATAACTCAAAAGATAAAAGGAAATATTGTTATAAAATCAAGAGTAATTTCGTAAAATTCATATTAAATGCTAAGAAATGTTTCGTAGCGATTACATTTTAAAAAGAATTTATTTTTTAAGCAATTACACTGCTCAGCAGCAAAATCCTCCATTAAATAAAACTATGAACTCAAATCCATTGTCGGTTTTTTTTCCATCAGATTGGGATTTTTTTTATGGGCGTGGCAAATTTTCCCCCCTAAATTAGTCAGGTACGAAGACTTATTTCATCCTAACTCGAGAACCAGTCATCCGATTTTCAAAAAAAAAACACCAAAAAATGTGTAACAAAATTTTATTTATTTCAGTGGAATACAATCTCTATCTCTTATCGTTTTGGAGTTATTTAGAAATTAATGGAGAAAAAAAATTTTTTTCGTGCAAAATTCGTAATATTTTTCAATTTAAAAATGGAATTAAAAAAAATTTAAGGCTAATATTCAACATTTTAAACTTTTTTCTAAGAGCTACTTATCTTGGAAATAAAAAAAGCCATAAACTATAAAAGTCGGTTAAGAAATGTAGAGTACATGGTCATTTAACACCCTGAAAAGGCAAAATAATAATAATCGATTTACTACTTTTATGCCACCTGGTATAGTGTCCCTTTTTTTTAATTTCAAATTTAAATTTGCCATTTAAAAAATAATAATAAATTCCTTTTTAAAAGTCTTTCTAAGAAATGTTAAACCTTAATACTGAAAAATGAAACTCAATGTTATTAAAACCACAGCCTTAGTTGGCCCTTAATACCAATTTCTATCCACCCAATGTACATGTACTTTTCTGATTGTTTAGGTTAATATTTTTTGAACGACAACTTCGATTTTGTTTTTAAATGTCACAATTGTCTCGATGGTTAGTGGAACGTTTTTCTATAACGGGTTCCCCCAGAGATGGTGTGAAGAGCTAAAATTTAATAGAAACAAGTAAGTATATTCGGCCGTGCCGAATCTGATAATACCCTTCGCCGTCATATACATAGGTATAAATACCACATCGTAACAACCCTAGACTTTCGATTTCATGTAATACGCCATTTTCTTTGATTTTGAATTTTTACATTGTTACTGTATTCTACTAGTCAAACCATTTCTTTGATACCCATATTGTTGGGGTTAAAACAAATTTGTTCCGCCCTTTTATTTGATATTAATATTGTAGGAGTTAAAAGGGACAAAGCCGTATTTACCATTTAATCTAGAACGCCATATTGGATTTTTTTTTTCATTGCTAACTATATTTTAATACTCCTTTGATCCCAATATTGGCTCTCTCGGTTGTATAGAAACTGAAAAATATCGATTTCCTTTTTTCTGGAAAAACACCGAATCTGTTGTACTCTGGCGCCTATATCTTGATTTCAAACTGATTTTCTTTTTCTTAGAAATAATTGCTGAGATTACGGCTTATAGTTAGGTATCTTAAGCGTGTTCAAAGATTATTTAGGAGTTTGAAAAAATTTAATATATATAAAACTATATATATTTTTTCAAATATTTTTTACCTATAACTTTGACGATTACTCCCAAATTTAACCAAAATTAATCACGAATATCTCCAGAGGAATACCAAATCTATAAATAGTAACAACCCTGTCTATAAATTATCCTAGGGCTGGAAAATATAAAATTTTATGTGAAGAATAAGCGAAAAAAACAAATCCGCTCCGCTGATGTTGTGATACCTTACACACGTCTTGCCATTGTCGGGGGGATTAAAAAAGTTGATTTCAACATACGCACGGACAGACGGATAATGCCTAATCGCCTCCCATATTCATAAGCTTTTAGAAAATATATACTTTATGTGATCGAAAATGAATATTGTCGAAATTTTACACGCAATGGCAAACCTCTTACTTACGGTGAAAAGTATAACAACAAAAAAAAAAACGTAAATCGTTAGAAGGCTAGAGGTTTCATTCTTAATCTTATAAAAATAAATCTCAAAAATCTTAATTTTGGAAAAATTATTTTCAAATCATATTTAATCCAAGAATCTTCAAAATTAAGGTAAAATCTCCATTCTGGCATCGCTGCGACTACAGGTGTTTTGATCGAAATCTCTTAAGTATTAAGTTTTGGTGTAATAAAAATGCTCTTGATTGTGAGTGCATTTAAAACATTTTTTGTGATGCTCTTTTATGTTAAATAATAAAAATATTTTTAAGCTATCATACACAGTAAAATCTCGATAATTTGTAATTGAAGCGACTCACTGCGTTTTCGAAATGAAGAGAAATTAATTTAAGGAGGTTTAAATAAAATGGTACGATTTAAAGAGGAAATGAAAAGAAATTAATTTAAGGAGGTTTAAATAAAATGGTACGATTTAAAGAGGTTCGAATTTAACGAGGCTTAAATTAGCAAAAAAAAAAAAAAAATATTTAACCAGAAGATGCTTTCACTATGATTTTTTAATCGATGAAAGCGTTGAAGGAGCCATATGTTGCTTCATGGTCAATTGCTTAAATTATATCTTTTCCTAATAGTGCAAATGCACATAAAATTTACGTTCTATGCATTTTTTTCTTTGGTCTTTTTATGTCACTCTCTTCACATAAACTAGAAATAAACTTATCGAAAGAAATTAAAAATAATTCCATAGAAAAAAAACTTGTAAAACAAACATTACTTTTGTGTTTTTTTCTCAAAATATTCTTGGTTATATTACGAATCAAAGAGGTAGTTTACAAGTAAATAAGGTTAAGAGGGGTATCCGTAGACTTTAAACTAAAAAAGAGGACAAATTAACGAGAGGAAAAAAAATTATAGTATCTTTGCGAATTAAAGAGTTTTTCTCATGAGACCAGCCGTTTATTTTAAAATTTTTAAAGTTTTTAAATTAACGAGGTAAGAGTTATTGAGGTTTGACTGTATTTAATATTTCTTATTAGGTATGTATATTGGCAGCACTAACTGGTAAATGACTTTATTTTTTCTTTCAAAACTATTGTCCCTTTATTTTGCATTTTCTCAAATTTCTCGCACTGTCGTGGTAGATTTTTTAAGTGTAAGTATAGCTGAAGAGGCCCTTTGTCTGACACTGCAACGCATATTTATGCAACTAATGAATTTTTTTTAAACTTCTAGTTGTTGTTTATTTTCTGTTGTTTAATTTAAATGATAGTGTTCTAAGTTCTACGTACGTGTGCGACCGTAAGTGCAAGCGCGCGATATTGTGTGAATGTACGGAAGTATTTGAAAAAAGTAGGTGTGTTTTGATTGAAATTAACCAAGTGTCAGAAAAATGTTTATTAATTTTTTTTTGTTACTTCTCCTCTTTAAGTACATATGCACATACATACATATGAGCATAATTCTCTAAAAGGAATAAGGTATATTTTCAATATTTTTAATTTAGAAAGCAACTTTGGGATAACTATGAGCAAAAGTTAATGAACGGATAGATGGTTTATTAGAAACGCTTCCCAGAATTTTGCCATTAAAGATTAGCATTTTCGACCCATTTGTAACTGTAATATGAGCGAAAAAACACGTGTCTCCTTTTTACAATATACTTATATATTGGCAGCTCTTCTAACTTTTTGAATGTCACTATAACCCTACGTTGCCACAGGCAAGTATTTACTTGCAAGTAGTGTATACGTATTACTAACGAAAATCAGGAGAAATGCCAAAAAAAACACAAAAATTTTTTGAGTGGCTACACAGCACAGTGCAAGTTCATTTTTAAAATGTCGACAACAAATAAACTTTAAACAAATTTAAAACAAATAGCGCTGCTTCAATTGGTAATTAAGTATTGTCAATAGACACTATTGAACGTTACCTATAGACATATAACTTTTTAATATAATTTTTTTTTATTAAAAATTGATATTTATATTAAAACTTACATTTTAAATGAATATTTATAATTTTTCTTAATATTCTTCATATACATATATAGGTACATATTTATTCAAAAAATTAGCTGAATTATTTACCACAATTGTATGATATATTATTGAGTTAACAAAAAACTCAGTATTAGACAACACTGTTTTTCAGCTTGTCACTTTACTTGCCGTAACTGTAAAAATTTTACTTGCTTAAAAATTTCTTCGCAAGCTGAGTCGCAGGTTGCCAAAGTGTGGTTGTGTTAGTAACAAGTAAGAGCACTATATTCGGCTGTGCCGAATCTTTTATACCCACCACCAATTTTGTGTACATTTAAAGCACAATATTTATTATTTTGTTAATCATTATGGATAATCTCTTTATAATAAAACATGTATCACTTTCTTTGTAGAGGGTAGTTAAATTTTAAGGGCCCATGTTGAAGACATTGACATTGACATTTCTCAATCTCAGACCAACTTAATTTGAACAGTGGAAAGATACGCAAATGAGCAACGCGTTAAAGTTATTCAGGTTTTTTATAAAAATCGGCGTTCAAGTCAAAATGCATTTTGTGCACTTCGTAATTCTGTTGATCAACATAATCGTTCAAATTCGTCCACAATCGGGAGAATTGTAAAAAATATTTAAATTTCTGCAAAACAGGCCTGTATAAAATGTTAGAAAATCTGTGAATGCTTTCTTAGTTCGTTGAATGGGAACCATTGCTGTTTTTTGCGAAAGTGTGGCAAAAGAGCAGTCAACATCGACTCATCATCATGCACAACAATTGACCATCATTATTGTCATTGAAAATTTGGACCATCAGATAGAGGAGTGGCGCCATCGACCATTTGCCAGATATTTTGTTGAATACATAATTGAACTATACAAATATTATCATTACAAAAAGAAATAATAATAATTTCATAAATAATTTGTGTTTTGGCGAGTCACCTAAATTTTTTGGCCCAGTTATGACATTGCCTAGGGGGATATACGTAGCAAATTTGACCATTATACCTCTAATTTTGGCGGTTTTATGAGCTTTTAAATTTCATTAACGGCAGATAACGTGAAAAGTGAGTGTTATAGTAGGCGTGTCAAAGTTCATTTTCCAAATGAGTACAGTTTAGATGTTTCAATATAGCCCTTTATTATTCAAAAATCTTTGTTAATAAAGAAATTATATAAATTTCAGATAAAACGTTATATGGGAGGTGGGCGTAAAAGTGGGTGTGGCACCTAAATTTTTTGGCACAGTAATGACATTCCCTATGGGGATATACGTAGCAAATTTGATCATCACACCTCTTATTTTGGCGGTTTTATGAGCTTTTAAATTTATTTAACGGTAGATAACGTGAAAAGTGGGCGTTATAGTAGGCGTGTCAAAATTTTTTTTTTTTAATGAGCACAACCTAGGTGTTTCAATATAGTCCTTTGTTATTTCAAAATCTTTATTAATAGAGAAATTATATGAATTTCAGTTAAACCGTTATATGAGAAGTTGGCGTAAAAGTGGGCGTGGCACCTTAATTTTCTGGCACAGTAATGACATTGTCCAGAAGGATATACGTAGAAAATTTGATCATCATACCTCTAATTTTAGCGGTTTTATGAGCTTTTAAATTTCATTAACGGTATATAACGTGAAAAGTGGGCGTTATAGTAGGCGTGTCAAAGTTCATTTTCCGAATGAGTACAGTTTAGATGTTTCAATATAGCCCTTTATTATTCAAAAATCTTTGTTAATAAAGAAATTATATAAATTTCAAATAAAACGTTGTATGGGAGGTGGGCGTAAAAGTGGGTGTGGCACCTAAATTTTTTGGCACAGTAATGACATTCTCTATGGGGATATACGTAGCAACTTTGATCATCACACCTCTTATTTTGGCGGTTTTATGAGCTTTTAAATTTATTTAACGGTAGATAACGTGAAAAGTGGGCGTTATAGTAGGCGTGTCAAAATTATTTTTTCTAATGAGCACAACCTAGGTGTTTCAATATAGTCCTTTATTATTCCAAAATCTATATTAATAGAGAAATTATATGAATTTTGGGTAAAACGTTATATGGGAGGTGGGCGTAAAAGTGGGCGTGGCACATTATTTTTCGTTTCCAAAAAGCGTTTCAAATCAAACCCTGATTCAGAATATATATACTTTATGGGGTCTAAAATGGATATTTCGATGTGTTACAAACGGAATGACAAAATGAATATACCCCCACCATTTTTTTGGTGGCGGGTATAAAAAAGTGTTAGTGGATTTGTTTTTTTTTCACTTGCACTTGCATGTGGCAACGGTAGGTAAGAGATACATATAAGAACCTTAATGGAAAATATTGGTTCAATCGGGTGATAACTGGCAAAAATATTGGCAAAATATAAACTTTTTTATTGAGATTTCAAAAACAAAATTTTAATTAAACAACAACAAAAGTGAGCGGTCCCTGATACATATCCAACAAAAAAAAAAACAATGACAAAAAAGTGATTTTGCAGGGGTTCAACTGGTGATGAAGTGATACAATTTAGGTAAAACCACTAAATATTTAAAATTAGCCTGTTCATGGAGACCACTTGTTTAAATGAATATAAATATTTATGAACTGCACTATATTCTAATTTGAGGATTTCACTTACAGAGTGTCTATTTTAATCTATTTCAGTAAAGATTAATGTAAATTCTGTTTTTTAAAAATAATTTTAATTTACAAACATCTTTATAAAATGTTGTTATACATTCTTCATTTCATTTGTAAAGAAAAGCGTATTAGCTGATTTGCAAAGGATACGTTTATATGTTGAGGGTTTCTGTCACAAAGATACTTAAATTATCTTTCGCCAATTCTTAATAAATAATTAAGTCATAACAATTTAATGTTCTTATTTTTAATAAATTATTTATTACTTTAGTCTTTTGTTTATTTTTTATACTTTTATTACGCATTTCTTTTAATGTAAATTTTTTCGTAGATTTTTTTGCTTAAAAAACATTTTTTGCCTCTTACTACACGCTTTTGTTTAATTTTTATGTTACTGTTTTATTCTGTTCTTTTCGTTATTTATTTCTGTTTCTTTTTTGTTGTTGTTATAGTTGTTGTACATAAACTTTTATCATTTCTTTGAAATCTTTGTTAAACAGTATTCAATGTCAAATTTACCATTTAATAATTTTTTTCTTTTGCTAATTTCATTTTCATTTCTGTTTGTTGAATAATTGTTACTTTTTATTTATTTTATTTATTTTTGTTAAATTATATTCGCATACATACTTTATCAAAGAAATGAAATAAAAAGTGAAATACGTATGTACATTCATGCATACATACATACATACTTACGTACATGCATAATATTCATACATAAAGAATTTTTAACATTATAATGACAAAAATATTACATTTGACTTGTAGGTACATTCTCTATAAATAATTTTAATTTTTATAGTTTAAATTATTTGTATTTTAAATTCTTGTTTCTATAATGGAAAAATTTCCAGGCATTTTCTTAAAACATAGTGTACTAGCCGCCCGGTACGTGCTTCGCTACGTATCATGTGAAATAATAAAAAAATTTAATTGGAACATCAAATTCATTACCCGTGTTTAGCCCTTTTCCCCCTAAATTCCAAAATTTCGAAAAAGTACAAAAATTCATTATAGATTGTTTTAAGGAGAGTAAAACTACGTTTTTACTCTTTCCTATTGCTATCCCTCTCAAAGATAAATGCTGTTCAAAAAAGTACCGAAATTCAGTTTTTATCCCCTCAAAACTCAAAATTTCCAAAAAGTACCAGACACCTATCCAATTATTTTTAACAGGCTCTTTGGTTCTTTTTGAATTTTTGTGATATCTTTATTAGGCCCGGATATACTGAGTTACTGGTTTTAACCTTTTTTAACCGTAAACCGCTCGACCGAGCGTGGCATTGATTTTTATACATATAGATTTTCAAAATTATTATTTAATTAATGTTGTTAACAGAAAAAGTATGCAAATTTTTCAAAAAATAGATATCAGAACTGTTCTTTAACATATTTTTTTTAATTAGAGCAAAATCTTATTTACTAAAAATTGTCTGTGAGTAAATTATTTGAAACAAATAATTAAACGAAAAACAAGTAAGAATGCTTTGTTTGGCCGTGCCGAATCTTATAATACCCTTCACTATCGTGTACGTAGGTATATTGACCACATCGTAGCTGGCCTAGATTTCAAAGTAAATGTTTTGTGCCACTTTGTTTTATTTCTGACGCCATCTTTGATTTTGACTTCTTATTTATTTTCTTCTACTCAAGGAGAATTAAATTATCATGTGTTGCTGTATTTGTTGTAATATTATCACCACCTGGTAATTAAATTCACCTTAATTCTATTTGTCAAGCTCTTTCATTTGATACCCATATTGTTGGTGTTCAGAAAAAAAATATTCACCTTTTTGTTTAGGGCATAATCTTGGACTTTAACTTTTCATAGTTTATTGTATTTTACTGGTCAACCGCTCTCATTTAATACCAATATTTTAGTGGTTGAAGGAGGCAAAGTCGTCTTAACTATATTTGATCCATATATCCGCCATTTTATTTCGGAGGCAATCTTGAAATTAAACTTTTTCACAGTTAACTGTATTCTCTTGGCCAACCCTTTCCGTTTGACACCAATACTAAAGGGGTTAAAGGGGTACATTTTTAATAACTAGGGTTGACCCATATATAAATATATTTCACGCCTTTTTGTAGTTACAGCTATCATGGATTTAAAATTTTTATGTTGTATTATACTGTTAGACAAATTCTTTCTTTTAGTATTCATATCGCTTGTCTATGATGTTCAGAAGCTGAAAAATCGAGATTTGTTTGTAAATTTTAAGAACAGACTATGGTTTGCACTTTGGCTTACTTACAGACCGATTTGTCCAAAATTTTTCACAATGGCCCTAGAGTCATATCAGGTCTACAAAAAGTAAGTGTCTATAAACTATTCTAAAGGTAAAATATTTTGATTTTTATACTAAAAATTTGAGACTAAACAAAAGCAGTCGTGTTTATTTGCTCATATCTCAGAAACTTATGAGGCAATTGTGCTGGATTTAGATACCGATTAATTCCATAAAAAAGTTAATTTCAACCAACACACGGATAGACGGACAGACGGACATGGCTCAATCGACTTCCGTAGTCCTAAGATTTCGAGAAATATATATACTTAATGGGATCGAAAATGAATACAGTAGAAATTACAATCGGAATAACAAAGCTATATATATCCTTGGCACTATAGGTAAAGGGTTAACCGCAAGTGATCGTTAAATAATCGCACACAATCATAATATAATATTTGATTAAATTTTTTTATCGTCAAGGTTCTTATTTATATCAAATTATTTATACGTACAAGTTCACTACAAAATTGTTTTGCTATTCGTATTCTACCCATGGTGTAGGTTATAAAAATTAATAAATTAATTATTATTGAAAAAGTAAAGGTAAAAAGGGTACAGTCTTTTACTATTATTAAGTGAAATTAGTCATAAAGCATTATGCGAAATATTGAATGTTTTAAATAGTTTTAAATTCTTTTAATTGCCAGACATCGTAGAACAAAACTTTAGTGTCTAAAATTGTTCAAATATTTATAAAAAAAACATTTCTCAATCCAGCCCTTGTGGACTTTAAAAAATTAAGTTGTATAATTAATTTATTATTTTCTAAGAATTTGTTATCGTAGGCTTTTATATAAAATCTTTTCGTAAATTCATAAAGTGCCCACATTAAACATCAAAGAATATTTAAATACGATCAAAAATCCCTTCTATTCGGTACACTGATAAGAAGTTTCAGCGCTTAGGTTTTGATTTTAATTCAAGTTTTTAAAATAAAGACTTTGTTTTAACGTTTTATTAAGAGTCATTGAAGAGTTTATTTTTCCATGAATATCACACTCTTTTAAACACAGTGTCTCTTCTAAAAAAGTCTCTTTTTCAACTGAAAGATATTAAAGAGTTTTTTTTAAGAATAAAATTGTGTATCTCTGTGTTACATGTATATGTGTGTGCGTGAGAAATGTTTCATCAAGTTTTTGTTGTTGTTAATAGTTTGCAAAAACAATACGAACAAAAACATACAACAGAAATAAAAATATTCATTCATACAAATTGTTTCCAGAGTTGACATTGAATTTTTCAGAAAATCGATATTTTTTCTTAATAAGATGAACAAAAAATTAAACTTACAATAATGCCTCTGGTCGAGAGCTATTTCTACAACCTTCTTCCATGTTAATTGTAATGATAATAATGCTGGTTAATTTAACGTTGATGTACTCCAGGTTGCTTTTGGGCATCCTCAAGGCTTCGTTAGCCAAGTGTTGCTGCAACCGTACTGTAATGTAACGTACTGTAAGCTCATTTTTGCAGTTATAGAACATTTAAAAACGTGACATATGTTTTTGACATAAGTCGTGTTTTTGTTTAAAAAAATATTATTTAAATAAAAATAAAATAATATACATATGTACGTATGTAAAATGGACTTTGAAGATTTGTTTATCGGTTTAAACTTTTTGAAATTATCTCAAAAGTATTTAAAAAAAAAAAATAAAAAACGCCGCATTAGAAGATGGGGTGTAAGGCCCATAAATAGAGACTATATAACCGTAGGTTATAATAAAAAAGTCTTTATGCGTATGAAGAACATTGACGAGGAACAATTTTTCAAACATACTAGAATGTCTCGCGAAGTATTCGATTTACTTATTGCTTTGGTTCGTGATAAGTTAACAAAACCAAAGCAAAGGATAGGCCCAGAAGAAAGAGTGGAAATAACGCTCCTGTAAGTAAAAGTTTCCAATATTTTCCCATTAAAAATTTAAAGAATTTAAAGTTAAAACTTTATGTATGTATGCACGTAGTTATTTAGGACATGGATGTTCCTTGCAATCCATAGCGTGGAGTCACAAGCTCGGAAAGTCCACGGTTCGCACTATAGTTCTGGAAACTTGTGAAGTTATTTGGCGTGTACTATCTCCAATTTATTTAAGCGAACCAAGTACAAGCCAATATGAAGATATTGAAAAAGATTTCAATTCAATGTGGAATGTTCCCAATTGTGTTGGTGCAATAGATGGGAAACACGTATCTATAAAGTGCCCCCCAAATTCTGGATCTATGTTTTACAACTATAAAAAATATTTCAGCTTAGTTCTAATGGGTGTATGCGACGCTAAATACACCTTTACGTCTGTTAGCGTGGGAAGCTACGGTGGTCAAAGTGATGCAGGTATTGTTTTCAATTATGTGCCGTCCTTTTCATAGTTTAATTACAGACATATATATATATTTTTTTTTAGGAATATTTCGTTTGTCATCGTTTGGAGAGTCAGTTATGTCAGGCAAAGTACCTCTGCCTCCAAGTAAACCATTAAGTTCATCATTTGGAGATTCTTTTCCGCATTATTTCATAGGTGATGCTGCTTTTCCTTTGAGGAATAACTTAATGCGACCCTATCCTGGCTCAAATTTGGAAGCAAGAAAAACCATTTATAACTATAGACTTTCGCGAGGGCGACGAGTCATTGAAAATTGCTTTGGGATATTATGTGCACGTTGGAGGATATTGCTAACAACAATTGAAATGTCACCTAACAATGTCGACGTTATAGTTCTGGCATGTACTGTACTCCACAATTTCATAATGATGAATGACTTTAAACGATGGTATTGTCCAGATAGCTATGTTGACCGATACAGCGAAGACGGTACTACTCAAGAAGGAGACTGGAGAAACCAGCTTAGAAGTAATGGTGAAAGGCCTATGCGATCAATCTCGACAAATATTCGGAGATCTACCCAAACAGCAGTAGACCTGAGAAATAGGTTGGCACAATATTTTTCGGAAGAGGGTGCACTACCATACCAGTACCGCATGATATGAGATATTTTAAACTATAATTTATTTTCTTATTTTTTATTTTAAAAACTAAACCAAAAGTCATTTTGCAATATATATACTTACATACATGTGAATTTAATAAAAGCGTATTAATAAAATGCATTTGATATTAATTCTTTTATCGTTAAAAAGATTTGTTAAATAAATTCGTTTATTAAAAAATCACAATAGAATTTGTACTTTTAGTTGAATTCTGCACTGCCATTCAAAAGTAAAATAAAAAAACATAAACATTCAAATTCATAAATATTTCTTTGATAAAATATCATTAAAAAAATAAGACATTTGTTGCATCTTCAGTCATCTGGTTCCAATTTCATCTCCATCACTACTGATGTCACCCTTTGCATAGCTTTAATCTGCTTTACAGAGCTCATGCTCTGTATTGTCGATACTATCATCTGCCCAAAACCATGAAGAGGACTTTTCTCTTCTCCTTTTTCTTCCATTTTCTTTTTGCAAAGCTGTTTAAAAACTCCAATGGCTTCGGAAAAGCTATTGTCGTCATTGGAGTCTGAAGTTGTCCGTTTCCGCTTGTGCACTGTTGAAGTAATTGGTGATGGAGCTATTGGCGTGAATACGTTTCTTGGTAAATCATCAGGCAATGGTGATGAAATTGAATCCGAAGACCCTGACGATGGCTGCGATGAAGGTGGTGGTGTCGGATGAGAATTTATTTCAATTGTAGTGGCAGAGTCAATCTTATCAATGTCTAAAATATTGTACGAACAGCGGGTTCTTAAAAAGTAAAAATTATTAATTAAGAAGCATTAAACAAATATTATTTTTTTCTTACGCTCGAGGAACTATATGTGCTGCTATGAACTCCATTGTTTTCATCAGGTGCCAATGTGATTCGTGCTTTGCACCACTGCCAGAAGGTAAGTTTAATTGACGCTTCTCTCTGGCATATCGGTCTCGCAGACATGCCCATCTTTTAATGCATATTTCCTCTACAATTAAATCAAAGTTTCATAAAAAATGTGTACATTGTAAATACATAACTCAAGTTTCAAACTAACCTGGGATCTGCATCTCCAAAGAAATTTGTTTCCAAATATTTTTCTTCTTTTCTGATAACTTATAGCCTGGACAATACTTATTAAAGAGGCATTCATTTGCCTGCACTAACAATATTAATTTTTCGTCGTCCATATTAATTTTTATTTTATATTTTTGTTATATTTTAACAAAATATGCACTATTACTTTTTTTTACCAAAAAAACACAATATAAGTAGTATATAAATAAAAATACCATCAGCTGTTCGCAACAGTGATGGTAATAGAAAACTTGTTTCGTTTATTGGGATCTAGAAAACGTACCAAAATGAGAATAACCGTTTTTAAGTTGATAAATATAAAAAAAATTTTTGTTATACAAAGTTTTTAAAAGGTTTTTAAAATGTTGCCTAATTTTGTAAATAAAGTGTACATATTTATACATATGTATATACTAATGCACATTTTTATCAAACTTTTAAATTTGGGTTGTATATGCTGCAGTATATGTAGGTAGGATTTTGCCAGAGTTCGATATATTTATTAACACGCTTTTATTAACTTCATCTGTATGTATATTTTATAGAAAGTCAAACTTAAAAGTAGAAAATAACTTTAAGTATAAAAGGCTTTATTGTAAAAAAGTGTGGGGTGATGACATCAAAATGTTTCGAAAACGCCCCTACATTTTATTTCTATAAAACCTTTTATACTTTAAATTATTTTCTACTTTTTAGTTTGATTTTCTATAAGTGTGTTTTTAAGGTTTTTCAAACTATAATTTATTTTTAAAAAATACTTTAAACCTATGTATATGTATATATACATATGTATATGCAAATATGCATTATTTTTAATTTTTTTGTCAAAAAATCCCAGATATTATATAAAAATAGTACCAAAACAAGAGCAGACATACCCTCATATCATAAGCTCATCACTGACTTACAAATGTCACTTAACAAAAATAGGAATTTTTGTTTTATATTGATTGGAACGTTACAGCAAAGTGACGTTTAAATTCGGTAAGCTTTTGTATTGCTTTTCCCATACTATACACGAACAGCTGACACGTTTTCTTAAAGAAACGGTACGGTACGGCTCGCTATTTCTACCTTCATCGGTTGAAACTTTATGAGTTTGTTTTTGCTGATCTGAGCTTGTGGCTAATCAATCCAATTTTTCGCCTTAAGAGCATCGCATGATACGAAGTAGTCAACGGTTGGAAAATATTTGGAGTCTCCCAGCTGCCCAAATTCTAAACACAGTAACTGACATGGAACCAATTTAATAATTTTGGTTTGAATAAGTTGAATAAGGAACAAAAGATACTTTCTGGATGTTTATACAAAGGTCTGTGGTTTTCAATGCAAACGAGTTTGTCAATTACTGTCTATTGTGAATTTTTTTGGGTCTCTCAAAAATTTTAATTTTAAAACACGCTAATGAACTAAAACATCTCTGTGAGAAATTTTTTTTTATGATAAACGTTAAAAGAAATCGATTTAAAAAAAAAATTTTAAATTTTGAAAACTATATTTTTGGCGTGTTTATTCAGACCCAGGTAGAAGTGGATGGACTAAATGCTGGTGTTATAAATTCTTATCTCAAAGGCCACGGGAAAGATTATGTGATATTAATATCTTTCTCAGCGAGTGTGTCTAATTTGTTCTGTATTTATTAATAAGTTCTATTTTTAAGTTTTTTTCATTTAATGTTAAAAATGTTTAGATATTGTTTTAAAGACAATGGGACTTATAGAAAAAAATCTTGGATATTTTTTAATTAATATATTTTTGTTATCTCGACAACACTGAGTAAATTTATATGACGATTCTCTTTTATTCTTTTTTTGATTCTTAGTTTTTGTTGTTTTGCTATTTTAATGTTTTATTAAAACGCGCCTTCATTTTCATTCATACGTTTTGATAATTCAGTCAGTTTCACTCAAAGAAATGAAAATGAAAACGAATAAAAAAATAAGAAAAACGTAAGAAAAAAAAAAAAATAAATAAAAAAGAAAAACATACGAAGTCTTTTTTAGAAACAAAATCACACGTACAACACAAGACGATCAACATGTATGATCTTTGGGGATCTATGGGGTAGATGAATGAATGAATTGGATGTTTGAGGATGAATGGATGCGTTGCTGGGATAAATGTAAATGTACTCGCTCATACATAAATGTGTCTATGTACATAGCTATGTACATACATGTAGTTAGGCATGTATGTATTTATGTTGTGTATGGTGGATACCTTTAACTTTTTTTTGTAGTTTTGCTTTGTTGTTACTGATTTATTTTTTGTTTTTTCGTTTACATCTGATGACTGTCATTCAATTCATTCATTATTTTTTTTATTCTTTTATTTAATAGGTTTATATGTATATTTTTAGCAATAAAATAAGCAAAGGGGGGAGAATGCAAAGATCACTTTGACTTTTTTTTATAATCGATCACTTTATTTTAGCGTTTTTTGTTTTGTTAATGTTGTGTAGTTTTTGATGTTGCTTGCAGTTTTAGTTTTATAACGACAATTGCAATTTGTTTTATTTATTTATTTTTTTTTTGATTTTCTTAAGAGAAAGAGATTTCGCCTGGTAATAAAGATAGTGAGAAGAACAAGGAGGTTTATAATGCGTTTATTGTCATTTTTCTTTTAAACCGGCTTTTCTGTTTTTCTTTTTGTGATGTTTTGTTGTTGTTTTAGTTATATTTTAAGCATTAACTTTTTAATCTGGGGTTTAAATTTCAAAACAGTTCCCTATTAATTTTTTTATTTTGAACTTGCTTGCCTGGAACCCATTACTGGCTATATTACACCGAGAAACAGGTGGGTCATAAACTTTTTTATGTACCTACTGTTAGAGTGATCTGGTAACCTGAATAAAATGCAACCGTTTTTCCTTATTTTCTTTCATTCTTTTCTTTTTACTATTCAATGTACGTCAGTTGAAGTTTTTCTTTTTAAAAAGCCGCACGCATGCGATTGTAATGTATTTAACAAAAAGTGAATAAATATTATTTTATACAAATTAAACGTCTCGGTCTTTTTCTGATAACATCTCAGAAGTGGGATTAAAAGAAAAAAAAAGAAAACTTAAACGTGAATATAAAATTTATATGTAAAACGCAAAATTAAAAGTTGAGACTCTTGAGGACATGTACCGTTATTCGGGAACGTCGCTGTCGGCTTCGCAGCAATCAAAAAAATAACGCAACAACGTGAAACGAAACACATTCAAATGTGGAAAAAAACGAATATGTAGAGACGCGTGTGAAAACGAAATATACAAAGAAACGAAACGAAAACAAACGTATAACAAATTAATTAACGAGTAAACGAAAATACGAACGTCAAAGAGTTAACGAAAGAATTGCTATAAACGAGTAAATAATAATAAATATAACGTAAAACAATTTGATCAATAAGAATCAAAACAAAACACAAACGAAACGACAACAAAAGCAACGAGTACAATTCAAAGTTAAAAAAACAATAATAGAAAACGCATAACGAGAAGAAAAATTAATTTAAAAAAAAATTTGTACATTATAAACAAAGTGTGCTAATAAATTAAATAACGATATAAACGCAAAATAAAAGATAATTATAACGATGACAAAATTTGTGAAAATTAATACGTTAAAGTGTGATCAATTGAAAGATTTACTGCGCTTTAGTAATTTGCCGACGAGTGGACAAAAGTGTGAGTTAGTTGTGCGATTGATTGACCATTTACAATCAGATGAAGTAGAAATGGAAGAGGAAAACGCGAACGAAAATAATCCAATAAACGACATACAAGAACAAATGAATGAACTTCGTGCTACAATGCAAAGTGTAATGTTGTTGTTGCAACAAAATATAAGTGTAAACGCAAAAGTAAATGCAAACGCAAACGTAAATGCAAACGCAAATATATTAAATCCAAATAGTGCAAATCCTCTTCAACGAAGTGAAACAATTAGTGAACGAGTTCAAAACGTAGAATCTGCAACAGTAGACAATAACATACGTGATTTGAGAAATACCGCGTCGGTTAAAGAAATTGGGGAAACATTACCGGTGTTTGATCCGTCCAAAGAAACAATTTCGGTCGAACAATTTATCTCTCGTGCAAACAAATCGTTTGAGGCGTATGCGTGGAATGAAAAGTGTTTCCTATTGGCTGTGTATTCCAAACTGGCTGGCCCAGCGAAAATGTGGTTTGACGCCTCACAGGACGTATATGTAAGTTGGTCAGAATTTTCTTGTGCGTTGAATACGGAATTTTCAAGTGTTTGTGACGAGGCTGAAATTCATTTTAAAATAAGTCAATCAGTGCGGAAATCAAATGAGAAAATTGTTGATTATTGTTTTCGTGTTAGTGCGCTTGGTAAACGATATAATTTAACGGAGAATGCAATAATGAAATATATTAAGGAAGGACTTAATAATCGTGAATTGCAAAAGGCAATCGTTGTTACTCGGTTTAAAAATATAAAAGAAATGCGTGACGCGCTTGAAGAATACGAAAAAAACTTTGTGAAACACGACTCAAGAAGTGATTTAAAAGATAAACGTTTAAATTTTAGAGAAAATCAATATAACGATACGAAAGATACAAAACCAAAAGGTGTTGTGTGTTACAATTGTAACGAGACTGGTCACATCTCGTCGAAATGCCAAAAGCCACAAAGGCGCAAGCGGTGCATTGACTGTCAGAAAGTTCATCAAAAGGGTGAACCCGAAAATTGTGGAAAAAAACATTCTAACGTGCGCGAAACGAACATTAACAAAGTGAATTTTATAAAAAACGTTTCTATTGAAAATAAAGGTCTAAAAGCGTTAATAGACACTGGAAGTGATTGTCACATGGTGAAAAATAGTGTCGCAACTAGTTTTACTTTTGAAAGAAAGGCATGTTTTATGAATATCAAAGGTATTTGTGGTGGTCGAAAGTTTTCTAAGGAAATAATTAAATTGCCAATCGAAATTGACAATATTAAATTCAGTTTAGACTTTCATATCGTGGACGATGACATGCTATCGTATGATTTACTAATCGGTCAAGACATTTTCGTGAATAACAGTATACGTGCTGAAATAGTTAATGGACAAATCAAATTTATAAATATGAATTCGAGTGAAAATAATAACGTAAGTGACTCTTTTAGTGGTATAAACAATTCGTGCATGAACAACGATAACAATGATGATATTACTAATGTATTAAATATATGCGATGAATCAAACGAAAAAGCGATAACTAAATCTATCCAACAGATATTGGACAAACACAAGGATTTATTTGCAACGAAAACATCAGAGATTGGTAAGACAAATTTAATTACATTTTCTATCGAATTAGACACACCAGAGCCCTTGGCTCAGGCTCCGTTTCGAATTCCTGAACCAAAGAAGGAAATAGTATCTAAAATTATTCAAGATTTGCTCGATAGCGACATTATAGAAGAATCTGATTCAGAATACGCTAGCCCAATCGTTGTCGTCAAAAAGAAAAACGGTACGGATAGACTTTGCGTCGATTACAGGAGGATAAACCAACATATGCGAAAAGAAATTTATCCAACACCAAATATAGAAGAGCACTTGCAGAAAGCGAAACAATTTAAATATTTTTCAACGTTAGACTTAAATAACGGATACTATCAAATCCCTGTAGATCCTACAAGCCGAAAATTTACTGCTTTCATTACTACTGACGGACTGTACCAGTTTAAGCGTATGCCTTTCGGGCTTAAAAATGCACCTATTGCATTCCAGCGTCTTATGGCGAAAGTTAAATCGAAAACAGCGAAAGATGATATGATTCATTATATGGATGATATCTTGATCGGTAGTAACAACGTCGAAGAAATGGCAAATAAATTAGATAGAGTCCTAAATGTTTTGCGAGAATGCGGTTTAACCTTAAATTTAGCGAAATGTGAGTTCATGAAAACCACGATCGAATATCTAGGTCATCAACTCAACCCCAACGGTATTAGTCCAGGTAAATTGAAAACGCAGGCCATAACTAATTTCCCTAGGCCGACAAATATAACAGAATTGCGTAGATTTCTGGGACTTAGCGGCTATTTTCGAAAATTTGTTTTAGCATATGCTATCGTTTCTGAACCGTTACGTAAATTACTTTGTAAAAATACCCCCTTTACTTGGAGTGATAGTCAAAATGATGCTTTTGAGAAAATCAAACAAATACTAACGTCACATCCCGTCGTGGTAGCTTATCGTGTTGATGCTAAGCATGAAATCCACACTGATGCTAGTTCAATTGGTCTAGCTGGTGTTTTGTTACAGGAAGAAAACGATGTTTTAAAAGTGGTTTCCTACTACAGCCGTTCAACGACGGAATCAGAACGCAAATTCCACAGTTATGAACTGGAAACATTGGCGGTGGTTGAATCTTTAGAGCGATTTAAATATTATATATCCGGCAAAACGGTAAAAGTTGTTACTGATTGTAGCGCCGTCAGGTCGACTATGTGTAAACGAGAAATGATTCCCCGTATAGCCCGCTGGTGGTTGAGGATTCAAGAATACGATATTGAATTAGAATACCGGTCCGGACAACGAATGTGTCACGTGGATGCATTAAGTCGTGCCCCTTACGAAGATGCCCATGAAATGGAGGAAGCATCGTTGAACGTTATGAAAGCTGAAATCAATCATGAGGATTTTTTGTTCAGTATGCAGCTTCAAGATCCCAAACTACAGGATATAGTGCGAAAAATACACGCTAATGATGAAACGATAAAAGCTGAATATATTTGTGAAAATGAACGATTGTTCCGAAAGGGTGACAGAAATCTTTGGGTTGTTCCCAATACATTGCGGTGGCAATTAGTTTTTCATGCCCACAATAACTATGGTCACTTAGGAGTAGATCGCACGATTGAAAAACTTAAAGAATACGTTTGGTTCCCTCGAATGAGAAACTTCGTAAAGTCTTTCATTTCTTCATGTATCGACTGCGCATTCAACAAAAAGCCTGCTGGCAAGAAAGAAGGTGAATATCACTATACGAATATGGAGCCTGTTCCTTTTAATACCGTCCATATCGATCATCTGGGACCTTTTCCGAAAAGTAGCAAAGGTAATGAATATATACTCGCTATAATCGACGCCTTTACGAAGTATGCTATTCTACGGCCCGTCAAAACGACTTCGACAAAACATACCATCAGTATTCTCAACGACATGTCATCGACATTTGGTTTTCCTCAAAGGATTGTGAGTGACCGAGGAACATCATTTACATCAAAAGAATTTGAAAAATATTGCAACAATAATAACGTTAAACACATCCTGAACGCCGTTCGAACTCCGCGTGCGAATGGCCAAGTTGAAAGGCTAAATCGCACGATTTTATCTATGTTACGCCCGTCAACGACCAAAGATCGCCACTGGGACAACGAATTATATCGAATTCAATGGAGCATTAACTCTGCAAAGAATAATACCACAAATCGTACTCCTCACGAACTGTTATTCAACTTTAAGCCCCGTGATGTCTTAGCCAACAAAATCATCTCTGTACTCCAAGATGAGGCTCCACGAGAGAACGTCAATCTAAATGATATACGAGATGATGCAGCACAACGTATCGATGACCAACGTCAAAAATCAAAACTACGGTTTGACAGAATGCATTCGAAGCCACATGTTTACGAAATTGGTAACCTTGTGTTGGTAGAAAACGAAATCCAAAGTACCGGCACCTCTCGTAAATTGGAGCCACGGTATAAAGGCCCCTTCATCATCACCAAAATCCTTCCCAATGATCGTTATGTCATAGAAGATCTCCCTGCATCTAAACGTACAACACGACACTACACTTCAGTTCACTCGTCCGATGGTTTAAAACGATGGTGTCAATTGCCCGATGATGAATCATTTGAACCAACTCCAGGTATTGCCTCTGACGAAGATGATTAGCATCGAGGACGATGATTACCAGGAACGGCCGACTGTTAGAGTGATCTGGTAACCTGAATAAAATGCAACCGTTTTTCCTTATTTTCTTTCATTCTTTTCTTTTTACTATTCAATGTACGTCAGTTGAAGTTTTTCTTTTTAAAAAGCCGCACGCATGCGATTGTAATGTATTTAACAAAAAGTGAATAAATATTATTTTATACAAATTAAACGTCTCGGTCTTTTTCTGATAACACTACCTACCTAACAGGATAAATTTATGGATAATAAGTATTTAAGTGGGTTTGGGTTGCTTTTTTATATTTGTTCTTAATATAAGATTGAAAGAGGGAATAAGGTAATGTTAGAGAGAGAAAACTACGCATGTTTTTTGTATTCTTTTTTTTGTTTAATTTAAATGTTGCCTATTCTACAAATTGAACAAAAGTAACTAAAAATCGCTATATTCAAGTATAAAATTAAGCAGTTAGCATTACTGTTATAGTTTTAAGCTGCAAATGTTTATTTTAAGCCAAGGCATATTTATTCATCAGGTAACCTAATCTTGATTCGCCAGCTGATTATTTTTTTCAACACTAATTTTAAATTTCAGCTGTCAAAATGCATAAATAAGAAACAATTTTCTCTCTTTTTTAATTTATTTCAAATGTCAAACTTCATATATAAAAAATATAAACAAAAAATTCTCTCCGAACTGCAATTATGAATAATATATATGGCTCACCCTTTGAAATGTTGTGTGAATGTATGGATGCATGCTGCAGTGGTATTATCATTAATCTTGTGTTTATTGTACATATTTGTCTGAAATACTTATGGTTGAGATATTGGTGGTATACCTTCATTAATATTTTATTTTATATTTTAGTTAATTATTCTTATCAGTGTCGATAATTAGTACCACAAAAAGTTTAAAGTAGCATTGTTTAATTAACACTTGAAAAATTGTGGGGCTTGCATCTTGCAGGCACATTGATTTTAAGCTTAAAATTTAAATTTTTTTTTGACAGATTGTGATATTTTATCGATAACATATGTACATAAAACTTTGACGTTTTGAGATTTTTATTATTTTTTATTAAAATTTCATATGATAACATACACTCTTTTCTAAAATCTTAAAAATACAGATAAAAGTAAGTGTTCATAAGGGCTTTATAAAAAGTAAAAAAAAAATATTTTTTGTGTTTGAATTCATTGTAAAATATAATCAATAACAATTGAATCATTAAAGTTAACACTAGGAAAATATATTCAAAAATAAGCGTAACCGTTTTTTTTGTGTGAAATTTAATACGACAGTTTTTGAGTTTATCTATTACAAACGATCACTCTTAAACAACTATTTCTTAAAAAAATATACGTACAAGTGTAATAAGTAGATTGTTAGTTTGTGTAATACTAAATGAACAAACTTGCCAGATCTACATATGCATAAGATGTATGGATGCTTTGTATAAGTTTGCGTAAGTGTTTGTGCGCATGCTTCCCTTTTGTTTACAATTTTATAATTTATATGCATTATGTTGCTATTGACCGTGGGCGCTTTATTTTTTTATTTTTAAATCGAAAAAAAGTCTCAAGACTTGTTTTGCCCATACATTTTATCATTTACTCTCTACTGTCGATACCCTCGCATAAATACATACAAATATGTATAGTGTATGTTGGTTTATAAATGTTAACGATTTATTTTGACATATGTATATCACATAATACAGATTTTTTTTTTAAATTAAATTGCTTGATTTCCAAAAATAAAGTAATTTTGAATAACCAACTAAATAGTTATTGCATAAATTATGTAGTATGCTCTCAAGTTAAGAACTTTATGAGTCTCTTCCAAATACGTATTGATTTCTCGAATTATTACTATAAAGTAGGATTACGATTAAAAGACTCTCTTCTCGCACTACCAATTAAATCCATTTTATTTATTAAGTACTGTACAGTTTTCTTTAGTTTTGATAAAAAATAGTTAATGGCTATCTTCTTTCATAATATTAAATTGCTATTTAACTAGATTGTTGCCCCTAACAATAGATAGATTCCAAAAGCTTCAAAAGTAATGCAAAATTTGAACAACTCTGATAAAGTTTACATCTAGGTGGAGAGACTTCTTTCTGATATTGCGGCTAACGAAAATTACTTTTTTAATTGGTCAATGTAAAGTGGAATTGCTTTAACCGATAAACGGACTATTCATTCTCAATAAAAATCATTATTTTAACACGAATAAGGTTTGCCTTAATTGTTGTTGGTTTATCAGCATGCATCAATAACTTCTCGCAGCCCCACTGTTAATAAGCGAGAGGTGTCAAATCGCAGGACCTTGGAGGCCGATTAAAAAGTGCTTTTCTTGAAATAACTTCTCGCAGCCCCACTGTTAATAAGCGAGAGGTGTCAAATCGCAGGACCTTGGAGGCCGATTAAAAAGTGCTTTTCTTGAAATCAACTCATCGCCAAAATGGAAATCACATTTCGCCAGAATCAATGCCATCCATATTTTTGAACAAAAAAATATTAATCTTGGTGCGGTAACGATTTCCGTTTACTGCAACGTGAGTTCCGCCTTTATTTATTTAGAAATAAGGTCGGATAATGCAACCAGAAAAAAACTTGAATTTTTTTGGATATAATGAAGTTTGTAGGGTTCGTTATGAGTTGGTCTCATTCCAAACTTTTTTAACAAACACAATTTATTGATGACTGATTTAAAAAAAAAAACTTTCGATAATTCGTTTAAGGCCATGACTGACTATCAGATTTAGTCGTTCGATATGTCAAAAATTGTATGTGTGTTCAGAAAGTGTGATAGTGTGGACACAAAGTGCACATGTGTGACAGATTTTTTGACATGTGTGTCCGATTTGATAATCTTTTGAAAATTTTCATAAAATAATAGAGTCTGTGCGATCAGAGTTGCTTTTTCTAAGCAAGTATGACAGTGTGGCATCCAATAACACATTTTGTTGCGATTTTTTCATGTAGGACAGAAAACTATCAGATTTTTATTTGACATAATCGCACGACTTTGTAGGATAGTCAGTCATGTCCTTTAATAGTGAACTCTTTCGTAAAATCTATCAGGCTGGCTATAAAAAAGTATAAGTAAACTTGAAATAAATCTATACAATTCAGGGTGGCGTTTCACGTGAGTATCTGTCATTTTAGCTTAACTCATGGTGGTGGCAAGGGGTAGGGTCGGACAATCCAGAAACACATGTCGGGAAAGTTTAAATGTAAAAAAAAAATAATTCGTTCTTTATTTGAAAACAAATTGTTAACAGTATACATTTCGTAGGAAAATCGTATTGATAATAAATAAGAGTAACTTAGTAACACAATTACAAACAGTGAAGAACTCAAAAAAAAAGAAGAATTGCTTAAAGATTTAAAATATTCTTAATTTATTTAAAAATCCATCAGAAAAAAAATTTTCAACAAGTACAAACTAAATATTAAGTATGAAACAATAATATTTGAGTAAAAATACAGAAGCTTACTTTTTAAACAAATTCAGTTGTACATATGAACTTGTTAATACTTTGTTGGCAACACTGCTTAATAGCAAAAATTACAAAAGAGCGGCAAACTATTTTAAGATCTAAAAATTTGTATCCCTGTTAAATTTGCATGAAGCAAACCGAAGTAACGCGACAGCAATGTTTTGCAATTGGGAAATTAAATTTTGACAGATCGTTAGGTATTGAAGTTGTCTGCAAAACATATGTTAGTGTTTATTACACCCTTAACCTGCAGTGCGGGGGATATATGTATATATCGTTGTCATTCCGCTTATACGATATTTTCGATCCCATAAAGTATATATTTTCTGAAAGCTTATGACTTAGGGAGTCAGTCTTTTTGTGTGTTTGTTGAAATCAATTTTTAGATGCAGCCACTTCACATGTTGCAAAAATCTGTATATGGTATCAATCTTTTGAAAATATTTGGGAATGAATCGATATTGAAATTCAGCATAATCGTCCCATAAGATTGTGAGATATAAGCCAATTGCAAATTGCCTCTATAAAGCCATTTTTGGCGCTGAGGCTTAATTTAACTACTGCATTAAATGCTATTTGAAATAAATATATCTTGTAATAAAAAAAAAAAAAAAAAACTGATTTTTCCAATATTTTACTATAAAGATTAAAAATTTTAGCTCTATGATAATTTATAGACACTTTTGTTACTATTAAAAAATATGTTATATCCCAAAAAATATTCGTAAAATTTTTTTGATATATCGGTTACTAATTGACAAAGTTATAGGTAAAAATAAATAAGAAAAATGCATATGTTTTCGATATATCAAATTAGTAAAGCTTTTAATTAAATTTTGGACACGCTAAACACAACAAATTAGTTTCGAAAATTATTGCTGAGAAAAACTAACAAATGGGAACAGAAATAACTGAGATATAAGCACAAAAGTACAGCTTCTTCGGTGTTTTCCTAAAATTTACAAACGAACATCGAATCGAAAGGGCTTTACCAGTAGCATACAGTAAACTATGAACAAATTAAAATCCGAGAAGTAGTGTTAAATAAAATGGAGGATAATTTTATTCTTAATCACATCAAATGAAAGGGCTTGACTAGTAGAAAACAGTTAATATGAAAAAATTAAAAATCAGAGATGGCTTTGGAAGTAAAAAAGCAAAATGGCAATTGGATACTCTACGAATTCGAATAATACCTCTGTACATGATGGTGAAGGGTATTATCAGTTTCGACACAGCCAAATGTAGCATTTTTTATTTGTTTTGAAACCTACCTAGATTTTGTTTAACCACATAAGCGAACATTACTGTTCATTACATAACGTTCACTCTCTTATTTAGGTTTGTCTGTCAGATAGATTATGATTATTTGGATGCTATCTATAGGTTAATCTTTATGTATCTATAAGTGAAAATGCATTGAGCGAATAAAATTTTTAACTAATTTTATTAATAAGACCCTTATTTATAAATTTTAAATAATATTTCTTGGTGATATTGAAATGTGTGAAAGCTCTAACTTTGTTGATGTAGTTATGCTATCGTTAGATGATGTAAAAATAGATGGTAAACCCATAAAAATTTCAACTTTTTATAGATCACAAAAATGTGACCAAAACAGATTTTTAACATATTTGGAAAACTTACTTTGTCTTCATGGCCGAAATCCTTGTATTTTTGTTGGTGATTCTAACATTGACCTTATGAATCAGCAATATTCAAAGGAACTTCTAAATTTGCTTACTAATTTTTATTTCACTAATTGTCATAATATGATAACAAGACCTGTCAGTGGTGCATCTATTGATCATGTTTATACTAACATTTGTATAGATATTTTAGTAGAATCTGTTGTATGTAACATTTCTGACCATAATATAATTTCTTGCCGATTTAATTTCCAAACTAGCAACGAATATTACTTCGAAAACATTTTTTATTATTGTGATTTTGACCGTGTTAAAAATTGTATACAAGTTCAATTGCCGCTATTATGTGAATCTGGTGATCCATCTAATGAAACTTTTGCTTTAGTTTCCTGTTTGCGTAACGCTATTGAAAATTTTACAGATAAGAAGATTATTAAAGGGAGTTACAAGAAGAAAATTGCACCTTGGATTAATGGTAATTTACAAAAGTTAATAGTGTATAAAAAGAAGCTTTTAAAGTTAAGAAAAAGAAAACCTTGTGATGCTGAGATTAAAGAAAGATTAAAAGGTATTAGTCGTATAATTAAAAAATCTTGTAAATTGTGTATGAACGACTACTTTAAAAATAATTTAGAAAATGTTAAGCATGATCGAAGGAAGACGTGGAAATTTATTAATGAAACATTATGCAGAACTTCTGATAAACTTATAAAAGTAAGAGATGCTAACGGTATTGAGATTTCTAATGACTTACAAAAAGCTGAAGTTTTAAATAGCTATTTTATTCAATCAATAGTAAATTTAAGATCACAAATCCAATATTTGCAAACAGATTTTTTTAACTCGTTTGGAACTTTAACTCAATGTCATACGATTTTTAATTTCAATTATACTACACAGGAGGAAATGAAAGATGTTATTTTAAATTTGGAATTAAATAAAAGCTCTGGTCATGACAATGTTTCGTCAAATATGCTTCGGCGATGTGTAACTGAATTGTCACCATATTTTGTGAAAATCTTTAACAATATGATTAATATAGGCTCTTATCCAGATATTTTAAAAATTCATAAGATTACTCCAATTCCTAAAGTGAAAAATGCATCAACCATTGATATGTATAGACCTATTGCCGTATTGTCAATAATTGATAATGTTTTTGAAAGAATAATTTATAATCAAATTTCATCGTATATGTTTTCAAACAAGATGCTTAGTGATTTTCAATATGGTTTTAGAAAAGGTTGTGGTACTGAAGAAGCTGTAGCTAATGTTATAAATTTTATTTGCAAAAGTTTAGATGATGGACACAGTGGTGTGGCTGCTATGTTTTATGATTTGAGTAAGGCGTTTGATCTTATAGATCACGATATTTTGCTAAGTAAGCTGAAGTTCTATGGTATTCTTGGAAAAAGTAATGATCTGTTAGGAAGTTATTTAACGAACAGGAAACAGTTTGTGCAGATTGGTAGTAATAAAAGCTCTCTATGTCCTGTTTTATTTGGAGTGCCTCAAGGTAGTGTTATTGGTCCATTATTATTTACAATTTTTATTAATGATTTGCATAATCTTGGTCTTGCTGGGAAAATTTTTATGTATGCTGATGATATTTGCTTGTTCTATCCATACAAGCATGAGAAAGTTGTCAAAGCTTATATGGAACGTGATGCTGCCTTAATATGTGAGTTTGCTCGAATTAATAAACTCATATTAAATGCTAATAAAACACAATTAATTAGATTTAGGCCGAGTCGTTCTAATGATATCTTTTCCATTTTTGTAGATGGTAAAGAAATTTTTGAAGTAAGTTCGTTAAAATACTTGGGAATAAATATTCAAAACAATCTTTCTTGGGATAATCATATACAATATTTGAAAATGAAAATTGCTCAAACTACTGGTGTTTTATACAAATTTAAAAATAAATTTGATGTGGTAACAAAACTTTTAATTTACAATGCTACAATTCAAAGTCACCTTAATTATTTGGCAATTGCTTATGGTCATAAGAAAAGTAGTAGTTTAAAGTCTCTCCAACGAATGCAAAACAAAGCTCTTAAAGTAGTGTATAATCTTCCGGTATTTTATCCAACGATTTCTTTATATACTGATATATGTCAAACAATTTTGCCTATACATGGCATTTATAAATTACAACTCTTATTGTATGTTTTTAAGTGTATGAATAATATTGGACATCACACATTACGGTTTCCAAGGAGTCACCATTATATAAGTACGAGAAATAATGGAAATTTAAGAATAGTGTTGTGCAGATTGGAACTAACTAAACAGCGGATTGAATTTATGGGTAGTCGCGAGTACAATAACTTGCCACAAAACTTAAAAAATGAGTCAAGAATATCAGTTTTTAAAAAATTGTTAAAAGAATATATTTTGCATAATATTAATGAACATTTATTTTAAATAATTAAAAAATCTTTTCTTTTTTTTTATTATTATTATAAATTGCCTACATATAACATAATAACTCTTAGTATTTTCATATACATAATATGTATACATATATATTTCATGTAAATTTTTTATTTTAATTTCTTTTGTTTTATTGGCCAACTCGCCTCTACAATGCCTTTAAGGCGCGAGGCAATTATTTGTATGGAATAGAATGAAAATAAATGATAATGAATGAAAAAAAAAAAAAAAAATATAAGTAATTCACTTTGTCTTTCTTAAACCCATTGTTTTGGACATATTTTTATTTGCATAAAACAACTTTTTAATAAAAAATTTGAAAATTTTAAAGTTTACTAAGACTTTGGAAACGATTTTACTCTTGTAGTTTGGTGGCTCAAAATCGCTGTAAACTTGTTAAATTAATAAAATAAATGTTTCTAAGAGATATTTTATAACTTTTGCAAACATTAGTAAAAGTTGCATATAAATAAGTATATATTCATTTAAAATATAAATCTATAATTAATTAAGCCAAACATTTAAATAAAACTTATTAAAATACTAGTATTTTAAAGTTCCCTCAATTCCGTTCGTATAATTTCTATAGTTAACTTGGCTGCTTTTATAACTTTTAAACGTAGGCCCACCAACTTAAGACAAATTAAATAACTGGTTAATACTTAAGTAAATATATAGTTACTGGAGTTGGCTGAAGTTTTCTATTACATAAACTGCGGCAATAAAATTGCTGCAACACTTGCACATACAAACATTCTTGTTTTAACATAAATCTTTTAAAGCATCCATCCACCACATTAAAAGTCGTATCAAATGCTGTTCTTCACTTCCCCCTTCCCCTAATCATTTATTATGGTAAATATATGTATTCTATCAAGTTCTATGAATAGAATCGTAGGTTTGAGTCTACTGATTTGTTTACCAGTTAACCAGGCCCATTATTTATCATTATTACTTATCGCGTCTTTTTACCAAAAAAAAAGAAAAAAATACACTCACAGCTCATAATTAAACTTTTTTTTTATCGCTAAAGTATTTCATAAGGCGATTTTGTGTTTTCCAGTGTAGTCTATTAATGAATGGCTGGACAGTAGTGCTACATACGATTAAAAATAGTTAAAGAATCAATCTTAGGTGCTGGTTTTTGCGTGTGTATTAAATACATATGTGTAACACAACCCAGTAAACAATAATAAATTTTATTTTTATAAGTTATGCCTTTACTTTTACTTTTTGCAAATAAAGCGTATAGGAAACTATATAAAATTGTTTGTACATGTAAGTAATTTCTCTTAAAGATCAACCTAAACAAGAACGGCTGGCGTTGCGTAATATTCCGCTGAGCGGTAACGTTGAGGTGACAAACCTAAACAAGAGCATCTACGTTGTGTAACGAACAGTAATGTTCACTTATGTTTTTTAATAAAACTCATTTAATAGAAATATATAGACTTTAAAATTGTTTTAGTGTATTTTAACAGCTGGCGCGATATTTTTATAAACGAAAGGAACGATTTAAATAAAAAAATGCAGTTTCATAGGGATCAAATTGCAAAAAATACTTTCAAAATTTTCCGACGTTTAAAAAAAAATTATTTTTATGAAATTCTGTTTACAAAATTGTATAATATTAAATCTAACTTATCTAACAATTGTTACCGTGTCCGATAGTTACTAGACTTTTTTATTTGAATTTATATTTTATAATGCAATAACTTTAAAATGAATATAATGTGTACGAATGTGAATATTACTTTAATTTCACAAATATTAAACTTATTTAATTAAGTTCTTAAATTTTTATTCTCACAATTCGTTTGATATGCAATACTTTTCATAGACAGTTCTTTCTTCGCATGGGAGTACAACTTCCTCTGCTCCCAACCCTACAATTTTACCTATAATAAGAAAATTATTAAATAAAGTGACTCGTACAAGAGCCTTAACCTAATAACGGTTGCAATTTCCGTGATATGATATAAAATATATTTTTGTTGTCGCCTATTCCATATCTAATAATTTTGATTTCGAACATGAAAAATGTAATGAAAGTTATTCGTAAAAAGTTTGATAATAATAGTATCTATAGTTCTCCAAGAAGTTCACAAAATGTGTTTAATTTGTATATATAGGAAGCGCCTACTGGCGTAGCTACAAATTTTTTCTGGGCTTGTCAAAAGCTTTTTACCCCTAGAATAGTACAGTTACAGCAATGGAGCTGCCAACGCCACTTTAAATTGATACCGCTTAATATTGATAAAACAATTTATTTAAATCGAATAAGTAGTTTTGGAGATATATTTGTAGATACAAAAATTAATTTTAAATTATTTTTCGTATTCCCAGCAAACAATAAAACAAAACAGACGAGTGATTTTGCAGATGTTTAACTGATAATGATGAGTGGTTGAATTTAGGTGACTAGTGATTCGATTGAGGTAAAATCACTAATAATTTTAACATTACCGTGTCATTGGAGAATATGTATTTATATGAATATATTAATGAACTGCACTCCATTCAAATAAGTGGATAGAATTCATGTATCGAGTAATTCATCGTGAGATTTAATTATAAATAGGCTACTTTTGACAGATGAAAAACTGACATTACAATAGTTTTTCCAAATTGTTCAGCCGATCACGAAAAAGAGCGTTCTGTGGGAAATGTTTATCGTGCGATTTTAGTAACTTGCAGTGCGCAAAATCCACCTACTTAAACCACTATTCCTTGCTCAATAGATAGATACCTTAATACTCACCTCTGTAATGCCTTTTTGGCGCTGAGGAATTATATTTAGTCTTTTTGTTTAATTATTGAATAAAAAATATTAAAAAATATTAAAAAAAAAAAAAAAATCAAAAAAACAAAATTAGCGTTTACGTGCTAATAACAAACCCGAAAAGTATCAAGTGCTACAATTATTACCATTTAAAAAAGGGTTTGGAGGGGCTAATAGGCTGAATCATTGGTGCATATTTTTTAAAAAATGTGATAAATCAAAATGTTATCGTCAGTGGTAACCGTTATCGCACAATGTTAACGGACTTCGTGATTGCTGAAATTCAAGCGCGTGGTCGCGATGAGCTCTGATTTCAACAAAACGACGCTACGAACCAGATAGCTCGTAAAACAATGAACTTGTTAAGAAATCATTTTGGCGAGCACTTAATTTCACGTTTTGCTATGGTAAATTGGCAATCTAGATCGTGAGATATCACAACTTTACACTTTTTTCTCTGGTAATATGTAAAATCTGAGGTCTTCAGGAATAAGCGAGCTACGATTAACGATTTGGAAGCCAACATAACTTGTGTTATTCGTTAAATACCAGTCTTCATGCTCGAATAAGTCGCTTAAAATACGACCTTTGAATCGACCACCTCACGCGTGGTAGTGGCTAACATTTGCATGATACAATTTTTAAGGACTGAATGGCATAAAATGTTCGTTTTACTGATAATAAAGATTTTAAGTTCACTTTAAGATGTATATGTTTTATTTTACATTTTAAATCAAACCTCACGATGAATCACCCGGTATATTACATGAACAAGAAACCGATAAGTTAATTATGTTCGTTCACATAAATTGTTTAAGATATTTTACATCATTTTGCATTCATTTTGAAGCACATGATATATTAAAAATTTTTTCGCCCTATGTAAGAATGTAGAATAATTTTTTTTCACAATTGAGTTAGAAGTTCTTCAAATGTGCAGTTCTTTTTTAACTAGGTTCATTTAGATCAGTTTTTTAAATACTGCAAATATGTTTGCTGGGTTATTGCATTGACTTTAAAAGTAATTTGTGGTTTTGAGCATTTATGTATATATGTATGTATATATAAATACATATAATATGTATGTATGTAAAATTTGTTTGGTTTTCTGGTTGTTGTAGTTGTTGTTTGTTTCAAATTGCTGTGTTAACATTTTTATGTTGGGTGTGTTTTTGTCTTTTCATTCAATTTCATTCATAAAACTGCTAGTTTGCTTTTATTTTTGTTTTTCATACTTCATAAATATAAAATATATAAGTATGTATGTATGTAAGTTACTGGTTTTCATTCATAATTTATTTTTATTTGCAAACATATTATAAAAAAAAAATCATTCATTCATATGTTTTTTTCTAGAAATACACACACAAATTATAGATTATATGTTGAATTAATGTGATTGAAATTAGGAGTACATACATACATACATAAATAAATACATATGTACATGTATGTATAAATTAATTTTTAATAAAGTTAATACAAATAAAAAACAAGTAAAAGCGCTATATTCGGCCGTGCCGAATCTTATATACCCTTCACAACGTGCAATAACAGTAGTTTGTATCACCATCCCATATGAAATACGTACATACATATAAAACACATACAAATATAAAAACATCCCATTGTAAAATTATAAATTTACGTATGTATGTTAAAAAAAAAATTAAAAAAAAAAATTAAAAAAAAAAAATTTAAACAAGTAAAAGCGCTATATTCGGCCGTGCCGAATCTTATATACCCTTCACAACGTGTAGTCATGCAATAACAGTAAATTCACGTATGTATGTTAAAAAAAACAAAAAAAAAATAAAAAATAAAAAAAAAATTTAAAAAAAAAAAAAATTTAAAAAAAAAATTAAAAAAAAAAAAATTATTATATACATATATAATATATATAAAACAAAAAAAAAATAAAAAAAAAATTAAAAAAAAAAAATAAAAAAAAATAATAATAAAAATATATATAATATATTAAATAAAAAATAAAAAAAAAATAAAAAAAAAATTAAAAAAAAAAATTTTAAAAAAATTTAAAAAAAAATTTTTTTGCCTCAGCTGGGATTCGATGCCACGTTTTCTCTAACCAGTATACACGTTTGTATGTATGTATGTTGTTGTTGTAATGTTGTTTTTATGAAAAGAAAATCGAGGTGGTCGTGGGTTTTTGCTCATATCTCAGTTGTTTATGTACCGATGTTTCTGATTTTCAATAGCGATCTACTCCCGAATATTTCTGATATTTTAATACCTTACCCGGGTCCAACCTATGTCGGGGGGCTTCAAAAAGTTGATTTCAACATACACACGGACAGACGGTCAGACGGACAGACGGACAGACTGACAGGGCTTAATCGACTTCCCTATTCATAAGCTTTCAGAAAATATATACTTTATGGGGTCGGAAATGAAAATTGTAGAAATTTCACACGGAATGACAAACCTATATATACCCTTTTTCACTGTGTGAAGGGTATAAAAAAAAATTTTTTTTAAAAATAATTAAAATATATATAATAAATATAAAACAAAAAAAAATATTAAAAAAAAAATTAAAAAAAAAATAATAAAAATATAAATAATATATTAAATAAAAAATAAAAAAAAAATAAAAAAAAAATTAAAAAAAAATATAAAAAAAAATTTTTTTTGCCTCAGCTGGGATTCGATGCCACGTTTTCTCTAACCAGTATACACGTTTGTATGTATGTATGTTGTTGTTGTAATGTTGTTTTTGTGAAAAAAAAATCGAGGTGGTCGTGGGTTTTTGCTCATATCTCAGTTGTTTATGTACCGATGTTTCTGATTTTCAATACCGATCTACTCCCGAATATTTCTGATATTTTAATACCTCACCCGAGTCCAAGCGATGTCGGGGGGCTTCAAAAAGTTGATTTCAACATACACACGGACAGACGGTCAGACGGACAGACTGACAGACTGACAGGGCTTAATCGACTCCCCTATGCATAAGCTTTCAAAAAATATATACTTTATGGGGTCGGAAATCAAAATTGTAGAAATTTCACACGGAATGACAAACCTATATATACCCTTTTTCACTGTGTGAAGGGTATAATAAATTATGTGTTGGATTCAAAATTTTATAGTATAGCACATTCAGACTGCCGCCAAATTATGAGCCTAAATTACAAAAGGAAAATTAAATTAAAAAAAAAATCGTTTAAAAAAATTACAAAATTTTTACAAAAGAATTTTTTTTATAAAAATATGGCATAATAAAGAAATTCATAAAGTATTTATTTGGTTGTTGGGCTTAAGCTGGTCTATATGCATTTCACTGGTGCTTATACCAGATCATCAGTAGACCTTTTTACCCAAATTCTTGAAAAGTTTATAATGTTATAAGTTTTATTTATAAATTCTCTTTAACAAAATGAGAATTAAAAAAAAAAAATAAAAAGCTTTGTTTATAGATAAATTCTGACCCTACGCTATAAATATACAAACAATTGTATAAGCCGTTTCTGTAAAGTTACCTTATAAATTAAGGGAGATAAGTTTTTTCAGAAGAAGTAACTAAAAACATTTAACAGCCGAACGGCGAGTCACAGACCGACAACAAAACGGCAAATCACAGACCGTTAACAGAAAGTAAAGAACAGCGAAGTCAACTATTGATAACCAAAAAGCGCTAGCCATTAACTCAAAACGCACTAGAAAGCGCTAAAATTTTATTTGAAAACTTATTTTTTTAAATCATAATTTTTTGAATTTTTAAATAAAAATAGCAATTGTCTCTAGCATACTTATAATAAGATTAAAAAAAAAAAAAGGCGCATGCTAAATGAAGCGCAAAAAGCGTTAAATTAGCATAGCTGGCAAAGACCAATGAAGCCTTTAGATAATTTTTCACTATCTGGTTTTCTAATAAAGGATATATTTGTCTCAAACAAATAAATACCTTTGTTTGGATCGGTTTAATTTTATTTGTTTTATAGCATTTAATTGGTAAAATTGTAAAAATCGTAGATTTGTAAATTAAATTTACCTTTTTTACATTTCTACGTACATACAAACGCACGTACATACATACATACATACATACAAACATATTTCATTTGGAAACTTTAATTTGCCGAACAAATATTTTTAAGCCAATTTTTAATGGGCCTATTTAGCCTTAGAATCTTCTTTGTTTGTTCAAGAATTATGTCTCCATAAAGGATATCAGTTGTCAGTCACTTTTTCGACAGCAAAGTTTTGCCACTTTCTAAAGTGTTCCTTAAGTGTTTTGCCTAAACTTTAAGTTTATTCTTTAATATTTTGTTCGGTTTGGCTTCCTCAAGGATTTTTAAAAGTGATGCTATTGTGTATTTATTATTGATCTCTTTTTTATTATTAATGACGCCATAATGGCCTGACACCCACATTATTTCACACTTTATATAGGAGTTAGTTATCTCATTTGTAAAAATTGTACGATAATGTTTTGTCTTATTGAATTAATTTTTGTTAACTTCATCCATATTTTCTTCAGTCTTAAGTATTTTTCTTTTAAATACAAAAAAAAAAAAAAAAAAAAAAAACGAAAAATAACTGTTTACTAGGACTTTCGTTTACTTTCAATTGCATATACACCAGGGATGGACCAAAAATGGTAGATCCTTTCAATTAGAGCATAACCTGGTAGTTTGGTTAGTTTGCTAAAACTTTTTAAAGCTCTTGATAGAATATTATTACATTTAGTTGCAAATCACAAAGTTAAAGTAATTTGACAGTAAACAAATAAATAAATTTACTAAATGAAAATATTTATTTGGTACTTGGATTTAAGCTGATTAATATGCATTTTAACTGGTAACTACGCCAGATTGACAGTAAACCTTGTTTTTTTAAATAAAATTTTATAAGTTTAAATTTTATTTAAAATTCTTCTTAACCACATTTATTTAAAACTTAATCTGTTTTGCTTCCTAAATCGGTAACTTATAATTCAGAAAAGGAAAATTATTTTTGTTAGGGCATCCCTGCTCAGTATTTTAGTGTTGCTAATATGTTTAAAATAAATGTTCATGAGATAATTACGAATAATTGATAAAACCAAACCTTTTTGTTAGTGGCTCCAGATAAATGATATTACAAGTTGATTATATTACGCCCAATTGACTTTTGACTGAATATTAATATTACAAAATATCCAGTTCAATTAGATACATATGTTTGTATCATATAATTGTAGTTAAAATTAAAAAAAAATATCTATATGCTTATATAAAAACCAATCAACAAAACAATTGCAAAAATAAAAAATTTTTTTTATATTTTGCCGTTGTCTTGTAATACTTTAAGTTTTTTCCTGCACTTAGTTTTTTAAATATTCTGGTTTTTGTTTTCAATTTTTATAATTTTTAAACGTAGAAAAAATGTTGGCAAAAAGTGAGAAAAAAATAACGGAAATCTCTAAATTAATCATATCCCGTAAGCTGCATGATACTAAATAAACGAGAAGAATAAAAAACAAAAATAAATAAATATAATCGAAATAAAACCACTGCTGTTACTTGTTGCTTATGATTTTATTAAAAAAGTTATGTTTTTTATGCAAAAAATGTAAAAAAAAAAACTACATGCGCACTTAACTTACAACATAAGTATTAAAATTATACCAGAAAATAATCTCTAACTTATGAAATTTGCAATTGTTTCGCAAATTCCAAGTTCTTTTATGTAGTTGAAAATGAATTTTAAAAATTATTTTCTAATAGTCATTAGTAATAAATTTATGGTTTTGAAATATTTTTGAATGGAAGAAATAACAATTCATCTGGCAACACAAGCTACCACGCAGATTTTGCGTTTTCTGTTTTCTTCATCTAACTGTAATAAAATTGCTGTTGTTTTTTTTATAAAAGTCGGAGATGGAACTCTTAATGCTATTGTGCTTATTTTAAGCAGCAGAAAAAGCTTTAATACGATCGTGTCCTATAAGGTACAATTTTGTAGTATAAAATAACGAAAAAAATCTCTCGAAAAAGTTTTATATTACGTTATCCACTATGGCTGGACCTTCTTTACAATTTTATTTATTTTTTTCCTTTTGTATCTCTTTTATAAGGGATTCAAATAATTTTGCTTAATTATACCCTTCACCTGTGCTTCCAAAGGTATATAAAGCTTTTTCATTTCGTTCCGTAATCATTTTGACCTCGTACAGTATATAATTTCTGAAAGCTTATGAATAGGGGAGTAGATTATCCGTGTGTACGTCTGTTAGTTTTTTTAAATTCCCAAACATCGCCAAAACTTAAATAAATATCATGTGAATACCAAAAATAAATAAACAAATTAGAAATATTCGGGAGCAGATTGGTATTGATAGTAACTACTCCATAACTTTCTGAGATATGAGCAAAAAAAAAAAAAATGACTGCCTCTGTTTTCGCTTTTTTTTTACCATAAATTTAAATTTTTAAGCCCTAGAATAATTTATAGACACGTTTGTAACTATTTAAAGATACAGTATGCCTTTAGAGATATTTGTGAAAAATCTTTGACAAAACCATCAAAAATCGGCAAAGTCATAGGCAAAAATTATTTTTAAAAATGTATATTTTTTTAAGCTTTTGGACACGATTAAACCTTAAATTAGAAGCCGTGTACTCGAAAATAATTTCTGAGAAAAACTAAAAAATCTATTTGAAACTAACTGACTAAGGTATAAGCACCAAAATACAACTGCTTCGGTGTTTTTCCTAAAATGAACAAACAAAATTTTATTTTTTTACCTTTTCAAAAAAGTAGAGAAGCAATATGGTTATTAAAAGAAGGACTTGACTAGCGAAATGTAATAACTTTATAAAATTTGAAATTAAAATGGCGCCCTAGATAAAATGACAAAAACTATTATTAGTATTATATAACAGTTCGTAAATTCCTACAACAAGGCATTTAATTACAAAATTGTAAACTAAATTTTTGCTGATAGATCAAAAGCTCATTATTTATCTCCTTACTTGGCGGTGACTTAAAAATGTAGACGGCGCAAAAAAAAAAGTAAAAAATTGTGGTCTAGAATCTAGGAACTTTTATTATATTTTTGGTCAATAGGTGCAAGAAATCCAGCCTACGCCATGGTTTTGCGGATTGTTTGTTGTAGAATTATCAATTAAATGCGGAATTTTTGAAAAAAAACCTTTTTTATTAGATAAAACACAATTTCAACTTCAGTTTTTAATATAATTAAAGGTTGTCAAATACTTTTTTATATTCATAAATCGCGCGGTCTGTACGTAATGTGTAAACTGTAAAGAAATCACTCATCAACAAAATGATAAGACATTTAGGTCCGGCGATCTTTTTGGTTTACCATTTACATAAATTTAAATTTAAGGTAAATTATTTAGAAAATGTTAAAAATTTTGTTTACATCTTAAAAAATTTAAATTTTTTTAATTTTTAATTGTAAATAACTTTTTTGTAATATATTTTTAAGAAAACTCTTCAGCCTTTAGTACCATTTAATTAATAAGGACTATCCACGCCTGCTTAGTGTACGAATTAAAGGCCTGCAACTGTTGCACTATACAACATAGCAACATGTGTCGCATAATGCAACTGCTAATTCATGCAATGCCGAAAATGCATGTTTGACAAAGACATATAAAGACAGTGTATAATTTGTTTAATTAAATCTGTACATAGTTCAGTAACAGTGATATTGCATACATGAGCATAGAAATTGAGAAAGACAACACATGCGACACGTGTGACATATGCAGCACATGTTTTTTATAGTGCATTTTAATCATTGCAATAGAACATTATATACAATAAAATCAGAAATTTATTTAATATAATTGTAATTACATACTTTAAGGAAATTAAAAGAAATTTATTTAGAAAATATTTAAAAAAAGTCAATTTGTTTTGTGTCGGGTTTGGCTGTTTTTTTTTGGTTTTTGGGCTTGCCTTTATTTTTCGCAAAATACCTATAACGCTCGTCCTGCTCATTAAATATTTTATTCGGTGCCTTCCTGCCTTTGTTATGAACCCGATTTTCATGTATGAAACGCTCTATGATTTTTTGGACCGTAGAAGAATTAATGTTAACCATTTCAGCTATTTTTCGCTGTGAGTGGCCATTTTTAAAATGGTTTAAAACCAATTCTCTTTGCTCTAAAGTAGTACGCGGGCTCATTAAAATTTTTGTAAATTGACACTCCATTGAACGAATCCAAACTAAAAATTCAACAAAAAACACTGCTAGAATTAAAAACACGAAAAACGAAATCAAAAACAAAGCTGCATTGAAGTACCGTTACAGTAAAGAAAGACATGGTATTAAACACAACAGCGTACAACAGCTTGCCTAAGTTGCAATGACATGCTAAGACAGTATGTTTGAGTTGGCATAACATGTTATAACACCTTGTTTAAATTCGCATGGCATAGCAAAGCATGAAATCTTTGAAAATGACATTTTTACAGAAAATGTTGAATTGTGCAGGAGTCTAGTACGAATTCGTACTACGAATGCCCTAACTTTAGCAAATGTACTAAATATTTGCGTTTATTTGTTGTTAACTACTATAACAGTGATGTCTATGCTACATGCCTCTTTATGTCAATATTAAATTGTAATAGATTTGTAATATAATGGTTGGTGGCACTGCTATTACTTTTATTTCAGCAAAAAACTATTGCCGACTTTATGGCTGAAAAAAAATCTAACTAAAAGAAAATTTCTTTTACAGCTACCATTAAACGTTAAAAGTTTTATTTTTATTTTTTTAATATGCGTACAAAATTTTTAAATAAAAGATTTATTTTTTTATATATTAATAATTTTAGAAAATATTTTAGATTTGTTGAAAATTCTAGCCGAAACTCAGTATAAGCCTTCTGTTTATAAATAATAAAATAAATAAAAGATTTCCTTTCTTCTACTTACAAAAAATTGTTAATAAATTTTTTAAAATAATTCAAATTTTTGTACTTAATAATGAATGTTTACGATAAATGTGTGTTGACAAAAAAATTTTTAATTTAGGACATCTTCATTACTCATTGAAACAGAAACACTCTTAAGATTTTGCATTTAATTTTGTCAATTAAATTGACAATCATTAAAAATTGTAGCCATCGGTTTTTATTTAAACCAATTTTAACACTTCATTTAAATGTATGCAAAACACAATTCCTAACAGAAGCTACAGAAAATTAATATTAATCAATACTTCAAGCTGCAAACTAATATTTAATACAATTTTAAATAGAAAAAAAACTTGAGAACAAATTATTGTTTGACTGCATGCAAAATTGTAATATTGAGACTTTGGGGAGAAACAGATACAGATTTTAAATGTATAAAGCTTGCGGTTATAGTTTTTGTTGTTGTTTTTTTCGACTGCATCTATTTCTTTTTAGCAATAAAAATAAATGCACACGAGTGCCCGGTAATAGCCAATATGATACCACTTACCATTTAACGTCTCTATATGGGAGCATGAGGATGAAGCTGATGATGATCATCATCATGATTATTAAGTATTTTTTTTTTAATATTAGTACTGTTACAACTTTAGTGGCAGGCCAGCAGTAGTAAATAGAAGAAGTCAAGTAGTAGTTTGTGATTTTTATTTTATTATTTTGTTTTGCGTTTGGCTTTTACCATGCAATTGTATCTCAAGAAATGGTCAATGGAGTAAAAGAAGACGAAGAAGAAAAAAAAAACTAGAGAAAATCATGGCAGTAAAATCATGCCTAAATAAAACACTAAAAATTAAAAATGAGCAGGTGAAACTTTATGTATTTTTTGCAGTTTGTGTTTTATTATTATTTCTGCTAACAACCAACTCACATCTGAAGTAATAACCGTCTGTAAGTAGGATTGGTAAGAAGTAAGGAGTTCAGTTAAAGCATTTCTTTCTTTATTTTCCTCCAGCAGCTGACCAGACAACTTTTAGCTCCCCAATTTTTCTTAGTTTTTAGTTGTTAGTTTTCAGTTCTTTTTTTGCGTTTTTATTTTTCAGTCGCTGTTGGTATATTTTTCTTGCAAAAGCGATGACTATCATTTTAAATCATATTATTTGTATTTAAACGTGTTGTTGTTGTTGTTGTTGTTGTTGGTTTTTCTTTTCAATAATACTTGCTGCTCGGTATAAAAATTAAACTAGTTGATTTGTAAGTGGAAATCATAGTTAGTTTTGTGTATCTGATTGTTAAACAGCAGAACTTTTTGAACACTACTTACTATTGATAAATTTGTTCTCCCTTGAATTTTTTCAAAGTTGTTTATTTATAGAAAAAAAATTTTCACACATACATTTTTTAACATTTTGTCTTTAAATTTTATCTATAAATCTGTATTTGAAATGTTTTCTTTAATTTTCTTCTATAAAAAAAGTATTTTGTTTATATCAAACATATCTTAAGGTTTAATTTTTTTTAAAGAAACAAGTCCTGAAAACTGAAAAATATTTTAATTTTATTATTAAAAGAAACTAGTGGTTATAATACGACAGTTATTTATTAAATATTAATTTGCACATTAATAATTTCGTAATTCAATTAAGTTTACCATCTCTGCTTCTTATTATTAAATTATCCATCCCAGCATCGAACATTTCGATTTCAGAATCGATGATCTTATTCGATCGATATCGTTTTTCAAAGTTGTTTATTTATAGAAAAAAAATTTTCACACATACATTTTTTAACATTTTGTCTTTAAATTTTATCTATAAATCTGTATTTGAAATGTTTTCTTTAATTTTCTTCTATAAAAAAAGTATTTTGTTTATATCAAACATATCTTAAGGTTTAATTTTTTTTAAAGAAACAAGTCCTGAAAACTGAAAAATATTTTAATTTTATTATTAAAAGAAACTAGTGGTTATAATACGACAGTTATTTATTAAATATTAATTTGCACATTAATAATTTCGTAATTCAATTAAGTTTACCATCTCTGCTTCTTATTATTAAATTATCCATCCCAGCATCGAACATTTCGATTTCAGAATCGATGATCTTATTCGATCGATATCGAATACCGTTATTCGGCCCCTGGAGCATGTGTGTTGTTTACTAGCAAGTAGGCAAGTTTCGGGAACTTTATTTCGATAAAAACTTCAGTTTGAGTACTACTGCACTTACTTTTGAAATATTATCAAACGTTGTTTAAACGTAGAGCGACTAATTTTGGTATGCGGTATATTTGTATATTGTGTACACCTTTGAAGCTGGATTCACTCAAATTATTCATTGCGAAAGTTAGCAACCTGTTGTCTTCTTCGGCCATTTCAATAATTTTAGGAGAACAGGCTAGTCTAGATGATGAAACTTGCTTGTAATTTTGATTTTGTACGAAAACAAGTTTAATTCATCATCATTGGCGTAGCTACAAATTTTTTTGTGGGGGTGGCAGAAGCTTAAATTTTTGTTTTCTTGTTAAAACTTATTTTTATTTTTCGAGTCAAAACGCTTGGATTTGCATGAATTGACAATGCTACAGCCGCGATTATATCTTGAACTCAAACATAAGGATCTCGATGATACGGTCTTGGTGAAATGCTTTCATATTCGGCACACATTATTACCAACCTCATAATGATCAATATACTCTGAGGAATGTTGCGCTTAAATTCCGTTCCGCTTAAATTCCCTTTAAATGGAAATTAATGACTACAAAGTACGTTACAAATTCACGTTTCGGTATCCCGAGCATTCAATTTTATAATTTTAATAAAAAGTAATCTGCCAAATAAATAAAAATAAATAAATAAACCGATTACTTACACAGAATAAAAGTATAAAGTTTTTATTTTTATAATTAAAAATTAATGTTTATTCGAACTATATATATTTAAATTTATTGTAAATAGTATTTTATTTTGGCTCAAGTTCATTTGGAAATAAATGCTATGATTCCCAAATTCAAGTTTTATTAAATTGTTACATGAATTGTAGTTTTAAACTACAAATGAGAGCTGAAGATGAAATCATAGCTGGTTTTGAAAATGCATTCCACCCGCCTAACATCGGAATAATTTTTAAAATATTCTTAAACTGATTTCAATTTAATTTAGAAAATATTTTAGGAATTTAAATAATAGAATAAAGAAAATATGATTTACGAAAAATATTACGTTTTGTGGTGATGTATGATTCGTGCGCTACCCTGTATTTATGTAAATAATCGTAGCTGCCACCACATCACACATTACATTTTTTTCGGACTGTTTTATTAACGAAAAATTTTCTCCGCAATAATCTTTTCTAACAAGCGGTTCTGGGCTTGTTGGCAAATGATGTGATGATGAGCAGTGAATCAAGCCGATCGGCTCGAAATCGGCGGCTAGCCGCCGCCGGCTGATTTTTTTTAGCCGCGCCGCCGCCGAAATGTTTTGGCTTAAAAGCTCAGCCGGCTTAACAATAGTCGCCGATTGTTTCAGCTGCGCTGAAAATTTATGTGGCAATTTTTTTTTACAAGTGCCGTTATTTTCTCATAAAATTTTTCAAAACGTGATTAAAGGTGAAAAAAGAAAAATATGCAGAAAAGTGTAAAAAGTTATTTTAGAAAAAATCAATGTGAGGTACTCAATGATTTATCCGATTCGGAAGATTCTGTTGTTGAGAAAAAAAGTGTGAAGCACTATCAACAACTACTTTAAAAAACAAAAAAGTTAAAGAAGTGACAACAATTAAAACCTCTTCAGGATATGACGTGCATTTATATAAAATATAATACATTTAGTTTGCGTTAACAATGAACAAGTTTTCTTTCAGAAAATTTTTATATTTCTAATTGTATGCGAAAGATTCATAAAGAAATAAAAATCAATTTTACTTGCATGTACACGAAGTGAAATTTGCTTTATTTTGTCATTCATAATTTTAAATTTGAAGTAACTTCATGTATAAAAAATTTGAAATGGTGTAATAAAAATTTTTGTGTGTAAAAGCAAGTTTAAAGAAGAAAAAAAGGACAATTTCTGCAAGAAAACTTTTTTAGTCTAAACGCAGACTTAGTAGCAAAAAACAATAAATTTGTAAAATTGTTTCAAGCCGATATACAAGCCGCCGCCGAATCCTTATTGTAAACGCCGCCGTCGCCGAACAATATTTCCCACGCCGCCGCCGCCGACCAAATAGCATCGGCTTGGTTCACTGATGATGAGATCTATGGGGTCAACCCGGGACATCTAAACGAGAAGGTGGATGACCACGAAATTTATTACACAGCAGGGTTGCAAAAGTTGTTACAATGGTACACCAATTACCCATTTAGTACAATTTACTAACTTTCTCAGTTTATGTTTTTTATAGAATTTTCCTAGTTTATCGTCTTGATTGATTTACGATGGCAACTCATTTTTCTTATCATTTCTTTGTGATTAATTGTTTGCATTCACCTGTTTATTTTCAAACAACTTTTAGACTTTTTATGTAATTTATTTTATGTTTAAATATGAACATATATATGTATACATACATATATCTTAGTGGAGTTTCTTTTAAAGTATAAATGAATTTTTAAGTACAAATGTTAATTTGAATATTACAAAAATGAATTTTTATGTACAATTTTATGTTATGTTTATGTTTTTTTCTGGCTTTTATTAAAAATAAAAAAAATTTTTAAAATAAAACTTTTTGGTAAAATTGGGGTCGAAAAAGTACAATTTTATGAGCTTCTTGGTACAATTTTGATGTTCTCATTTTGCATCCCTGTTACACAGCAATTGAATTGTTTAAGAAATCCTTTTAAAAAGTATTATTTAAAAGCTTAATTAATCTTATATACTTAACACTCACTCTTGTTTTGGCGTGTCCAATATTTTGTCTGAAAAATTAATTTAAATTCTAATTTAATAAAAAATTCTTAACATTTCCACTTTCTTTTCTATCCGCTTAACGTTTAAGATAAAACAGTAGCCAATGTATTTCAAATTTTTAATTTTCAGTAACAAATTATTAAACATTGATAAGTGTTTGATTGAATTAATAAATTTTCAACGGTTTATTAATCATTTTGGTACCTGCTACGTTTTAAAGCGCCATTTCTTAAAACCTGTTTGCTGAGAATTTTTTTAAATTGATTTCTCTTGAAAGTTTTTAATTAAATTGGTTCTGCGTATATTTGATTAATTTTAAAAATGATACAAAAATTATTAATAAATTGATTTTATGTATGATTTATGAATGTATAAATATATCAGAGATGGAAAATTTAATCCAACCAAAACGCACGATGTTAATTGTAAAAAAAAAAACAAAAAGTTTTCAGAGAATAATCTTAATAATTTTTTATTATGATGAATGAATGATTTATCAAAATTATGTGCGAAACAAAATATCGGCCAAATGCTCCCACGATTTCGGTGGCAAACTTCTCTCCGATGGTCCATATTTTCAATAACACTAAAACATAATTGAGGTTAAATGTCTTTAATGTTCAGAATTATTTCATCCTTTAGTTCTTTAACTGTTCTTGGCTTGTTCGCATACACTTTTTCTTTTAAACATCTCCAAAAAAAGAAGTCCAACTTTGTCAAATCACGTAATCGTGGCGGCTAATGAACATCACCACGACGTGAGATAACACCGTCATTATATTTCTTGGGCAAAAAAGCCATTCTTTCGTTGACTGTGTGGCAAGTGGCACCATAATGTTGGAACAACATATCGTCCAGTTCCATATTCTCAATTTCTGGCCACAAGAACTCATCATCTCGCAATAGCGAACACCATTCACAGTAACTGCTTGGCCGACTTCATTTTCGAAGAAGTACGGCCCGATGACGCCGCCAGACCATAAACCGCACCGCACTTTGTGAATGCAACGGCTTTTCAACAATCACACGTGGATTTTCTAAATGCGGCAATTCTGCTTGTTAACGAATCACTGAGGTAAAAGTGTGCCTTATTGCTGAAGATAATTTTTTTCGTAAAATCACTATTCACTTCCGTCTGTACAACCCTCCATTTGACATATTGACGATGCTTAAAATTATTAGTAGGCGCAGCTTTTGAGTCAATTAAACCTTGTAATCCTGTACATTTAAATCTTTATTCAAAATAATATCAGTAATATTCGTGAGATGTTCAATTGTTGGTCATGACGACTAGTCGAAGTTGACGGCTATTCTGCCACACTATCGCGAACTGGACGAGCATGCACAGGTTTATTCTTATTTCCTTTAGACCTGGTTTGTTGAACACAATTTTTCCCACTATGGATACATTTGGTCTATTATGTTGACCAAATAAATCACGAAGTGCACGAAATGCATTTTGATTTGAACGCCCATGTTCGTAAAAGCCTTAAGCAATCTTAACACGTTGCTTAATTGTGTACCCCTGCGTGGTTGAATTTGTCAAACACTAAAACAAAAAAATGTGAAATTAAATTGGGCAAAAAACTGAACTTTAAGTTGTTGTTGTGCGTTTTGGTTGGACCATCCATCCTTTATATTATAAATGCTACCCCAAACTATGTATCTAGTTATGCACCTGTAGCTAAATGTTTTCCACGGCTTTTTGTTTATTATATTCGGTAGTAAATAATTTTTTTTATTTGTTTATTTGGATTTTGGTTTTATTATCGGCTTTTTGTGTGCCACCACATTGGCTGCCGTGTAAATATCGTGTGGCGCTTTTGTGTCTATACCGACAAAGGTTTTTAATGTGTGTTTTCATTGTAAGTATGTGTAAATGTGTGTGCTTTATTGTTCTAAACTACAAACAAATTTGTGTTGCATGGCCCCAAAAGCCCAAAAACAACAACAACCACAACAACCACAGAAAGCAAATACAGTGCACTTGCGTTAACATGAATAGTTTTACGTAAAGCTGCTTTCACACGGGATGCATTTGACATTTAAATTGTCTGTAAAATTTGTCTTTTTTAAAATGGTTTATAATTTTTGTTCTCACACTTACATATGTTGTTACGTTTGTTTTAATCTCTTTTTTTGTTTACAAGAACTGATTTTGTACGCGAATTCTGTTTTATCCATCTTTAGTAATTTGTTTTATATGCAATTTTTGTTAAAAGTAATTTTTTATAATGAGCTTAAGAAAAGGATTTAGGACATTTTATTGCAGCTTTATCTTAAAAAAAATTATGAATTATTTCTATTTATCAACAAGCAAATTTCGGCATATTAACTGCTAACTTTTTAGTTCATTTATTTTATTAAACCGTACTAGTACCATTTTGTCAAAAACAGAAAACACTCTCTAGTTGAAAACTTGTCATATTGCTTTTACATATGTATTTCACAAAAGTATGTTTCAACGGGTTCACACAACATGTATCAATTTGGCAGTGGAAAATTTGATAAGTCATATCTATATATATAAAAGTGAAACTCTGTCTGTAAAACCGATCGGACTCAAACTTTGGCAAGTTGTTGTACACATTCCAGGGAGTGTTTATGGGTGGCAAAAAGTGGGGGGGGGGCCACGCCCATAAAAAATTAGTTATCAGTTTTAGCTACTTGCACTTGACCGATTTTCCTGAAACTTTGCACACATATTGAGCTGTCATGACTATATAATTTCGTGATTGGAAAAGTGGGCAAGGCCACGCCCATAAAAAAGTTATAATTTTGAGGTACTTGCACTGGACCGATTTTTCTGAAACTTTGCACTTAAATTGAGTTGTCATAATTATACAATTTCTTGATTAGAAAAGTGGGCAGTGTCACGCCTATAAAAAAAAGTTATCATTTTCAGCTATTTGAACTTTACCGATTTTTCTGAAACTTTGCACACACATATTGAGCTCTCATGAATATACAATTTCGTGATTAAAAAAGTGGGCAGGGCCACGCCCATAAAAAAAGTAATTATTTTGAGGTACTTGCTCTGGACCGATTTTTGTGAAACTTTGCACACATATTGAGTTGTCATGACTATATAATTTCTTGATTGGAAAAGTGGGCAGTGTTACGCCCATAAAAAAAAAATTATCATTTTCAGCTATTTTAACTTTAACGATTTTTCTGAAACCTTGCACAAATATTGAGCTGTCAGCTTCGTGATTAGAAAAGTGGGCAGTGCCACGCCCATTTAAAAAAAGTTATAATTTTTAGCTTTCTGCACTTGATATTCAGTTTAAATTCAGAATGCATTTTTATTTATTCAGGGGCGTAGCAACGCGCGCCAGGCTTTTCTAGTATAAAATACATGTCGTCTAAAAGCACTTTAACGATCAACAGGTTGAAGTTATTTTATTCAACACTGACTACACTGTAAAATGTGAAGGAAAATTGTGACAGTCCTATAAGATTTATTTGTTAGTTTGGGAATTCGCCTTGTTGCACACATGAAGGAAAAGGGTAATAATTGTATTGAATTCCCGGCTTTTCCTAATTTGTTAAGTTAGTACAAACGTAGTGTTGTTTGTTATACCCTTCTGGTGCAAAGGATATATATAGCTTTGTTCTACAATATTCATTCTTTTTCGACCCATAAGTTTATATTTTCTGAAAGCTTATAGCTAGGGGCGTCGACTAATGTCCGTCTGTCCGAGTGTTTGTTTAAATCAACTATTAGAAACCCTCACATGCTTCACAGACCTACATCTGATATTTATTTTATGGAAATATTCAGGATTGGATTGATATTCGAATCTAGCATATTCGCTCCATACGTTTCTGAGATATAAGCTGCTTCTGTTTTTTTGCCATATTTTCAACACAAAAAATAAAATTTTTCAACCTAAGATAAGTTATAGTTGCGTTATTTTACTAACTATTAATAAGTAGGTAGTTTATGCCTCTAGGGATATTCGTTGTGGATAAATCGGTCGCTAACCGGCAGAGATATAGGTAAACCCATACCCATAAAACTATGGGTATCAAGTGAAAGGCCTTAACCAGCAGAATATAATACTCTATAATAAAAATTAAAATCCATGATAGCCGTTGCTAAAAATGGCGCCAAATAAATTTAAATATGGGTCAAATCTAGTATTTAAAAATCTACCTCCTTCAACTCTTTTTAATATCAAATAAAGGGGCTTGACTAGTAGAACTCAGTCAACTATTAAAAAGTTAAGATCCCTGATGGCGTTCTAAACAGAATGGCAAATAAGTTTTTTCTTAACCCCTTCAACACTGGTATCAAATAAAAGGGCTTGACTGTTGGAATGATGTTACTTACATATGTAAAAATTTAAAATTAAATTTTTAATTAATGAAACAAAACGGCGTATAATATTAAATTAGAAATCTAGAGTATGCTGGGATACCACATGTATATGATGGTGAATCTTATTATGCTGAATATATCACTCTTACTTGTTTTGTTTCTCTTTATGACAATATGTCACTGTTTTATGTCCTCAAAGTAAGAATCAAATTTCTTTAGATTTTTTCTTTGCCCGTTAGATTAGGTAAATAGTAATACGTTTTATATATGTGATCAATAAAAAACTTAGATCAATACCACAATTAAATGAAGAGACTCTCATGAAGACCGCTGAGAGGCTTGATATCAGTATTAAATCTTTTAAACATGTAAAATTTATTTATCAAAAAATGGTGAAAAACATAATACCTTTGGTATTTCAAAAACATATACATACAGTCGAACTTCTATAAATTGATTCACTCTTAACCAGGAAAATACTAACTTATAGAAACTTAAACTTTGTTAAATCTATATATATAAAAATGAATAGCAATTTATAAAATGAGAACGGCTGGGAAAATTTCTGTAAAATTTCTGTCAGTTGTTCGTACTTTCGAAAATTTTGGAAAATCCCTTTGGAAAAGTCGGAAATTGGAAAAATCGAAAATCGAGTTTTTGTATGAACCTATTCCTTAATGGCTTTTCAAATGAAAAAATAGAAAGTTCTCAGCCAAAATCCTATAGATGGCGTTATACGTTGTGTTGTGTTATTACTCTAAAGTTTGTCTGAAGGCTTAAAATTGGGGCAAGGCAAAGTTCGCCGGGTCCGTTAGTAAATTTTAAAATGTTTCGAGCTAAATAAACAGGAACTAGTTTTAGTACAAATTAATTTTTATTTATCACCAAATTACTTTGAACTATTTTTAATTGAGTAATTTTTGACTGAATTTGTTCACATTTACTTTGAGCAAAAAGTGATTTTAATTTATGTAGTGCTTTGTATTGGTATTTCTTTGCGTTTTCATTTGTGTTTAAGAATACTTTTAAATTCTTAAATAAATCCTTTATAACTTCTCTGGACGGTTGTCTAACTGTTTTCTCAACTTCCTTCCGATCACTATCTACTATTTCTCTAGAGTGCGGTTCTGATTCGACGGTACATTTATCAATTATATCTTCATCAGTTGCAAATCCAGAGGAAATAAATTTATTATCGATTCCCAAGATTGTGATAAATAGTGAATGCCTATTAATATCATGTTTACAATTTTCTTCAATTCCTACTATAGTTTCTTTTAAAATTTTGTTTCGATAATGAGCTTTCAAACAGCCAATTATTGCCTGGTCAAGAGGTAGTAATTTTGATGCCATATTTGGTGGAAAAATTGTAAACCACTTAAAACAGCTTTGTTGGTGTTTCTTTATTCCCTTGCTTTTTTCATTTGTTGTTCCAGATTCAACAAAATTTTATATTTTTAACCTGTTTCTTAAAGTTTCTTGATCCACTGTCTATTTCTTTTATCAATTTAAACTTTTCCTTAACTCCTAAACTACTTTATTACAATATTGTTTGTTTTTTCTTTTTAACTAGAGTAAAAGAAATTTGATCGTAAACATTTTAATTTTATTTAGGGACTTTACCGTAATATAAAAATAATAGCACCGCCGTATGTACTTATGTATAAATTTCAGTGTTGCCAATGTAATGTAATTTTGTATAAAATGTTGCGATTTATATAGTTAATTAAGTTGAAAAGAATGTATAATCACTATTAGCGGCTTATTTGCTAATTTTTGCCAGTGAAAAAGAAACATTGCACTACTGCGTTTCTTTAAGTTATGGAGGAATTCATGTTGTAGAAGTTCAAGTGAAAGAAGCAAACCCTGATAGAATTTCTCTCCAAAATGCTGTTGCCACAAGATTTGCTTTAACTTTTAGAAAATTCAAGTAATAAAAGTTTAAATTGTAAAAGTTCAACTGGACTATAATTAAAAACCCGAGTTATGTAAATTCATTTGTTCACGCTTACGCGGGTCCACTGTATGAAGGTATTTAGTAAGTAAATGTTTCATGTTCTTCGAGTATTTGTTGTTGTTAAGTTCAGCAATATTTCAACAAACAAGGTGTTAGTTTGTTGTACACATTTTGGGGCTTTTTCGGTTAAGTGGCAGTCGAAGAAGCCGTGCATGTAAAAAGTGTTGTAAGTGAAGTTTGGCTGTATGTATATGCATTTGGTGCTACAAGTTGGGAAAAAAATTAGCCGTATGTAAGTGTGTTTGTTGTTGACTTTTCTATAAAATTTAGCGCCAGTATTAGAAAGACTATTAAATGTTTCAATTGGTTTACATAAACATTATATTGTATGTTTGTATATACGTACATACATACATATGTAAAGATGTATTTAGCTAAAGGTAGTATTAGTTGTTGTTGTACTTCACAAACATCTATTGTATTTTGTGTAAAACAAATTTTTTTATGGGCTTTTTTAGAGGCGCTATCTTTAAACCGATTTATTTTAGAAAATAGAGACAATATGTTTATGTTAACCAATTGTTTTTGTTGTACATGATATTTAAATGTATATTTTATGATATCGAAATACCTTGTACATCGTGTACTTTTCTGATAGTTTTTTTTTGTTTGTTTGTTAATGTATAATTTTTTCTAAAATTAATCTTATTGCGAACTAAAATGTGTAATTTCTTACCTTTCCTTTGGCATTGTTTATGTTAATAATTCTCTTGTTTCAAGACATTTTGGAATTTTTAGGTTTCAACTGTTGGCAGATATGTAGTCGAAGTCATAAATTATTTTATCTTTTTCACAAATTATTTCATAATTTTTTTAAAAAGTAAAAAAAGTAATAATATTAAATGTGTTAATCTTTTTCTTAAGTTCTGGACATGTTTCGAAAATCTAATTAATTAACAAATTTTTGATAAATTTTGTTTTTAAAGAAATTGCATAAATAATACATTTATACCAATGTTTTTAAAAAAAATTTTGGGGTAATTTTTAAAATAGGATGATTTTTTTTTCATGAAGTTTGTACAAAATTTTCTTATACTACATTTACACCCACACAAAATCTACTACTTAAGGGATTTTGAGCGAAATCTTGTTCATTTCTACCAGATTTCCCATACAAAACGAAATCTACTTCGCCACTAGATTTTGGCAGAATCTACTTAAAATCTAGTACTACAGGGTGGACCAAAAGTCGCGCCTGCGTGTAAAAATTTAATAACTTTTTTGTTTATTATTATTTTTTATTAAATTTTTTTTTAATTATAATATTATCTTTGTATGACCTAAATTTTAATTATGAAAAATAATGTCAGAGAGATGACCACCATTTTCATCGATACACAATTGGGCTCTTAAACAGGCGTTTTGCATAACTGCACGCAAGGTTTCAGGCTCTATTGCCCTGATCTCAGCTTCAATGTTGTTCTTTAGCTGCTCTATAGTTTGAGGCTTGTTTACATACACTCGTTCTTTGAGATAACCCCATAGAAAATAATCAGGGGCAGTTAAATCCGGTGAATGTGCTGACCAATTAAATTCTGAATTTTTCAAGATAATTCGGTCGTCAAAAATTTAATTTAAAAGCGTCATTGTAGCACGGGCCGTGTGTGCTGTTGCTCCATCCTGCTGAAACCACTTGTTGGCTGCCTCAGGGCGTACAAAATTATTAAGCATAGCGTTCTAGAGATGCCCAGTTGTCTAGAACGTCTTCGTGTTGAAGTTCCTGAATATTCTGCAGCACTGACCCGTACACGATCAATGTTCACTTGATTCTGTATTATTCTTGGTCTTCCTGATCGTGGCAAATCTGACACTACACCTTGTTGTCGGAACCGTGCAATTAAATGATTAATTGTGGTTTGGTTAGGTGCATTTCTGGTGTTGAAATAATTTCGATATGCTCGTTGCGTCAGTAAAATTGAGCGCCCATTGGAAAAGTAAAATTCTACCACTTTCGTTCGTTGTTCAGTCGTTAAATTTTGCATGGTGGTGTAACACGAATCGATGAATAAAATCTGAAAAAAAAAAAAATATTAATAAACAAAAAAGTTATTCAATTTTTACACGCAAGCGTGACTTTTGGTCCACCCTGTACTTCGTGATTCAGCTGTAATTTTTATTAAATTGTAATAAAATATACTACGCTGCATAAAGAAAAATTTAATCCTATATAAGAGGGTTGCAATTGCACAAGTACTTTATTGTTTAAAGTTTTTTATATGGAGTTTGAATTTTGGAGAAGTAGAGCATAGAGAGCCTCTCAGACCACCTTGTAAATAAATATATTGTCTTGAAAACGAAATCTTGTAAAATGTCAAAAAAAAGTAGTATGAACGGTATAGATTTGAAAAAAGAATTTAAATCAAATCTACTAGATTTCTCTCAGGTGTAAATGTAGTATTACAAAGAAAGTTTTTGATAAATTTTTTCATAGAAAAATTTTTATTCATTTTATTTAAAAGAAAGGTAAAACATTTTACTATTAAAAAAATTTTAATTCATAAAAAAGTATTTTTTTTTTATGAAAAAAAAAAACCAAGTAAGAGTGCTATATTTGGCCGTGCGGAATCTGATAATACCTTTCACTAACATGCACACATCATAGTTAGCCCTAGATTTCATGTTGTACGCCATTTTACTTGATTATTTCAGACGCCATATTTGATTTTAATTTTTTTTACATAGTTTACTGTTTTCTACTAGTCTAGCCCTTTTATTTGATACCCATATTGATGGGGTTAAAAAAATTTTCGGCATTTTGTTTCAGACATCATCTTGGATTTTTCAGTGTTTTTCAGTGTTTGCTGTATATAACTGGCAAATTCGTTTCCTTTGATACTAATATTGTGGGGGTTGAAGTGGGTACATATTTAATTACTATATTACGCTAATTTGTAGTGGCAGCCATCTTGAATTTTTTATTTTTTATAGTGTCCTATATTCTGCATGTCAAAACCTTTTTTGATATCCATCTCGTTCCTCTCTGTTGTCTAGAAGCTGAAAAAAAAAAAAATTTTCGTTTGTAAATTTTGAGAAAGACACCGAAGCATTTGTATTTTTGTTCCTATATCTCATTTAGTTTTAATCTAATTTGTCGGTTTTTCTTGGCAATAATATTTAAGGCTACGGTTTGTATTCTGGTGTCTTCAGCATGTTCAACACTTAATTGGGAGCAACAATAATTTTATATATTGACATTCCGATCAAAGAGTGCTAATGATGAAACCGTAGCTGGTTTCGAAAATGCATTCCACTCGGCTGGTGTTTAGATTAAAACTTACTTTTCCAGTATATTATTTCATTATCACAAATAAAAATTGATTTCTTCAAATAATGATTAGAAATTTAGTATTTAAATGAACTAGAGCCAGAATAAAAATAATAAAGTCTTTAAAATTTTATATTTTTCAAAATTATTTTTACATATAACATTGCCGGTTAGTAACCGATTTATCCAAAATTTTCTAAGAATATCGCTAGAGACATATCATACCTATAAATAGTAATAAACGTCTCTAAAAATCGACCTGGGGCTAAAAAATTTTGATTTTTGTGGTAAAAAAATGAGGGAAAAACAGAGGCAGTCGTATTTGTTTGTTGATGGAGCCATCGAGCTAGATTTCAAAAGTGATTCATTTTTGAATATTTGCAAAAGATTAACACTATATACAAATCTGAGTAAGATGTGAGGGTTACTTAAAGTTTATTTCAACCAACTCACGGACAGACGGATGAACGGACAGATGGACATGGCTTAATCGTCTCCCTTAGTCATAAGCTTTTAGAAAATATATTTTGTGGGATCGAAAATCAATATTGTAGAAATTACAAAAGGAATAACAAGACCATATCTATGGCTTGGAGCTAAAAGAGCCAATTTCACTTTTTGCTTTGTTCAGTTAATAATTGCATAAGATTTGTTTTCTTGCTCTATTTCATTATGGTAAAACAGCTAAAGTCATACTTAACCCAGAACAGCTTCATAAATAAAATGCTGGCCAATGTCACTACAAAAGCACCTATAAAAGTTAAAGTTCAATTCAAATTTTCTCAAAAGTAAATATTTTGACATTGGCCTTTTAGCTCCAAGCCACAGCTATATACCCTTGGCACTACTTGGTGACAGGTGAAGGTGATAAAAAACAATAGTTTTTAAAGAAATTTTTCATCACTTGAAAATAACTTAAAATCTGTACCTGCTGGATCATTTCTAATCTTAAATCGGTAAGAAGAAGCCCTAAGTTTTAGATTTTATTGCCCTGATCTCAGTTTTAATATTGTGCTGCTCTATAGTTTGGGGCTTGTTAACATACATTTGTTCTTTAATATAACCCCATAGAAAATAATAAGAGACATTTCAATATGATGAACGTACTGTTTAATTGATTTCTGAATTTATTGAGATAATTCGGTCATCAAAAATTGAATCTAAAGGAGTAATTGTAGCTTGGGGTGGGTGTGCTGTTCCTCCATCCTGTTCGAACCAGTTGTTGTCTGCCCGTACTGTGCATTACCAACTACATTCTCGAAGAAGTAGGACCCTATATTTCTTTGTGATATCACTCCACATCATACTGTAGACTTGAGCGGACACAATTGGCGCTGGTGAACTACTCTGGTGATTGCAGTATTCCAAAACTGCATTTGTTTATTTACATATCCATCAGGATATGAAGATGAAAATGTGCTTCATCACTTTCGATTAAATTGTTATGAAACTCATTATTTTCAGCACACAACTGCACCCACCAACCGTGTTGATCAAGTTAGTCTTTGATGTGCATGAACTGATAAAAGTTTGTAGACCAACAGGATTATGTGTGGATGCATGAGTAAATGGAGTGATAAAATATTTTAAAGTAATACTCTAGAAATGTCTAGTTATTCAGAATGTCTTTGCGTTGAGATTCCTGAAAATTCTTCAACACTGTACTTGGTTTTGTATTATTCCCGGTTTTTCTGTTCGTAGAAACTCTGACACTGCATCTTGTTGTCGAAACCGTGCACATAAACAAGTAAGTGCGGCTTAAATAGGTGCATTTCTAGTGTAGAAATAATTTTGATATGCTCGTTGCGTCAGTAATGAATGATGATAATTGAAAAAGTAAAATTGTACCACTTGGTTTCGTTAATCGATGGTTTATTTTTGCATGGTAGTGTACACTGTTCGATAAATAAAATCTAAAAAAGATAAAAAATAATAAAGTTACAAAAGGCGTGACTTTTGGCCCACCCTGTGTTGTACCAAGTCAGTTTTTTGTTTTTTTTTTTAACTTGTAAAGTAATTTATAAGCACATTTAATACATATTTATTTTTTTTAGTGTTTTTAAAGGTTTTACAAAAAAGTCTATAAAAACAATAACGGGCGTTGTTTCGAAGGACATTCAAATATCATACGGTTGCCACGTCTGGCAACTCTATTATTATTACTGATCAGCTTAGTTTGTCAATTTATTAGGTTTGGCGTACTTTGAATAAGATAATATCGATAATCAAATTTTTTCCATTCATAAAAATTTATCGATAAACGAAAAAAATATTTCGATAAAGAAATGTCTGATCATTTAAAATTGTTTACTTTTTTTGTTATAAACTTATTTGTTTACTATTAAATAAAAGTATGGCTAAGTCACAGAGTTTCTTTTTGTTGTTATGTTTATAGGTTATCAAATAGTAAGTAGTTCCCCCATATTCTATTAATCAGGCAGACAGCAGGCTATAAGGAAATAAAATCTTTTTTTATGCAGCAGCTGGTTTGTGTTAAATGGTGGCTTAAAGGCAAGCATGTGCTAGACTTCAAAATTACTTTATTCATAGTTTTTCATACACAGTTACACACTCGTTTATTAAAGGCAAAAATTATACTAAAGGCTAGATGATTTCAAGTGAAAAAATTTGCACAGTTGTAAAGTTTAAAACAGACAAGGAAAAATTAAAAATAAGAACCGTTACAATTTTACTTTTTAAGAAAATAAAGTTGAAAATAAATTTATTAAAAAAAAAATTTTGGTAATAAAATTTTTGATAGGTTAGGTTAGGCCTTTAAAACCGCCAAATCTATACCAGGTGTACAAGTGTGAAAAATGCCTCTACATAACCATAATTCCGAACTTGATTAAGTTTAGAACCAAGTCTCTTTAATGTAATTCCTTAGGCATTTCCAATTTGAATTCTTTAGGTATTTCAAGTTTGGCGTAGTGTCCACGCTAAAGCCCACATGCAGAATATTGTCAAAGGTTTTGCTACAAAGTCTCTTTTCTCTTATTTGCACTCTATACATGTCGTTTTATCCGACAGTCCCATGCGTGCTAGATGAGTTCTCATCTCCGTGTGAACTGTTTTACTCTAGTCTTAGCCTAATCAATTACAGAATCTCCTTCTGAAGATAGCGCGTTCATCACCTTATCGACAGCAGTATTTTGCCACCTTCTGACTTGTTCCTCCATCGCCCGGACTTTAAGTTATTTTTTGATGTTCTGAAAGGGTTAAGCATTCTCTGAGGTAAAGGTGTTCAAAAATTATTCCATTGTTGATAATTGGTCGATTTCTTCGTTTCCGATTACACTTCAATGGAATGGTATCCATATTATCCCACATTACAGAAAATTTTGAGATTAAACTTTTTCGTTTATAAGTGTCTTGATAACTGATTAACTATCTGTTAAGATTCAATTCGGAGCTTCGTTGTTAGTCTCTTTCATAAAATTATTGTCTTCCTTAGTGGCCATAATTTCAGCCTTTTAAACAGTATTGTGATCTGGTGGACGGAAGTATTTACCTCTGTTTCAGCCTGTGATATTTAAATCCATTCCAGTTTGGTCACTAATCTTCGATTCGTCCGTAAAATTATGACTTGGGTATTTCTTACCCTGATTACTTTGCCCCATTCTCCTTTCTCTGGTATAATAGTGATGCAATTAAAGCAGTCATACCTCATTGAGGTTTTATCACGTGTTATATCTGCGATATTTCCCAAATCGTTTAGACTTTTGTATCTGGTTTTATGGTCTCTCATCAGTCAGTCATTAATCTTGTAGCGGCCAAGGCTGCTTCATATTTCATCTGCATTTTAATAGCCCAAATTGGTTGTATATTTTCTTTAGCCATTGTTAATGTAGTTCTCATGGCACCGCATATAAACCCTAATGCAGTCCGTTCTTTGGATCTCTTTAAGTGGTTTTATTTTAATCTTCTTCTCTGTAGATGTTTAGTACACTATCCAGGTGTACGTTGGGATTAGTCGCAGTACGCTCGTGTATAACCAGGGTATCTTCATTGGGCTTACACCCCACTTTGAGCCTATCGATCCTCTACAAAGGATCCGAATTTTGTTACCTAAATTCACTCTATTCTCAATGTGGTCTCTCTACAGTAGCCTCCAATAAAATTCTACTGCTAGGCCTTTGACACTTTTTATTAATCTGAATTGCCTTATCCCGAAAGACACAGGACAGTTATACACTGTTATCTTCCTCTTTTTTGTGTTTAAACAGATTTCCGTTTTGTCCGCGTTAACATTGAGCCCTCACTCCTTTGCACAGTTGTAAAATATATTCAGAGCTTCTGTTGCTTCAATATTATGTTGTTGGTCTTTTAATATATGTATGTATGAATGTACTACACATTCCAACAGTACTTTTTACTGTCCACATGCTTTATATTTTATTTTGCAACAATATTGATTCATAAATTGCATACTTGCTTGTTCCATAGTGATGCCCATACTTATTCGCAATAAACTTATAATTTTAAAAAACTAACCAGATGCTAACAGACATGTCGACATTGTTTCTTTTGGTCATTTTAAATAAATACTAAGTTGTAAGAAAAAACAATATTAGAGTGAAGAAATCAAAAGGAGTGAAGAAATAAAACCATAATGAAACGATTGCTAGATCGATTGAGGCATATGATGATTACGATGACAACAACAAAAACGATTATAATGATGCTACATGTTGTGTAATATTCAACAAAATAAAATAATAATAGAGCTAAAGAATTTCTAGTTATTGACAAAATCAATACCACAAGATGCATATTTACAACTAATAATCATGCGAATGAGAGTAATACTCTTATAAGTATATGTACGTATGGATGTTGAACTACATACATACATACGTACACACATTAATAAATACACAAACATACCATCGTATGTTTATGCGACAAATTAAACTAATTTTAAAAAGTTAAAGCATTTGGTGTAACGGAGTGTAAATGTATTTTAAAATACACTGAGAGAAAAATTATTTAGAGATCAGTTTTATAATTATTTTTTACTAAAGGTTCGAAAACTTGCTTCATCTTGCCTTAATTATTTTGACTAGGGTTCCTCCATAGACCTTATTTTTTTTTTCTAAGTTTTGTTTTAGCCTTCTTTGAGTTGTTTTATTGTTTTTCATTTTTATTTGAACTTACCGAAAATTCGTGTATTTGCATCTAGTTTTACCTTTTCCAACTTTTTTAACTATTATTGATTTTTTTGTAACATTTTGAATTTTATGCAAGATTTTTGACTTCTTATTTCGATATTTTCTGTCTATTTTCGTTTGCATTGATTTATTTTTTGTGATTACTCGAAATCTTATGCCAGAGAATTTAAATTATTCCAAATTTTTTATCAAAAGGTCAATTGCTTGATTATTCGAAAGTCTTTTTATAAATTTTTTTGCAACAAATTTAGCTTTAGACTAGGACAAAAAAAGTGTTAAACAAACTAACCTGAGAAAATTGCATTTTGCTTTTTTAGAGTCAAAATATTTTCTAAGAAGCTGGTATATATGTAACTTCCCCACAAAAAAAATATTAAATTTTTTTTTAGTCAGTGCGGACTTATTCCCTTAACGTTCTGAATCCATTAAAATGCTTAAAACAATCAAATCATAGTATTTTACATTACTGTAGTCGATCTAATTATGGTTTTTTCGGCTGGCTTTTCTAGACTTAATTCTGTTTCAGGATTAATGAGGAAATGCTCTATGCAGTTATAGAACTGCTCTATGACACTTGATTCTGTATGACACTTGATGCAGTACTGTAGAAACCACATGACACTTGCATCAACATCATCTAATTTAGGCACATAGAACTCTGTCTCAATATCCTGAATCAGTGGCTGTTAGGTTAAACAGGCTGCGGCTTATGATTGATTGTTGTTTACTACGCTAAAGAAAGCCCTTTAAACCTTTCACTAACACTCTCAAGAATTGCTTCGTTATTGAAATTTGGACGACCTTTTTAGCATCCATAATTGATCCAGTTTCTCTGAATTTCTGAAAAACTTTTCAATTGTAGCAGTTAAACTTTTATTATACCTTTCACACGACAGTGTATAAGGGTATATATAGGTTTGCATTCCATGTGAAATTTCTATAACATTCATTTCGGTGTATATTTTCCGAAAGCTTATCAATTGAGGAGTCGATTAAGCATTATCCGTCTGTCCGACATCGCCAAAACCCGTGTAAGGTATTAAAATATCAGAAATATTCGGGAGGAGATTGGTATTGGAAATCAGCATAATCGCCTCATAACTATCAGAGATATGAGCAAATAATCACGAATGCCTGTTTTTATACCCTTCACCCGTGTTCAAATGAATTTTATCTATTTAAATTTATATAAATTTTTTTAAGTGCATTTGCTTAATCACACAATTCAGACAAAATTCTAAAGAAGAGAAAACCTGATCAATAAATTGCAAACAGCTACATGTACTATGATATGATTAAAAAATATATGTACGCACTTGGATGCATATAAAGCAACCAATGCCACCTCCCCGATCACCACTGCTCGACAAACAAAATAAATCGAAATGAATATGAAATTGATATTATGAATCGTAGCACCACATTTCTGGTGCATACGGGCTCTATTAGTAATGAAAATGCACCTGCGTCTAGTAAATAATATTGCAAACAATTTTCCAGTTCTATGGTCATAACAAAAGTCATCCATTCATTCACTCATCCATTCATTCAAACATGCCAAACATACACACATACATACACACATCCATTCGACTGTAAGTTCAATGAGAAAATGCATTTGATATTAAATATAAAGCATAATGCTTCGATCGTTTCTCCTGCTGGCGGACAAACGATTTGAATCAAACTCGTACAAACGTTGCAATTTAAAGTGGCGCATGCGTACCAACAAGATTAAACTACAATTGACCAGAAGAAGACCAGCTAAATGAATGAATGCAATATTATCGAAATGCAACTGAACTACAACAACAAGAAGCAAATCAATAGAGAGAGAGAGAGAGAGAGAGAGACAGAGAGTCAATAAAACAAATGAAGCGTGCTTTTTTTTACAACATTTATTGTTGTTATTGCTGTATTTTATACAACCACCTTTAACTAAATGATGTTTGAAATTTAAACGTTTTAACATTTGATATGACTTCTTTTAGTTTAGCTTTTTTTCTTTTGCCTTTTACTCGTTCTAAACAAGCAGTTTTAAGTCGTTTTTTTTATTATTTGTTTCTTTATAAATTTTCAATGCCCATCAATGTTGCAAGTATATTTTTAATGGGGCTTATGTTAATATCTTAACATGCAGATACGAGGTGATATAACGAAATAGGGTGTTTTAAGAGGAGGTGGTTTTTTATTACTCTCCTAGGGTTTATCTAACACATTGAAATAATCGTTTACAACCTTATAAAATATACATGTATTCTCTGAACTGTTATATTATTCTAAAACGATCTAGTAATATCCCTCTGTCTGTCTGTTTCTCTGTTAAAAAAAAATTTGACTTATAGAAATTTATTACTGAACAGTTATCAGGTGTCATATTTAATATAACAACCTTCCTTTTTCAAATAAAACAAACAGATGTTGTATACACTGATTTCAAGAAAGCATTCAATAAAGTTAATCATTAACAGCTTTTAGTCTTTAGTCTAAGTCTAAGTAGTCTTTGGATATACTTCTGTTTATCTAATATATATCAATATAAAACTTTATTTCTGGAGTATTATTATCAAATGACTTGCCTCAATTATTTAAGTTCTCTAATATTCTAATGTATGCTGATGATGTTAAAACCTTTTTATAGAAATAATCGGTTTTCGTATTTTCAAATTGACTTGGATTTATTTTATGAATGGTGCAACATAAATTTAATGGAGTTTTATTTAAAAAAAAGTATGTTATTAAGATGTTATCAGGTAGAGAGTGTGAGTCTCTCTTACCTCTTTATGATAAGGTTCTTGTTTCCGCAATATCTTAGCTAACGTTGGCCTAAGTCTTCATAAAATCTTTAAGTACGAGGTGCAGAATTTTTCTACGCCCCAGCCAGAGGTGTTGATAGCACTTCTATACTCCAGACTACATATACACATGTAGGGGGAATATCGAAGCAGACCACTACTATCACAGGTCCCTTTTCGACTCCCTTCGCTTCTCAGTGATTTCGTGTCTACCGATCAGTATACCTTCAATCACTGAGTCCCGCGCCACAACCGGCGTTTGCTCTGGACTAGGAAAACGATTTCACACTGCCGACTGGTGATTGTCGACAATCCTCATTGCCCAGTCCTTTGTAATCGCCAGCATCTCCCTCAGACTAAGGTCCCCCATCGCACTAACACTTAAAGTGTGCTTGCCTGTGATCCTTAATCTTCCGCTCGCCAACGCCGGACACTCGCATACCACATGCGCTGCCTTCTCGGCATCCTCCAGGCACATTCTACAAATATCATCATCCACGATCTGCATCCTCTTCAGATGATATTTGAAGTTACCAAGTCCTGTAATCAACGCAGTGATCCAGCTCATCATACTCCGATTAAAACCGAGTATATTTACTGCACCCCTGCCAAGTGGCTCCCTGAGCACCATACGGGCCTATCTACACGTGGTTCCCTCCATCCACCTTCGCAAGTTCATAGAGTTCACCCATTGAAAGATCTTCGCCCGCACTAACCCATTACCTAAAGCAGTTCTGGGTTCCGGTCCGCAGAATGCAGCCTCAGACCCCTTCTTTGCAAGTTCGTCAGCAGCCTCATTCCCAGCTATACCCACGTGTCCCTTAACCCACATCAGCGTTACCTCATTTGTAGAGGCACACCTATTGAGCTTTAAAACACACTCAAGCACCAAAGAGGAGTTCACATCTATCCGCTGCATACGGTTTATAACCGACTGGTTGTCAAGTGCAATAAGAATTCTCTTCCCATACATTCGACATTCCAACAGGTGGTCCAACGTGTGCAGCATATCAAGCATTTCTGCCTAATAGACTGACACGTACTCCCCCAGATTCAGGGTGCATGATAAGTTCAACTCAGATGAGTACACACCAGCACCTGCCCTTCCGTCCATAAAGGACCCATCAATAAAGATACTGATGTCATTCTCCATGCACTCATCGTGCATGAATCCATCCGCTATGAGCGTGTGATGTAGCCTTTCGACCACTCGACTCATGCGCTCCATCGGCATCTGAGCCTCCCTAACCTCTTTATCCACGAGGTCCAGGATTCTCCTATGCCCCAAAAACGATCCAAAGTGATACCACATGCCATCGCTTCGCAACCGAATCGCCGATCTTGCCGCCGTCTCCCTTACAAATAAGTCCAACGGCAGCAATCCCAGCATTGCCTCCATCGCTTGCGTTGGTGTGGTACTCCAGACTAGCAATAACACAATCAGTGGACACTCCAAGGTAACATGTCCTTTTATCCACACGACTTGCTCTTATTAAGCTTCCTGTTTTGAATTTTTTTAATAAGATTACGTTCGAAATTCTCCACTGTTCATCTCGTTATTACATCAAATTATCTATGCAACTTCATAGAGCCATTTATTGCATAAAGAAAATTTTCATTATTATTTATTGGGCTGTTGCAATTAAGAAAGTTCTATATTGTTTACTTAATTCAATTGTTACTTGCTTTTAATACATTTCCAACTGTCGGATTAAATCAACGTAAATCGGTGCTCGCCAAGCTTGTGTTTTATCACCACTTCGCTTTACTATAGTCTTAGGCACAGTTCGTTGAAGTGAGAATTACTGGGTACTGCAAGGTCGCTTAAACGGTCTTGATTACACAAATGATAAATAGATGCGGCTGGACTAAAATACTGCCTCAGGAATTATTTGTTATAAGAAATAATCAAATAGAAGATGACAGCCAGTTTTGGTTATTTGGAAGCATAATCTTCAAAAGATAACCGTATACAAAAATCGCAACAAACTTTTTGTTGTTTAAGAGCCATTTGTACAAGGTTAATAGTCTTTAACACAAATGTCAAGTCCACTCTCTCCTATGACTGCGAGACATGGAATACTGCCCCCCGTAAAATGCAAAAGATCCAGGCATTTATGAATCAATGTATTCGCAGGATATTGCGAGTATTATGGCCTAGATTGTTGCCCAAGAACAAGCTTTGAGAATAAGCCAACCAAAAACTCATGGCCACAGATATAAAAATATGTAAATGGCGTTGGATTGGACACACTCTAGGAAGATAGACTGAAACTCGCAAGGAAGTCGAAGAAGTGTATGCCCTGTTCATACGTGGATATGGCAAGTTGATGTAGAGATGGGCGGAATGGGTAATACTTAGTGAACAGTGTTTATAGATTTTTATATTTAGAGCCGAAGAGTGTGGGAAATTTAAAAATCGCTTTATTAATTAACTAACGTTGATGTTAACGAAATTTGGTAAACAGATTTTTTCAAAAAAGATTCTAATTCAAATCGACTTCTAAATCTTAACATTGAAGTTAAATATTTTTTATATGCGCATTGATTTTAGACGTTAATAGAATTATATGTTTCAATATTCATATTAAACTTATGGGTAAAGCTAGCTTGATGCTCCCACTTTGACACTTACCTTCCATAAAAGAACTGTTTTATTTTTTACATACATATTTTTACAAATTGTATTACAGCGGCAGTCGTGGGATCCACTTTGAATAAATTGTAGAAAAAATTTTAGTTCTCTGAACAAAAAACTCTATTTTTTGTTGACAATTTTATAAAAAAATATATTTGAAACCCTGTAGTTTTTTATTAAATTTTTTTTTACCAGGTGGCCGCAGTTTGAGAAATTTTTTTTTTACATATGAAATTTGACATTTAAAATAAATTAAATTTAAATATAAAATAAGTGACTATAAGCTAAATCCAAAATTCATCGCGTAACAATTTATTTTAAAAAAAAATTATGGAAAATTTTCTCTTTTTTAAACCACTGTTAGGAACTCATTTGCCCTCACACATCTTTTTGTAACATCTATCATTGTAGTTTTTGTCTATACGATAAACAGCGAAAACAATGTTTTAGTAATTTAACGCATCATTTGATTCTCAAGTTTATTGAATGCTTTTTTTTTCTTTATTTTTGTGTGTTTATTTTCGGTATAATAGTCAACAAACTACAAGAAATTAAAAGGTGCGCATGCGCAACAACAACAAATAATTATGAAATCGATTTGAAATATAAAATTGCTATTCTTTTTTAATAGTTTATAGTTGCATTTTAATTTTTTCTCTATTTATTTATTGCAATGTTTGAATATAAAATTGCAAGTTGAATAAGTTGTTTTTATGTTTAAAAATATATTTTCTACACTTACTTGTCAAATATTGTGCTTTTGTTTTAGTAAAGGGGTTTCTTAAAGAAGCGGGTCAATGTTTGGTAGAGTAATCAAATATTCGGCATATAAGAAAAACCGGCCTTCGAATAATTCGAAAAACCCAACTAAAAAAAACCGGGTTTTTATGTAAAACCGGTTCAAGTAACCGGGTTTTTTATAATTTAAAAATTAAAAAAAAACACGAATTTTATTTATCTTATTGGTATTAAAAAAATCAGTCTTTAAAGTTTCAATCAATTCATAAGATAAACTTTTTAATACAATAACAGTTTTACATTAATGTCACTAAATAAGAATTCTACATTCGGCCGTACCGAATCTGAAAACATCCTTCAGCATCATGTACACTTGTAAAATGACTACATTCTAGCATAGCTTAGATTCCAGATTTAATGTTATAGACCATTTTTCTTTATTATTCCCGACCCCATCTTTGATTTTAAGTTCTAACATAATTCTCTCTAGTACTTGTCAATTTGGCACTCTCGGTTGTCCAGAAGGTGAAAAATATTGACCGTTTGCAAAGTTTACGAAAAAGATTAAAGCAATTGTATTTTGGTCTTTTATATCTCAAATAGTTTCAAACCGATTTGTATAGGACTAATTTTGGTGGCCTCTGCTTGCAATTTGGTGTCGCTATCTTGTCGAAAAATTATTTATGAGGTTAAGAATCTTGATATACAACAATTACGTATATATATTTTTCCAAACAATGGTTTGCCTATAACTTTGCCGATTTTTGACTAATTTGCCCAAAATTTGTTTATTTCCATCCCTAGAGATATATTATTTTTACAAGTATTGCCAAGTGCATCAATAAGTTATCCAAGTGCTTAAAACTGTTTATTTTTGTTGTAAAAATGTGAAGAAAAAAGGGCAGTTGTGTTTAATTGCTTATATCTCAGAATGTAATAAGGCAGTTGTGCTGGATTTAAATTGTGTTTCATTTCGCAATATTTTTCTTCTTCAAATTTTGATACTACATACAGTGCTGTGCAACATGTAGGGGTTTCTTAAAATTGTTTTCAACTAAAACACAGTCAGACGAAAATTGCTTAATAGACTTTCTGATTCCTAAGATTCTAGATAATGTATACTTTATGGGGTATAAAAACAAACTACGCTTTGCACATACTATGAGGATAAAGTTGCGTAGTTGTAAAGTGTGTTGGAGACGAAAGTAATTTCTAAAGATAGCTTGATTATATGAACTAAGTCGTATGTGTATAAGCGGACTAAACTATTCGATATTGTGAATAATTCGAGACATATTGGTGTGTCGAATAATTCGAAAAAAAGAGTAGGAAAAATATAAAAAAAACCGGTTTTGGAATTTTTCTTAAAATATTTAATTTTCACTTCTCTGCCTTATTTATAGCGTTAAGTTTGAGCGATTACCTGGTAAATGTAGACTTTAAGACAATCGGTCCACAGCATCTTATTATATTAGATCTGTTACTGCATAAAAGGTAATCAGAAAAAGTCTAGTAGGGTTTAATAGCACAATCTTGGTATCATTTGTACATAAAGCTTAATCGTTGATTTATCATAAGCTATTGAATATTAAATATAAAATGTTAAGGAGACCCCAATATTTTATTGTAGTCACTATGTGTCAACATTTAGCCGCCATTATTAAAATACCCTTTAGTACAACTTTTAGTATTTTAAAAATTTTTGTTTTATGGTACTGTTTTATACCTTTTTGTTAAAGTCACTTTTTACTTTTTTTAATATTTACTTATAAAAATCAAAAATTTAAGATAAATTTTCAGTGTAAATTATCTTAGTAAAACCAGCGTAAAATGGTAAATGGTTTAATCTGTAAAAATACACAAAAATATCTTCCCTAGTCGTATTAAGGAATTGTGTTTATATTCAAAATTATTATGCTTTAGTTAAGAATTATAAAAGTAATATATGTTTTTGTCTCTCAGGGTGGCAGAATCGATCTTAAGTGCTAAAAATAAAAAATTTATATTTTAGGGACATTAACAAAATTTAAGAAAGCAAAACAAAAGTTAGGTACGTTGGAGAGGGGGGGGGGGGGTCGTCAAAAAGCATGAGACACTTCCAACACCCACACTCGGACACCAGTGTTGTTCCTTGTGTTAAAAAAAAAACAATAGTTAAATTGTTGTACATTATTAGCATTATTCTATATTTTTTGTGAAAAGAAATTAAATAATTAAAATATTAATTACTTAAATGTAAAATAAAATTAAAGCAATTAAAACTTTTTTAAATATGTCAGTTAAAATAAGAGCAATTATTAAACGAAAAAAAAAAACATTTGAAATAAAGACAACACATGCATGCTCATATAAGGCGACTTAAATAAAGTTGAAACATACCGACAGTGATGACCATGACGGATCCAACATTGAGTAAGAATAATAAATGCTGCTAGTGATGCTGCTGCCTACTGTTGATGATGATGTTGTTGATGGTGGTAGTGCTACTACTTGCTTGTATTGTTCTACAAATTAATAAAAATGTTACTATTATACACAATTTTCCAGTAGAAAAAATTAAAACAAAAATAAGATCAATGAACATGTACACGTAACGTCAAAATCTAAATTGAAAAACAAATTAAAGCTTAATACTAGTAGCCAAACATTAAACAACCGACCCCTGTAACGTTTCAGCATCGGTTTGTGTTTAGTTGTGTTTATTGCTGACATAGGAATACAAAAAGATTAAAAAAGAAAAAATTAAAAATAAAGTCGAGTAGCTTAAAGAACCATCATCATTATAATAATTATAATGATCAGTAATGTTTGTATGTATGTACTCATTCACATACATACAAACTTAAGAAAAAAGATCTATAACAAGTAGGAGCACTATATTCGGCTGTGCCGAATCTTTTATACCCACCACCAATTATGTGTACATTTAAAGCACAATATTTATTATTTTGTTAATCGCTATGGAATAATCTCTTTATAATAAAATATGTATCACTTTCTTTGTAGTGGGTGGTTAAATTTTAAGGGCTTATGTTGAAGGTGAACTACACCTAGCTTAAAAACTTGTTTTTTGCACTTCAATTGACATTTCTCAATCTCAAACTTACTTAATTTGATCCGTGGAAAGATACGCAAATGAGCAACGCGTTAAAGTTATTCAAATTTTTTATTAAAATGGGCGTTCAAATCAAAATGCATTTTGTGCACTTTGTAATTCTTTTGATCAACATAATCGTTCAAATTCGTCCACAATCGGGAGAATTGTAAAAAATATTTAAATTTCTGCAAAACAGGTCTGTATAAAATGTTAGAAAATCTGTGAATGCCTTCTTAGTGCGTTGAATGGGAACCACTGCTGGTTTTTGCGATAGTGTGGCAAAAGAGCAGTCAACCTCGACTCGTCATCATGCCCAACAATTGAGCATCAACATTGTCATTGAAAATTTGGACCATCAGATAGTGGAGTGGCGCCAAGAATGGGGGGGGGGCCATTTGGCCGATATTTTGTTAAATACATAATTGAACCATACAAATATTATCATTATAAAAAGAAATAATAATAATATCCTAAATAATTTGTGTTTTATTTAAATTCAACATCAATTAAACACCCTTTATAACTTCGATATGCTACTAAAATGCTTTCGTAAATGTAGTCTTTCAATGAAAGTGGGCGTTAAAGTAGGCGTGTCAATAAAGTTTCTGCTAATAAATACAACTTAGATATTTCAATATAGTCCTTTATTTTCCCAAAACCTTTGTGAATAGAGAAATCACATGAATTTAAGATAAACCGTTATATGGGAGGTAGGCGTTAAAGTGGGCGTATCACCTAAACTTTTTGGCACAACAATTACATGGATTAGAAGGATATACGTAGCAAATTTGATCATCATACCTCTAATTTTGGCTGTTTTATGAGCTTTTAAATTTCATTAACGGTAGATATCGTGAAAAGTGGGCGTTATAGTAGGCGTGTCAAAGTTATTTTTTCGAATGAGTACAACTTAGGTGTTTCAATATAGCCCTTTATTATTCCAAAATCTTTATTCATAGAGAAATTATATGAATTTTAGGTAAAACGTTATATGGGAGGTGGGCGTAAAAGTGGGCGTGGCACATTGATTTTCCGTTGCCAAAAAGCATTTGACCAAAAAGCCAAGTGTGCAAAATTTCAGAGTCGTACATCCAATTTTGTTGCTTTAATGACGTTTTTGTTTTTAAATATACCGAAAAATACACTGTGCGGTATAAATTTTCGTACATTTTTATCGATAACTCCTCTCCTAATGCATAGATTTCAACAATTTTCGGGGAAAAATATTGTTTTTACTCAGGAAATATATATTCGAAGTTTTATGAGTCTACGTTAATGCGTTTGGACACAATTCCATTTTATTCGATGTTTGAAGGACACGGTTTTTTCGACCTACTCTCGCTTTTCGAGCTATAACTCTCTTCCTAATATTCCGATTTAGCCCATTTTCAATACCAAACAAACCTTGTCTATAAGAAAGATTCTGGCAAAATTTGAGCCCCCTAGCTATTTCGGTGCGACCTCTATCGTGCTTTCAACAGACGGACAGACGGACGGACATAGCTAGATCGTCATCAAATCAAACCCTGATTCAGAATATATATACTTTATGGGGTCTAAAATGGATATTTCGATGTGTTACAAACGGAATGACAAAATGAATATACCCCCACCATTTTTTTGGTGGCGGGTATAAAAATAGCCAAACAGCATCAAATAAAAACAATACAAACTGTAGTACGAGTATGAAGGCTACAGTAGCAATATCTATAGCTGTAATTGGTGGTACTCGTATTAGTTATTTTACCTAGTAGCCATAATCATTGTCTGTGAAGGCCTGTTTTTCATTCTTTGTTTTTTGTTTGGTTTTTTAATTCACTCACTTACAGATGCACACTCACTCGCGTCCTATGTTCTGTGGTGGTGTAAGTGGTAGTCATAGTGGTGTAGTTAAATTAAATACACAGAAGTCTAAGGCAATGATCAAACTACAAATATAGTGCATAACCATCGTCATGATTATCATGATCGGTAGCATCAATACCCTGCAGATAATGTAAAAAGTCCATACAAGCATTTATACACGTATACTCCATAAAACACTAAAATCTGTTCAAAGCTAACCCAAATGTATGAAGACAAGATGTTTGATTTAACATTACAATGTGCTAGGACTGGACCATATAACCCATCCTGGCGAAGTAATCTTAAGGTTATTCAAAGTAATTTACAAATAAAGGGTGTTTTTTAAGCCCGATAGAACTTGAAATTGTAAAAAATAACACAAAAAATTAAATTGTAATCAAAAATTTTTTTTTATTCGAAAGATCAATACGTGACATTAACATTTGAAAATGATTTCGGGCATATGGGCACCGCGGCTGTTCTTGACGAAGCGCATTCTGGACGTCCAATTTTGGGCCACTTTTTCGAGCACTGCTGGCCGTATGTCACGAATAACACGAACAATGCTGGCCTCCAAGGCGTCAATTGTTGCTGGTTTATCAGCATAAACCAGTTACTTCACGTAGCCCCACAGGAAATAATCGAGAGATGTCAAATCGCACGACCTTGGAGGCCAATTGACAGGTCCATTTCTCGAAATCAACTTATCGCCAAATTTTGATTTCAATAAGTCGATGGTTGCGTTCGCCGTATGGCACGTAGCGCCATCCTGTTGAAACCACATCTCCTCCGGATCAATGTCATCCATATTTTCAAACAAAAAATCATTGATCATGGTGCGGTAACGATCTCCATTGACCGTAACGCGAGCTCCGGCCTCATTTTTGAAGAAATAAGGTCCGATGATGCCACCAGCGTGAAAACCGCACCAAACGGTGCATTTTTCTGGATGTAATGGAGTCTGTAGGGTCTCTTGTGGATTGGTCTCGCTCCATATGCGGCAATTTTGCTTATTAACAAACCCGTTAAGATAAAAATGCGTCTCATCGCTGAACACAATTTTGCGATAAAACAACGGACGTCCAGAATGCGCTTCGTCAAGAACAGCCCCGGTGCCCATATGCCCGAAATCATTTTAAAATGTTAATGTCACGTATTGATCTTTCGAATAAAAATAAAATTTTGATTACAATTTAATTTTTTGTGTTATTTTTTACAATTTCAAGTTCTATCGGGCTTAAAAAAACACCCTTTATGATACTACAGTTTGTGACAGCACTATATGCAATCGCGCCTATTTATAAACTTTTATTTAAAAACTACGTGGTCCATGATTTTTTACAGAGGACCATGCTGTAACTATATAGTTTACAATGGACAACATAATCCATTATTATCTATAGATTTTTCAGGATATTTTATACCCTTTACCTGCAGTGCGAAGGGTATACATACTTATATAGCTTTGTCATTTCGTTTGTAATTTCTACAATATTCATTTCCGACTCCATAAAGTATATATTTTCTGAAAGTCGACAGAACAATATCCGTTGTACGTGTGTTAGTTTAATTCTCCTTTTTGTAGGCCACATGTTTTATCGTATTAATCTTTTGAAGAGATATACGCGAATGAATCCCTATTAAAAATTAGCACAATGGTATCATAACTTTCTGAGAAATGAGTAAAGGAAAAGCACTTCCTCGGCTTCTTTCCATATTTTTTTTTCGCAAAACTTGCAATTTCTTAGCCTTAGAGTATTTGGCAGATACGTTTATTACCATTTATAGATGTGATGTGCATGCGTGGATCCAGCTAAAGGGTTTTATTTTATGTTTTATGGTTGGTAACATTATTTAAATATATTTTTTTCCTCCCCCTGAATCTGTGCCCCTGGGGCTTTACGTAACAAATTTTGAACAAACCGATCACTAGTCGGCAAAGTTACAGGCACAAAAAATTTGGCAAAAAATATATTATTTTTAAATACATCGAATTTCTCAAGCTCCTAAATAATTTTTGGTCATGCTAGCAACTCCAAAATGCAAGCCGTAGCCTCGAAATGTTTTTCTGAGAAAAATCAACAAACCAATTTCAACTAACTGAGATATAAGCACCAAAATACAACTGCTTCGGTGTTGCTTCTTAAATTCAGCTGCTAGACAAGCAATACAGTAAAATAAGTCTGTCAGTCTGGGGGTTACGGGTTTGATTCCCGCCAGAGACACTGGCCTGTTTCTCTACAACGGGGAAATGGTTTTCGTTACTCAGCTCGGTTAATTAAAATTAAAATATAATTTGTATTGTAATAAAAATGAATAAATTAAATAAAATATAAATACTAAATGAAAGAGATCGGCCAGCAGAATACAATACATATAAAACAAGTAAGAGCGCTATATTCGGCCATGCCGAACGTGTAGTCATGCAATAAAAAAAAAAAATTTAAAAAAATTTAAAAAAATTTTTTTTTTTTAAATAATTAAAATATATAATAAATATAAAACAAAAAAAAAAATAATAAAAAATAAAAAAAAATTAAAAAAAAAAAAAATAATAAAAATATAAATAATATATTATATAAAAAAAAAAATTAAAAAAAAAAATAAAAAAATTAAAAAAAATTTTTTTGGCTCAGCTGGGATTCGGGGTCCATGCGATATCGGGGGGCTTCAAAAAGTTGATTTCAACATACACACGGACAGACTGACAGAGCTTAATCGACTCCCCTATTCATAAGCTTTTAGAAAATATATACTTTATGGGGTCGGAAAAGAAAATTGTAGAAATTTCACACGGAATGACAAATCTATATATACCCTTTTTCACTGTGTGAAGGGTATAAAAATTAGTTAATCCGGCTATCACTTCAAAATGGTATATAATAAATTTATATACGGGTCAAATCTAGTATTTAACAATGTACCCCGTTCAAAGTTTCAATATTGGTATCAAATGAAAAAAAAAAACTAGGAAATGGCGTCCTATATGAAATGGCAGATATAAAGGTAAAATATAGTAGTTACGGCTTTGTCCCGTTTAAACTCCACAATGTTGATATTAAATGATGAAAGAGCTTGACCAGTAGAATACATTGAACTATGTAAGTACTAAATCCAAGCGTCCGAAACAAAATGGCGGATAATTTTTTTCTCAACCTATATGTAGGTATCAAATAAAAGGACTTACATGGAAGAATACTTACTGTGTTCTATGTAAATATTTAAAATTATAGATGGAGCCGGAGTTAAATCTGTAATCTAGGCTATGCTACGATGTGGTCCCAATACCTATGTACATGATGATGAAGGGTATTATCAGATTCGGCACGGCCAAATATAGCACTCTTACTTGTTTAAGTTTGACTACATGCGAGAGTGTATGTGCTGGCAGCAAGATAACAATTTCATCGTTGTTATTATTTCTCCAAGCTTGGGATAAAAATACACATACGAACATACAAATACTAAATACATACATTCTTATGCTAAATATTAGTGAAGAGAAAAAATTTGTTGACACATTTTTGTTTGAAATAACTTTACGATAACAGTTTATTTTTAGAAATTTTTTTGTTATTTCTAAATTAATAAGATAAAAAACTTTTAAAATTTTAAGTGCATTTTTGATTTAAAAATTTTAACGTTGAACGCCCTTTGCTCCTGTGGGAGTTAAGCTGGATTCACCCATAAAATTTTAGTTCAGAACAATTTTTTTTTATATTGAGCTTGATGTTTTACTTTTGAGAGAGAGAGAGAGATTATTTTGTTCAGAAAGTTTTTTCTTGAATTGGTTTAATTTTAATTCTTGTTCAGAAGAAACTGAATTGGGATGCCACTTTTTTCAATATTTACATGAAAATTGAATTTGGTTGCCACATCACACAGTGTCAGTACATTTATTATACAAAAATTGTTTTTGCCGAAAATTAACAATTAAAATGGAATTTAATGAAAATATTGCTCAAAAATTAATAGAAGAATTAAAAAAAAACCAGGAAGAGAATGTTTGTATGACATGAGCAATAGTGCATACAAAAATAATTATTTAAAACAGGGTTTTTCTCACTGCGACTCATGTTATTTTCGATTTGTTTTTCTAAATTTCTTTTGCAAACAAATTGACTTTATGCACTCCAATTAAAAATTATAATTTTAGTTTTCTTCTAGCCGACATTTTCTTCACATATATTTTAATGAAATAATTTACGTTTGTATTTATTTACATAGTTTGCTAGCGGTGCTGCCACTTTGTACAACTGTTTGCATTTTTATATTATATGGCAGCTTTGTTTTTTCGGAAAAATTTTCTTAAATGGGTGAATCGTTCTGCAGAAAACTCTCAGGAAAAAATGTTATTCTCCGGAAAAAATTTTGTTCAGAACAAATGTGTGAATTCACCTTTAGAGAAATAAATTATAAGAAAACATGACTAATTTTTGTATTTTTTTTTTTTATTTTTATTTTTGATTAATTATAATTATAACAAACTGGAATAAATTTTTGATATAAAGAAAAATTTTATGATATATTTTCGTTTTATAGAACATTTTTTATAAATTTTTATTCTATGGGAAATTTTCAAATTATAGAAGATAATTTTCGTGTGATAAAAAGATTATCTATATTTATATTAAAATTGTAAAAGCCTGTGCATTTTTTAAAATTTTGATGGCATTGTATGTAATGAACACTCTAGAAAAAAAAACTTTTTATAATTTTTGCTTGTCTGTCTGTCTGCCTGTCTATCTTTCTATCTATCTACCTGAACTCGATTGGCTCAAAGACAATTGGAAGGACTCAGTAAGGTGTTTACTTGAGACCTAGATTAACATAAAGCACAGTTGTTTATCACTAGATAGTGTGTCATTTGAAAAGCAAAACTGTAAAATAGCAAATAAAATAAATAGCAAGAAAAATAATTTAAATTATACCTGCAACTATACATAATGATATCAGAACGTATAACAAAAATTTTGTTAAGGCAATGCGTAACGGGTTCAATAAATATTTATCAAAAATTGAAGTTACGCTTATTTATTTGTTTTTACTTTTGTAAAATTTTTGGTTTCTAATAATTAAGTTTTAGAAAATTTAGAATAATTTTTTAATGCAATTGCTAGACAGTTGTATTGATAGTTTATGCAAGTCAATCATTTAAGCTGTCTTTTTAAAAATGTTTGCTTACTATTCTTTCTCTTATGGTAAATTATTGTTGTAATAAGGTTGTATAATTGAACATCATTTAAAAATTATTAAACTTAATTATTGAAGTGTGTATTTAATTATTAAAGTTTGTTGGTAACTGTGATTGTGTGATTTAACTTTGCTAGATTTTCTGGTTGAGTTTAATAATATCGCAAATCCATGCCAACGAGTATGAACGATGGACTCAAAGCTAATGTAATGCAGACGGGCTTGAACTAAGCTTGATGCGTGAGACAAAGTCAGTAAAAAAAAGTAAGCGCACTATATTCGGCTGTGCAGAATCTTTTATACCCACCACCAATTTGATGTACTTTTATAGCACAAAATTTATTATTTTGTTATAAACTGTAATCGCTATGGAATAATATCTTTATGCTAAAATATGTATCACTTTCTTTGTATAACTTCGATATGCTAGTAAAATGTTTTCGTAAATTTAGTCTTTCAATGAAAGTGGACTTAGATACTTCAATATAGTCCTTTATAAGGAATAAGGCCAGGACGGACTGGCCAAATTTTAGGTTAAGTCTTCAACATAAACTCGAAAATTATCCAGAACCGGATGAAAATCTGGACACGATAGATTCGATGGTGGGAAGACTGACTGCCGATTTTAGGGAAACTTTTGAGGAGCATTGTCCACTCCGACAAAGGCGAACCCCAAGGGAAAAGCCCTGGATGACAGGTGAACTGATTAATCTCAGGAAAGAAACCCGAAGGCTATTTAACAGAGCCTATCGAAAGAAACAATCAGTATACTGGGACGATTACAGTGAGAAGCTCAGAATATACAACAAAGCAATAAGAATCGCCAAACGCAGATCCTGGAGGCTTTTTTGCAATCAGGTGGACAGCGTGAATGACGCTTCTAGAATTAAGAAATTCCTATCGAAAACCCACACCCAACCGGAAACCCTCGTTGACTCGAACGGGAAAAGGTCGGAGACGATGGAGGAGACGCTAGGAATACTGATAGAGGCACACTTCCAAACGGAAATGGCGGATGACGGAGTAATTCCACACCCCCATGACGGTAGTGCCACGACGGACATAATTATAACCACAAAGATGGTAAGAGAGGCGGTAAATAGTTTCTTGCCATATAAGGCACCAGGGCCGGACGGTATTTTTCCGGCTCTCCTACAAAGAAGCATTGACCTAATCGACATAAGGCTGGCGAATATATTTACTACTTGCCTGAAATATGCGTATACCCCTGTGGAATGGAGGTAGGCGAGAGTCGTTTTCATACCTAAACCAGGGAGGGAAAATTACGCATATCCTAAAGCTTATAGACCCATAAGCTTAACATCATTCTTATTGAAAACCATGGAGCGTATCGTCGATGGAATGGTCAGAAGACGATTACCAGGCGATTCAATGAGATTTGGACAACACGCCTATATCAAGGGCAGATCTACTGAGACTGCTCTTCAGGAGGTTGTTTATCATATAGAGAGATCCTTCGACCTGGGTGTGTATACCATGGGCGTATTCATAGACATAGAAGGAGCTTTCAATAACGTAATGACCTCGAGTCTTATCGGTTCCTTGGAAAACTTAGGGTTAAGCCATGTCTTAATTGCATGGATTAGCAATATGTTAAGGAACAGATGGATAAATTGTGAGGCAAATGGAGTAAGAAGAAGGGACAAAGTATGTCGAGGAACCCCGCAGGGAGGTATTTTATCTCCATTAATATGGGTAACTACCATACATAGTCTACTGAAGATTCTATCGAACGAGGGATTCAAGCCTATCTGTTACGCAGATGATGTTGCGATACTGATCAGGGGGACGAATCCAAATTCTTTATGTATGAGAGCAATGGAGGCTTTGAATATATCATATAACTGGGCGAAGGAGCGAGGGCTCAATGTCAACCCGGAAAAGACTGAAATCTGTTTGTTTACGAGAAAGAGGAAGATACCGGTGCATAGCTATCCCATCTTTCGGAATAAGACAATTAAGATTGATAAAAAGGTGAAATACCTAGGAATAGTACTTGATTGGAGACTATCCTGGAAGGACCACATTCAATGTAAAGTGGAGAGAGCTCAAAGAATATGGGCCCTCTGCAGAAGAGTGATTGGCTCAAAATGGGGCTTAAGCCCAAGGATGACACATTGGCTATATACGAGTGTACTGCGGCCTACAATTACGTACGCTTCGTTAGTATGGTGGACATCCTTAGAGAAGAAGGTGAATATAAAACCTCTTCAAAAGATTCAGAGACAGTGCTGCATTAGTATTTGCGGCGCCATGAGGACCACATCGACAATGGCCATTGAGAATATATTATCCATTTGGCCTATTGAGATACAGGTAAAATATGAAGCGGCCTTAGCTGCCACAAGATTAATGGCAATAGATGAGTGGCTTATGAGAGAACATAAGACCAGATACCAAAGAATAACGGATATCTTACCGATAGGAAATATTACAGAATTAACATGTGATAAAATCCCGATGAGATATGAGAATATTAACTGCATCACCATTATACCGGAAGAGGGAGAATGGGATGAGATAATCAGGATGGGAAACACCCACGGAATCGATCTTTATACAGACGGTTCAAAGATTGGTGACCAAACTGGAATGGGCTTATACGACATAAGCCGAAATAGAGGCAAATACTTCCGTCTACCAGATCACAACACTATTTTTCAGGCTGAGATCATGGCGATTACGGAAGGAATTAAATGGACAAAGGAAACGAATAGCGAAACTCCGATTCGTATCTTTACGGATAGCCAATCAGTGATTAAGACATTGAGAAAGGAGAAAGTTGAATCCCGGAACGTTTTGCAATGCAAGAGTGAGATAAACTCATATGCAAATTGTGAACATCTGGAGATAATATGGATACCAAGCCATCACGGGCTGATCGGAAACGAGAAAGCCGACAAATTATCCAAAATGGGAGCTCTTTTGAGTACTATAACTTTGGAGAACGCCAAACCCCTTAAACGATTTAAGGATGAACTTAAACGTTGGGCAATGGAAGAACATGTCAGAAAATGGCAAAGCACTGATGTCGGTAAGGTGACAAGAACACTCTGGGGTGACCCAAATCTTGGGAAGTCAAAGGAGATTTTGAGACTCAGTAGACCTACACTTAGGAAATTAACCGGTGTAATTACAGGTCATACGGAGTTGAGAACTCATTTAGCACGCATGGGATTATCTGAGGAGACGACATGTAGAGCTTGTGAGGAAGAGGATGAGACCCTGGTACACTACCTCTGTCATTGTCCTGCGTTTGGGCATATTAGGCGCGAAAATTTTACAGTAGATAATATGCCGAACTTGGAATACCTGGGGAACTCGAACTGGAGATCCATAAGGAGTTACATTGAGGGGACTGGTTTCTTGGACTAGTCCGTTATTTATGGGAAATTATGTTTATGGTTTTTTGTTTGGGAATTCCGTTTTCCACATGGAGCGCACAACATGCCAACTGGGCATAGGTGTATACCTGTCATGGGTTTGGGCTTTTATACCCCTCCTTTTCAACCTAACCTAACCTAACCTAGTCCTTTATTCTTCCAAAATCTTTATTCATAGAAAAATTATATGAATTTGAGATAAAGCGTTATATGGGAGGTGGGCATAAAAGTGGGCGTGTCACATTTATTTTCCGTTAGAACAAAGCCTTTGATCAAAAAGCAATGTTTGCAAAATTTCAGATCTATAACTCCTTTTCAAATGCATGGATTGAAGCAGTTTTCAGGGAAAATATTTTTTACTCAAGAAATATATATTCGAAGTTTCATGACTTTACGTTAATGCGTTTGGACACAATTCCATTTTACTCGATGTTAGAAGGACACGTTTTTTTTTACCTACTCTTGCATTACGAGCTATACTCTCTTCCTAATATTCCGATTTAGCCCATTTTTAATACCAAACAAACCTTGTCTATAAGAAAGATTCTGGCAAAATTTGAGCCCCCTAGCTTTTTCGGTGCGACCTTTTTCGTGCTTTCAACAGACGGACAGACGGATGGACATATCTAGATCGTCATAAAATGAAACCCCGATTCAGAATATTTGTACTTTATGGGGTCAAAAATGTATATTTCGATGTGTTACAAACGGAATGACAAAATGAATATACCCCCCACAATTTATTTTTGATGGCGGGTATAATAAATTAAATTTAAACCCATGATATTATCAGAAGCCAAAGCAGTCATTTAAACGATATCACACTGCATATGTAATTTATAATTGGGGTTTTTAAAATCAAAAAAGTTTTTTTTAAAACCTCGCACACAGCTTTTTTATAGTGGAAAACCCTTTAAGAAAAAAGCTTAAGATTTTAAACTTATTTAAAATGCTTGCTATCACATGTTATTTATAGAAAATTTACATAAGCTTTTGATGAAGATGAAAAAAATTAAGAAATAACTTTTAACCTAAACTTATATTTTATGCATGTGTAAGAGTGTAGAAAATCAAAAAAAAAAAAAAATCATGTTTCTACATGCGAATGCCTAAAGTGTAGAATCATCGCTCTACTACTACGTCTTTCCATCTCTGTTTCAGATACGGTTTCGTATTTGAAAAATCATGTTGATTTCATGAGTGCAGCTTTTTTTTCGGTTAGTAAACCGGATGTTCCTAATCATGGCTAGTTTGAGTCAAATTAAATACTATATGTATATTTTTGTTTTGCCTTTTTTTGCTGTTGTATACATCATCTTTTTACTGCTCTCGTCTCTCTTTATTTCTCTCTGTCATTCGGTGGAGATTTTACAGATCCATTCATGGATTTATAGCTTTATTTCTAAAGCACAATAAAATTAAATGTAAAATTAAAAATAAAACAATAAAAGGTTTTTTGTAATTTATGTGTAGAAAAAGCATTTACATACACAGACACAGTACGTAGTACATATTTACTTGCATACTTGTACATTTTGTGTGTTTGAAATTTTTAGATAAAAATACTTTTTTTTTGTTGTAAATAAAATATTGTGTTGAAATACGTTGTTATCGCAATATTAATGAATGCAATTTTGCAATGATAAATAATTATTTTTTACGCTAAACTGAATTTTCATTAAAATTTCGTTGATTATTGCTTCATTCATAAGATTTTATGTTAATTTAAAATGATGCATTGAAATTGTGTTTGTGTGGAACACTCCTAGATAGTTTTTTTAAATAAAGAAAAACAAAAAAGTATCAACTAAACAATGTATGTAAAGGTTGTATACAATTTTGCTAATATTTAAATTTTTATATAGTTTTGAAAAAATGTATTTTAATTATTTTGAACAACTGCAATGTTACATATTAATTTGCACTGTACACGTGAGTTTTGCTTCTTTCAGGGGTGACATAATTTACAACATATTTTGAATAATATTAAAATATGTCTTGATTTTACTTTTGTAGCAATGGAAATGTATTAAAACAAGTAGGAATGATATATTCGGCGTGCCGAATCTGATAATACCCTTAACCATTATGTACGTAGTTATAATGACCTCTCTATAGCATACATTTTTAGATAACTGCCCTTTCATTTCATACCCATATTGATGGGGTTGTACCATAAAGATTCAGATAAGTACCTTTTTTATCGACCATAACATTTTTAGTCTCACCTTGTATCAATAGTCAATAATTTCAAAAATCTAGCTTCGCAAATGTTGAAGATACAAAAAGTACCATAATAATTCAAAAAAGTACCTTTTTGGTCGCCCATAACATTTTTAGTCTCACCTGGAATCAATAGTCCTTGATTGTACAATCCTATCTTCATGAACGTAGAATATACAAAAAGTACCATAAAAATTCAAAAAAGTACCTTTTTGGTCGCCCATAACATTTCTAGTCTCACCTGGAATCAATAGTCCTTGATTGTACAATCCTACCTTCATAAACGTAGAAAATGCAAAAAGTACCATAACAATTCAAAAAAGTACCTTTTTGGTCGCCCATAACATTTTTAGTCTCACCTGGAATCAATAGTCCTTGATTGTACAATCCTACCTTCATAAACGTAGAAAATGCAAAAAGTACCATAACAATTCAAAAAAGTACCTTTTTTGTCGCCCATAACATTATAAGTCTCACCTAGAATCAATAGTCCTCGATTATACAATCCTATCTTCATGAACGTAGAATATAAAAAAAGTACCATAAAAATTCAAAACAGTACCTTTTTGGTCGCCCATAACATTTCTAGTCTCACCGGGAATCAATAGTCCTTTATTTTACATTACTACCTCTATAAACGTAGAAAATACAAATAGTACCATAGAAATGCGAAAAAGTACATTTTTGGTCCAAGTTCCAAATTCCAAGTTTAAAATGTTCAAATATCTAAGCTACAAAATATTTCAATAGACATGATTTAAAGTCATAAAATCTACTCTTTTTTGCATAAAAGTAATTATGTTCTAAATAGTACCAAACTTTTTTCCCGCTTTTTCCCCTTTCTACCCTGTTATAAATGCGTTTCAATTTTTACTAAATTAAATAATTTTTTATGTCTGGTGAAATCCCAATTAAAAATTTTGTGAAAATTGGCCGTCTAATTAGGAATTACATACATTTTCCGGAATTTTCCCCTTTTTGGTACCTTTTTTGCCCCCAAAAAAGTTTCCAAAAATTTCACCTAAATAATTGTCCATATTCTGTTAGACAATAATTATTATCAAATTTTGTTCCATTGAATAATATTAGAAAAGTTGCTCTTAAAAAAAGTACCAAAAATGGGGAAAATTTTTACCCCTTATACATGTTAATTTGAAAAAAGTGCCGAATTCCTATTAATATTTTTTCGCGGATTACTTAAATCAGTTTAACCCTTTTCCCTTTATGTGTTTGGAAGTTACGCGGGGTACGAAAAAAGTACCAAATTATAGTTTTTACCCGTTTTTTCCCTTAGGGGTTGAAAATTCAAAAAAAGGCCAGACACCTGTCAGCTTTTTTTTTGTGCATATTACAACACTTTTTCAATTTAATTTGTATAATTTTTAGTTTAGCAGATATAAGATTACCGATTTTACCCGTTTTACCGTTTTTTTTTACCCCCTTAAAGTACGAATTTCCAAAAATCCCATCTTAGTGGAGCTATACATTGAAAGAGGAAACGATTGTCCAAATTTCATGTCCCTAGCTCTTAGTGTTTGGGCTGTGCGATGATGAATCAGTCAGTCAGTCAGTCAGTCACGTTACTCTTTTATATATATAGATTACTAGCCAAACCCGGCGCGCGTTGCTACGCCCCTTAATGAATCGAAATGCATTCTGAATTTTAATTGAATATCAAGTGAAAAAACCTAAAAATTATAATTTTTTTATGGGCGTGGCATTGCCCACTTTTCTAGTCACGAAATTGTAAGGTCATAACAGCTCAATATGTGTGCAAAGTTTCAAAAGAATCGGACCAGTGCAAGTACCTCAAAATTAAAATTGTTTTTATGGGCGTGGCCCTGCCCACTTTTCTTATCACGAAATTGTAAAGTCATAACAGCTCAATATGTGCGCAAAGTTTCAGAATAATCGGTCCAGTGCAAGTACTTCAAAATGATACCTTTTTTTTATGGGCGTGGCACTGCCCACTTTTCTAATCACGAAATTATTTAGTCATGACAGCTCAATATGTGTGCAAAGTTTCAGAAAAATCAGTCTGGTGCAAGTACCTCAAAATTATAGCCTTTTTTTTATGGGCGTGGCCCCGCCCACTTTTTAAATCACAAAATTATAAAGTCACGACAGCTTAATATGTGTGCAAAGTTTCAGAAAAATCGGTCCAGTGCAAGTACCTCAAAATTAAAACTTTTTTAGGGGCGTGGCCCCGCCCACTTTTCCTATCGCGAAATTATTTAGTCATGACAGCTCGATATGTGTGCAAAGTTTCAGAAAAATCGGTCAAGTGCAAGTAGCTAAAACTGATAACTAATTTTTTATGGGCGTGGCCCCGCCCACTTTTTTTCATCCATAAACACTCCCCGGTATGTGTACAACAACTTACCAAAGTTTGAGCCCGATCGGTTTTACAGTTTCAGAGTCTATAGCTAACACACACACACACACACACACACACACACACACACACACACACACAGAGTTTCACTTTTATATATATAGATAGATAGATAGAAGATATTCTGCTAGTCAAGCCCTTTCAGAAAGTATATTAAAAATATGAACATAAACAAAATTTAATTTGATAAAAAAATAAAGACAAATTTAGAAATAAAGGCTATGTTTCCCATTTACTAATTACGTTAAGTTGTAACGAGTATACCGATAAAGTGTTCTGATGAAATCGTAGCTGGTTTCGAAAATGTATTCCACTCTGCTAATTTCAATATTTTTTAATGATTATAATTTATTTTCATTTTCACTATTTTAGGAATTTTAATAACAAATGAACTTCATCCAGAATGAATATGATTTACAAGAAATTTCAAATAAAAAATTCGAATAAATATTAAATTGTTTTTTTTTTAAATATATGAATATTTTTAAAATTTAAATTTAAAGTTTAAAGTAATATAGAACTTAGAGGATTTATTTTAAGATCGATTTTTTTTTAAATTATTGCATTTTCTTCTTAACATTTTTAGGTTTTATTTTAAATAGTTTTGATAACTTCTTACATATTTATAACAAGAAGCTAGCATTAACTGCTCTGATATCATTAAAGTGACTTAACATTTATATTTTTATTGATCTCTCTCATAAATTGCAAAAAACATTTACATTTAACATTCATTCAAAAAATTTTAGAAACAGAAAATTCTGAAATTTATTTTATACACTTAAAAAAATAGACAATCGATTTCTCTTGTCATTCGATTTGTTTAGTTTTCTTTTTGTTATAAAATTTCCATTATAAGAATTCTAATTTCCTAGTTATGAATATACATTGATATTCCGAAACGGAATTCTGTAGATACAACCATAAAATTCTACTATAAATAAAAATTAAACGACAACAATTCTGGTACTCAAAATTGATTCTGTTTTCTATGTGTGTGTGTACATACATACATATTTATATATTTTCAATTTTATCCGCATGGCAAATAGTAAAATGGCATTTGTATTGATAATTATATATGAACTTGCAAGTTCATTTTAATATTTATGCAATTTTTTACTGTCGCGATACATAATACACACTAATAAAGAAGGCTTTTCTGCACAATATTCATAATTATTTGGAATTTACTGTAATTATTAAATACATAATGAGAGAAGTGTATTGTCGAGATCAGTATGTAACAGAGTAATACCCTACTTAGATGAAGTTTGTTGTTTTGTAAACAATTTTATATGAGTCGACTATTCCACACATTAATAAAACAAGTAAGAGTGCTATTAGGCCGTGCCGAATCCTATATACCCTTCACAACGTGTAGGCATGCAATAACAATTGTATCACCATTCATCTCATTGAAATACGTACATACATAAATATATGTTTCATTATAATTATAATGACTTCATCCGCTTAAAATGTATGTATTAAGAAAAAATGTTGTCTTAACCGGGATTCGGACCTACGTTTATCCAGTCTGTATTGGTGTGTATTACACGTGTCGTGGAAATGTCTGGGGGCTTCATAAAGTTGATTTCAACATACACACGGACAGACTGACAAATGGACAATGCTTAGTTTACTTCTGTATTCATTAGCTTTCAGAAAATATATACTTTATGGGATCGAAAATGAAAATTGTTTAAATTTCACACGAAATGACAAACCTATATACATATCCCTGTGTGAAGTGTATAAAAAGGAATGCATTTTCTATCAGTAATTTCTTAAAGTGAAGTGAAGTGATTTATAAAATAAAAGGATTAACAACGTGTAATAACAATTTTTGTTTTAATTAACAGAAAAAATGTTGTAAATCTACGTAATTAGATTTTCATTTTCTCCTATTTTTTTTTATTGATGGACTCAAATTTTTGAAGTATGTAAAATATAAAATATTTTAGTATAAAACATAAATTTATTATCTTTATTTATATTTATTTTGACAAATAATTATTATACCCTTCACCTGTGGTGCACAAGGGTATATATAGCTTTGTCATTCCGTTTGTAATTTCTACAATTTTCATTTCCGACCCCATAAAGTATATATTTTCTGAAAGCTTATGAATAGAGGAGTCGATTAAGCCCTGACCGTCTGTCCGTGTGTTGGTTGAAATCAACTTTTAGAAGCAACTATATGTTCCTCAGATCTGTATATGGTATCAATCTCTTGGAAATATCCAGGAATGAATCGCTATTAAAATTCAGCACAATCGCCCCATAACTTTCTGAGATATGAGCAAAAAACCACGACCACCTCGTTTTTTTTCACAATTACAACAACAACGTACATACATACATACATGTAAAAAACATACCAAACAAAAAAAATTACAAAAAAAAAAAAAATATTAAAAATAAGAAAAACAAAATAATAAAAAAAACTACAAAAAAAAAATTTTAAAAAAAATTTAAAAAAATTTTTTATAAATTTTTCTAAAAAAATTTTTTAAAAAAATTTAAAAAAAATATAAAAAAAAATAATAAAATATAAATAATATATTAAATAAAATAAAATAAAATTTTTTTGGCTCAGCTGGGATTCGATGCCACATTTATTCTAACGTGTACGTATGCACGTATTTTATATGGGATGAATGGTGATACAAACAATTGTTATTGCATGACTACACGTTGTGAAGGGTATATAAGATTCGGCACGGCCGAATATAGCACTGTTACTTGTTTTTAACTAAATCTAAACAACAACAAGAATATTGAACAATTATTTTGATACTATACGAGTTAAATATATTTTCGAAACCGGCTGTCGTTACAATTAATTGAAATTAGATAATCGGTATTATTTATTTAATTTTTATCAAATTATTTTTTTTTTTTTGTTTTCATATTCTTCCTTATTTTCTTATATTGTTAAATAGTTCTCACACGCACAAATTAAAGTTTACAAAGAGCTTAGAGTTTACAAGAAGGGTAATGTCCCTGCGACACGAGTTTATCGTTGAAGGGTGTTGTGGTGAATACGGGGTAATAAGTGTCCAAAATAATGCGAATTGAAGGGAAAAATTTTACATTTCTCTTTTGTATCTTTCGTTTTCTGGTTTCCCATAGGTGAGATTAGTGGTGTAAGTGTACCAAATTTGGTACAATGGAAAGTCTGGTGGTAAATTGGTACACTCAAAGGCTTTTTGGCACAATTTTATCTTTTAAAATTTATTTTTTTCTATTTGTTCTTTTATTTAAGTTAATATTAATTGATTTTGTCTAAAAACATTAAATTTATTTGTGATAAAAATTTTTTTTTCATAAAAAATTTAAGTGGACTCTAACCAAAAAAGAAAAACAATAAATATTTAGTTAAGAGATGGTCAACATTTAACTCGAACGTTCAAGTTCACTTTTAGCATAGAGATTCTAACTAGAATGTTATCATTTTGATCACGTTCGAATGCCTTAATTTGCCTACAGGTTATTTTTTGTAATTTTAGCGAATGTTGAAAGCCTTTTCACATGAACTGCATTTCTAAATAGACTTATTAAAATCAAACGCCAGAACAATAATATAAAATAATGATTACAAACAATGGTGGTAAAGAGTAACAAAAAATATTATTTTAAATGGTTAACATTTGTTTAACGTAATCGGCCATAATAAGTTCTATGTCCACATTGACATTTCTGATAATGTTGCTGTAGCAAGTGGAAATAAAAAAATATTGCTCAACTGTAAATCTTATTATGTTGATTAAATTAAATAAATAAATAAATAAATAATCAAAGTCCCACACTAAAGTCGGTTTTTTTTATAAACGACTTGCAAGTTTAAGCCTTTATATTAAATAAATATATAAGTATATGTATAATATTATCGCCTGTGTGCTGTATTCCGAGTGAAATTAAATCATTCGGAATTGCCATTGTAGTGTTATTGTTTTTAACAACAATTTCATGGCAATTCCGCGTGGTTTGATTTCACTCGGAATACAGAACACAGAACACTTATGTGTTAGTTTAGCAATAATTACAATTAATGTTTTGTAGCAAAAGAAGCCAAGGAATAAGAAGCCTAATTCAAACAGTTTGATTGTTTTGAAAAACTTTACATGAAAAAACAGCTGATTTTAACTAACTTCAGTTAATGATAAAAATAAATTAAAACTAAATTAGTTAAAATGCATTTCCACCCATAAATTATATTCTTTTTCGTTTTATACTAAGAGTTTACTTATGGAAAACGTAAACTTTATAGCTTTTAATATGTACTTTATTTCTGAGTATGAATATGAACCATTATTTTTAACATCTAAAATATTAATACAAATTTCTATTAATTCCTTATTATTTTTGTTTTTGATAGTTTTGATTATGTATTGAAAAATATAATTTTTGTTTGGCCAGTAATAATTTTTGTTATTTGGAAAATTTTGGTACAACTAATGTTTATTTGCTACAATTTTACTTTTGAGACGGTAAAATCTTAAAATTTTCAGATTCTTGTCATATTTGGTATGACCGGTGTTGCCAGATTGGTATTTTATGGAATTTAAAAATTGGGAAATAACTTAAAACAACACTGCATGAAATAAATAACTGGGACAATTTGTAAAAAAAATTCAACAAATAGTTCACTAATGGGCAAAAATTATTTGTAAAAAATATAATTTTTTTTTAAACCAAGATTTTCAAGCTGGTAAATACTGGTGATACTAAATCGTTAAGAAAAGAACTGAGATATATGCCTCAAAATGTAACTGCTTGAAAGATTTTCTTAAAATTTACAACGTAAATTAAGTTTTTTCAGCTTCTTGGCATTTTATACCATCAATATAGATAACAAATAAAAGGGCTCAGGGACTCAAATCTAGCTTTTAAAACTGTACCCCCTTTAACCCTCTCAATATTGGTATCAAATGAAAGGTCTTGATTAGTAGAATACAGTAAACTACGAGATAAAATCCAAGATGGCGTCCTTAAGAAAATGGTCAATAATTTTTTTCCTTAACCCCATTGATATGGGTATCAAGTGAAAGTGTTTGGCTAGTAGAAACCCGTAAAAATTCAGAATCAATGCCATGGGAAATATTGTGTGTATATAGTACTCTAAGGGTCATTATTTCAACTTGCCGACGAAGTTATTGCTAATAAAAGGTAACGTTTGTTAACGTGAGCAATAAACTGACCATTAAGTATTTTTCGTTACTACAACCTCCCTGTAAAATAATTTTTTTTTTAAATATGGCAGCACCAAAGCAAATACCGAATATTTTTAACAAATTAAAGGGTGCTTTTTTAGCTATTATTTTTTTGGCAACACTGGTTTAAACAGCTGACGCACGTTTCGTGTTTTGTTTCACTGTCAAACATCTTCAGTTTGGTCTATAATTTAACCATTAATCGTCGAAACGAACAACGCTTGCAAATTATTGAATTTTATTATCAAAATACGTGCTTTGTTAAGAAAGTTCATCGCGCGCTTCTTGTGTTCAGCGACGAAGCTCATTTTTGGTTCAATGGGTACGTTAATAAGCAGAATTGTCGATCTTGGAGTAAAGATCAGCCAGAAGCATTGCAAGAGCTACCACTGCATCCAGAAAAAGTCACAGTTTGGTGCGGTTTATGGGCTGGTGGAATCATTGGACCGTATTTCTTCAAAGATGATGCGAATCGTAACGTAACTGTGAATAGTGAGCGCTACCGTGAAATGATATTTAACTTTTTTTTGCCCAAAATTCAAGAGCTTAACTTACATGACATATGGTTTTAACAAGACGGTGCCACATGCCACACAGCACGCTTAACAGTGGACTTATTGAGAGGCGAGTTCGGTGAACATTTTCACGTTCGGGACCGGTCAATTGGCCGCCTAGATCGTGCGATTTAACGCCTTTAGACTATTTTTTGTGGGGCTATGTTAAAGCTCATGTCTATACACACATGCCCGATTTAATTGACGCATTGGAAGACAACATGGAAGCATTTATTTATGAGATACCGGCCGAAATGTTGAAAAGAGTATTTCAAAATTGGATGGACCATTTGAGACGCAGTCACGGTCAACATTTGCATGAAATAATCTTCAATCATTAAATTATATGGTCCGTACGTACTATCGATTCAAATAAAGATTTCATGAATTTTTCTGAATTATATGTGTTTTTTTTAACTTTCCTATAGCTCTTAAAAAATTACCCTTTATTTAGTTCTTTGAAAACAAAGTGGCAATGACAAATTAATAGTAAACAATTCCTTTATACTGCAGAAAACATGGTAACTTTTAATGTATAAACCTCACGCTAAAAGTTCAAGGTAGAGTGATCTGCTCTTTAATATATCGAACACTTTTAGGTTAAAGTGAAGTTGTAATAACGAAAAACTAGTTATCTGTCCTAACTTTAGTTATAAGTAAGTTGTAATAATGGCCCTTAGTTGTTTGTTGAAACTCGAAAATTGTGTGAGATATGGACAAGAGATTGATTAATTTATTTATTAAATAAAAAACTTTAACGAAAACTTTGTACTCCCCTTATGTAGCAAAGATCATCAATCCTCAATTTATATTTTTCATGCAAATATCTTTCTGTAGCAGTAATTGAAGGTTTCTTACGAATACAAATTAGAATCGAGCTTTAAGAATTTTGCTTAAATCTCTGAAATATTTTTAGTTTCCACAATGCTTATCAACTTATTAGACCCACTTTAAACAGTAGGGTCTTGCTTTAATTAAGTCAATGTGGGTGTTCTTTTTGAATACCACTACTACTACTACTACTACGTATGAGAATTTTTATCTAAATAAGTAGCACTAGGGGGAGTTTTTTTTCTGTTATTTTTCTTACTTTTTAATTAGTATTCATTAAAAATTGAGCTGAGATATTGAAAAGAAATAAACATTTATAAACATGCATTTAAATTTATGATAAACAAACATTTATATTGGATAGATATTGGAAAACTTTTAATTTATTCGTAGACAGGTCATTAAAAATGTTTTCTTTTCAGCAGTAATAAAATTAAATCCCACAGTTATCGATAAAGATATTTTTTTTTTCAAACTCAAACATCTTACAGTAATTAGTTTTAAATCACTTTTATTAACCCTATACATACAAACATACATATGTACGTACATACATGTACATGCTTATAAAAAGAAAGAGTAGGTATTTTGAACTGATTTGTTTTTTATTATTTTTTTTTTTATTAATTAATACTTTGAAGTAGTATTCTACACTCTCTCACCACCATCAGCATTAACCACAAATCAAAGGCCCACAACGAACGAACTAACTAACAGAAAGAAATAGAAAGAACCAGTTCTTGCGGAAATATATCCTGATCGTTAGGTCGTTTTTTTATTTTCTACTCTCTATTTTTTATTACAGTTTCTTGGGTTATTAGGTTGGCTGTAACACATTAACTGTTATTACATGGTTGGGAACTTCCGGACCTAGTTTTTCGTATTTTTAATTTAATAAAGATAGAGTACTTATAGATTAAAAACACATATGAATGACTGTATGCTTATAATAAAAAAGAGAGTGGCTGAGATATATTATTTATTAAAGGTGCTTGTATTAGGTTGGGGAAAAAGTCATTACCAATAGTTGAAAGTCTCTTAGATCTCTTTTTAATTCGTCTAATATTTTTTAATATTTTTTTGCAAAAATTTAAGTAAAATTTGGTTTAATTGTAAATTATACAAACTTGTCATTTTATATTTATTAAATAAACCAGAAACTTTAATTGTTTAAATTAGAATCATCACATCATATTACAGTGAACTTGTAGCCGGAAAATTAATTTAAAATTATAACATATAATACAAGGTATCCGCCGGAAAGGTATACTACTCGCAGTAATTCCATTGTTATCCTGGCTGTATGCGATGTGGCACCGTCTGGTTGAAACCACATTTTAGTCAAGCCCAAAGCATGCAATCATATCACGATATCGCTCCCCATTGACAGTTACCGTTACGCCGTTTTCATTTTCAAAGAAGTAAGGTCCAATGATTCCTCCTGACCAAATTGTACACCAGGCTGTCACTTTTAATAGATGCAAAGGTGACTGATAAATAATTAAAGTGTTTTCCATTGCTCAGAACAGACTATTCTGTTTATTCACATATTCATTCAAATGAAAATGTGCCTCGTCACTCATTATGATTTTTTTATGAAAATCTGGGTTATCATGGGCGAGCTGTAACATCCTATTGGCATATATATGGCGGCGTTAGTAGTCTTCTGAAATAATCTCTTGTGTCAACTCAATACTAAATGGAAACAAACGCAAATCTTTGTGCAAAATTGTGGCCAAAGTTGTTTTTTGAAGACAAAGCTCCTGAGCACGGCCTCGAATTGAGATTGATCGATTGTTTTGAACACTTTCTTGAACAACAGTAATGTTTTTAGCCGATATTGCAGTACGTTGTGGTCCATGCTTCGGCCTATCAGCTACACTCCCTCTTTCTTCGAAATCATTCACTACACCATAAAAAGTGCGTCTTGTTGGCACGTTGTTTCTCCCAAAAATTTCACGTAACTCTCTCATCGTCATTGGTTTATCGAATAGTTTTTCATTATATATTTGCCACGTTTCTATTTCATGACTGCAAAATATGAACTGTCAAGAATAAAGTTTACCAAAATAGAGGCAAAACATAGTAGTATACCCCCTGTATAAATAGAATGTTCGAATCAAGGCGAATTCAATAAGGTGAACTTATTGGATCAGCTGATCATCAGCTGTTGACTACTTCTAGGGACCACTTGTCAAATTTTTGTGTATTTTTGACATATCGTTTTGTTTTACACTAATAAAATACACGTTTGTATTTTTTAACTTTGTAGTTGTTTTAGCGACGAGTTCACCTTGTTGAATTCGCCTTGGTTCGAATGTAATATTAAAAACAAGAAATCTTATTTATTTTTAAAATAAAAATTTACAATGAGTTCAGGGGTATTTAATTTAGAAATCGACCTTGAAAATATTTCTGTGTCAATACGGAATAAATCTTAAGTCGACATAAGTTAAAATTGAGATAATGTCATCATTGCGATCCCGAAATTTAAAACTTCCCTCAAGCGAATGTTTAACTATTTTGGCAAACTTTACTGGAAGTTGTAGGGTAAAAACTTATTGACCATACATATAACATTTGAATAATAACTAATTTTAACGTTTAGTGTAAGTAAATATACGGAAACCAATATGCTTTTAATTTAATACAGTGCGTAATTCATATAATGGTCTTTATTTTAATGGAATTCAATTTATAAAAATCAACTTACAAATTTAAATGAAAAACTATGAAAACAGACTTAAGTAGTTTTACCTCATTGTCACAAATTTGATATATAAAAAATTGCAGTTTGTTTCTTAATTTATTAGGGTTTTAACCCTATCTTGAATTGTTATTAAATTTTTATCAATACCAATAAATTGCTAGTCAAGCCAAACTTATTTCTTATATATTTTTTTTTTTTTTATAATAAAATATTGAATCTTTGTAATAGAAATTTACAATATGTATACAAATCTTAAATCTAATACTAAATATATATTAATTACTACCACTGTAATAACAAACTGATCGTATTCAAATCTTAGAAACTAGTGTTACGTGATTGGAGTTACGGGAGCCTTCTCGCGAGGCTCAATGTATCGGCTTTTTTTAACCGCTTATGTCCTTCGAATAGCAAGAGGTCCCTGGCGAGAGGATTGGGATGGACCGTCAGTCTGTTTACGTACTTGCGCGAATACTTTATTGTTTCTTTAGAAACAGTTGGAATATTTAGATCTCGGTGAATGTAGGTATTACGTACGTACCATGGTGCGCCGACAATTTGTCTGAGTATCTTAGACTGCCTTCTTTGAAGTTTTTGGATGCTGAATGCCGTAAGTCCATATTGGCTTTATAATGGTCTTATACAAGAGGACTTTGTATTCCAGAGCAAGTGTAGATTTTTGGCCAATAAGCCAATGTAGCTTTGAGGTTTTGAGTTTCATAGCGGATATTTTAGCCTCAATGTGACGGGACCATGTTAGGCGACGATCAAGGTGGATTCCCAAATACTTAACTTGATTATCCACCGGGACGGGGATGTTGTTTATTTTTATCGCTGGGCAATTGTCTCATCTAAGCGTAAAAGTCACGTGAGCACATTTGGACGCATTTACTTTTATTTTCCATAGACTCAACCATTTCTCTAGTTCATGTATATGAGTCTGTAATTATTGAGAAGCAGTTGTTGGTCACTGTTTACACTTATAAAAGCGGTGTCATCGGCAAACGTTGACGTGTATATGTTCGGGCTCGTTGGCATATCTGCCGTAAAGATAACATATAATAGAGGGCCAAGTATGCTGCCCTGTGGGACGCCAGCAGAAATCTTCTTGATGGAGGAAAATTGATCCTTACATCTTACTGTAAACGACCTACCCTTCAAGTAGCTCTGGAAGAGTTTATATGTGTTTTGTGGAAGTTTCTCTTATATTTTTACGAGTAGGCCATCATGCCAAACTTTGTCGAATGCTTGAGAAATATCTTTAAACAAAGCTGAACAGTATTGTTTTTTCTCGAATGCCGTTTTAATCATGGTGACAATTCTGTGGACTTGTTCGATGGTGCCATGTCCTTCACGAAAACCAAACTGGTGATCTGGAATAATGTTTTGCATGCTAAGGTAAGGAGTTAAGCTCTATAGAAACATTTTTTCAAATAACTTTGATAGAATTGATAACAAGCTAATCGGTCTATACAAAGTAATTTGACTTTGGTCTTTTCCTTGCTTCGGAATCATAACGATTGTGGACCTCTTCCAAAAATTTGGGAAACAACCCACTCGTAGTACAGCATTAAATATGAAAAGTATAATTCTCAAACCAGACGTAGGGAGGTTTTTTATCATCGAACCAGTGATATTGTCAGGTCCGGGTGATTTTTTGATATTAATTTTGCTAATCGCCGACTTTAATGAAGAGAAACGAAATTTAATCGGGATATTTATGGTGTCGCTAATGATGGGAGGGCTAGGGGGAACATTTACATCATTTGGTTATATGAGTTAAGAATTTTTTGACGTTTTATTCTGAAATTATTCTAAGTCCTTATAAGTAAGAGTGATATATTTGGCCGTGCCGAGTCTGATCTTAATCGCAGCGAAGTTAAAATTTAATGTTATACGCCATTTTGTTTTATTATTTAACTGTAATTTACTGGCTAAGCCTTTTCATTTGATACCAATATTGAGGGGTTGAAGTTAGATTTGACCCATATATAAATTCATTGTACGCCATTTTGTTTGCTGGCCAAACAATGTATTTATTCTGCCAGTCAAGCCCTTTTATTTGATACCCGTATTGGCAGTCTTGGTTATCTACAAATTTTGATATTCGTTTGCAAATTTTTGAAAAAACAACGAAGCAAATGTATTTTGTTATGTATTCAGTTTATTTCAAACCGATTTGTTAATTTTTTTCAGTAATACTTTTCGCCTTTACGGTTTCCAATTAGGTATTACCAGAATAACCAAAAATAATTTAGTAGCTTATGAAACTTGATATTTAAAAAAAAAATTATATATCCAAATAATTATTATCAATAACTTTGCCGATTATTAAACGTTTTGTTTCAAAATGTTTATGAATATTTCTGGATCTAAAAATAGTAATAAACTTGTCTATAATTATGGTTGGAATAATTTGAATTTTTGTGGTAAAAACATTAAAAAAAGAGGTAGCTTTGTTTGTTTGCTTATATATCAGAAAGTTAGTTCTGCTGGATTTCAAAAGTTATTAATTTCAAAATATTTGCAAAAGATTGATACCACCAGACCTGTAGTCTGTAAAACGTAGGAGAGCTGCTAAAAGTTAATTTCAACTATCGCACGGACAGATGGACTGAGCAATGTTAGCTCTATTTATAGGGTTTCAGAAAATATATTTTAGGGGCTTAGAAATCAATATTGTAGAAATTCACTTGGAATGACAAACTTAATTTACCCTTGGCACCACAGGTGAAGGGTATAAAAAATGCATCCAATTATATGGGTGTCCTTGTCCAGCAATCAGAAGTGTGTTACTCTGGAGGTTGAGGGTTCGATCTCGTTGAGAATATTATTTCAATTTATTTCCTAAATCGTGTTTCATTGTTGAAACTTAGATCATCGACTACTTAGATCATACCTTGGATTATTTTTTCTGGGATCATATAAGTTATTTGTTTCAGAGCCAAAACTACTAAGACATTATTTTGCACTTTCAGAATGCTCTATAGCAGAGCCAAGCTCGAAGTTCCAAAGATAGCATATCCAAATACTTGGATACCTTTTTCTGTGTTTTATTTTTTTTAAATTAGTCCGCTTTAAAAAAACACCACCTATTTTGAATCATATATTCAGAGCCAAAACTACTAAGACATTATTTTGCACTTTCAGAATGCTCTATCGCAGAGCCAAGCTCGAAGTTCCAAAGATAGCATATCCAAATACTTGGATACCTTTTTCTGTGTTTTATTTTTTTTAAATTAGTCCGCTTTAAAAAAACACCACCTATTTTGCATCATGTATTCAAATATAGTTTTAGATTATTTACTTGTGAATATAATTTCTGTTGTATCGATTACATAATATTAAATGTCATTTGAATAAAGTCAGGCCTGTGAAAAATAATAAAACTTCTGCTGAAAGTTTCAAAAAATTATATAAAATCTTTAAACTAAAAGAAAAATATTTATTTTGGGAGCATAAAAATACTGTTTCTTATTTTATGATATTAATAAAAAAAATATATTTCCCACCTCTGTGTGAATATTATAAAATATTTCAAAAACATGTGAACTGAAATCGTTTTAATTTACTATGCATTTACCGACAACAATTATACTAAATATAAAACATTGTAAGGTTTTACAAAAATACTGCCGATAAAGCAATACAAAGAGATAGTGAAGTGATTAAATATTAATTAAACACTATATTCGGCGGTGCCAAATACGTACCCTTCAGACTTTTTGTACCATCATATAATGACCATAACTGACAACTATACGGTACAACTGTGACCAAAACATATTTATGAAATCGATAATTTTATCTTTTAATCAACATTTCTTTGTTAATTTTGTTTGCCAATATCTTTGTTCATAACGTTGCAAGAAGTTTCATTGGAGATGCATAATCTGACCTTTTTAGGTAAAAATCGGAAAAGTCATATTCTTTCGCTCAGTACTCAGCTCATAATATGCCCACTGATTGTCAATAGCAAGATTCTCAAAAGCATATTTGATAAATCAATACCAAATTAAAATTTGAATTATATGTGGGAGCTTCAAAAAGTTGATTTCAACATACACATGGGCAGACAAACAGATTTAGCTAAATCAATTTCAGTATCTTTAACGATTTAGAATATAATAAATTAAATAAAAATATAGTAATAAAAAAAGAAAATAATGAGAAATATCTTTCCTATAACCACTTTTTATTAAATTTATAAATTTGAAACTATTTTAAATAATAATAAAATTTAATCCATAATTTTAACGTTTGCAATTAGCGACAAGCAACATACATAATTAAGCCACTTCTATTTTCCCTTACCCAATATTTTTTGTTGGCGATGAGAAAGAAAAAAAAAACACAAACACACATTAAAAGCGCCACTTTGACACACAAGTTGACATCCTCAACGATTTCCTTAACACAGACTGACATCAAGTGTAACTGTCCATGAGGAAATCTCGTGGTGTTCGCATTAGTGTGTAAAACGGATGCAGATTTTCTTTTTGCATGAAAATAGGTTGATGTACATACATATTTATCTTTTGTCTACAACTACAATATATTTGCAAGCATCATTCGGGTTTGGTCTCCTTCGACTTCTACATTGTATCTTGACCGACCATTCTTATCTTAGATGGCCGATAAGTATAATAACACTTTTCTAGGGGGAGCCAACAGCGCAATAAAACTTACAAAAATTGTCAGAAAATAAAAGGGGGAAGCATACGTATCATTAGATCTAGAAAAGAAAGAAAATTGTAATTATATTATGAATAAAAAAACTAGTTAAAATAACAAGTATTGATGAAAATGTTCAATTCATTTGTAGCGAACAACATGTTGTTTAAAAAATATAAACTGGCATGTGTTTTCCTTATTTTTGCAACAGTATCAATCGTTTGGTTTCCCCCTGGCTTAAAAGTCGAATAGAACCTGGAAAAGAGAAAAGAATTTTACAGGCAAATGTGTTGATTATATTAGATCAGAGCTGGTTCGCTTTCCTCTGTTCTTCTGCGTCTGTGTTGTAGTAGTTGTTAAGAAAATCAGTTTTTTTTTCTCAATTTCACTCCCTACCCCACCATCGCCACCACCCGATCTATACTCAAATTGATTTCTAATTTTTGCGCGTGTATCAGAAAGTGGCCAACATGATGTTGTTGACCAAGTTTGCTTGTTTGATTTTCTTATTTTACTATTTTATTCCCACTGACTGACCGGATGGGCAGCTGCTTTTTGTTGCCGTTTATTTGTTAGTGCTTAGTGTTGTTGCTGCTGCTGCTGCTAGACTTTAGGAAAGGAAGATGGAAATGACAAAAATACATACATACATAAATACATAAAATATACACTCTTAAACTTACACACATATCGCAACATTAAGCCGCATTTTAAAAGAGCCAAAGCAAATGATTACGGTTCAGAGGTGTCAAATATTGGTGGCCACCGGGAGTTTTCTAGAAATTCAAAATCTATACATTTAATAAGATTGTTAAAAAAACCTGTGTCTGTATTTAAATTATTTTAAAATTTTGATAGCGGTAAATCAGAAAATAACACATAATTTTTAGGAATTTTGGTATGTCTGTATGCTTATATTCCTGAACTCGTTTGATTCCAAAACTACTGGTGAATTTTAATTATATGTATTATAAATGAAAATAACTTGCTACCTAGGTTGTCGTAAAAAAATATCGTATTTCTTGGATTAGCAATTTGGGCCGGATTCAATTAGCATAGAAACATAATTTGTTGCGATTTTTTTAAATTTTGGTTTATCATACGCTTTTTTGTTAAACGTGATTATGTCAAACATTTTTTTTGAATAATAAAATAACTTCGGAAAATATTATTTTAAAAGACAGACAAAAATTATGTTCTGGTAATTGTATTTAAAAAAAATTTTTTATACCCTTCACATTCCGTGTGAAATTTCTACAATTTTCATTTCCGACCCCATAAAGTATATATTTTCTGAAAGCTTATGAATAGGGGAGTCGATTAAGCTCAGTCAGTCTGTCCGTATGACCGTCTGTCCGTGTGTATGTTGAAATCAACTTTTTGAAGCCCCCCGACATCGCTTGGACCGGGTGAGGTATTAAAATATCAGAAATATTCGGGAGTAGATCGGTATTGAAAATCAGAAACATCAGTACATAAACAACTGAGATATGAGCAAAAACCCACGACCACCTCGATTTTTTTTTACAAAAACAACATTACAACAACATACATACATATATACATACATACATACATACATACATACATACATACAAACGTGTATACTGGTTAGAGAAAACGTGGCATCGAATCCCAGCTGACCAACAAAAATTTTTTTTATTTTTTATACCCTTCACACAGTGAAAAAGGGTATATATAGGTTTGTCATTCCGTGTGAAATTTCTACAATTTTCATTAACGATCCCATAAAGTATATATTTTCTGAAAGCTTATGAATAGGGGAGTCGATTAAGCTCTGTCAGTCTGTCCGTCTGACCGTCTGTCCGTGTGTATGTTGAAATCAACTTTTTGAAGCCCCCCGACATCGCTTGGACCCGGGTGAGGTAGTAAAATTTTAGAAATATTCGGGAGTAGATCGGTATTGAGAATCAGAAACATCGGTACATAAACAACTGAGATATGAGCAAAAACCCAAGACCACCTCGATTTTTTTTCACAAAAAACAACATTACAACAACAACATACATACATACAAACGTGTTTACTGGTTAGAGAAAACGTGGCATCGAATCCCAGCTGAGCCAAAAAAAAAAAATTTTTTATTTTTTTTATATATATTTTTTTAATTTTTTTTTTTATTTTTTATTTAATATATTATTTATATTTTTTTTTTATTTTTTTTTGTTTTATATTTATTATATATATTTTTATTATTTTTTTTTTAATTTTTTTTTAAATTTTTTTTAAAATTTTTTTTTTTGTTTTTTTAACATACATACGTAAATTTATAATTGGGATGTTTTTATATATGTATGTTTTTTATATGTTTGTACGTATTTCATATGGCATGAATGGTGATACAAACTACTGTTATTGCATGACTACACGTTGTGAAGGGTATATAAGATTTGGCACGGCCGAATGTAGCGCTCTTACTTGTTTTTATCTAAAATTTTGCAAAATTTAAATAAAAATAAAATTTCATTAATTTGGTTTTAACATTAAAAATAAAAGAAAAAAAAAGAGAAAATGTTTTTAAACTTTAAAATTGAGGAAGAGTTTTTGATCAATCGAAAATTAGATAACATCAGAATTTTTGTTGTCAATTGAAATTTATGAAAAAATTTTCGTAAAGTTGACAACACTTAATTTGAAATTTTTAAAACCTCGATAGTTTGTCAAAGATTTTTATTGACTGAAATTTGAATAACTTTTTTTAATTAAATTTTTTTTTATTAAATAACTGATTGAGAACACGTTTATGTCAGAAATTTTATAAATCTTATTTGTCGTATTTATAAAAAAATATTTTAGGTTTATTTAAGACTTTTTTGACGACTGTTGTACAGAAATTTGTCCAAAAAGCCTTCAATAAACCTAAAATATTTTTTATGAATAAGGCAGTAAATTTTGTAAAAATTAGTTTTTTTAAATGAAGAAAAAAATAAAATTTTTTTATAAATCGAGAATTTATCGCGAATTGTAAACGAATTATGAGATTTTTTACACTACATACATACATATATACAAACATGCTGTTGTTGTTCAATTTAAGATAATTTTAAATTAAATATGTATACATTTATTTATTACTGTTTTTTTTTTCTAATACCCTCTTTATGGAGAAATTTATAAATTTTCTTGAAATCAATAATTTTTACTATATTTTTTTAATAGCGCCATCTCACTTATGAACAATTCTATCTGTAGATATTAAATATAATTCTTGGCCTTCTCTGCCTGCCGATGAACTATCAAAAAACCAGTTTCATTGAGAAAAAAATAGCAAAATCTAACTATGAATTAAAATTTCTACACACAACAACGGGTTAGCAAAAAAAATAAAAAAATAAATAAAAGAAAAACTTAAAAAACCTCAATAGATAACTCAACAGCATTCATAGAGAAATACAAATACTAATACAAACGCACACTACTGCACGTTCAATATAAAGGAGTTCAAAGCACGCAACTACACTTATGCCCTCCCCTCCTTGTCTAATAGACTGAATCACCAAATACTTGGTAAAATTTTATGAATGAATTTTTTCTTCATGTTTTGCCGTTGTTTTTTCCAAATCTTAACAGCAATTTTACGTTAAATGAATTGTTAAAAAAAAGTCTTCATTCATTCAAACGATCGTTCGTTTGTTCAGTTAGACAGGTAGTCATTCACATGTTGATGTTGTTGTTGATTTTGTTTTTACCAATAAATATACTTTGTTAGATGTATGAATGGATTGATACCTCAAACGTTCATTTAAACAAAAGTATCTACAAATTTCTATGTATTGTATGTATGTATGTATGATTCAGAAGATAGAAAAATGGTAATAGTGCTATATTTGGCTGTGCCGAATATGATAATACCCATCGCTATCGTAGCGTAGCCTAGATTTTATATTCAATGTTATACGCAATTTTGCTTTATTACTTCCGCAGTTGATCTGGGAAAGATCCACACCTTTGAAAATAGGACAGGATGGCTGAGCAACGACGGCCAGAGGAGATAGACGAACGGGCGTTGGAGCCTACGGTATCACAACGGGACCCTCGGAGGACCCAAGTGAGCTATGCCTTCGGGCGGCTGCCGGATCTAACCTAACCTACTTCCGACGCCATCTTTGATTTCTAATTTGTATAATGTTAAATGTGTTGTAGTAGTCAAACCGTTTCATTTAATACTACCCATATTGATGAGGTTTAGAAAAAATATAGACGGCATCTTTTACTCTTTTCTATATTTTAGTTTACTGTACAACACATGTCAAGCCCTTTCATTTGAAACTCATATTGAGGTAGTTAAAGGGAAAACACTTAAAATACTAGGTTTACCTAAGTATATACAGTACACTCGCGATACAATGAATATCCTAACATGAAAATTATTTTTCTCGCATTGACTACTCTAAACTTTAAGCATATCTTATCTACACAGTTTTGAAATATAAATGAGCAGGGAAGTGTGTTAATTGTTATTAAACAGCATAGTAATTTGGGAATTCCCATAGCTGTTTTAAATAGCTTTTAATATTAAAAACTACTATTGTGTTACTAAAAAAGTAAACAATACGTTTGTTGAAAAACTTTGCGAACTTTCCAAAAATACATTATATCGATGGTTTTCAAACGTCAGGGACAAAAAGATAACTGTTGACATGTTAAAAAAAGAGGCCAAAGGCGGGGATAATATAGAGTGTAACGAGTATAAAATAGAGGAAGAATTATCCCATTAAGATAATTATGTGAAGGTGCCAAAAAGGACTTTGAAATCCAGGACAGCTGTCTTTATTTTTTTAATAAAATAGTGTAATAGGACGAAAATGAAATGGTTGATCAACAAGATTTTAATGTATTGAGATAGTAAGAGAGCGGACCGTTTTTAAGGAGATTGAAAAAAATTTAAACATTTTAATTTTTTTTCAAAAATAAATTTTTTATTTAAATCCAATAAACAATAGATTTAGCATAAGAACTTTTGTTTTTATTGATATAAAATTTTTAACTTGAAATTAGATGCCATTCGTTAATATGAACAGTCTTGCAAAAGTAAACTGGCTTGGTTTTAATTAGTTTATATTATCGCGAGTCCACTGTACATTTATTGTATGCCATTTTGTGGTGTCTGCCATCACCATATTCGCTTGTAGATTTTTTTGACGAACTCCGAAGCAGTTGTGTTTTGGTGCTTATATCTCAGTTTGTTTCGAACCGATTTGAAAGTTTTTCTTGTGAAAAATTTTCGATGCTAAGATTTGCAAGTCGATGTCATTAGCGTCTCTAAACTTTTTTAGAACTTTGAGAAATTTGATATATTTTAAAGAGAATATATTTTTTTTTTCAAATAATTTTTGCCTATAACTTTGCCTATTAGCGATTGATTTGTCCAAATAGTAAATAGTAACAAGGGTCCTATAAAATATTTTATGGCTGAAAACCTTCAGTATGGGAATATGAGAAAACCAGAGTAAGTCTTGTTTATTTGTATATATCCCAGGAAGTTGTGAGACGATTGTGCTGGATTTTAAAAGCGATTCATTCCCGGAAATTTCAAAAAGACTCTTTAAATATATATAAAAAATTGATTTCAACCAACACATAGACAGTCGGACAGACGGACATTGTTCAATCGGCTCCCCTATTCATACTTTATGCGGTTGTGGAAATTATAAACTGAATGACAATTTTATATATACCCTGGGTACACACAGAGAAAACAATTTGGTTGGGATATTAGTAATAATTCGTTCTTTGTTTCAAAATTTGAAAACTGTTTTGTTCGTTTCTTGCAATTAAATATTTTTATCCGAAATAATCAAATTCAATAGCAAAACAACAGAATACTGTGATTCACAAAATATGCAATTGCCTTAACAAATATATTCTCTGTGTGTATAATGTACTTACTGGTTTTGCCTCAATTTTATAGCACCAGGGAAACATAATTTTCAAGCCATAATTATGCTGCTGCTGATGAATAGATGAAAACAGACACACACACACACATAACGTCTTAGTATTTATAGCCAACAAATTGTAAATAAATTTCTAAGATTTATAATATAAATTCAAACAAACTCTAATGATTATATTGTGTGAATTCCTACAAAGACGTACGAGTTGAATTCGAAAAAAATCTGTCGAAGAAAGAAATTCATGAATGAAAGCTGTTTTCAAACATTAATCGCAAAAATATATACAATATATACATACAATCATACATAAAAATACATACTAAAAAAAATACCCCAAAACGCTACTTACACACAAGCAGAAAATCACACAATATCGATCGGATGCATTGTATGTCCGTACATTATTTATAAGTTTGTAAATAAACTTGTTTTGCAAATTATAGATTTATTTGGTTAGTGATTATTTAGTGATTATTTTTTTTCTTCGTGTATATAATAATATTTGATTTTATTATAATCAAATGCTAGCGATAAAGATTATAATTAATTATCGTTTCCGATCATTTTCACAAGAGATTAATTACTTAAGTAGTAGTAGTAGTATGCGAATAACAAATTTCATGCAAATACATTTACAGAAGCAATAATAAAAGTGTGGGAAAGAAACAAACACATACAATCACATTGTATGCATATTGTTTTGGCCACACTTTTGAATGAATTCGATTTACTAAATAAGTTATAAAAACTATTAATAAAACACGATTTATTTATCTATCAATGAACTGCTTATAAAGAAGAGAATATTTTTTTTTCAATTGTAAATCAAAATTAAAAAAATCATAAAAATTTTCCTCGCTAGAGCGTTTCTTTACATTGAATACTTTAATAATTCTGTTTTTATTTCTATTTTTTTTTTCAGGTAAGTTTTAATTTGTTCTAAGGATGCCAAAAAAAAAATAAATTGGTAAAGTATAAATTAAAATAAAAATATGTGCCAATAATCGATTTAACAATTTTTTTTAAATTTTTGCACGGATCGGTTAAATATTACAGAATATTGATTTACCTGCTATCTACGGGTAATAAGTAATGGGTAATAACTTAAATCCTAAAAATTACCTTAATGCTGTTAAAAAATTTTAAAATATTATTTTAGATCAAAATTCTAATTTTAGAGGATTACAGATACCTTTAGTTCTTCTAGTTTTCACATAACAACTACTTTCGGAAGTATCCTTAATAGTGAGTTTCCAAAACAAATTGTTAAAAACTTAATTCGAAGTACAGTAGTGGTCCAGTATAACGAATGATATAATGTCCAGGGTCGTGCGTTATATCGAATATATATATATTCATAGCATAGTAGCAAGTTAAACTCTATTCGTATTATAATAATTCATTTATTTATAAAAATTTAAAACTTTTACATACATATGCACATGAAAAAGGTTATTTCTTAAAGATAGCCGACGTAAAGATCCCGTATGAGTAGCTCTCGCACTTTTTAGAATATTTTTTATAATTGTGCAAACACTAGACTTTACTAGTCCATACTTTGTGCAGATCTCTTTTAGTGTTTTTTTTATCATTATAATCATCAACTATTTGTATTTTATTGGCCAGAGAAAGTCGCTTACAAGTCCTCATTTTCACTTATATATATTTAGCGTATTCTTTAACACGACCAGTGGTAAACAAAACTCCCAATAACTAAACAGGGATTTCCCTTTTTAAAAATTAGGGAAACAAAATGTTTTCTACATATGTATGTATGTGCAAGTGCTCAAAGCAATCAAACAAGAATAACAAAGAATAAAACAAAGCATATAAATATAAATTATTCGTTATATAGAATACTTAATTTTTCAACCGTTCGTTATTTAGAGTCATCAATGGACTAGAAGAAAACGTTCGTTATACTGGACATTCGTTATATCGGCGTTCGTTATACTGGACCACTACTGTACATATTTCCACTATGCGTTTTTGTGCTTAAACTTATAAACCATACTAATCAAAAATAATAAAACCTAAATTATAACTATTATTAGCAGGACAGCCACTGAAACCTTATTTAATTCATCTTATAAATATATATTATTTTTATTTGTCTTTTATTAAAAGTCATTCACAATTATGCATACCCACCAAAACACTTCATTACAAAAAACCGCTCCTTGAATCACTTACATAGTGCTTACCTGTGCCAAGTGAGTTTCTTAACACCTGATTTTTATATGCGATGTCCCACTTCGTAGGTTTTTTTTTTGGCAATTAATAAGCACTAATTTCATTCCAGCATAACCAGAACAGCATAATAATGGCTTTTGCTTATGCACTGCTAAAAAATGTAGCAGCTAGTAAGGAAGAAGAAAAAAAAATTTTTAAATAATTATCCTTTTTTCCACTGCTGAAATAATAAGCAGTACAGAAGACATACTTTGTTGTGCTTTCGTATGCAAAGAATTTAAGCATTTCCATGGATACAATACGATAAGGTAATGAATGTTTACAAAATTCGAAACATTTTTTCCTGGTAAAGGAAACCAAAAAGTATAAAGTCTAGGATGTCGTGTACGATACACGCTACCTTTTTGAACCGAAAAATGTTGTCTTTTTTGAATCCATTTAATGGTTTATCATTATAATGTTACACAAATTTAAAAATATTTGTGGAAAGTTAGCGATTAATCGTTAAAATTTAAACTTGTTAAAAAATCTAGCTTTTTCTAGTGATTGTAAGGCCACATGAAGCAGGATTTGTTGAAGGAAAGTTCCTGTCACGGCTTATTATAGACACTAACACAGTGTTGTTTAGGCAGTTTGCCATACGTTTTGTTGGTAAACATCTAAAGTTAGATGTTTTTTCTTTAATGAGAAAACAAGTGGCAAAATACACACTATAACGCTCATAAAAGAAGAAAAGTGTAAATAAAAATCCCTATCGAATTTTATGACAATCGTTTCAATATCGGGTTCTGTGATGAAATCCCAAGTATGAGAACAAAATATTCGTACAGAATTAGTTTTATTAGATTTTTATTTCATTAGTTCCGTTAACATTAATTTAACCTACTTTGCAATTCCTTACTTCAAGATTTAGTATTTACTTTCAGGATGCTATTTTAAAATTTAGGTTAGTAGAACAGGCAGCTGCTGTGCAGCTCACTTGGGTCCATTATATTGATCCCTTTGTGATACCTGAATAGAAAAGTAAGAATAGAATAGAAAGAAAGCAGACAAGTCCAGAGTCTCCGGCGGGAATCGAACCCGCAACCCCGAAACTAGCAGAACAGCACACTGCTGACTAGTCCATCGGGGCACCCTTATTTCAAAATTTAGATTATTTGGAAAATTATCTGATCGCTAGCACAGTTTAAGTATAAGGCACCTACTGCATTAGACATTCAACTAAGAAAAAAGTCTAAATACACCACTCGATTTACGCTTTACAAAGAATTCGCGAAAGAATTTACAAATAAATTTATGAAATTATTTAGTATGTTAAGAAATAACTTTATCTATAAAATAAAATTGTAATTGGTAAGAGAAACAAGAATAAAAATAAAAAAATAAAAAATTGTAGGGAATAAGTCCATTAAAATCGGGCGTTATTTTAGTCCATGCACGAGTTGATGGGGTTCTAAGGGTTTCTCGGCTTATAATGTCGTGTTTGCGGACCAGTATTTTTGTGTTGAGGTCCGGTGACTGGTCTCGAACAACTTGTGCGGTGTGCTTAGGGTTATTGTCCTATTAACTTCCAGACCAAAGCTTAAAAAGTACATTTCGAATTCTATTCCAATATGTTTGGTAATTTCTTCATAGAATTAACCTTCCTTGCAGAGTTTGAACACTTCTATTTTTTGTAACTTAAGTGTGAACTTCTCGTATCGAAAAGTCATGAAACAAAATATTCCACCGTTTCTCGAAGCGTGAGAAAAAAAATGTATTTGTAGCTCATCGCGAGAAATATCAAAAATGTTTACGACATTGCGTTATAACTGTAAAAAAAAAAACAAGTAAGAGTGCTATATTCGGCCGTGCCGAATCTTATATACCCTTCACAACGTGTAGTCATCCAATAGCAGTAGTTTGTATCATCATTGTATATGAAATACGTACATACATATATAAAAAACATACACATATAAAATCATTCCATTGGTAAATTAAAAATTTACGTATGTATGTTAAAAAAAAAAAACAAAAAAATTAAAAGAAAAAAATATAAAAAAAAATAATAAAAATATAAATAATATATTAAAAAAAATATATACAAAAAAAAATAAAAAAATTTTTTTTTGGTTCAGCTGGGATTCGATGCCACGTTTTCTCTAACCAGTAAACACGTTTGTATGTATGTATGTTGTTGTTGTAATGTTGTTTTTGTGGAAAAAAAAATCGAGGTGGTCGTGGGTTTATGCTTATATCTCAGTTGTTTATGCACCGATGTTTCTGATTTTCAATACCGATCTACTCCCGAATATTTCTGATATTTTAATACCTTACCCGGGTCCAACCTATGTCGGGGGGCTTCAAAAAATTGATTTCCACATACACACGGACACACGGACAGACTGACAGAGCTTAATTGACTTCCCTATTCATAAGCTTTCAGACAATATATACTTTATAGGGTCGGAAATTAAAATTGTAGAAATTTCACACGGAATGGCAAACCTATATATACCCTTTTTCACTGTGTGAAGGGTATAAAAACTGTTAACATATCACAATATCCATATCCTTGAAATTTTGAATTAAAATATTTTCATTTTGTTCCTCTTGCCAAAATTTTGTAACTACAGCGTTTTTTTCTTAATACGGATTGCCAATTACTGATTAAGACATTGAGAAAGGAGAAAGTTGAATCCCGGAAAGTTTTGCAATGCAAGAGTGGGATAAACTCATATGCAAATTGTGAACATCTGGAGATAATATGGATACCAAGCCATCACGGGCTGATCGGAAACGAGAAAGCCGACAAATTATCCCAAAGGGTAGCTCTTCTGAGTACTATAACTTTGGAGAACGCCAAACCCCTTAAACGATTTAAGGATGAACTTAAACGTTGGGCGATGGAGGAACATGTCAGAAAATGGCAAAGCACTGATGTCGGTAAGGTGACAAGAACACTATGGGGTGACCCAAATATTGGGAAATCAAAAGAGATTCTGAGACTAAGTAGACCTACACTTAAGAAACTAACCAGTGTAATTACAGGTCATACGGAGTTTATAACCCATCTAGCTCGCATGAGATTATCTGAGGAGACAACATGTAGAGCACGCGAGGAAGAGTATGAGACACTACCTCTGTCATTGTCCTGCGTTTGGGCATATTAGGCGCGAAAATTTTACAGTGGATACTATGCCGAACTTGGAATACCTGGGGAACTCGAACTGGAGATCCATAAGGAGTAGCATTAAGGGGACTGGGTTCTTGGACTAGTCCGTTATTTATGGGAAATTATGTTTATGGTTTTTGTTTGGGAATTCCGTTTTCCACATGGAGCGCACAACATGCCAACTGGACATAAGTGCATACCTGTCATGGGTTTGGACTTTTAATGCCCCTCCTTTTCAACCTAACCTAACCTACATTTCAATATTCAACTTAATTTTCTCAGAACTTTCCAGTTATAGTTTCTATTTCTATACAAGTTTGTATGTTGGTTATATGGTTATGTTATGATTTACTTAAATAAGAGGTTTATTACACATGTTCGTACGTTTACAAATACATGTTTTATGTTAAGAAATAACTTAATTAAATCTTAACAAAAGTTAAACTTGTTTACATTACTAATGATTGATAGTTTTATGATTTAAAGTGTCCCGATACAAAAAATATCCCATCTTTATGAGCGTTTCATAAAATTCAACTTTCAAAACAGTCATCTAAATCATAAATCAGTATACTCTTAAAAATTTACAGAGATTTGTTTCCCAGGCCTAGTACAGAATACCACAAATCAACTTATACCAAATCAAAAATAAAACTATCACCTCATTTAAAGACAAATTTAACTCTCTCTCACCATTAAAAACTACAAAATCTTTATCTGTTGGATACAATAAAAAATCATTAAATTTAAAACAAATAGAAAAAAGACATTTAAAATTGCATGATAATAAAATAAATAAAAAAATTAGAATTAGAGAAGAAAAACGCAGGCAAAAGAAAACTTATATGTTAATTTTAATAGACATGTTTAAAGAAATAACAAAGCGGGAAGAAAATAAAAACAACTTTAGAAAAAACAAAGTCACTATATGTGTACGAATGTAGTATGGAAAATAAACTATAAAATATTAAGTTTTAACGCCAGATGCAGTAACAGTATTACTGCTAATTCATGGACCATTTAAATTAAATGAATTGATTTTTTTTCTTCTAAAAAACAAACAGTAGCTAAATGTTAAAATTGTTTTTAAAACAAACACAAACAAACGAAAAAAAAAGAAATGTCTAAAGAAAATAAAAACTTTTGAAAAGTTTTTTTTATTACTGTTGCTTGATGTTGCTTTTTTGACTTAACGAAAACACATCTGAAAACAAATGTATGTATTAATAAAAAAAAACACCAACAACCATCAACAGCAATATCATCATTGGCAGCAAACAATAACAACATTAGTTTTATCAACAACATAAAAAAATTCTAAAACAACAAAATTAACTTCGAAAGAACAAGAAACAAATAAAATCACCAACATCTTCTTGATCATCTCCATTGTTCGCTGATGACGATCATTAGAGGCGAACCATTGTCGTCATTAAAATTAGAAAACAATTAAACTTGATGATCAAATAAAAATTTACATGATCATAAATAAAACAGCAGAGTCAATATTAATACAAAAGAAAAATATATAAACAAATATGTACTTACATACAAATCATTGCGAGTTCCTTGAAAGACTGAAATCGTTTGAAAAGACCGGAGAAAAATGCAAGATTCATTGAACACTAAACAATTAGGAGCGGTGAATTCGGCTGTGCCCCTCACACAGTTATTTATTTTTTTAATGCAACTTTTTTTAAAAATGTTTTTTACTTTTTTTTTTATACCCGCCACCAAAAAAATGGTGGGGGTATATTCATTTTGTCATTCCGTTTGTAACACATCGAAATATCCATTTTAGACCCCATAAAGTATATATATTCTGAATCAGGGTTTGATTTGATGACGATCTAGCTATGTCCGTCCGTCTGTCCGTCTGTTGAAAGCACGATAGAGGTCGCACCGAAAAAGCTAGGGGGTTCAAATTTTGCCAGAATCTTTCTTATAGACAAGGTTTGTTTGGTATTGAAAATGGGCTAAATCGAAATATTAGGAACAGAGTTATAGCTCGAAAAGCAAGAGTAGGTCGAAAAAACCGTGTCCTTCGAACATCGAATAAAATGGAATTGTGTCCAAACGCATTAACGTAGACTCATGAAACTTCGAATATATATTTTCTGAGTAAAAACAATATCTTTCTCCGAAAATTATCTAAATCTATGCATAACGAGAGGAGTTATCGACCAAAATGTACGAAAATTTATACCGCACAGTGTATTTTTCGGTATATTTAAAAACAAAAACGTCATAAAAGCAACAAAATTGGATGTACGACTCTGAAATTTTGCACACTTTGCTTTTTGGTGAGACGCTTTTCTGTAACGGAAAATCAATGTGCCACGCCCACTTTTACGCCCACCTCCCATATAACGTTTTACCTAAAATTCATATAATTTCTCTATTAATAAAGATTTTGGAATAATAAAGGTCTATATTGAAACACCTAAGTTGTACCCATTCGCAAAAATAACTTTGGCACGCCTACTATAACGCCCACTTTTCACGTTATATACCGTTAATGAAATTTAAAAGCTCATAAAACCGCCAAAATTAGAGGTATGATGATCAAATTTGCTACGTATATCCTCCTTAGCAATTTTATTAATGTGCCAGAAAATTAAGGTGCCACGCCCACTTTTACGCCCACCTCCCATATAACGTTTTACCTAAAATTCATACAATTTCTCTATTAATAAAGATTTTGGAATAATAAAGGGCTACAGTGAAACACCTAAGTTGTACCCATTCGCAAAAACAACTTTGACACGCCTACTAAACCGCCCACTTTTCACGTTATCTACCGTTAATGAAATTTAAAAGCTCATAAAACCGCCAAAATTAGAGGTATGATGATCAAATTTGCTACGTATATCCTCCTAAACAATTTCATTAATGTGCTAGAAAATTAAGGTGCCACGCCCACTTTTACGCCCACCTCATATATAACGTTTTACCTAAAATTCATATAATATCTCTATTAATAAAGATTTTGGAATAATAAAGAGCTAGATTGAAACACCTAAGTTGTACTCATTCGCAAAAAAAAATTTGACACGCCTACTATAACGCCCACTTTTCACGTTATCTACCGTTAATGAAATTTAAAACTCATAAAACCGCCAAAATTAGAGGTATGATGATCAAATTTGCTTCTAATCAATGTAGTAGGTGACACGCCCACTATAACGCCTACCTCCCATAAAACGGTTTATCTTAAATTCATGTAATTTCTCTATTGACAAAGTTTTTGAAAAAAGAAAGGACTATATTGAAATATCTAAGTAGTATTTATTAGAAGAAACTTTATTGACATGCCTACTTTAACGCCCACTTTCATTGAAAGACTACATTTGCAAAAGCATTTTAATAGCATATCGAAGTTATAATGGGTGGTTAAATTTTATGCTGAATTTAAATAAAACACAAATTATTTAGGATATTATTATTATTTCTTTTTGTAATTATAATATTTGTGTGGTTCAATTATGTATTTAATAAAATATCGGCCAAATGGCCCCCCCATCCTTGGCGCCACTCCTCTATCTGATGGTCCAAATTTTTAATGACAATGTTGATGCTCAATTGTTGGTCATAATGATGAGGCGAGGTTGACTGCTCTTTTGCCACACTATCGCAAAAACCAGCAGTGGTTCCCATTCAACGAACTAACAAGGCATTCACAGATTTTCTTACATTTTATACAGACCTGTTTTGCAGAAATTTAAATATTTTTTAAAATTCTCCCGATTGTGGACGAATTTGAACGATTATGTTGATCAAAAGAATAACGAAGTGCACAAAATTCATTTTGATTTGAACGCCCATTTTTATAAAAAACCTGAATAACTTTAAAGCGTTGCTCATTTGCGTATCTTTTCACGGATCAAATTGAGTAAGTTTGAGATACAGAAATGTCAAGTGAAATGCAGAAAACAAATTTAAAGACTAGGTGTAGTTCACCTTCAACATGGGCCCTTAAAATTTAACCACCCTCTACAAAGAAAGTGACAAATATTTTATTATAAAGAGATTATTTCATAATGATTAACAAAATAATAAATACTGTGCTTTAAATGTACACAAAATTGGTGGTGGGTATAAAAGATTCGGCACAGCCGAATATAGTGCTCTTACTTGTTTATTTTTCTGCACTTATGGAACTAAATATTTTCACAAATAGCATGTTTTTTATAAGTCGTATATGTATTAAGGCGTTTCGAAAAAAAGAATGATATCTCGGATGCTTACCCCCCAATGTAAAATGTTTGCATTTTTATACCGTTCACACCGACCCCATAAAGTATATATTTGCTGCAAGGGGAGTCGTATTAGCTCTGTACGTCTGACCGTCTGTCCGTGTGTATGTTGAAATCAACTTTTTGAAGCTCCCCGACATCGCCTGGACCCGGGTAAGGTACTAAAATATCAGAAATATTCGGGAGTAGATCGGTATTGAAATTTAGAAACATCCGTACATAAACCACCTCGGCCACCTCGTTTTTTTTAACACAACAACATACAACAACAGCAACATACATACATACATACATACAAACAGCGCTGTCAACTTTAAAATTTCAAAAAGCACCATAACCCAGGAAAAAACGCGTCATTTTCAAAAAAAAGCACTAAATTTATAATTTGTAAATTATTTTTTTATTTATTTAAAAAATTATACATTTATATAAACTTCTTTGCAAATAAGACATTTTTAAATGAATATCAGAATAAATAACAAAAAAATTTACAAAAATTAAACAACGAATATCTTTTAGTCAGTCAGTACAGATTTACATAGATACATATATTTATATGTAAATAAAAATAAACAAAAACATTGGAAAAAAGAACAAAAATATTTAATTATTAAAGTAATTATCAATTCACAATATATCACAGGAGTGATGCATTGTAAGAAATTTATTTCAACATTTAGAAAAAATTACGACAGGATTAATTTTTCCATACCTGATGCATTTAAACGACGTTTAATAAACATATGTGAATTTGTTGTACAAAATATTAAAGAAATTATTCACCAAATAAGTACAACTATTGTTTAATATTTAAATATTTTTATGTTACATATTAGAGTAATTAAATAGAACTATTTCTAACTAAAAATTATGAAAAATTTTAATAAACTTGCAGTTTAATAATTCGATTAGGATTTAAGCTTTTCTCTGTGTAAATAATATCAAATATCAATGTTAAAGTCAATTATTTCTTCATTATTATCACTATCATCTGGCCACAACATAGTCTTAATTTCAAATTGTAATGCTTTATAAATATCATTGCTAGGTTTCGCAACAGGAATTTTCCCGTTTAAGCCCATTTTTAATGCGAAGTAAGGCATTAACTGAATTTAAAGACATTCGGTTGCGAATTTTAGATTTAAACACATTCATGGGAGCGACAAAAGTTTAACGTTTAAGTTTAATGCTTCAAAGGGATTTAAGTTAACTGCATCTTTGTACGATTTAACTTCAATCCAAAAATCGAGTGGATTCAATATTTTGCCATTGGTAACGGTAAAATATCTTCTTTTGTATGTGATAAAACATTTCTAACATTAATTTAACCTTAAATTAATTTCAAGGTTTTCTGGTAAAATTTTTAAACGTTTAAATTTGTGGGACGCTAAAAGTTTGCTTTAAGGTTTAATCATTTATAAGATGATCTCAAAAGAAAGAGGAATTTCTTTTATTCACATTCACCTCAAATGCATATACATATGTATAAAGTTAGACATTTTGAAACAAAAACTTTCTGGGAAATCAATTATCTTATAAATAATTAAATTTTTAGTGTAATATTATTTTCTTGCCGAGTTGCATGTAATTGTACTATAAGTTACATTTTCGTAGTATGTATACACACACTTACAAAAAATTTTTTTCAATTAATTAATTTGAATTTTAGTGTTTGGTGTCACCGAAATAAAAAGAAAATCACTAAAAACTAAAAAAAAAAATCACCAAGCACTGACTCACAATTTTTCCGCTTTCTAAATGTTAAAAATCACCAAAAACAGTGATAAAATCACCGAGTTGACAACGCTGCATACAAACGTGGTATACTGGTTAGAGTAAACATGGCATCGAATCCCCGCTGAGCTATGAAAAGCACGGCTGAATTTAGCACTCTTACTCTCTTTATATATAGTTTGGCATTCTCAGACGAAAACGAAAATTATATGCTCTTCAGTTACGTTTACCTTGGAAAGTGTACCCTGGTATAACCATAATGTGCATTAGACGTCATGTTTTCCGTGTTTGTAAACTGTACACAAACTGCATTTGATGCACGAAATTTAGGATTTGTTTCGCTCTGTGCTTAAGGAAATAACATTTGGCTAAAACTTAACCAAAAAAAGTTGTTACATACAATACGGTTTACTACATTTTCTTAAGCTAGCTTATGCACTGTAAAGTTAGGGCTGTATGTAGATTAAATAAAAGGCCAAGTGTGTGAATGTTGTGTGAACATAATTCTGTAGTAAAAAAAAAACTATAATTTTTATATTTAGATATTTAGCAAAAACTTTTTTTTAATTTTTCTATTAAAAAAAGAGTTTTTGCTATAATTTTTTGATATATAAAAGATATAAAATTTTCTATAAATTTTTTGATTTTTTTTCTGTGTATTTGGTTGATAGTGCAAAATTATAATTAATACAACAACAATATGGAAGGAGAGAAAGAGAAGAATTTTTATACAGTAAACTCGCAGAAACGTGAACTAATTTTTACAAAGGGTGTTCACGTTTTCGATTTTGTTCACGTTTAAGATTGGTTTTTTTTATAACATATTTTAGTTTCTTTTATCTTTTATTTAATTTAAAATAAAGTATGTACGTTATTTTCACCTATGAGACATGTTTTGATTTAACTTTTTGTAAACTTCTGCCATATTTTAATGTACTACATAGCTACTATGGTTTGCAAAAGGGTTTTTAAGATACTTATTTGCAAATTATTTATTGAATTCATCCAAAATAGAGGTTTAGCATGGTTATTTTCCTTAATTTGATTGTGTAATTCAATAGCTTTCTTTTAATCATAATGCCCGCTAACCGGTAGGTTTTCATTTCGAAGTTAGGTAAACCATTTGTACAGAGATTTTTCCATTTTTTGAAGCTCTAAAGTATGCAGTGTCTTCCGTTTTCCAGGACCCGCAGGAACGCATTTCGAAATTGAATCTTTATTGTTTCTTATTGAACAAATCGTCGATTTGGCGACCTTGTACTTTTTCGACAAACCAGTTACAGATGAACTTTTGCGTAGAAGCTCTAAAATATCTGAATTTTCTTGAAGATTTAACACTTTTAGTTTTTTATTAGACATATTTTCAATAAAAATATTTTTAGAGATCACTTGTTTATACATATTATTTATATACTTATATGTATAGTCAGCACAGAGAGATGCTTCCAGTAGAACTGCCGCATTAATATTAAAGCTACCTATCATGCAACAAAAGTTGTTTACAACAAACAAATTACGAAATTCTTCTGCGGGGAATCCCAAAAATTTTAAATGAGTTACAAAATTGAATTTTAACGTTCGATAAAAGTTCACGTTTTAGAGCATTCAGCCTTTGTTCACGTTTTAGAGTAGTCAATGTAATAAAAAAAATGTTCATGCTTTTGGGTAGTTCATATTACTGCATGTTTACGTTTCTGCGAGTTCACTGTATTGACATAGAGAACACACATTGCTTTCAACAGCCGGTCAAGTTTATACATTAAGATTTTCACTGCCGACTACTACAAATTTATCGAATTTTCACCTGATTTTGATAATTAACATTGGTCATTGTTGTTGTAATTTGTTTATGTTCTGTTTCAAATTGAATGAGGCGTTCAGTTGTTTACAAAGTCATAATTTTTAATTTAATTTGATTTTTTTTACAGAAAATTAGGAAAAACATCTTTTTAAAGTGATGTTCTTTTTTATTTACCACGAATTGGCTTTTTGTGTGTTTTTGTTCGTAATAAAATTTATATTTATTTTTAATTTTTTTTAATTATTGCTGAAAGTAAAACTTTAACTAAATATTGATTTAAATTTAAAATTCGCATTTCTTTTGGTCTACAACGAGAAATGCTTTTTTTTATTTAAATATTTAATTAAAATAATAAAATCAAAAAATAAGTAAGTTGTTATATATTGTTGCTTTTTATATCTCTCACCTGTGGTGCAAGGACATATAGCTTTGTCATTTCGTTTGTAATTTCTACAATATTTATTTTCGACCCCATTTAGTATACATATATATTATCTGAAAGCTTATGATTGGAGTAATCGTTTGAGCAATGTCGTTTTGTCCATCTGTCCAAAGGTTGGTTGAAATAAACCTTTAGAGGCCCTCACATATTGCACAGGCCTGTATGTGATATCAATCTTTTGAAAATATCTGCGAATAAATCGCTATTGGAATCCAGCATAATCGCCCCATAACTTGCTGAGATATGAGCAACTTAACACGACTGCCTCTTTTCTTAAAATATAACTGATTTATAGCCACATAAAAAAATTACTCAGTTTATTCTATTCACTTTTATTTCGCCTGTTTTTCTCCTGTTAAGTAATAATAAATCGAGATATGCCTTTTTATAATAATCCATCCATTAGTATTTATTTATTAAACAAATTTAAAAACTAACGAAAATTAGTAATTAATCTAAAATTTTGTACAAATCTAAAAATTTACAAAAAAATTAAAAAAAAATCTAAATATAATTATTAAAACGTCTTTTAAATAGAGAATTTTCTATGAACAAACTTGTGTTCACTTTTGTCCATTTTTTATTTGCTTCCTTTTTTATTCTTATTTGAAATGTCAACTCATTATTATGAAAATTACATTATAAGTCATTACAAATGAAAGTGCATTTCAAAAAGTATCAATAAAACTCGTAGGTAGTAGTTTGTAGCTCCTAGCTACAACATTTTATTGTTCAATTAGCGTTTGCTATCTTTGTGTTTCTAACGAAATTTTTTTTTTTTTTAATTTTTGTCATCTATAGGTTTTTGTTAAAAAGTCTAGACTACATCAACGAACTGAATTAGTGCAAAGTATGTACAATAAAATACAACAAAGTTAAAATATGCCTCAAGGCATAACAAAAACAAAAATTTCTATTGATACTTAAAAAATACAAAAAAGACAATTATAACATTAAAAGACCAACGCGAAAAAAAATGGCCAATAAGTAGACCTTTGAAAAAACAAAAAAAAAAAAAAGAAAAAGAAATTAAAAACAAACAAGTAAGAGCACTATATTCGGCTGTGCCGAATCTTTTATACCCACCACCAATTTTGTGTACATTTAAAGCAAATTTATTTATTATTTTGTTAATCGCTATGGAATAATCTCTTTATAATAAAATATGTATCACTTTCTTTGTGTAGGGTGGTTAAATTGAAGGTGAACCTAGTCTTTAAATTTGTTTTCTGCATTTCACTTGACATTCCTCAATCTCAAACTTACTCAATTTGATCCGTGGAAAGATACGCAAAAGAGCAACGCTTTAAAGTTATTCAGGTTTTTTATAAAAATGGGCGTTCAAATCAAAATGCATTTTGTGCACTTCGTAATTCTTTTGATCAACATAATCGTTCAAATTCGTCCACAATCGGGAGAATTGTAAAAAAATATTAAAATTTCTGCAAAACAGGTCTGTAAAAAATGTTAGAAAATCTGTGAATGCCTTCTTAGTGCGTTGAATGGGAAGCACTGATGGTTTTTGCGATAGTGTGGCAAAAGAGCAGTCAACCTCGACTCATCATTATGCCCAACAATTGAGCATCAACATTGTCATTGAAAATTTGGACCATCAGATAAGGAGTGGCGCCAAGGATGGGGGGGGGGCCATTTGGCCGATATTTTGTTAAATACATAATTGAACCATACAAATATTAAAATTACAAAAAGAAATAATAATAATAATATCCTAAATAATTTGTGTTTTATTTAAATTCAACATCGGTCCTTAAAATTTAACCACCCTTTATAACTTCGATATGCTACTAAAATGCTTTTGTAAATGTAGTCTTTTAGTAAAAGTGGGCGTTAAAGTAGGAGTGTCAATAAAGTTTCTGCTAATAAATACAACTTAGATATTTCAATATAGCCCTTTATTTTCCCAAAAACTTTGTCAATAGAGAAATTACATGAATTTAAGATAAACCGTTATATGGGAGGTAGGGGTTAAAGTGGGCGTGTCACCTAAAGTTTTTGGCACAACAATTACATTGATTAGAAGGATATATGTAGCAAATTTGATCATCAGACCTCTAATTTTGGCGGTTTTATGAGCTTTTAAATTTCATTAACGGTAGATAACGTGAAAAGTGGGCGATATAGTAGGCGTGTCAAAGTTGTTTTTGCGAATGAGTACAACTTAGGTGTTTCAATTTAGCCCTTTATTATTCCAAAATCTTTATTAATAGAGAAATTATATGAATTGCAGGTAAAACGTTATATGGGAGGTGGGCGTAAAAGTGGGCGTGGCACCTTAATTTTCCGGTACAGTAATGACACTGCCTAGGAGGATATACTTAGCAAATTTTATCGTCATACCTCTACTTTTGGCGGTTTTATGAGCTTTCAAATTTCATTAACGGTAGATAACGTGAAAAGTGGGCGTTATAGTAGGCGTGTCAAAGTTATTTTTGCGAATGAGTACAACTTAGGTGTTTCAATATAGCCCTTTATTATTCCAAAATCTTTATTAATAGAGAAATTATATGAATTTTAGTTAAAACGTTATATGGGAGGTGGGCGTAAAAGTGGGCGTGGCACATTGATTTTCCGTTACAAAAAAGCCACTCATCAAAAAGCAAAGTGTGCAAAATTTCAGAGTCGTACATCCAATTTTGTTGTTTTTATGACGTTTTTGTTTTTAAATATACCGAAAAATATAACTGTGCGGTATAAATTTTCGTACATTTTGATCGATAACTCCTCTCCTAATGCATAGATTTAGACAATTTTTGGGGGAAAATATTGCTTTTACTCAGGAAATATATATTCGAAGTTTCATGAGTCTACGTTAATGCGTTTGGACACAATTCTATTTTATTCGATGTTCGAAGGACACGGTTTTTTCGACCTACTCTTGCTTTTCGAGCTATAACTCTCTTCCTAATATTCCGATTTACCAAACAATAACAATACCAAACAAACCTTGTCTATAAGAAAGATTCTGGCAAAATTTGAGCCCCCTAGCTTTTTCGTTGCGACCTCTATCGTGCTTTCAACAGACGGACAGACGGACGGACATAGCTAGATCGTCATCAAATCAAACCCTGATTCAGAATGTATATACTTTATGGGGTCTAAAATGGATATTTCGATGTGTTACAAACGGAATGACAAAATGAATATACCCCCACCATTTTTTTGGTGGCGGGTATAAAAACAAGGCATAGCAAATATGGCAGGAGCGAAAACAGTGAGTATTTAAATTGTGTGGTCTTGGCTGTTACTCTCCAACAAATATTCTTAAAACTGACAAAAAATATAAAATACATCAATATACATATGTACGTTGTACTTATGTGTGTATTTACGGCTGATATTTACAATTCCTTTGACAAAAGTGTATTTGTATGTTTCTGTATTTGTTATGTGTTTCTTTACTGTTCAAATATGCAAGTATTTATATGGTCTAAGCAGATGACAACAGATGACTTGAAAAAGATTTGTCATATCTGACCGATTTAAAAGAACTCTTGAGAATGAACAGGCAAATTTACACAGACTAATTTATAAAGAGTTTGCGAGAAAATTGTAGATTTATTGTTGGCCCAAGATTTGGACTCAAAAGAAATGTACAGTAATGTGCAATTTAAAAGCTTTATTATATTGTACTGCGTATTATTGTATTTATTAATAAAATAATTAATTATTTTCAATCTTTGTTTTTTCTTTTTATACCCTGCACCTGTGGTTTGCATGTATTTTGTTATTGTAACAAAAACAAAACACATGTAAAACTCCAACGCTTGACGCTCAACGCTCAACGCTCTTGTTTAGGTATGAGGGTATGGAATCTGTGTGATTTTTTTTTAATTCTTATTGCATGAATAAATATTTCTCAGATACATAAATTAATTAATAAATATACTAAAGTGGTCTCTACTATTCATGCTTTTTTTTAATTTTTTATTTTTTTTTGGTTTTAATTATTGTGTCCACTTAAGTGGGCGTTTTATGTTTAAATTTTTTAGTACAAGTCTTATTTTCTTTTTTGCATTTTCTTTAGTAGATAGTTTTTTGTAGTTGTTGTAGCTGTTGTAGTTGTATAAAGTGTTGTAATTGCATTTAATTTCTATTGAATTTAACAAACAATTTTTTCTCTCGTGTTTATGCTGTTACTCAGAGGGGTTGTTGTAAATCTGTTATTCGTTTTATCTTCTTCTTTTTTTTTAACTACAACTACAACATTTAATATTAATTAAGGATTTTTTAAATGAATGAATATGGTCTTGAATTTAATTAGATTTAATAATAATTATAATGTCTTGTTCATTAGTGTAGTTTTTTGCTGTTGTTTATTTCTGTAGTTGTAAATAGTTTAAGTGAGTAACAATTAAATGATGGCACGTACGTTTTGGTTTTGGTTTTGGTTTTCGTTTTTTCATTTAAATTAACAGAGTTGTTGTAGCAAAAGAAACAAGATGCATGTGGGCAGCAATTGTCATTCGTATGAAGATTTTATTAAATATATTTGGATTAGTTGAGCAAAGAGTGTATACATAGTTGATTCATTTTGAAAAATTCATAATGTGAATGAGACTTCTTTTCATACCCTTCACCTGAGGTGCACAAGGGTAAATATAGCTTTGTCATTACGTTTGTATTTTCTACAATTTTCATTTCCGACCCCATAAAGTATATATTTTCTGAAAGCTTATGAATAGAAGAGTAGAATAAGCCCTGACCATCTGTTCGTGTGCCCGTATTTGTTGAAAACAACTTTTAGAAGCAACTATATGTTCCTCAGATCTGTGTATGGTATCAATCTTTTGGAAATATCCGGGAATGAATCGCTATTGAAATTCAGCACAATCGCCCCATAACATTCCGAGATATGAGCAAAAAAACACGATGAGCAAAAAAACAGTGGATTGAGAATTGTCCGTGCGTTGGTTGAAATCAACTTTTAGAAAGCACCACATGTTTCACAAATCGCTATTGAATACAATACAATAACGCCACAATTTTCAGAGATAACACGACTGCCTTTGTTTTTCCTATATTTTTCCAATAAAAATGAAAAATTTTCCGCTCTAGGTTAATTTTTAGACATGTTTGTTACTATGTGCAAATATGATATGCCTCTAGAGTTATTTATAACTAATATAAAGTTAGAGCCAAAAATAATTTGGAAAAATAAATAGTAGTTCAACCATAACGCTCGATATTAATTGTGAGTAACATCTTGATGTCAAGTTTTTTGCCCAGCTTAATTTGAAATTTTCTTGATTCAGTGTTGGACAAATTTAACCATGGAGAGTTACACAATTGAGCAGCCCGTTTAGATTAATGATTCTTTTTCGAAAATTGAATTTCAAAACAAAATGTATTTCGTGCAGTTCGTGATTGTTTTGGTCAGCATAACCGACCAAATGTGCACATAATTGGGAGAAAATGAAAATTCTCCTTGAAAATTCTCTTTGTTTTATTTACAACTAGCTGACCCGGTCCGTGTTGCTGGCCCTAAGCAAAAGTTTTAAAATTTTGATATTGGATCATTATTAACAGAGGTTTTTTGTATACATATATCTTCGGAACTACACGCAAAGAAAAAATATGGTTGTGGTAACCATAATCGAAGAGCAACATACTATGATTGAATTGTATGATTATGTTTAAAATAATAATGGTTACCAGTTATCATTATTATGTTTAATTTAAGTATCATTCAATTATCATATATGTATATGACTACATTTGAAATCGACAATCTTTGCTTTTTTACGGCAAATTATTGTCTTTTGCTGTAACATACACATGTTGATTGTACTTACCAATTTAATTGCAATTTTTTTTACCAATATTTTTTTACATTTTCTCGTTTATTTTTAAATTTTCTTTAATTTTTCAAAATTTTTGTTCCTTTTTTTGACATCTCAAACTTTTAAAATAATAAAAATTTATTCAGCAAGAAGAAGAACAATTGAAATCAAATTATTATTTAAAAAAAATCATAGCTTGATTATTTTGTAATCATACTGTTGTCTCACTTATTATTTAATGATTATTTTTAATTTTTAATGATTTTGAATATAATGTTATTTTTGTCAAATTAATTTTTTAAATCATACTATTTTTAAATGATAACCATTTTGAAATTTTTACGAAAGGTAAACATTAAATGATACAATTCAAACAAATGCTTGAATATCGTGACAAAATATATGATGATGTGGAACAAAAATAACTATTACTTGTTTTCGACAACCAAATATTGTTTTAGAAAAAATAATATGACCGTCGTGATCATTTCGTAACCATGGTTTTTCTTTACGTGTACATAATCGATTTAAGAGATTGATATCTCGTTTTGAAAAACATGACAACGGCTTTCAAAATAAAATAAAAAAAAGCAAATAAAATAAATATATTTTTATGTCATTGGTGGTGCAATATAAAAATTGGATTTTGCCACGCCCCTCCGCCCGCAGACCGAAAATCAAAAATCAGACTTCACAGTGTCACCCGCCTAAATATTTTGAAGATTCCCTGAAAATTTCATCAGAATCGGTCCGGTCGTTTTGGAGTCCATACGTTACATACATACATCCAATTTTATATACATATATAGAAGATTTACATCGTGCGCTTTGGTTGGACCACTAAATCAAATTACGGAAACTTCTAATTAATTTTTGGACAAATTAAAGGCACCAAAATATAAGCCGTGGTTTTGAAAACTATTGATGAGAAAAATTGAGAAATCGATTTGAAACTGAGATATTAAGTACTATGAAGCTAGAGCCTTGGTGTTTTTCCTTACATTCAAAAAGGAAAATCGATTTTTGCAGTGTCTGGACAACCAACAAGAATTGGCTTGAGTGTCAAATGAACTGGCTTGACTATCAAAATAAAATACAGTTTAAAAAAATCTCAAATCCATGATTGCTGTTACTACAAAATGGCGTTATTTTCATTATATTCTCTGCTTATAGAAATTTTTCTATAACTTTTGATATTTTTTTGACATTTTTGTTACGGTTATTAGATTTCAGCTAACTACAACATATGGCCCATATATTTACACTCGTTCTTGGGTAAATTAAACATCCTCTAAATATATCACTAACACTAACAATTAACAGCTTTTCAATCAAATATAACAAAAACAAAAAACTGCATTAAAAATGAGTGTGTACGTTTTCGAACAGCCAACATTATGATTGTTTGATTGAATTATTATAAACATTTACATGAATTGAAAATCAAAATAAACATCATTTAACAACTCGATTTGCTAGAAAATCTAATAAAAATGAAAAATTTATATGAATGGAAACCACGGGATTCTATTTACTCTCATCCATACATTTTGAATATGGAAAGTGCGCAAAAAAAAGAAATCATATAAAATAGCCGAAAAGAACAGATTTAAAAGCATTTTTCTAACAATTACAACTTATAAGTGCAACAACACATACATAAGCATACTGAACCAGCAGCATTACAAACAGAAATGGATGGACGGACAGACGGACGGACAGATATTTAATGCAATTTTTTGAAAAAGAAAAATAAACTTGGAAAGAAATATTTGTGGCAAGATCAAAGAACAGCGCTAATCAAATCAATTACATGGCTCATTGGGGATGGAATAACAACAGCAACAAAAATTTGGGAAAAATATATAAAAAAAAAATCAAACAAATTATAGCAGCGGATGAGTTTAGAAGTGATTATGAAGTGTTTAAAAAACAAAGTAAAAATGTTTTCATGCATTTTTTTCCACCCATTTTCTTTGGTATTGAATTTTAAACAAATTTTGAATATTTTTTAATAGACTGTATGGCTTTTTTTTCATTATTTATACATTTGATATAAATTACTGTGAATGCATCGACAAATTTGATTGCTTGAGAATGTGAGGAAGTTGTAGGTAAATGTTTCTTATAAAATGTGGTAAATATTTATTTGTTATTTTTTAATGGCTTATTTAAGTTGGTTTTTGTATTACCGAAAAAATATGTATATTTGAAATATCAAAGTTTTTTTTATTTTTTGTTTAAAATTTAAAGACCGCGTTTTACTGTGCTTTAATTTTTGGAGGAAATAAATTTTTTTTTATACTTTTTTTCATACTTTACTTTGATATATACTTTCATAATTTATACAATATATTCTAAAGAAAACGTAAAACTTTTGAAAATAAAACTGTAATTACAATAATCTAATTTTATGGATAAATATTATCGCATTGCTGGTAGGACTAGAAAGCATTACCCGCCTCATAAAGGGGCTACTCACTAACAGAGTCTCAACTATTGAATCTGCTATGCACTGCAGGGTGGCAAATAGGGGAACACCACAAGGAAGTGTTTTATCACCTTTTTTGTTTAACCACCTCACCGTTAACAATTTGCTCATGGAACTTAATGCTTCGATGTAAAAAACTGTCGCTATAGCAGTATCGGCGAAGTTTGGAGATACTAGGGTGATCGATTATTCGAGTTTTTTAAGAAACCGGTTTTCAAATAGTTTGAAATTTAGAATTAAAAAAAACCGGTTGCTATTTTGAAAATTGTGAAAAAACCGGTTAACCGGTTCGAATATATAAGATATAATATTTAAAGAAAAAATTAAAAAATATTAAAAAAAAAAGATTATAATAAAAATTATATCTAAATATGAAATTTTTACAGTTTATATACATACGTTTGGCTGCGCAATTACGCAATAACTGACATGAATGCAGTTAACCATTTGGTTTTAATTAGTTGAATTTAAGGACAATTAAAATAAATAAATAAATAAATAAAATAAATTAATACATAAATAAATAAGACTTTTTATAAGGCTGCTATAAATTTTTGTAGCTCCTTCTGTTCATTTTTTAAATGTTAAATAGATCTTTTAAACTAATATGCACTAACGTATTTTGCTTGAAATGATTTCTGTAATTTGAAACACATTTTAAAGGCTAGGAAGAAAAAAAATTTCATTTTAAAAATTATTTCTTATACCCCTGACAGACATACAAATATAGACATAAACTAGTTTGTCCGATAGTTTAATTGAAATTTAAGTTGACAGACACTCAATGTCAATTATTAAAATTAGGATCTGGAAGGAGAGATTATTGGTTTTTCTTTATTGTAACTACACTTTTACCTAAAAGTGATCGATCAGCTAAGTTTATGCTTCAATTATCTTTAACTTTTAACGTTAGGCTTATATCCTATAAAAAAAAAAATATTTAAGCTTAATTATTTTTCTTATTTTACATTCGTTTTTTAAACAACAAATCAATTTCTAACAATATTATAGAAGAATATTTGATAGTTTTTATTTTCTGATATTTGGAAACTTTTCGCGTACTAAATATACTATGGTACGATTTGTTACAAAGATATATGAAAATATACTTAAAAATAAAAAAACCGGCTTTTTCGGATAAAAAAACCGGTGTATTCGATATTCGAAAAATCAACATTTAGAAAAAAAAACCGCCAGCTGAAAGAGAAAAAAACCGGGTTTTCCACCGGTTGTAAAACCGAGTAGATCACCCAAGTAGATACCCTGTCGAGCTATTTAGTCAATGGAGTGTCGGGTATAAACTTAACCAAAATAGATATTGAAATATAAGATGCCGAAATTTCCACTCTCAAGACTGTGGGGCGTGAAACTCGGTCTAACGAATAGGGCGAAATGTAACGCGAAACTATCTTCGTTTCAGAACACTCAATTGAGGTTATCTTAGGCATACATAGCCATACAATTTAGTAGAAGGTCTATTTGCGAAACCTGGGGTTTAGATCTAAGGATTACTGGCTGATATAGTTGTTTAACTAATTTTTAAGCACGCAGCTTTAGTATGTTGAATGCTCTCGCCCTTCCGACTTATAGCAAACTCCTCGAGAATACTCTGCTTAACTCAGCACTGCTTTTTACAGGCTCTTAGCACGAAACCCTCAAAGACATTATTTGCTGTGTTGATTTGGCTACGTGCGGGTCTGATCGCTAAGCAGGCGACCCTGAATACAGCGATTAGACATGCGGCTATGATGGAATGCATTTCTAAATTTCTGGGTGTCTTTGAATTTTAGATTTCTGTAGCTGAAATATTGGTCATCAGAGTGCTGTAAACTGGCTGGGATATTACAGGGTATACTTAGATTATACCAGTATTTGTATATTCATTGTCAGTAAGGTTGGTATTAAGTCGCTAGCGAGTGTTTATATAACATCTATTATGATTATGAAATGTTTGGCATCTCTAAATAAAATGGCGGGATATTCGACTATTGAGCTCAGATAAGTACCTGGCCAGTCAACCGGTATTAGGAACGGACTAGCGAAGAATGAACACTTCTCCACGCGGAGAGAGATTTAAACATTCCCTGGTTCACAACTTCAAACACGGGCGAATTAGGAATTATATAGATCCATATAGGGTAGATGGTCAGCGGCGACTGTTACATGTAAGATAACAAGACAGCACGACAGCACTCATGTGACTATCTCACTCTCAATTTAGGAGTCTTGTTGGTGCTCTTACTGGACACAGTGTCACTTTCAATGACATCTACAGAGGTTGTTACGACAAGAAAAAGGTTGAGACTGTGCTAAATCTTCTCTGCCATTGTCCAGTTCTGGTATCTGGTGTTAAGTTTTCTTCATGATCTTGCGAGTGTATCTTACGTTGATATTAGCTAGAAATATGCTCGTTTATTCGTTTGTTAAATTGATTTTAGACAACCGTTTTTTTTCTGGTTGGAGGTGGGAGTAGCTACACGTGATATTCCATGCATCAAGTAGTGCAAGGGGATCAGTCATGAACCCAAGTTAGCCTGTTTAGCCTGTTTAACCGAACCTAACCAATGTAGACAAAACTGTTAAGAAACTTTTGCTACTCTGTTAACCGATTTAAAAGAGTTTTCTCTACACAATACTTGTGGACTTTTAACAAAACAAATTAAGTTGAGATAAGAAAGTTTTTTAATGTAAATAAAAGGGACCTGTTTACGGAAGATCTTTGTTTCTGTTTCCCTTCTACATGAAATATATATATACATATTTTGAACTTTAATATATATGCTCTTTAATTAAAACAGAAATGAATATATTAATATATTAGGTCTTATTTGTAAGGAAATCAACTTATAAAAATAAAGTTAAAATTATTAATTTTCCTTTTATTTAATTGTCGAACTATTTAATATTTTAAAGATTATATTATTTTTATTCTGGCTCAAGTTCATTTTTATACTAAATTTCTCATATATTTTCTTTTTCATATACATATGAAGAAATCAGTTTTTATTTGTGGTAATGAAAGAATATACTACTAAGACATCCCGATCAAAAGAGTGCTGATGATGAAACCGTAGCTGGTTTCGAAAATGCATTCCACTCGGCTGGTGTCGGGATAATAAGATACTTTTCCAGAACATCAAATAAAATTAAGAAAAAAATCACTTCAATAAAATACACTTCAAAATATGCTCAATAAATTAATATCAACAAAAAGGATAATCAAACATATAAAGCAGGACCCCCAACCAAAAAAAAAAAAAAAAAAAAAACAAATAAACTAATCGTAAAATGCATTTTGACCAAATCTGTTGTGTACAGGCGACAACCTGATTAAACCAAAAATGAATGAACCACACAATAATAATACAAACTGCATTACAATGAAAATAAATAAATAACGAAAAGGGGAAAGAAAGAATGATTTTCAAGTACCCCAACAAGAAATAGCCAAGAAGAATTGGATGGCTCAAAATCATCTTAATGTACGAGGTACATGAGAAAGTTTCAACAGCAACAACAATTTAAAAGCTTCCCAACAGCAACAACACATAGCGAAAATGTACCAAAAAAAAAACGAAGAAACAACAAGAAAGTAGCTTCAAAGAAACACGTACATACTCATAATAATGAACAAGGAGTTAAAATAAGAGCATTTAAACAAAGAGGCGTTTTGGCGCATCTTTTGCGTACTTTTTCGATTTTTTTTTTGCTTTAAAACAGAAAAAACTAAAAAATTCCCACGGCTACTGCTGCTTCATAATGTTGCTGCATACTGACACAAACGCACAACAGTTGTTTCTTCATCAGTTTTGGTTGATCTTGATGTTTTGGGATGTTTTGAGGAATAAAAGAAACAAAAACGATTAAACGGGTTTTAAATTTTTTTTTTGTTTTTAAGAAACTGGACAAACTTTTTTGTTGTTTGTTGTTATTGGTATTTGTTGTCGACGTCTTAAACTGGGGAATCAACACAGACGGGGGCTGACTGACTGTAGAAGAGTTTACAAAAGCAATTGTTTAAAAGCACTTGCGCGATTTTTTTTTTATATATTTTTTTTAACATCATACATGTGTAATATAATGATAAATATATAAAGATATGTTTTCCTTAAATTAAACGAAAAATTCACACAGATTTTAGTTTGATACGCTAAATATGATAATGAATAACTTTATTATACAGGGTTATGATTAAATTAAATATGATTAACGATAAAAATAAGTACATTTTTTGAGGGAGAAAAAAAAGATTATTTTCTACACTGACATCAGATTACAACACTATGTTTGATTTAATCACATTTTTTTTTTTTATAAATTTTACGTTTAAAGTAAAAAGGTATATGCTTTAAGATTAGGACATTTTTTGCAATTTTTATTAATAGAGAATTTTTATAAAATTATACTTGAATAAAATTTAGAGTCGATTATGGATAGCGACCGCACGTTAGTTATTTTCTGAAAGTTTATGAATAGGGGTTGTCGATTTAGCGGTATCCGTCTGTTCCTGTGTATGTTGAAATCAGCCCCCGGACATCGATAAGACCTATATGTGGCACCAAAATGTCAAACTTATTCGGGAGCAGATCGATATTGAAAATCAGCACAATCGCCCCACAACTTTCTAAGATTTGAGCAAATAAACACGACTACCTTTGTTTGTTTCCAAAATTTTACCACAAAACTTAAAAATGAAAGCATTTTAAGTATTTTTTTTAACTCCTATAACTTTTTTGTTTATGAATAAAAGTAAGTTTCATTAAAATGACATTCATAATATTCAGCATTAGGGTGGGTACGAACCGAGTTTTTTAATGTCAAACCTAGAATTTAGCTTAGTACTAAAACTATTGAAGACAGAAATGTAGATGTTAAAGAGCCATGAACACCGGTATACAAAATGTTATAATCGGGTTTAAAATGGCGACACAGTGAACAAAATACTAAAAGGGCGGTATTTGTAGGCGTGACAAAAAAAATCAAAAAAATATTTTTGCAATTGTTTTTACATTATCTTTAATCTTAGCGATGACTGGCACAATTTTTGTGTATGGAAAGCGAACCACTCTACTGTGCACTCCAATACACCGCCGTATTTGGTGGATTAGCAACGCTAGTCGAGGTATCCACACCTCTAAAATCTTAAAATATGAATTTCCACATTCAGTAACGAGACACTTGTAGTCTTTTAAATGTAAAAAATAAATATTTAAACTTTTCTGATGTAGTTCTTTGATAGCTATCTAAGTTACATCTAACAGTTCTAATGGGGTTGAAAGTAAGGTTGTGCTTACTTAGGCAAGGACATCAAAAAAATAAGAAATATAGTTGAATAAAATTTTCATAAATAGACATGAAATAGTGCGAATGTAGAACATTATTAGCATGATGCCAGGGATGATTCGTTATATTTATTTAAGAATTACAAGTGAAAAGATTTCTTAAAATGCTTTTATATTATCTACATCGGTTAATCATGACTAGCAGAATACTTTTTCCCAAAGGCAACACTTCTTAGAAAAACTAGGTTTATAGCTTTCCACGCCTTATATAAAGTACCGACCAATATTATCTATCAAAAGCACCATATTCACGAAAAATTTTACAAAAACTACATGATACATCTGAAAAGCATCTGCCAAATCCGAAAGAAAAACCATGTTAACCAGTCAAAAATACAACTAAAAGAAGTCATCAATTTTGTCCTAAGATATATATTAAAAATCCATTAGCACATACAAGTAATTTCTTTTTTGAAAATAAACGAGAGTTATCGCTGAAAACCCGAAAACATAAATTCGGCATCGTTCTCAACAACTCCAAATTTCACAAAGCACTACACAGCGAATTTAGACAAAAAATCTCCACCTGCATGCGTTAAAAATGCAAACCATGGAAAATGCCTGCAATTCGTTCAGTGAGTAACGAAGCAAAGTGAAGTCAATGCCAATTTTTCGAAAAAAGTTATTTTGTTAGCTGAAGCTCATTTTCAGCTGAATAGCTTTGTGAATAAACAAAATGAGAAACAATTGTACTGTCGAGATGAGGCCGCAATTATAGTGACTGGATCTTAGGAAAATATTGTTCCGGCAATACGGCACCACCTGCCACACCGCGTACGCAACAATCCATTTATTACAGCAGCTATCTTCAAAAAAAATTATTTCAAAAAATTTTGGTCGCCAAGATCATGGAAATAATGACCGTTCGATTTTTTTCTTTAGGGTTTTTGCGAAATAAGTCAATAATTCGCTAATGTGAATAAGTCAGCAATTCCTACAATCACATCCGAGATCCACGTCTCTGTGAAAAATTAATGAAAAGTGCAATGACCCATTGAACCAAGATTTTATGTTTATGTTGCCAAAGGTACATATTTGATATATACGTAACAAATGTGGCCAGATGTTCAATAGGAGTTGTAAAATCTGTCTTTGTTTTAGTAAAAAACATTTACACTCTTGTTTTTTCGCTCATATCTCAGCTCGTAATATACCCACGTAAATGATTTTTAATAGCGAAATTATCGAAAGCCTATCTTATATATTAATACCTAATAAAAGTCTGATTTATAAGTGTAGGCTTCAAAAAGTTGATTTCAACTAACACACGGACAGACATATTTAGCTAAATCAATTTCTTTCAAAATGTATATACAGGGTGGCTCAGAAAGACCGAAATGGTGTGAATTCCTTATAACTTTTTATTAAAGGCATATTTTTTTAATTTTTTGTTATTTGAATACAGTAAATTTATAGGGAATATATTTAGATTAGTTATTAAAAATGATATCCCGCAAGTGATGACCATTTTCTGCTTTGCACAAATGTGCTCTTTCCAACACATTTTCCATGACCTTTCGCAAAACTTCCGGTGTTATGTTGTTAATTTCGTTTCGAATATTGGTTTTTAATTCCTCAATAGTCCTAGGCTTATTAACATAAACTTTCCTTTTTAAATAACCCCAAAGGAAACAGTTTGTAGCGGTTAAATCCGGGGAACGCGGATGTCAATTAAAATTGCTTCAACGCGAAATTATTCTTTCACCGAAGATGTCGCGTAAAAGAGCCATTGTGGCCCTCGCAGTGTGCGCTGTGCCTCCATCCTGTTGGAACCATATATGCGGATGGTTTTCCACGGCTGGCCTTACAAAATTTTCCAACATGGCCCGATATCGATTACCATTGATGGAAATGGCGATACCTCGTTCATTTTCAAAAAAATATGGGCCAATGATCCTTCCTGAATAAACACCGCACCAAACAGTACACTTAACTGGGTGTAATTGTCGTTGATGAAGTACTCTCGGGTTTTCCGTAGCCCATATCCTACAGTTTTGCTTGTTAACGAACCCATTTAATTGGAAATGGGCTTCGTCACTCATAACTAAGTTATGAATAAAATTAGGATTCTCTTGTGCGTTTTGCTGGAAATAAATTGCATAGTCAAGTCCTTGCTGGTAATCTGTCGGTTTCAATTCTTGGACAAGTTGAATTTTGTATGGAAACATTCTTATGGTATGCAAAATTCGCTGCAGCGACCCTCTTTAGAGGCCAAGTTGTCTCCAACGTCTCCTGGTTGATGTTTCTGGATCCTCCCGAATAACATACCTTTATTGCTTGAATTGACCGCATAAAATCAATGTACTGGTACAACTGTAATTAACGCTTACAAAAAAGGTATACAGCTTACATATACTGAGTGTAGGTAGAAGTAATATTAAAACTCTAATAACATACCTAATTATTAAACAGCTAACCGTAGCAAGCGTTTTTCAGATGTCAAAAATTCCTATGCCCATACAATTTGTATTAAGTAAACTGAAATACCGTGGCGACAACGCTTAGCAATTTAAAAATTCAATTTTAACATGGAGTTAGGTAATGAAGTTGACTGCAGTACAACTGTTATTGTTTTTTTTTTGCTTTTGTAATTGTTGAAAAGTAGTAAAATTTTAGTTATTTTTAGGTCAATCTAGGGATTTGATCTCTATTTTTATTTCTATTTGGTGAGTTTTACTAAACAACATTAAGGAAAATTACTGTTCATTACGCTCTTGTTTAGGATTGTCACTTCAGCATTAGCGCTTAGCACAACGCTTGTTGCTCTTGTAAAGGTTTTGAGGACCTTATGAAGGATAAAATAAAATATGTACAATTGGGTTAAATCTTGAGAACTAGACGACTACTAGTCATTTTAACGTGTCTCACTGTGCTCGCACAATCCAATCTCCAAAAACTACATTCAATGACGATTTTTTACAGTATATTTACTCAATAAAGTAAGTAAGTGGCATGCTGGTTTAGTTTGTGCAGGCAAAGCAATATCCTTAGCCGTCTCCCACTTGAGTCCTTATGTATAGCCTTTGTGAGTTTCTATCTTTGAGACCCTGTATATTTCCTACAAATAAATTTAGACTACTGTATGCACGTAATAATATATTTTGTTTGTTTTATAATGTTTGCATATAAAATGTTTATACATACATATGTATCATATACACATACGTACTTACGTGTATGTGGGAAGAGTCGATGGCGGCAATATAGAGATCAGGCAGGTACTTACACACTTAAATTTTGATCCTTCTACAGATTGTCTCAAAGACATTGTGTACAGGACTTATTATTTCATTATTTTATTTATTTATTTTTTTGCCTTTTTTCTCTCTGCTTCGGTAATTTGAGTAGATTTTTGTTGTTATTGGCATTTAACTGATGTTGCTTAAAAATATACATTTTTTGTATTTTTGTTTTCTTTATGCAGACATGTGTGTAAATCTATATTTAATGTATGTTTAGACATTATGATGATCGTACATTCTCATATGTGATCATAATGACTGAAATCTATTGAAATCGCAGAAAAGGAATATTGAAAGAAATATTTTAAGGTTCTTATGGATTTTTATCACAAAATTTAACACATGATGTCAAAAAAAGGCGTGAGAATTTTTTTATTCTTGAGAATTTATTTTGCTTTGAAAAAAAATTGTTTTTGTTTTTGTATTTTATTGAAATTTGCTGATATAATTTGTGTAATTAAATTGTAAATTAATTGATAGAAACAAAACCTTAACAAAAGTGTTAAAATGTTACAATAATGCAAACTCATGCAAAACTCCAACGCTTAACACTATTGTTAAGATTTGACGGTAAGATAAAAGTAGTTCAATTAACTGGCTCAGTAGTAGGAACTGTGTTCAGTTCTAGCCCGTTACATGTAAGTGACTTGTTACTTTTACATGGCGTTGACCTTGGGGGCATAGACCTAGTTTGATATTAATCAAAATAAGACTATGATATAATATTATCATATTCTTATGATACTATGGTATGTTTAAAGAAAATATTATTTGATATTTAAACATACATATATTAAACAACAAGTCAAATAATGTCTCATTCTGTCTTTTCATGTCTTGCGAGTAGTATCTGGTCGTATCTGATACTACTTACTTATAGCATGCAGCATAACTTTTAGGAATTTTAATCCACTTTTATTGTAGTTGAAGTTATAGTTAAAGACTATAGGTATTTTAATTAAATGTGCAATTAATGCTTTAGTTTAAAGTTTTCTTCGTTAAAGGTATTAAGAGTAGAGTTTAAAATTTTCAGCTTTTATCAGTCATACATTTGGATACCTTACACATGAGAGTGTAAAAGGGTATATATAAAGTGATCATTCCGTTTGTAATTTTTACACTGTAATTTTAGTATATCTATATTCTAAATCATTTTAGAGAGAGAAAACGATTTATGTAGTCCGTCCGTATGAGCGTTGAAATCAACTTTTTGAAGCCCCTTCATACCTCATGGACTGTTATTTAGTATAAATTTATTGAATATGCTTTCGAAAATTTCTGTATTGAAAATCATTAATATCCACCCATTAGCGGCAAAGATATATGCAAAACAACACGCATGCCTCTGTTTTTTATTGAGATTGTCAGTGCTGATACACACTAATGCATTGATGTATGCGTGTGTAGGTTTTTGTTGTAATTGGTATATTTTGTATGCTTTTTCGTGAGTACGAATGTCTGTAATGCAAAGTTTTTCGTTTTTTTTACTGTACGTTGCACGAACATGTTCACCCCGTCTGTTGCACAAACAACTTACATGATATGCTTATGGTTGCGTATCTACACTTTTGTGAAGAGTACATTAAGATTTGGCACAGCCGAATATACCGCTCTTACTTGTCTAAATATGAATTTGTTTTTTCACAAACAACGAAAAAAAAAAAAGAAAAACATTCGCCCAATTACCTTCTGTTCTATTAACAACGTGATATTTTTTTGTTTAAAATTAGCTGTTTTTCCTATTTAGTTAGAACTGTTTATCAACAAATTATTTGCCAAAACAATTTTCGTGAATTTTCAGTTGCAACCGAAAATATGAGCACGTCTTGTAACGGATGCTTTGTCATAAACATGTTATTGCTACGTGCATTATATAATTTTTTCTTCAAATTTTTAACCCCTTAGTGCGCAGTTTTTTTTTATTTTAACTAAAAAAACTTGTAATATTATTTAATGCTAAAATGATAAAGCAGAATCAGGAAATTATTTTTGATGTCTTCCTTATTTTTTTTTTTTTTAATAATAGTAAAAAATAACTACATTTTTGATAAAGTTACAATTTTGTAAATGTTGCAAAAATTACAAAAAAAAATTAATACTTTTATAAAATTTTTATTGTAATAAATTTTTGCATTGCAACAAAATTTAAGGCACAATTAACTCTCTGTCAAAATGAATAATTTTAAGTATTCAGTTGTGTCATAGGTATGTATAATTTATTGACGCAAATAATTGATTCACTGGTCTATATAAAGGCTTAGGGCCGTATTCATGAAAAACATTTTAGGTTTATTAAAGGCTTATTTGACAGATGTTGGAGAGAAATTTGTCAAATAAGCCTTCAATAAACCTAAAATATTTTTTATGAATACGGTCCTTAAAGTTTGTGTAATTGTTTGTCTTGGTTTTATGTCAATATGTTTTTGAAACAAGATGGGTGGCTTATATGTATGTGAGTGCAAGTTTAGGGCTAAAATTATTACGTTGAAAAATAATTTTTAATATTGTGTCAAAGTATTTACTGCAGCGTGCATTAATCTTTTAAAAACGAACAGGGAAACAATAAAAAATCTTAAAAACAAAAAAAAAAAAAAAATGGCTCAATATCAATAAAGGGGGATGACCCATTCAAACTACTGATGGACAGTCGGTTCAGGTGGAGTTCTTAAATGAATTGTGTCTCTTGCCCATAGTTCATGACTGTAATAAACCTTTGTCTCTTTATTGGCAAACTTTTAAAAGAATCAAGTAGTGTAAACATAAACTTGAGTAGTTTTACAAATATTATGCTTCAATGAAATTAAAAAAATTTTACAAAATAAAAGTCTTTTGGTGTTATCAAGCTAATAAAGTGAGCTAAAAAATTGCTGATTAAAAAATCATATTTTTAGTCAAACTTTTAAAATAAAAACTAACAAAAATGTTTTTATATCTAAAATTATGGAAAGTTGTGTCATGACTGGCTTTTTGTTATCACCTTAATGTGGGTCGCTATGCGGTAATGAATAGGCGGTAGAGCTATGCAGAGGTGGATCTGCTTGGAATATATCCAACGCGGCATAAGTTGCAAATTCGTCGGGTCTGGCAATAGGTGGTGTAACCTTGATAAATGTGGGATAAAATGTAGTCGTAGCGATATTTTGAGTTTTCTGCCAGTATTGACGGGTCACTGGGCATTCGGCTTTGACTGCTCTTTAATTACCCTTTTAGGAATTCAGGAATAGGGGAGATATTTTTCCATTTCTTTTACTAAGAGCTACAGTATTTCGAGCCAAATGTGTGTCTTAATGGTTAACTAATATTTATATTTATTTCTTACATTATATCAAACGAGTGGTATAGTCTTGCCTCTTCGCGTGTAGTGGGTTACCAAGTTAGTTATAATGTTAGCATATAAAATGAAGTTCAAATAAGTTTTAACGCTTTAAAATATTTGGAGTAAAAATTAATTAAAAAATATCAGATATAAAATCAAAGTACTACGAATCAACGATTGGCTTTATAAACAATTTTATATTAACAGAAAAATAATTCATAATTTAGTATTAAAAGAGAAGTAAAAAATAATTTTCTAAAAATAATAAAATTATTGCAAAATTTCTATAAATGAAAAATTCATAAAATTTTCTTAAAACAAAAAAAAAAAAAAAAAAAATAATAATAAAATTAAAATTTTTCTAGGAATAGTTTTTATAAAAACATTTTTTAAATCGGAAAAATTTTGTAAATTTTCATTTTGAATTTTTCAATATAAATGTATTTTTCATATATAAGTTTAAACTTGAAAAGTTTTTATAAAAAAATTTAAATTTTCTCTAAATATGTAATTTACTAATAGAACATTTTCTTTAGATTTTGAAAAAAAAATTTTAAAGTTTCTCTAAAATAAATTTTCTTTACAAAGAATATTTATTAAAAAGGCTTTACTATTTGCTATAATAACACATTGTTTAGATAATTTTTTTTAATAAAAATTTAACAAAAATGTAAAATGAAATTTGTCAAAAAATATATAACGAATTCAGCTTGAGGCCCTCGACATCAGGATATTAAAAATGTTGTTATTAATTTATATCTTTAAACTAGTAAAAAAATTCAATTTGTCTGTCAGTTGAAAGCATATTTTTTTAAATTAATTTAATTGTTAAAGGTACAAAATTTGATTTGAAATAGCTTCACGGTTTCTATCGTCTGCACACTTAAGGAGCTAATACACGACATGTTTTTTACATCTGACTTGTCAAATTCTCCACTGCTAATACAAACATGTCGTGTGTTACCTTTAAAACATTATTTCTGCCGTGTATTATAGCCTTTAGATGCAGCGTTGTCAACTCTGTGATTTTAGCACTGTTATTAGTGTTTTTTAAAATTTTTGACACGAAAAATTTTTAATTCAGTGCTCGGTACTGTTTTCTTTAATTGTTAGTGCTTTTTTTCTTCTTCTTCTTTTTTTCTTGAAAATACTTTCAACTTAAAACTATTAATTAAAAAAATTATAAGGATTGATAGTGTACAATGTTTTTGTTATTTGAGTGGATTGTTTATTTTACATTATTAATTGTAATGTAATTCCGATACTCGTTTTTTTATTTGATATCCTGTATGGTTTATGAGACATAAAGCACCTACTTTTTATAAAACTAAATTGTTACGAGAATTTATTTTGTAAGTAAAGTTTCAAGTGGATCAAACCTATTAAAAAAATTAAGTGTGTATGGAGAAAACACTTTGTATTTTACAGAGCAACAATTGACACCCTGATATGGTAAATATTTACATTGATAGCAATTTTCATATTGATAGCATCATAATTTATAATTCAAAAGGGTTTTTAGGCGAGATGATATAAGAAAAGAATGTCTTATAGACTTATATGTCGATTATCGATCGTTGCCAGTTGTAAAATAATTTATTCCAGAGGGCAATTTATATTGGCAACTGTGAAAAAATGTGTTATTTAAAATAAAATTATTTTTAAATTTATCTGCTCCTTATGCTCCTACAAGGAGCGATGGGAACTTACAATATTATGTTTTTAAATCAAAATTTATAATTTTATGAAATAAATAGAATTAAAAGTAAACAGTTTTAAACTCAGTGATTCTTTATAAAAATTACGCGCTTTTTTTTGGGGGGTTTAGGTGTTTTTTGAAATTTCAAAGCTGCCAACCCTACTTATATGACACTACAATAATTGCCCCTTTAAAAATCGTTGTCTCTCTTTAACAGTAGTATAGAAAATTTCATAATTCCATAAATTCTAAAAGATGTTTTGTGTTTCCCTAAAAAATCTATGTTCATCTCAAATTTCTTACTGGCAGGTGTAGTTTTTTTGTAATTGTTGTTGTTGTTAAAGTTTAACATTTGTCTTTATGGTTTAATTTAACTACTGCCTTGAATACTATTTGAAATAAACACATCTTCTATTAACAAAAATAGTCAAATGCATGCAAAACCATATATCATTACAATGTGTTCGTATTTTCCATAAGTATTCAATTAAATATTAATTAATATTTCAAAATGTCATAAATACTTTAATACTGTCTGTCACACATTTAATTTTAATGTGTTCAACACTGAAAATAAAAACACACAACAAAATAACCTTTGCAACAAAATGTGAAAAGGGGGAAAAATATACACAGCATGTATACATATGTTAGTAAGTGTGTGTATGGAAAAATTATGAATGTATGTTCATATATGTTCATATGTAAGTATTTATGTTTGCTGTGAAACCCCCCATTTTTCATATGCTCACTATAAAAATGTAGTGTTTCAATAATTTCAATGACTTTAGCAAGTGTAAAAAGTGCAACAACTGCAATACATACATATATCGACTTGTTAATGTTGTACATGCAAGTGTATGTACAATTACCCTGCTATTTTCGGTATTATTGGTAAATCGACGAATTTACTAGACCGTACAGTTTGTTGTTAAATATGTGTATATAAGTAGAGGTGATTTTCGGCACACTTTTTGCACTTCCCTTTGCTTATAAAGTAATCAGCTGCGTAAATTATAGAGTGAGCATCCCTTTAACGATTTTTTTTAATACCATTCACACGAGTGTTTTTCTACAATATTCATTTGAGACCCTATAAAGTATATGTATGCTGAATCCTTATAGAAAGAAACATTCATTTAGCTAAGGCCGTCTGTCCGTGTGTATGTTGAAATCAACTTTTTGAAGTCCCCACGTATAGTTCAGACTCTTCCAAGACATCAATTCATCAGATATGCTTTTGAGAATTTTGCTATTGAAAATTAGTATTCTAGTTATATTATGAGCTGAGATATGTACGAAAGAACATGATTGCCATTTATGTGGGTGTATAACGAGCTGAGATATGAGCAAAATAACACAATTCCCCCTGTTTTTGCAGTTTAGGTTAGATTTTGCAGCTTTTAAGGTGCTTTAAACGTTTGTTACATTTTTTTTTTATAAAAGGAATTGGAAAGTTTTAGAATTTGAGCTAGTCACTTTGAGATTTGATCCGAAATGTCATGCTATTTAAGCTAAGATTGTTTTTTTTCTCATATTGTTGCCAACATACAAAATTAGTTTCTGTTCTTCAGTTCGCAGAAACGATACTATTATGGTTTTATGATAAGAATATGGTTTTTGTCCTAAATCAACGATAGATATATTTGGTGAATTCACAAAGCGTCATAATTTAAAACAGTTTTAAACATTGTACAATAACCAATGCCATACACAATGCAAAAATAAAAGTTAATTAGGATGTTAGGAAGTGATGACATTATAACATTGCTACACTTAGGACTTAATGTGAATACAGCATTTGAGAAATTCTAAATTTGTTTACCCTTTAAAACCAGGCTGCCACGGTGGACTAGTCAGTAGTGTGTTGGTCTGCTAGTCTGGGGGTTGCGGGTTCATTTCCGGCTAGAGACTCTGGACTGGTCTGCTTCTCTTTCTCTTCTTTTCTATTAAGGTATCACAAAATAATCAATATAATCGACCCAAGTGAGTTGTACAACAGCCGCCTGTTCTACCTACCTACCGACCTGCCCACTAAAACCAGTCAAGTGATGTATTTTCCTTTTACAAGTCACGTAGGTGTGAACTGCAACATCTTAAGGCCTGTTTTTACGATCGTAAACAAACGTACGATTTATGCACAGAGAAATCTAATATAATTGTGTCCCAATTAAAAAAAAAATTACAACAAAATCTGTTGCCGGTGACACACTATCCCCCCAAACAAACACATTTTTTAAAAATTTTTGGTAAATTTCATACGTTTTATTTGCGTAAATTATATTTTAAGAAATAAGAAAAGTTGGCATCTTTTTTTTATACAAATGAAGCAAACAATGTTGGTTTTGCAACAGGTGCAACTATGGTCGCATAGAAATGATCGTTTTATAAATCTGTTCATAAAGTTTACCAAATCAGAGTTTAATAAAAAAATCTGTCACACATATCGAACGACTAAAACTGATAGTGAGTCCAGACCCATAGCAATAGTTTTAACCAACAACAAAGCAGTGCAAAAGTAGCAATTATTTGATTTAAAACTGCAGGGTAAAAATGTGTGTGTATGTGTGTGTTATACCTTTAAAAATTTATATGCAATTTAACAATTTGGACATGCAACATAATGGTAAATAAATATATTGATATATGATTTTAATTCGTATGCAATTGCACAGTGGTGCTACAAAACTATTGATTTATAAAATCATTCATTTTGTTTACTTTTCGAAAGCACTAACGTGCTGTTGGACAATTCTCGTTTTGTAAAACTGTGAAGTAAAAAGTTTTTTACAGTTAAATGCTTAGACAGGGGAATTTTTTTAAATACTATTTTTAATTATAAAAAGTTTGAATATTGAATGAATATTTATTCGAACTTTTTATTTTAAATTAATTGTAAATTATTTATGTTGGCTTAAGCTCATTTTTATAAATTAATACACTTCCTAAAACATTTTTAAATTAAATTGTTAACAATTCAGAATAATATAGAAATTATTCCAATTTTGGCCAATTGGAATGCATTTTCGAAACCAGTTCATCAACACTCTTTATCGGTGTACTCATATTAGATTTAAGAAAAATACTCGCAAAGATTCTAAATCCATTTTAATGAAATTTAAACATGTAATTGCAGTCATTTCAAAACAACAACTAGAAAGCAAATATTACAAATTAGTAATTTCTGTTTGTTCTACTGCCCTGGCTCAAAATCTGAATTTAAAAAAAAATGTGGACTTAGCTCCTTAACGAGAGAAGTCAATGATATTTATAGGAATATACTTCAAGAGAACTGTTATACTAAAGCTAAAATTTTTTGTTTTATGGCTGTCAAAACTATTACTTATTAAATAGAAAAAAAGTTTTCGGTGAAGGATATCCTTTACAACAAATCCACCCCTTCCCCATTGATCACCACTTGCCTACACTATAAAACTTAAAAGATAAAGTTCAGATTATGATTGTATACAACAATCTGTTGTGCGAATGTTATTTTTTTTTTGTTGATACTTATTACGTTTCCAGAACTACATACAAATATAAAATTTTCACAATTGGGTAATCAAACTATAATGCACGATATTAATTATAAAATAAACCATAACGCCAAGTTGTTTAGCCAACTTAATTTGACACTTCTTTGTTTTAGTGTTTGTTTAGTAGAAAGGTAAAAAACTCAACAGCACGTTAAGATTGTTAAAACCTTTTACGAAAATAATCGTTTAAATCGAAATGCATTTTTGGTGAGCATAATCGACCAAATGAGTCCATAATCGAGAGAATTGTGCAAATTGGTCAAATTGTAGCAAGCAGAGTCTGTAAGAAATGTGAAAACAACTGCGCATGCTTGCCCAATTCGTTCTGCAAAAAGAATTGCTGTTGTTCGCGATAGTGTGGCAGAAGAGTCGTCAACCTCGACTTGTCGTTGTGGCCAACAATTGAACATCACACGAACATCACCGATGCAAATTTTGAATAACGATTTGAATTTGCACGCTTACCGCGGTCAATTGAGTCTAGACCCCAAGCCTACTAACCATTTTAAGCTTCGTCAATACGCCGACTGATTGATTGCACACACAGAATTGAATGGTGACTTTACAAAGAAAATCATCAACAGCAACGGGGCACACAGTGAATTCGTTAACAAGCAGAATTGCCGCGTTTAGGCAAATGATAACGGATTTTTATGGCCAGAAATTTAGGATATGTACGAGGACTATATGTGGTTCCAACAGAATGGCGCTATTTGCCACACAGCCAACTAAACAATGTTTTTTTTTTTGGGCGAGAAGATCAATGGCCGTGTAATCTCACGTTATGGCGATGTTAGGTTGTCGCCACGATAACGTGATTTGACATGGTTAGACTTCTTTCTTTGGGGATATTTAAAAGAAAATGTGTACCTCAATAAGCCAAGAACAATCCAAGAGTTAAAGGATGAGATAAATCAACACATTAACGATATTGAAACTCAATTATGTCCCAGCGTCATTGAAAATATAGACCATCGAATAGAAGTATGCCACCGAAGTAGTGGCAAAAAACGAAGTATGGTAAAAGATTCAAATGTCTCTTTCAAATTTGCAAATCTAAAAGTACTACATGACAATTTCTTTGTTAATTTATTTTGTTTATCCTTCGTTTGCTTTATTTTGTGCTGCCAAGTGAAGTTCTTTTTGCCAATAAAAGTTCATGTCAGATGCTTTTATCAGATAAAAATAGAACGTGTTTAATTAACAAGTTGTCATATAACTTTTACATGTGCATTTTGCACAAGCAATGCTTTAACAAATCCAACAACATGTATCAATATTACAGTGGAAAATACATGCCGTCTGAAAGCACCTTTATTTGATAACTTAAATAAACAATTTAAAAATTATTAAAATAAATAGTCATAGTATTTGGTCACGTTTTACAATTTGGAGAGCTTTTAATAAAAAATGTTATTCGAAATTACCTGTAAATTTTCCCAATAATTGTTGTCGACCACATTATTTTCAAATTCTTGGAAAAATAAAATTTGCCAGCTTGATTAAAATGTTCTAGAATTGTTGGCAACATTTTTGGTAAAAAACCACTGTTTTTTATACAGTTATACAAGTATGTGTTAGTATTTTTTTTATTCCGCAAAAAAAATGAATTAAAATTTAAAGCTGATGTGGGTTTGTTAGACATTCGTTTACAAAAATACACGCATACACACATACAACATACGTTCACTTAGATTTCAAGTGTTGAGTGGGTAATTTTATATTTCCGGTGTAAGAAAAACATTCAAACATACATTGAAAATTGCACATATAGTAAGTAGTATTCATAAAAAAAACTATAAAACACATTAATACCAATCAAATTATTTAACTTTTGGTACCAAACGTTTTTTTTTTAATGTATCAGTAGTGATGTACCAAAGCAGTGGTGCCAGAAATTTTTGTAGAAAAATCTTCTCCGAGAAAAGGGACCTAGTGTGTCGAAAAACGGGTTTGGACTTAAGAGTGGATTCTGGTACCTAAAAGGGTGTAGAATAAGATGAAATGAGTTAGATTTCTGATAAAAATTTATTTACCCCATAAAACGTCGTTGCGTCGGTCACTGGTTGCGGCTTAAGAAACAAGTATCGAGATCATAACAAACAGAGCAGCAACAATAGCAAAGGTATTGTCACACTAAAAGCGAAAAAAATACGTCACCACATTAGCATGACGTCACCAAAGTCGGCACCCAATCATAACTAACCATACCAAATCGCATCTCCCAACTGAAGGTGTGTTCACAGTGATATTGCGTTATGAAACTTTAAATGCGTTTTTCTCAAAACTTCATTTTTTAACCACTAGGTCCCTTTTCTCGGGAAATAACATCTTACTCTTTTTTATACCCTTCACACGACAATGTAAATATTTATTTCCGACCACATTTTTTCATATTTTTACATATTTTCTGAAAGCTTATTAATAGGGGAGTCGATTAAGCATTATCCGTCGGTCTGTCCGTCTGTATGTCGAAATCAACTTTTTGAAGACCCCTGACATGGCCACGACCAGATTTGTATTGAAAATCAGCATAATCGCTCCATAACTATTTGAGATATGAGAAAATAAACACGACTGCCTCTGTTTTTACGCTTATTTTTGCCAAATTTTCCGGCCTTAGGTTAATTTATAGACACTGTTGTTACTCTTCACAAATTTGCTATGCCCCTGGACATACTCATAAAAAATTGGTCGCTAATCGGCTAAGTTAAAGGCAACATTTATTTGAAAAAAAATATAATTTTTAAACTCCTAAATAATTTTTGAACACGCTTGAGATACCAAATTTTAAGCCATAATCTCAGAAATTATTTCTAAAAAAACTAAAGAACTGAGATATAAACACCAAAGTACAACTGCTTCGGTGTTTTTCCTAAAATTTACAAACGAAAATAGATACTTTTCAGTTTCTATCTAACCGGTAAAACCAATATGGGAATCAAATAAAAGGGCTTGAGTATTAAAATATAGTTAGATATGAAAAGCAAAAAATTCAAGATGGCATCCTAGATTAAATGGCGAATATATGAGTCAAATATAGTAGTTAAGGCTTTGTCCTCTTTAACCCCCACAATATTAGTAAAAAAAAGCGCTCGACCAGTACAATGCAGTAAACTATTAAAAAGTGAAAAATCTAAGATGGCGTCTGAAACAAAATTGCGAACCGATTTTTTTTACCCCAAAAATATGGGTATCAATTGAAAGGGCTTGACTAAAAATTTAAAATCAAAGGTGGCGTCGGAAATGTTAAAGAAAATCTAGGCTAAGCTACGATGTGGTCATTATACCAATCTACATGATGGTAAAGGGTATTATCAGATTCTGCACGTCCGAATAAAGCGCTCTTAATTGTCAATTTATAATAAGTATGTGTAATACAAAAATAATTCATGGTAGCTCCTAAAGTTATTAAAAATTTTGACATTATTTGAAACTATAGATTTAACATTTATGAGATTAGACTATCAGGCCAAAAGTTATGTAAGGATTCATTTTATTCTATAAATAAGTGAAAATATTTTCACATTTTTAATTAAAATACTGTGAAGGTCGAAGATTAAATTTTTAATGTAAAGGTTTAAGATTTTTTAAAATATTAGTACAAGTTTTGAAATCAAAACATTACTTTGGAAAAGCCAGCTCACAATCTGCTCTAGTAATTTTCGAAATTGAGTGCAAAAAGCCTTTCACAGTAACGATTCCTAAATTTGGAAAACGTTTAATAATGTCTAATTTAGTCATCTTAATTTTGAACCTCATCAATTAAATTTGGAAAAAGCTTTATGAGACTACTACACCTTTTCAAGTTAAAATTGAGAAAATATAAATTAATATTGAGAAAAAACAAATTGAAATTAAGAAATACAAATTAATATTGAGAAAATACAAATTGAAATTAAGAAACTAAAAATTAATTCCTTCTGGCATCGCTGTAACAAAGTGCCACTTTCTTTATGATACATTTGGTACCTTTTCAAAACATTTAGTTTTTTTTTTGTACAATTGCGTACATATTTTAGGGATGGTGAACCAAGCATTCGTTTTTAGTTCTTTTTAGTTTTTTTTTTGTGTTTTAACCAGAATGTGGTGACTCGTTGGGAACAGTGGAAGTGCATGTGCACCTTTTTTGTTTGTTTGTTTATGTAAGTGTCATAGTTTGTTTTTTTTTAAGATTTTATTTTGATTTTGTATGCTTTAGCCTGTTGCTGTTTCAGCTGTATTTTTTTTCAGTTTATTTGTATCTTTGCCTTTTACACTTTACCCACTCTACAGTCAAAAATTAAACCAAGAGAAAAAAAACTCCCCTTCGTTTTGACTTTTATTTGCCCCGGTTGCAACCCGCTGTTCTTTATATTTGTTTTTTGTTTTAATGTCTTTTTCCTATGGATGTAGTTTTATTTTGTTTCATTGCTTTGCATAGAAGTTAATTCACATTGATATGTCAAACTCAATAAATGTGTCTGTATATCTTTTTTCTCATCTCTAGTATGTGTATGTAGTATGTATGTGTAGTGCTTGAAATCAACCTGTTGTCTTAAATTTCAACACACTGTTTATAGATGTTTCTTGTTATTGTATTTTAATTCATTTTATAATGATTTATTTCGTTTTTTATTTGATTGAACTTATAGTACAGCTATTTAAGTACATAATAAATATATTTGTATTTAAATTTCATTAAGGTTTCTGTAGAAATTCAAAAAAAAAAAAAAAAATTAAAAATACAATTCTTGGACTTTTTTCTAACTTCCTTTTTTCCTTCCTTTTACTGTTTAAAAGTTTATTTTTTAGGTTTGTCTTATTGATAAGTGTTAATTAAAAATTTTTTTTTGGAGTGCAGTGTTTAAGTTTCAAGTGCAACTCTTTATATTTTCTTGGAATTTTTAAAATTTAATTTCACTTGAAAGTGCCATCGTGTCTGATAAGGTGTTTTTTTGTTTGTTTGTTTTCGATACACATTTAATTGTTTATTAAAAATATTTTTTTTTAATTATGTCTGTTTATAGAAGGGGGAAAAAATTTTTTTGGGAAAATTTTACAAATCCACCAAAAATTTTTTGAATTTTGCAAGCAGTGCAGAGATTATTCCCTTACCGCATTGAATTCATGGAAATGCTAAATTAATTTCAAAAGAAAGTGCAACAATAAAAAATCTTAATATAATTTTTTTTGATTTTTACCCTTTACCTGTTGTAATTTTTTTCAGCCTTGCGAGGGCAAGATATTGTTAAGCTGTTCCTGGTAGGAATGAAATAGACCTACGAACTAGGACACACATATGAAAATCATGCCTTTAGGAAGCGCTTTTGAAGGCAGATTAGCACTTAGTATGCAATTTAAGAAGCGGTTTTTGGTAATCAAATATTTGTGGGTATCTGACAGGACTGTGTTCTGCAGAAGTGTGTAAAAAGATATCTAAAACTCCTTACATACACGCAAAGGAAAAATATAGTTGTGGTAATCATTATCTATATACATAATATGATTGAATTGTACAATTGTGGTTAAAACATATAATGACTGCAAGCTACCATTATTATGCTAAATTAAAGTATCATGCAATAACTATATATATGGCTATAGTTGAAAAAGATAATTTTAGCTCTTTTCTACGCCTAACAATTGTCGTTTGCTGTTGGTTACACATATTGATTTTTTTTTCGCAATTTTTATACCAATTATTTTAATTAATTAATTACATTTTCTTGTTAATTTTTAAGTTTATAATTTTTTTTTCAAAAGTCTTGTATATTTTTTTCAAATCTTAAACTTTTAAAATAATAAAAATTTATTCAGCAAGAAGAAGAACAGTTGAAATCAAAATATTATTATAAAAAATCATTACTTGATTGCTTTGTAATCATACTGTTGCCTCAACTATTTTTTAATGATTACTAATATGTAATTTTAAACACTTTAAATATGTTATTTTTGTCATAATTATCTTTCTAAATTATACTATTTTTAAACGAAAACCATATTGAAATTTTTTAGTAAAAAAAACAAAATATATGATGAAATCAAATAAAAACAACTATTGCTTGTTTTCGGCAAAAATTGTCCAAATATTGTTTTAAAGAATATAATATGAGCGTCGTAATCATTTTGTAACCATAGTCCTATTAATATCATGAAAGTTATTATGTTGGGTGAGATACGATGGCTTGTATAAGGGGTGTTAAGTTTTTTCGGATGTACAGGGCCAGCTGCTTATTTCATGGGGGGAGGGGTGTTGATGGTTGTTTGTTCACTAAGAGGTCTTTCAGACATTCTTATGATTGTAATGTGTTTTAAGCACAGAAACTGGCTATTAATAGGGTAACGGATCTCAATAGGGAACATGTTGCGAAGGGTAGGGAGTAACTGTTTACTTTGATAGTCAGCCGACCCTCAAAGCTGGAATATGCATTATGTCAAATCTAGGCTGGTTAGGGAAAGTAAAAGAGCTTTTGACAAAATTATGGCCTTTTTTAACATCACATTGTCTTTGGTACCAGGACACTTTGGAGTTGCCGGTAATGAACTTGCGCGCCAAATTTTGGGCGAATCAGGGCGTGAATATCAGGCAAGACTGATATGTCATGCAGGAACAGATGGACTGCGGGTATCAAGGCCCAGCAGCTAAAGGTACAGACAGACTCTAGGGTATCCCTGGACCTAAATAGGGTATGTCTGGAGGCCACTATTGGTGTTGTAGCGGAACATAATCCATGTAGGATGTGTGGAAATGGGGAGGAGATAGAAATGATGAGCATGTTGTGTATCACTGCTTAAGTCTACAGAACCATAGAATTGTAATAAATTGGCACCGCTATTATGTATTTTGTGCAGCCATTAGCTTGGCTACATATCAGAGAATTCGAAATACGCATTGGTGTAATAAAACTGCACTTTGGAAAACTTAATCTTCTTGCGTATGTCAGCTTCTCGGGTAATATCAGAGGATGCTCTCATCATCCATATTGCAAAACCGCACTACATTCGACCTTTCAGTTTTACTTACATAGTATCTGAGATTGCAATATCCAGTCAGAAAATCAAATAACACCCTCAGGTCCTCTCTGTCTAGGGAGAGAAGTACCGTAGATTTGAACCTTGAGAGGAACACAAACCTCTTAGCCTGACGTTAAACCTAAGCTATTCGCCAGTAAGAAGCAAACTTAGTGTCAAGGACGGCGGATAGCTCACCCTTAATATAGTCAGGTGGTTAGGTAAGCGATTCTACGATGAGTTGAGTGATGTCTGGACGTGCAATCTTTGAAATCATCTGGAGGGTCGGGTGTTGAGTAGAAAGACAAAGGCTGAATGGAACTGTTTCACAGGTTTTCCACTTTACTTCTTTTACAATATTTCTTTTTTTCTGGGTTTTCTTTTATCTAAGGATGGGTGTCTGACTGTGGGTGTTAGAAGTGTCTTGCTTCGGGCATTACCATTTCCTACCTACCTAACTGCCTACCTTATTAAAATTGCTGCTCACGGATGGGTCACCTATGGGTGGCAGGCATTTTGTTTATCGTTTTAAATAAATATTTTATTTACTTTTGCAGATTTGCGGTGTTTTTTTTTATTTGCAACACCAAAAATTCACCTGGTACACGCAATATAAAAATTGGCATTTTTTGTAATTTTTAAAAATTACAAACTTTTAAAATTTTTTTAAAATATTCTAGAAACTGGTGAAAATATTCTGGTGTATAGAATTTTAAAATTGAATGAGTAGATTTTCCAGCTGTGATAGAATTTACGGAGCTGCCTGTGCAAAAATTGTGAATTACAAATATCTATCCATAAAATTAAAAATTTTTACTACTAAATTATCAAAATAACAACAATTTCAAGTTTTCAAAAGTTTTTATAATTTTGTTGCACAGTGTAATAGAAGAATATTTTACATGCACACATACGCACACACAAATAGCTTAATTAATGACTTAATGTTGCCAATAATTATTTAAAACATTATCAACATTTTCCATACGTATAGAATCTTATTCTAACCACACGATGACTTTAAATCACTAGTAGACGGCTGTCTATAATGACCAATAATGATGTACAACATATAATTTTTTTCACATTTCTTTTTTTTATTATTATTATTATTATTATTTTTCATTCAAATTTACAAACTTCTAACAAACTACTACTTTTACTGTGCACATGTAATCATATGAAGAAAAAAATTTAATTTATTGATGGGGCATATACATATTAATGACCGGAAGTTATATTTTTTTTTATTTTTATTTTAAAAAACTTTTTTTTTTCCTATTTTCCAACTCTACTTCTTCATTTTTATAAAAAAAGAAAATTAAAAAAACAGAAACCTAAACAAATCGAATAAAAACAGTTAACTTGTGTTGTTAGCAACAATTTGCTTACATGGACTCGTCAGTGTGTTGATAAGTAGTTTGAAAAAATTTAGATATTTAAGGGAAATTTTACGTAAATTTTATAAAAGAATTTATTAAACAATTTTTATTATAAATTACGGCATATAAACACACAATGGCTAACTGCGAATATACCAACTAGAAGTCAATCTGCTCTATAGTTTACCAAGGCGTTCGGCGTTTTAATTATCAGCATGAATCACATGACTCTAAATCGCTTACTTTGTGCTTACCTGCTTCCAATAGCGCTTGTAGAAGACACATATTTTATAAGCGATTTCCCACTTCGTAGGTCTTCTTTTGCAGTTAACAAGCGCTAATATCTTTTCTACCAGGAACTGGAAAAAGGTGAGATGTTTAGCGATATCAAATGTTATAAAGGGTGGTTAAATTTTAAGGGCCGATGTTGAATGTAAACCACACGTCAAGTTTTTTTCTGCGTTTCATTTGACATTTCTCAATTTCAGACTAACTCAATTTGAAACATGGAAAGATACACGATCGAGCAACGCGTTAAAGTGATTCAGGCTTATTATGAAAATGGGCGTTCAAACCAAAATGCATTTTGTGCACAATGGGGAGAATTGTGAAAAATATTTAAATTTCAGCAAAACAGATCTGTATGAAAGGCGAAAACATCTGTGAATGCCCTCTTAGTTCGTTATTTTTCGCGATAGTGTGGCAAAAGAGCAGTCAAAAGCGTGCCCAACAATTGAACATCAACACTGTTATTAAAAATTTGGACCATCGTATGGAGGTGTGCCGCCGAGGTCGCGGCCATACCAATACCAATATTATCATAATAAAAAGAAACGACAATAATTTCCTAAATAATTTATGTTTTATTCAAAATCAATATCAGCCCTTAAAATTTAACCACCCTTTATATAAGGGCTTGGCTCAGGGGTTTCCTTAAAAACAGGATACAGGATTGTACAAATTTCAGCCTGATATATCGAAGAAAATTGATTCTTTAAAAATCTAGTCCAAATATGCTCCAACTATTAAAACCGTGCACTTGCTTCAAGTCATTAGCTTCGCGACACCTCCTGGTGTCTCCAAGATCCAAGGATCCAAACAGTTCCGTTCAAAATATCGACAGACCCGAACTAGTATTATAAAAGTAAAGTAGCATATTTGGGCTTCTCTAGCGTCTCTAAGATCCATGGGGTCAAAGAGTCTGATCAAAAATTCTGCTGTTAAAGTATTTGACCAAAATCGGAATTCGTGGATGTGTTTACCTGAAACTTGCCCGCTATGATCCACAGCGCGCATTGTATATTATAAACAAATCTGATGGGGGCATCGAAAGTAGAACTCCCAGAGCGTTCCTCAAGCATGTGCTACTGGCACACTTTATACGAATACACTTGCAATGCGGAAAATACGCCTGAACACATTATGTTAAAGGCTTGCTCCACCTTAGGTCGCTCTACAAGTTATCCATATAAAATATGTTTTATAATAGTGTCGAAGGATCTGAAGAAAATTGTTTAGCCTTTGACTATGGGCCTTGTTCGACACACTCTTAAAGTTGGCTCTCTAGAAGAGTTTGTTTTTTGTTCACAGTATGTACTTAACATTTTTAGAAAATTTGGCAAGTGTTTCGTTTAATTTGGGCTGCCTTAGTACCCTGTTTATCTTTTTCGTAAAGACATTAGGACAATTTAGCTTGGGTTGACATTAAGCCTCTTTCTCAGCTACAACTTAAATAACTAGATCGTCCGCAATTCCAAAGCTCATGAATATTTTAATGGACATATTTTTGTATATGATTTATTGTTTATGGTTTACATTCGGAAACAAATATACAATTATATTTGTAAGAAATAATATAAAGGGTCCGCCAAATAACTTTTTTTTTTAACAGGGCGCAAAACATCGAGTGTAGCTTCGGCTGTGTGGCACGTAGCGCCGTCCTGTTGAAACCAAATGTTGCCAATATCCTCCTCTTCAATTTTTGTGAACAAAAATTCGCTCAACATGGCCCGATAACGATCTCCATTGAATACGGCCACTCCTTGCTCATTTGCGAAGAAAAATGGCCCAATTATGCCTCTGGATCAAAATCCGCACCAAACAGTGACTCGTTTTGTGTGTATTGGCTTTTCAATGTATGCGTGCGGGTTTTCAGTGCCCCAAACGCGACAATTTTGCTTGTTTACATACCCGCCAAGATCAAAATGAGCTTCATCTGAAAAGATGATTTTTTGGCAAAATCGGCATCTTCTGTAAGTCGATCGCAGGCCCACTTAGCGAAGCGTATACACAACCATATTCGTTCAGCGGAATGATAAAACTAATTATCTGCCAAATCAGACATGAGCTAAGTGTTACCATTCACGAAATAAGCACTAGTTGAAAAAAAAACGTTACATGGCGGACCCCTTATTAACAAATATTTATTCTAATTTTTTCTTATATATGTATTTCAAATAAGAAGGAAAAAAATATTTTAAACTCTGAGATAAAAACTCAAATTAATAATTTGTTTCATAAAAATTGCTACTTTTGAAACTAAAAAATTTTGTTGAAAATTTTAGGATTCCCAAATGTGGATTTACTTATTTTTTTCTGTTTTCTTTTTTTAAACTAAAATGTCATATTATCAGTTGCTGACGGCTGTTAGTCTAACATTATTAATACATAAAAATAATAATGAACCAAAAATAAGCGACACATTGAAATACGATGACTAATTTGTACCTTGATAAGAACAAAATTGTATTCCTCTATATGAAATCGTATCTACTTAAACATGACAACAACTTGTAAAACACACGCTATACTCAGATTACGTTAGGAGTGTAAACGAACGAACCCAACACTAAAACAGCCACGGTCTTCACTTACACCAGCACCACCTTCTCCTCTTTATCATCACCACATTAAGATACAAATTGTTATTGTTGTTAAACTACTACAATGAAAGCTAAAAGAGAAAAATAAAGTATCTGCAAAGTTGTGTTTTTTTTTTGTAGCTTGAAAGACAAAAACAAAAAATAAAACAATGTATAAAGTAAAGTGATCGTGTTGAATGGCATACATCTGAAAGCAACAAAAAAAAAAAAATAAATAAATAAAACTATGGAAAAATTTATGAATGAATTTTTCATGTTGCCTTTACATGATATTTCGTTAAAAACTTAAAACAAGGCAAGAGTTAAACATATTTAATACTGAAGAAATTGAAAAACAAGTCTTCTTATGCATACGACTACCAATACAGATGCCAAACGCAAGTTGTCGATGATGGTGATATCCATCCTCATCCATAAGCTACTTGATGCCTAATATACCGTATATATCTACTCGTATGATAGCCGAGATATTAAGCTTTGATGTGTTTGCTGCTGTTGCTGTTGCTGCTTCCGCTGCTTCCGTTTATACTCGTTATTGTAGTTAGACTGAGGAAAAAAGAATTTAAATCTTAAAACAACCTAATTTGTGAGGGAATTTCTTTATTGTATCTTCTTTTGTCTTAAGCTGATTCTTAAAGAAAAAGTTTTTTTTATAGACGCCACAAGGATGATGACGATAATGATAACAAACTACAAGTAGATGCTTTTAAAGACGGTCAATCCCGGCTCCAACCCATACGAATACACATACAGGCACTTAAAAACTATTTGATGTCATGTCTATACGAATGAGTAGTTGAAAAACATCTAGGAAAGTGTAAGAGTAGAAACAAATAAACAATTTGTACAAGTATTCTGTATAAAGATAAGTTGTCCAAGAAAACATAGATTTTTATGAATGAACTGCTCGTAGAGCCAAAACGATACCTGAATAAAAGAATATCTATCTACAAATACCTTTAATGAAAGAATGTGATAATGAATCAATGAATTGTTGTTACGTGTTTTTTCCTTTTGGTTGCCATTGATTCCCTTTGTCTCGTTTTTCTTACTCCCATAAGAAAATGACCACAACACAAGTTCTATGCATCACCATCAAAAACTTATAACATCAAGAGTGTTGAAGAAAAAAAAAAAGTAATACCGTAGCATATAAATACAACATCATTATCGTTAAACACTGGTATAATTGAACAACATGCAACACACAAAGATTTTTTAAACTTCTCTTGAACTTAAGTCAATCCTGCTTGTTTGTGTTTTTTTTTTTACAAAACCACAGAAGTGTTGTTGGTCAAATGTTTAGAAGTTAAAAAAAAGGTAAATATTTTTAATGCACTGTGGATTGGGTGAGAAAAATATGAACAAAAGTTATACTCGTCTGTGCCGATGATGTATTAAAAATATTTAAGCTAAATTTTATCCATTTAGCTTTTTTGTTTAAGCTCTAGGGTTGTTTGGTTGGTTATCGTGGTAGTTCATTACGCGGGAACCTTCAAGTGGAGTCAAAAAGAAATCATTTTCACAAGACTATATTACTCGCCAGATTCTGTGTCTCTTGTGATAGGATTAAAAGACCAACCAACACATAGGTTGAAGAGTGTTCAAAATTAATTTTTTCATGTTCGTCGATTTGGATAATTTTTTGGTATTTGGTTGTCAGATATCTGAATATTATGATTCCGTAATATTAGGCTGATATATTTATTATTTGTTAGGACAGACACGCTCAAAGTTTATTTTTGTTCGCTTGCAATTTTACTGTATTTTCAATCTTTTGGTACAATCGCAGTAAACTTTTGTTTTAAATTTTTTGTTGTATATTTTCGTAAATGACAATTGCCATAGATGAGATTTGTATTAAAGAAAGTTAGAAAAAGTGCCATATAAAAAATTTCGTAGAACAAAATAAAAACAACATCAAAATTTTAATGTTCATTAACTTCAGTGGATTGCATCTTTTTAGCCCAGTGGAGCGCTCTTTAACGAAAGATGTCAAATTACAGCATAAAGTCTCTTTGAAAAAAAAAAGTAAATATCACAAAATGATTAAGTAACAAAATATAAATTTTCGTTCATGCTTGTTGTTGTTGCCATAATTTTTTACTGTTTAAATTATAACATAAGTAATATACTCACATACTAGTTAATAGTGTTAATTGTTCATTGTTGAAAAAAGCATAAGCCTCAATGGAATTTGAATTGTTATTTACTGATACTGTTTGACAACAACTGTAGATGATTATTTTTATCATGTATGCTGTCCGAGGAAGCTCAGAAAGCGAGGAATAAAGACTAGACCCTATAGATTACAGCATTCGCGAAGAATTTGATATGTAGCCACTAATGAAGACGTAATGCATAATTTATTAATTATTGTCTTCAGACCCATTTATAAATAGATTTCGCTCAAAGCTGTAAATCAAAAAATTGGAGTACGATAATGATGTTAAAAAATTATTAAAAGTCTTTGCTTAAATTACTTATTCATGTTTTTATTCTATTTTATTGATTCTGAGTGTTTAAAAATGCCATGTGCCAAAAGACAACGCCGTAGGTTAAAATTTAATTTTCACTTTGTATGGGAGGTGGGCGTACAAGTGGGCGGATCATTTTGATTATTCAATTTTTTCTTGATTCAAAAAAAAAAAAAAATGCCTATGTGCCAAGTTTTATTGTCCTTCGACAACGTCTTCTATTTTTAGCCGCTCGTTCTAGGAACCTCAGGGTGTTATCGAAGGATATATGAATAGAAAAATTTTAATCCAGACACCTGCGTCAATGGTCGCTAGAGGGAAGTCCGAGTCAGCTCGCATGCTTCCCAAACATCCAGTAACCTGTCAATACTGTTAGCAATTTCGTGATATATTTTCGTTCTCGGTTCCTAAGTTTCGATGTATTAAAAGAAGTCCACGTAAGCTTGACAACTTTACTATGCAGTCTATGCGACCCGCTTTTGGGCCTTTACAAGAAAGTGTCTGGAGATCTTGCTTTTGATAGTCCTCAACGGAATTGCGACTGCATTTGCGTTAGAGATATTAAGAGCAGACAACAACGACCATAAACCCTAACCTTCTCATCTGCACGTCTGTTAACATAGTGGCCGCTATGCGTTGGGACGAAACTAGAGCAACTTCAGTCCGATGACCAAGTCTTGACAACTCTTTCCTAAATTGACCGATCGAGTTTAGACGTGTTAGTTTATAACTTGAGTGACAAGCGAGCTCTATTGTACTTTCACAACAGATCGTAAACGAATATTTCGATGTGCTACAATTTGAATGATAGAATAAAATAAATTCTTTAATACATGCTCCTGCCAACATTCTTTAGCAATTTTAAAATTGAAAAAAAACAAGAAAAATTTTGTCGAAAATTGCTTTTGCTGGAATATTTTTTTAAAGACAAAATTAGTTTTTTAGTCAAATTTATAAGTATTTTTTTCGAAATACATAGAATTAAAAGAAATTGCAAAAATCGATAATGACACACAATTTTATATTAATGGAGAATTTATCAAGGTTTTCCACAAGGCGAATTCAATATTAGGTGATGTTAAGAAGCCAGCTGATTGATTTTTCCTCGTTTTATTTTTACGGTACAATGTCAAAGTTTGTTTACATTTAAATTAATTTTTATGAGCGTTGATTGAACATTTTTATAAAAGTGGTAAAAATTTGTGGGAAAAAATTAAAAAAATACTAATATTTGTGCAATAACTTATTGGAAAATAAGTAAAACACATTTTATAATTTGAATAAACAACATTTGTAATGTTTTTAATTCAGAAAATGCAAAATTTCCGTTGTGTTTGTCCTAGTGATTTAAAGTTGTGAAAATTGTGAAAAATGTGATGTAAAACACAAATATGTGATATAAACTGGCACAAATTTATGTAATAAATTAAAAATACTTATTTTTTTTTAAATATTCGCGTAAATTTATAAAAATAAAATTTTAATTAAAAGTAAACAAAAAATTTGTTTTTTTGTGTTTTGACATTCTCTTGGCCTTATTGTGTTTGTTGCAGGGATGATATCACCTGATATTGAATTTGCCTTGGTTTTTATTTTTTTTCCTTTTTGAACCCATAGTGTTCTATAAAAATACTCGTATATTCCTTTTTTTTAACTTTCTTATCTTGTTTTTATAAGTGTAAAATTGTGAAAGATTATATTAAAAAAAACTCCTTAGCATAATACAGAATTCATAATTTATTTTATTTTTTTGTTTGATTCAGTGAAAACAACAACAAATTTGTTATTATAATAAGAAAACAAAACGATGATGCGTGAGTAAAATGCATTATAAGCGTGAAGTAGTCAAAATGTATTCTTACAATGACTGAGTGAATGAATGTACGAGTTCTCTGTTAAATATTAATATTAACTTCACATACAATTTCATATTTTTCTCAAAGAAAAAAATACAAACTAAAAACTCTTACAATTCTCTGTTCTGTTCTGTTTTTTATAATAGTTTTAAAATCCATTGACTTACAGCATTTTAAAGGCAACAAGTAACTATGACAACAATAAGATGTGTTAAAAATGAAAATAAAAAAAAATAAAACAAATAAGAAGAATTGAACTGAACTTAAAGATACAAATATTAAGATAATTATGTTGTCAGTTACTGGTTTTTTTTACATTTGGTACATACATACATACAAACATATACAATAAATTGAATCTATTCATACATTTGATCGTTTATGTGTCCAAATAATAAAAAAAACACACTTTTGTTTGAATGGTATACTTTTTGGTATTTTTTTTTTTTGAAATCATGCATTGATTTTATTATTATTATTAAAGGCTTGTTATAATGGCGCCTAGATATTTTAAGTCATACCTAAATGTACCTATAAAAGGCTTCAATTATTTTTATTTGTCCATATATTCATTCCATAAAATTTGTTAGTCTGGCTATAAAATTTTTTAAGTATGTGTAAGCAAAATTTTGATTAATTGAAATTTTGAAAACACAGTAAGAACAATTATTTTCCCAATGCACAACCTATCGTAGGAATTGTATGTCGTAAGATTTAATGTGATTGGATAACTGTATGCGGCATTACATACAGGAACATTATAACGGAGATCTTGTGGTCTAAACTGGACAGCATGGCTCTACGCAAGAAATAATCCAATACATTTATTGCGTCAACGATTTTCAAAGCAAATTATCTCAAGAAATTCTTAAGTTTGCGATTGCCAATATCGTGTGATTTTTTTCCTTGGGGTTTTGTGAAATCTCGGGTTTTTACGAATAAACCCGGAACAATTCCATAGTTGAAATCCGATATTTAACACTTGAGATACCGCCACATATTGGAAAATTTCATAATGATCTTTCATCAGGACCGTGAGATTTATTTAACGTGTTATTTTTTGTTACATACCTAATTCAATAAAAAACAAGTAAGAGTACTATATTCGCCCGTGCCGAATCTGATAATACCCTTTACCATCGTGTACATGGGTATAATCCTACATCGTAGCTTAACCTATATTTTATGTTATACGCCATTTTTCTTTATTATTTCCGATGCCATCCTCGATTTTGAATTTTTACGTAGTTAACTGTATTCTACTAGTCAAGCCCTTTTATTTGATACCCATATTGAATGGGGTGAAAAAATTCGATCCGCCATATTATTTTAGACGCCATCTTGAGTTTTACATTTTTTAATAATTTACTCTATTCTACTGGTCAAGCCTTATCATTTGATACCAATGTTGAGGGGGTTCAAGAAGTTACATTTTAAAACACCAGATTTATTGTCCGCCATTTTGTAGTGGCGGCCAACATGAATTTTAATTTTTTTATAGTGCTTATTTTGCGCTAGCCAAGTCCTTTCAGATGATACCAATATTGACTCTTGGTTGTCTAGAAGCTGAAAAAATTGATTTTTGTTTGTTAATTTTTGGAATATATATTTAAAAAAAAAAATTTTGCCTTTAACTTTACCGATTAGAGCCTACTTTATCAAAATTTTTTTACGAATATCTCTAGAGGCATATTATATCTGCAAATAGTAGCAAAAGTACCTATAAATTATTCTATGGCTAAAAAATTTTAATTTTGTTGGAAAAAATATGGGAAAAAACAGAGGCAGTCGTGTTTATTTGCTCATATCTCAGATAGTTATGGGGCTATTGTGCTGAATTTCTATAGCGATTCATTCCCGGATATTTTCAAAAGGTGGATACCATACACAGATCTGAGGAACATATGGTTGCTTCTAAAAGTTGATTTCAACTAACACACGGACAGACGGTCAGGGTTTAATCGACTCCTCTGTTCTTAAGCTTTCAGAAAATATAAACTTTATGGGGTCGGAAATGAATATTGTAAAAATTACAAACAGAATGACAAAGCTTTATATATCCTTGTGCACCACAGGTGAAGGGTATAAAAATACCACTACCTCAAAACATGCGTGTTTTTATTTTAAAATGAGATTGTACATTTTTGCTGAGACTGCTCTAACAAGATAATGTATAAATTTAGGAATGAGCCTTCCATAGGAGGTGTTTATATTACCTAAAAAGATACATTTGTTAAAACTTAACATCGTTTGTCAGTTTATTGCTGTTTTAGGCCCTAACTCGAGTTGAGTCAAATTGAGTTTTTCAGTGATTTCAATACATTACACACAAATACACCTCGACACAAGAAAAGCATCAAAAATAATAATTTTACGGTGCCCTGGTGGACTAGATATTAGAGTACTGCTAGTCTGCCAGTCTAAGGGTTGCGGGTTCGATTCTTGCCAGATACTCTGCTCTGTTTCACTACAACGGGCAAAAAGTCTTCGTTACTCAACTGGGAGCGCACAACATGCCAACTGGGCATAGGTGTATACCTGTCATGGGTTTGGGCTTTTATACCCCTCCTTTTCAACCTAACCTAACCTAACCTACTCAACTGGGTTAATTAAATTAGAATATAATTTGTAATGGTATTGTAATGAAAGTAATTATTTTACAAGCAATTTTACAAAATGAGAATACAGTTTCTATAATGTTTTTACCTTCTCCTGTGAAGTTACAATTATTTAAGTTGGGCCCTTTTCACTTATAACTTACTTTAGCATAACAAAGCCTAATTTTCTGTTGCATCAATTTCACCTATTGTTAGTACCAAACGTCTCTGATGTTTTGTCATACACAGAAAGAAAAATGAAGTTATAAATTTAAGAATTATATTCTGATTTTAAGACGAAATTGTGCTTAAAAATACAAGTAAGATTTATTTCTGGCTCTCTTAAAACAAGTACAAAACGGGATTGTTTTACAAAATCAAGTAAAAGACTATTAAATTAAGAATTAAATTCTTAAATTGAGTCCTCTTTCTCTCAAATTAAAAACATACTTATATTTTTGTGACATTTGCTTAGATAAACACACTCTATAAAATTTCAAGTATGTTTTTATAATTCCCATTCTGTTTATCACACTTTAAGGAGCTAATACACGGCATGTTTTTTACATCTGACTTGTCAAATTCTCCACTGCTAATACAAACATGTCGTGTGTTACCTTTAAAACATTACTTCTGTAAAAAAAACATGTGTGCAGACATCTGACAAAATTTTGATTAGAATGCGCTCTATTTTCTTCTGTCAAAACATGCGACATCAGCTGTTGGTAGAAATCTCTGCTGCTGCAAAGCAGTCAGCGTAAAAGTACAATTTTGACAGACATGTAGATTTACATATGTCTCACAAATTTTAAAGTCAGATGTAAAAAACATGCCGTGTATTATAGCCTTTAGCTATAAGTGATAATGTTTACGACAATAAAACTGTAGCAGTTTCCGAGTTGACTTACGTTTCATGCTTTGTACGTAAGTATCGCAAAAAAAATGTCAAAGGGTAGGTAGTGAAGATATTGTACTATGCAGCTGTCAAACCAAGTACAGGATTCTTGAAACAAGTCCATCTCATTTATACTTTAATGAATCTCTTTCTAAGCTTACGTCAAGTACAGTTTCGGGCTTTAATCAAGCTTATAATTCTTAAAATCAAACTTTTTTCCCAAAATTAAAAAATTCGTACTTGACACATGCGTTCTTAAATCAAGCATTTTGTACTCGCTTTAAGAAAATCCGTACTTACCGTACTTTTGACACCGCTACGGATTGATTTAAGTACGAATTACTTCATTTGTTTTTTAAGTGTAAATATGGTGCCTTCAATAGTATGACAGGCGCACAGATAAAGAGATGCACTAATAAATCCTCCTAAAATGATTAAAGAAATCATGAAATAATAAATGAATAATTCGTCTGTGCTTGTGTTACAAACGGAATGACAAAGTCAATATATATTTCTACCCTGTTTATGAGTTTGCTTGTCTATAAAAAAGATCTACACCTTAAAATTTATATAAAATAAAAAGTGTTTCATTGTATAGGAGTTCACTTTAGGACGGTTTTAGACGGTATAGGTTTCCAAACATACAATTCTAGAGCTTGTAGTGAGGTCCACATTCGTAACATATCATTGGAAAACCGTTGCTGTTCAGTTCAAGTGTTATTGCACAAGTCTTTTATTTTATTTTCTGTGCACAAGCAGAATGCATGTTTTACACACTTTTATAATAATTGCACTCTTCTTTTCATAATTAAAATATCTTTTAACAGTCTGTTGTGCAATTTTGTAAATTTTTTTCTTTAAGAATTATGATTTCTTTTTTAGATTTTGTTGTTAATTATTTTATATATTTAAAAAAAAACACAAAAAAACAAGTGAAGACAAAATAAACAACATATTGTAGTATGTCGACAATGATGATGGCCGTTTCCGTTTTAGTTGGTCGTTTTTATACCCTTCACCTGTGGTGCACAAGGGTATATATAGCTTTGTCATTCCGTTTGTAATTTCTACAATTTTCATTTCCGACCCCATAAAGTATATATTTTCTGAAAGCTTATGAATAGAGGAGTCGATTAAGCCCTGACCGTCTGTCCGTCTGTCCGTCTGCCCGTCTGTCCGTGTGTTGGTTGAAATCAACTTTTAGAAGCAACTATATGTTCCTCAGATCTCTATATGGTATCAATCTCTTGGAAATATCCAGGAATGAATCGCTATTGAAATTCACCACAATCCCCCATAACTTTCTGAGATATGAGCAAAAAACCACGACCACCTCGTTTTTTTTTCACAATTACAACAACAACATACATACATAGATATATGTAAAAAACATACCAAACAAAAAAAATTACAAAAAAAAAGATATTAAAAATAAAAAAAAAATAATAAAAAAAACTACAAAAAAAAAATTTAAAAAAATTTAAAAAAAAATTTTTTAAAAATTTTTCTAAAAAATTTTTTTAAAAAAATTTAAAAAAAATATAAAAAAAATAATAAAATATGAATAATATATTAAATAAAATAAAAATTTTTTTTTGGCTCAGCTGGGATTCGATGCCACATTTATTCTAACGTGTACGTATGCACGTATTTTATATGGGATGAATGGTGATACAAACAATTGTTATTGCATGACTACACGTTGTGAAGGGTATATAAGATTCGGCACGGCCGAATATAGCACTGTTACTTGTTTGAGTTGCTTTTTTTCGCTTTTTTCTATACATGTATATTCTCCGATTAGCCAGCTAAATTGTGGTGATTCTCTTAAACAAATTTTAATATAACAAAAAACCGTCAATAAACACCTCTTTTTAATATAAAAAAATATATTTTGTTTTGCTGTTGCTCTTTTTTGACTAGCCAGTCTGTTGAAATCTGAGGCTCTTGTGAATGAATTTTATTTCAGTGTTGTTTTAAAGAGTACAAATTTAAAAATCTTGTTTTAAATAAGAGAATCATTTTGGAAGGGAAAAAACTCTTGAAAAAGTATCTGTGTTTACAATGTGTGGAAAAGATACTTTTCTGTTATTTTGTTGTTGTTATATGTTGTATGTGGAAGGTGCTGCCGAGTGAGTAAGTGTATATGTGTGCGTGTAAGTGAATTAGTGAGCGAGAGACTTGGCAAGTCAGTGAATGTATCTATGACAGTGACAATGTGTTTGTGTTTTGATATTTTAGGATATTATGATGATCGTTACAAACATTATTTTACTCACAATTCAGTTCATAGTTTACAAATCCAATAGATACACAACAATATACACAAATTATTTGTTAAATAACAAAATTAATAGTGAAATTTTAAGATTTTGTTTTGTTTTCGGGGAAAAAATAAAAAACTAAACGTTTAATAGTTAAAATGAAGGCATAAAAAAGTAAAAATTTTAAAATCAAATACAAATAAAAACAAAAAGAAACAGAATAAAACTAATGTGGTAGAAAGAACAGAAATAAATAATTAAATGCAAGTGTTGGCAAAATGCAAATACGAATTTAAGGTTCACATTAGGTGAATGTGTCCGCCTGTGTGTGTGTGTTTTTGTCTTTAGTGAGCTAGTATTTGTTTATATTTTTTTTTTGTAATTTGAAAAACAAAACAAGAAAATGAAAAAATTATTCAATTTATATCTCTAAGATAAATTGTCTGTATTTTTAGCTAAACACCTGTGATTAGAATTTCAAACAAAACAACAACAGAAAAACCCTAGTGCCAAACATATGTCTTTAAATCAATATTTAATCGAATATAAAAAAAATAAGTAGAGAAACGTGAATAAAAAAAATATATAAAATTAAAATTAAAAATAATATACAAAATTTAAAAAAAAAATATCCAGACACTTGTTGCCATCGCTCTTATAAAGAATTGTTCTTTTGTGTTTACGACTTTGCTTAAACAAACCCCCAGTTCGTTATTAAAACTCTTGTGTTCACAGTAATCTTAAAGAAAGCAAATAAACAAGCATTGAAATCAATTGAATTGAATTAAATGCTTAAATCCAACTGAACTCTTTTTTTACGTCTTACACATAATTTTCCTGTATGTCCATCCGTCCGTCCGCCTGTCTTTTATAGTGACTATGTTCACCAGTTTAAATAATAAAAAAGAAAAATATCAAGACCTGCACCCACACTGTGATTTTTAGTTTGGTATGACATTTTCTGACTCTCATAAATAGTAAAAATTTCTTATTTACACATTTTCAACAGTTTGGTCTACCCTTTCAAGTGCTGTTTTATTATTTTTCCTTTGCCGTCTGCCTGCTTTCTTTTCAAGCAATTCTTAGCACTCATTCATATGGATAATATAATAGAAAAGAATAAAAAATATGAAAAAACGCGTGCTATAAATTAACACTTGTTATTCTTATGGCTAACAAATGGTATTCATATTTATTTGTATACACACACACACACACATAAATGTGTATCGTATCAAAAACGTTTATTTTTGTTTAAATGAATGCATATTTTTTTTTTTATTTTAGTTTACAATCTTGTTTATTTTTGTTGTAGTAATAATAACAATAATTCAGATTATTATATTACTTAATAGGCACAATGCATCTACTAGTAGTTTGAACATACATATGTAGTTTGTAGCTACTGCTGCTGTTGCTCCCCATTTTTATTCATGTTTATCACACTATTAATTTGTAGAAAGGGTCATGACCCTCTTTCTCCATTCACCCATTCATTTCAACAAACAAACAAATAATCATTCTGCTGTCATACAACATTTCACAATCAATTGAGAAGGTCAATAAGATTAAATAACGAACTGAATTGATTTGTTACACCAAAGAACAGACAGACAGACATACTAACATCTGATTGTGATACAAAAAATATTATGACACAATTAAATTACACATATATTTAACTTGCGAGTGTTATACACTACTGTATAACACTGTATTTATGTATCTGCTTTTGTAAACAATGTGGGTGAATTGTCAATTTGTATTCTCTTAACCCTTAGGGGGGAGGTTTACATGCGTATTTTGCTAGAATTGGAAATAAAATAGGGTTATTAAGGTTATAGGGTGTTGTTGTCTTTCAATAAAAAATTATTAAATGTTCACTAAATCTGTAATATGTTAAAAATTGCTCTTGTAAAAGAAAAATTAAATTGTTACTCTTGTATCAAAATTTTATTATTAAATTCGGTGCCAATAAGCAAAAACTGCTTATGTCTGTTTTTATATATTTTCAGGAAAACACTTTAGATTTTTAAAAATTGATTCCCTTTAAAATAAAGACTATAACATGAATTCTGCGCTATATAAATCAAACAGCATTTTGTTTTAAGTGTATTAAACTAAATTGTAAGTTAAAACAAGTCATTATTATACCCTTCACCTGTGGTGCACAAGGGTATATATAGCTTTGTCATTCCGTTTGTAATTTCTACAATTTTCATTTCCGACCCCATAAAGTGTGTATTTTCTGAAAGCTTATGAATAGAGAAGTCGATTAAGCCCTGACCGTCTGTCCGTCTATTCGTCTGCCCGTCTGTCCGTGTGTTGGTTGAAATCAACTTTTAGAAGCAACTATATGTTCCTCAGATCTGTATATGGCATCAATCTCTTGGAAATATCCAGGAATGAATTGCTATTGAAATTCTGCACAATCGCCCCATAACTTTCTGAGATATGAGCAAAAAACCACGACCACCTCGTTTTTTTTCACAATTACAACAACAACCTACATACATACTGGTTAAAGTAAACGTGGCATCGAATTCGAGCTGAGCCAAAAAAATTTTATTTTATTTTATTTAATATATTATTTATATTTTATTATTTTTTTTAAATTTTTTTTTAGTAATTATTTTTATTATTTTTTTTAAATTTTTAATATATTTTTTTTGGTATGTTTTTTACATGTATGCACGTATTTTATATGAGATGAATGGTGATACAAACAATTGTTTTTGCATGACTACACATTGTGAAGTGTATATAAGATTCGGCACGGCCGAATATAGCACTGTTACAAATGATATTGTTCTCAGAAAAAATATAGGCAATAGGTCTTTACGCAAAAAGTTCATGTTGAAACGTTCAATATATTTTTAAGTTTATAGGTGGTTTTGAATATCGGAATTGAAATGATCTGTTTATCTCAATTTTAGTTTATGTCGACTTAAGCAGTTTTCCCTTTTATCACAGAATTATTAAAAAAATGTTTTCCGTTTAGGTCGATCAATCCCGTAATAGCCAGTAATAATATTATTTGTGGAGAAAAGAACATAAATTATAGTAAAAGTTCATATCAGCTTACATGAGTGCAATGATAATATCCATATTATTTTTAAAAATTGTTTTTTTTTTATATTGTCACATTGTCAGCGTTTCTAATTATTTTCTACAGAAGTGTAATAAAAAAATAATCTGGGGTCTGGCTACCCTGTGAATTAAGGCAGTGCAAGTAAACGCAATAAATATCGGCAAGATATTAGAATAGAACATGCAAAATGGTAAACTTTTATCAAAAAAAGTATTTACCTCGGTTTCGGTTATATTACAAAAACGTATTTCAGTTCGATCACCTACCTTCGATCCGTCTGTAAGATCTGTGATATTTACTCATCGATAAGATATCATTATTCTTTTCTTTCTCGTTTTTTGGTCTCCTACCAGCCATTCACCAATAGCCATTAATCTAATAATGGTCAAGGCTGCTTAATATTTCACCTGTATCTCAATTGACCGAATTAATAGTATATTTTTAGTGGACACTGATGTTGTGGCATCGCATGGACTAATGAAGTATTATTTGTAGATCTTTTAAAAAGATTTTGTATTAACCTTCTTCTCTAAAGATGTCCTTTCGATTATCGAGGCTTTTGTTGGGATCAGTCGTAGTACGCTTGTGTATAGCCAGTTTGTAATATTTGTGCTTACCCTCCATTTTGAGTCTTTCGCTCTTTAATAAAGTGTGCAAATTTAAGCTTTTTCACTACTCTCAATGTGATTTCAACAGGATAGCTTCTGATCGAGAGCATTTTTTAAAAAAATAATGATAATTTTTCATTAAGTATATATCACTTTAAAGGATTTTTTATGTAATATACCTACCATGGTGTAATTATACAAGGTGGCGGTGCCAGCCCAGCTGATTATTTTTTTGTGCTCTGGAGTATGTCAAACTACATATTTAAAAAATGATTTCAACTCCGGAAATTGTCAAACTCCATACATAAAAAAAGAGAGACAAAAATTACTCTCCTTTACGCTATCACCTTATGTTATTACACCATGATACCTACGACAAAATAAATTTTTCACTCTCTCTCTCTAAAGCATCTCTATCTCTGTATGTTCGTGTATGTGTGATCGATAAACTCAAAATCTACTGGACCGATTATGACCAAACTTTATATGCATGATCTATGGGCTGTGGGGAGTGTTTCTGTGTAGTTTGAAATTCGTCCGACAGATGGCGCAATATTTAGTTTTTTTTTTGTGTTTTGCCCGATAGAGACTAGCGCTATAACCCTATGTTCTGTTTCGCTGGGGACAGCCACGCTGACCGGGCCCAGCTAGTTATTTGATAAAGGTTTTTGTAACAGCTAATTTGGGCGTTCGCTTAACGGTCTAATTCATAAAAATATATTACTTAAGGTTTTAGTTTTATTTTATGTGTATATTATAAACCAGTTATAAGAATTATTATTAAAAAACGTTTAGCAAAACTAAAAGCTATTAAGCGATTTTATTTTTTCTATAGTTGCATGTTGACAACACTGTATTATAGATTAGTGATGCGTACATTAACTAACCGATTATCTGAGTAGTCATTTATAGCTGAAAAAAGAGATTAAAATTAATTTAAAAAAAATGCTAGATGTAAAATAGAGTTGAGCACAAAACGTTTTTTAGTTTCTTTTTTTTTTTGTCAAGAACCTCGTTCGTTTTTTTCACGAACCCTTATCATCATTATCATTGTGGTTTTAAGAAAAATTAACAAAGTTCACAAAAACGAACTAAAGTAACCGATTGACCCAACTCTAACGTAAAAAGTATGCAAATACCGAATAAGTTGTTGTTGGTTGTACAACACGTGATTGTTTTGTTGAATTGAAAAATGTCTAATAATTGTGCACATCTCTTAAAATTATTTGTAAGCAGTATCTAACCAATTGTAAAAATAAAATTTATCTATTTCATTGTACTTCTTTATTTACTTTTGTCCTTTTTCACACTTTTTTATTAAAAATAGAGAAAACCATTATAAATACATGAAAAAATCTTTTTACAGCCATAAATGTCAACTATGAAAGGTTAAAAGCAGGGTTGAATCTACAATAAATGTGATAAACGGTTTAGAAGAGCTTTAACGCTTTATTTAATGTTTATGAATACAGTTTTTGCAATTTTCGCTTTTTAATCTCTTAGAAAGCTGTTTAAAGATTTTATGAATTAGGCCGTAAATCTTTATCACTAGTCATTGTCTGTTTCTGTAGCTAAAAATGTAGGTTTGTACAAACGTATAAATTTATTTATGTTTTAAAGCAGGAACTTTTTTAAATATTTATAACTAAGATATATTTCTTAAAACATAAAAACCACTTATTCGTTATTGTTCTAAAACACTTATTTTAATATGTATTTAACATTTAAAAAGAAAACAAATTTTTTTTTGCATAAAGAATTTAAACAAAAATTAAAAATAAAAATAAAGAAGCAAGGCTAATCATGAAAATAACCTTGATATACATAAAAAATAAAATAAACATTAAAAAAATAGTTCATTGTTGAGAAACTACGAAAATAAACATGTGTTTTGATATTTAAATGCGGCCTATTAATTAACGCAAACAATAGCGAAAGCATTAACAAAATTAAAAAGTAATTGAGCGTTTTTGATTGTCGCTGTTTTTGGGCAAAATTATGACAAATGAATGGATCGATTGGTCGGATGCCCGTTTACGTGTACCACTACGTATGACTGGTTATCCTTATCCGCAGGCGTATTATGTTGCTTCCAACAACAACAACAATAACAGTCATAATAGCAGCAACAATACCAACATCAATAATAATAATTTCTTTTCATGTTTTACAAAAAATAAATTTAATTTAAAAACTCACAAAATTCAACAATTATATACAACGAATGGCAAATTAAAAGGTAATTAATTTAAACACATTTGAAAAATTAATTTTAAAGTGGTAGACTTAATAATGCACACCTGTATGTGCATACAAATGCATGCACAAATTCAAAACAAAAAGTATTTACACATGTGATAAAAAAAAGAACAAATATCTAAAGCATATATAGATTTTTCTAAATACTTTTTTCAAAATATCGGGTGTTACCTCGTGAGGTTTGATTTAAATGATTTGATGTAAAATAAAACACATAAATTTGAAAGTGAACTAAAAATGTTTATTATCGGCTAAAACAACAATTTATGGCGTTTACTGTTAGAAAATGATATCATGTAAATAATGGCCTTGACTACGTCTGAGGTAGTCTATTCGGAAGGCCTAATTTTGGTAGACTAGTTCGAGCACAGCAATTAATGTCTAGCAAATAACACGAGTAATGTTGACTTTAAATACGGCAATCATAGCTAGATTATTTCTTAAGGCCTTAGACTTTACATATCGCCACAGAAAATGGTGCAAAGGTCTGATATCGCACAATCCAGGTATCCAATTTACCCCAGTAAAACGTGAAACTTAGATCTCACCAAAATTATTTTTTAACAAATGCACTATTTCACGCGCTTTGTTTCTCGTAGCGCCGTCTTGTTGAAACTATATCTTACCGAGACCATGCGCATGATTTTCAGGAAGCACATAGTCCGTTAACATGGAGCGATAAAAGTTACCATTGACAGTAAGATTCTGATTAGCCTCATTTTTAAATATTGATCAATAGATAAAGGGTCCGCCATCTAATGTTTTTTTTTAACTAGTGCTTATTTTGTGAATGGTAACACTTAGCTCATGTCTGATTTATCAGATAATTAGTTTTATCCTTCCGCTGAACGAATATGGTTGTGTATATGCTTGAACAACGCTGGGAAATATTGCGACATTCCTTTGACCGATTTTGCCAAAAAAATCACCTTTTCAGATGAAGCTCATTTTGATTTTGGCGGGTATGTAAACAAGCAAAATTGTCGCATTTGGGGCACAGAAAACCCGCACGCATACATTGAAAAAACGATACACCCAAAACGAGTCACTTTTTGGTGCGGATTTTGGTCCAGAGGCATAATTGGCCCATTTTTCTTCGAAAATGAGCAAGGAGTGGCCGTTACAGTCAATAGCGATCTTTATCGGCCATGTTAAAAGAATTTTTGTTTACAAAAATTAAAGAGGCAACATTTGGTTTCAACAGGACGGCGCTACGTGCCACACAGTCGAAGCTACACTTTTTCCATAGCGTTTTCAAAAAAAAAAGTTATTTGGCGGACCCTTTATAATTGTAGCTGTTGGTACTCTTCAAGTTGCCCTTTAGCCGAAATGCGTCAATTTTGTTTAGTAACGTATCCACTGAGCCAAAAATGTGCTTTATCACTGATAAAAATTTTACGATTTTACACCGGAAAACCGAAAAACGCTCAAACCTAACGATGAATCACCCGATACAATTATATTGTCCAAGTCACAACCAGTGTTGCACATGTATGTATGTTGTAATATTTTGCAATAAACATTTTAGTTGTGGCGATAAAGAAATGCCTGCATTTCTTAAATATTATTTTATTTCGATTACGCCGTAGGGTGTCCATCTTTAAGCTTCAATTTCGTTATTTTTCTGGGCAACCTAGTACCGTATACGCAATCGTGTATGACATACGTGGATGTCTCTGAAAATGACAGAATTTCGACATACTTTTTCTAGCATTTCATCTGGTATCTCAGCAATGGCAATGTTTTCTACCAGGGTTAGAATTTCGAATGGCTTGCCTCTGTACACGAGAGACTACGTATTTTCACAAGAAATATCGGGATCGAAACGGCATGATTTCGGCGACTAATGGACTGCTACAAAACGTTAGATTTATTTCTCACTAAACTCGCATCTCAATAGGTGCATGGTATCGCGTGTCGTATCGCATTTGTTACAGTCTTCTTGAAATCACGTATTATTTTAGTTCAATTATTTCGTTTTGAGAAAAATCGGTCGATAATCTTCATACGGTACATTGCACCATTGACTGTAACGCTGCGATTTTCGTTGTTTTTCAAAAATTAAGGTCCACTGATGCCGCCGGTCAACAAACCGCACCAAACAATGATTCTTTCAAGGTGAATTGGCAGCTAGTGCTTTTCACACCATTTTTTTGCGGATCTAGTCGAACATCAATTTTGTTAGGCTTATATTGCTTTTTAAAAGTTATTGAGTGCTCTTTGATTAATGAAAATTGGCAGAAATAGGCTGTTAAATCTTGAAAATAAAGAAAACTTTAATCAATTGAAAAAACGTTTTTCTAAGAAGAACTAGTCCTACCTCTGAGTAAATCTACTTTTTTAAGTTTTCCTTTACTTTTGTTTAGCAAATTTTTTTTATGGTCAGCATAAGTTTATGGGTAAAAGGAGGTATCCCCCCGATACCAATACCACCACTGGTACCTCTGCAAAATGAGCAAAAATAGAAAAAAAGGGATAGAACATTTTTAAAATCGCGACTGCCCTAACTTTCAGAAACCTTTTGTTGGTTTTTTTTCCTAAAAAAGTGAACAAAAAACCATTTTGTTAATTTTGAACGAATTTTTTTTAATAAAAATTAAAAAAAAAATTCTAAAAATTATTATAAGCAGCTGTTAGTGTAGTCGTTCACTGAAAAAATAAATCAATATCAAATCTATTCGTTTAGCCACAAAAAAATATATTGTTAACCTTTCAAAATCGCAAAAAGTCAATGAGTACACAGAAAAAGATAAATATGACTTTCAATTACGAAATTAATACTATTAATTAAAATTTTATTTGATTTTGCTCCAATCATCAAAATGATACTTTTAATTAATTGAAAATTAATAATTTTAATTGAAAAATATTGCGAAAAATATCAATTAAAACAGTATTAAAAATGTAATTAAAATTTCTAAAATTTTCCAAAATAATTTTAATTGAAGTTTAGAATTAATTTAAATAAAGTATTTATTGTATCAGTATTATAAATGATTGAACCTATTTAAAAAAAAGTACTCAAAAAGAAAATAGATGTATTTTTTATATATTTATTCTTAAATAAATATGTATGTACATGTATTTTTACTTACGTTTACCATATTATAATTATAAGAAATACAGAGAACATAACTGCGGTATTCATAAACAATATTTTAAATTTATTAAAGACAGATGTTGTACAGAAATTTGTCAAATAAGCCTTCAATAACTCTAAAATATTTTTTATGAATACGGTAGTAAGAATACATACAATATAACATGTTTAAGAACTAGTGGCATAACCAAACGTTATATTTCCAAAAGCAAAGGGGGTGCATCCTTAACCTACGTACAAATAAATGTTTACAATAAAACATATTAAGAACTGGTGGCACAATCAAACGTAGTATTTTTCTCGACCTTGGTACGAAGAAATTTTAATGTTAAAAAATCTTGATCAAACCGAGGGAAGGAAGTCGAATAATTATTTACCATTAAATTTCGAATCCAATAGAATGTATTGGGCTGCAAGAAACATTGACTTTAGACACATCTGCAATAAAGTTCAACCGTATTATAATAGAAAAAAAGTATATTTTTTAGCTTTATATGTATATAAAATCTATAATCTTATAATCTATAATCTTACTAAATATACATACATATAGTTTGGTGATTGGCCATTATTATTTTGATATTCACCTCCTTTTTTACATGATTATTCAAAATTTTGTTAAACTTATTCTTGAAAATCAAATCTTGTCAAAAAATATTTTTTTTAATTTAATTTTTCAATACATTATATTTTCAATTGACAGAAATTTCAAAGTTTTAAAAAAAACCTGATATCAATTAAAAAAGTTATTTAAATGAATAAAAAATATAATTCACATTTAGAAATAAATCAATTAGTCATTTAATTGAAAAATTTTAGGCAACATTTTTTTCTGTGTACTCATAAACTTAACAACGTCACAAAACGACAAATCTCAAGAAAAAGTCTTGAAAATTCACTAAACGATGCGATGTTGTCTGTCGAGCTGCGTACTTAAATTTTTACATTTCTTAAATTTCACTTTTGAATTAATGTCCGGCTAGATTGGCAATATACTAGGGGTATTCGATGTATCCATTGAGCTAAAGATGAGCTTTGTTGTCGAAGACAACGTTCTAACCTGGTTGCAGTTCTTTCAGCAACTGTATTTTTTCATAGTCTTATATAGAGGTCCTGATTTAAAATCTCCTATGGGGTCGAATCATGTTCAATTATTGACATATCGCGATCTTTATTAAAACTCAATAATATTTTCTCTTTCTATGCACTTTCGATAGATTGGAGTTCGATAAAGTGAAACTGTTAAGGAATTTGGTCACATCAGCTTAAATAGCCTGTTCGGCTGGTCGCTTATAAGGAGCATAACATGGAAGTAATTTACAAAAAACTTTTCTCACACAGCACCAATTTCGATAAATAAAATCAATGATTTAGGTTTAAATAATGATTCAAATTGTATCTTAAAAAAGCTCTTTCAAAATAAAATAGAAATCTGTACCACAAAAAAAAAAAAATACGATACAACACAGGTAGTGAATTGGACATATGTATGCAAATAATGGAACACATTATTTAATTGTTTGTTGTTTTAGAAGGAAATCTACAAAAAAAACTGTTTTTTCTTTAATATGCCATAAAACAACCACTTCATACTTGTATGTTAATTAGAGCTTTAACCTACTAAATGCGTTAGCTTGATTCGTGCTTGGTTTAAGGAAACATTTTCAATAAAAACCATATTTTGTCAAAAAAAAAAACAAACAAATAATCTAAAATATTCTATAAATAAAAAATCTATCAAGTATTTTGTTTAAAACGAAAATCGGCACTATTCTATAACTACAAAATGTAATAAGAACTGGTTTTGAAAAAAAAATTTATAATTTAAGAATTTTTTAGGAACAATTTTCTTATGTTTTTTCTTATTCTATTTTTAGATGTGCCTACACAGATACCTCCTTTAACGCCCGGTACAAATCGTAAGGTTGCTGAGGTGCTAAAAGCTTCCTTTGCCTCCTGGGAGAAAGAGGTACAAAACTGCAATATAACCAAAGGTAAGAAAAGAAAAATTCTAAGCTCTTATTTTAGATTGTATATTTCAAAATATTTTTAAGCTATAAAGTAAATAATTCTATATAAACGAGCTGCACTAGTTTTTCTTATCATAAAACTTGGATAAAAATGTTAACATTTGTACTATTCTTTATGATTTTACTGACTACTTTTCTGAAATTAAAAGATATAAAAAATAAATTGTAAAGAGTTGCTAAGCATTTTAAGGCCCTTATAATCTACAGATGTATAAGCTCATTATAATCCATTCGACTATTTTTTATCAAATTTGTCTTTTTCGACTTTTTTTAACGATTTAAAATGTATCTTACACTTGGCTCCACGAAAAGCCCCCCAATGAAATAACGCCCAAACGAAAAATGAAATATTCCCCAAATTTTTTTCATACATTTTTGGGTGTTATTTCATATGAAATAACTCCCAATTTTTTTGGGCCGTCTTCATTTTTTTTGGAAATTATTTCATTTCTCATTTGGGGTTTTCAAATTATAAAATAATTTCCAATGAAATAACACCCAACAAATTTTAGAAATTCGGGGCTTGTTTCATAGCGTGTATAATTTGGGTGATATTTCATTTTGTATTCAGGGGTTATTTCATTTTTAAAGCTTTTGGGTTTGGGGGTGTTTGTAAATAAATTATATAAAAATAGGCCTTTTACAAGAAAACTTTTAGCCTCTGAATATATTACAATATCTTTTTAAATACATAAATGATAACGTTCTGGATTTGGATGGTGCGACCTTCGTGACAGACTACGAAATAAGTCTACGGAAGGCAATAATGATTGTTTTCCCTAAATAAAAAGTAATCGGTTGTTGGTTCCACTTTTGCCAAGCACTAAGGAGGTCCACAATAATAAAGTGTAACCAACTGGCAGCATTTGTACATACAACGCATATTTTCTCCATTTTGATTTCATGAGCAACCATTTTGTTTTTTTTTTACCATTTCTTACGTATAATGTATTAAGATTATTATTTATGTATGCACATGAAAATAATTTTTTGGTAGTTGGGTTTCAAAAATTAATATATTGGAAATATTAAACAATTCTTTGTCCATACTTCCTCACATCTCCATTACAGAAAATTACTGCCTTCTTCACAATATTGTAACTATAAAAACGTCTCCCATGAGTTGGATTTTCAAGCCATTCGTAAAGTTTTAGGATAGCTCGTTGGTGGCTGATCTGATATGGCTTCCATCGTATAAGGGAAATTTACTGCACTGGACTTAGTTCATTTACTGGACTTAGTTCTTTCACCAAAAAAAAATTGATTTTAAATGCTGGCACACTTTTGAAGTTGCATATATCCTTATTATGAAGAAGAAGCCTGCGGCCCTCCACACGATTTATATCAATAAATTTGCGATTTTGCTGTTGGTCCATATTGACTTCATGAAATCCTTAATGAATCTGACTCTTTTATGAATTTCGGGCTTTATTTCATTTTTGTTGCTGATGGGGTTTATTTCATTGGGGGTTATTTCATTTTCATCATTGGGAGTTATTTCATATGAAATAACTCCCAAATATTGGGGGTTGTTTCGTGTTTGCTTTGGGGTTTATTTCATTTATTTTTGGATGTTATTTCATTCACTGTTTTTGGGTGTTATTTCCAATTTTTTGGGGTTTACTTCATTGGGGATTGTTTCCTGGGCGTTATTTCATTGGGGGGCTTTTCGTGGAGCCCTTACACTTTCTGAATATGTATGTGGATATAAAGCGTATCGTTTAAGTTATCTATTGACAAATTCTATAATGACTTTATAGTTTAGATTGTGCCTTACGATTGTTTGCCACATTATCGGGCAAAGAAAATTGTCTTGGTGAACTAATTTGAAAAAATTTTAGTCATTTCTTTAATCGTAGTTTATGGAATCACGATTGTGTATTTGTTGTCAATTAACATTAATACTTGTGTTTAGTTATGTGCCCATGTCGTGCGTACATAATAAGCCATGGCCGATGTAGACGCGTGCGTGACAGAGAACTCAAATTTATCGATCCGATGCCATTCTCAGCAACTTTGAAATTTTTTAAGAACGATCTTGGCATACAGCCAAAACCCAACTGCTGCATTAATTATAATTAACTATAGTTAAAGCGTCGTGTGTTTTTAGAAGATTGTCAAATTATCTTTAGCGATTAAGGTCATGTCTGGCTTAACGGGTATGTAAAGAAGAAGAATTGTAATTTTTCGAGAGAGCAAAATCCTTATGATACTCTATCACATCGGGCAAGTATTACTGTTTGCTGCGGTTTACATGCCGAAGGCGCAATCAATCAGCCCATTTGTCTTTAAATCCGAAATTGGTGCCAATATTACCATTAATGGAAAACGCTGTAGACATGTGGTTCGTGATTTTTTTATTCTTCATGTCATTGCAAAACATTTGAAAGAGAAATGGTTCCAACAAGACGACGTAACAGCTTTTACTTGTTGATTCAAATGTTAGGCAATCGAATTATCCAAAGAAACAGACCTGTAAGTTTAAAACTTCCTTCGTTTGATTTTACACCTCTGCGGTACGTAAAATCTCTGGTCTATGCTGATAAACCATCAGCGATTGATTATTTTGAAGCCAACATTTGAAACACTATTGTGAAATAAGGCCGTGTAAGTAGTGGTGCAAAATTGAATCGACAGGATGGCGTTAATAAGGTGCAGTCGTAAAGGCCATATGCCAAAAATTTAATGCCATAAAACTTGTTAGTTTATAAAAACAAAATTTTGATTAATCCGTTGAATTTTATGTGCTTAATTTAAAAGAAATTTATATGGCTTTGAAAATACCCAATATAGATTTTGCAACAACGGCTTTTTTTGTGCTATAAAAAGTTTATAATATGAACTGATTTAAATTTTAAAGTCTAACTGCCGTATTCATAAAAAATATTTTAGGTTTATTGAAGCCTTATTTGACAAGTTTGTGTACAACATCTGTCAATTAAGCCTTTAATAAACCTAAAATGTTTTTCATGAATACGGCAGTAAGTTATTTTTTTTAAATTTTTTTCAACTTTGAATGAAAAATAAACGGTTAGTCGAACCGGTTATATGTGTAGAAACCCGAAAACCGGTTTTTAAAAATTAGGGTTTTTCGAATTATTCGAAAATCGATTTTTTATATGCCGATTATACGTGTAGAAACCCTAAAACCGGTTTTTAAAAAATAGATTTTCATATGCCGAATATTTGATTACTCAATTTAAAGAAAAATTTTAAAGGACCTTTAAAATTAATAAATTTCTTTTAATTATTGATAATGCAATTTTTATGTATTAAATTTATTTTTTTTCTAACCTTGAACCGTGGCGAAAGTTAATAAAATTCATTAAAACCTGTATGATGGCTAATTGTTTTTTTCGGACATTTTAAGAAGTTAAACTAATTGTTAACAAGTTGTTTATTTAATTCCATTCCTATTCAATGGTCCAATAAAATACAATAAAATTTTGAAAACACATTAAAGTAATTATGTAATGCAATTAAAAATACATATTTTATATGAATATTTATAATAAAAAACAAGAAAATAAAACACACACACTCACTTATATATTCCCACAATAAGAAAATAATTATATAATTCACAATGCATGCCTTTATGTGATGAAAAAGAGGAATTTTAGCAGGGGTATGTATGATTGTTTGTACACAATCCACCCCTCATGTGGACAAAACGATTACGGCCCTATTTATAACTAATTTCAATGACAAAACATGAGAATATCATTAACTTCATTACTTCATTGTATAAAACACCAGCAACCATTTGACAATAATAATTAATTAATTAATTTGTTTTTTGATTTTTAAATTTTTTACATAAATTTGATATTTTTGTTAATTTTTTTTTAGATCCCCGCGAATGGACTGAAGAACATGTAATATATTGGCTTAATTGGGCCATAAAGGAATTTTCATTGGTTTCCATGAATCATGAACCGTTTTTAAAAATGAAAGGACGTGATATAATTGAATTAGGAAAAGATAAATTTTTAGCCATAACACCAGCATTTACTGGCGACATACTGTGGGAACATTTGGATATTTTACAAAAAGGTAAGTTAATTTTATTTCATATCCCATTAGTTTATTTATGATTGTAAACAACAATTGCGTGGTTACATAGAAAAAAAGAATTTTATTAATATTTTTTGTTTTGGTTTTGGTTTTTAAAATATTAATATTGTGTTAGGTTATGTTGAAAAGTGTCGCGTAGCAATGTAAAGTATCTTTTGGATGAACATACATACCTGCATAAGTACATGCATCTGCAGTGTAAGTCATTTAATAATTATAAATATGTAGTGTAAAACATGTAAGTGTTTAAACGTTAAAGGCATATTAACAAGCTGTTGGCGCCATCATTCAGTTAGCTCATTCATTCATTCATTCATTCGCGCAGTCAGTTAGTCGACCAGCTATTAACGCTTGCACCTGACAAAATTAATAATTCTTTAAAAAAATTGTCACTCGTGAAAAGAAAAAAGGATTGTAAATTAAAAAAAAAAGATCATAAACCATTAAACAAATGTTCTTTATATAGAAAAATCGAAATACATGTGTAAATGGTCAATGACAACCAGAACAACATAAACGTTTCCTAATTACAACTATTTTAGTATGTCTAGGCAGTAAAGAAAAACTTCAGTATTTATTGTGATTTAAAATTATCCTCTATATCCATTTTAAAAAACAAATTTTCAAAAAATAGTTAAACGCTGTTTGGAATTTTAAGTTAAATAAATCTGGGAAAATTTGATTAATTTTTTCAATGGTATTGAATTGAATTCCTTGTTTTAATATTGAATTTATTATTATTTTCCATACTAATTTCATTAAACATATGAGTATGTTTATAGAAGCATTCTTATGTGAATGTATTCCATATGTAAGTGTATATGTTTTATGTATGTATGTATGTATGTATGTATGTATGTATGTATGTATGTATGTATGTATGTATGTATGTATGTATGTATGTATGTATGTATGTATGTATATTGTGAAAAATGTAATTAAGTTGTTAGTAAAGTAAACCTGAGTTGTCAAATCTTTTTAAAATTAGAATTTTTGTAAAAGCCTGAGTATGAGGACCAAAAATTAGAAAAGTTCAACTAAATTATAGTTTTAACTAAAAATTCTGGCTTTAAGTTCGTTAGGAGTGATGTGGTGATACTTTATACATTTAGTTTTACTTTGAAAATAAGTTTTAGAAAATAATCAATTATTCATTGTTTTTATTAAGTTTTTAGATGATTTGAAAAAAAAAAACCTATCAACAGGAGCTTTTAAAATACAGAGGAAAAGATTAATATCATACGAAAGAAAGAATTTAAGGGAGATTAAGGAAGCAAGGAACTGCTACAGATTTCGTAGTATAAAAAATTAGTTTTGTATTTTTTATACCCACCACCAAAAAAAATGGTGCGTTAATCCGCTTGTAACACATAGAAATATCCATTTGAGACCCCATAAAGTATATATTTTCTGAGTCCTGGTTTCATTGTAGGACGATCTAGCTATATCCGTCCGTCTGTACGTCTGTTGAAAGCACGATAAAGCTCAAACCGAAAAAGTTAGAGGGATAAAATTTTGCCAAAATATTTTTTATACACAAGGTTTGTCTGGTATTGAAAATGAGCTAAAAGTCGGCTAAATAGCTCGTCCTCCAAGATTGGCCAAAAACCAATGTCCTTCCTATATCGAATAAAATGTGATTGAGTCTAAACGCATTGATATCACAAGTGTGTATAGGGGTTCAACCAAAATAAAGCCCTGTCAACACGCTGTAGCCGATGTTGTGCTGAAACCGAAAAATGTTTCTTCAGGTCATTTCGAAACAAAAACGTTCCGCGTCGAAGCCGATTTCTGAAAGTCCTTTAAGATTTTTTTTTATTTTTTCAAAATTTTTTATTTTATAATTATTTAACTATTTGCATTTCTTAATGTAATTATATGATTATGATCAAAATCACAATCTAAAAACTATCTTTGTTAAGTAAAATTAACTTAAGATTATAATTTATTTATCATTTAATAAATTTATAAAGAAAATATTTTTATTTTTTTAGAACTTACTGATCCCAAACTTAATTGCATTTGACGCGGAACCTTTTTTAACGATATCGAAAATCTAAAGATGCAGTTTTTATTGTTTTCATATGTACTTCATGGTATGGATAGGGCCATTTTGATATTTTCAAAAATTGTAAAAAAGTTGTATGCCTAGTGTGTATCCTAAGTAAAGCAAATACCTTTCCCAGAAAATTGCTCAAATCTATACCATACGAAAGGAGTTATAGATCAGAATGTTCAAAAATGAATGCCGCACTGTGTCTCTTTCGGCTTATTTAAAATTTAAAACATAATAAAACTGAAAAAATTAGATGTATGATTCTGACAAACATTCTGACAACATTGCTTTTTGATCAAAAGACTTGTAATAACGGAAAAATAAGGTGACACGCCCACTTTAACGCCCAACTCCCATAAAACGCTTTATCTCAAATTCATATAATTTATTGATGTACAAAGTTTTTGGAAAAATAAAGGACTCTATATTGAAATATCTAAGTTGAATTTATCACCAGAAACTACTCTAAAACGAATACGTTAACGACCACTTCATACATAATCTACTGTTATTGAAATTTAAAAGCTCATTAAAGCAACAGAATTAGATGTATGATGATGAAATTTCGCATGTATAAATTTCTCGTTAATATAAGCATTATATACTTTGACGCGCCTACTTTAATGCCCACTTGTCACAAAATTATTTAAAATGAAATTTAAATGCTCATATAATCGACACAATTATGTGTATTAGATGATGAAATTTCACATACATATATACAGTGCAACCTCGCTTAACGCAACTAATAGAAATTTTGGCCGTTGCGAAAACTGAGGTTGTTGCGATAACCGAGTCTCAATTTTGTAGAGCACAAATTCTCTTTTATGGTTTAATATGGCTTCTTAAACCACTTGTACAAATCCTTTTCCATTTTTGGATATTCACAAGCTCTTATTGTAACACGCTTGCCTGGTCCAAATTCAGCATTTGCAACGAATTTTTTTAATGCAGCTTCATTTTTTTTAATTCTGGATATTGTTGATTTGTGCTCTTAATATTCATCGCAAATCCCTTTTACAGATATGCCCCTTTCAAGCTTAATATGAATAACACTTTTTTATTTAATTTGAAGTTTAACAAATTTTGTAATCACCGGCATTTTATTCAATGTAAATAGAACAACCTTTCACGAAAAGAGATTCTTTTAACTGAGTTCGTATCTACCAAAAAACAAGTGCATCACGCATATTTCAGTTTTCTTGGAATAGCGGTAATTCTGAAGATTAAAAAATCTAAATAAAAAATATGTAAATCAAAATGACAAATTGATTATATTGGGAGATTGTATTGGAGTTTTTCTTTTAATGTTACGTTAACTGAGTCATCAATGCAAACAATTTACGAGTTGCAATAATCGAGGAGTTGCGCTTATCGAAGGTTGCGTTAAGCAAGGTGGCACTGTGGGTAGCTGGTAAATTTAATTATGTTGATATAAGTATAATTCCAAAAAATTAAGGTGACATGCCTTCTTAATCGCCCACCTCCCCTATATCGCTTTATCTTAAATTAATATTGTTTCTATATGAACAAAAATTGCAAAAAAAAAAAAACAATCTGTAATGGATTAAATTAGTTGAATTCAAATCTTGATTATATATTTTTAAAAGTAGGAGGTGCCATGCCCACAAAAAGCTAATATTATCTTTTAAGTACCTCTGGCTACCAAATAATACTCTTCAGTTTCCGTAAAAATACAACATTGAAGTAAAAAAGAGGTTACATTGTCAGACTAAATTTAAGAAAATCAATTAATAGCCAATCGAAGTTATACAACAAAAGTAATAGATATTTTATTATAAAGAGATTATTTCATAGTGTTAACTGTTTGTAATAAAATAATAATATTTTGTGCTATAAAAGTACACAAAATTAGTGTGGTGGGTATCAAAAGTTCGGCTCAGCCGAATAAAGTGCTCTTACTTGTTAATTGTGAATTGTAAATGGTTTTAACTTATATTCAATGAAATATAAGAGTATATAATAATTATTATTTAATTGTAATCAATTAGTAGTTAAGATTTTAACATTAAGTAATTAGTTGAATTACTCGTGCTAAAAGTGCAAATTATCTACTTGATAAATTGAAGTATTTAATTATAAATGAACTTTTAATTTTTTAAATATGAATAGGGTCAATAGCCTTAAATAAAAAAAACAAAAATATATATTATTATATACAAGACGAATTCACATTAGGTACTCGTTTCCAATCAGCTAACTGTTTTTTTTATATATACAATTTATAAGCGTTGCCAACTTTTTTTGAAAGTCTATCTGAATTTGTCAAACTAAATTTTTTATATTTTTATTATACAATAAATAACGCGCAGTTTCATAAATCAAAAGTTTTCGCTTTAAAGTTTTCTAAAAATTATTAAAATTAAAGAAGAAAATAAAAAAAATTGTGTGACATATGCCGGCATATATGCAAAAACAAAATGCATGTGTTTTTTTAGTTGTTGTGTTTGTTGCCGCGTTGCATCTATCTACCCTATGAATATGCCTTGAGCAAGTCATTACCTAGTTTTTGCTAGGACATATTATGCCTCTAGGGCTACTTGTAAACAAATTTTGACAAATAATTATTAATCGAAAAAAATATTTTTTTAAATTTGAATTTAAATTGAATTTACATATATTTAATTTAAATTTAATTTTGAATGGTAACACTTACCTCATGTCTGATTTGACAGATAATTAGTTTAATCCTTCCGCTGAACGAATATTGTTGTGTATACGCTTGAACAACGCTGGGAAAGTGGGAATGCGATCGACTTACAGAAGATGCCGATTTTGCAAAAAAAAAAAAAAAAACATCTTTTCAGATGAAGCTCATTTTGATCCTGGCGGGTATGTAAAAAAGCAAAATTGTCGCATTTGGGGCACAGAAAACCCGCTCGCATACATTGAAAAGCCGATACGACGCAAAACGAGTCAATGTTTGGTGCGGATTTTGGTCCAGATGCATAATTGGGCCATTAGCAAGGAGTGGCCGTTATAGTCAATGGCGATCGTTATCGGGCCATGTTGAACGAATTTTTGTTCACAAAAATTGAAGAGAAGGATATTGGCAGCATTTGTTTTCAACAGGACGGCGCTACGTGTCACACAGAAAATATTCGGTAGTTTTTTTTATAGAATTTAAAAAAAAGTTATTTGGCGGACCTTTTATATCATGTTAATAACGCTCCTAATTAATTCTGGGACACGTTAGTGCAACCCGTAGTCATATAAATTTTTCCTAAAAAAAATTATTAATTTAGTTTAACTGAATGAGAATCTCAAAATTGTTGTCGAATAAAAGAGCTTATCTAGCAGAATACAGTAGACTATGATAAGTAAAGAATACTAAATGCCGTCTAAAACAAAATGGCGGATATATGGGTCAAATACAATATTACGAATTTATCTATTTGATTTCCCCTAATATGGATATCAGATTAAAGGGCTTGACCATCAAAATACAGCAAACTAAAAAATAATTCAAAATTAAGATGGCGGATATATTATTTTTTAACCCCAAATAAATGTGGGTTAAAAAAAATAGACTTGACTAGTACACATATGTACATACATGTTGGTAAAGGGTATATAAAATTCGGCTCGGCCAAATTGCTGCTGTGTTTCGCTTTTCTAAAAAAAATTAAGTTAAGGAATTACAAGATACTTGTTAAGAATCAAGTTTCATTATTTTTGTTTTTTTTTTGTTTTCTGTTTGTTTTAATCTCCTGATATTTAAAAACATGGACATAAGTTGTTTTGCCAAAAATCCACTGTTGTATAGAAACTACCTCTTTACAAAAGTTTCTATTTTCATTAGCGAAGGCCCCCTTTGTGTAAAAAGTTTAACTTGCAAACCTTTTAAAGCGTATGCATGTATGTTTAAACAACATTATTAACTTAATTTTAGTTCTTTTAGTGACCAACACAAAAAAAGGTACATGTAAATACGTAAAATAAAAATTAAATAATAAATTCTTGCGAAAAACTGATAAATAGAACGGAAAATCAGCTTAATAGCGGATGTCTTCAAGGTAACAAAATCACCAACATCAACTAAAACATCTACTTCGGTTATTGCTACTTCCACTACTTCAATTGCTAATGTTGTTGTTCTATTGCATTAATTCGCAGCATGCTTCTCTCATGTCTATTTTCATACATACATATGTACATACCTAGACACATACATACAGTTTGTTTTATTTGCAACCTAAACTGACCGTACCTTTTTTTACCAATCACGCGCCTTATTTCGCTCTACGAAAACTACGTTAAAAAGCAAAGGAACATCCCCTTGCGTCTTGTGTAAAAATAATTTAACGGTGTAGTTGTAAAGAAACTCGTTCATGTATAAACATTCATAAAGTTTGTCATATATTCATGTGGTAGATGCTACAGTCAGGACTTTCTAATCATCAGAATTTTTTTTAACAAAACGGAGAACTTGTCACAATTAACCAAAAATAGAAAAACTATTAAAAATGTTTTGAAAAGGCGTTTTTATACCCTTCACCTGTGGTGCACAAGGGTATATATAGCTTTGTCATTCCGTTTGTAATTTCTACAATTTTCATTTCCGACCCCATAAAGTATATATTTTCTGAAAGCTTATGAATAGAGGAGTCGATTAAGCCCTGACCGTCTGTCCGTGTGTTGGTTGCAATCAACTTTTAGAATCAACTATATGTTCCTTAGATCTCTATATGGCTTGGAAATATCCAGGAATGAATCGCTATTGAACTTCAGCACAATCGCCCCATAACTTTCTGAGATATGAGCAAAAAACCACGATAACCTCGTTTTATTCACAATTACAACAACAACCTACATACATACATACTGGTTAAAGTTAACGTGGCATCGAATTCCAGCTGAGCCAAAAAAATTTTATTTTATTTTATTTAATATATTTTATTATATTTTATAAAAAATTTAAAAAAAATTTTTTTTTTTAATTTTTAAAATTTTTTTTTAATTTTTTTTTTATTTTTTTTTGTAATTTTTTTATTTTTTTTTTTATTTTTAATATATATTTTTTTTAATTTTTTTCTTTTTGGTATGTACGTTTTTGATATGAGATGAATGGTGATACAAACTACTGTTATTGCTTGACTATACGTTGTGAAGGGTATATAAGATTCGGCACGGCCGAACATAGCACTGTTACTTGTTAATTCACCATTTTTCGCTTTTAAAGCAACGAATTTTTAAATTTACACTTTTTGAATCTTCAAAAGTTTAAAAAGGTTTTTAAAAAACTAAATATTGATAAATTAACAAAAATTTTCCAAACATTAAATTTTTTAAAAATAATCTGAAATTTCGTGTAAAGAAATTTGAGAACTCTTACCAGAGAAATTAGATTTAGCATGCTGAAGTACTGGTTGTGTACCCTTCTTTCATACTTAATTTATTAGCTAAATAGGGAAGCATGGAAGCTAGTGAGTGTATAAGTGAAGAAAGCATAACTTTATTTGGATTGATTTTTCTCGAGTAACACTAGAAATTATGGCAAACTCGTGGCTTAGGATCTTCTTTTCAATAATAATTGTTTCCATTTCTTTGTATACCCTACACATGTATACCCTTCACAATTAAAAGTAGCTTTTACTGATGTCTGCAACGCATCACTTTCCTTTGATATTCTGCTCAGTTTTTTTAGATCAATAGATTATGGAATCTGTTTGCTCGTTAAGTACTTGCAATCAAAGTATAGGTCGTAGTTTTAAACGATCCAATAAAAATTATTTTCCTGAATTAAACCTTAAAGGCTAAAATGGATTTTGTATTTACTTTGTATAAATCTTAGCTTAAGGCCTATATATGTTTATGTTTTGGGGAAATACCGAAGCAGACTGCTACTATTTCAGATCTTTTTTTGATTCCATTTTGTCCCTACAAATCGGCATCCTTTTCTTAACTGATTCTCTCTACAGAAGTTTTCTTTGATCTAGAAAACTATTTCATATTGCAAACTGGTAATTCCGGATAATCCTCATCGCATAATGTTATTTCCATCATCCTTGTTAGACTAAAGTCCCCCATTTTATCAGCACTTAATGTGTGTTTACCTGAGATCTTCAGTCTACCGCGATCTCAGCACGAGGTCCAGGATTCTCCTACGGGCAATCGGCAATGATACCAATCGAATTTTCAATGCAAAATATCCATTAACTATGTGCCTAACAACTACTTTTACTCGAATTATGTGCCTGATCGGCATCCGAGTTTCCTTAATCTCTTTCTGTATACTACAAGGTACAAGATTTTTTTATGCTTTAGCCAACCGCTATCTGGGCTTACTTTACCTCTTTAAGTATGACGTCCAGGACTTAACTATTTCCTATTAGTAAAGCCTCTAATTTAATCATCTTGCCCTCATTATAGATCTATCTGCTATGAGCGTGCGATGCAGCCCCACGACCACCTTCACCCGATTTATGCACTCCATTAATATCCGAGTTTCCCTTTATGCACTAGGTCAAGGATTATCTTATGCCTCAGCTAGGGGTGTAGTTAAAACGTCTATATCCCGAATTAGCAATAATAACAAGACTCGATATTCCACAAAGGCAACATTATCTCAGGTGTGGCCTAAGGCCTATTAAAAGAAATTTACCCAAACGCTAAAAAAAATTCGAAAAAAAAATTCAATAAAAATTTTATTTTATTATAATTTTATATCTTATAGCCCAAAATAAACAAGAGTTTAGCGGTGCAATTTTACATGTATTTTGTTATTGTAACAAAAACCAAATACATGTGAAACTCCAACGCTTGACGCTCAACGCTCTCGTTGAGGTTTGACTCTTATGGTATAGTAGGGTGGAATATGGTCGATCTTGACTGGCTATAAATTTTTTGTGCACTACTTTTTATAAAGATTTCTATGCACTGAACACCTTTTTTAATATGATTTGTTATACCTTCTATAGATGACTGCAGATTGTCCGTCTAAAGTGAATGAAAAGAGTTAAGCAGGAAGTTTACAATATTTACAATCAATGATTTTTTTTTTTTTTGATTTTTTTATGAAGTTCAATTTTATTTATTAGTTGGGGTTATAAGTATAAAAGAAAAATTTGTACATTTACTTACTTGATTTTTTCTAGTAAATTGTATTAGAAAATTTGATTAAAAGACTTTGTTAGTAAAAGAAATTTTATTTAAAAGGTACTGCCACAAGCTAAGTAGGATAATTTTATGTTCAGCTTTGTTGGGGAAGGGGGTGGTTCGATATAAGTTATGCCAAAAAGTCGGTTTAATTTTTATTTATTTTTTTTTTTTTTATCACAAATTGTGATTTTAATAAATTTGAAGTGTTGGGATAATTATTAGACGTATAGACAGACCTACATGCTAACACTTTTTTTCTTGTTCTTGGCCATTGTTTGCAGATTGCGAAAAACCCACCGAGTATTGTAATATTGTAAATGCAAATAATTCATATGGGACAGGTAGTACAACTGGGTCGTCAGTTTGTGGATCGGATCATCAAGTAGAATTTAGAAATAATAGCAGTAGAAATAATGTCAATACAACAAGCAACAGTAGTACCAACAACAATAATAATACAAATGCAGCAAATACCACCAACAACTGCAATACAAATAGTCGTTTAACACCACAAGATTTTTCAATATCAGCAGCGTCACCATCGACTTCAGTGGCAGGTACAACAACTGTAACAACAGCAACAAGTGATATAACGGTAACAACATTTCATACAACTGCAACAACTACATCGCCAGCAAATGCTTCAGCGACAACGATAACGATAACAACACCAGGAGTACAACATCAACAACAACAACAACACAGTGGTGGTAAGTGCACGAAATTTTTTATTTATTTATTTTTTTTAAATTAATTTTAACCGGAAATTGAAAATATGGGAAAATAAAACAAGAAACAGTACTTGATTTGTTTTCAGTTTTTGGTGAGTTTTTTTTTTTAAATATATTTCTTATAGAGAAAACAAAAAATTAACGCATTATTTAATGCATTTTTAATTTTTATTGTTTTTTTTTTGAATTTTGAATAAAAACTTTATCATAAATTAATATTGCATTAAAACTTGCAACGGTATATATGCATTTACATACATATTTAGTTTATACGATTTTGGCCATATCCGGCGTGTGTCAAAATGTTTATACTTTCAAATATAATTTTTTTCTTTTTTACCATTTGTGTAGATTTGTGTTCATTTGTTTACCAACATTAAAAGAAAAAATCCATGTATTAATTGATAAAGTGAAATGTTGTAGAAATGACCTAACGAAATTTTAGTTAAGTTTTATCTCTAAAGTTAGTCAATTAAATCTTAAGTTTTTGTTTAAAATCAAACAAAATATGAATTTTTCTGACTTATTGCCTAAAGAGCGGGTCTTAATTCTTGTACTTTTTATGGAAAAACAGTAAATATTTTTTGATGCGACGTAATGACATACGAGCCCTTCCTAGCTGAGCAGAACGTCTTCTGGTAGATGTGTCAGGTGTGCCATTAACATTTTTGCTCCACATGTTCAATATTTTCTGCAGTGTCATTTTGTTGGTACGATTAACTAAGCAACGAATCATTGCTTCAATGGGCGAAATTATGACGTTAAAATGTCGACGATATACTCTTTGTGTTAAAATATTAAATCGCAGATGTACATAACAAAATTGTGTTGTTCTGGTTCTTTGTTGAGTTATGAATCTTTGCACTTTTTTTCCAGGTATTATTTGTATAATCTGAATAGAAAAATATATATAAACAAAGAAGTTATTAAATATGTAAGCCTCATGGCCTATGACTTTTGGCTCACCCTTTATTTAACATTGCAATCAGGTTCATTTACTTCATCTTTTCTACCAACTACAACAGCACAACAAGAAAAAAATTGACTTTGTTTGCATAAACAATTAATTAAATTTGATTTGAATATTTTTATTTAATTTATGTTATTGAAATTGAAACGGAAATTAGTTTCGTATTAAAAAAAAAAAAAAAGATTGAAAACATTTCTAGTACAGCAAGAAGCCTATATGTGTGTGTTCGAAATCTTAAGATTAATAATAATCAGCCGTAACAATTATTAAATTTAAAGAAACTCTATTTCAAATAAAAAGGGGGAAAATCAGCTACGCCAACGAACTAATGGCGCCAGCGTAGGTTTACGAAAAAAAAACCAAAATGTTTACAATTCCTTCTCTGAGTAGAAAATAAAGATTCCCTTGTACACTTAGTCGATGTATAATTCGGTTTATTGAGAAAAACGGCCACTAGTGAGGTTGTTGGTATGATTGTTGTATCTAATCTAAATTAATTTAAAATTAGTTTCACTTAAGGCTTTATAACATTATTAATATTCAACAAAACAATGCCTTGAATTACATGTTTAACATACTGTTTATACAAATTTAGTTTATATTACATGTATTTTTTTGTTTTTGTTTTTTTTTTTATTAAAAACGTGAAATACAAATAAAAAAGTTTTTGACTTAATTAAGGTGGTCATCAGCCATTACGGTCGGTCCATATTAAAAAAGAATATAAATAAATGATAACAGCGCTGTAGTAGATGTAAAGTATTATTAACATCATCAGTAACCAGCCTTAACATCAAACGACATTTAATATCTTCTCCCTCTCTCTCTTTCTCTCTTTTGTAGGCACTACCTTAAGGTTTATTAAAAAATTAGTAACTTCAACACATTCATGTTTTTTTTTTTTTTTTTGATAATTAATTTTTCTTTTCATTTGTATTATTTATACACCATCCATCATCAACCTGCTCTCGGGCTGTTTATGTTTTTTCACTGTTTTTGTTTTAATAAAATTTTAGTTTATGTGGTTGTTGCGACCGATGACATTTGTTATAAATTAAATGAATTTATAGTTTTTGACGCATTATTGTGATGTGAAAAAAACGCCATTAATTTTTTTCATTGATAACTGGTGAAATTTATTTAGTAGTTTCAGTTGCAGCACTTTATTTAAATATTTTTGTCATATGATTGAATAAATTTAGGATTTTAAAACGCTTCACACGAGAGTGTAAAAGGGTATATCGGGGGCTTATATTGAAAAAGTGCTATCTGCAAAACCACAACTTCTCAAGAGAGCAAAAAAACTGTTTTTTCCGTTAACTCTTCGAATACTAATTAAAATTTATTTTACAATGTTATTCAAACCCGACGTGTAAATTGTTTAAACATAAATTTATTATTAATTCTCGATATTATCGACTTTATGGTAGATAGCAGTTTTTGCAAGTTAAAATTTGATCAATTTGAATATTCAAAGAAGCAGATAGCACTATTTGAACAAAAATAAAAATAATCTTTGTGGAAAACTAATTGAATCTTATGTTTAAACAACTAAATTTTTTATTAAAATATTGAACTTTTTTAACAAAACAATTTTTAATATATTATGGATAAAAGTGAAATAAATATTTAAAAACATGTAATTATTTTAATAGAAAAATAATAGTTAAAAAGCAATTAAGTTTTTTTCAAATGTCTTAAATTATCATAAAAATAATGGTATTCTTGCGGAATAACAGGCTTTAATGCTTGTCAGTGCTTCCATTTGCTTAATTGAATAGGACGTGGACCAGTTTGTAAGGTATTTAATTCTACTTGACCACCGTATGATTTGATTCTAGTCGGAAGAACTTTATATTCGTCATCAAAATGAACTTTATATTTACAATTTCCACATGGTAGATATATAAGGGATTTCTTTTTGTGATACGGTAGGATCATTTTTTTGTCGACCTGGTCTTATAGATGTAACACGAATAAGTTTTTTGATACAGAGCATCAAAGGGCATTTTAAAAACTTTATCATCTATTTTAATGTTTTTTTCTGGCTTCTTTTGATACTCTTATGTAATCTTTTGGTAAATAAATTGTCTCATTTTTTGACTTCATCTCAATTTTAGCGTGTGCACTATCACACTCCATTTGAGTGTGCCCCTTTTCTAAGTACTTCTGTTCAATTACCTTAGTATTTTCTATAGAAAAATTGGACAGTGCATTTGATAAAAAATGGTTACGATTTTGATAGCCACAACCATCGGAATATATGTGTTATGATTGGTAACGTATCTGACAAACAATGGGTGTTTAAATGGTGTATTATATATGAAATGAAATGATGCAGACAGATCTCCATTAGTTTCATTCCACCAGTAATTTGTACATTGATGGGTTGCGAGATTATAAATTGTAAAGTTGTGTACGCTGTTTATAGTAAATAGCAATTGCGTTTATATCTGGACAAAGTTTTACTGCTTGTGCATCCATAGTAAACACATGACATCGTCCTTTTTGAGCTGCAATTTTGTCCCGTTGTTTTCCTAATTGGGCACGTTGTTTTTTCGAAATATGTATGTATGTTATATTCACGCGATTCAACTTGTTTAGGTCTGAATCCAACACATGTGTCACATTCATCTTTACGAGACTTATATAGAGCAAAATTTTGTTCGTCAAAAAAATTGTAAAACGTAAAAGTTGATAACGGACGAACCTTATTCTCAAAACATTTAGATTTTTAGTCCTTATAAATATCAGCTTTATTTTTAAATATTGTAGCAATGTATATCTTACTACTGTCTTTGCGGCAATAATGAATTTCCATTTTGTCTAGTTTTTCGAAATAATGTTTTAAATACGTTTTATAACCACTTTTTTTTTAAATAATGCTTAAGCCGCTGATTTTTATCACGATAAGAAGCATCAATGGTTTTTTGACCAACCAATATCTTAACATACCTCGATTTATAGAAAGAGTGGAAAGAAACATAGTTTTACATACTTGCAGAAATTCGTGGTTGCAAGGAAGTTTATAAATGAAGCTAATCTGTTTTTTAGAATTTTCCACTGAACTCCTTTTTTTGGGAAGCTGTGTTACGTGGGTCTTTATATGAACTTGCTTAGCTTCCCAGGACATACTCCAAAACTTTTTAAAAATATTTTTTCTGGTGTCTTCGTTGAATTTTTGGCAGTGTCCTACAACACTTTTTATGCAAGTTTTCGATAAACATGCAGGTCCAATTTCTTTTTGTTTTTTTTTTTAACATTTTGCTTTACAACTTTATCGCTTTCTTCGAAGACATGAGGCAACATTATTGTTAAAACTTCCGTTTTTGGAATCTGTAATAAATTTTTGGTTACAATTATAATTGCTACGAATTTTAAACATTAACCTTTAGATGAAATGTAATCGATTGCAATACGCTGTAGGGAATTCATTTGTTAGTTTATCACAAATTTCAATAAAAATGTTATGCAAATTTTATGCAACAATATTTATTTTTTAATATATTTTAATTTAATTTATATACACAAATATTTTTTATGTAGATAGCACTTTTTTATAAAAAAAAACAACGTATGTTAGATAGCACAATCATAAAATAATGAATAAAAAGTTTAATAATAATATTTTTTCCAAATTTAACTGACAGATGACAATTTTATCAGTGAACACGATGCAATAAAAAACTCGTTTTAGAGAAAATTGTAGATAGCAAGATTTGAATAGAAGTCCTCGATATATAAGTTTGTCATTCCGTTTGTAATTTCTACAATATTAATGTGAACCCTATATATCGTTGGTCACAAGTAGAAAGGCCCTAACTCTAATAATTGTAATTCTACATGAGTAGGTAAAAATGTATAGGAAAAGGTATTATCATAATGTAACTTCTTGCGTAAAATTGCTTGTAAAAGTGTTTGATACTATGGCGGTAAATTTCTGTGTCAAGGTGTATTTGTGTGAAATATATTAGAGTCACTGAAAAACTCAATTTCGTAAAAAAATGCGATATAAAGCCTTTATAGGTGCGACCATTGATAATGTATTTTAAATACTTAAAGATAAAGGAATTAATCTAACTAAAACCGTCTGCCCGTGTGTATGTTGAAATCAACTTTTTGAAACCCACACGTATACTTTAGACTCTTATATAGAATTAATTTATCAGATATGCTTACGAGAATTTTGCTAATCAGTTATATAACTGTACTACGAGCTGAGATATTAGCGCAAGAACACAATTGCCTCTGTTTTTTACCCACACAAAGTAAGAATTTGTAGCTCCTACGGAACTTCTTGAAATGTTTGTTAAGTACATAGGCAAAATTAACGGAAAAAATATTAAAAGGTCAGGTTTTTTATTTTAAGTTCGCATGAGATCCCATTTTTGGAACTTTAAAAAAAAAATTTACATTTTTCAATAAGACATAAATTGTAAAGTATTATCGCCTAATAGAATATAGACAATTATTTATTTGAAATTTTTGGAAACTTTTAGGGGGACAGAAAAAGTACCAAAAGGGAAAACCATTTTTTTTTAGTTAGTTACTATTTAAAGATAATATATGCCAATAAAAAATTTTTTTAGTTTCTAATCAGCAAAGTTAAAGGCCGAAATTGTTTAGAAAATTATATATTTTATCAAGTTTATATCAAGTTTCTCGAGTTTCTAAAAAACTTTTTGACAAGCTAAAGAAAGGCAATTACAGTACGTTGTCTCAAGAATTGTTCCTGAGAAAAACTAACAACTCGGATAGAAACTAACTGAGATATAAACACCAAAATACAACTCTTCGTTATTTTTCTTAAAACTTACAAAATGATCTCAAAATTTTTTAGCTTTTAGACAATCGTGAGGCTCAACATTTATTTACAGGAAGGGCTTGACTACGACAATATAAGATATTTTAAAAAAGATTTAAAATTCAAGATGGCCGCCACTACAAAGTGGCGTACATACATTTTTATATTGTTCAAATCTTACTTTTAAAGAGAACCCCATTCAGACCCTACAATATTGGTATCAAATGAAAAGGCTTGACCAGTAGAATACAATATGAGTTCATATGAAAAAGTGTAAAATCCAAGATGTCGTCTAAAACAAAATGGTGGAAATTTTTGTACTTAATCTTATCAATAAGGGAATCACATGGAAGAGCTTGACTAGTAGAATACATCAAGGATGGCATCGGAAATAAATTAAATCTGAGATCAAAGTTACATAACGACGTTCTCATCATACATGATCAACATGGACATGATGGTGAAGAGGTATATCTTACTTGCTTTAAATAAATTTTATATTAGGATATAATTGCAATGTGATTAATGAAATTAAATTAAATTAGTTTTCCAATACTAGCCGAGTGGAATGCATTTTCGAAACCAGGTACGGTTTTCTTTAAGTAGACAGTTTGTTGTAATTTTTTTTTTTTTTTATTAAACAGTGAATTTATTCGAAATTTAAACAATAATTAATTTTTAAATATTTTTTTTAAACTGTTTTCAGTTTTTTGCGTGCAAATATCTTAGGTACACTAGCCTACATATGCTCTCAACCAAAACAGCCAAAGACCCTGGCTTGATCATTTTTTTTTTTTTTTTATAAATTTTTATATTGTGTCTACACATACATAGACTTTATTGCAAACAACACACAATATTTAGTGTTTTACAAATAAACCAAGCAAATGATTTATATTAGTATAAATAGTGTGCCATGGCGCTGGTTGGTATTGATGCGCTACATTGAGGGTACAAAAGGTGATGAGTAACACCAAAGTATTCATTAAAAAATCATATAAAAAATAAATAATAATAAAGTATAAATTGTAAAAAATCTCTCTCTATAGTATAATAAAGTAAGAACTCAATGCGGTTTAAGCACAAAAAACAAAAACAGAAAAACAACAATAAGCCATGGTATTCATTTGATTTAGTGCGTTTCAAAAATGTTATATACACGGTTTCTAATTTGCTTCTAAGAACGTTTGAAATGTTTAACAACTATTTCGAAATTTGTAAAATGGTCTCAATACATTGCACGATTGTAATACGGCATATCACTTAGGTGCGTTTACAAAGTTGTTTCTTTAGCTGGGTTTTGACACAAGATCAGCATATTAGGTTTTTTTTAATCATATGAGATATTCCTCTAAGAACTCTAGATATTTTCCTTATTTAACGCACTACTCATTTAATTACTGCAATTTTATTTTGATGGATGTTTTTTGTATGTTCATACTCTTGACAATTTCTAAACAAATTATGCAATTAAAAGTCTGTGAAATGTTGTCTGCTGTTCTTTTGACCAAGAAATTGTTTTCTACTTTGAACCCACCTTTGTTTTTTGTGTAAAAAAAAAACTCGCTAAGTTGTTTAGTTTAATTTTTAAAATTAAAATAAACTTAAGAAAAACACAAAAACAACAACCATAGCAACAACATTATGAAATACATAGTATTTTTCGGTTTTTCATGGTTGGCTGATTTTTGACTGAAATTAAATGAAGATAATCTTAATTTAAAGTTTTTTTTTTTTTTTTGAAAAATGTTGTCTCCTAAGGTGAGATAAGACGGGTGCACTATGAGAAACAGTTTTTACAAAATGGTTTCAATAAATTCTTTATTTTTAGAGAACTTAGATTTTACTAAATTTAATAAAAATATTTTTTGGATTCCTAATTTATAAAAAAATTTTTAGAAAATAATTTTTATAAGGAAATTATTCGAAAATTCTTAATTTAAAATTAGTTTTAATAAATACTTTTTTAAAAAAAATTTATTAATTTTATATTTTCACAAAATAATTTCTGTAGAGTGTTAATTTTTAAAGAAATTTTAGCAGTTTTTAAATTTGTTTAGAATTTTATATACAATTTTGAACGTATTGAAAGTTCTAGTAAATTTTCTTGCTTTAGAATTTTTTTTAAATAAAAGAAAAAATAAGTTGTGGTTTCAATTAAAAAAATATTTTACAAGATTTCCTAAGTGTCGCATTGCCAATAATGTCGAATTTCTCAAAATTAAAAAAAAAAAACTTTAAATGTTGTACTTTAAACAACACTTTAACTCTAAATTATTTAAAAATGTTTCGTAAATTTATTTAAAAAACTATTAGTTTTGTAGCAAAAAAAGAAATGCAAAAGAAATAGTTTATGCATGATTTCCACCCATGATGAAGTAGTTCAATTTAGGTGAAACATGCATGATTTTAACATTAACGTGTCACTGGAAAGCATGTTATTATATGAATATATTTATAAAATTCACTTCATTCTAATAAGTGCATAGAAAGCATTCACAGTAGATGGAAAGAAACCCATCCCTACAGAACATTTTAGCTAATTGGACTACTTTCAACATGGTCCTATGTTATGTAGTCGTGGACCATACCATTCTTAAATAAGAGATTGTAGTTAAACGTCAAGTGTTCGTGTTCTAACGATTATATATATTGTTGTCAAAACGTGTATAATGGTCGTGTAAGTGCTCCACCGAGTAGTGACAAGGAGTAGTTTTGAGATTACTCCGTTGGGTTATATATATGGTTTAGCCCTAGAACATCGTAATGTTAAATCGACCATGTTTTCTCCATACATTTGGGTGATCTTTGGATTAGTCCTAGTCCATTACAGAGTATACTTTACATGCATGTATGGACTAGTCGCGTTATCTGCAGGGATGTTTCATGAGTTAATAATGTTTGTTTACATGAATTGTTAAAGACTTGTCGCATGCATTTGCTTGTACATATTTTAAAGCACATCATTAAGACTAATTTGCTGGGTAGTTAATGCTAAATTCTGTGGTTTTCATGGGCAACCGCGTATGTTCATTTTATACGACTTTGAGTTAGTAATGCCATATTGCTTGGTTTTAAACGGCCTTTACTTGTTTTAAAAATTTTTCAAATAAGATGGACCTATTCCGATTATTTTAATGGCAAAACAACGTAACTTCTATATATTTTCAAAAATCGGTCAGCAGTAACACGGTTTTGTAGCTCTCCTGAAAAATTTGATTTAAGGACATACGTGGTTGCCCATGAAAACCACAGAATTATGCTGCTTTATTTTTTTGTAACTCAAATAATTTTTTGTTTTATTTAAAATAAGTAGTTTTAAATTGCCGATTTTTCTAAATAAAAGTGCCGATATTTCTTTTTTTATATGCCGATTTTTTATTCAAATTATCTGGCATCCCTGGTGGTGGCTGATTATTTGAAATACGCACTACACAACACAAACCCAACGCGTTCATATTGTTATATTATCTGTCTTTTATGAAAATTACCAAAACAATAATCTTAAAAAATGCATGTAATAACTTGATTAAGCATTAATAGCACTGATATGCAACCATTTGAATTGGTATATTTAATTTTTTTATGTATATCACTGGCCACAAGAAGAAAGTCCCTTTTCAGGGACTTCAATATATTTCACACAAAACACCGCGACACAAACATTTAATGCAATAGTATCAAGCAAAACAGTTTTACAAGTAATTTTACGAAAGAAGTAACATAATGGTCATTTTCAGCATTGTCCACATTGAAATTTCGAAAAGCACCTAAATCTAGAACAAAGGGCGTAATTTTGATAAAATAATCACTGAGTTTAAAATTGTTTACTTTTGATTCTATTAATATCATCAAATTATAATTTTGATTTAAAAACATAATATTGTAAGTTGTCATCGCTCCTATTTTTTGCAGAAAGAGCAGATAAACTTGAAAATATTTTTATTTTAAATAAAACATTTTTAAACAGTGTAAAAATCTAACTTCACAGTTGCCAATATAATCACTATTTAACGGAAAAATTAACAAGTGTTAGATGCCAGTTGCTCTCTAAAATAACTTATTTTACAACTGGCAACGAAACTGAAGTTCTGTTGCATTCGATAGTCGAAAGTCTACATACACTCTATTCTTTATATCGTCTGGCCAAAACACTATTTGAATTAAAGATTATGATGCTATCAATCTGAAGATTGCTATTAATGTAAATATTAATCTTATCAGAATTTCAATTGTTGCTCTGTAAATTTGTTAAATGAAAAGTGCTTGCATATCGATTTCTATTTTTTATTTTTACCTTTTTAATGCATCTCCATACAAATTATTTTTTTTTAATATTCAATAGGTTTGATAAACTTGAAACTTTACTTACAAAATAAATTCTTGTAACAATTTAGTTCTATAAAAAGTATGTCTCATAAACCATACAGGACATCAAGGAACGAGTATCGAAATTAAAATACAATTGATAATGTTAAATGAAAAATTCACTCATAATTATTTTTTAAAGGTTGCTAGTTCAAAACAAAAATTACAGAAACACTGTTCGTTATACTTATACTTATAATTTTCTAAAATAGCAGGTCTAATATATTAAGTTGAAAGTGTTATCAAATTAATATTATTTTACAATGAGTAAATATTTTTTAGTTTTGTTAAGATACAAGATACGTAAGGGTTATTTAAGAAAATTACAGTTACAAAAATTGTTTTCATTAAAAAAAAATTAAGTTGAAACTTAAAATTAGGTGTCATCGAAGAAAAAAAAAGATCTTAAAAATTTTCGCGTCAAAATTTTCAAAAAGCACTAAAAACAATGCTTAAATCACCTAGTTGACAACGCTGGTCATACTGTTTTTATTATGTTTTTACCTTCTCCTGTAAACTTACAATCATTTGCGTTAGGGCCTTCCTACTTGTGACCAACGATATACAGTGACCGACAAAAGTCTTCGTACGACCACAATTTTTGACATTTTAGAAGTCTAAAAACGTTAAATAAAAAACTAATGATGCAGTTTTGTTTCAAATTCAATTTTATTAATATAAGCAAAAAAAATATATTTTCCAACATTAACTTAAAAAATTATCCAAGAAAAACAATTAAAATACGTTGACAAAAGTCTATTTTCTAACTGTGTATATGAAATATTTTGTCATTCTTCTTGAAGTTTCAGTCTCAGCATTGGGGCACTAGTAATATTACGATTTCGGATTTTTCGTTGTTGTATCTCCCACACGTGCTCAATAACGTTCAAGGCCGGACTTTGTGGTGGTGTGTACAACTGTCGTGGAGCATGGTACAGCAACCAATCTTTGACAATTAACGCCGTATGCTTCGGATCGTTGTCTTGTTGGAATATCCAACTTTCACCAAGACTTAAATTATCAACCGATTGTTTCAAATTTTGTTTTAGAATAGATTTGTATTGATACCGATCCATATTACCCTCAATAAAAACCAGGTTTCCTACTTAAGAAGCAGCCACAGCACCCCAAACCATTACACTACCTCCGCCGTGTTTAACTGTACAAACTAAGTTTTTAGGATCCAACGCTGTATTTATTTTTCGCCAAACTTTATCTCTTCCATCACTTTTAAATATGTTATATATGGATTCGTCAGTGAATAAAATTCGTTTCCAGAAATCAAATCCTTTTTCAATATGCTTTTTAGCAAACTCCAAACGAAGTTTACGATTTCTTTCACTTATTAGGGGTTTTTCTAGGAGTTCTGCTGTGGTAACCATTATTATTTAAGGTTCTTTGTATGGTTCGTGGATGTACAATTATTTCTGATCTTCTGGCTAGCTCTTCGGCCAGTTTCGAAGCATTCACTTTAGGCTGTTTGTCCACTTCTTTCAAAATAAAGCTAACGTATCTTCGATTGAGTTTCTTTGGACGACCACTACGCAGCTTACTTTCAATAGTACCAGTGCTTTTATAATTGCTTAATATTGTTTGAACAGTAGATTTACTTAAATTTAATAGCTTTGATATTTCACCAAATTATTTTTTTTTTAATTTCTGTACTTTATAATCAAATTTCTTACTTCAATTGAAATTTCTTTGCGACAAGCCATTATTCCGTTTTAATATAAACTAAATCACTCTAATTCACTACTAAAAAGAATATAAATCAATCCTTTAACGCAATAACAGAAGTAAAAAATAAATAATGGCACTTTTCTGTTGATATTCAACAACAGTAACAATTGCTTGTTTGTCGTATGTAGACTTTTGTCAACGTATTTTGTTTTTCTGGGATAATTTTTTAAGTTAATGTTGGAAAATATATATTTTTTTGCTTATATTAATAAAATTGAATTTGGAACAAAACTGCATCATTAGTTTTTTATTTAACGTTTTTAGACTTCCAAAATGTCAAAAATTGTGGTCGTACGTAGACTTTTGTCGGCCACTGTAAGTAGATCTTTACAATTCTTAAGTCTTATTTAATTTAATAATTTATACACTACGGTGTGGTTATTTTTGGTCTTCATTTAACTTAGTCTCACCCTCAAACCATCATATTTTTTCTTCTTTTTCGAACTATTTACATACATATTTGAAAAATGATAAAGATCTGTTACTGATTTTGCCTTTTGGATTAAACATGCACAAACAAAAAATAGACATAAATACATGCATGTGTATGCACACACATGTATATAAATATATACATATGTACATATCTTTCTGTTAAGGAATACCAAAAAAGATAATTGTCAACATGCTACAGCCCTTATAAATGTCTAAGTGGTTGGGAATATTTTTATGCACAAGAAATGTTAAAAGTTCCAAGGAGTAAGAGCTTTTTGAAAAGACCCCTAGTTAGGCATTTATGTATGTATGTATGTATGTATGTGCAGATGTGTACAACTGTGACAATGACTGACCATTTAAATTATTAATTTTTTTTTAATTTAATTGTTTACGACTGTTAGTTTAACAGTTTTTGAATTATATTTTTGTTAATAGTTATACACTCAGGCTGTCAGCAGTATATGTAGGTTTGATACAATACTTACAATTACAAACTATCACGGCTGCCACTAGTGCAACAACAAAATCTTTTTTATCAAGTAAATAGTAATAATTCTACATATATAAAATTTCCATATTATTGATGTTAAAGTTGTTTTACAAACGTAACGAAAATAATACTCACATTTGCATATCAGTTGTTTCGTTATAAGAACGAACGAACGAACGAGCGAGCGAACCTTGGTTATTTCGTTATTTACATTTACATCATTAATATAAATGAGAAAAGTAAAATTAAAAAAAAAAAAACAACAACAATAACAATATAAAACACACAAATCTATGTAGTATTTGTGGGGGAAAACGAAGGCTTTGGTGGGAATATCAGTTTATCAGGGCTTTGCCAGTAAAATGTGATTTGAACTAACTCTCCCTAGTGTTTGTAATGTTCTAGGCGACCATATTAAAAAAACTTAATATGGCATTTGCAGTTTTATTTTAACTTTTATGTGTGTATCTTTTAAATAGTATATTATCCAGGTGTTCATTATAAATATTTTTTTTTAAAAAAAGGGTCTGGTTTTTTTTTTTTTTTACTTATTTACTACAACTAAAGTCACTGTCAGAGAAGTGTTTTTCAAATTGTATAAATTTATAAATTCATTATTAATTCATGCGTTACTTATTAACAGTTAAATAACTACATACTGTATTCATTAAGGGAATATGGCTTGCTGTTGTAATCTAGGGACAAGTACTAATTAAAAACCTAAGTAAGTATGTACATGTGTTGAAAATCTATCTTAAAATCTTGAGCAGAAAATAAATTTCACATAAACATACGAACAGTAGAAGTTAATTTACATTCTTATAGCTTAAATAGTAAATTAAATATGTATTTTAATATGAAAATTTTTTGCTTACAGAACTTAATTATAGATTTGCGATATCGATAGCGATTTAAGAAGTTATTTGGTAGGTTTAGAAAAAAAAAACACATGTCAACGGCTGTCAACGTAATGTCAGCGAACTTATTAAAACCAAATACGCTAAATAAAAATAAATTTTATAAAATCTTAAATCTATATACTAGTTTAAATAGTGGCAATTTTTATTTATTTATTTTTTTTTTATATTATGCGAATTTTACTTAAAAAATATGCAAAAGTTAATATCAGGGGCCAAACTACGGCATTCGATCACAATCGAAATTTTACTTGAACGATCGAGTTCGCTGTGCTTTAGGTAATAAGTATGTATATTCTAATAATTATTTTCAAATTTCGATCACGTTCGAAAGTTGTAATTTGTCCCCAGATTTTAATTTTGGAAAAAAAATTTGAGCATACATATTTACAAAAAAATTGTTTTTGTTATAATTTTATTTCCTATTTAAGACGATATTTCCCTGATCTTTAATTTTAATATGAAAAATTTGTCAATAAAAATCGCTTTTAAAATAATTATTTACAATTATGTATATTTAAATAACGCAAAAAAAAATATATAAAATTTCCTGCTTTTAAAAAATCTTTCGAGTACAACTTCTTAAATATGAAGAAATTATTTACTTTTGTCTAATTCTCGCAACCGTATACCAGACAATTCTTATAAGATAACAAAAATACGATTCCCACAATCTAACAAGAATTTATTCATATAAGAAAAGTAAAAAATAGACATCAAAATGTTCTCAAATGTTTAATAGAGATACATATGTATAGCTAAAATATGGCAACACTTTAAAATTTTACTTTCCTTTTATCTCTGATTTTTTCATTGTTTTTATTTTGGCAATTTAAAATAGAGAGAAAAAGAGAGAGTTTGTTAGGTTTTGCTTTGTTTTAAAATCTTATTTTTGTAAAGGAGTTTAAGTCACCATTGTTATGGTAAAGTTGAATGATTTGTATCGTGCATTTACAGATCAGCTGATAAAATCGGTCATAGAAATTAACAATGTTACTGTTTATCCAATCTGTAACGTAAGTTGTTTTAATGAATAAAAAAAAATCATTTATATGTATATGTATGTAGATGCAAAACTTAACTTTTTGAAGCTCCTACATGTTACGCATACCTGTATGTGGTATTAATCTTTTGAAATATTCAAGAATTAATCTCTTTTGAAAACCAGCACAATTCCTTTAACTTTCTGAGGTATAAGCAAATAAAAACGAATACTTATATATTTTCCCATAATTTCGCCACAAAATTTTTGGCCCTGGGATAATCTGTTCAAAATATCATATGCCTATGGGGCTTTTGGAAAAAAATTTTGGATAAATTGGACAGCAACCAGCAAAGTTATTTGAAAAAATATTCCTTTGTCAAGCTCTTAATTTATTTATATAATAATTTGTGAATTTGATAATACAACATCTGACAAAAATTTCACCTTCGAGGCTAAAAATGTTTAAAAAGTAAAATAATCAAAAATAAGTAATAAAAAATCACATTCTTTATACTTACTCATTCGTTGCATCAGCTATTTTTATGATTATAACTTTTTGTTTATTTGCGCCTAATATGCAGTAGTGTTGCATTTTTAAACAGTTGACAATTACAGTGTTGCCACTGTTTTCATTTTCGAATGTAGTGCGCATAATATGCAGTGCTGTCCCATAATGCGCTATCAATAGGTAACAACTGGAAGAATGCAGTTAGCTACATAACTAACATAAAGGGCAGTACTAGAATAAACGCGGCCGAATAAAGCACTCTTACTTGTTCTTATACATATATTTTTTGTTTTCTACTAAAAATTAAAAAAAAAAATGTTTTTTTGTTTTTATTCTTGGTAATTCTATAAATTAAGAACGAAATTTCATACGAATACTAGCCAAGCCCGGCGCGCGTTGCTATGCCCCTTAATGAATATAAATGCATTCTGAATTTTAATTGAATATCAAGTGGAAGAAGCTTAAAATTAGACCTTTTTTTTTAGGCGTGGCACTACCCACTTTTCCAATCACTAAACATGACAGCTTAATATGTGTGCAAAGTTTTAAAAAAATCGATTTTTTATGGGCGTGGCCCTGCCCACTTTTCTAATCACGAACTGGTAGAACCAATACATTTCAATATGTGTGCAAAGTTTCAGAGAAATCGATCTAGTGCAAGTAGCTAAAAATGATAACTTATTTTTTTGGGCGTGGCACTGCCCACTTTTTAATAACGAAATTGTATAATCATGAGAGTTCAATATGTGTGCAAAGTTTCAAAAAAATCGGTCAAATGCAAGTAGCTAAAAATGATAACTAATTTTTTATGGGCGTAGTCCGCCCACTTTTTAACACCCTGGAATGTACAAAAACTTGCCAAAGTTTGAGTCCGATCGGTCTTACAGTTTCGGAGTCTATAGCTAACACACACACACTCACGAAGAGTTGCACTTTTATATATCTGTGGCTTGGAGCTAAAAGGGCCAATGTCAAAATATTTACTTTTGAGTAAATTAAATTGAACTTTAACTTTTATAGGTGCTTTCATAGTGACATTGGCCTGCATTTTATTTATGAAGTTGTCCTAGGTTAAGTATGACTTTAGCTGTTTTACCATAATGAAACAGAGCAAGAAAACAAATCTAATGCAATGATTAACTCAAAACAGCAAAAAAGTGACATTGGCCCTTTTAGCTCCAAGCCACAGGATATATAGACGTGTATTTTGGTGATACTTTGATCATAATTTACGTACTTGGTTTTACATTATTTATTTATTATTTGTTATAACAGTCAATTTATTTTGCATTTAAACTTTTTACAAAACCATTTACACCAAATACTAAATTGTTGGTATACTCCTTAAAAACCCATTTCTTTGTAAATTTATGTTACAAAAAGTAAGAAATAAAAGTGCAAGTGCCCTCTACTTACATATATGAAGTTCATGTAAAAACTGTTATTATATAGTTAAACTTAATGTTTGTGTTACTTATCTTGTCATTTTCAAAATCAACAATCTGTAACAAAAAAAAAAAAAAAAAAACACAAAAAACAGAAGAAGTTTTAAAGACAGAAACATGACACAATTTTCTTGTTTCAGTTTTAATAGGAAACAAAATAATAATTATGTTGCACGCAATTTGTGGCATACATAAATGTTTTTAGTCCTAAGATTCATTATGCATTCCACCTTGTTTAGTAGAATATTTTTAGCACTAATATACTTATTAGTATTTATTACCAGCAATTTGTACCCATCGTAGCCCGTGCTGGCAGAAATTTATGCAACTTTAATACGTCTCAGATGATATTTTTGAATCCCTAATTGTTTATGAAACAATTTAGAAATTATCCAGTTGTAGTTACTAAGCAATTGTTGTACCAACTTTCTCATCACTGCGTCATAATTTTATAAATCATTATATTTCTAGTTTACACAATCTTTTCTTACAAATAATAAAAAATAATTTTTCGTTGTCCATTTTGACCGATAAAACAGCTGAAAATTTATGATTTTGAAAAGCTAATATCTGACATATTTTTCAAAGCTAAAACGATTAAAAAAATAATGGAATAGTGTGTATACCATTTTTTTTTGACTCTCTCCTTATAGAAAATAACGTCACTTATATGTCGCCCGTAAAGCTTTGCAATGATAGGCTCGGTTTAAAGCATTTTCCATAACATCTTTAGAAATTCGTGGCTGTAGTGATCGAATTTCTGCAACAATATTGGCTTTGAGTTTAAGGATTGTCTCCGGCTTGTTCACATATACTCGCTGCCAAAAAGAAATTAGTCGAGGGCTGACAAATCTGACGAATGCGCTGATCAATTTATTTTCGAATTATTGAAAAGTATTCGTTTCCAAAAAATTTGACTTAAAAGTGTCGTCTATGCATTTCAGGTCTGTTTTTCGGAGCTAAACTTTAAAAATGTTTTATCATAAACTGATATCGCTCTTCATTTATAGTCACAGCTCTTTTATCTTCATTGTAATGCCCATACTATACACCTAATGGGGTGCAATTGGTATTGATAAATGTTTCTTGGATTTTTGGAACCCAAGAACTTACAAATCTGCTGTTTAACAAAACCATTAAAATGAAAATGAGCTCATCACTACTAATTTTTAATGAAGTTGAACTCATTTCCGGCCTACTGTTAAAATTTAACTGTAAAAGTAAGATATTGCCGATGATTTGCTGGTTTCAATCCATACAACACCAATCGTACCTTCATTAATTTACAAAAACAGCTTCTACATAAACACACGTTGTTCTGTTTTTTTTTGGGTGTGTGCGTATGGGGAAAAAAGTAAAAATTCTGAACCGATTATAGAAAAATATAAGTATTAAAAAAAAATTTTTTTTTTTTGTTAAAATTGGTAATAAGAAGGGGGTAAAAAAAAATATAAAAATACTAAATCAATTTTAGCAAAAAATATCTTCTGCACTGCTGTAAAAAAATTACCTTTTTAAATAATATTTTTTTTTTTGGTAAAATCGGTATTGAGCAGGGGAAAACCTTTTTCCTAACTGTTTTGATTGTCTGTTTTTAGATTGATTTTTTTTAATCTATCTATCTATATATATAAAAGTGAAACTCTGTGTGTGTGTGTGTGTTAGCTATGGACCCCGAAACTGTAAAACCGATCGGGCTGAAACTTTGGTAAGTTGTTGTACACATACCAAGGAGTGTTTATGGGTGGAAAAAAGTGGGCGGAGCCACGCCCATAAAAAATTAGTTATCATTTTTAGCTACTTGCACTTGACCGATTTTTTGAAACTTTGCACACATATCGAGCTGTCATGACTAAATAATTTCGTGATAAGAAAAGTGGGCGGGACCACGCCCCTAAACAAGTTTTAATTTGGAGGTACTTGCACTGGACCGATTTTTCTGAAACTTTCCACACATATTGAGCTGTCATGACCTTATAGAAAAAAAGTTATAATTTTGAGGTACTTGCACTGGACCGATTTTTTTGAAACTTTGCACATATACTGACTTTACAATTTCGTGATTAGAAAAGTGGGCAGTGTCACGCCCATAAAAAAATAATAATTTTTAGGGTTTTGCACTTGATATTCAATTAAAAATCAGAATGCATTTTGATTCATTAAGGGGCGTAGCAACGCGCGCCGGTATTTTCTAGTATCCTATAAAATCAATTTTTTTATGTAGGGACACTGCAAGTTAAATTCAAGTAAAGCTCTTTATAAGACCAAATGTATACACAGGATATACAATATGACAAAATTATATGAATGATAAAATAATGTCAGGTCCTCTACTTCATATCTCTCTTTTTTACTCACAAATAATAATAACTTTTCAATAATAATTATGTAATACTGAAGAGACCCAAGTTAAGTGTAGAAATCGTAACTGTAGCAAATCCTTTAATATGTCAGTTGATCATTTTTTACTTTTCTATTTAATCTATAGATTATTGTGAGGCTCAAAATGATCTAATTTAATTTGTCAGAAAAACGATTATATTAAATTAAATCTGAACCTCAACCTGATTAAACTCTATAAGAACACATTCATTGCAATGCCTTTAGTTTAGCTTTTAATCAAATTTGTATATATGTACATGCATATGTATTTGTGTATGTAAATATGGCCCAACAATAAAACAATCCGTCAAGCTTGGACAAACATTTTACGCATCATGCATTTTATTATATTGTCTTAATAAAAAAATTCTGAATATAATACAAAAAACAAATTGCAAAAAAAAAAATTAATTGTAAAAAACTAACATTAAATTAATAAAAAATAAATTTTGTTAAAAAAAAACTGAAAATTAAAGAAAGTGAATTTCTTTTTTTTTTAACAGTTTTCTTAAAGTCAGTTTATATTAATAAAAAAAATTAGCATAGAATTAAATACTTAAGTATTCCTGAAACTAAACATATCAAAATGTTAGAAAAAGTTATGTTGAACAAGAAATAATATTTTCTATTTTAAAAACCTTGTTTGTTCTTATATTTGAAAAAAAAAATTAAAAAAAATAAAATAAATTAATTTAATAAATAAAGAATACTGTTTAAATACACAAAGTTTATGTTTTTAGAAATTAATTTTTTTTAAATACAACAAATAAAGCAATTTATTTGTTGTATATCTGTTTATACGAGTTTTTGTATTTTTGTTCTTTTAGTTAAAAATGTGTGTATTAAAATTCTTTTGTTTTCAAAATTAACTCGACCGTAACGTTTTTTTTTATGGCGTAATATTAATTTTTTTTTTCTAAAAATAAAATATATATAAGTAAATATGTATGTATATATAGAAAATCCAACTGCAGATACTGATTATATAAGCAGCGCTGTGTGTTATACAAGCTGGGCTTTCAAACTTAAAATACATATAAAAAATTTAAATCTACTAAAAATACTACATGGTTGATTGTTAATTTTTTTTTTCTATCAAAATGTTATCGCAACTTTTAAATTACAAAGGCTTGCTTACACACATATACATATGTACTCTTTTTTTAACATACATACATTGTTTAGCAATGAAACCTTTTTTTCGAACAGTGTAGCGTATATTGTTGTTGGAATTTTTCATATAAAGTTTTAAATTAAGACTAGACGCGGGACAAATTCTGAAAAAAAGGAAAATGTTTGTGCAGAATAAAATTGCTAAAAGCGTTGAGTGTTGATTTTGCCAAGAGTGTTAGTGATTTTTTTTACACACACAGTAATGGGCGAAAATGTTGGAATAGGTTTTTTATAATAAAATTTAGTACAAGTCTATATATATAAAAGTGAAACTTTGTCTGTGTGTGTGTGTGTGTGTTAGCTATAGACTCCGAAACTGTAAAACCGATCGAACTCAAACTTTGGCAAGTTGTTGTACTCATACCAGGGAGTGTTTATGGGTGGCAAAAAGTGGGCGGGGCCACGCCCATAAAAAATTAGTTATCATTGTTAGCTACTTGCACTTGACCGATTTTTCTGAAACTTTGCACACATATTGAGCTGTCATGACTTTATAATTTTGTGATAAGAAAAGTGGGCGGGGCCATGCCCATAAAAAAGTTATAATTTTGAGGTACTTGCACTGGACTGATTATTCTGAAACTTTGCACACATATTAAGCTGTCATGACTTTACAATTTCGTGATAAGAAAAGTGGGCAGGGCCACGCCCATAAAAGAAGTTATAATTTTGAGGTACTTGCACTGGACCGATTTTTCTGAAACTTTGCACAAATATTAAGCTTTCATGACTTTACAATTTCGTGATAAGAAAAGTGGGCAGTGCCACGCCCATAAAAAAAATTATCATTTTTAGCTTTTTGCACATGATGGCACAGAAAATATCCAAGGGCTCAAGTCACAGCTCGTAAGAGTCCTTTTAACATTACTGTTCGATCTTCCAAATAGTGCGTAAAATGTCGATGGTTACGTTGGCTGTGTGAAATGAGGCCTCGTCTTGTTGAAACCAAATGTCGACCATGTCATTCAATTTTGTTTATTTACATAACATCCGAGATGAAAATGAGCTTCATCTGAAAACACGATATATCGGTAAAATTCTTCATCTGTTGCTAAACAATCTTCAGTTCATTGGGCGATGCGAAAACGCATCGGATGGTCATGAGTCTTCTGTTATTGGACTAATTAAACTTTGTAAACTTTTGTACTAAGGTCCTTTTGCAAAATTCTTCTCAAATAAGTGCGTAAAATTTTTAGTTCTTGGGAACAAGTGTATGTTGATGGCCGATGGCACATTTGCAGCCGCCACAGCAACATTTTCTCTTTAACGCACTAGACGAGAAAGAACACGGGTTGCTTTGTTTAATAACTAGCTGCACAAATTGATGCACAAACTGAACTTAAGGCGGATATATTTTCGAAAATTTTCCACGTAAATTACTTACAGTTTGCGTTAAAGACTCATTGCTTTGAAAGTAAGTTTTTTATATTTCCCAAGTTTTGTTCGATCGTATAGCGTCCCATTGTGCAAAGGTCAAACATAAACCTTATGTTATTATTCCTTTCAAAGTCAAAGTTATCGCTAGTTTAAATATAAAATTTTAAATGGCCCACACTTTAAGAATTTTTAATTGACACCTGAAGGTAATTTAAAAGCAAACAGCTAGGGAAATCCCCAAATTATTAGGCAGTTGAAAAAAAATTTAACCAGAAAAGTGGCTAATTTAGAAATGAATACTGTGTATTAAAAAAAAACAAGCAACAGTGCTATATTCGGCCGTGCCGAATCTTATATACCCTTCACAACGTGTAGTCATGCAATAACAATTGTTGTTCATCCCATATAAAATACGTGCATACGTACCCGTTAGAATAAATGTGGCATCGAATCCCAGCTGAGCCAAAAAAATTTTATTTTATTTTATTTAATACATTATTTATATTTTATTATTTTTTTTTATATTTTTTTTAAATTTTTTTAAAAAATTTTTTTTGAAAAATTTTTAAAAAATTTTTTTAAATTTTTTTTTAAATTTTTTTAAAATTTTTTTTTTGTAGTTTTTTTTATTATTTTTTTCTTATTTTTAATATTTTTTTTTTTGTAATTTCTTCTTTTTTTGAATGGTTTTTACATATATTTATGTATGTATGTTGTTGTTGTAATTGTGAAAAAAAGCGAGGTGGTCGTGGTTTTTTGCTCATATCTCAGAAAGTTATGGGGCGATTGTGCTGAATTTCAATAGCGATTCATTCCTGAATATTTCCAAGAGATTGATACCATATACAGATCTGAGGAACATATAGTTGCTTCTAAAAGTTGATTTCAACCAACACACGGACAGACGGGCAGACGGACAGACGGACAGACGGACAGACGGTCAGGGCTTAATCGACTCCTCTATTCATAAGCTTTCAGAAAATATATACTTTATGGGGTCGGAAATGAAAATTGTAGAAATTACAAACGGAATGACAAAGCTATATATACCCTTGTGCACCACAGGTGAAGGGTATAACAAAAATTTTAGTGCTTCGCATCAAGTTCATATTTTAGAGTGTTCACAAATTAAGGTGTTCATATTATCGTGAGTGCACTGTATATGAGGGCGTTAAATACTTATTTAAATATGTATACACCATCAAATGTGTTCAAGTAGAAAACAAAAAAATAACTTAAATGCACATGATGTGAAATCAGCTCTAAATAAAAGTTTATTTCTCTTGCTCGTTATTTTGCTTGTATTTAACAGTAGTCAAACTCATAGAAAGAACGTGATGATAAAAACAGAATAAAATCATATTATGATCATAAATTAAAGTGAATTTTTGTTTAGAGTTTTTCAAAACCCAAAGACCAGCTTTCTAATAAATGAGTTTAGATTCTTTTTTTTTGGTTTTTTACTATAACACCCGCATTTTTCCCCTCATTGTGCTAAAAAAAAAAAATATAAATGAATATATATTCCAAACCATCAACATTTTAACATACCTTTAGTATGATACAATAAATATTTTTTTTTATTTTATTGTAAATGTGTAAAAACAAAAACAAAAAGGGTTTATGACCTATAAGTCATCGTCGTTGTTTAGCATTTGTGGTATTTTCAGTTTTAGTTCTGCATTTTTTGACCAACAGACCGCTGCAAAATTTGTATGTTAATTAGTTTGATACTGAAATAAATACAAATGAATTCAAACAAGTAAGAGCTTAATTTTCCTCAATATAGTTACCAAAAACAATAACACAAAGTTTATTTCTACAACATTTTATTAGTCAAATGCCCTTAAAAACGTTAAAGTTTTTCCTACAACTGGGTGAAGGCGTAGTGTGAATGATTAATTTTAAAGATACAAAACTAAAGAATACAAACGAATAAGAAAAACAAAAAAGAGTAGAAGTTGGTTGGTTAAGCAAAAACAAAAAAAAAAACACCATCATCATCATTTAAAACCGCTAAATGCCATAATAATATGGTTATTTCTTTTCTACAGGTTGAAATTAAAAAAAAAAATTTCAGTTTTAGATTTCAGATTCTAGATTCTTACAACTCAAGTGAAAACTTTTTAATGTGTTTTTTTTTTTTTTTTTGCTTCACACTAAGAAAATTAAACGCACTTATTAAATGTGAAACAATTTACATTTTGTTCTTCATTTCATTTCATTATTATTCTCTTTGCTACCATCTACTTGTGTATATTAGTCACCTTTTTTCTTCTTCTTTTTATTTTAATGATCTGAGCAAATTAGCAGTTGTAAAATAATTTATTATAATAAAGTTGAAACAAAACAAAGAACATAGAACAAAAGAAATAAAAAGTTATTAACCATCATTAAAATTTTTTGGTGTTGCTGTTGTTGCTGTTGCTACTGCTTCTTTCTTATATCAAACCTAAGTGTACAATTTATAATTAATAATATTAAAATCATAAAAGAATATAAATTAAATCATTTAAATTAGTTATGATTTAAAGATACACAATACAAACATATACATACATACGAATTTGAGCTAATATTTATTTTCATGAAAGTTTTGTTTAATTGAGATTTTCTCAAACTGAGTTTAAATTTCGATAAAATTTTGCCAACGGAAGTTTGTATGAAGGTTAATTAAAAAAGTTTAAAAGTTTTCTCACACAAACTATACAGGCAAATGATTGTGATCAGATTTCAATTAAGACTGCTGAGAAAGTAACAAGAAAATGCTTGATGACGTGAAAAACGAAAAGCGTATTTAAAGTCAACAGATTGACAACTGTGTATACTTCGCAAAAAAATGCATAAAATATGATTTAAATTAAATGTATTTTAATGCTCAGTATGGTAAAATGTAGTTTATAGTTGTATTTTGTATACATATGTATATTCTTCCGTATATTTATATCCTTCACATGTGGTGCCAAGGCTTTGTAATTTCTACAAAATTAATTTGCGACTCCATTAGAAATATATTTTCTAAAAGCTTATGAATGGGAAGTCGACTGAGCGATGAAGTTGATGAAGTCAACTTTTAAAAGCCGTACATATTGCACACATACCGCAAACTGTATGTAATATCAATCTTCTGAAAATACTCGGGAAGAAATCGCTATTAAAAGCCAGCACAATTGCCCTATATAAATTAACTTTTTACGAAAGATCTCTTTAATAAACCGAGTTCGAAACTTAATTGAATTAATTTCCTTTATAATTTTTTAAGTTTTAAGTAAATATATTTATTGCCAACTCGTCTCAATAACGCCTTTTAGGCACTGAGACAAATTGTTGTAATTGCATTATTTGTTAATTAGATTAAAAAAGAAATTGTGAGACATGCAAAAATAATCGCGTTTTTATACCCTTCACAAGAGAATGTCAATGTTTGTCATTCCATTTGTAATTTCTAAAATATTAATTGTAAACCCCAAAACTATAAAGAAATTGATTGAACTAAGCCATTCGTTTCCGTGAAGAAACCACGTATGTAGGTAGGTAGGTAAGTAGTAAGGCTGGTGCAAAATTATCTTTACACCCTCACCCAGAGATCAATACGGTCCATTGTGATGCCTTAGTATAGAATAAAAAGAAGCATAGAAGAAGGAAAAGTGGTGAAGTAGTGAACCCAACATCAATACAGTATAGAGCTAAACCCTACAATTGGCCTATTCTCAGTCTCGTGTCGCGAAGCCAGGTCATTCCCTTAACGAATCCTATCAGATTTTCAAGTCCACAGTCCGAGACATCCCCCAATTCGCCTAGGAATCTACTACATAGCCATTTCAACCTTCTATTCTGCAGTCTGAGACATTGGCACAGAATGTGCTCAACTGTCTCCAACTTCGCCGGATCCTTGCACAGCCTGCATATATTCGACAGGTTCAATCTCATTCTCACCGCCATCCTGCCCAACATACAAAGATACCACGTATACTTTAGACTTTTATATGGAAACAATGTATCAGATATTCTTTCGAGAATATTGCTATTGAAAATCAGTTATGTGGGTTCACTACGACTTGAGATAAAAGCGAAAGAATACGATTGTCTCTAAAACACAGCTTTTGCAGCTCCTAAGGAACTTCTTGCAACGTTTGTTACGTATATACATATACATATAAAATATATACTTTTGGCAACATTTACAGAAAATCTTGGTTCAATTAGTCAATTACCAACAAGGATATAGGCGAAAAATTTAAAAAAAAAGTATCAATTAAGACTTCAAATCGATTTCCTAGCAGCCAAACCTAAACAAAAGCGGCAAGCGTTTTTTGGCTTTCAAAAATTCTCATGTTCATACAATTTGCATGAAACAAACTGAAATACCGCGAGGGAAACGCTTTGTAATTGGAAAAATCCCATTGGTCTTGTTTACGTTTGTCAAGTTGGTTTGTTAGCGTTACCGCTCAGCGGAATACTACGCAACGCTTACTGCTCTCGTTTAGGTTGGTTTTAGTTTAGTTTTGGCCAGTTATGGTCATTACATGATAGTGCAAACTATGTGTAGGGTATATAAGATTCAGTACACCCGAAATTACTTACTTATCGCAAAAATTAACATCTTTTTGCAATTGGATAGTTTAAAGTCCATTGGGCTGTTCGTTAATTTGAACGAATCGAACGCAAATAGGTAGAGTTATAGGCAAAAATTATTTGAAAAATATATGTTTGCTTAAAATATATCAAGTTCCTTAAGCTCCTAATCAATTTTTAAACTGGCTAGTAATACTAAGTTGTAAGGCGTAGTCTCGAAAATTATTCCTGAAAAGTACTTAAAAATGTATTTTAAATTGAGATACAAGGTCCAAAATACAAGCACTTCGATGTTTTTTTATAAAATTCTCAAACGATTTATTCAAAGAGGGTTAATATTGTCATAAAATGTTGGTATAAAATCAGAGGGCATGATTAGGACCATAAAAAAATAAAATATAAAATCCAAGATTGCCGCTACAACAAAATGAAATATAATAAACCATTAAATGTGACAAATCTAGTTATTAAATCTAGTCATCAAATGATTGTGCCTGATCAGTAGAATACCTGATGGTCTCCGAAACAAAATGGAGGATATTTTTTTTTCTTAATTTCATCCATATGGGTATACAGTGAAAGGGCTAAACAAGTAGAATACAATGAACTATTTAGAAATTTAAAATCAAGGATAGCTTCCGAAAAACTAAGCAAAATAGCGTAAAACATTAAATCTGAGATCTAGCTTCCTCTACGATGAGGTCATTATTCATACATACATTATGGTGAAGCAGATTTGGAACGATCGAATTTAGCGATCTTATTGAACTTTTTAATAATATTGTGAACGTTTAATAATTCTTATTCTTAAAATTTCTAAATATTTTGGTATAATTTTGTGTTTCTTTTTTTTATTGAATTTTTTAACAATTTTAAAAATATTGCTTCTTAAATATTGTATTTCTCTCTATTTTATTCCATGCAGCAAGTACTTTGGATTTAAAGGTAAAATTTTACATTTTTATGTTGTTAACAATTCCCTTTTACAAAATATGTAATACAAGTTTAATAACAAATATTCAACATGTTAACAGTAACGGGGCTTTAATATTTCAGTTAAACATTTATGTAAATTAAAAATTAAATTATTTCAGTTAAACATTTATGTAAATTAAAAATGGATTTTGTAATCTTTATTACGACCAGAAAGAATAGTTTCTAGTGCCCAATTCTCGTTCTGTAAAAATGTTAAATGAAAAGTTTTAATACAGCGAAAGGTATGGCGGCACATCTTATGACATGCAAAAATTATTAATTTCACAGTTCCACAGAACGAGCGCTGAACCCCTGATCACACTTTTCAACTTTGCTACCGCAAATGAATTACGCAAATAATTTCGGTATTCAAATCTTGAATTGGACCCGACTAATTATCAAAAAAAATTTATTTGCATTAACTTAACTATTGATGTTACAAATTTATATTTGTCGCTATTTGTGCAGTAAAGTGTTGGCACCCGTAAAAAATATCAATTCGACAATTGATAGTTTAGGGTTAGTAAAAATGGAGCGCTACACGTTAGAACTACGTTTCTTCATTATTGATCAATATTTTAAAAATAATAAAAGCTTGTAGGTCGCAGATCGAAACAATTCAATCACTGCATGAGACATTTCCAGGTCATGCACTCTCTCGTTTTGGTGATTAGAATTGGCCCACTAGATCGTGTGATTTAACACCACGTAATTTCTTTTTATGGGGTTATTTGAAATCACAGGCCTATGTCAACGAGCCGACAACCACACGAGCATTAAAGGAAGAGATTCAACGATGCATCATATTTATGCAAAATGATTATGGAAAATTTCGACAAAACGAGTGCTTATGTGCAAGCATAGCCATGTAGGCCGTATGCCCTATAAACATATTCTATAAACAACCCTATTCTATGTACTTTGTGATTCCATAAAAAAATAACAATCAAAAGACTATAAACTGTGTTTCTTTCATAATTTAAATCTTGCGTTAATTTTGGAACACTCTTTAATATGTCCGGCTAACAGTCAAAAGAATAAAAACTGTGTTTGCTTCATAATTCAAATCTTGCGTTAATTTTGAGACACTCTTTATTATGTCCGGCTATAGTTTGAAGAAATAAGGATCGATTTTTCCACCAGCCTATAAACCAGATTGCTCATCAGCCCACATTCGAAAACTTTGTTTTATAAAATTCAGTCAAAAATGAGCTTTGCATCGGAACATCAATCTAATTCTTATTGTAGTGTTGCAGAGCCAATGGACTGAAATTTAAGCGTACACTACAGTCTAGCATCCTTAATTGACCTCAAGACCTTAAACCAATATCCTGGAGTAAAATTTGTTCCCTGTGAGAGATATCAAGATATCAATGGGTTCACTACAGGTTGACTACGGTCAGGTATCATTTATACTCATAACTTCGATTGTTACTGCTTATAGAAAGCTTGAATGTTGATGAAACATACCATATGTTGTTGATAACGAGAGCCTAGTAAAGGTGCTTAAATAGAATCGGAGTAACCCGAGCAAAACATTTTCTAATAACTAGATAAAGGACGAGTTCAATGATTTTCGCATATTTTTGTCGTTAAGGGAAACTTTAGTCGGCGACAAATGCTAGCCACTGTGAATGACTCCGTAATAAGGATGTGTGACAATCACCAGTCGAAATTTTAAAATCGCTAGTCTAGTCAGTCCACAAACGACAGCAATCCTCCCTGTTCTAAAATTCCTAGTGAAACTATTTTATTCGTAATCGCCATATATTTTTAGAAACAACAACATTACAATGACCATTCCCAACAACTTAATTCCACTCAAAATACCGCTTCGTTATTTTAAGAAATTAAACTTTTTGCTAAAAATTTCTGTTTTAATAAAATTTAATTTTCTGTAATTTTGCATGTAGTTGCCAGACGACTTTTTTTTAGAATTTTGCTAATAAAAATCAGCAAAATCGGTCCGAAATAAACAAACATGACAGACTGATATTTCCCTAACAACAAATTAAAAGGTTTTGTATGAAAATCAGCATCACTTTAAATGATAAAACACAACTCTGGCATAACGCGATTTTCCACACAAATTGACATTTAAAATACGTTGTGAATGCAAACGAGCCATAGAATTTATTTTATTTGATAAACTTTTTTCAAATAAATGGTCCGCCATCTAACGTTTTTTTTTTCAACTAGTGCTTTTTTCGTGAATGGTAACACATGTCTGATTTGACAGATAATTAGTTTTATCATCCCGCTGAACGAATATGGTTGTGTATACGCTTGAACAACGCTGGGAAATATTGCGACATTACTTTGACCGATTTTGTCAAAAAAAATCATCTTTTCAGATGAATCTCATTTTGATCTTGGCGGGTATGTAAACAAACAAAATTTTCGCATTTGGGGCACAGAAAACCCGCACGCATACATTGAAAAGTCGATACACCAAAAACGAGTCACTGTTTGGTGCGGATTTTGGTCAAGAGGTATAATTGGGCCATTTTTCTTTGAAAATGAGCAAGGAGTGTCCGTAGTCAATGGCGATCGTATCGGGCCATGTTGCCCGAATTTTTGTTCACAAAAATTGAAGAGGAGGATATTGGCAACATTTGGTTTCAAGCAGGACGGCGCTACGTGCCACACAGCCGAAGCTACACTTTTTAAAGCATTTAAAAAAAAAAGTTATTTGGCGGACCCTTTATATTCGTTTATTTCACAACAAATTTCTAAGGGATTATTGTAAGGCTTTCACTCTTTCCATTATCAAGTCATTGAATTTGTTCTTTTAAATTTTAGTCATTTCGTTTTAGCCATTTACGACTTTGAGTAGAGATACCAGTGTGGTATATCACTCTTAGACATCATCGTCATCTTTTCACTTGTAATAAAATTGTCTTTATTATTAAATTATGATAAAAATATATTTTAAACCAAACTGTCGTTTCTATAGAGAGAGAGAGAGAGAAAAAAATATCCTGGATTTTGTGTAACTAGTATTTTTAATTTCCGTCTATATTTCCTATTTGTTTATCACTTTATTTATTATTATTTTTTTTTTTTTTTGCCTTTTAAACATTCTTGTTGAGGGTTCAAAGTCATTTCATAAACTTAATTGAAGTTTTACTGTTTTTATGCACAAATTTAATTTTATTTGGGGTTAACCGTGAAAAAATATAGAAAATGTGGGCAAAAAGGTATTTTAAGTTAATTTTGTCGGTTTAAGTGTACAAAGATTTACTTGGTATTTTTTTTTTTTTTGATTTTTAAAATGTTGTAATTATTTAAAGATGAGGTTTTTTAACATTTTTAAATTAAAGATTAAAAGATTTGTTTTTCAAAGACTGAAAACTATTCATAAGCAAGAAAACTGATTTTAAAAACTATAATTAATGCTTAAATATTTTTGTTATTTTTTTTTTGTGCACCTGAAAGAAAAAAACGTGTGATAATTTTTAAATCATTTCCCTTTTTCAAAACTCATGTTTAAAACCAATGTTTTAACTAGTTGAAGTTTATTATTATTTTTTTTTTTTTCTTCTAAAAAATCCCCATAAATACGGTGCCATTAATAGCCCTTATATTATTTTGTTTTACCCCTTATACGCAGTGCATAATAATTTTTTTTATATTTATTTTAGTTTTTTTTTTAAACAACAAGTGTTTCAATATGTTTTGAATTTGTCAACATTTAAATGTCCTTTTTTTCCTTCATACAAGTGCACAAACAAAGTATAGTTTATTGTAGGTATGTGCCTGTGTGTACGAGTGTCCTTTGGTGCATAACAATAAAACGCCTACATTAAATAACGAAACAGACCAACAGTAATGAACATAGACAAAGTGTAAACCCAGACTCTGACCATTCTACTCTTTGGCAGCTATTTGTACCAACCACTATTATCTTGTTACAAAAATTTAGTTTCTTTCTTATCGCCACCACTATCTAGATACAACTGAAAATTACTTACGTTGAAAATGAGCAAAGAGAGTGAATAAGAAACTTAATATAAAACATAATGACAATTTATTAAAATACTTGTAATTTAAGGCTGGTTGGCACCTGAGTTAATGTTGTTTTCTGTTACAAGAGTTGTCTAGCAATTTTGCCAGCATTTTTTTCTTCTCATTTGTATACCCTTTAGCATGAGTTTAAAAATGATTATTAGTATTTCATTTCATTTGTAATTTTCACTTCTTGATGCGTTGATGCGTCAGCGTCCTTGTGTGTGTGTAAAATTCTATATCATATTTTTACGTGAAAAATACTACTTAAATATTATTTATTCATTTTTTTTTAAATTAATTTTTCTAAGCCCACAAAACAACTAGGATATGCGTATTTGTAGCATACATTTTCAATTACCCTTTAAACCTGTCAAATCGGGCCGCAAATTATTGAGATCAAAGCAAAAAACTACAGCTCTTTTATCCACAATTTTATCTTGTTCATTCCATGTAAATATATTTATACTTTTGCCTAAGTGTATGCTGACTGGAAGGATATTTAAGATTCGGTGCAACCGAATATGATACTCAAACATACTGTTTTCTGTATTTTCATGAACGTGGGAAAATTATTCGTTTAGTTTACTTTTTTCTTCATCAGGTGACAAGTTGTTTTGAAATTTTAATTTGAATTTTATTACAGTTAATGAAAATTGTGAGGCTTTAAATTATAGCAGGGAATTTTGATACAAACTAACGAATAAATGGAAAATTTTAAAGTTATAACGTAAATTCATTAGTCGTTAATAATATATTTATTTTAAGCAAAATCTATGTTTTTTATGCAGTTCACAAATAGTTATTGCAAATAACCAATTTTTATATTTAAAGAAAAATAATGGGAATGTTTATTTACACACTTTATATGTCACCTGTGATTACTCACCGTGAACCGGGGAAAACTTTTACTTGTGTTTGTTAAATAAAACTCAAATCTTTTATTATAAAAATAACTCAAAAATACCTAAATTGATTTAAATGTTTTACAAATTCATTTAACATTAAAATATTGGCATATTACTTGCTATTTATAAATTTATCTTTTTTTTTTACAAAAGCCCAATGCCTTTCCGCAGGCCTAATTTTTGGACTGTTGGGTGAAGTTGCCTCCTGTGGTACAAAACTGGCATTATTATTTTAACTAGTATGTTATGCGGTTGACTCAATCGACCATAATTGATTTTTAAACGTAAATCTAATAATATGTGGACACCAAACCTAAAAATGAAAAAAAAAAAAAAAATATCTTCGAAACAGGAGTGTTAATTGATAAAGTACAGTAGAAGAAGTGATTACACTACCTTTTTTGGATGCCATACACATTGAGCACTGTTTTTGCAAAAACAATTTCTATCAACACATACGGTTTGCGCATGTGTCAGTAGCAATTTAAATCGCTTGTAACTCCTAACCCTGCATTTGCACATGCAAGTAGTGGCACACAAGTGTTGTTTACATAGCATCAGCGAAAAATTCTGCGAAATAGTCGAAACTTTTGCAATTTGCTTTTCTGTTTATATGCGCGAGTGCAAGTTCATTTTCAAGATGTCGTCAAAGCGTAAACTTTAACTTTCTTTGTGCCATGGTTATGACGTTACGTACTGTTCTTCCGTTGCAGAACCAGATTTCTTTCTATTAAATTTTCTTTTTTTGTGTTATATGTTAAACGTTAATTTATATTTTTTTACCACTTCTAGCACCATGCCCATGTCTTTTGATATTAATTCCTAGAGCTTGTTTTTTAAACCGTAACCCCTGTAAGATTTATCATTCATATCACATAAAGTGGGTGGAAATGATAAAAATTTATCAATTTTAAAATACATATTTGGCCTCCACATTGACTTTATGGGCGATTTTTGGGGAAGCGGTTAGCACTTATAATTATAAGTATTGTTTTAATAATATTAATGGTCAATAATTAATAAACTTAATGAGATTTAAAAAAAATTTATCATAATAGCACGTTCAACAAGTTTAAACTTTAATTAATAATTTTACAATAATCCAGTAAACTTGCATTAATTTTTCATTAGGGAACATTGTTTATCGTTTTGTCATTTAGTGGCATACAATTATCATATTTCTACTCGCATGCATCTGCCACTAGAGCTGCCATTGCGAAAAATGTGGGCGTATTAGTAAAAAAAAACTGTGCGCATAGGAAGATTTTCGAACAAAAATACCCCATAAACCCATTTTAATAGGAATCAGATCTACAAGGAAAGTTCCTTTTAAATTGTATATTTTTGATTAAAACTGATTGTGTAGTTTGAGCGTAAATTGCGTAACAAAAAATCGACTTGCCTTTTAATATATGAAATTCGGTGTTATCGTGCCTGAGGTCACAAATGATTGCCCGCAACTGCAAATTTCTTGTCACACGAGAAACTTGTTGGGGAATTTCGTTTTTTTTTTTTTTTTTTTTTTTTTTTTTGGTTTTTATCCAGTATTGTTCTCGAACATTATCTCGTCTTGACCCGGAAGTTGTGAGAAGTCTTCCAATACATAAGTTTCATCATCCACCACACAGCAAGTGTATTTTTTTTTAAATTTAATCTAAATTTTTTTTATTCGTTATATTGCTTTAACCTAGCGACTTGGCTCTAAGCACAAAATGTTCAGAGCATTTAAATTTGCGAGCTGCTTTTCTAATAGAAGTGTTTGACCCTCTTCAAAAGAGTTGTTCGACTTATTTTCTTCCTCATCTAGGTTTTCTTTTAATGTTCAAGTCTTCCTGGAAGGCCCACAATGGAGCTAGGTACAGTGCGATGATTAACAGCATTCTTTTGTCCAAAATGAAAGAATCCGACTTGGTTGATATGTGCTGCCACACGGCACGCGATATCATATACCTATTGAAGCGCGAGTTTGGTGAGCAATTTATTGTTTTGCATCAGTCAATTGGGCGCCAAGATAAAGCAATTTCACCCCAGTAAACTATTTTTAATCAAAAAATGTAAAGTTTTCATTTACAGAGGTTAGCCAGTTACAATTTAGCCCTAGAAGCTAAGAAGCTGCCATTGGTGAGATACCGGCCTAAATGCTCTAAAAAGTATTGCAAATTTGTAGTTTACGGATGAACTAACTACGTTTAATATTTACTTTAAATAGTTTAGAATAATGACATTTATTGTGCTATATATCGCCTCAGATAAATATTTCATTTACTTTTTTTTTAATTTTCAAAACCGAAACGGTTAAAAAATCACCCAATATTTTAAGAATATAACTTCCATATTCATAAAATAAATTTAAATTGTATACACTTACAATAAGAGTTTATATATATTTACATACATTCGAGTTTTAATAAACGTTTGAAACTAAAATAAACATATTCTGAAAATTATATAGATCTTAAAATAATATTTTTGATGTTCCAAATTGTTCGAATTTTTTACTTCAAGTTTGTCTTATTTACCTCTTTAAAAAATATATCTAAAGTAGTAAGTCTTGTAGTAATACAAATTTTTGAAAGCCTTTGAGTTAAAAAAAACATCTAAATTTTATATACATATTGATGTCTTAATACAAAAACGTGATATCTAAATTTTTAATGAAATCACATTTTTAACGTTTTTTGGTAGTCCACAAGCAAACGCAGCACTCCTGAGAAATTTAGTGACCTATAGTTAAAAATAACGGATTTACAGCCACATAAAAAAGCTATAACTTATTTCATTTTTTAAAATTTCATTCAGTTTTTTCCTACTTCTGTGAATTAAAAAAAATTTTAAATTAAACCTTTTTATCTCAAGCAATTGATATGTATTTCAAATTTAAAGATTTAACCGATCTGTTTCTGACGCCTATTAACATAATATTCAGTTAAATAAATTAAACGCAAAAGTTTACTAACTTTCAGTAAGCTTAAACTGAAGTTTTAACTATAAATTAAAAATGTTCGTTAACAATAGGCAAGAGTTAGTTAACTTGTAGTTATCAATTATTATGAATGAATTTCAAAAAGAAGAAAAAATGTATACATAAATAAAAAATTCTTAATGTGCAACCATCTGCTAATAAATTTATTAAAAATTGAATGTATTTTGAAATAATTTTTGCTATAAATTTAACAATTCACTTAGATAAACGATATCTAATGAAAAGCTCTGCATCAGGTAAATTAAAATGATCCATTCGACTTCTGTGGTTATATTTTCTTTTCATACCATAAGAAATATTTACTTTATATAAATTATACGAATGTGTAAATCCTTTTAATCTTAGAGGCATCTTTCAATTGTTTAAAAATAGCAAAAATATAATATATTTAAATTCAAACATCAAATATTTTCTTCCAGTTAAGAACTTAAACGCCAAATAGTACTCGGTTAAATTTAACTGAAATTTGGCAAAATAATCTAAAAGTTATAAGATAACTGAACTTTGTGTTAATGGGTTTTGGCTGACCAAGGTTTAAATTCTGAGTTTAGTGTTAAGTGTAGGTTAATTTTTTTATTGTTAACGGCCCTTAATCAGATTAATTTTGAAAAATTAAATTTGATTAGTGAACATTAAGAGAACTTTTTGTGTCTTATTTTTATTCAAACGAAATGTAATGTTTACAAAATATCTATGTTGGAAAATTGAATATCAACTCAAAACTAAAATAATATTTAATTTTTTGTTTTAACTTAACACAAATAATTTTACATACGAACGTTTATACATATGTACGTACATATTTTTTATTATTAAAAAAAAACAATACAATTTCGTGCTACGTTTTGAATAACTTGTTGTTAAATCACATTTTAAACCATTTTAAACCATTTTAATATTTTTCGTTTTAAGTGGACCATATTAATGTGTTACCAAAACCATATTGAAATACTTAACAAGACATTGTTAATAAATAAAATACAACACAAAAAAAGAATTAACAACTCCGGTCAACAAACAATTAACAAAAGTCAATAAAACTGGAGTAATACAAACAAAAAGGCAATAGCGACAGACAGAACATAAAAACCCACAATTTAAAAAAATTGACGGATTCTGACTACGAACGGACTAAATGAATGAATGAAGATTTTTTGAAAGTGTAAAAAATCATGAACACTTAAGTACCGCAATCAAATGAACAACAATAACAATTTACATAAAAATTAACAATATTGACGAAAAATATATTTAAAAAAAACAAAAAAACGCTTGCATGCTTATTTGTTTGATCGGTCTGTCTGCCGGTAAAGTTGGGCCAACTAACCGGCCGGTCTCTTTTAACATCAACATCACACGCAACTAACAAAAGGACCGATTTTGTTTTCTACTTGTTAATATTTTTGTTGTATTTTACGTTTTGTTGGTGGAATTGAAATACAAGAAGAGAAAAATAAATAAAACAACGTGTCGGTGAACATCAAAGAGTTTTTTCTCTTCATTTTAAGACAAATTATGGAAATTTTATTTAAAATTTATGGAAAAGACAATAGTACATTTGTCACTAACTTTAGAAAGAAGAAGAAAAAACATAAAATTAAGTTCCATAATTTTGATTTAGTTAAAACATGCTACTGTTTAACAATTAACATGCGGCTCTTAGTTAAATCACGATAATGATAAAATTATTCAGCTGCCTGTAAAGTGACACATAAATTAAATCCTTTTTAATAAAAAATTTAACGTTTATTAAGGATGTTTAAATCTTTATGACCTTACAACTCTTCTGTGCAATATTTATTTATATAAAGTGACATGATTTTACAAAAATTAGTGCATTTTTCAATAACAAAGGACACTCTAGCTTACTTCTTTATTGCAACTTTCATAAACGTAATTTAAAAGATATTTTTTCTCATAAAGGATAGAACAAAAGTCACGCCTGCTTGTAAGAATTTATTAGACTGAAATTGAAAAGAAAACTGAAAAAAGCTACATATTTTGTAATAAATTTTAAATTACAAAAATATTTTTGCCAAATCTACTTCTCTTTTTTGGAAAATTATTTAATCTCGACAATTACATACAAGATTTTCCTAATCGTTTTATCTTTGTCGAAAGTATTTTGTAGATTTTGTTTTTATACTTATTTTTTTGCAAAATCAGATTTTTTGAAATATTTTATTCAAAACTATCAATTAGTTAAGAATTTCGATAGTTTTTCTACAAAAAACAATTTTTAATTTAAAAAAGAAACAAAAAGTTCGTTCGTTTACTAAAACTTTTTACCATTTTTTACTGGACTTTACTGTATTTTAAATGGATATTTGTGTAACCGAACGCAATCCAGTAAAATTCAGTAAAAATTAGTCAATACTTTTGAGCAAACGTGTTTTTCATTTAAGTACATTTTGAAATATAAACGTTTTGGAAAATAAGATGTATATCTACCCTAGTGTTTACTACATGCCAAAAAAAACATGGTTGCGATGATCATAATCTACGAGCGAAATACTTTGATTGGTTTGTACGATTGTGTTTAAAACATATCCCCACCATATTCCCATCGTTCCTATAAACAGCATAAATGTAATGTTTGCAAGGTACTGTTATTATGTTTAATGTAATTATTATAGTATGACTGCAAATGACCATATAAGTAATCACAAAGTAATAATTTATTTCCATGACATTATAAAATGCTATCACAGGACCACAAAATATGTTTTCATATTACCACAAAATCATATCGAGAGACATATCGAGGTTGCTGGCGGTATTGACGGGTCACTGGATGTTAGGCAAACATACAAGTCGACTCGGACTTTCATCGAACGACCATTGCCGCAGCTGTCTGGATGGAGAAAAGGAGGAATCGGTTTTCCACCTTCTCTGCGAATATCCTGCACTGGCGGCTAAAAGACACAGATTTCTGTACAAACATGTACTGGATGGCCTCTCTGCGATATCTGATGTTGGACTAAATTATCTACATAGTCATAATTTGACTTGAAATCAAAAATATTTTGTTTCTTTAAGACCATCGCTAGGGATAATTGTAAAACTAGCTGTCATACTAATCAAAATATCTTGGCAAATCACCATACAAAGACTCACGTCAGAACAAAGGTTATAAAGCGGGAAATTTTATTTTCATAATTCACGTTTTGTTTGCAAAACTTATAGACAACCTCGTTAACTTATAGACAACTAAGTTTACGGTACGCATACTTAGCCATCTGAACAGGTATTACGATCGATTAATGACCACTTTTACTCTTTTGGTAAATGTTTATTCAAACCTGCAAAAAAGAGCTGTAGGCGCGAGTGTGATAGAGGACTCGAATTTATCGATACGACGCCTGTCTTAGCAAATCGATCTCGTGATTCATGATTTTTTTTTTATTTCTCATGCCATTACACATCATTTAGAGAAGAACGTGGTTCCAATGAGATGCCACAACAAGCCACATAGCACGTGAAACCATTACTTTATTGAGCTAAATGTTTTGTAACCTCATTGTCTCAAACATGTTATTTGATCACTTTGGCCTAGTTTTGTGGGGGGAACGTCAAACATCTGATCCATTGTGATTAATTAATTAATTACTTAGAAGCCATCATTCCAAACACTATTGACGTAATGAACAGGTATGATCAGAAAAATGGTGCAAAATTTAATCGTCAGGTTGGCATTCATAAGGTGCAGTCGCGAAGGTCATAAAATTTGTAAACTAATAAGTCAATTTGTCAATCCATTAAGTTTGTCGTGTTTTATATTTTAAAAAAATTTGTATATCTCAAAAAAAAACACCCCATTATTTCATTTTTTATTAATGATGTTTCCAACTCTGAAGGACACTATACTATAATAGCCGTAGTAATTTTCATTATCATATAATTTTTGAGAACAAGCAAATCGAAGTTTTCGTTATAATTAAACATTTAATAATTAAAATCAAAGAAACACTAGATTATCGTGACAAAACAAATGTGTACCTTTGTAAAACGAAATGTTTCTAGATCTAGCCCAAAAGTATTAAGTATTTGCGTTCTTTAATAAGAGGCAATATTCTCTTATTGGAAACACTTATTTAAATGCAATATAGACAACATATTTGAAATTGTCAGAAATACAGTTTTCTGCGAATCACATCTGCATATTGCTTGTCCTTTTAAAATTTTGTTTCCAAATTCATTAAAATTTTGGATTTTTGCAACAGAATTCTTTACATTTTAAAAAGTTTTGACGTTTGAGCAAAGAACATTGCACTCTTAGAAATGATTCAACTTAAGATTTCGTGGAGTTAGGTTGATTTAGAAAAAATGAAAACCTTTAACGGCAAACCCCACGATTTTGCCTATATTGTTGAGGAGAGTGAAGCGATGAATTGTATGTACCTGTCTAGTTATAATTATTTTACTATAAACATGTTTTAAATAATTTATTTTATAAAAATATTTTATTTTTGCATTCCATTCGTAAAACATCCCCGGACTATTCTTAATTATAATGAATATGTGGTATCTTTTGTAAAATAAATATATTTATGAAAATTTTCACTTGGTCTAGTTTTTCATTTATAGCTGAACGACTTAAGGCCAGTGTACAGTTTCCATAAGAAGCTTGTGTAAAAAAAACAACCTGAAATTCATATTTGAAAATTTTTAATACCTTAAATGAATACTGACCTTTAGCACTTCACATTCTAGAATTTTAGAAATTTTAAAAAGTCGGCTATTTTAGAATCCCTTTATGTTAGGTTTACAATTTTTTTCGCTTCTGTTCTGTTTTATTACATCTGTATGTATGTATGTACTTGCTGAGGCCGGATTTTGTATGGACCATTCATTCTTTGCCTAAATTTTTAATTACATTTTTTTTGATAATTATTTTTGGTAGATAACTACTTACGAAATAAATATGTTGTTGTTGTTTAAAACTTGAACTCCAACCGAAACAGATGTTCTAGCCATATATCAAGCCAAATGTTGTACCCTTAAACACACTCAACTCAACTTAATTCCCACTAAGTCTTTGTAGATTTTTACGAATTTTTTCCTTTAGTTAAGAGTGAATATTTAAGAAGCCATTGTTTCTTACATAAAACACACGAGTCAATAAAAAATACAACAATAATAAAAAAATACGTGCCTAATACATACCAGTAAATAATATTAAGGATATGAGGAAAACAAATTTTAAAGAAGCAAACTGTGAAATTCATGGTTAATCTAATTAAAACTTTAAAAATAAAAATAATGCAATAAAAGTGCAAGGAAAAAGAAACAAAAACAACGCTAATAAGCAAAAATCACAACAAAATTATTAAGAAAAAAATTGCCCCTTTGAGAAAGAGAGAGAGCGAGAGATGAGGAACCAACTTCAATCACTTTTAAATGCATAGTGAATGAGATCCTAATAAACATACAATAACACCGAAGGGAGCCTACTATTCATATACTATAATGTATGAATAAAACACTAAATTAAACTAAATACAAATTAAATTACGGGGGTTACCCATGGTGCAAAAGGCAGCAGGAGTTTTTGTATGCAACAAAATGCACATACGCATGGGCATTTACTATATTTATTACACACACACACAAAAAGAAAAACTGAGAATGAGCAAAAGCAACAAGAAAATTAAGAACGAAACAGTTTGAAAATGAGTAACGATCGATGTGCTGATGATGGTACTGCTGCTTGCGCTGCTATCGGTGGTGGTGTTGATGCATACAGCACAAAAAAAGTGGTGCACCTGTCCAACAATCACTATGACTACAACGAACTCTACTCCAGGCACTATGTCAGAATAACAACAACAGTATACTACCAAACGGCAACCATCTAAACAGTCATTCAACTAACAAAGCTTGCGCAAATGTATGAATGAATGAGTGAGTGAGTGACTGCATTGAACACATGTGTGTTTCGCTGCCTTTTTTAAACTAAATATTCACTGACAACAGTTGTTCACTTTTTATTAGTTTTTAAAATGTTGATTTTTTTTTCGAAGGCGGCGGTTAATGGTATAAGATTTCCCTTGATATTAGTTTGAAAAAATTAAAGAAAAAAAAAAACATTTTAAATACTCGCCGTTGTGGATATAAATACAAGTAACAAACACCACTTGGTTTTATCTGTGTTAATGATAAATGTGCTCATATTTGAACAGAGTCTCAAAAGGATGGCTTTCTTTCAAGCATTAAGTTTTTTTTAAATTGTCTACTTTAACAAGTGTGAATTTATTTTGTTATCCTTTTTTGCAAGCTGTTCTCAAAGTACCGTTACACATTTTTCATAATTTAACACATTATTTTATTGTGTATTAACAACTTTACTTAACGAATAAAAAAATAATTGACAAAAATTATTGGTCATGATATTTACAGGCGCTCACAAGATTTAACAATGACTTGCCCAACTTTCAATGTGGCCCACTGTATATCGATGTAGTTGCGTTTTTAGTGCTAGTAACGCTGTCAGTATCGCAATTAAAAAATGTTTTACACTTTTTAATGAAATATAATAAATAAAAAATTTTTTACACATTTACTACATTAAAAAAAAAACAGCAGACAGTTGTCCGAGGCCTTCGGCCACGTAGAATACGCCATCCGATAAGCCAGAAAACATATATAACAATAAATGATAAATAATACAAGCAAATGAATTTATTTATTCGATAGTTACTTTTGATAATATACATAAGCTTATGGTAGAAAAAATAGGATAAATATGTTTTTAAATTAAAAGAGTAAGCATAAATGATAAATAACAGACGCAAATCAATTTGATTGTTTGAAAGTTACTTTTGATAATATGGGCTTATGATAGGAAAAAATAGGATCAATACGTTGCTTTCTTGAAATTCGTGTAGGTGCCATTTTGATTAGTAGTTTTTATTTTAATTTACTAAACTTCAACTGTCAGCTGCTGTCAAACAGCATCAAGCAGCATTGTTATTTTGCTTACTTGGCAGCACTTTCATTTATCATAAAAATTTATGAATTAATTTCTTCATATATTTCTTATAATTATATATCCATGTTAAATTCAAATTCACATTTAACATTTTGTTTCACTTAAATACATAAGTAAATATACGAAATTTCAATATTTCATCAATCAAAACAACAGCCGAAGGTTTGTGTCCACACTGAAACAGCAGCATAGTTGGTGTTTACGCTACAAACTCAAACACTCAACCAAACACCACACATATGTTTGAGTGTATGTGTTTAAACAATTTTCATTTGAGAAATTTCAATATTATGAAGATATCAACCATTATGAAATGTATATCAAACTAAAGATAACATCTTTATTTACCTACAAAAAAATTTAAAAAAAAAAAAGTTATCTCCCCGTTTCCTCATAATCAATGAAATAAAGATTACAACAATAACAATCTGACATGACTCCCTATACCGTAAGGTCAGACGTATTCTACGCCAAAAAATTACCGGCGAATTTTCGAAAAATTTTAAATTGAATTTTAAAGTTTTCAAGTTTTGAGATTTTAATAATTTCTTCGATCATATCTCTTTTTTTTTTGTAAAATTATACATAAATTCTTATATCATATTTATGAAGATGTTAAAATGAATACATTCCTTTAACGATCTCTTCAATAACTTTCTTATTTTTTTTTAAGATTGTGCATTTTTGTTTTTTATTTTATTTATATTTCTTTCTTCCCATTATAAGGATATTTGTTAGTATTTCCTTAAATACAAAAACAACAACACAACTATATTTTTTTTTGTTCCGTACTCAAATATCCTGTGTGAGAATTTTTTTTTCAATGTTGTCGAGTAAAGTGCATGTTTGGTGTACGTTTGTGAGTGTGTATTTAAGCATGACATAAGGTATTTGCATTAGATACTCAAGCCTCAAGGAGTGTCTGTGTGTATGTGTGTGTAAATGAGATGCGTTTTTTTCTTATTTCAATTTTTATCTGGATGTTTTCCTTAATTCAAAAGATGTTGGTTTTCAATTTCTAGAAGGCATTAGGCATGTGAAAGAGAGAGAGAGAGAGAGAGAGAGAGATAGATGGACTTGATATAAAAAATCATTATGTACCTGCTGTATTAATAGAAAACCATTAGACCTTTTCCTCAGCTTCTGCATGTATTTGAAACTGAGTTTGCCTAATTTGCTTGTGCGGGAGTTAAATTTCATTGAAAAAGAATTTGAGAAACAAACACACAGATTCAGAAATACAAGATTTTAAGATCTATTTATCTTGTATATCATGTTTGTTTAAAAAAAAAAATAACAACAATAACAACAACAAACACTAACTACAAAAATTGAAAACCTGCTTAAATATAACAAGGTGCGCTAGTTTCTATGGGTATGTATTGTGTGCGTGTGTTTGAACTAATACACTTACATCTAAAGGAAGTAAATTACCGGATGTGATTTTCTCATATAATAGTTGTTCTTTTGATTTTTATTGTTTTCTTGTTGTTGTTGTTGCTGTTGTTATTATTGTTTTTTATACACATATATTTTACGTTTGGCATTGTTGTACAAAATCCTTTGTGCAATATCTTCCTTGTTTTCTTAATCTTTTCTTAGTTTTTTTTCATTCTTTTTTAATGGACAATATACAACAGAGAATCATAAAGAGTATAGATGGTATGGCCAATCTGTTCTTGACAAATTTTATGAATGAATTTTTAGTTTTATGAATGAAAAATACACATATTTTATTTTAAGTATGACTGATGATAATACTCCTATAAAACAGACCTACATGTTAGTTCAACTTAAAATCGTAGATGATTTATGTCTGTCTGTCTGTCTGTCTATGTATCTGTCTTATGGTGTCAAAGTGCATACTTGCTTTTAGTTGCAATTAGTGTAATCCAGGTAAAGTGTTATTCCTATGTAATCCATGACATACAATTTGTCAACACAACAGAAAAAGTTTTTGTTATAAGAACATGCCAGTTTTTTGTTTGTGTAGGGATTAAATATTAAGCAAATTTTTTTTTAAACCACAAATCTATTATAATTAAAATAATTTTGAAATTTAAATAATTATTTCTTTTTTGCATTTAAGCAAACCTACCAAATGAAAAGCGGTTTTTTTATTAAAACAAAAGTATTTTGTATCCAATTTTAAAAATTCTGGTCCATTGTATCGTATCATTAAATCAACAATTTTAAATAGTTTTATTTTGCTTCCGTTTTTCTTTATATTTTAAACATTTATTTCGTTGAGACAAAGTTTTTTTCCACTATACTGAAACGTGTGTAGCCACATGTATCAGTAGCATGTATTCATATAATTTCTTTTAATATCCTGTCAACTTTGACTTTTTCACCGAAATGCCTGCTTGACTTTCGAACAATATACAGCTCACAGCTCATAATTGTAGTAAATAACAATTTTAGATAAATTTTATGGGAAATAATCACAAATAAAAAACAAACCCTTTTAAAACTTTAAAATAATTTTATTTCAGTATCTAAAATAAATTAACTATCTCTCCCACAACCCAGCGCAATCACGAAGGGGTACTTGAAATGAGCAACCACTTCTAAAGGACACCAAACAACAACAGTAAAAATTTGAGAAAAAAAAACTGCTGGAAAATAAGTATGTACACTTAAACGCAATGAGCCATAAACTGTTTGTCTGGCGAAACCGACAGTTATTTAGTCATTTGTAAGAGGTAGACACATACAAACTATAGTTCAAGTCCTTGTTAATTAGAAAACTAAAAGATAAATAATATTTTGCGTGGGAATATTGTAATATAATTGGAAAATTCAAAAATACCACAGCGTGTTTTTTTCTTTAAAACACTACGAAATGCGTTTAACTTAAAGTAATTTAAAATAATCGATTTTCGAAAAAAAAAAAATAAATAAATAATTGTTGGACGAAATTAATGGTCTATGAAAAACTATAATTTGTTTTCATAATTTTTAATTAAAATATATAAAAAAAAAGTTCATATACTGTTGTCCTATGCGAACTTAAGATCAATTTTTTATGTATAAAAACTGATATGTTCAAAAAACTTAAAAAAAAATTAAGAAATAAAATAATAGTTTATTGCTGCAGTAAAGGATAATGCGAATTCGGTTAATGAATCCTACAAAATTATTGTTTTAAAATATGAATTGGAAAGTTAATTACAATTACTAATATTAAACAATAATTTTTTATTCTGTTCATTTAAGAAATAATTTTTAAATCCTTAAACTGACAATACGTAAAGAATAGCCCTGTTTAAGCATATATTTTCGAATAGAAACCTCAATACAATATTCAATTAAAAAATAATTTAAAATTTATTAAACAATGATTTAAAATTAAATTTTTATTTTGTAAGGAATAATATAGTGTGTAATCTGAATGTTGTTTGAGTTTTAAGAATAACATATAAAATTATTAACCACTTTTAATTCAGTCAACTGCTCAATGTGAAAGTTTAAGAAGAAACAAAACAAACCAAAAATAAAAATGGAGCCTTCTTTATGCAAAAATCATTAATAAATAAAAATTTTTATTTTTAAGTTATATTCGAAATTTCGAACCAAAGTTCGAAATTTATTTACACATGCTAAAAAGAAAATTTTACAATTATTGTTTGAAATAACATTAACACTTTGCAAAAATTATTGTGGTTTAACCTACTTTCGATGTTTGAAAACACAATTCTTCTAAAATAGTACTCATGGCATTTTTTTCTTACTAATAATAATCAAAAATTAATTTTTTACTGCTTAACCCTGCGTTCGAAAATTCGAACTTAATTCGAACTTTTACCCTAATATTGAAATACACAAAAAACATGAAAATTGTTTAACAATTTTTTCGTTTTCATTAGTTTTTGTAAGTTTTAAGTTCCTAATATATAAAGGGAATCAATCCAAACTCATCGCAAACGTTTGCTTGCAATTTTCAATAGCTTTTATAAGTAATAATAAATTTAAAAACTTTCTAAAAAATCTGAATACCTTCCATTTGACTTAAATTATTTTTCCAATTTACAAATTGATTTTTGCATTCGTATTTAACGAACTTACACAAACTAAAGCAACTGATGTAATACTATAACATAACCATAGAAATAAAAATAAGACGCATTTGCACTGGAGTGCTAAAAAATGGCGAAGTGTGCTGTTTTCTGATGAGTCCAAATTTAACTTGAAAGGATTTGATTAAAAACACAAATGCGTTCGAACACCCTCGAATAAGTGACTAGACCCTAAGAACGGCAAGTGAACTTTTAAGCATGGTGGTGGGAATATAATGTTGTGATTGTGTTTTCACTCAATGTAATGGGGCCTTTGTGTGTGATTAGTGAAACTATGTACCGCTAGCTCTAGAAAAATATTTTGGAAACTGTCATGTTGCGGTTTGCAAAAGATGAAATGCCGACCGGATGGGTTTTTCAATACGATAACGATCCAAAGTATGCATCGAAATATGTTAAGTCCTAAACTCAAAACCAAAATATTAATGTACTTAAATAGCCAGCTCAGTCACCCGATCTAAATCCTATAGAGAACTTATGGGATATGATAGATAAGAAAATAAAACGTGACCATTGATCGAATAGACGAAATTTTTTCCTCCAAGTGAAAGAGGCGTGGAAAAGCATTTCAGAAATCGAAATTCAAACAAAACAAAAGATATTCAATTAATTCCCAGCAAAAAAAATTAGAAGTAGTGCAAAGCGAATTACATTTTCATGACTTCTAAATCAATTGTGTAAAAGCATTCATTCTAAATGACTTCCTAAATGTGAAATAATTTGTCATAATTAATGTGTTTAAAAATGAATGTAACATCATGCTAAATATCTTAAACAATTCATGTAAACAAACAAATTCAGCTCATGAAACATCCGATGCTTCTCATCAAATATGCATGAGTTCTAAATATGTACTTAGAATGGAGTGCAGTTCATTAATGTATTCATGTAAACACATGATCTCCAATTACACGCTAATGTTAAAATCATTAGTGTTTTCACCTAAATTTAATCACTTCGTCACCAGTTGAACCCCTGCAAATCCACTTTTTTGTTATAGATTTTTTTGCTGGGTTATTACGATATTTAAAAAAATTGGAAAAAAATTTAAATGAGTTGCTCTAGTTTTGGCCTTCAAAAAGTAAAATATTATTATTTTTCTTTAATTTTTCTAGAACTAAAAAAGTTTTGTTTAATAATTTTTTTTAATTTAAATAATATAACCCTAAAGGATTATAGAGCTATCTTCAAAAATTCTTAGTTTAATTTTTTACAATTTTTCAATATTATAACAGCTTAGTTGCTTTAGTTTTTGCCACTACTGTACATATGTTTTACTAAAAGATACGAATTTAAGAGAGATGTGTTTATAAAATATATAATAAAATATTAAGAAAATAAATATCAATGAAAAACGTGTGCATAATTTGCATAATATATTATTCTAAAGTCATACACTGCGTTGCAATATTTTAGCCGCTAGTCAATTTTAAGTTTTCTAATATCGACAAAAAAATTAGAAAATCTCTTTTTGTACCTTGTAAAAGAACATCAAAAATAATATTTTTTTATTTTTTACCATTATAAATTTGATTTCAAGCTGATCCATTATTATAGACGCAGCATTAGAAATTTTATGTTTAACTGCTTAAGAAGTTTTTCTCTCCTGTTTCTTTTTGATTCGCCTGAAAATTTCACGGAGATTAAACCGATCAGATAAGGTATTCCGCAATTTTTTTAAAAGGCCCTTCAACATACAGCCAAAATAAGCAAATGCGTAAAGAAAATCGAAGATTGTGTCAAGCGCAAGGAACTCCACAAAAACTGTTAGCATGAGGGCGACAAAAATTGAAGATTGCGAACCAATTTGAAGATAATTTTTTTCGATGAGACGGTCTGAATGGGTACCACTCGTAGTGATTTGCTAAGGAACCACGGTAGTTTACTTAAAGAAAAATTAATTCGATGGAATACACACCTCTTCACCAGATAAACTTGAAACTGTTTTTGTTTAAGAGAAATCATATAATTTTCCAGCTGAATAATGTCGCTGTTCACAAAAGAAACCAAACCACATTAGGAATAGCTAGCCTGATCTTCAGGCCAAAATCGTATGGAAAATATCTAGGGAAATAATGGTGCGCCAAATCTATGCTAAAACAAGAGTGCTATATTCGGCCGTGCCGAATCTGATAATACCCTTCACCATCATGAACATAGTGCATTGTAGCATAACCTTTTTCTTTTTTATTTCCGACGACATCTTCGAATTTTACTTAGTTTCTGTATCCTGTATCAAATACCAGATTTGACCCATATATACATTTATTGTCCGCCATTTTGAAGTGGCGGCCAACATGAATTTTAAATTTTTTTTGGTAATTTTTAGTTTAAATATGCTCTTAAGAGTGCTGCTATAATAGCGGCACAACTCTGAAATCAAATTATTTGTGAAAAACAAGTGAATAAATAACAGTTCTTGTTTCTTTCAATCATTAATTTTTAATGCTCTTTTAGATGGTATAAATCAGCGGTCACCAACTACTTTCATTTGGGATCCGTTTTTTAAAAAGTCACGACTTTCTGTTTTTAGTGTGTCCTTTTACTTGTTAGTTAACGGATGTTGTTACATAATGTTAAATATAAATATAATATAAAATAGGTATACGGTCCGGATTGTGACCCCTGGTATAAATATATATTTTCTAAACTTTGCGTCAATATAAGAGCGTGAGGCTATAATATTGCTCCGCACTGCATATGAAATACACTTGGTGCATTAGACATAACGATGTTCTAGGACACCTACAAGGACCCAACTACAGTTCTCGGCAGCACGTCAAAATGCTTATCGCTTACCTAAAAACTATTTTGTACAGCGATGAACTGATATCTTTGTAATTGTATTTAGAATATGTGATTGTTTAAGCTTAAAATCCTATAGCAATCTGATCACTATCTTTTTGTTTTTAACTTTAGTTATGTGAAAAATACTATTTTTTTTTGTTTTAGCTTATTTATAATCATTTGTTTTGTGCACTGATTGATATAGAAATTGTTTTGTTGTAGTTTTTTTGTAACCACTAAATAAGACAATATAAAAATAATTAAAACAAATAAGTTGTTTTTTCTTGTTGTTTTCAACAACATCAATACCAAAATGTATAGCTAGAAATATGTATGTATGTATAAACATCTATATCTAGTCTATGTATAGTCTACATTGAAATTCTTAATAAAATATTTATACACAATCACACATATAAGTTGTTTTTAATGCGAGTATGTATGTGTGGTTATGCGATATACATATTTGTTAATATTGCATAACAAAAAACTTCTGCTTGAGTTGATCTTGCAGATTTCATTGCAGGAATGCTAAGACATTTAAGGGAAATAGGAAGAACCAATAAATTCCACCACTTTGAAAATGATCCAAACAAATACTCAGGCACTTGTATAAAACGAGAGTGTATAAATGATTGTCTCTTATTGTTCTACATACTAAATACATAATTGTTGAAACAACAATAAAAAACCTTTTCATAAATTCATTCACTATTTCGTTGTTTTATTGATCTTCTTCTTATTTACACATGCTACTATATATGTACATATGGATGTATTTAATCAGACCGGAAATGAAACCAGATATCCTTTAGTACAAACAATAACACATACCTCATACTTTATACTCATACTTTATACTCGTGCATTAATAATAAAGCAATAATGATGATGGCGATGATGATGATCATATTAAGTGATGGCTTTTGTTTAGGACCCTCGCTAAATGGGGAGTAAAACATTTTGCTTAATGAAGCGTTTAGTTGCAGTGAATGTGAAGTGAAACGAATCTAAGGATGTTTCATTAAAAATATTTGATATTTTCTTCAGGTGTCGATTAAAATGCTAACGACCAATTGAAGTTTTGAAAGTAATTAGTGACAAACATAATAGATTGCAAAGCAGATGCAAAGAAATATTTCTTTTCTCTTTTAATAGATAGTTTTTAACATTCTTTTCACAAAACTTCTTATTAATACAAAATGATCATGCATGCTTGTAAAAATTTTGCATTTATGAATCTTTTTGCAAAATTTTCTTTAAATTCTAAATTTCAATTACAATTTTAAGAAGTAAGAATGCTGAATCAAATAATACAATTCATCATCAAGTTATGGGTATAGTGACCAGATCGTAGCTTAGCCTAGATTTTAGATTTAATTTTATATGCCTTTTTGCTTAATTATTTTTGACATCATCTTTAATTTTGATTTATAATATAGTTATTTGTATTCTACTTGTCAAGCCCTTTCATTTGATACCCATATTGATGAGGTTGAGAAAAAAAATCATCCGTCATTTTGTTTAGGACGCCATCTTGGATTTTAATTTCCTAATAGGAAACTGTATTCTACTGGCCAAGTCCTTTCGTTTGATATCAATATTGGGGGGTTGAAGGGCGTAAATTTTATTTACCATGTATACATTTATTATACGCCATTTTGTAGTGGCAACCATTATGAATTTTACTTTTATTTATAGCGTATTACACCAATACCTCATTTTGCGTCGTGGTTACGTTCCAAAAAAACGCGACGCAAATTGAAACGACGCAAAGTGAATTATGATTTTCTATAGCAAACCATGTAAAGATCGAAGATAGGTTCCAGGGTTACGAAAATACTACTTTTTAAAAAGAAAATTGAAAAAAGTAAACATATAAAAACAAAAATAATATAAAATTTTATTACATACATACAAAAAACAAATTCAATTCAATGAAAATAAGATATTCAATTAATTAATAAAAAACAAAATAAAAATTAATCACTGTCTGATGAGTCCATAGTGGCTGTTGTCGTAAGTCGGCTTTCTTTCACAAAAAATTGGTTCAATGTTTGCTGAACAGCTTTTTTTAACGTAAAATAAGTTTCCTTGTAGCAATTGATATTCGTAGCTACCGTCTGGGACACTTTAAAACTCCTTCCGCTGTCAGGGTCGTTTTTTAAAAATATCTCCATAGCTTCGTCAATCAAACACATCGCTTTGAACATTTGTTTGGAGGACAAATTTTGTTCATCGGAGATTTCTATTAAACGGTCACTGTCATCTTCATTAGCAAATTGCAATTCCAGTTGCAATAGTTCTTCATTAGACAATTCTTGTTTGTGCGAGGTTAGTAATTCATTTATGTCAGTCTCAATTAGAAAGGGAATCCCCGAGTTTTAATGGCATGGCGCAATAATGTAGAAACAAAAGTCGTTGCCATATTTTAGAAAAAACAAGTAAGAGTGCTATATTCGGCCGTGCCGAATCTTATATACCCTTCACAACGTGTAGTCATGCAATAACAGTAGTTTGTGTCACCATTCATCCCATATGAAATACGTACATACATATAAAAACATACATATATAAAAACATCCCATTGTAAAATTATAAATTCACGTATGTATGTTAAAAAAACAAAAAAAAAAAAATTTAAAAAAAAATTTTAAAATAAAAATTTAAAAAAAAAATTTAAAAAAAATTATTATATATATAATATATATAAAACAAAAAATAAATAAAAAAAAATTAAAAAAAAAAATTTAAAAAAAAATAATAAAAATTTAAATAATATATTAAATAAAAAATAAAAAAAAATAAAAAAAAAATTAAAAAAAAATTTTTTAAAAAAATTTTTTTTTGGCTCAGCTGGGATTCGATGCCACGTTTTCTTTAACCAGTATACACGTTTGTATGTATGTATGTTGTTGTTGTAATGTTGTTTTTGTGAAAAAAAAACCGAGGTGGTCGTGGGTTTTTGCTCATATCTCAGTTGCTTATGTACCGATGTTTCTGATTTTCAATACCGATCTACTCCCGAATATTTCTGATATTTTAATACCTCACCCGAGTCCAAGCGATGTCGGGGGGCTTCAAAAAGTTGATTTCAACATACACACGGTCAGATGGACAGACTGACAGGGCTTAATCGACTCCCCTATTCATAAGCTTTCAGAAAATATATACTTTATGGGGTCGGAAATCAAAATTGTAGAAATTTCACACGGAATGACAAACCTATATATACCCTTTTTCACTGTGTGAAGGGTATAAAAAGAAAATTTCAAAAATAAATTTAAAGACTCAAACCCAAAACAACGCAACTTCGAAAATCTAACGACGCACAGTGAAAATTAGTATTAATTCAGCAGCGACGCAACTTCGAAAAAACGCAAAACGAAACGACTCAAAGCGAGGTATTGGTGTATACTTTGTTAGTCAAAACCTTTCTTTTAATACCCATATCCATTCTGTTATCTAGAAGCTGAAAAAAATTTGTGTTCGTTTGCAAATTTTAGGAAAAACATCGAAACATTTATATTTTCGTGCTTATATCTCGAGTCAGTTTCAAACCGATTTGTCAGTTTTTCTCAGAAATAATTTGCAAGGCTACAACTTGTATTTTGGTATCTCTGGCGTGTCAAAAAATTAATTAGGAATTAGCTGGATATATTTAAAATATATATGTATTTTTTAAAATTATTTTTGCCTATAACTTTGGTAATTAGTGACCGATTTGACCAAAAACTTTAATGGATTGCCTTATTTATGTACATAAAGTAGCAAACTAGAGCTAAAAAATGTTGATTTTTTTTGTAAAAATATTGAAAAAAGCTTAATATTATTTGCTCATATCCCAGAAAGTTATAGGGCGATTGTGCTGGATTTAAGTGCCATTTCAATCCTGGATATTTCCAAAAGATTAATACAAAACGAAGACCTGTGCAATATGTAGGGGCTTATAAAGTTTTTAACCCACATGTTAAGACTGGCATTGCTCAATCAACTTCCCTTGTCATAAGCTTTCAGAAAATATATATATACTTTATGGAGTCGGTCCGAAATGAATATTGTAGAAATTACAAACGGACTGACAAAGCTTTGGCACCACAGGTGCAGGGTATAAAAAAACTCATGTTAACAAAATTTTCTCTATTCTCTAACTTGTCGAACATTTAAAAAAATTTTCACAATTTATTAAAAAATATGCTCTATTTATAACAATTATTTATAAATTCTCCATTTAAAACAAATTTTGAAAAATTCTTTATTAATATTTATTTTGTTTGTTCATGCAAATTCCTTTGGTTTTTCTCATCCATACATGAACATTCTCACAAAGACACATGACGATTCCCAGCCAGCAAATGCAAGTTTAATTTATAATAGTAGTAAATTAATATCGCCTTGACACGAAATTTAATGTGCCCATTAATCTAGGGACTGTGTACTCAGTTTTTCATTGGCAGATTTTTGTCATTTTTATAGGACAAAAACAATATTTTACTTTTCAAATAATAATTAAATTGTTTTTTTATAGTTTTCGGAATTGGTTTTCCTCAAAACTAATAGAGAATACCAATAACCGTTAAAGCTAAAAATTGTGTTTATATTAAAACTTGTTGAACCCGGTCTGCATTGTTGATCCCAACAACATTTCTCTATTGTATTCATTTTAAGATTATTTCGAATGTCGCTGTTACTGCAAATCAAAAATTTATAGTTCTTAGTGAAATTTATTTTATATTTATCCATATTGTACTAAATACTTTTAGTACCATTTGAAATTCCTTTGCATTTAATACTTTTGTATTTTCTGTTAGAAATCAGATATTATCTCGCAAAAACTAGTGCTCTATTTATAAACCCAGGTATCAAAGTACCTCAATACCAAATTTTTATTTTAAGCCAATCAAGTTAAGAAAGACAGACGGTCATACAATATTCTAAAAGGTGGTGTTTTGTATTTTATATCGTTTACCAGTCTTACACCGCCTGAAAAATTAAAAAAAAAATATTTCATGTACAAACACAGCCTTTCTTCAATCTTGTGATAAGTATATAGTAGATAAGTATAAGCCATGATTAGCCTGGTAACAACTTTTCGGTTTGTATGTAGTAAACTCGTAAATATACAAATAAGTAACACACCCGTTACATTTGCCAGCCGATCAAATTTCCATGAATCGAAATACTCAATAATAATTATCAACAGGTTTGTCTCGTTCACAGAATTAGAATAATAATAAAAATGTTGGCTAGATACAAAAACTTAACTGTTTTCTTGTAAATCTATGTTACCTACTTATAATAGTAATTTCCTCCTTTTTTTTTTTTGAAAAGCATAATAAAAATTATTAAAGTTTTCAATGTAAACATAAATATAACAACAACAACTAGACTTAATACTAACAAAAATCATATACAGATACATGCACTTGCAACAGCAGTGCAGGTTATTTTATGATTTCCTTCCGTTTTTGGTAAAAAAACTTTTTATTTGTTTTTTTTTTTTTTCTGTATAACTGTAGCTTTTCCTCTTACGTGAAAAGTATGAAGAAAGACAGCTTAAATACAAATTAGCCATAAGAACAATTAATAAATAATATTTCTGTAAATTAAAACTAACAGGTTTTTTTTCTGTGTGCATGCGTGAGTTTGTACTGGTTCTACAAGTATTGATCTTCCTTTTTTAGTTGCATGGATTGAAAATGTGATTTTTTTTTGTAGTTTTTAAAATCATTAGTATGCAGTATACGTTAACTGGCTGAACGAACGTGGTTAACAGCTCATACATTTTGGTTAAGCACAAGTGTTCAAAGGTATTAGTGTATGTGTGGATGCACTAGCCAGTCAGTCAGCTACTCATCCATTCATGCAATCATCCATTCAACCATCCCTATTTCTAGTCATTTTATCCACTACATACTATTAACTACAACGCGTATTAAGCTTATTTCGTTAGACTGTCTTTGACTAGTCAGATCTCTATATAAACATATATGTCATGATGTTGTTTTTAGTTATTTTTTTTTTTTATTTTTTTCACTATAAACAGTTGACATCCGATTTACATTAACACATAGCAGACCGGCAGACAGACAAACGACTATATTGAAAAAAAAAACACACACACACAAAAATACACTACTCGACCATGGGGTTAGACCTAAAAGTGTTTACAAAACAGCATAGAAAAAAATGTAATGAATTTAATTATTAAATTATAAAAACAATATATATTTTTTAATGGTTAGGTTAGGTTGAAAAGGAGGGGTATAAAAGCCCAAACCCATGACAGGTATGCACTTATGCCCAGTTGGCATTAATTTTTTAATGGTTTCTTTAACCATTAAATCTCTTTAAAAGACTTATTTTTTAATTTCAAGATCTTAAAACACAACATTTAAATATTTTATGAATTTAAGTTCGAAATTTCGAACATTAAGGAATGTTTGTAAATACATTAAAAACTCTCTAGAGTAGATAGCTACGGTCACCAGAAATTTATCTATTATTGCGAGGTGTCCGTTTTTATAAAAACGTAATATTTTTTATTTTAATATTAAATTCGAACTTTCTATTTATAGATTAAATTTTGTTTAATTTTTAGGCTATAAGTTCAATTTGATAATGTCAGAATATCTAGAAAAATTTAGTTATCCAAAACTGAGTGGAATGCATTTTCGAGACTAGCTATGGTTTCATCATCAACACTCTTTTGATCAGAATTACAGTTGTGTGTAAATATCAACTAAAGGCTCCGCCATCTAACGTTTTTTTCAACTAGTGCTTATTTCGTGAATGGTAACCCTTAGCTCATGTCTGATTTGAAAGATAATTAGTTTTATCATTCCGCTGAACGAATATTGCGACATTACTTTGGCCGATTTTGCCAAAAAAAATCATCTTTTCAGATGAAGCTCATTTTGATCTTGGCGGTTATGTAAACAAGCAAAATTGTCGCATTTGGGGCATAGAAAACCCGCACGCATACATTGAAAAGCCGATACACCCAAAAGGAGTCACTGTTTGGTGAGGATTTCGGTCAAGAGGCATAATTGGGCCATTTTTCTTCGAAAATGAGCAAGGAGTGTCCGTAGTCAATGGCGATCGTATTGGGCCATGTTGAACGAATTTTTGTTCACAAAAATTTAAGAGGAGGATATTGGCAACATTTGGTTTCAAGCAGGACGGAATTTAAAAAAAAAAAGTTATTTGGCGAACCCTTTATTTTACTCAGTATTATATTGAATTTAGTTTTTTTAATAATAAAAAACAAAAATAGATCATTCCAAATTCTTTAATACATATACATAAATATATAAAATGAATTCAATGACACTTTTTTAAAATTAACATACATAGTATCTTATAATAAATAATGCGTTGTAACTTCTACTTAATTGGCATTTGTTTTAAAAAATTATATTCAGTTTTATATATGTATATATTTTTTTATATATTCCTCGAATATATATATTTTTATAAATTTGAGGATTCAATAAGTCCTATTTTTTTTAATGGTGTACACTTGCGTTTTGAAGGCATTTTTGACACTAAAACCAGTAAATTTAATTGACAACAACAAGTAGATTTTGTAAATCCCCTATTCACAGCAGAAAAGTATACATTTTCAGCAAAAAGATGACAAAAAGCTGATTTTGCAAGGGTTCAACTGATGATAAGTGATTAAATTTAGGTGAAAACACTAAAGGCCTCGTTACTCTTACGTAAACGTTGCGAAATTGTACGCGTTGCATTCAAATTGAAATGTGGTTAGTTACTTTTAAAAATGTAAACGTGTCATAATATTATTTGTTTTCTTATACAATGTTGTTAATCACAGACATACACGGCATTCAGACTATGTTACTTGTAACATGACTCTTTTCTTATTTCGTTTTAAAGTAACTTCCAAAAACTTCACAACTACATTATGTTACTACAAACTTGTCTCTTTTTGTTTTGGTTTCGTTGTTTATTCAATTTCAATAATACAATTGTCATTAAAAAAAAGTTGTTATTGAATTCACAATTGTGTTAAAAAACTAAGAAGCTATTTTAAATAAACATTTGTAAAAGTTGTACATGATGGTTGATGAAATCGTACGAAAATTAATTGAGAGATCATTCCTGTTTGATATACGAAAGAGAATAAAGAAAAATAGAAGAAAAAACGAAAACGTCAAAAAGTAACATGAAAAACAGAAATCGTGTTACTTTTGTAACGTCTCTGCCTTCTCTACTCCCTTCGCCCACAAATAAATGTAACATGTTACAGAAACGTGTTACAAGTAACATAGTTTGAATGCCCTGTTAGTTTCAAAACGCAAAATCCTTTTATATTAAATCAAACCAAATACACAAGTAAAAATAATAACAGAAAAGAGATTTTTAATTAAAGAACTAGGAAGTGAAGTTAAAAATTTTTATAATTTTTAAAATTTCAAAAGTTCAATTTAGGGTCAGTTCTTTAGTTATGGCAGAAATATAATAAATATAAAATTTTTATTGAAAATATCTTAAATAGTTTGAAAAGAGCTCAACGTAACTAGTACTACATGGGCCGATAATAGATATACATACATACTTCGGAAGAATTTTTTTACCCAAACTTTTTTCTGTTGTCCTAAATTCTGATTATTTATTTTCGATATTTCGCTGACATGCTGAATACCGGGAAAAAATAATATAATATTTGTAAAAAAAAATTAAAAAGTTTTATTTTTGAACAGCTTTGTTATTATTATTATTAAAAACCAGAAACAAGGTTAAAATCTATTGGTAAGAATAAAACATAGTTTATGATGTTTAAAATCTTTTTGCCAATTTTTTCCATAATTTAAAAGCGGTTTGTATTTTAAAAACTAATTGATAACAAATTAGTATTTTGTTTTTTACTATGAACCTTAACTACATTAATGATATATGCTAATAAGTATATTTAAAATCAAAAAACACAATAAAAAAATTACTTTAAAAATATTCCTGACAGCACTCCTTATACATAAAAACGGACAGAAATTCACATTTTATTAGGTTCATTTGCAGCGCTTACGAAATAGCACCTATTTACACATAAGTTCCCAAAGAAAAACGAATCAGCTTAATTGGAACGTGTACGTTTACGTCAAAGTAACGAGGTCTTAACGTATGATTGGAAAACATGTGTTCATATGAATAAAATAATAAAGTAATTGAGTCACTTAAAATTAATAATTTTTCACTATTGATTTCGAAGTCTTAAAAATGTAATTCACTTTGCAAGATATGTAGTTGCCAAATAAAAATTATTTGAAAACAAATCGCTAATTCGATGCTAGATTTACGAATTTAAGCACAGATCTTAAATAAATTATTTGTAATTTTATGAAAATGTCAAAATAAAGTCCACAACCAAAATACCTATATATAAAAAATGTTTCTCCATAACAATATGTCCCTTATGGAAATTTTATTCACATGAAAATTATTATTTAGTGTTACGTTTATTTCAGAGTTTTTATACATTAAAGTAAAGTGTCTAAGGAGAGTATCCACTATAAGGAGTTTTTACTGTATCTCTCGAATGTAGATGTAATCCAAAGGTAGTGTAAAGTTTTGTTAACGATATGAGATATTGTCAACAAAAACGTTCAACCTTCATTTGAAATAGAAAATTTTAAATCCCAATTTCTTTTAATTTTTAAAAAAAATGGGGTACTTATCAAAGATAAACGGCCAGTTTATATAAATGCGAACGAAATTTTCATTCTTACAAGTATGTTGAAAGCAACAACAAAAACTAAAAATTTGTTTTTGTTTTCAACGTATTTGTAAGCGGCAGAAAAAATATTGACTAGATGTGAATTAAATATTCATAGTCTTTAAAGGTAATTTTGCGATATTCGAAATTTTCGAATTTAAGTTTGAATTTTCGAAGATTGATAAAAATTGCTCTTTGATTTCGTATGTCTATTAAATGATGTCAAAAACGATTTATTGTTAAAAATTTGTAAATTAACACTATTTAATAAAAATAACATGATTCTTTTATCGTCTTGCAGCAAAAATACTATTTTTACGAAACTTAAATCTTTTACATTGTAAATAAGACTCCTTTTTTTAATATTTTTTGTGAGAAAAAAGAATTTAGGTAGAGTTTAATATGATACACATGTACATACACACCTTTTTAAGCCAAAGGCTTAAACAACTGTACAGTTAAACTTAAATCGAAACTTTAAATAAGTTTATAATATTTCATTGTCCAAAATAAGATACTTTTCGAATTGCTCTCGTTATCTATTGTTTATTTAGTACATTTATTATTTTTCATATAGTTGTTGCTATTGTTTTTGTTTTTAGTGTAATTAACGCAACGATTTTAAAGTGTGTTATTAAAAGTTGTACGATTTCGTGTGTGTGTGTGTGTGTGTAGAGCACAAAGTAAAAGAAAGAGAGATACGTGTTTAATAACTGATTAACCGGAAGTTTATATTATACAGACATTTGCTTGTTGTTGTTGCTGGAGGTGTTTATATTATAATGCATGGTGTTGTTTTTCAATTTCCAATAAAGTAAAAAATCTTTACGCAAGCGCACATTTTTCGATTTAAAATTTTAAAATTCTATTCTATTCAAATCTTATTGCATTGTTGTGAAGTATTGATCTTGAATTTTTTTTTTTTATTAAATTTTTGAAAATACTTATTCACATCTATTGAATTGGATTTGTTTAATAGTTTTGAAGAAAATTTTCCTGCTTTTCTTAAACAATAGGAACAATAAAAAGACACGTGTTGTTTAAAGGTTCTATAAAACTGCTTACCCTAAATTTTTGGATTTTTTTCATAAGAAGGAGTGTAATTTTTTGATTAAATTAAACCTATGGAAGTAGTAAATATTTTAAATAATATTTTTTTATTTCTAGCAGCTCCAAAAAGATCGGCTTTACTTAATAATAAATATGCGCTTAGAACTATTAAATATACTTCATGTGTATGCATATACTTGCAATATTAAAAAGATAGCAAAGCTAACAGGCCAGTTAAATCCTTAGTCTAGAAAGGATAAGATTTTAGAAATTTAGATTTTTTTAATTGTTGAAAAGACAAATTTGTAACTAAAAATAATTTAATGTGATTTTAATTGATTTTTTGCGCAATAAAGGGTTAAACAACTAATACAAATATAAATATTTATGTACGTACCAACCCTGCGCAGTTGTCTGCAATTACACTCAACTACAAGCAACAGCTGGTAAATCCTTTTCTTATAAATTTACTATAGACTTGTAATTTTTTAGCCTATAGGCGCTTCCTGTTTGTCTTCCAAATAATAGTACTTTGAATATTGAACTTTATTTCATTATTACTTCATCTTGTTCTGCCAGAAAAAAACGAGAATTAAAAAAAAAAACTTACAAGGACCTCCTACTTTTTGTCTCGTGTTTCGGCTGCAATACTTAGAACGAAAGAAAAGCAGTTTTTCTTTTAAAGTGTCATAGTGTTAACAATACAAACGTACCCAAATAATTGTGCATGTATTAAATCCTTTTTATAAGACAACAATAATAAAAATAAAATTGAAATAAAAAGGGGGAGATGTTATTTGTTGTTCCATGACAATTGCCAAATAAACTACTTTGTATTCATACAATCTTGTTAAATATTTAACAAATGCAATGTGGCACACACCACTCATTACTACCACCAAACCAAAATCACATACATATTTACCACTCTCATCATCATACTTCTTTGTGTCACTATGCATGTAGCACTTTTTCACTGTACCTTAAAGACAAACGTTTTTTATCATTTACCCTTTTTTCAGACGTTCTACCTCACTCAGTTTGCTCAACGATTTTACCAACTTTCAATCAACATTTCACAATATGTTGGTAATTTAGTGGATAACTATGATATGTTAATAATTTTCACATAAAGAAATTGAAAAATGACGTGAAACTTTTCGGCAATTATTTTCGAATTTCATAAATGCGTTTGTTGTTTGTTTTTTGTTTAATGATAAATTTTTATCAGTTAAGGCGAATATAAAACGCACTTTGCTTAAAAACTGTAAAATGTATCCTAGTTTAAAGTCATTTAAATATACATATCCCAGTATGCAACGTTTAAATTTACCTTTTTTTAATTTTGTCTATATAAAAAAATTCCATATCTGTGATCTTTTAAAAGAAACTATTTTGAATTTTTCAAATATTTTTCGTTAACTCCTTTTAATACGTAATCAGCGCAAAAATTGTCTTTAACGATTAAGAAAATTGAAAATTTTCTTGTCTAGACTTAAGTATATTTGTCAAAAGTCCACAAATATGTTTTTGTGTAAACTTTTGACAAAAATAGATTGCGATAAGAAATTTAAATTTTTAATTATTTAAGCAAAATTTTCAAGACCCTTTATTTACCCTTGTATGTTTTATATATACATATGTCGCGTAAAAAGATCAAATAGTTTTTTTGGGACTTCTTTTTTTCCTAAATAATTATTAAAGTTCAGAGCTGTTTTATGTTCTTTTGCTTTCCTTTAATTTTTAAAAAATTCACAAAGGTCCACAAATAAATCTTAAACTTAAATTTACTAGGGAGAGCGATGATTTGGCTTTTTATAAAAAACCGGTTTACGGTTTCTTCTAGGTTTGGTAAGGTTGAAAAGGAGGGGCTCTAAAAGCCCAAACCCACGACAGGTATACACTTATGCCTAATTGGCATCTTGTGCTCTCCATATGAATAGAATAGTAAGAATAGAAGAGAAAGAGAAGCAGACCAGTCCAGAGTCTCTGGCGGGAATCGAACCTGCAACCCCCAAACTAGCAGAACAGCACACAACTGACTAGTCCACCGGGGCACGGTTTCTTCTAAATATATTTGTTGTTTTAGTAAAACCGGCACGGTTTCTTCTAAATATATTTGTTGTTTTAGTAAAACCGAGTTTTGATTAAGTACTTAAAAATAATTATTAAAATAAAAAGATTATTTGACTAATAACAAAGCAGTTAACAAGGTAGGAAAGGAACCAACCAAATAAATAGTTAAGACTTAGAGTCATAAAATAATTTTGGTTTTAAAAATTTTTAAAAATATTTTCACACTTCAGGAGACAATTTACTTTTGTGCTCTATAACTCAACCATTTTTGTAAATTGTAAATATTTAAACCGTTCATTATGGCTTTTGACTTTGGTTACATTTGGTTTTGACCTTATTAATGAAACGTCTAAGGTTGCCATATATAAAGCTCAAACACTCAAATTTACATTATATATTAAAATTTTTTATTGGAATCGATAAATTGGTCTTTGCCATTTATTTTTTAAAAATAACTTCATGTAAATGGTTCCCGCAGCTCCGGTTCAAATGGTCCATTTGTAAGGTCCGATTTTGCACCACTTTTTCGAAAATTTCGGTCTGTATTCCATGAATAACACGTGTTATGTTATACTCTAAGGCTTCAATCGTGTTTGGCTTGTCCACATAGACCAACGACTTCACATAACCCCACAAGAAATAGTCAAGAGGCGTCAAATCATTTCGAGAGATTAACTGCTCACCAAATTCATCTTCAATATGTCCATTGTTTCACGAACTGTGTGGCATGTTGCACCGTCTTGTTGAAACCACATATCAACCAAGTCTAACTCAGCCAATTGGGGTAAAAATGCATCGGTACTCTTGTACGGCATGTGGCTGTTCTTCACCTCAGATGCGACAGTTTTGCTTGTTTACGTATCCAATTAGACAGAAATGAGTCTCATCGCTGAACACAATTTGTAGTTCGTAACAAACAATGGACATTTCTCACAGAGCACGAATTTTGATAACAAATTTCAACGATTTGTAGTCGTTGCTCGTTTGTGAGTTTCTTCAAGATGAAATGGTAGAGTCTACTGAACACTTTTCACTTTCACAGATGTAGTTTGGACACAATTACTAACCAGTGCTGCCAGCCCTTAAAAATTTAACTCAATAATACAAATATAAAAAAATTATAAAATTTCGGGGGTTTTTGTAAATGTTAATAAAACATATAAAAATTATAAATTTTAATCGCTGTTTAGTATTTTAGTACTTATATCTAAGTCAATTTCAAAACGATTTTCTAGCTTTTCATATTTGAGACTACAAATATTCACTAACACTATCGTGTCCAAAAAATAATTAAGAGCATTATGTTTTATTAAAAAAAATTTTCAAATTCGATTGGTCTAAAACCGAATAGCCCTAGAGACATATAAAATTTATTAATATGCAGTAACAAACTTGTCTATAGAGAGCTGTCAAATATTAATTTTTTTTTTAACATTTAGAAAAACAGGGGAAGTCGTGTTTCTTGGGTTCTATCTTAGCAAATTCTTATCCGATTTTGTTGGTTTGCAATACCGAATATCTCCAGAATATTTTTTTAAATTTTTTAAAAAAATAAAATATAATATTTTTAATTTATTTATTTAAATCAGATAAAGAAATTCAGTTTCATTTGAAAATAACAAAAAAAACAAACACAAAAAATAGCATAAAAATCACATAAGAATAACATTGAGTGTATTCATAGGAAGTGTAGTCATAATGTCATTAAAGTTTTAATTTTTAAAAGTGTAATATTTCTACAATAAATTATACAATACTTTGCGTATACTTTAAAATTTTTGTAAAATTATTACATTATGACAATACGACACTACTCGCGAATACATCAAATGTTATTCTTAAGATACCTTTTATGTTATTTTTTTTTCGTTTTTATCTAACTTAAATATAAATAAATAAATAAATTAATTAAAAAAATTAAATTTTATTTATTAATAATTTACTGAATGGGAATGGGAGCATATTAATCTTTCAATACTTATTTGTGTAAAAAGGTCTACTGACGATCTGGTATAAGCACCAGTGAAATGCATATAGACCACCCTAAACTCAACAATCAAAAAAATAAAAAAAAATTATATTATAAAAAATTTAATAAAATAGTTTGGGTAAAATGTAGTGGTAAAAGTGGTTGTGGGAAAAAAATGATTTTTTTCATAAGCGTTGGAATTTCTGACAAAACCTCCTAGCATCACGGTCATCTTAAGCAGCTTGTACACGACATGGTTTTTACATCTGACTTTTGAAATTTGAGACTCATATGTTATTTTACATATTTGTCAAAATTGTTGTTTTACAGTTGACCGCCGCTGACGGTTTTCCAGCTGCAGAGATTTTCGCTAGCGGCTGATATCAGGTGGCATGTCAGAACAAAATACACTTAACTTTAATTGAAATTTTATCAAATGGTTTTACAGACGCAATGTTTTACAGGTAATACGCGACATGTTTGTATATAGCAATCGAAAATTTGACATGTCAGATGTAAAAACATGTCGCGTAATAGCTGCTTTTTCTGAGCTTATCCCACTGGTAGAAAAATGTCATCATCCAGCTGCAGTCTTAGTTTGGCGAGCTTTTGATGTAGTCACTGACTTGCAATTCTATAAACAAGAAGTCAAAACATCGCCAAAAGTTTGACAAAAAAAAGTTTTAGAAGCTGTTGTGAAGCCAATTAACCATTTCTGCGCCAGGTCATTTAGCTAAAACTATCCCCTCTGGCAGCCCTGATCTGAATGCTCTGCATCACAAATTGTGAACTATTTTAGAGGGCATGGTTTATCATAATAGGTGCTGTGGCCAATTTTTAAATGGATGAGGTGCGTACATTTATTGGTGATTGACCTGTGCGTGCGACTTAAAAAGTGCTTAAAGCCCACAGGCACTGGGGAGCTTTGCATAAGTGTAACAAGGATTGTGTACAGGTTTTAGTTTTTTTAGGTGATGTTACCAACGTTATAACAAACTAAGCATACTATAGCAATTAGTTTTTATTATACAACATTTTGACAAAATTTTAAAACCTTTTCAATGATTTAATGAATTTTATATTATTTTCAACCACCATCATTCTCTGCCACTATTGTGAACCATTACTATCTACCAAATCACCTCAACACATGCAAACCATTTTGGTAAATAGAAAAAGGTAGAAGAAGTGAAGTAGTAAGTGTTTTTAGGCTCAATATTTAATTGGTGTTATGATTTGTATTTGTTGTTGGTGCTGTTGCTTTTATCTCTATAGAAAAATCCCTAATAATTCAAGCATATAAAGAAGTAGAAAGAAAAACGAAACGAAGCATATTCTGTTTAAACGCGCAAGCGCACGTGCTTTAACCGGAAATGCCATATATGCCTATATATTACTATATATTTTTTTTTTATATATAAAGTTTAGTTTTTTAGATTTTTTTTTTTTTGTTTTTATTGAAATTGTAATCGTAGTTGTTGTTTGTCAAAAAAAGCATGTATGTATGTATGTAGGTATTACCAAATGTTCAAAAGGTATCTTCTGATTTTTTTCCAACACTCTTCTATACTTTGTGTTGCCTTTGATTGTACATATTGAGTTTGTGTAGTTAATTTGTGCGAGTGTGTATATTTCTTAAATATATTTTTTTGGTTGATTTCCGTTTTTGAAATATGATGACATTTCTTGTCCAAAAACAAATACAGACCGACAGACAGACTAACAGCCAACAGCTTTAGAAACAGACAATACAACACAAGTACATAAATACACACAAATAATTAAAAAATACAAAAAAAAAAAATTTTAATCAAAATTTATGATTTAATACCTGAAACTGTTGATGGTTTTAGAATTTTAAATTCGTTCCATCAATTCATTCCTACATACGAAAGACATACATTTATTTAATTTAAATTTCTTTCTTTAGTAATTTTCGTTGAATATACATAATTATGCTGTTTAAATTTAAAGGATTTACCATATTTAGTTTTTGGCCAATAAGGGTTCATTAAACGTTGAAATTGTTTGGCCAAAATCAAAGAGAAAATAAATATTAAATTTAAATACGGTCTCCGGCATATACTTATTACACAAGAAGTGTGTTTATTTAAGCCTGTTTAAATGAAGTGATCAATACAGAGTTTCTTACCTTTTGATTAATTTATGTTCTTCTTACAATTTAATCATTTATGACAGTTCTTCACATGCCAGTAATTGTAATGAATTATAAGCAGGATGTTATGACGAAAAGGTACAATTTGTCATGGTCAAGAAATTATTTATTATTATTATTGTTTTATCTTTCTCTCTTAATTTTATTAAGGATAATAAAATTTATATTTTACGATTATTTGTGATCGATTTTATGAAAATTTCTTAAAATATTTATGTATTATTTTATTTAAGACAACGCCACTAGCAAAGCTTCGAAAACTGTTGGGCGCATTGTATACACCTTTATCTTTCGATATAAATCCGTTTTAATCCTTACAGCTGCATTTGAAAAATATTTTTCAAATATTTATGTATTTTGGAAAATCAAAAATTTTTTATACAAAAGGGAAAATTATTATTAATAAAAGCAAAAATGTTTCGTTACAAATAAATTAAATCAATTTGTAAATTATTTTTATTTGTTATAAAAAATCTTTGAAATTTTAAGAATTTCCCATTTCACAAATTTCACATATATGTACATATGCATTAAAAATTGTTTGTTTAATAAAGAAATATTAAAAGAATATGAAAAAGAATTTAAAAATAGAATCACCTATACAACAGTTTACAAAGACAGTAAGTAATGAAGATTCTGTAATATGCAACCATCAAACCAAGTTACGAATTCTTGATTAATTCAATCTCGTTTATACTTGAATGAATTATGTTCAAAGCATACGTCAAGAACGGTTTCGGGCTTCAATCACGCTAATAATTCTTAAAATCAAACCTTTGTCGGCTTAACTATTCCTAAAAATAAGGAATTTGTACTTGATTGACATTCATTTTTAAATCAAGCGGTTTTTTTAATAATGTTTTCTGATAATCTTATCATTTTACAAACTTTTAAATTTCTAATGTATTTTTTTTATAAAAATAATATTGAATACTTTATTACTTATATACTTAAATTTTGATCTTTTTGTTCTTTTAGTTAAGCCTTAATAATAAAACTTAAAAAAAAATTTTAATAAATTTTTATAGCCAAAAAACTTTAGCGTTTCTTACTAAGCAAAAAAGTTCAGAAAATTAAAAATTGAGAATGTAGTTTAACTTTTCCAAAAAGTATTGTCACACAATGATATAAAACCCTACCAAAACATTTTTAGAATTTTTTCAGAAGTGCAGAATTCATTCCCTTAACGTCTTGCATTAATAGAATGAAAATTGATGTCATATAAAAATACAACGAAGTATTCTGTATTGCTTTTTATTTCAGCACTAGAGAAAGGAGACAAATTCATTTCTGTAGTAATTTGTTCTTTACATTTCTCCCATACTTACTGCTACCTTTTTCAGCGCAATAAAGAAGGTATGATTAAACTATTCCTGGTAGGGATTAAATCAGAGCTTATTAATAACAAACAAGTAAGAGTGCTATATTCGGCCGTGCCGAATCTTATATACCCTTCACAACGTGTAGTCATGCAATAACATTAGTTTGTATCACCATTCATCTCATATCAAATACGTATGTATGTACATATGTATGTACGTGTAAAAAAAATACCAAAAAAAAAACTAAAAAAAAAAATATATAAAAAAAAAATTTTAAAAAATATAAAAAAAATAATAAAATATAAATAATATATTAAATAAAATAAAATAAAATTTTTTTGGCACAGCTGGAATCCGATGCCACGTTTACTTCAACCAATATATATGTAGGTTGTTGTTGTAATTGAGAAAAAAAAACGAGGTGGTCGTGGTTTTTTGCTCATATCTCAGAAAGTTATGGGGCGATAGTGCTAAATTTCAATAGCGATTCATTCCTGGATATTTCCAAGAGATTGATACCATCCCAGCAAAAACTACTGCTTCGCCGTAAGCAGGTTTGTAAGGGAAAGTCAAGATGCCATTGGCTTACAAACCTATTTACGTATGGCATGATATTTGTTTGAGATGTCCCACTTAGAAGCATTTCATTTAAGGTGCTTATTTCAGCACAATAAATATGCATTTAAATCATGAGCTTCTTTAGCTGCTTAAATTTAAGAATATCGTAAGCAAAAAATTCATTACTTTTAGGAAGCGAAAGATAAATATATGATATTTAGCACAGTTTTAATGTCATAAAAAGTTCTTTTATTAAAGCCCTTAATATAGGCGCATTAATAACGCATTTGTTTTACTAATCAAAATAAGTCAAAAGAGTTTGTTTAATTTCAAATTTATTTATTTTTTTAAAAAAGATCAATCAAATAGTGTTTAATATGTATATATTTATATATAAAATAAAAATGATCAAGTGTTAAATTAACATAAAATTCACATTTTTAATAATTGAAAAAATTAACTTAAGTTAAATTATATACTTATTTGAACTTACATATGTATATAAAAAATATATGTATGCGTTTATATACTTAGTAAATTCACAAGGTGTCTTAAGTGTCGTGTTGTCATAATTTTGCGTTTAAAAATTTTACAATAAATTATAAATTCTTTTTATAATTTTTTTAAAATTTTGGAAATTATGACAATACGAGACTTAGCACCACTTGTGATTACACGATTTGTATATAAATAATTCTTTATACATTTTTTAAAATACGATACAATGTTAATAATATTGAATATCAAATACGATAAAAATAATAATAATAATTATTATTTATTATTAAATAATAAATTAATATTAAATAACATTTAACTATTATCAAATAATGAAATATCTAAAACTGAATTCTCTTTCTCTCTTTCTTTTCGATTTTCAGATTTATTTTTATAATTTAGGTTCTTTTCTAATCTTATAGCTTTTCTAAGATGACCCAAGAATTCTTTTTTAGAAATAGCTTCCTTAGAGTCCAGCACACCTGTAAAAATATATATGTAAATAGATTAATATTAATGTCTATGACTAAAAATATATATGGAGTAAGAGAATATTAAATTTTACTGTAAATAGTATCCAAGAGCTTTGGATAATCTAAAAAACGTTTTTTCCCCTGCTTTCCATCAACATTAAACTGAAGTAGGAGAGAAATATCAAATATTTCGGTCAAATTTTTTCGGAGGCCTTCTTGACCTAAGATTTTAGATAGAGTAGCGATCTGAAATAAAATAATATTTTTATAGAAATTAAAAAATATTTTATTTATGTGTATTAGTACCATTGCGTCTCTTGTTTCCCCAGAAATTTCAGACTCAATCTCGCCGAGAGCTTCAACACTGCAAATTGGAAACTTATCTGAATATTTTGATGATAGTTTTACTGGAAGTATGCTTGTTTGAAGCATTATTTTTATTTCCGACAAAAGATCCACAACTATTTTGCTTTGACTATGAGTAATGTCTAAAGAAAAAAAATATTATTTAGTACAAAAATGTTATTGTGCGAAAATAATGAAACTAAATTACCTATTAAATTCTTAAGCTCTATCTTCAGTTGTGAAAGCGTTAAGACCTCTGCTTTTAAACTTGAAACATCTAAAAAATTTGAATATTTGCATATTATTTTATTATTTTTTTATTTATACCTGCTGATATTTGAGGAAATTGCTCTTGAATTTCTTGAATTTTTTTCAATATAGAATTATGTTCAGATGTTTCTATATTATCTGTCGGTATTTTTGTTGGTTTCAAGCGCGGCATTGGCATTCGGCACGACCGAATATATCATTCCTTATTGTTTAAATGAAAATAGTATATATATATATATATGTTGATTTCAACCAAACACGGGCAGACGGATAGACGGTCAGGGCTTAATCGACTCCTCTTTTCATAAGCTTTCAGAAAATATGGGGTCGGAAATAAAAATTGTAAAAATTACAAACGGAATGACAAAGCTATATATACCCTTGTGCACCACAGGTGAAGGGTATAAAAAAATCAAAAAAACAATATATAAATAATATATAAAATAATAAATAAAAATAAAATTTTTTTGGCTCAGCTGGGATTCGATGCCACGTTTACTCTAACCAGTATACCACGTTTGTATGTATGAATGTTGTTGTTGTATGTTGTTGTTGTGAAAAAAAACGAGGTGGTCGTGGTTTTTTGCGCATATCTCAGTTGTTTATTTACGGATGTTTCTGAATTTCAATACCGATCTACTCCCGAATATTTCTGATATTTTAATACCTCACCCCGGTCCAGGCGATGTCGGTGGGCTTCAACATACACACGGACAGACTGACATAGCTTAATCGACTCCCCTATTCATAAGCTTTCATATTTTCTTTGTGGGGTCGTAAATGAAAATTAAAATAGAATAAACATAAAAAGATACATACGAAGTGAGACAACGTATAAGTGCACTTGGAAGCAGGAAAGCGATTCAAGAAGAGCTTTTTGGTGGGAAAAGTAGGAAGATTTTTATCAGATTTTGTAGCAGAGTTGGAAAATTCAGTACAATTATATATAGATTATCACAAGAAGGGGAACCCCACAAATATAGTCTTCTTTATTAATTGTTATTTTCTCAATGAATTTTGTTTAAAAAAAATAAACAAGTGCAATAAATTTTTTATTTCTAAAAAATATTTAGCAAATTCTCTGTTTTTTAAATATTTTTGATTAAATTTCTTTTATTAGAAAATGAGTTACAAATTTTTTATTTACAGAAAATTTTCAGTAACTTCAATATGCACTTTATTTCAATAACAATTTACATAAATTTATTTTTGGAGAAACTTTTTGTTTTGTTTTTTAAAAGAATTTTTTTTTAAATTTCTTTAACGAAAAATTTTTGTAAAATCTATCTTAACAAATGATTTCAAACATACAACATAATGCATGCATATGTAAATATGCACATACGTATGTAAGTGTGTATATAAAAATTTTGAAAGTTGGTTAAATAAACCTATAAGGTATTTTTGTTTTAATTATCTTTACCTATTTCCCAAGGTAATTTAAGCCAACGCAAAAAATCTAATCAAAACTCAATAAAACTTTAAAACAATTAAATACTGTTTTTTCTAATTTTATACACAGAAAAACAAAACATTAATGAATTATTGCAAATAACTAATGTAAGACAAGTTTTTATGTAAATTTATTAAAATAGTTTTTTTCTACTCAAAAAAGAAAAAATAAAAAAAAATAAAAAATGAAAAAAAAAACGAAACATGAAAACCGCCATTTTACATCAAACAATATTTTGAAAGCGTTCTCAAAGACAAACCCCCCTACGCTTTTGGAAGATTAAAACTTCATTAAGCCCCAAAAAAAAAAAAATCATTAAACATTTAAAGACATTGAAATACTAATATTCATGCAAACAAATTTCTCAAACAAGTATTAAAATGAAACTGACAAATCAACCAACCCATTTAACACATACACACGCATAAAAGCGTATAACATACAAATACATGAATGTGTGTATGTGTTTGTATTGTATTTGAAATGGTCATTTCTTATAAACTTTAAGACACAAAAAGCTTTTTTTTAAGTTGTCTTGTTTTGTCTTGTTTTTGTTGTATTTTCAACAAAGATTTAAATTTTAAACAACAACTGCGCTACTAACATTTTAACCAATCCCAATCGACAATTATAAACAATATGCCACATGCATAAAGTAATATGTTTGTATGTATATGTAAATACACATATGTATGTATGAAAGTCATATTTTCATAAATGAACACAACATTATTAATCATATAGTATATATACATGCTATGTTGTACATACGTACGTACGTATATGTTTTTCATAAACGTGCTAACTACAAAATTATACTCTCGAATACAGACTTTAAAAGGCTGATAGCTTAAAACTGGTTAAACGACATACATATTTATTTAGAGTGTGTTTTTTCGATAGGTTTAACAGTAAAAATAGCTTTCATACCCAGCAAAAAAATGTTGCACTAGTTGAATATGAATCATATTTTTCATGACTTGTAATTCATATGTGCAAGAGAAGGCATGAAAACGGCCTTCTTAAAATTCAAAATAGTTAGTCTTTAATGATGTACTTAAAAATATTTACATGCAAATGCATGCGACAAATCTTAAACAACTCATGTAACAACTTATTAACTCATAAAACATGGGTTTACTTCTATCTACTGTGAATGCGTTCTATGCATTAATTTCAATTAAGTGAATTTTATTAGTATTTTCATAAAATCGCATGCTTTCCAATGACACGTTAGTGTTAAAATCAAGCATATTTCACCTAAATTGAATCACTTAATCATGCGTTGAACTCGTGCATTCACAATTTTTTTTTGCATGTCTTTTTTTGCTGGGATATTAATGAAGTGTGTTAGACTTTTCGTTTCAGTACATTTTGGCATATAACTTACATCAAAAACACGTTTATAAATTATTAAAATTTGTTTTAAAAATTTGCGCTCTATTCGCTAAACTTAAAGAGCACTTGGTCTAGTTAACGGCAGGCATAAGTGACCATATAAACAGATACTATCGATGGATACTACGGATCGATTCATGACCGCATTTACTCTTCAATTGGTGTAGATGCGAGTATGTCAGAGGATACGAATTTATCGATCCGACGCCTGTCTCAGCATCTTAGTCTCGTGATTTGTGACTTTTTTATTTCTCATGTCATTGAAAATCATTTGTAGGAGAAATGGTTTCAACACGACGGCGCAGCATGCTATGCAGCACGTAAATCCATCACTTTGTTTGGTAACCGAATTATCTAAAGAAATAGGCCTGTTTGTGAGATTTGAAACCTTCGGACTACTTTTTGTGGGGTGCGTCAAATATCTGATCTATGTTGATAAACCAGTATTAATAGATCATTTAGAAGTCAACATTCAACGCACTATTGACGAGATTATACGAGGTATGCTCGAAAAAGTGGTGCGAAATTGGACTGCCAAGACATCGTTTATAAGACGCATAAAATTTGTGAGCTAAAATTGCAAAATGTTTGTCACTCTATTGAATTTGTTGTGTTTTATTAAGAAAAAAATCTATCTTCTGGAAAAACACTCTATCTATTACTATCAAATTATAATTTCAATTTTTTAATTTAAATTTTCTTCCTGTAGTTCCTAGAATGAACATAGGACAAATCTCTTCCAATCATATCTTTCTTTTGCAATATGTTTTAATTCGCTCCAGCTGCGACCTGAAATTCTTATTTCGGTATCCAGCAGTATTTTGCAAATATGAGTAGTATTTCCAATACGACTTTACCCCTGGGGATTAAAGTCTATGGCAATTTTGGTAATGTCGTCGAATGGTTTTCTAAGCGCATGTCATTTTAACTGCATGGGTATTTAGTGGGTGGTATTCCAAAGATTTATGTCACTTATTTGTTAAGGCCAAAATATACGTAGGATTCTACGGAGACATCTGACTTAGTACAGAGTGGGTCTAAATTGCCGAAGCGATTTGAATTCATTATAACTTTTGATTTAAGTCTTAATTATAAATATTTTTTTAAATACATTATATTAATGGGAAATATTTTTAATTTAATTATGAGATATTTACATCGCAAGGGGTAGCCATTTTGTGCTGTGCATTTTCGTACTTTTTCCAAAACATTTTCCATAACCACTTGCTTATATTGTTTTTTTTTAAATGCGGGATGGCCCCCAAAGAAAACAGTCTGGAGCAGTTAAAACTGATAACTGAAGGGAACGATTAAAAACGTTTATACGCGAAGTAATTTGTTCACTAAGTATATCGCGGAAATGAGCCATTGTATCCATCGCGGTGTGCGCTGTTGGAACCATACTTGCTTTTCCATAACTGCCCTTAAGAAATTTTCATTCCAACATTGTCCGATACTAGTGATGAAAATGGTAACACCAATCTCCATTTAAAAAAAGAGGGGATAATAATACTTAATACACTAAGTTGGCGTTATTGTCGTTGTTGAACTACCGTTGGATTTTTCTGTAGCCCACATCATAAAGTTTCTTTACACAACCAAATATAAAGAATTCAAACTCTCTCCTGTATTTTTGGGCGACCCTTTATTAGTGAAAGTTACGTTGAAAGATTTCAATACATTAATTGATTTTTATAAACAAGTCAATCTTATTAAAGCGTATTAACGAGAGAAATTAAGAATTTAACAATATACCCAGCAAAAACTATGAAATGACTTGCTCTCTTCCTTTTAATGACTTTTACATATTGTCTGTCTTACTAACAAATGTTTTAGTAATAATTTGATTTATAATGTTTTAAAACTTCAAATTTGTAGAAAAAAAATGTCTACAAATAAACTCAATAATATGCAAGTATTTAAGAAGAACCCAGCAATAAAAAAATACAAAAAGGAATTTATTTCAAAATTGTTTTAGAGGATAAAAAAAAAAAAAAAGAATTTCACTCTATAAAAAATTTATCGAAAATTTGTTGCAAAGAAGAGTCAAACAAAAATTGTGTATGAAAAACGGTACATATACAGAAAAATTATCCTGACGCCACGCCTTTTTTAAAGCTGTTATCAGGTGACATTTTATTATTAAACCGTTTTTAAAGGAAGTTTTTAAATCTAGCAACATATATCTTTAGTGCTCTGCTTTATTCTCAGATTTAAAAAAGAAAAAAAGAAAAAGATAGAGACAAAAATCTTTTTTTTTTTTAATAAAAATCTCATTGAAAAGTTTTTGAAAGCAAATTAACAAACGATTTTGCCTCCACCACCTCCACCGTGTTGTACGCAACCTAAAATATGACGATGATAATGTTTACGATATTTTTGTTGATGTTGCCGAAAGTGTTTAAAGCATGTTGTTGTTATTTACTTGTCATCTTTTTATTATTTGAGTTAAAAATTATTTGCTGTTTGGTTGGACGTCAAGCCGACAACCCACTTAAAATGATAAAAAGTGTTGTGGTTTTTATTGTGATATTTTTTAATTCCCATTCATTATTAAAAAAAAACTAATCTAAACTAAAATTAATAAATTTCATTTGAATTTTGTTAAGCTATTTTGTCTATTTTATTAGATTTAATAATGAATGAAATGTATATGTGTAAGTTTTTATTTAATTCGTAATGTGTGTTGTCTTGTTGGCCATTTTGTTAGATTGATAATTCGTTTTTTTTAATTCGATTAATAATTATTGAAATAAAAACTTGTTGCCTTTATTTGGAGTTTCAAAAATATTTTGCTAATGATTTTTAATTAATTTTTTTGGTTTATATTTATTAAAAAAAGTAAAATACATTTAGTAAGACTGAGAAGTTACAAAATCTTAATATGGTTTGAACTTTTTTCTTTGAAATAATTTAAAATATATTATATTGTAATTGAAAATAATATAAATTAATATTGCGACGTTTTTATTTAATAGCAGGAGGCAATTTTAAAAGTCTAAGACCCATGTCATTTTCATTACGACCGACGAAAACAAAAAAATTAAAGTTATTTTGCAAGTTATATTTAAATATACTATAATATACAGTGCTAACTATCGTTAGCAACACAATATTATGCAATTGTAAGTTACTATATTTGTCTCAAGCACGAATCATATTCCGCTCGAAAAAATCTATTACATTTATTACATCAAAGAAAAAGACACAACTAACGATTATTATTTTACATAAAAAAATGTTGCATTGCAGTATTATGAATGCATTTTTATAACATCAAGATTAAATTTTTAACGGGTGCATCATAGGTGCCCCGGAGAACTAGTCAGTAGTGTGCTAATGGGTTCAATTCCCGCCAGAGATTCTAAACTGTTCTGCTTCTCTTTCTCTTCTTTTCTATTCTATTCTTACTATTGTATACAGGTATCACAACGGCATTAATATAATGACCCAAGTGAACTGGATAACAGCTTTCTGTTCTATTTCCCTATCGGGAAAATCATCATGAGGTTTGATTTTCAATAGGCCTTTTTTGACATATTAAGCATGACTCATATGAAACTGCTTTATCATTTTTGTTCAGTATCATTTAGCAAGTCATCATGGAAAGACTAACACCACAACAGCTTCTCTAAATTGTTCAGCCGTATTACGAAAAACAGCGTCTTGTGAGAAATAAAAATCCAGTGTTTTATTTTGAAATTTTATTTAGCGATGAAGCACATTTCTTGCTAAACGGATGCGTTAATAAACACAATTGCCGTATTAAGGCTAATGAGCATCCTGAAGAGTACCAAGAGCTGCCATTATATCGATTAAAAACAAAGTTTTGGTGTGTTTAATAGGCTGGTGGAGTCATTGGTCTATATTTCCTAAAAAAATACGAGTCAAATCAAAATGTAACCGTAACCGTTATCGCACCATGTAAGCCAATCATGTGCTTCCTGAAATTCAAGCGTATGGTCTCACTGAGCCATACAGCGCTTGAAATAATGGACTTATTGAGAAATCATTTTGGTGAGCACTGGACTGGTCTACTTCTCTTTCTCTTCTATTCTCTTTCTATTCTAACTATTCTATTCATATGGAGCGCACAACCTGTCGTGGCTTTGGGCTTTAATGTCCCTCCTTTTCAACCTAACCTAACTTAGATTGTGCGGTATCACCCCTTTAAATATTTTCTCTAGGGATATATGAAGTTTAAAATCTTAATAAATAATCTAGCTATGATTGAAGCTTTGGAAGCCTACATTACTCATGTTATTCGTAAGGTAGTAGTCACTATACTCGAACGAGAAAATTGGACCTTCCGAATATATTAAATATTAAAAAATTTATCGTTTTAGATTAATCAGTATTGAAATGATAATTTTCAAATATTTTTAATTTTTTTATAATAAAAATTACTAGCATAATCTATGATCTTTACGACGCCCCAGAGAATATCGTGGGGTGTCAGGAGGCCAATTAATGAACTCTCCCAATGACACGATCCTTTCACCGTCTTGTAACAACAATATCTCGGATATACAGATGTTGTAAAACTCTGACCTGCTTCGTTACCAGCGTTGTCAACTCGGTGATTTTATCACCGTTTTTGGTGATTTTTAACATTTCGAAAGCGGAAAAATTGTGAGTCAGTGCTTGGTGATTTTTTTTTTTAGTTTTTAGTGATTTTCTTTTTATTTCGGTGACACCAAACACTAAAATTCAAATATATTAATTGAAAAAAATTTTTTGTAAGTGTAAATTTATATACATACTACCAAAATGTAACTTATAGTACAATTACATGCAACTCGGCAAAAAAATAATATTACACTAAAAATTTAATTACTTATAAAATGGTATTGATTGCCCAGAAAGTTTTTGTTTCAAAATGTCTAACTTTATACATATATGCATATGAGGTGAATAAAATAAATTCCTCTTTCTATCATCTTATAAATGATTAAACCTTAAAGCAAACTTTTAGCGTCCCACAACTATAACGTTTAAAAATTTTACCAGAAAACCTTGAAATTTTGAGTAAAATTAACATAATTAATGTTAGAAATGTTTTATCACATACAAAAGAAGATATTTTACCATTACCAATGGCAAAATATTGAATTGATTTTTGGATTGAAGTTAAATCGTACAAAGATGCAGGCTACTTAAATCCCTTTGAAGCATTAGCTAATATTGCCGTTAAACTTTTGTCGCTCCCATGAATGTGTTTAAATCTAAAATACGCAACCGAATGTCTTTAAATTCAGTTAATGCCTTACTTCACATTAAAAATGGGCTTAAACGGGAAAATTCCTGTTGCAAAACCTACCAAATAGCTGATAAAGTAAATATTCTGATTAATAGCAATGATATTTATAAAGCATTAAATTTGAAATTAAGACTGTGTTGTGGCCAGATGATAGTGATAATAATGAAGAAATAATTGACTTTATCATTGATATTTGATATTATTTACACAGAGAAAAGCTTAGTCTGAATCAAATTATTAAACTGCAAATTTATTAAAATTTTTCATAATTTTTAGTTAGAAATATTTCTATTTAATTACTCTAATATGTAATATAAAAATATTTAAATATTAAATAATAGTTGTACTTATTTGGTGAATAATTTCTTTAATATTTTGTACAACAAATTCACATATTTATGTTTATAAAACGTCGTATAAATGCATCAGGTATAGTAAAATTAATCCTGTCGTAATTTTTTCTCAATGTTGAAATAAATTTCTTACAATGCATCACTCCTGAGATATATTCTGAATTGAAAATTACTATAATAATTTTTCCAATGTTTTTGTTTATTTTTATTTTCATATAAATATATGTATCTATGTAAATCTCTACTGACTGACTAAAAGATATTCGTTGTTTGATTTTTGTAAAATTTTTTTGTTATTTATTCTGATATACATTTAAAAATGTCTTATTTTTAAAGAAATTTATAAAAATGTATAATTTTATTAAATAAATAAAAAAATAATTTACAAATTATAAATTTAGTGCTTTTTTTTGAGAATGACGCGTTTTTTCCTGGGTTATGGTGCTTTTTGAAATATTAAAGTTGACAACGCTGTTCGTTACGACAAAATTCATTTTTCTCTTTAACAATTAAGTCGGAATAATGATAATATTTTTTTTTATGTTCACACGTTCCCCAGGCGTGAACGATACTTGATAAAACAACAAACTTTATATTCTGTAACGAAACACTTTGTTCAAGTAAATTCAACAGCTTCTAAAATATAGGTTAGGCCACTGCGTATAACTTGTTAAGTACACCCTGAATGACAGTGTACATATAAGTTTTATCACTTAAAAAAAATCCTATAACATGATTTTGTATTTCATGTCAATATTTGGCTTAACTTGTTATTAAAATTGAACAACTTTTTAAAACGTTTAAGGTTCACACAGTAATTTTTTTACAATCAATTATTTTTACAAAATTAGATTAAATTAATATTAACAGATTTTTGCATAATTATAACTAGTCAAAAAATTTTAATTAAACTTGAATATAAATTTGTCGATTTGTAAGAAAGAGAGTTAATAAAACAAGTACTATTAGTAGACTGATAAAAAAATTCAATATTAAAAAAAAAAAATAATAACGCATGTAGTACTTGACGTACGAGCATAAGTACAACAAGCTGACAAAGCCTAGAATAAAATTATTTTTTAAATGAGATACTAAATAGTAAAATAACTATACATACATAATAAATATATATTTATTTAGTAGTAGCAGTAGTAGAGATTGGTTAAAAAAATACTCACAATTCAGTACAAATACATAAATGCCAATACTATCCACTCACTAATACTTACGCCATTGTTTGTGTGTACATGCAACCAACAAGAAAAAATTATCTAGGCGAGTTAACTTGCTTACATCCCAACAAAAAATTTTACATTTTATAAATATGTACAATGAACACACAGATACTAACCACCACCACTACACGATTAATGAATGAATTTTAGAAAAAAAAATAATAATAAAATTGAGTTTAAGTGTGTGCGAGTATGTGTTTGAGAGTATGTATAGCAAAAACAAAAACAAAAAAAACATAAAACAACAAGAAACACAGAAAATAAAACTAAAGAAAAACAACTTCAAACATTGGCTAGTTGTGAGTTTAGTTCAAAAACGGATGTCAAAGGTGCAAGAGGTACGGACGGATATACGCGTATGATTAAAACCAAAAAAAAAAAATTATTAGATGCTAAACAAAAATAGCAATAAAAAAACAACACATGTACACAGTAATGCTTATTAAAATTGTATTAAAAAAAACAACTTAGAAACAAAAAATCTTACAAATAATTAAAGAATATTTAAGGAAACATTAAGAAGTATTGAAGATGTCAAACTTTATAATGAATATCTAAGAGATTTCAGTGTATGAAAAAGAAAAAAACAGCAAGTGGAATTTATTCAACCAAAGGATTTGTTAACATTTAAAATATAAATACAATTAATAATTTAAAACAATTAAATTTACCCGCATTTACAAAATATTAATAAAGAAAATTTCAAAATGTTTTATAAAAAAATCAAAATGATTTGTGCAAATTTTTTTTGAAAATAATTTGGGAAAAAAAGAAAATAAATTACAATAAGTTTTTATCAAAACCCTCTTGAAAACTAAAATCAATTTAAATTGAAGTTTATTAATGATCCAGCAATTTTTATTTTAATATTATTGCAAGTACCACCAGCAGTTTTTTGTGAAATAATTTAAAATGATGTTAAATCAAATGACAAGTGACTTAATACATAAGAAAAAATAAATAAATAATATTAATTAAAATACCCGGGGATAAACAACAAATACTCATATACAAGCATCCCCCATATTTTTTTTTTAAATCAAATGTGCCAGTTTTTACTTCAGTCTGTAGATTAGTGTCTGTGTGCGAGTGTGTCAGTGTGTGTGTGTATTTTAGTTTGTTTAATTAAATTACAAAACCGTTGTGCGTTTCTTTCAAAAGTCAATGACGTTGGTTTTCAAATCAAAGGAAATTGAAATTTTTGTCAACGCTGCCCTCAAGCCAGAAGTTAACCAGAAGACATGCCGCCCTCTGCGTTTTTAGTTGGTTCTACCATTATAACAACACCCGCTTGTGAGATTTCACCCAACAACAGTAAGACAACCGCCTTGCAATTATCATCACCAATACGCCAGAGCCAAAGTCCCCATATCAAAACGGAATATAACAACGTGAATAACAATTGCCAGACGTTGCAAAATTTTAATTATCTTAATACCACTGATTTAAGCGATAAACCAACATCGAACATGGTTTTGCAATCGTACAACAGCTACGAGCAATATCATTTGCCCCAGCAGCATCATGGTCAAACAGCTGCCTCAGTGTTGGCGCAACATTCGCCACCTCTGTTTAGTACTACAACAGTAACAACCTCACCCGCCACCTTAAATACTCATCATCAACAAAATGCCCAACAGCAGCAGCAACAACAACAACACCTGCAACAGCAACATAATCTGCCACAATATCAAAATCTATATAATCGCCCGCCACATCAACAGCAGCAACTTAATAATCTTAATAATAGCAATCATCCCCACCCGCAACATCAACAACAACTACAGCAGCAACACAATCATCATCATCAACAGCAACAGCAACACCTTCATATTCAGCAACATCACTCACATATACAGCATTTGTCACATCAACACCAACACACGCAACAACGTTTATCCGGCGGCAGTAGCAGTAGCACTACTTCCTCCATATCTTCCAGTAATTCCCCCCTAGCCACAGCATCGTCTGCCAACTCTAATGTTTCCTCCACCACACCTGTTGTTTCATCGGCATCATCCACCTCGACGTCTAGCGCTTCGTCAGCGGTTAATTCTCTTACAGCCTCATCATCACCCTCTACCGCATCCTCAACGACCAGTCCGTTTTTGTCAGCCGCCTCTTTGGGCATTAATTACTTTAACGATACGGTACCGTATGTGGGAGATTATTCGACGGCGACAGGTCATCTATATACCGATATAGATGCAAATTTTTTTAGTCAAGGTAATGAGAAAGAACTTTTTTAATATTACCGCTCATTTGATCGATAATCGCTTTGATCAATAGTCTGTGATAAAAATATTTTTTTTTTTTCAAAATATTGGTTTTATACGAAAAGAATATCCTAAAAATTGTTGCACTAAAGAATAACATTTGTTTTTTATTTTTTTTTATTTATTTTTTTTTGTTGTGTAAAAGAGTATACATGTAAATACAAGTTTGTAATTCCATTTGTAATTCATACAATATTGATTTTAGGCCCTAAAAGTATATACATCCTAAATCCTTTCAGATAGAGAATTTGATTAAGTCCGTTTGTCCGTGTGTATGATGAAGTTAACTTTACGTATACTACCGAACTGTAATGGTATCAATTTATTAGACATACTTTACTCCCCATTGAGCGATTTAAAAAAAAAAAATTTTTTTAAGATGCAATTATTACCTTTGAAAAACAATAAAACTTTTGAAAATCAAAAAAAACATGATTGTTCAAGTAAAAAAAAATCAATTTGTTATTTTAAAAAAATCATAAAAACTCCAAAATGGGAAAAGTGTAAAGTTTTATTACTTTCACGTAAAGCCAAAATTAAACATCGATCATAAAAATCGATAAAGGCGTTTCACTTTTATTCACAATAAAATGAAGGTACCTCATTTTGATTTGAAGCAAAAAACGTTAATGACTTTTTTGTGAATCTTATACAAATCGCTAAATATACATCAGCTAAATGTACATACATCAGTGCCGTTGCGCAGTAGTATCTTTAAAAAAATAAATAAAATCAAAAGTTGTAGATCAATTTTAGCGATATATGGCTCGTTTTATTCGGAACATATTTGTCTATACGCTCGGAAAAAAAATAACAGGATTGTTGTCGTTTAATATTTTTTAAAAAGTTCCAAAAATTCCAAAAATTTTGAATTTTTTTTAAGCACATTTTTCTGCCACAACTTCCCCGATATCTCTGAAAATACTGAGCAAATTTAAAACAAATGCAAGCACGACTTAAAGATAATATTGTTGACGAGTTTTGGTTTTTTTTTTATATGAATAGGGTAAACCGTTTTCAAATTATTTCAACATGTGTAGGGGAAGTGCCTTAATTTTGAACATAAAAAGTCGGGCTGATAGAAAAAACCCAAGTGCAGATTTGGATTCAGCGTCCTAAAGTACCTTGAAAACAACATTCAGTTCATAATCAACAAAAACATTGTTCCCTTGTGTAATTAGTTATGTGGGTATATTACGAGCTGAAAAATGAGTGAGACACGATTTGCTCTGTTTTTTACCCAAACAAAGCAAAATTTTGAAGCTTTTATGAAACTTTTTTAAACATTTATTACGTACATATATATAAAATATGTACCTTAAGCAAAAATTGCAGAAAATCTTGGTTTAATGGTTTAATACCGACAAAAAATTGGCGAAACAAATAAAAAAAAAAAAAATACAATTTAAAATTTTAAATTATCGATTTCCTAAATAAGTTTTGCTCACAGTTGCACCATATGAAATTGTCAGTTATGGTCATTACATGATGATACAAACTGTGTGAAGGGTATATAAGATTCGGAATAGCCGAATCTAAATTAAGAGGTGATTATAATAATACTCTCGCTGCACTTTTCGAATAAGAATGCCATATTCCCTACACATATAAAAATTTTTACAAGAATTCTATCTGCTTAAGAATGATTGTGTCATAACAAGAATGCTATCTGTTTTAAGAATAAATGTTGCTAGACAATTCTGAAAATTTAAAACAAGAGATGTGTTCTAAGTCTCTAAATAAGTGTAAAAAAAGAATTGTAAATATAAAATTATATATATCGTCCAACCAAACGTAATATAGTATTTATGTATGGGTAAACGTAATTTTATTTTTAAATGAAAAATATTTCGAAAACTAAAAAATTTTTAAAAAGTTTTAAATAGATGTTTATAAGCCTTAATTTTTCTTCAAAAGAATGCCGAGAGAAAACCTATAAATTGCCAAATTTCACAATAAATTTTTAACGTCTATCCAATGAATGTTTTCTGTTGTAGTCATACAAATTATAATTTTCGAGTACCGTCCATATTTTGGGTTTCCCGTTCGATTTTATGCACAAAAAATATTTTTTTGTATTAGATAGTACTGAAAAGTTTGGCCTCAATCAATCAGCTAATTCTCTCTCACCTGGTATTTTTGTCAAACTTCACCTGAAAAAATATTATTAGAAAATTATCTCCAAAATACAATCACTTTATAGGAGTGTATAGTTACACCTTCAATTATCCTGCACTAATTAATTCCCAGCAAAAAAAAAAAAATTACAAGTAGTGCAAAGCGAATTACATTTACAAGACTTCTAAATCAATTGTGTAAAAGCATTAATCCTAAATGACTTCTTAACTGCAAAATAATTTGTCATAAATGATGTGCTTAAAAATGAATGCAAGATCATGCAAAATATCTTAAAGAATTAATGTAAACAAAGAAATTTAACACATGAAATATCCAATACTTGTCACCAAATATGCATGAGTTCCATGCACTTATTAGAATGGAGTGCAGTTCATTAAAATATTCATGTAAACACATGATCTCCAATGACACGCTAATGTTAAAATCATTAGTGTTTTCATCTAAATTTAATCACTTTGTCACCAGTTGAACCCCTGCAAAATTACTTTTTTGTCATAGATTTTTTTGCTGGGTAGTTTTGAAAAAATCTAGCGATATTGTTTTTTGCCAACTGAAATCTTCTGCCATATCCATGTTATGGCATTTTTATCTATAAATATTTTGTGCTTTTTAAAAATTGGAAAATTTTAAATTTAATGTTTAATTAGCAAGCAAGTATGAAAATTATGATCACCTATATTTCCAAAAATTGTTTAAGATTCCATAATACTTACAAAATATCGGTCGAAACAAAATGTTGTCTCTAAGAAATATTTTTATTTTTCGTGTTCGAGTATATTCACAATAAACATTAAAATGTTTATGAAATTTGACGATTCTGTCGTAATAAAAAAAAATTCTAGTTGACTAAAAACTGTTTCAATTTTAACGAATTTCAATATTAATCTATTGTTATATATTTTAAAAATATTTGTTTTAAAAAAAGCTCACAAATAATTAAATTATAAAATACTATTTGTTCAAATTTTTTTTATTTAAAATTTATTCTAGCTTAAAATGATTTTCTTATAGCAAAACTTCCTAAAACATTTTAAAATTATTTGTAAACATTTTAAATTTCCAAAATTAGCCGAGTGGAATGCACTTTCAAAATCAGCTTGAATTTCTTGATCAGCACCCTTTTTTTGTAAATTTAAAGGGTGTTTTTTTAAGCCCGATAGAACTTGAAATTGTAAAAAATAACACAAAAAATTAAATTGTAATCAAAATTTTTTTTTATTCGAAAGATCAATACGTGACATTATCATTTAAAAATGATTTCGGGCATATGGGCACCGCGGCTGTTCTTGACGAAGCGCATTCTGGACGTCCGTTGTTTTATCGCAAAATTGTGTTCAGCGATGAGGCGCATTTTTGGCTTAACGGGTTTGTTAATAAGCAAAATTGCCGCATATGGAGCGAGACCAATCCACAAGAGACCCTACAGACTCCATTACATCCAGAAAAATGCACCGTTTGGTGCGGTTTTCACGCTGGTGGCATCATCGGACCTTATTTCTTCAAAAATGAGGCCGGAGCTCGCGTTACGGTCAATGGAGATCGTTACCGCACCATGATCAATGATTTTTTGTTTGAAAATATGGATGACATTGATCCGGAGGAGATGTGGTTTCAACAGGATGGCGCTACGTGCCATACGGCGAACGCAACCATCGACTTATTGAAATCAAAATTTGGCGATAAGTTGATTTCGAGAAATGGACCTGTCAATTGGCCTCCAAGGTCGTGCGATTCGACACCTCTCGATTATTTCCTGTGGGGCTACGTGAAGTCACTGGTTTATGCTGATAAACCAGCAACAATTGACGCCTTGGAGGGCAGCATTGTTCGTGTTATTCGTGACATACGGCCAGCAGTGCTCGAAAAAGTGGCCCAAAATTGGACGTCCAGAATGCGCTTCGTCAAGAACAGCCGCGGTGCCCATATGCCCGAAATCATTTTCAAATGTTAATGTCACGTATTGATCTTTCGAATAAAAAAAAAATTTTGATTACAATTTAATTTTTTGTGTTATTTTTTACAATTTCAAGTTCTATCGGGCTTAAAAAAACACCCTTTATGTTCATTAATAACAAATTTAAAATGAAAATTTCGAATAAATATTAATTTATAATTATAACAAACATACAATTTCCACTACTAAAGCACACTTTCAACTATGTAATAATGTTTCACTAACAACTTTTTTCGATCAATATTGTTACTTTTGTTTCATGAACTAACTTTTAACATTGTTTTAAAGTTTTGAATAGAAATGAAAAAAAAAAAAATAAAAAGGACTGAAATTATAAGAAACAAACATAAAAGTTGTAAGAGATTTTTAAACGAATTGTATAGAACTGCTTGAAAATGAAAGGGATGGTGAGCATAGACGTGTTGATTTATTTATTAAAAAGAGCTTATTCATCAAATGCACAAAAACGCATAATTTAGAGTAACTTCGGGTATTGTGGACTATGCGTTTAATGTGGACCAGTGTCTTTTTTCAGAAACTATTAAAGATATGGTAAACTGCAATGAAGTACGTTTTGCCGTTCATTTGAAACGAAAATTGCACATGCGCTTTCGTAAGTAATTGATATGTGGACTTTTCAGTCTAGTGTTGAAAGTTAATGCGCGTCGTCAACTTTTTTTCGGCTTAAGTTAAAATAAATTTTTGATACAGTTACATAGTATTTAAATATAAGTATTTAAATATATTTAGAAATAATAGGTAAAAAAAATTTTTACCATTGAAAATAACTATGTACTTTCCTTTCTAGATTTTGTTAACAACAATGCCAAAAAAAGAGAAATTCGTAAATGGAAAGTAGATGACATGAGAAGGGCCATATATGCTATTCAAATGACTATGTGGACTAGTATTCCACATTACCCGCACACAGTAGTTCACATTACCCGCCAATTTTTTTATTGCTGGGATTTGGGTTTCGTACAATATTTTCTCATAACTTTTTTTTCCTTTGACGTAAATAATTTTCAACAAGAAAAAAACTAGAGAATACATTTGCTAATTGATTGGTTTACAACTTATTTAATATCCATATATATTGTGGAAAAAATAAAAAAAAAAACAAAACGGTAGTCCACATTACCCGAAGTTACTCTATTGTGCAAACTTTTCAGAGTTGTGCAAAATAATTTCTTCGCGAATTCCAATTTACGAGAGTGTAATAATGATTAGTTTACCATAAATTTAAGTGTTGAATATCGGCTTTTATTGTTTATATGGAAATTTAATGATCTCTTCTTTATATTGTCCATTAATATATTTTTGTAGTTTAGAATTCATTATGGAAAAATAACATATTTTAATGAAACCAGTCGAAGTTAAAATTATTAATCAGATTTCAGTCTAGGTATATTCATATATGTATGTATTGCAGCACCAATTACAACAATGCAAAAACAGCAACAAGCATTTTGTTTTAATATATTTGCCTGCAAATGTCAATAATGTTTTAAAAGCTTAAAATTAAAAATTAAATTCGCCTGTGTTCTGCATTCCGAGTGGAATTGCCATAAAACTGTTGTTATAAACGATAACACTACAATGACATTTTCGAGTAATTTAATTTCACTCGGAATGCAAAACACAGTCGATTTTCTCAACTTTTTTTTAGTTTAAGAAATTCCTTACAACGTTTTTAATATATTATTTATTGTAAACAAATAAAAAACAAACGTTTGACAGCTGCAAAAGAACTTGTCACCACATGTTAAGGGTATAAAAAACAATAAGGTGATTAGGTACGACTACCTTTTTTAATTAACCTTGATTTTGTTCAAATTTTTCATTTTTATTTTATTTTTTCAAATATAAGTTTTTTCTTGGTTGCATAAAACACACACTTTTCCATTAATGCCAATCACTTTTTTACGTTAATTCAGTTTCATTTCTCAAAAAAAAAGTTTTTGCAAAAAATTTTATCCAAAAATAAAAAAAAAAATTTATAAAAGCGTTAAAATAATTCACTTTTATTTTTCATTAATTTCATTAATTTTCAGTTGTTTTAAAACTGTTTAAGGTGACAAAAGAATTAACTTTCATCAAAAAACTGTAAAACCATAGTGCTCGTTGGTGTAGGGTTTAAAGATTATTAATTTTTTTTTAATTGTTTTCATTTCTCGTCTAACAAGACTGAGCCTTAAATTTATAGTACAGGGGCCGAATTACGGCATTCGAACGCGATCGAAATTGTAAATTTCTTATTAGAATCTCTATACCTAAAGTACAGCGAACTCGATCGTTCGAGTAAAATTTCGATCGTGATCGAATGCCGTAATTCGGCCCCAGGAATGTTTTACATTAGGAAAAAAATCTATTTATTAAAATACAAGAGATATTTACAAGGTATATGCATCGCGGCAACAAACAATAAACGTTTAAAAAACACAAGAATTCTGTTTTTGTATATATGTATGTCTGCAAAGTCACACATTTTTTAACCATTTAACACGTTTTAAATGAACTGAAACTGCAAATTATTCATTGTAGAATAAAAAAAATAAATTAAGTTTGACAGATGCAGACAAATTGTTGAAAAAAAATGTACCACTGAATGTATTTAAATTAAACAGTCAGCTGATTGGATACTAGTAGCAAGGCGAATTCATACAGATAAAATTATAAGCCCATGTGATGGGGTTTTAATGCAGGGATGGAAAATTAGATTTTGGCTTCGGTATTAAACAATTAACTTAAGTATACTTTTTTGCATAATAAATGTACCAAATTGATGTTTATTTGTTGCTCTTGCGCCATTTATAATGTGTCTCCCAAATATATATATACCTTTCTTAATCAAACTTTATTAAATTCCATATATCATAACAACTTTTCCATCCCTAAAAAGTTGCTTTGTTGTATTCATTCGCCGTTATTCATTCGTTATTATTGTGCCTTGTTAAAATAATTAACAAAATATATAGTATTGCCATAGTGTAAAATTAAAAAAAAAATAAATAAAAACGATTAAGAAATATGTTATCGTTCATTGTAAAATGTTTAAACCATTTTAAAATTTTAAAAAATTATGGCATAATGATAGGACACCTAGTAAATTCACCAACTATCATAATAAACTTAATATAAATAAGGGCTGATTAACATGAAATAATCTTTCAAAAATCAATGGCAGGCAATTATTTATTGTCCCAAATAAATATTTTATTCACTTTTTCTTAAACCCAAAATAGAAAAAATTAACCTTTATAATGATTTTGGTAACAAACAAAATTTTTAAAATTTATATCTATATAATTTTATACACAGCTAAAATACCTTTCTTGTCAAATTGATTTTTTAGGTCTTTTAAGTTTGTTTTTAAAAGGATTATACTGGAACTAGCATCTCTATTAGTCTTTAATGTTAGCAAAAAAGTATGAACTTTTCTCGTACTAATTTTTATGCAATTCACAGTGGGTCGAAAGAATATGAAAATGTTTTTTTTATATAAAGAGTGCATTATAAAGGGTGGTTAAATTTAAAAGGCCGATGTTGAATGTGAACCACAACTAAACGTCCAGGTTTTTTTTCTGTATTTCATTTGACATTTCTCAATTTCAGACTAACTCAATTTGAACAGTGGAAAGATACACAATCGAGCAACGCGTTTAAGTTGTTCAGGCTTATTACGAAAATGGGCGTTTAATTCAAAGTGTATATCGTGAACTTCGGGAAGAAAATCATTTTTAGTTATGAGGCTCATTTTCACCTCATTGGATTCGTCAATAAGCAGGATTGATGCATTTGGGCGAATGATAAACAAAGAACGATTGTCAAAAAACCATGCACCCATAGGGAGTGAATGTTTGGGGCGGTTTATAGGCTGGCGGCATCATCGTGCCGTATTTTTTTCAAAATGAGGCCGGTCAGGCTGTTACTGTGAATGGCGTTCGCTATCGTGAGACGAAAATGAATTTTTAATAACCCGAATTGAAAGATATGCATGTGGACGATATGTGGTTTCAACAGGACGATGCCACTTGCCACACAGCTAACGAAACAATGGCTCCTTTGCGCGACAAATTCAAAGGCTGTGTTATCTCACGTGCTGGTAATGTCAATTGGCCGCCAAGATCATGTGATTTGACACCATTGGACTTCTTCCTTTGGGGTTATTTGAAAGAAAAGGTATACGTTGATAAGCCGGCAACAATTCAAGAGCTGATGGATGAGATAATTCGGCGCATTAACAGCATAAGTAGAACCTCAATTATGCCTCAGCAAAAAAAATCTAGGGTTTAAATTGTTTTTCCTGTTCCAGTGACTTTTTAGAAATATAACAAAAAATAGAATTCAGCTAGTGAACATAATTAATAATTAGGGTATTTAGAATGCGACTAGCAGTGTGAATTGTTTTACTTTAAGTTTTTGTTATTTTTTTTTTTTTTCAATTTATAAAAAATTTGAACATTTCATCCAACATGCAGACATACATACATAATAAAATATCTACTTTTAGATTCAAACTATGAACATTTTCAACACGTCGAAATTTTTTTATATTTTGCACAATTACTTTTTTTAAATACATACTGTTGTTTGCTTCTTCTGATTAAATATTTATTCTTAAAAAAAAACAAATACAAAAAAAGCTTAAAAAGTTTGTCAGAAACCCAGTAAAAAACTTAGCAATTTAAGTAAAATCGAAAAACTCGAGATAACTCATTTGCTTTAATAGTAGCATAACTTAAAAACATATTTTTGAACATAAAATAAATAACACCTATTTTTATACCCTTCACCTGTGGTGCACAAGGGTATATATAGCTTTGTCATTCCGTTTGTAATTTCTACAATTTTCATTTCCGACCCCATAAAGTATATATTTTCTGAAAGCTTATGAATAGAGGAGTCGATTAAGCCCTGACCGTCTGCCCGTATGTCCGTGTGTTGGTTGAAATCAACTTTTAGAAGCAACTATATGTTCCTCAGATCTGTACATGGTATCAATCTCTTGGAAATATCCAGGAATGAATCGCTATTGAAATTCAGCACAATCGCCCCATAACTTTCTGAGATATGAGCAAAAAACCACGACCACCTCGTTTTTTTCACAATTACAACAACAACATACATACATACATGTAAAAAACATACCAAACAAAAAAAATTACAAAAAAAAAAATATTAAAAATAAGAAAAAAATAATAAAAAAAACTACAAAAAACAATTTAAAAAAAATTTTAAAAAAATTTTAAAAAATTTTTTAAAAATTTTTCCAAAAAAATTTTTAAAAAAAAATTTAAAAAAAATATAAAAAAAAATTTAAAAAAAATATAAAAAAAAATAATAAAATATAAATAATATATTAAATAAAATAAAATAAAATTTTTTTTGGCTCAGCTGGGATTCGATGCCACATATATTCTAACCAGTATATATGTACATATGCACGTATTTTATATGGGATGAATGGTGATACAAACAATTGTTATTGCATGACTACACGTTGTGAAGGGTATATAAGATTCGGCACGGCCGAATATAGCACTGTTACTTGTTTAAATATTTTTTATTTTTTTTAAACGATAAAAAATAGTTGATACCGAATAAAATAATGAATAAAATAAAGAGGGGGTTTACTCTTTTGCGTGAACAAGTTTTTTTCTTAAAATATTAAAAAATTTTAATTTATTAATCTTGAGTTCAATATGATACAAGCTGACGAATTGTTTGAATTTAGCATGAGCATGGTTTCAAATGAGTATATTTTGGTTTATGACCCTTTTGAAGTAAATTAACGAAATAATCTGTATTAAAATAAAACGACTATAGCAAAAAAGAAACAATAACAACGAAAACAATTAAAATATTTTAATTACATTCACACAATATAAATTTAAGCACACAACGACACAGTATTTCTTATTCGTACTTGTTTTAGTGTATGTACCTTCATATGTATTTACATATCTAACACAACAACAACAGTAACGACTAATTATCACATCAACACCCTCAAAAGCGTTCATACAAATATTTGAAAAAATATCAAAATAAAAAATAAATTATGTAGTATAAAGTATGTAGCGTGTACTTTAAACAGAACATAAATTAAATCCTAAATTTATATTTAACACTAAATGAAATGTGTGCTTTTCAATGTGCATACATACATAATTGTGGTTGGATGGAGAATGCATAAAAATGATGGTAAATTTGGATATAAACTCAAATATTTATTTAAAACCACAAATCGCACTTTGATGACTTGTTTTTGAGGTTGTGAAATTAAGATTTTCATTTAAATAGATTTTAATTAAATTGCAATTTTATTTCAATTTATTTTTTTTCTTTTTCTTTCTCAATTCTTTTGGGGAATTCAAATAATCCTTTTTAAGCATTTCATTGGAATATGTAAATAGAGCCAATGTACATAACAGGAGTGAGGAATGCTAGCAAATTTTTATTGTTTGTCGGGTTGTTGATGTTGTTGTCATTGTAACTAACCTGAGGGTTAAATGTTTATTAAATTCAACAAGTTGTTGGTGTTTTATATTCAATACAGTGAGTGAGTGAATGATATGAAGTTAACGTCTAGCAATAAGAAATTAAGTTGACACGAAATATATTTAAGTCGAAAAGGACTTTGAAGAAAAATGCTGGTATCTGTAGGTTATGTTCTAGCAAAATCCTTTAAACACTATATGGATAATCATAAATTATTACTTCTATATAGAGTTATAAGTTTTTTTTTAGTTTCATTTAAGTAGAACATCTAACTAACATTATTTTGAAAGTTTATATAATAATTGAATCAATATCATGTAATAAATAGGCCTGTTATTATAACTTACCTTAAATGGTACTTAAAGGTAAATTTGGCCAACGTGGGCAATAAAGTGGCCTTTAACTCAGTACATTCACATATTTTCACTTGCAGTTCTACTGGCAGTAAGCTTGGCATGCAAACGAGTTTTCGTCACTTTCAAACAATTGAATGACAAAAAGCTAAATAATGTTGCCCTGTAAAAAAATTAATGAAAATTTTCTGAATTATAATTTAAGTTTAAACATTATTATGTGCAAACTATAATTGATTTTCTACAAATACACATTAAAAAGCAATGGAATTAATTACAGAGCATTAATATCAATTAAGATAATAAAAACAAAAATTAATGCCAACTGTTAACAATGTGCTCATGTGATGATCCGGTAATCTTATTTAATAAATAAAACAAATCGTGAACATGGAGTAAAATTAAACCAACAAACTTTTTTAAAATTATTTTATTTATATAAATTTCAACCACTTTTGTGGATAATAAAAGGTACTAGCGTAACGATTTAGAAACAAAATCTATGAATTTATTGCAAAAAAATTGGTATGGCGGTAAAAATTATAGGAAAAAAGTAAGAAAGCCATATTCGGCCGTTCCGAATCTGATAATAGCCTTTACCATTGTGTACATATGTAGGTATAATGACCATATCATAGCTTAGACTAGATTTCAGATTAAATGCTATATTACATTTTGCTTTATTATTGCCGACGCCACTTTTGATTTCAAATTGTTGCATAGTTGTACCTTAGCTATCAATATCAATAAATAAATAAATGTGTAGTAATTTTTTTAAGTTCTGGGGTGGTCTATAAATTCTGGAAATTTTGGGGTAGCCTGCAAATTCTATCCGTATTTACTATTTTTGGATCATAGCAATTACGCCATTTCATTTCGGACGCCATCTTAGATTTTAACTTTATTTAACATTTTTTACTGTATTCCAGTGGCTAAGTCCTTTGCTTTGATGCCAATATTTAGGGGGCTGAAGTGGGAAAATTTTTATTTACTAGATTTGTCTCATGTATAAATTAATTGTACGCCATATTGTAGTGGCGGCCATCTTGGATTTAAAATATTTTTAAGTGCCCTATATTCTGCTAGTCAAGCATTTTTTTTTATAGCCATATCGTTCTTTTCTGTTGTTGAAAAGCTGAAAAAATTAATTTTCGCTTATAAATTTTGGGAAAAACAGCGTAGCTTTTGTATTTTTGTGTTTACATCTGACTTTTAAACAAATTCGTCAGTTTTTCTCAGCAGTTACTTTCAAGGCTACGGCCTGAATTTTATATAATGTCCACAAATTGCTTAGAAGCTTTGATAACTTGACATATTTAAACAAAATTTTATATTTCAAAATTATTTTTGCCTATAACTTTGGCGGTTAGTTATCGTTTTTTTCCATAATTGTTTAAGAATGTTTGTAGAGGCCACCTATAAATGGTACCAAATTTTTATAAATTAATCCATGGCTGAAAAATGTTGATTTTTATGGGAAAATTGTGGGAAAAATAGAGGCAGTGGTGTTCATTTGTTCATATTTGAGAAAGTTATGGGGCGATCGCGCTAAATTTTAATTGGGATTCATTCCGAGATATTTTTAAAAGACGGATACCACCAACAGATCTGAGTAACATGTGGGGGCTTCTCAAAATTGATTTTAGCAACACACGGACAGCTGGTCAGATGTATACTTTATGGGATCAAAAATGAATATTGTAGAAATTACAAACGCAATGAAAAAGTTAGTAAAAACAAAAAGAATAATTAGGAGAGCAAATAAATACAAACCAAATTAAGAGTAAAATATATATATATAAAAAACACATATAATAAAATAAAGGCAGACAATAGAACTTGAAAGTGTTAATTCATAAAAATCTTCAAAGGATTAAAAAGGGTTTTTTATACAACTGATTTTCTATGGAAATTTGATTTATGAACCTGTTATAAAGCTGATTTAATTTTATGAATTAGAACGTAGTTATTTAATTTTTAATCGTGATTGTTTGTGTCCAAAAATAAGTAGCTGCAATCTGTATGTCAACATAAATTTTAACTAATTTTTTTTATGTCGCTATTCTGCAACGTTAATGCTGTCTTTAGAAACCAAAACTTTTTCGTGTGAACGTAATTTTTTTTTTGTTAAAGTTGACAGTTGGCAACGAAACTGAAGTTTAGCTGCTTCCCATAAACGACCCAATAAATTAGTAAAAATCCCTGTAAAATTTTTTAAAACACATTTCTAACTCTCCAGTTTTTTCGCTCCTTTTCTTTAAAGAATAATAAAAAAGAAAAAGTTTTGGTAAACATACTACAATTTATGCCACATACCTATTTACGAAAAGTATAAAATAAACGACAAATTTCTAACAATCCAAATCTCAGCAACTTTTTTACAGATACAAAAAACAAACAACTTTTAAGTTAAGCAACAAAATGGGAGGAGTGTATAACTTATAAAATACTCTCAAAAAAAAAAAAAAAAAAAAACAGACCAAGCATACTCCCAATCTTGTCATTCATCTCTTTATAATAAATGTTTTTTAAAGCATCACAAAATCTGCGCAATAACAATAATAAAAAGTTTGTAATACCACGAGTTAATATCAATGCCCCTACGAAAAAAAAAGCAAATTCAAAAGCTGTTCACAAAGTATATTTCTTTACACTTGTGTAGTAAACCAGTGTTGCCATTTCCTATGCAATTATATAAAAAAGGAAGAAAATAAAATTTCTGTTAAATTTTTTTGTTAAATTATTTCACACAAGATTTGTTAGTCAGATATGCAACATTAAGTTTGATAAAAAAAAGTTGCTGATAGAAAAATTAAAAATAATACCATAAGGAAAAAGCATTGCCATTGAAATGTTTCAGTTGTGTTGGTATAATTTTTATCTTCAGAATATCGTTTTGTCTAAGTTCCTCAGATTTATGGTCTAAGAATTTTATAAACATTTAATTATGTATTAATAGTACTCACAAGGGGTAGTGCAAACTGTGCAAACGATGCAAATGCTTGCAAAAAAGCACTATTTTTTTTAACAAAAACAAAATGTATGGACTTGCAATTTGCTTCGCATTACTTTATTTGCACTATAAAAAGCTTGAGTATAATTGGCGGTACATGCATATATGCTCAGAAGAAAATAAGTGACCGCCATTAATTTTATGTGAAAGAAAACTAAAATTAAAAGAAATTTTTTTTAGTAACAATAAAATTAAATAAAAAAATGTTAGTGAAGATGTATTTCGAATTAAAAAAGGAAGCCCACGAACTGCCGTAATACGCACAGCAAATTTGCTCTGTGCAAATTTGCACAGGTTCAATCGTGAGTACGTTTATTTTTTGTCAAATCATTTTGCTATAACTAAGTCATAAGATTACTAGGTTTTCGATATTACAACAACACTTTAACAAAAAAAAAAGTGGTAGATGAGCCACTTTTATAAAATAACGGCCTTATTCATAACAAAAAGTTGGCATAAAGTTAGCATTAAGTTTATTCATAACACTCATGCCAAACTCTGGCTAAACTCTTGTTAACGAGCTGCCAAACGTTTGCCAACTTGTGAAAGACAGCTTTTATGTGTTGTTGTTTTACATTACCAATATTTTTTTACCTACCTTTTCATCCTGTTCCCAATTTACAGATTGTTTGTGTTGCCTTTCCATTTTAATAAAAATTATATTGTTCGTTTATTTTTTAATTTATTTTTCAATTTTAAAAATTGTTAGTATCGATGGAAAAACAAAAATGTCAAAATTAGGGATTATATACAAAAAATTGTTGCATATTTTAGGGGTTTCATGCAATTTCAGAGTTGATTTATGAAAAGTTGGCAGACGGATAAAAGTTTCTTATGAATAAACTCTGTGCTAACGAGCTGCCAAGCTTAATCGGCATTCTAGTTAGCAGCTCGTTGTACGTAGTGTATAAACTTTGGCTAACTTTTTGTTATGAATATGGCCGTAAGAATTTATAAAATTAAGTTGTCATTTTGTTCTCTATAGAGAAGAAAGCATGAAAACTAAATACTGATTTCAAATTTTTACCCCCGTATTCAAAAAATTGAAAATAAATTTAAAAGATTTCAAATACATTTTATTTTTTTTAATAAATTCCTATAAGCCTTTTCTGTTCAAATTTACATTTTTGTGTATTTGCTGTGGTACCTGTCATATTTTTATTTGGCTAATTCACAAGGTGTCCTATGTGTTGTATTGTCATACAGTCATAATTTGTAAACATTTAAAAAAGGTCTACAGATTTTACAGTAAATCCCTTCCAATAATTTTAAAATTTCTGGGAAATTATGATGTTATGACAATACGATACTTAGGTCACCCTTGTGAATTATATATTTTAATAAGGGGTTGTAATAACATAAAAATATTTAAGCGTCACTTTATTGCTCACTCTACCTAATTTTACCTTTTTACACAAGTTGTAGTAATGTCCCCCTAACTGTTTTTTGTGTAATCTTTAAAATTGTAAAACTTAAGTCGTGATTCCGGCAACACTATACATAATGAGTTTTTTTCTTGCTATTGCTATTAAATTAGCAACAGGTTGTTGGACTTTTTTTGCTCTTTGTTTTTCTAATCTTTTTCATATTCATGTGTAATGCGGTAGTATTGGTGTTGGTATCTAATAAAATTTGTAAATGGTGTCTCCCCCTGTACGAAAAGAAAAAAATGGACAACAAGAAATTTTTTTACAGATTTTGCTTGATTTGTCTTTGCCTCGTTTTGTTTTGTTGTTAGTTTTCATTCATTTACTTTCGTAAAGAGACCAGATACTTATGTAGATGACGAAACCCACCGGTCTCTGATTTCTTACTGTTGTAGTTGTTGTTGTTGTTGCTGTATCTATGAGCTTTTTTATGTATGTATGGATGGCTTTATGTATTGCTTTTATTGGCGTGTTTAAATGTGTGTTTGTTTTTGGTGTTGTTGTTTTGTTTTTATTTTTGTTGCTTTCGTTATATTGTATTTTGTAAGATTTTTCTTGGTATTTGTAACTTATTGGATTTTGATTGGTTTTCGAATAATATCAAATCAGCCTGTTATGCGCATGATGTTCATATTTTTGTATTTGTTTTTTTGTTGTTGTTGTTGTTGTATTCTCATGAAGGGTTTAATTGCCTGTCAGTGGTGGGGCTTTTGGGCTGTATGTAATCATCGTTTGTTTGTCACGCCTTTTTTACCGTACAAGATACGTTGTATTTTTAAGAAGAAATTTTTAAGCAATATCGTAAAGATTATATACATATGTATGTACCCATTATTGATACCTAAAAAAATTATTTTGATCGATTTTACTAAGGGGGTCTAGGTCTCCCTGTGATTGTTTTTTGATAGAAAAATTTAGCTTTGGTCTAAATCGTTGGTAACGCTCAATTAGAAATTTTTTAAAATGAAGAAATTAAATATGTATGTGCTATTCAGTAAATAAAATCTTTTAATTTAATTTTTATTGAGAAATTGAGGAGGTGGACGTAGTAGAACGCATGTTACCCTTTTCTGACGCTCACTTAATTCATAAATGTAAATGGTGTCTTAGGAAAATTTAAAAGCTTATTAAAATTTGTGTTATTTATTTCTTTTTTTTTTTTTTTTGTGCAAGTGGCAGCTCTGAAACTTGGAAGCTGTCATATATGTATGTTTATTCCGATTATTAGAAATTGAGCGCTTGACGAAAGAGCAATGCGTTATACTTTTGAACACTTATGACGAATATATATAAAGTGAGGCAGATCGCAAATTTCAGAGAGTTTTAAAAAGAGAAAGTGCATCTAACGTGTCAAACATTAGAAGAGTGGTCAAAAAATGTTGAGAAACTGGGCCGGTTATGGACAGTAAGTCTACTGTGCTTCAACGTACCGTTCGGTCTCTTGAAAACATTGATGTTGTAAACGAGAGTGTCACCGAAAACTCATAAACATTACCTCAGCATCGTTCCTTACAAATTTAAGTTTCACAAAGCACTACACAGCTATTTTTAACCTCCATCTTAGCACATATAAAATTCAGCTTACTTAGCTCAAACCAGCAGACCATGGAAATAACCGGCAAATCGTTCAATAGGTAATGGAACAAAATTAAGCCAATATAAATTTTTCTAAAAATAAACCGCATTTCCATCTCAATATCTTCGTAAATACACAAAATGGTCAAATTTGAGACTCAGAATACCATCATGCAATCCATAAGAAACAAATACAACCACAACGAGTGGATTTTGGTCAGGCAACGTGATTGGTCCCAAATGTTTTAAAAGTCAGGGCGAAATTGCAGATACTGTAAACGGCATTCGTTACAATAGCATGATAACGGAGTTCTGAAGGGCATAGATCTGTAAGATATGTTTTTTGATGTCAACTGTCCACCAAGATCATGCGATATAACGCCGTGAGATTTTTTCTTTGAGATCTTGTGTGTGTTTATGTAAATAAACCAGAAAGAATTCCTAAGCTAAAAACTGAGATCTAATACTTCATTGGTGAGATACAGCCACCTATGAAAAAAAAGTCAAAATTTCTTTCTGTTATCAGAGACGAGCGCGCTATTTGATTTTTTTTAATAGTTAATCGGAACACATCGCCTTTAAAATCCAATAAAAAAAGACACAACTATCACAATAAATACGTCTTTTTATTTTAAAATAAAAAAAGTTCATTCTTTCTGAGACAACCTTTAGAACCATTGAGTTTCATAATAATGTAAAATCTTTGACAGTATAAAAATATACGTACTTATATATGTATGTTTATCTTTAGTAGTCATTTTTATTAAAAAATTCAATGAATATTTATATTCATATCCATATATATATATTATAATAAAAAAATGGATCGTGGTTTGTTAGGATGTTGAAAACGACTGGATAATTTCTTCTGCGGATTTGTTTGTAATAGCAAAAATGAAAAGTCGAACAATTCACAACAGGTGGCTCTAGCCAAAATATTATATCTATGAATCAAAACCACTTATATATTAAAAACCTAAGTAGCTTTGAAATAAAAAACCCTCTAGGTGGCACTGAAGACTGATTATTTAATGCACATACGATTCGAGCTATTATTAATATAAAATATTTGCCCATATAGCAAAAACGTGTGTGATGTGTAATTAAATTCGCTTGGCATTTCAGCTTTTAATGATATATGTATGTATGTATGTATGTATGTATGTATGTATGTATGTATGTATGTATGTATGTATGTATGTATGTATGTATGAATGTATGTATGTATGTTATACGCTTCACATGCTGTATAAATACACTAGAGCTTTCATATCTTTCATGACTAAATATATATTTAGAATCAAACATCTCCAAGCAATATATTTTTACTGGATAACGATCCAAAGCACACCACAGAATAACACAAACATCGTTTACAAATAAAGGAATCAAATTTTTGACAAAAACAAGGCTTCAAAGTACGTAGTTCGAAAACCTCGTAAACAACATGCCGAAAAAAGGCAGTTAAAAGATTAGGTGACGCTGATTTTCGTTTATTTTTAGTTAAAACTTGTGAGGTGTACGTGTGAGCTAAAAAGAGAAAAGTAGCTCGTGAGAAGTGATTTGCCTATCATAGGTAGCAAACTAAAATTATTTTTAAACTCTAAATTTTATATATATTTTATTAGGACAGTATTGTAAAAACGGGCGGTAGCCTCCCTCCCAAAACGATAATATTTGGTATTAAATAATTTAAAATTTTAAAATTAAAATAATTGATATTTTCCATATTTTTTTTATATATAATTTTATAAATTTTAATAGTTCTGTATCTTACTTAGTGTTTTTATGTCCTTTAATTTTTATCTAAACTAATATCTTTGTGTCTCTGTCTATCTCTTCAGGTTATTCAACTCCTCATGATCGTAATAACAGCCCGCCACCTCAACAGCAATCGCAGTCTCAATCAACGGCCATGTTGCCGCCTACTCAAACACAAAATTCCACTTCCTCCAATGCCGCCAATAATAATACCAATAATAACAACAACAGTGCTTCGGCCCTTTCACCCAATAGTGCTAATAGTAATAATAACAATAATAATAATAATGGTGCCAGTCTTAATTTCTTGCAAATGACTATGAGAAATCCAGCTGCTGCTTTCTATTCTCAGCATCAAATGAAAGAAGAGCCGGGCACCCAATCTGCATATGGTAATTTAGGTGCCGGCGCTAATCAAACAGATCCCACTGATCTCTCAAGTTTTGGTTTAGCCTCCAACATGACCAAAGCAGCAGCTGCCAGTTATGATGATAGTGACTATCATAACAGCATGTCATCGCAGGATCATCAGGGGCAATCTAGCTATTTAGACGGCAGTTCGCCTGATTTCTATGGTCTCAATGGTGTGGAACAGAAATATACGGATTATGGTCGTTCAAGATTTCATAATGCCTATCCGTCAGAGTTTCCCTCTTACGATACATCACAATTTCCCTCAATGGCTGCCTCCGATCAATGGGGTGTCCATCATGGCAATCAACATCATGCTGCCTATTTGTCTACCATGAGTCTGGATAAGGCATTATTAGGTAGTTACCCTGCGCAGGGAGGTGTGCCCTGTTTTCAAGGTTCGGGACCCATACAACTGTGGCAATTTCTGTTGGAGCTTTTAATGGATAAAAACTGTCAGGGTTTTATTTCATGGACTGGTGATGGTTGGGAATTTAAGTTGACTGATCCCGATGAGGTAAGTTTTGAACATTCTTGCAGTTTAAATTAAAGTTCCTAAACTGATTCCCCTTTTTTTCTTTTTAATTAAATGTTAGGTGGCCCGTCGTTGGGGTATACGCAAGAATAAACCAAAAATGAATTATGAAAAGCTTAGTCGAGGCCTGCGTTACTACTATGACAAAAATATAATACATAAAACCGCTGGTAAACGTTATGTCTATCGTTTTGTATGTGATCTGCAAAATCTAATTGGGTAAGTTTACAAATTTATTTAAAAAAAACCCATTAAAATCGTATTAAAATTGGTAAAGATTTAAGCCTTTCATCAGGTGGGCTTGATAAGTCACTTATTTAAATTTCAACTGTCAAAGTCTATAGATAAAAAACCAAATCTTTATCTTCTCTGATTAATGTAAAATGTCAAACTTTATGTGTAAAACAATTAAACAAAAATAATTTCTCCGAACTGTGACTGCCTGATAAAAAATACACAAAAAAATAAAAATCGAATTATTTTATAAAATTTTTTGAAAAAACTACACCCCAGGGCATTTGCATACAGGTTACGTCATCGCAACATCTGATCGGGTAAAAATTTTTTTAATTCTCATTGATTTCATATATTTATACAGGGATGGAAAAAATATTTTTGTTTCGGTATTGTACAATTAACTTAAGTGTATATTTGTGATAACAAATGTATTAAATTTATTTATATTTGTTGTTTTTACACCCTTTATCATGGGTTTCACAGATAAATGTCCTTTTTTTGTAATAATTTTTTTTTAATTAAACATATCATAGTAACTTTTCCATCCCTGTTGTACTAAGACGTTAAACATCTATTACAAAGTGGATATATTGCATCAATTTGCGGTGGCATTTTCTTGCTACACTCTTTATTTATCAGCCTGTTAGGCCATAAGTCATGCTCAAACGCAAGGCATATTTATTCATCAGGTACTATTGATTCGTCAGCTGATTATTTTTTTCATCTCTATTTTTAATTTCAGCTGTCAAAATGCATAAATAAAAAATAATTTTCTCTATTTTCTAATTTATTTCAAATGTCAAACTTCATACATATGTATATAAAAAATATAAACGAAAAAATTCTCTCCGAACTGCAATTACCGGATACATAAATATGCCTTGGCTCAAACGTTTGGCATTGAGAAATATTTTGATTTCAACTCATTCTCAAGTGCTGAATTTTTATATTGTTTACTAATTCAACTAAATTATATCTTATTTAAATTGTAATCTAATTATTTCTTTTTTCTCTCACTACCTTTGTTTTATTTTAGTTATTCCCCCGAAGAGTTGTGTGCTAAGTATGACCTCAAAACAGAAAAGAAAGATGATGATTAAAATCTTTAGAATGTAAGAACAGGTGCGAAAATTGTCCTAGGAAAATGGTGGATTCTTCCAAATGTGCTTAAAATAAATTTCTATCATCTACCATTACACTCAGCAAAACACAACCCAGCAATCAATGCATGTACACAGGCATATTAAAATTAATTAAATCTGCTCATTATTTTTCATTGCCCTATTCACAACCTTGGTATGTTACAAGACAAGAATATTTTAAAACAAAATCTTAATAACACAATAATACGACAGGTTGTGAATGGCCATATTAAAAAAGAAATTCTAACTTCATAAAAACGTGATGTAATTTTATAAGTTATTATTTTTTTAATTTAAGAAAAAAAAATTATTATTTTAATTCTTAATCAAACAATAGTGGCTTGTTAGAAAATTAAATATGTATATCATCATTATACATACATATAAATTTTATTTAAAAAAATTAATTTCAAATTAATTGCATATTTTTATTTTTTATTTCTATTAAATACATTTTATGTATTTGATATTTAAATAGTTGTTTAGTTATAAAAAAAAAACACACAAAAAGCGCAATGTTCTCGTTAGTGTATTAAGTTTTATTATTAAAAATAAAAAAATTATTTAAAAAAAAAAATCTCAATTAAAAAACACATTTGTCAAAACACAAACTTACATTAAATTGTGCAATTTAAAATCACTCAAAAAATTGCTAAAACAAAAACTCAAATTTGTAATGCCATAAAAAAAGCAAAAACAATAAACACATTATTGAGCATCCAAAGTTAAGTGATATTAAATAAACAAAAAGGTTAAAAAAAACACAACAAAGAAAAGCAAAATTATATTGTAAATATTTTTAAAATAATTTAAAATTTAATTTAAGTGTCTTAGACTTCAAGTTCTTTTATGTTTAAGAAAATGTTTATCACATCATTTTATTATTTTTTCATTTTAATTTAATTTTAAAAAACAAATATAATTTTTCTCAGTGTATGAGTGCTTCCGTAAGACTCAAGAGTTTTATTTTACAAATATTCATTAAAAAAAAACATGAAAATTTTACAAAAAAAAATGATAACCATAAATTATGAAATAATTTTATTAAAAATAAAAAAAAAACAATTTAGTAAAGTATTTAATGTTTTATTACTTTTATTTTTATAATCTTAAATTAAACACAATATTGTTTTAGCTAGTTGTAGATTGTAAAGAAAACATAAAACATACATAAAACTACTCTTAAGTAGGTGTAAAAATTATGTAAATTATCTTTTAAAAATTAGAAAAAAAAAACAAATATATAAAAATAATTTACCACAATATTTTATTTAAAAAATTTTTGAATTTAATAAAAAAAAAAAACAAATTTAATATATAAGTCAAGGCAACCTAGATTTGCATATAAAAATGCTCAAACATTTGCATAAAATAATTAAAGTAAATAAAAATGAAATAAAAATATTTGTTAAAAATAATTTTAAAAGCCTGCCTAAAGCTACGTTCACATTTGACAAATATTTGCTCTAATAAGTGTGACCACAATTTCTGGTAAATGATGGTAGTTGCTGTCAAACCATATATCCCCAAAACATACTTAAACCAAAAGAGTTTAATATTGCAAAGACAAATTTGAATTAAATAAATATTTATTTATTACGGGTAAATATAATACATTTCAGAGGTCGCGTCTATTTCGTTAAATATTTGCTTAATGTGAACATATCTTAACAAATGTTTTATTTAAAAAGAAGAAAATATTTTTTTTTTAAATGTAGCAAAACGGTTTACAAATCTCCGAACAAAAAATGTAAGAAAATTTAGAAATGATTATGTTTTAGAGAGGGAGATTTTTAAATAGTTGTTTTAAGGTTAGTTTATTTTGGTAATTTATTATAAATAGTCTCGCGACAGAGCAACACTCGCAAATTTTTTAATCCTACTTTGAAAATTATCATTTAATTCGACATTCATGCAATGTTGTGATATTCCGCTTTGAAGCGAATTTTGAACACATGCAGATTATGTCATGTACGCGCCAGCTACGGCTGCCACATGGCCGAAATCATATTTAAACAATAGTTGCACCTGGGGCGCATTTCTGGACCGAACAACATTTTTATATTGTATTAATTTCAAGATCAATTACATACATTGTAAAAGAAAATATATCATTGTTCTTAGTGGAATAAGTTTAAGCATTTATTTCATACCAATCTTCTAGTGCCATTTTATTTACTATTTTTTAATTTTTTTATTAGAAGTTAAATTTTGTTTTGTGGTAAAAAGTACCAGGGGGCAAATTGCAGCATTCGAACGTGATCGAAATTTGAAAATTCTTATTAGAATCTCTATACCTAAAGCACAACGAACTCGATCGTTCGAGTAAAATTTCGATCGTTATCGAATGCCGTAATTTGGTCCCAGGTATCAAGGCCAGGTAGTTTTTTAGCCGATCAAGTCTAGGTAGGCATATATAGAATAAAAACACACAGCCAGACAGACATGAATTTTGAAAAGTGTTATTTTGTATTTTAGATCGTTGACTATTAATACCTCTATCGAAATTTAAAAAATATATATATTACGTAGAGACACAGTTATTTTACAATCATGTTATGTAATGGGTATTTTTCATACAGGTATAGAAATTTAAGTTGGCAAGTAATTTATGTTAAGATTGATTTGTCATTTGTCATAAATAGACTGACGCCTGAACAATGCTTCCAAATTGTGTATATTTAGAAAATATTGATTCTATTCGAAATACGTATCGAGCACTATGCCCATTTTACAGTCAACATAATCGTCCATCACTTTTGTTTAAATGGAAAAGTCAATAAACAAATCTACTGTATTTGGGGTGACGCCAATCCTCAAGAGTATGTTGAGACACCGTTACATCCAGAAAAACTGAGTGTTTGGCGTGCTTTATGGGCTAGTGAAATCATGGGTACGTACTTCTTTAAAAACGATACTGTTCAGAAGGTTACAGACAATGCTGAATGCTATAGAGCAAGACTTTGTTTTACTTTTTCGTTTATCAGTCGCATAACCATGATGTCCAGGAGCTGTGATTTCAAAAAGACGTCGCACATTGAGACAGCCCTTAAGTAACCGCGAAAAAAAATTGTTTTCACAGTATAAATATTAACAGATATATGAGTAATAATTCCCTGAAATTTCAGCCTCGTAACTTCATTACTTTTTGGTCTAGAGCAAGTCAAAGTTGAGGTATGCTAACGCGCTTGAGATATGTTAGTTCAATATGTAATATTCAAAAGCTTATCAATAAAGAATACATAATAAATATAACTTTAAAGTACTTTTTTAATTAATTTAGTTGTTGTAGAATGAGTAGATAAAAAAATAAATTTAAAAAAGAAAAACACAAAATAAAATTTCTTTACAACAGAATTGTGGTGTAAAAATTGAATATTTTGTATTTTCAATGGACTAGGAAATATAGAGCAGCCACTCGCCCTAGGTGCAGACTTATATCAAATGAAAGATTGAAGACTCAGCTTTCATTTAAAGTAAAGGACATATAGCAAAAGTTTGCAAAAGTACTTTAAACATACAAAAAACTACAAAAAATACGCACACTCTGTCGCTACACGTATGTTAGCATGTTTACAAATTTTTACTTTTATTTTTTTTAATTGTTTGTTTTATATTTCCTGTGTAGATATGTGGAGTCGCTAGTTTACGACCGATAAGCCCGAAACGATTGACCACTTGGAGGACAACATTCGCCGCGTTATTGCCAATTTATGGTCATAAATGTTGGGAAAAAGTCATCGAAATACCTACAGATTAGACTACGTCAGAGCCAGCCGTGGCGGTCATATGCCAGAAAATTAAATTATAATACCTGAAGTTTATATATCGTATAAACTAAATTTTATGTCAAATTAAAAACATGTATCTTTGTTTTATTCCATTTTATATATAAATATAATACCTCTATACGAAACACCCTTTATAAGTCTAGACTATTGTCCTAAAATTACACTGCTCAGCAACAAAATCCTCACCTTGTATTAATAGTCGGTAATTTTGAAATTCTAGCTTCATACACGTAAAAAATACAAAAAATGCGAAAAAGTACCTTTTTGGTCGTTCATAACATTTTCACCCTCAGCTGGAATCAATAGTCCGTTATTTCACAATTCAAGCTTCATAAACGTAGAAAATATAAAAAGACCGTAAAAATGCGAAAAAGTGCCTTTTTGGTCGCCCATAAATCTCACCTTGTACCAATAGTCACTAATTTCGAAATTCTTGCTAAATAAACATTACGAATACAACAAGTACCAAAAAAATTTTAAAAATTTTTACACCTTATAAATGTGAACCTGAAAAATGTACCAAAACCTAATTAATATTTTTTCGCGGATTAATCAGTACAATTTAAGTTTTTATCGTAGCTTTTTGTGTTTAGAAGTTACATAGGGTACCAAATAAGTAACAAATTATAGTTTTTACCCCTTACGTAGTTGAAATTTTATAAAAATACCAGCCACCTGTCAGCTTTTTTTTTTGTGTAAATAGCAATACTTTTTAGTTTAGCAGATGGGTGAAACACAGTTTTACCCCCCCCCCCCCCTGACAATACGAATTTCTTAGTGGAACTATACATCAAAAGAGGAACCGAATGTTCAAATTGCATATCTATAGTTTTTTGCGTTTGGGCTGTGCGATGATGAATCAGTCGGCCACGTTACTCTTTCGTAATTTTTGTAAATTAGACCGTAAAAATTATTTCTAAAAGTTCTTATCAAAGCATATCCGCAAGGTTGTTTTGTTAGTAACAGCTGCTCGAGAAGCATAATGTCAAATTTTGTTGAATTTGCCTTGACATTATTAAATTGTTCAGGGATGGGATTAAAAAATGTTCATTATGTTTAAATTTATTTATATGTATATGCGTTTTATATATTAACTAAAATTTATTGTTTTTATAATCTTTGTCATGGGTTTCATAAATATATGTATATTATCTTTTTTAATGGAATAATTTTGACATACACTAATTATAAAAACTACTCCATCCCTGTTATAAATCTTTAAAGAAAACATGCACAAAAAATTTGCTTTGTTGTAGCAATTTTCGGTACACATTCCTGTAAAATAGTATACAGTTAAAAAAAAAATGTTTTTTGTTTTTAAGGGTTAATTTAATAAAAATTATTCTACCATGATATATCTAAGTACACTGATATAGAAAAGTCTCACCTGACAGTAAAATAAAACTTTTATAAAACAAAGGCATTGAACTAAATAAAAATAGATCAAAAGAAATATAAATAAATAAAAACAAATATTGTTACTTCTTTTTTACAAATATACATATATATTTTTGGAAGTTTTTAACTTATTGCAAAAAAGAATGATTGCATCAACAGCAAATGCTTTCAGAATAAGCAGTAGAAAACTGCTTGATAAAATATCATTCAATAGATATGCATTAACATTGCAGCGAAAAGAACATCAAATACCTGAATGTCTTAAGAAAATTCCGCAAGAAACTGACCCTAATTTAGCTCATATGGTACAGTATTATTATCATGCAGCGGCACAAAAAATGGAACCATCATTAATCAAAGAATTGCAAGAAAAATATCCGAAAATGGAGGAAAATCGACGTAAAGCACGAGTGACAGCAATTTTGAATTTGATAGGCATCGTAACAACAAGTTTAGAAGTATCGTTTCCCATAATAAAAGGCGATGGCACATATGAAATAATAACCGGTTATAGGGCTCATCATATAAAACACCGTTTGCCAGTTAAAGGAGGTTTGTACTAAATATCAATATAACGTTTCCGCTTGTTCTCTGTTTCACACAATATTATTTCACATGAAACGTAGAACAGGCGGAGCGCTAAATCTCCTTTTTTACTTGTGTGACAATTGTCTATTCTAGGTATACGCTTTGCCATGGATGTGAATGAAGATGAAGTGAAGGGTCTGGCCTATTTAATGTCCTTCAAATGTGCCTGTGTCAATGTACCATTTGGAGGATCCAAAGGCGGTGTACGCATAGATCCCAAAAGATATACCTTAAGTGAATTGCAAACCATTACCAGACGCTATTGTATGGAATTGTTGAAAAGGAACATGATTGGTCCAGGTATAGATGTTCCTGCACCAGACGTTAATACCAGTGAGCGCGAAATGGGTTGGATAAGTGATCAATATTTAAAGACTTATGGTGGGTTAAGCATTTCGTAGATTATATGAAAATTATGCATAATTTTTTCTTCATTTTTATAGGTCATAATGATATTAATGCTATGGCTATAGTTACTGGCAAACCTGTTCATAATGGTGGCATAAATGGCCGTTCTTCGGCTACTGGTCGTGGCGTTTGGAAAGCTGGTGATGTATTTATTAACGATCAAGATTGGATGGATTTGATAAAACTAAAAACAGGCTGGCACGATAAAACTGTTATTGTTCAAGGATTTGGTAATGTGGGTTCATGGGCCTCTAAATTTGTGGTTGAAGCGGGCGCAAAACTGATTGGTGTACATGAACACGATGTTTCGTTAGTTAACCCGGAAGGCATAGATCCCAATGTGAGCATATCTTAAAATTGTATTTATTTCAAAAAATAAAACTTATTTTAACTCTAAAGGATCTTATTGAATACAAGGCCGACAAGAAAACTATTAAAGGGTATCCCAAGGCTAAAGAGAAACAGGGTGGTCTTTTGCACGAAAAATGTGATATTTTAATGCCTTGTGCTACACAAAAAGTACTAACTGACAAAAATGCTGGTAAAGTACAAGCTAAAATTATTTTAGAAGGAGCCAACGGTCCTGTAACTCCCGCAGCTGATGAAATTTTAAGGAAAAAGAACATACTCATGATACCCGATATGTTTTGTAATGCTGGAGGTGTAACTGTGTCGTACTTTGAATTCCTTAAAAATATTAATCACGTCTCCTATGGAAAACTTTCGATAAAACGCGACAACTCTATGCTTCATGAGATATTTAATTCCATCAATGAATCGATGGATAATGGAAAAGTAAGATCATCTCTATACACACATACATATAAACATAAATATATTTCTTAAAATTATTCTTCTTTTTAAGGTGAAAATCAGACCCAACGAAGCTTTGCAAAATATGCGCGATTGCACGTCCGAAGCTCATATTGTTGACTATGGCCTGCAAACAGTTTTGGAAACATCGGGTCGTGGTATTAAGGAAACGGCCTATGAATTTGCTTTGTGCAATGATTTGCGCACCGCAGCTTATATTTTTTCTATACAGAAAATATTTCGTGCTTTGGAAAGTTCCGGCATTTCACAACAATAAAATATAAAAGGATTTTTTTTAAATATTTTTTAAATGTTTTACTTTATTGTTTAATAATGAATTTCAAGAATTTTGTAACTCTATATTTTACATCCATTAAAAGAAAATTTAATAAAAACTGATATTAATTATTTGCGAGTTTTATTAGATAATTACAAGTTAGAGCTCGATATTTGGCTGTGCCGAATCTTGTTTACCATTCACACAGTTTGTACCATCATACATATATCTGTGGCTTGGAGCTAAAAGGGCCAATGTCAAAATATTTACTTTTGAGAAAATTGGAATTGAACTTTAACTTTTAAAGATGCTTTCATAGTGACATTGGCCTGTATTTTATTTATGAAGCTGTTCTAGGTTAAGTATGACTTCAGCTGTTTTACCATAATGAAAAAGAGCAAGAAAACAAATCTAATGCAATAATTAACTCAAAAGAGCAAAAAAGTGACATTGGCCCTTTTAGCTACAAGCCACAGATATATTAAGACATAGTTTGATATATATGAAAGTATGTATGGTGTTGTTTTAGCTACAACGACTTCTCTATCTAAATATAAGCATTCAGAATATACCTGCATACTTTATAAGGTCTCAAATTAATATAAAAAGTGTCAATATCGGTAAAGCCTTAAATATTCCTTCAGATAACGCGACAAGTTTATACACGCATGAAAAATATACTCAATAATGAATAGGACTAGTCTACAGATCACACAAATGTATTGGGAAAACATAGTAGATTTATCATGTCTTTGTTCTAGGGCTGCACCATAAACATATACATATATAGCCCAGCATCGCATTACAGCGAATTAGTTTTAAAAATACTCGATGGAGTACCTCAATGCCTAATATAGTTTTTAACAATACTTATACAATCGTTAAACACAAACACTTGTCCCTTAACTACAAACTCTTGTTTGAAAATGACTTGGTCCATTACTGCATAACATAGGGTCATCATTTAACTAGTTCATTTTAACTGCAGTGGAGACTGTTTTATGCTACCGATCAAATATGTTTGCAGTAAATCAGAACATAAAAGAACTAGGCATATTTATTTATCAGGTAGTCTTGTTTCGTCAGCTGATTAGTTTTTATTCACTTATTATACCCTTCACACAGTGAAAAAGGGTATATATAGGTGTGTCATTCCGTGTGAAATTTCTACAAATTTCATTTCCGACCCCATAAAGTATATATTTTCTGAAAGCCGATGAATAGGGGAGTCGATTTAGCTCTGTCCGTCTGACCGTCTGTCCATGTGTATGTTGAAATCAACTTTTTGAAGCCCCCCGACATCGGTTGGACCCGGGTGAGGTATTAAAATATCAGAAATATTCGGGAGTAGATCGGTATCGAAAATCAGAAGCATCGGTACATAAACAACTGAGATATGAGCTAAAACCCACGACCACCTCGATTTTTTTTTCACAAAAACAACATTACAACAACAACATGCATACATACAAACGTGTATACTGGTTAGGGAAAACGTGACATCGAATCCCAGCTGAGTCAAAAAAAATTTTTTTTATTTTTTTATATTTTTTTAAAATTTTTTTTTTAATTTTTTTTTTTATTTTTTATTTAATATATTATTTATATTTTTATTATTTTTTTTTAATTTTTTTTATTTTTTTTTTATTTTTTTTTTTATATTTATTATATACTAGCCGAACCCGGCGCGCGCTGCTACGCCCCTTAATGAATCAAAATGCATTCTATTTTTATGAGCGTGGCATTGCCCAGTTTTCTAATCACGAAATTGTAAAGCCATAACAGCTCAATATGTGTGCAAAGTTTCAGAAAAATCGGACCCGTGCAAGTACCTCAAAATTGTTATTGTTTTTATGGGCGTAGCCCTGCCCACTTTTCTTATCACGAAATTGTAAAGTCATAACAGCTAAATTTGTGTGCAAAGTTTCAGAATAATCGGTCCAGTGCAAGTACCTCAAAATGATACTTATTTTTTATGGGCGTGGCACTGCCCACTTTTCTAATCACGAAATTATTAAGTCATGACAGCTCAATATGTGTGCAAAGTTTCAGAAAAATCGGTCTGGTGCAAGTACCTCAAGATTATAACCTTTTTTTATGGGCGTGGCCCCGCCCACTTTTCTTTTCACAAAATTATTTAGTCATGACAGCTCGATATGTGTGCAAAGTTTTAGAAAAATCGGTCCAGTGCAAGTACCTCAAAATTAAAACTTTTTTAGGGGCGTGGCCCCGCCCACTTTTCTTTTCACAAAATTATTTAGTCATGACAGCTCGATATGTGTGCAAAGTTTCAGAAAAATCGGTCAAGTGCAAGTAGCTTAAACTGATAACTAATTTTTATGGGAGTGGCCCCGCCCACTTTTTTTCACCCATAAACACTCCCTGGTATGTGTACAACAACTTGCCAAAGTTTGAGTCCGATCGGTTTTACAGTTTCGGAGTCTATAGCTAACACACACACACTTATACAATCGTTAAACACAAACACTTGTCCCTTAACTACAAACTCTTGTTTGAAAATGACTTGGTCCATTACTGCATAACATAGGGTCATCATTTAACTAGTTCATTTTAACTGCAGTGGAGACTGTTTTATGCTACCGATCAAATATGTTTGCAGTAAATCAGAACATAAAAGAACTAGGCATATTTATTTATCAGGTAGTCTTGTTTCGTCAGCTGATTAGTTTTTATTCACTTATTATACCCTTCACACAGTGAAAAAGGGTATATATAGGTGTGTCATTCCGTGTGAAATTTCTACAAATTTCATTTCCGACCCCATAAAGTATATATTTTCTGAAAGCCGATGAATAGGGGAGTCGATTTAGCTCTGTCCGTCTGACCGTCTGTCCATGTGTATGTTGAAATCAACTTTTTGAAGCCCCCCGACATCGGTTGGACCCGGGTGAGGTATTAAAATATCAGAAATATTCGGGAGTAGATCGGTATCGAAAATCAGAAGCATCGGTACATAAACAACTGAGATATGAGCTAAAACCCACGACCACCTCGATTTTTTTTTCACAAAAACAACATTACAACAACAACATGCATACATACAAACGTGTATACTGGTTAGGGAAAACGTGACATCGAATCCCAGCTGAGTCAAAAAAAATTTTTTTTATTTTTTTATATTTTTTTAAAATTTTTTTTTTAATTTTTTTTTTATTTTTTATTTAATATATTATTTATATTTTTATTATTTTTTTTTAATTTTTTTTATTTTTTTTTTATTTTTTTTTTTATATTTATTATATACTAGCCAAACCCGGCGCGCGCTGCTACGCCCCTTAATGAATCAAAATGCATTCTATTTTTATGAGCGTGGCATTGCCCAGTTTTCTAATCACGAAATTGTAAAGCCATAACAGCTCAATATGTGTGCAAAGTTTCAGAAAAATCGGACCCGTGCAAGTACCTCAAAATTGTTATTGTTTTTATGGGCGTAGCCCTGCCCACTTTTCTTATCACGAAATTGTAAAGTCATAACAGCTAAATTTGTGTGCAAAGTTTCAGAATAATCGGTCCAGTGCAAGTACCTCAAAATGATACTTATTTTTTATGGGCGTGGCACTGCCCACTTTTCTAATCACGAAATTATTAAGTCATGACAGCTCAATATGTGTGCAAAGTTTCAGAAAAATCGGTCTGGTGCAAGTACCTCAAGATTATAACCTTTTTTTATGGGCGTGGCCCCGCCCACTTTTCTTTTCACAAAATTATTTAGTCATGACAGCTCGATATGTGTGCAAAGTTTTAGAAAAATCGGTCCAGTGCAAGTACCTCAAAATTAAAACTTTTTTAGGGGCGTGGCCCCGCCCACTTTTCTTTTCACAAAATTATTTAGTCATGACAGCTCGATATGTGTGCAAAGTTTCAGAAAAATCGGTCAAGTGCAAGTAGCTTAAACTGATAACTAATTTTTATGGGAGTGGCCCCGCCCACTTTTTTTCACCCATAAACACTCCCTGGTATGTGTACAACAACTTGCCAAAGTTTGAGTCCGATCGGTTTTACAGTTTCGGAGTCTATAGCTAACACACACACACTTATACAATCGTTAAACACAAACACTTGTCCCTTAACTACAAACTCTTGTTTGAAAATGACTTGGTCCATTACTGCATAACATAGGGTCATCATTTAACTAGTTCATTTTAACTGCAGTGGAGACTGTTTTATGCTACCGATCAAATATGTTTGCAGTAAATCAGAACATAAAAGAACTAGGCATATTTATTTATCAGGTAGTCTTGTTTCGTCAGCTGATTAGTTTTTATTCACTTATTATACCCTTCACACAGTGAAAAAGGGTATATATAGGTGTGTCATTCCGTGTGAAACTTCTACAAATTTCATTTCCGACCCCATAAAGTATATATTTTCTGAAAGCCGATGAATAGGGGAGTCGATTAAGCTCTGTCCGTCTGACCGTCTGTCCATGTGTATGTTGAAATCAACTTTTTGAAGCCCCCCGACATCGGTTGGACCCGGGTGAGGTATTAAAATATCAGAAATATTCGGGAGTAGATCGGTATCGAAAATCAGAAGCATCGGTACATAAACACACACACACACACACACAGAGTTTCACTTTTATATATATAGACTATCCAAATCCGGCGCGCGTTGCTACGCCCCTTAATGAATCGAAATGCATTCTGAATTTTAATTGAATATCAAGTGCAAAAACCTAAAAATTATAATTTTTTTATGGGCGTGGCATTTCCCACTTTTCTAGTCACGAAGTTGTAAAGTCATAACAGCTCAATATGTGTGCAAAGTTTCAGAAGAATCGGACCAGTGCAAGTATCCCAAAATTAAAATTGTTTTTATGGGCGTGGCCTTGCCCACTTTTCTAATCACGAAATTGTAAAGTCATAATAGCTCAATATGTGTGCAAAGTTTCAGAATAATCGGTCCAGTGCAAGTACCTCAATATGATACGTTTTTTTTATGGGCGTGGCACTGCCCACTTTTCTAATCTTGAAATTATTTAGTCATGACAGCTCAATATGTGTGCAAAGTTTCAGAAAAATCGGTCTGATGCAAGTACCTTAAAATTATAGCCTTTTTTTATGGGCGTGGCCCCGCCCACTTTTTTAATCACGAAGTTATAAAGTCACGACAGCTTAATATGTGTGCAAAGTTTCAGAAAAATCGGTCCAGTGCAAGTACCTCAAAGTTAAAACTTTTTTAGGGGCGTGGCCCCGCCCACTTTTCTTATCACGAAATTATTTAGTCATGACAGCTCGATATGTGTGCAAAGTTTCAGAAAAATCGTGCAAGTAGCTAAAACTGATAACTAATTTTTTATGGGCGTGGCCCCGCCCACTTTTTTCATCCATAAACACTCCCCGGTATGTGTACAACAACTTACCAAAGTTTGAGCCCGATCGGTTTTACAGTTTCAGAGTCTATAGCTAACACACACACACACACAGAGTTTCACTTTTATATATATAGATATTTTAATTATTTAAAAAAAAAAATTTTTTAATTTTTTTTTTTATTTTTTTTTAATTTTTTTTTTTATTTTTTTTTTAACATACATAAAATTTACATACATACGTAAATTTATAATTTTACAATGGGATGTTTTTATATATGTATGTTTTTTATATGTATGTACGTATTTCATATGGGATGAATGGTGATACCATATACTGTTATTGCATGACTACACGTTGTGAAGGGTATATAAGATTCGGCACGGCCGAATATAGCGCTCTTACTTGTTTTTAATCTCTATCTTCTCTCATTTATTTCATGTCAAACTTCGTACATAAAAAACATAAACAAACAAATTCTCTCCGAACTGCAATTACCTGATGAATAAATATGCTTTCGTCGGCTTAATCCACTTTTTAAGTAAATTGAGATTTTGATGCCGTGTGGTAAAGAAAGATACGTCTCGTCGACCAGCATGTAGTTTTTCTTCAATAAAGAATACCATAAAATAAACCAACTATATTTCTGGTTTTCCACTCAAGCTACAAATATGAAATACTAGCTTGTGCCCGCGACTTCGTCTGCGTAGTTATTGGGGTAAAAGGTAGACTTAGTATTAACAACAAAAATAAAAATATTTACAATACAAACAACCCTTTTAGGATGTGTGATGATGAGTTTGCCAACGACTTCGCGTTATTATCGTGATATAAAGTAGCATATGTGTTAATCTAGGTTGTTATCTATCTATGTGCCGAATTTCATTTGGTTCCGTTCAGCCGTTTTTGCGTGATTGAGTAACAAATATCCAAACATACAAACATTCGCATTTATTATATTAGTACGAAGTAAATAGGATAGTATAACAAGTTTTTTGTCTCTCCTGTAAAATTTTCTGAAAGGGAGTTAGTAAGTTTGCCGACGATATGAATGTACTTAAGAAACTAATTACAGAATCATTTGATGGAAATGATTACATTTTTGGACGTCTACATATAAACATCACTTTTATAAGTGAAAAAACTGGTCACTATATTTTAGAAATGTGTTGAATTAAATTTCATTAGATGAATAATTATGAAAAAAAAATTAGTTTTTACACAAAAAGCTTAAGGAGTAAACAAAATGTGAATTAAACCAGGGTACACTTATACAAGGTGGCGGTGCCAGCCCAGCTGACAATTTTTTTGTGTTTTGGAGTATGTCAAACTACATATTAAAAAAATTATTTCAACTCCGGAAATTGTCAAACTTCATACATAAAAAAGAGAGCCGAAAATCGCTCTCCTTTATGCTATCACCTTATGTAATTACACCATGAATTAAACTTCATTTTCAAACGGTATTTATTTATCTAAAAAAAATCGTTTAAGTTTTCTTTTATTTCTCTTTTTTCGATGACAATACCTCAACACAAAGTTATATGAACAACATGTATGAATGTGTGAAATTTTCAATTCAACTAGGTATGTAACGGAAATCAAGAAGGATTTTTTAAACATTTCTGAATTAAAAAAAATTATTAAAAATTATAACAGAAATTTTAAAAATTGCACTTAAAGTGTTTAAAAAAAAAACTTTCTTAATTGATCCGTTTTCGATTTCCATTCCATACCTAAAAGAAGTGCAGCTTTTAAGCATATCTTTTGGCTGCCAAAACTCTTGACCGTGGCAAACGGCACTGACTAATACTGTGTAAACGATACTGCATTTCTGGTTGATTGACTTTCTCGTGCAGTCTCTTTTTAGCCTCTTCTACAGAATGAACAACAACACCACCACCACCACCATCTCCAGTATCGTCCATATTGAAAGCCTCACCTTCAGCGCACTCGGGACATTGTTGTGTCAAAACGATCTCGTCGATATCAGTGGGCCAATCGCAGATCTTTTCGATTTGCTTAACAATATAATCACCAAAAGCTTTGCTATCATCTTTTCTTTCCAAAATATAAACACTAGCGGTTATATCGAAGACACGACGCTCTAGAATCTTTAGAAAACGACGAACATTAACAAGATCGACGTGCGTATGATTGCCGAGTAGTACCATAAGAGGTGAAGCATCACTTTGACACATTTCAAATAAGATCTCAATGCCCTGCAACAAATTCTCCAAGCGATGATCATTAGCTTCGCTCATCTTTTGCAATTCTCCATTTTTATTCTGCTTCTCGGCGAGCGTTTGTTCCAAACGTTCTATGGTGTCATTTTGATCTTGAAGAGATTGAAAATTTGATTTTCTCAAAGAATCTATGTCGCTGTATAAACGGTTTACCGAATTGGTGAGTAGGGTCATATGATAGCTAAGTTCATTGGCATAGTTGAAGTACGAGTAGTAGAGGCTTTCTTGTTGTTGAAATTTCTCAATGACGTTTTCGACATTTTGCGTTTGTGTATAGGACTGTATCTTTTCCAATATTTTATTGTATAAATTGATTTTCTTTGTGTGTTCACGTCGAAATTTCTCACGACGTGCATACTCTTTGGGCTGAAGATCAGCCAGCACTCTGGTTTTACCTTTGATATCCATGAACTCTGTGGTATCAGCATCTGCCGCTATTTTACGCATTATGCCCTGCATCTCAACTTTACGCAAATCTCGTTCCTTGGTCTCTCTTTTGATAATGTTATCGATTTTTTCATAAATTTCAATACAATTATCGAAAGTGCCCAAAGCGTACTCAATCAAATCTATCAAGTATTTCTTATCACTATTAAGTTTTTGCACCAATTTCGTGTAGTAGTCATTGAAGAAGGTGCGATGATTGAGTATTATTGTAAGTTCCTCTCTCAGCTGTGCATTTGCAGCCGCAAAGCCACATTCACGTCTAACACCTACCTCTAGCTGGTTTTCCAAAATCAACATTTTTTTGCGAGCTTTGGCCACATAAGCCTGATGTTGAGTTTCGGGTACGGTCTTCCGATTCAGATCGTACACCTGCTTATTAACACGACTTATTTCACGTTCCAAGTTGGTTATCGCCACTTTAAGTTTACGTATATCATCACTTAACGCCTCCTGACACTGCACATGACACTTGATTTTCTTAAGCGAAAGTTTATTCTCTCGCGTATGTGTAACTCCATTTGCCACCCATATTTGGGCTCTTAAGTCGTCCTTTTCCATTCTGAGCTGTTCAATGGCATTTTGATAGCTTGCTTCAATGATAGTCTCTTTGCGGGTCTTCAATTTGGTCGATAAAATTTTCTTATACTCTCTTTGACGTTTGCCTAGTTCTTTTTGCTTTGACAAATAGACTTCGAGGAAATGTTTCTTTGCCAGATTATCCATGGTGTTGCAATTAAGACTACTTGTGTTGGAACAGGTTTTTATGCAGTTTTAAATTTCGTTTATTTGTTGAAAAATATTAACAATATTTTTTTTCAAAAAAATACACAATTATAAAAATATTACGGATTACAAAATTGTTATAAAATTGAAAAGCTATTATTCGATTACGACAAAAATTTCTTTTGATTTTATTTCGAAAATATGATAAAGAAGGAAAACAAGCACTGAAGTATTGTACATAAGCAGAAATTTGTCCCAAATTAAATCGAATAAAAGTTTGCTGCTTATGAATATATTCGGCAATTAAACTCTTACACAGCCATAGATGAGCGGAATGGTCTAACCACCTTTAATTAATCCATTGTATTCTCGACATGAATTGATTTATTTATTTAACACTTAATATAGGAAGTATTCAATTCAGAAATATATGCTTTAATTACTTAAATTTAATAAAAAAGTACATGAAAGTGAAATGTATTTAAATGTGTATGTATAATTTTTACATCGACAAATGCACGTAATGGGTTTATTAGCAACTAAACTATTTTAGAAAGAAAATGGAGTTTAAGACTAAATGACAGTTATTAAAAAGCTTTAAAACTAAATTATTGGCAGACTGTGGAAATTAACCAAATCTATTGAAGCCATTAAAAACATTACCAATAAACGATCCAAAGGGGTTATTAGCAAAACCTGGAGCAAAAGGAGAACGCGATATCACCCGTTCTGGTAGTACTATTGGTGGCTCTCTTGATTTACGATTCGTCTGACATTTATACATACGATTGATTTTTTCAATATCGAGGGGAGAAAATCCGTCTCGTTGACCCATAACATGTCTTCCTCTGGCTTCCTAAAAAAAAATTATAAAAATTAGGAAAATAATGCTGGTGTATAGCAGGTGAAAAATCGAATGATCAACGCACAAAAAAATGGCGGTGGAAACAACGGCTGAAAAGATTCAGCTCAACGCTTTAAAGCATGTAAGAACTTAGTAAGTGATTGAACCGTTTTTTTTTTTTTTTGCTGGGATGGCTTATAATATCGGCGTGTTTAGATTTCTACTTTTATAAAATTTTAGTTGACGAAATTAACACGAGGAAGCACCAAATTTACTAGGGTTTAATTTTTTTTACTCAAACATGTTTTTACTTCTACTGTAAAATTATTAAATTATAACTAATATTTTCTTTAACGATATGTATGTGTACTATGATAAAGGTCCCAACGAAATAAATCCCAAGAAAATCGAAATAACTTCCAACTTTGAAAAATTAATAAACTTTTAAATGTAAAATAAGAAGTCCCAAAACAGTAAAACAGCACCCAAAAATAATTTAACTCTTAGTAAAAAAAAAGTCCAAATAGATTTAAAAAAGACAGATTGATTAGAACCAACGGATTCGTGTACTACAGGCTTAAGAGTATAAATTCTCTGCGCACGACCCAAAATTGGCTGTCACACTTATCACTGAATCCCCAATGTTGAAAGTAATTTCATTTTTTATTGCGAGTTATTTCAAAGTGTCAACGTTATGTATGAGTAAAATTTTTAGAATTACGATTAAAACTTCTTACCTTGGCCACTATGGTAGGTTGGCCATTTTTTGAAAACGCAGTGGGAGAATAATGCATTACACTGCCGTAATCATAGCCAACACCAAAGGCAACTGAATCACGCATTCTTTGAAAATTTACAGCAGCATTTCTTTGTACATTTTGCAGCTGGATGGTCACATATGAATCACGCTCTTTGCGATTTTGTTCATGAAGGAAGCCCAAGACGTGCATTAGTTCGTGAATAACGGTGCCAAGTTTTGCCAGACATCCAGGTGCTTGTAAATTTATTTCCTGCTTGCCACCCAATCGACCAATTGTAGACCAGCAACCAGATTTACCATTCAGTATGGAAATATAATCCGCTTCTGAAGTGCGTGGTATGAAGCGTATGCAAGTTTTGGCATGATATTCATCCATTGCTAGAGCTATAACTTCTAACTCATTACTGGTAAAATCACCAGCAATTTCAAAAGGTACTTCTCCATAGGGCCAACGCGAAGCTCTTGAGTTTAAGCCATTTCTAAGTGTGATTGGCTTTTGTGGTATTAAAATATCACCCTCTAAATATGAGCCCAACTCCTCCGGATTTACCGAAGCTTTATTTGGATGAAAGTTAGCCACTAATTTTCCGGTATTATTTAAATCCGGTCGACCATATAAAGACTGGCCATAAACACTTAAATCAATTATATGCGATTCTACTACATCTTTAGGCAATTCACTAGATACTACTTCTACTATTTCTGAATCATTATCCGCGTCTATGGTGAGATTATCCATAATTCCTTTAAAGGTACCCGAAGTTAAAGGTATACCGATAACGTGACATCGGAATGTACTTAAAATTGTCACTAGCAAAATTAATTTATCAAACATTATCTTTTAAAGCCGGTTTAATTTGTTTAAATGTTTAACGACAACTAAGTTGGTCCACTACTGGTTGTTTTAATTTATATGCTTTCGGATCTTCGTTCTAGGCAACGTCACATTGTTAATGTCAACAATCTATACCTCATCATACAATGAAGTTCTGATAAGAATACAACTGCTGTGATCAGCAGGCAATTATGTCTTTAAGGTCTGCATACCATTCTTTTGTCTCAGTTGTGTCATGGAATATTGACATTGCCATTGACCCACCTACAGCAACATTCATGTACACATACATACAAACATATGTGTTTAAATGGAAAAGTAACGTTATAGTATTTTATTTATTTATACAACTGTTAAAATTAAAAATTAATAAACATGAATATTAATTGTATGTATTTATTTTTATGAAACCAAATTGTTTTTTGATGTTGTTGTTTTATAATTAGCCATTCCGGGATCCAAGCTTGAGCAAATATAGGTGCCTTTTTAGACGTGTAAAACTTCCGATAGGAAGTGTTTGATTTTTTTATCAGCAAATTTTGACAAATCACTATGCAAAATTTGATGATAAATCACGAAAATTAATAAACATGAATATTAATTGTATGTATTTATTTTTATGAAACCAAATTCTTTTTTGATGTTGTTGTTGTTGTTTTATAATTAGCCATTCCGGGATCCAAGCTTGAGCAAATAAGGGTGCCTTTTTAGACGTGTAAAACTAAATCACTATGCAACAAGGGGGGTTAATGGGAGTGTGTAGCGTATATGCATTATATGCATAAGTATAGCTTCTCCACTTCAAATGGCAACCTCACCCACTGTTCCTTTGCGAACTTGGTGCCCTCTATTTTTTTTGCTAACGAGGAAATGCCGACCGAAAATAGGCGGAATAACCTAATCATCTGCATGGGGGAAGTCCCATGGCATAATGCTTGTATGGAGGCTAAGTTGGCAGCCCCGACACCAGACTCGGATGCGGTATCCTAATCAGTTGCTCATCCTAAACAAACGATTAATAAAACCATTATGGCCCTATGCTCCACACTGGAACGACGGGAATAAATATATATATATATACTATGCAACAACTTACTCCAGAATAACATTTGCAAACCATGGAAATTTATTTCTTAACTTATATAGCAATTCGCGAAGTTTACAGTGCGCATAATCGTCCATTTGAGCAGTTAATACGAAACACTATAGACCGATTTATGATCACGTTTTGGATATTATTCATTTGAATAGAGCACATACCGAGCGGCCGCCAGAAAAAGCTATAGTCGCTGTAGACGCGATTGTGACAGAGAATTCGAATTTATCGGTACGACGCCATTCTCAGCAAATCGGTTTCTGCAAGGCCACTACTTGAAAACTTAACTTGCAAAGGTGGATAGAGAAAACTACTTCTAGACAGGTTCGCAAATTGCTTAAACAGCCTTTTGGCTGTAAAGCCTTTCGGTTTTAATCGGAGTACGACGAGCTGGATTACTGCGTTAATTACAGGACATGGAAACTTAAAACATCATCTGAGGAGGATGCAGATCGATGATAATGATATTTGTAGAATGTACCTAGAGGATGCTGAGAGAGCAACGCATGTATTATGCAAATTTCCAGCACTGGCAAACGGATAGTTTAGGATCAGGGACAAGCACACATAAAGTGTGGATGCTATGAAGACCTCAGTCTGAGGGAAATTAACTTGTGGCGAGAGGAAGAAAGAGATATTGACCGGTAGCCACGATATTACGAAAGAGCGAAGGGGGTCGAAAAGGGACTTTAGATGGTAATGGTCTGCTTCGATACTCCCCCTTCATTACTATGTATAGCTTCCCAATTAAGTAGTATTAAAACTGCAAAAATGTTGTTGCAACACAATGTTTCCACTTGCCATAAGCAGCATCAAAGATATGACTTACTAAAGAAAATATTTTCTCTGTAAACCTTCATACGTATTATAAATAAAAATTAATTTAAGAAATGTTGTCGAAGCAAAGAATCGCAATAATTGCTATACATTGCACTCTGATGAATTTAATTTGCATCAATTTTTTACAACCTTTAAAGTTACCAAGAAAATTTCAAAAACAAATTTAAAAGGCAATATTTAGTTGGAAATTATTATTTTCGTTAGTTTTGAATGAAATTTATGTTTTAAAAAGAAATTAATCGTATTCTTTATGTATATTTGAAGAACAAATATTATAAATCTTTCCTTTCTACAAATACAATTAATCTGAAAGTTTGAATGTTTAAATCTTTGTTACTTAATCACGCAAAAGTGGCTTAACGGAACTGAATACAATTTGGCATACAGATAGATAATAAACTAGATTAACATATAGACTACTTTTTATCACGATAATTAGGCGAAGTTTTATGACTTCGACACGCAACTTACTGATTCATCATCGGACAATCAAAGCGGATAAAGCTATAGACATCGACAGTGGGTTCCTCTTTTCACGAATGAGAAGAGTTTTTGGTAATTCGAACAATAAGTTAAGGGATTAAGGGTAAATTCGGTATTCTTATATCTGCTAAACCAAAAAACATATATGTAGATTATCTTAAAAATCATCGCTTTTTAATTAAACAAATAAGCTGACAAGTGTCTGCTTGTTTTTTTTTTATTTTTAATTTGCAACCCCGTACCGGGTCAAAAATGGGTAAAACTATTATTTTTTTTTTACTCTCATGCATAAGCGGTAAAAATTACCTCTTTATTTTGGCACTTTTTAAATCTATAATTTTTGGAATCTTTTCAAAAAAGATTAACGATATAAAATTATAAATAAAATTAATTTCTTTGATATTCAAAACATTTTATTTCAGTTTAAAAACCCGATTCGAAAAAAAAACACCCTTTATATGTATGTAGGGAGAATTAAAATTGCAATTACCCTACAAACAAAATGATACGAAATCATTTTGCTCTTATAGAAACAAATTTTTGTGTTTTTATTTATATTAAAAACAATTGAAATTCATTTATTTATTTTTATTTTATTTTTGTCCATAGGGAAATTATATAAATTTAAGATAAAGCGTTATATGGGAGGTGAACGTGCCACCTTAATTTTTCTATTATTACAAAAAGCAATGTTGCAAAATTTCAGAATTGTACATCTATTTTTGTCAGGATTAACCCATTTTTAATCCAAAAATATTCTGGCAAAATTTAACACCCTAACTTTTTCGGTTCTACCTCTATCGTGCTCGGACAGACAGACGGACATAGCTAGATCGTCCTATAATAAAATCAGGACTCAAAAAATAAATACTTTATGGGGTCTAAAATGGATATTTTGATGTGTTACACATAATTTTTTTATGGTAGTGGGTATAAAAATACTAAAATTAATAAAAAAAAAAGTTCGATTACACTAAAGTATTTTTCCAGGACAAACATACAGTATTTTCTCTTCGATTATTATTCAATATTACACTCTTTATTCGCGATTGATTGTATATTATGTACATACATGTTATACCGTTATTATCTTAACAGATAATATCAAATTGTTTGCAGGGTAGTTAACCATTATAAAGCAAATACAGATGACAAACAGTAACTGTTTATTGTTAACAACTGTTGTTAACAATTTGGAAACTCCACTAGTAAAAACTCGTATTAAATACGTTAAAGGTTTTGGCGGTAATTTATTTTTACCGAGCTTCAAGTTCAATTGCAAGGTTCTGATGTTTAAGAATAAATAATAAATATTAACAAGAGTAGATACGGTTGAAATTTTTTTCAAAGGAGGTTTCTTGAACCTAACTATTTACATTCTATACACTAGGGAATTACGTAGATATATGTATGTATATATGCATGTATGTACATGCCTACATGCATACATCATTGAAGACAATTTTGTATTGACTTTAAATAAAACATTACCTTCGATCTAGCTTAACTTAAGCTACACTATATTGAAGAATTAAAATACAGCTTAAACCTTTTGAAGACCCTCGGAATAATAATTTTTTTTTTATTTATTAATAATTTTAAGCATATATTAAAATTTTATATGTATATTTGTATGTGTAATAAGTTTGTCACTCAATCCTAGGGTACACTTACACAGGTAGCAGTGCCAGCCAAATAATTATTTGTTTCTCAAACTCTATATATAAAAAAAAGATTTCAGTCCCAAGAATTGTTAAACTCGATATATAAAAAAGAGAGACAAATATACTCTCTTTTTCTCTCACTCTGCTCTATCCCCTTATGTGATTACACCATACTTACTCCTTTTGAAATTTTCTCATTATTTTTTTTTTTTTCGATCTTATAAGGGAGTATACGCAAATATAGAGGTCAATTGCAAACTAAATGTCTTTTGATGTTTCAACTTTGTTTTGAGGGGAAAACGACAAAAAAAAATGAAAATAGTCTTTAAATATCATCCCTGCAGATAGTATTGGATTAGGTAATTCATTGACTAGTTAATACATGTTCCTTTGTAATGCATTCATGGACCATATAATTTCCAAACAAAAATTTATAGTTAAATGACAAGTATTCGTATTCTAATATTACATTTTGTACTAATATTTTATTTTATTTCAATTTTTTATTAGGCTATAAGTTCAATGCAATAATGAAAGAATACCTTGGAAAATTTATTATCCGATACTGATACTTGATCAAAACTACAAGTGTTGTGTGTAAAACTAAACTATTTGACTAAATATTTTAATAAATTTTTTAACATAAAATTAACCAAGATGGTTCGTTTTAAAAATTTTCTATGGCGAACATGTTTCGGGCGTGAACCTTGTTCATTCATTTTGTACTATACTTTACATGCGGGTATGGCATTAATGTATGTTGCGTAATCTGCAGGAATATTGATTCAGAACAGTATTTTATTGCTCCCTCAAACTTGCTCGATACAAAAATGTTTGTCTCCTGGGAGCTGCAATCATTGACTTTGTTTAGTACAACAGATGTATACGTGGTTTTTTGTTTATATCACAGCCATTAATGGCTCAAAATAGCAAAGCTCTCAAAAGTATTTCTGATAAATTGATACTAAAAACGATTCCGCGGAATATGTGTGGGCTACATAAACTATTTTTACACCAATCACACGGACGAAGAAAGTTGATTCGACTTCTGTATTGATAAATATTTAGAATATATATATACAAATAAATACACTAAAAATTACAAACGGATTAACAAAGAGTAAAAAAAATTGTTGCCTAGACAAAAATTTTGTTCAAAACAAATGGGTGAACATGGCTGAACATAAATATATAATATTGACAATAATTACATACACGTTGTTTAAGTGGATTTTAGATTCGGCTAGACTGAATGTAGAGTATTTTTAAAAAAAGAATCATTGGCAATTCCCACTCCAGAATTTGAAAAAATTAACTATTATACATATAAAATAACTCTGTTGAAGATTTTGACACCCTACCCGCCAAAAAAAATTCTTAAAGCTTTTGCCAGCCCAGAAAAAATATGTAGTTACAGCAAGTATTGAAGGAAATTATTTTATTTTTTTAAATGTCTGTTAAAATCATTTATGATAAAAACTACAATATAATTCCTTGATATTTTAGATTTCGCTTAAGCAAGTAAAATGTAATATAACAATCGTTTCATGATTCACAATCTATGTATGTCTGTCGTTCAATGGCTATTGTCAAATTTTTTCATATACATAAGTTCCTCCTCTTAACTTATGCCGATGAATCGCTGCTTAAACCTAAGCCAGTTAAAATACCACTAACAAAACTGTTAATCAAATTGTTGTCTCCGCCTTGAGCGCCAGGAGCAGGTAACGAAGCCGGGGCAGGAACGGGTGCTGGTATAGGAGTGATGGATGGAACAGGAGCTACATCATAGCCGCAATCATACATTTTATTAAGTTTTTCAACATCAGAAGCAGAGAAACCATCACGTTGACCCATTTTGGCGCCACCCATGCTTCGCTTAATATTTGGGAAACATTAAGGATTCAAAATACTGTTTATTATAAAATAGCGGATACAAAATTTACTTACTATAGGCACAATAGTAGGACGGCCATTGATGGAGAAGGCATTGGCTGAATAATGCATAACACTGCCATAATCATAGGGTACTCCAAAAGCTATTGTCTTGGTAGCTTTAGCAAAGTTGGACTTGGCAGTTGGTTGAATGTTGTGATATTGAATAGATATAAACGAATCACGTTCCTCACGATTTTGCTCATGCAAGAAACCTAAGGCATGCATTAGTTCATGTATTGGTGTTCCGGGCTTGGTTACACAGCCAGGAGATTGCAAGTTTACTTCCTGTCTGCCGCCAACACGTCCTACTGCCGACCAACAACCAGAATTGCCGTTAACAATAGAAATGTAATCATGTTCGGTGGTGCGTGGTATAAAACGTATACAAGTTCGACGGTGGTATTCGTTCATTGCATGATCAATAATGGACATTTCACGACTATTAAAATTACCGCGGATTTCATAGGGAACAATGCCCTTAGGCCAGCGTGAACTTTGCCAGTTGACACCATTTTTCATTATTAACATTCGTTTTGGTATTAAAATATCACCCTCCAAATAGGTGCCCAATTCCTCGGGATTTACATTGAATGTTTCGGGTGTATAATTGGCCACCATTAGAGCGGTATGCTGATCATCAGGTTCTCCAAAGAGAGCGGCACCATAAAAACTCAAATCAATGACATCCTTCAAATATGGCGATTCATTTGTGAGTGTATTCGCTTTGACTTCCACCATTTCTTCTTCGTCCCCTATTTGGGGTATCAAAGGAACACTGTACACTTGTCCAATTATCCAGACTAATAAAACTGCTAAGAATTTCAGCATTTTACAAGGATTTTATTAACGAGTTTTCTTGTTAAAAAAATAAGTATTTTCCCCTAAGTAGTTTTTGGCATTAAGCTTTGATTGAATTCTGCATTTTTTAGCAAAATCATATTGCTATTTATACGCTCACAGCGGGTTGTCTAGTCCACTTTTTTTTCTACTATTTACCATTATTATCTATGTGTTGTTTTTCCAAAAACTTAAAACTAAACACTTTTGGTTAAACAAAAACAATTCTTTTCGTCACTTTCCCATACTTGGCACTTAAACACAAGATAATTTTTCTGAACTTTCTTATCGTACATTTAATTAATTATTTATTTAGTTTTTTCTTTTTTCGCTTTCTTTACGTACATACAAAAAAAGTATTTACTGACCTTTATATTTAAATATTTTTATCCCTTTATTGTGTATTTCTTTTATTTATACATAAAATATTTCATTATCACATTTCTAACAATTGTTTAAATTGTTTAATTATACAAGATTTTTCTTTGCACCCTTTACCTGTGGTGCCAACGGTTTATATAGCTTCGTCATTCCGTTTGCAATTTCTACAATATTTATTTCGGACCGACCCCATAAAGTATATATTTTCTGAATAAGGAAGTCGATTAATCAATGTCCGTCTGACCGTGTGTTAGATAAAATCAAATTTTAGCAGCCCTAATCGCTATTGAAATTCAACACATAAGCCCCATAATTTTGCCACAATTGTTTACAGCCCTAAACCCTTTTGTTACTATTTAAAGATAAAGAAATTTCTTTACAACACCTGTTAAATAAGCCTTTAATAAACCTAAAATATACTTTATGAATACGGCAGAAAATATCTAGAAAAATCGGCCATTAGTCGACAAGTTTTAGGCAGTATATTCAAATATATTAAGTTCTTGTGTCGTGGTGTTTGTGATAAAACTCCTCCGAAATAGTTCGACCGATTTTCATGAAATTTTGTGTGCATATCGGCTAGGTCTGAGAATCGGTCAACATCTATTTTTTATACTCCTCAACGCCACGCCTTTTTCACGCCCCTTCAGGTAGCCCAGACACTGGACCGATCTTCTTGAAATTTTCACATAATATAACTAAGACTTTGGTATGATTAATAGTATATTTTTTTTTACCACGCCTACTTTTTTTTAATTATGAACTTGCATCGATATAGTTTTAAGTATTTTTCTGCAGAAATAAACATTTAAGAATTGGTCAACATCTATTTTTCATACTCCTAAATATTTAGGGTGTTTCACCTCAAGGGACAATTAATGTCTCACCTAAATAACGTAACGACTTCGATGAAATTTTAAACTAAGATAGATCTGCATACCGTAGAACACATATGGCTTACGTTTTGTTTTATTGTAAAAAATATTTCTTAGAAATAATTTATATGGCATAACAACGTTTGCCGGGACAGCTAGATATACCCTTCACCTGTGGTGCACAAGGGTATATGTATATAGCTTTATCATTCGGTTTGTAATTTCTACAATTTTCATTTCCGACCCCATAAAGTATATATTTTCTGAAAGCTTATGAATAGAGGAGTCGATTAAGCCTTGACCGTCTGTCCGTGTGTTGGTTGAAATCAACTTTTAGAAGCAACTATATGTTCCTCAGATCTGTATATGGTATCAATCTCTTAGAAATATCCAAGAATGAATCGCTATTGAAATTCAGCACAATCGCCCCATAACTTTCTAAGATATGAGCAAAAAACCACGACCACCTCGTTTTTTTTCACAATTACAACAACAACCTACATACATACTGGTTAAAGTAAACGTTGCATCGAATTCCAGCTGAGCCAAAAAAAAATTTATTTTATTTAATATATTATTTATATTTTGTTATTTTTTTTTTAATTTTTTTAAAAAAAATATTTTTTAAAAAATTTCTTAAAAAAAAATTTTTTTTTAATTTCAATATATTTTTTATTTTGTTATTTTTTTTGATATGTTTTTTACATGTTATACGTATTTTATATGAGATGAATGGTGATACAAACAATTGTTATTGCATGACTACACATTGTGAAGGGTATATAAGATTCGGCACGGCCGAATATGGCACTGTTACTTGTTTAATATATAATGCTTGTCAAGCTCCTAAATAAATTTTTAAATACGCTAAAGACAACAAATTACAAGCGGTTTTCTTGGAAATTCTTTCTGAGAAAAACTAACAAACAAACTAACAAACTAACTACCTGGGCTATAAGCACCAAACACAACGGCTTCGGTGTTATTTCTAAAAATTGTAAGCGAAATTTTTTTTTCAGTTCCAAGACAACCAACAGAGTCAATAAGGTTGTCAAAGGAAAAGGCTTGAATAGCAGAATATAATACGCTACAAAAAGAATTTAAAATCGATAATGGCCGCTACTTCAAAATGGAGTACAATTTATTTATGTATACATATATAAGTCAAATCTTGAACCCCTTCAATATTGATATCAAATGTAAGTGCTTATCTAGTAGAACACAGAGAGCTATGAAAAAGTTAAAATCCAAAATGGCGTCCTAATTGAAATAGCGGATATGTGCGTCAAATATAGTAACTACGGTTTTGTTCCCTTCAAAACCGCACAATATTGGTATCAAATCAAAGAGCTTGACTAGTAAAATACAGTAATCTATGCAAAAGTGTTAAATCCAAAAATTTAAGATGGCATCTGTATCCAAATGCAAGGCATTTGCATTGCAGCAACAAACACAACAATTAAAAAATACATAAATTTTGTTTTTGTATAAATGTCTGCTAATGTCACACAATTTTTTTATTTATGTTTAATTTCAATAATTTTCAAGAAACTTCAATGTTAAAAACTTTCTCTTCTCGGTTTTTTATTTTTTTCAAAATGTTTTAAACGAACTGAAACTGCAAAATACTTATTCAAGGCATATTTATTCATCAGATAATTGCAGTTCGGAGAGAATTTTTTGTTTATATTTTTATATATGAAGTTTGACATTTGAAATAAATTAAAAAGAGAGAAAATTGTTTTTTATTTATGCATTTTGACAGCTGAAATTTAAAATAAGTGTTGAAAAAAATAATCAGCTGGCGAATCAAGAAAACCTGATGAATAAATATGCCTTGTGTAATATTTACAAGTGTAAATATACTATAAAAAAAGTTAGTCTGAGAAATTGTATATAAAAAAAACAATTAGCTGATTGAGTACGAGTACCTTATTAACAAGCCATGACCAAATGGCTTGACTAGTATAATATAGTAAAAATTCAAAATCAAAGATGGCACTGGAAATAATAAATTTAAATGGCCTATAACATTAAATCTTAAATTTAGATGATAGTGAAGGATATTATCAGATTCGGCACGGCCAAATATAGCACTCAATGTTTTTTCCTACATTAAACGACTAATGAATTTTAACATTTTAGAAAATTTCTTATTTGCATAATTAAAAATACTTTTTAAATTAAAAAAAAAAACAGAATGCAATAATTCGCTAAGCAAAAAAAGAGGCATATTAGCAAAGCTTAAATACTTTTGAAAAACTAATACAATTGTCATTTCTACGAAATAGAATTTTTCCACTTAACAAATTAAAGCACTAAAAGCGTTATGCATAATAACACACCGTGTGCTAACTAACGAGCTGTTAACTTTATAATAAGGAAATTTCCTTAAAGGAAAGATAGCAACTCCTTAGTTAGCACATGGTGAGTTATAGTGCATAACGTTGTTAGTATTAGTGGTTAGTTAGTTAGTTGATTGAAACCTAAATAATATGTTTAAATCGAACATCTGATTTGCTTAACTTACAATTTTTTTTTTTAATTTTCCGTTCACGTACTATTTGCTTCAAATGTTTTTTGTAAGAGTAACTTTTTTAAATAACCCAGTATTTACTCAGTTACTGGACTTTACTACAAAAGTAAACGAAAGGACCTATTGTGTTTTAATATGTAAGTATATACTTTAGATTACTCAATGCACTTCTTTTTGGTACCTGATACTATACTTTTTTATAATATGAAAATATTTATAAAATAGTTTTTTTATATGTTTAAATTTTTACGTAAACTATAACTCATTTTTTTTTAAATTTATTCACATTTGTCTATAGGTTCGTTCGAGTTAATTTATAGCAAAACTTAAGACAACAAAGTTTGGTATTGCTACTTTTATTTATTTGTTTACATTTAAAATCATATGTTTTCACAGTAAACTTTACAAAAAAAAAAAAAAAAAGTCCAGCACAAGGCGAATTCAATAAGGTGAACTTATTAGATCAGCTGACCATCAGCTGTTGACTACTTCTAGGGACCACTTGTCAAATTTTTGTGTGTTTTTGACATATCGTTTTGTTTTACACTAACAAAATACACGTTTGTATTTTTCAACTTTGTAGTTGTTTTAGCGACGAGTTCACCTTATTGAATTCGCCTTGGTCCAGCATAAACTTTAAAACTCTCTGTAAAATAACTGTCACTACTCTCTCAATTTGTGTTCTCATCAGGGTTGCAAAAGTTGGTACAATTGTACTTTTTATGGTACAATTTAAACCTCAAAAGTACAATGGTACACCAATTACCCATTTGGTACAATTTACTAAGTTTCTCATTTTATGTTTACGAATAGCATAGTGCCACTTCTAATAAAATTTTTTCCAAACGAATGCAAAAATTTTGACTCAATTAATACACAGTTTAGATCCCTGGCGGATATAGAAGTATTAAGAGATTTTAAAAATAAAAGTATATGCAACTTTTGGGCTAAAGTTTCTGAAATGAAAAACCAATTGAATGAATTTATGTTTCCGGAACTTTCAAGAGTTGTAGGTGGGATATTACCAGTTCCACATTCGCAGACGATTTTTTCCTTCCAAAATATTATTAATACGGAAGAACGAAATAGGCTTCACGTGCCTACAGTTTCCGGTCTTATACAGACAAAAGATTTGTTAAGGTAATCACATTCTTGTTGTTTTAGTTTCAAAATACCAAATAATTTGTTAGTAAAACCAATTTGATCTCATGAATATATCGCTAGACTTTTTATGTAATTTATTTTATGTTTAAATATGTACATATATATGTATACATACATATATCTTAGTGCAGTTTCTTTTTTTAAAGATATACTTTTAAAGTATAAATGAATTTTTAAGTACAAATGTTAATTTTAATATTACAAAAATGAATTTTTATGTACAATTGTATGTTATGTTTAGGTTTTTTTCTGGCTTTTATTTAAAATAAAAAAAAAATTTTAAAAAAAATTTTAGAATAAAATTTTTTGGTAAAATTGGGGTCGAAAAAGTACAATTTTATGAGCTTCTTGGTACAATTTTGATGTTCTCATTTTGCAACCCTGGTTCTCATTTACTGGATTTTGTGTAAACGAACGGAATTTAGTAAAAACTTTTGAAAAAATTTCACAATTTTTCCGTAAAGACTTGTATTTTGTTCAAAATTTCATGCGAAGTGTTGTCAAACTTCATATAAAAAAATTTTTAAAAAATAATTATAGAATAATGTTGTCTAATCAGTGCTCTGTTTATAACCTAAAAACACTACTTCCATTTTTTTTCTAGGATACTACAGTTTTAAAAGACACCGCCATAAAATATTAACATCTAGTTGTCTTTATTAAAACCCCTTTTTTAATACTGATAGCCAATACACCGTGTTAAATTCAAAATTGAAGCAATAACTACAAATTAAATAAGTTTAAAAATAGTAAAAGTCTATTAGCTTATGGAATTTAAATATTTATCCTAATTTAGAAATAAACCATTAGGTTATTTGGAATTGTAAAAATCTGAAAACAAATAACCTATCAGCAGTACAAATAAATATGAATAAAAAACTATTGCTTTATACATATGAATGTTAAATACATTCAATATTAACAGTTATAGTTTTGTTTACTGGTTTAAGCAAAAAAAGTACTTATTTGTTTAAATTACACTAAAAACAATTAAACTTTTATCGTGATTTTAGAAGATTAATTTTTCTCTTTTTCTAGTGTATAACGGTACTCTAGGTACTAACTTGGTCATTTGTAATATTAGATGTTCAAATTTTGCACACATATGCGTTATTATATATGAAATAATAATCAATGAAAAACTCGATTTTGAAATTTTTCAGATAGGTTATGAGGTCTTTAAGATGACGATATGTTTATGTACCACGGACTAATAGAGAAATTCTCAATTTTTGTATTAACATTGCAGCTAAAAGTAAAAGTCAAACGGAAAATTAAAGCACGACAAAAAAACGACTTAAAAAATTAAAAAACGGTTTTATTACACATGCAGATACCGGATCTCTTTGCTGGCCCTAACAAAGCATTGTATTCTTTAAGAATTAATATATTTTTTATGTGTGCAGTAATTGTCAAAAATAGAGTTTTATTCGTTTGAGGGTATCACGTCCCCATCTCTGATATCATCATTTTTAGTTCTAGTTAGGAAATTGTTATAAAATAGCTCTTACTTACCAAGAAGAGATTATAGCATTCCAGAAGGACGTCAAATGTATATATTTTATGTTTACCACGTCCTTTGCTCTGATGCTATGAATTATGCGCCACACACAGAATTTAAAGCCTAACAATAACAATCATAGTAGATATACCATTAAATATATTTGCTTTGTATGTGAGGTGCCATTACAAATCGATCTAACCGTTCTTCGATCAAAGATACTTTTATAGCACAAAATTTATATTTTATTACAAACAGTTTACACTATGAAATAATCTCTTTATACTAAAATATGTAACACTTTCTTTATATAACTTCGATATGCTAGTAAAATATTTCGTTAATTTAGTCTTTCAATGAAAATGGGCGTTAAAGTAGACGTGTCAATATAGTTTCTGCTAATATTTAAATAAAACTTAGATAATTATATATAGTCCTTTATTCTTCTACAACTTTGTCCATTAAGAAATTTTATGAATTTAGGATAAAGCGTTATATGGGAGGTAGGCGTTAAAGTGGGCGTGTCACCTCAATAACAATGACATTGACCAGAAAGCTATATGTACGAAATTTTAAAATTATACCTCTAATTTTGCCGGTTTTATGAGCTTTTAAATTTCATTAAAAGCAGATTACTTGAAAAGTGGACGTTATAGTAGGCGTGTCAAAATAGTCTCTGCCAATAAACTCAACTCAGATATTTCAATATAGAGTCCTTTGTTCTTTCAAAATCGTTATTTATAAAAAAATTATATGAATTTGAGATAAAGCATTATATGGGAGGTGGGCGTAAAAGTGGGCGTGTCACATTTATTTTCCGTTAGTACAAAGCCTATGACAAAAAAGCAATGTTTGAAAATTTCATAATCGTACACCTATTTTTGTCAGTTTTATTAGGATTTAAGTTTTAAATATACCGAAAAATTAAACTGTGCGGTATAAATTTTCGTTCATTTTGATCTATAACTCCTTTCCGAACTCATAGATTTAAGCAATTTTCAGAGAAAAATATTTTTTTACTTAGGAAATGTACATTCGGAATTTTATGGCTCTACGTTAATGCGCTTGGGCACAATTGAATTTTATTCGATGTTAAAAGGACATGGTTTTTTGACTTACTCTTGCATTACGAGCTATAACTCTCTTTCTAATATTCTGATTTAGCTCATTTTCAATACTAAACAAACCTTTTGTATAAGAAATATTCTGGCAAATTTTGAGCCCCTAGCTTTTTCGATTCGTCCTCTATCGTGCTTTTAACAGACGGACGGACATAGCTAGATCGTCATAAAATCAAACCTCGTTTCAGAAAATATATACTTTACGGGGTCTAAAAAGGAATTTTCGATGTGTTACAAACGGAATGACAAAATAAATATACCCCCCCAAAATAGCGAAATCGAAAATAACAAAAGGTAAAAAGAAATTTGTTAAATATATTAATTCTCCACGGTTCCTGTCTTGTTTAGATGATATTAGAAGTTTCCGTATCCTGTGATCAATTTATAACATAAATTGGATCTTGATTAAGGTCGTAATAATGCTTTTCGCCCCGCTTTTATTATTTGCGGCACCTGAAAATTATTGGCACATATGCAGGCGTTTTGTAAACCTTGCATCTAACAAATATTGCTCCACATCTTATGTTTTTTAAGCATCTCTGGAAAAGTTAAAAATAATTTCACTTCGACACCTACGATTCTTTAAGAACCTTTTATTTATTGTTGATAATTTTTTTAAGATTTAATTTTAAATATTTTTTCGTTTTATTTATGTATTTGAAATAAAGAGTTCGTTCGTTTACTAAAAGTTTTTACTAAATTTTACTAAACTGAAATTGTTTACTTTTTATATGAAATTTTCGTAAGCCAACGCATCCAGTAAAGTTCTGTAAAAGGTAGCCAATACTTTTGAGTAAAAGAACAAACATAAAAATAAACAAATTTGACAGTCATTTTGTACAAAATCTAAGTTGAGTTCATAACCACCAATGTTTTTACGGTCACCTGTATTAATTCGCTTTGATTGAAAAACCAAAAAATGTTAACACATCGTCATTCGTAAATTATTGTGTTCTATTGGCATGTCTTTTATATGTCTTATAGAGCACAGTAATTTACAATCGATGACATATACACACATTAAACACATACAATACAAAAGGACGAATGGAAAAGGGTGTGAAATTTATATGGACGATCAGTTAACGTGCAAACAAATTTTTAAATAGTACGCATTAAAAAAAAAATTTTTTTTTTATTAACAATTTATTCCAGAAATGGAAGAAAATGTATGTCCGTATAGCGGATCTCAACTGAACTAAATCTTTTTTTTTTATTTGTTTTCTTTTTTAATTTTACATTTTTCCGATTTTATGTAAAACTTGATATTTTAAGTTGGCTATAAAAAATTCAACTAAAAACGGTTTCGTTTCACAATACTGAAAAATAATTTAGCTGTGCAAAATTTGGTGGAGTTGAGAATTACAAATGTTTTTGTTCATTTATTTGTAATGACCAAAGAAACATAAAAATAAAGCAAAGAAAATTTTCCAAATTAATTTTAGTCACAATCACATGGTACTAAATTGTATGACCATAAGTGGGCGCATGTTTGTAAGTAGTTAGCCACATAACTAAAAGATTGAAATTTGTGAATTCTTTTCAGATTTTATAAATATGATAATTTTTTTGTTCAATACAAACATATAGAAAATAAACAGATCGTGCTTTTATTTAAACTAAAAGCATTTGAATTTTTTTTTTATATATCCATGTTCATGGCCATAATTAAACTTGGATCAATATCATCGGAATTTGCCGAAATGTCTTCATCATCAAATTTCAGTTTTATGCCTGGAAATTTTATTGTCGCCGTCTCTTCCTCCTCAATTGGTGGGAATAAATTGGCAGTTTTTGTTGTTGGATAAGAGGTACTACTGCTACTACTACTACTGCTGTTGTTCAGCAAAGATTTGCCATATAGTTCATCAATAACTGATTCCTCGTCTATAAAGTCTTCGATGCAAGTTTTTAATATCGTAGAAGTAACAATACAGTCGCGATTTAAGGCCAAACTTTTATGGAAATATGTAATAGCCTCTTCCAGATTATTCGTAAGAGCATGCACGAAACCAATAGCGGTATAGGTTTGAGGCGATTGTGGTTTTAGTAAAAGGGCCTACGGAGAAGTTGAAATATTTTTATAAAATGTCTGCTAAGCGATTAATATTTAGGCTCTTACATATTGATGATATTGCAAGGCTTCTTTATATTTTTTATTTTTACGACAACAATGTCCCAAATTATTAAATAGAGGCTCCCATCTGGATGATACTTCTTCTTTGTTTTGCTTAGCACGGTTTGTTACAATATCGGCTGTGGTGCGAAACACCTCCTCGGCACTTTCATAACTTTTTAAAAGAGTAATAAAAATAAAATCTACGTACACTTACTATTCGATTAATACAAAACTTACTACTCGTATTCATATTTTATAACACCTAATTCATGTAAAACAAAAACATCCAAAGGCGCTATCGACATAGCTTGATAGAAGAATTTCTCTGCCAATTCTAAATTTTTAGTCAAACCACATTCAACACCAATGTATAGCAATGGTAAATGACACCCACGCATTAACTGAGTTGCCTTAAAATAAGCAGCCATGGCCTGCAAAAAATTAAAGCTTGGATATATGTTTATCGTGTATTTGAAAAATTAATTTATTTACCTGATCATGTTCATTTTCTTTTGCAAAAGAATGACCATAAGCCAGCCACGCCGGACCATATAGTCGATCTAAGGAGGTGGCTTTCGATAAGTAACGTCTTGCAGGATCACTTTTGCCTATAAGATCATAATAACAGCCAACTGCATACCAAGAAATAGCCTTATCAGGATAACGATCAACCAGTTTGTGAGCCACATAAAAGAGTTCTAGTAGAAAGTGCATTAACGTATAATATACTAAAATAAGGTGATTTTATACGACAAAAAACCTACTATTGGAATCACCAAATTCTACCAGACAACCAATTTGTAGTGTTAAAGCTGCATTATGATATGGATCTATTTTTAAAAGGCTATAAAGGGAAAGATAAAATTAATGTCAGATAAAAAAGCATGATTATATACTCGTACTCATTCAAAATCTTAAAACTTTTTTTATATTCACAATCATAAAAAAGTTTTTCCGCCTCTGCAGCCATCGCATCGGTACTCTTTTTTATACGTGACATACAAGAGGATAAAGCTAGAGCATTTGAAGTATCAACATTATCTTTAGTTCGATTTTTTGCTGGCGTTTCAATATGGGAACGTTGTGAATCATTAACTAAGGAAGAAGCTCGTGATAGACTAATTTGTAAGGAGAATGGCGGTACTTTTAAATCTTCTAAAACCTTATTAGCAGGAGACATGATTTGATTCTGTTTAGGTGTTATAATTTTAGGTAAAACCTTTTTGTGAAAGCTGGCTTCCGATGCACGTGTAATTTGTATCTTTTCTGATAATTCTTTAATTGATTTAAAAACATTAACATTGCCTATTGGCGTTTCTTCGGCATTGGTATGCTTAAGGATTGACAAAAGAGAATATATTAAAAACAATTTGAATACATATTATATATATATCTGTATTAGCTTACTGGTGATATTGACTCATAATATTTCTTTAATTGTGTTTCGTATAACTTTGTTATTAGTTTGGCATCAGACTCCGATGATTGCTGTTCAAGAGGTAAGTGCTGCATCAGTTCTTTTTCTGCAAAATAGCAACAACAAAAAAATAACAAACATTATTGAAAAGTTTTATTGCAAATATGTGTGTACATTAGACCATACCTTCGGATTTAATTTGACAAAACGAAAAAATTTATTTTTATTTTTTTGCAAAGGTATGAGTTGACTTTATTGAAATTGACTTGTAAAAATACTTTATATTCGAATATAACTGAACTGAATGCAATAATAGCATAATTTAAAATAATATTTTTGTTAACAGAAACGAATATCATGTTAGTTAATTTAAATTTTAAAAAAATCAAGAGTGTATAGAAATAATAATAATGGTTTTGGGTAATAACTAAATTTTTTTTTAATTAATGATTTACTAAACTTTTCCATAATTGATTTAAATAACTATTAATTACAATTTCATAAACATTATATAAACAAGTTACTGAAAAAATTTGTATATATTGTTTACATTGTCTTATAATACCTATTAAATCAGAAATAAAACTGTTTTCATAAAAATATAATTAAAAGTAATTTTATTTTATTAAATTAAATTAAAGCAATCTTTTTAATTATTTTTATTTAAGCCATCAGCGGATTTTTAATTGAACTTAAAAACATTAAAAAATATTTTAAAATCGGGCGCAACGGTATATTTAGTACAATTTTGTAAACATCAAATCGCTTGATTAGACTTAAATATATTACAAAGAAACCTTTTAATACATTTTTAAGTAAGAACAGTTTTTATATATTTTCTTTGATATATTGTAGTAGTGGGTATATCCCCCACTGCTTACAATTACTTCAAATATACGATCTCCTGATGAGTTATGATGTGAATTAAGTTAGTCTAATGGCATCTCTTTCCAGCAGTCCTTAATAGCGCGTATAAGTGACTGCATGTCTTCTAATTTTTATACCCGCCACCAAAAAAATAGAAGCGGGTATATTTTGTCATTTCATTTGTAACATATCGAAATATCCATTTTAGGCCCCATAAAGTATATATTTTCTGAATCGGTGTTTCATTTTATTTATTTATTTATTAATCCAAATTCGTAATAAAAAAGCCAAAACAAATTATTACATAGTAATTACAACTTAACCCAAACTACATCAATAACCAAAATAAAAATAGAAAAGAAAAAAAAATATATGACGATCTAGCTATGTCCATCCTTCTGTTGAAAGCACTATAGAGATCGAACCGAAAAAGTTATGGGGCTCAAATTTTGCCATAATATTTATTATACACAAGGGGCCAATTCAAAGTAGACTCTCATATTGTACTATATCATATAATTCATATTAATATGACTAGTGACTTTGAACACCTTTTGTTAACAAATTATGTATTTAATACAAGAAAGAAGACAAAGAAATGACGCTGTTAAAAATTGTATGTATACAGGAAAGAAGACAATAGAAAATATTCTCTCTGAGAGGTGAGAAGCGAAGAAATTCTCTCTGAGAGACAGTATGGTTAAAAGTATAACATAAACAATTTCTTATACATAGGAAACAAATGTGTAAAGTCTTATTATTTTCTTTGTATGGAAATTACTAACAAAAATTTTATGCATGCATAAAATAATATGAAATAGTACAAATATGACTGATATGCAACCACTTTGAATTGGCCCAAGGTTTATTTGGTATTGGAATATTGGGAAGAGTTATAGCTCGTAATGCAATAGTAGGTCAAAAAAAACCATGGCCTTCCAACATCGAATAAAATGCTATTGTGTTCAAACGTATTAACCATAAAATTCCGATTGTATATTTCCTGAGTAAAAAAATATTTTTCTCTGAAAATTGCTTAAATCTATGAGTTAGGAAAATTTATACCGCGCCGTGTATTTTTCGGTATATTCAAAATTTAAAACGTAATAAAACTGACACAATTAGATGTACGATTCTGAAATTTTGCAAACATTGCTTTTTGGTCAAAGGCTTTGTACTTACGGAAAATATGTGAGACACACCCACTGATGATGAAATTACGCACATATAGCTTTCTAGTCAAACTCATTGGTATTTCAGAAAATGAAGGTGACACGCCCTCTTTATCCTAAATTCATATAATTTCTTTATGGACAAAGTTGTAGAAGAATAAAGGACTATATTAAAATATCTAAGTTTAGTTTATTAGCAGGAACTATATTGCCATGCCAACTTTAACACCCATTTTCATTGAAAGACTAAATTTACGAAAAAAAAAATAATATCTTATCGAAATTATACAAAGAAAGTGATACATATTTTAGTATAAAGAGTTTATTCCATAGCGATTACAGTTAATAACAAAATAATAAATTTTGTGCTACAAAAGTACACAAAATTGGTGGTGGGTATCAAGCATTCGACACAGCCGAATATATTGCTCTTAATTGTTCTCAATCAGGCAAATTTCCTCTTAGAAACTTCAAGTTTATTATGCACGCCATACCATAACCCTCTTTGCTCTGATGCCAACCCAGGCTTTTGTGACATCAAGTAGTAATAATTGCATCCAATTCTTTAAATTTCAAACTTTTTAATGAGTAAAACTTTTTTCATGAGTTAAAACAACATTTTCAGTTCTTTAAATTACTACCATTTTGTACATTTGTAAAATTGCAGTCTATACTATTTATCATTAAGTCATTTTTTAGTCCACGCAAAACTAATAATGATTTCCTTCTTGTAAAGGAATATTTAATTTTTCTGTACTTGTTTTCTAAAATGACTTCTATATATTGTGGTGATTTTGTATTAAAATTTGGTATCAAATTATGAGTCTTTTGTAAATACATTTAAGTGCATTTAAAAGAAAACTTACTAAAGCTATAGAAGCTTTATTCGAATTATGATTAATAATGATATAGGTATAGAGATAGATGTTATCAAATTTTCACACAATTTTGGAAATTTTCAATTTCACCTCTAGCCAGGTCTTAAAAAACCTTTTATTTGATACTAAATTTATCTTTAAATAGAATCGTTTTGCGCACAAAAAATCGATTCTACTAAAATGGGGTCAAAAACAGGGAAACTTTTTACAGAAAAGATAAAGGCAAAGACCTACATAGTTTACCACTGCTCTTCATTCTGTTAAAAAATTTTCTTGCATGCTTGATTTAAATTTTGATGCCAGAAGATAGAGTTTGAAAAACTTTTTTTCGTCGGAGTTGAATCATTTTAACTTTAAAACTTTCCTTTTGTAGTTTTGCTGTACATTGATTATAGCTCAACAGGAATAATTTAAGGACGAATAGAAAACGATTTCGAATCTCTCCGCTTCACTTAAAATTTTGTTTCTACCAATTAATAACGTTTGTAAGTTAAAAACAAAATAATTGCTTCACCTCATATTTTAATGTTAAAATTAATATTTTCTTTAATATGTCCATATGCGGATAAAAAATGCTCATAATAAAATTAAAATATATGTATGTATGTATGTGGCCTACTTAATATCGAAAATCGTGTGGGTCTAATCAACTGAACTGTGTGTAGATTACATAAATGTAGTTTTATTTTAAACTTAAATAATCACCTCCAAACAAACAAAATTATATCCCTTTATTAAACTTTTTAAAGAAATAAACATTAACTTAAACACTTTTTTATTGTAATTAATTAAATTATAATCTTGATAGATGCAAAGGATAATTAAAGTGTGTGACTGATGTAGCAATTTAGCCATATATTGCGAATAGGTACATGTGCATATAAGGAAAGAAACAAACATTTTCATTTTTAAACACTTACCCTCCCAACCCATTAGCATCTCATGTTGGACTAAAGCGTTTAAAGCTTCAAAGCAGTACACAGACTTATGTAAAGACTGCACATAATAATCCATAGCTAAGCCACGGTTATCCATTGCTTCATATATTTTCCCTTTCAAAAAACTTATGGAAGCTAAAATTTCCTGTAAGCAAACAAATGAAGAAAATTACCTTGTTCATTAAGATTTATCAAAGTTTTAGAAAAGGTGTATAAAATAGATTTATAAACCAATTTTATTTATAAATCTTTAATAATTTTATTGAATAATTACTTCCCGCTCAATAAACAACTCACATTTTTCATACACTCATCACCAAACAACATGCTAGGGGTCTCCATGCCACCACCATCTAATGGCTGATTTATTAGTGATGTTGCTAAATATTCTATGTCCACTGTGTTTATAACAACAATAGCTTCATTAAATTCCTTTGCCTCATACAATGCCTCCAGCAGCAAATTGTAACAGGGAATATGATTTTTTTCCAATTTATGGAATCTTATGGTATGGGCAGCACGATGGTATTCCTTTAACAGGAACATGCATTGGGCCTGACAGTACACATCCTTAGGGTCATTTTGACTTAAGCAACAGACCTTTTCTGCCCAAAAGAGAGCCGTCTGATAGCGTCTCATATCGATAAATTGCTTCACCAATTTGCGATAATGTTCGACATCAATAATACCATTTAATTCACTTGTACTATTGTTGCGCATTTCACTGTCACCGGTCATTTTTTAATAGAAAGAAATATATATTTGATTTTATTTATTTTTTTTTTGCGAAAAACAGATTTTAACAATTATACGATAAAAAAACTTGAGTAAACGAACTGTCAAACACAAACTATTATTAGTTTGTGCTGTCAAATTAGACTGTTTAATCAGCTGTTGATGAATTTCGTAGATGTGGCATCTCTAACAGTATTAAAAACATGCCAAGCGAACAAAATTTTGCGTGGTAGAATTACGAAGGTGTGAATATTTTCGGATGTATGTACATATTGGTATATATGCATAATAATCATAATCTTTTCTATAAATATATTGAAAACAAAAACAAAATAATTTTTAAAATTATCAATCTATAAAAAATTTATTAGTATCGAACTATCTCAGAAACTGTATATCTATAAATATAGTTTTTTTATAAAAGTAATAACTTTTTCAAGTGTTAAAAAAAATTTTTTTCTATCAAAATTTTACATAAAATCATTTTATAAGGCTGTTTTTTTACTTTTTGGGCCAATTATTTATTATTATTTTCACGGTAACTTTATCAAACAAATAGAAAAGTATGTAAAGTAAAAAGAGGGATGCAAAACATCACGTTTCCTGTTTTGGTGGTTCGTTCACTGCTGCTATAAAATCATGCAAATATACATTATAAAACATTTTTCATAATCTAATTATTTTTCTCCTTAGTTTAAGTTAATTAATTTTTTTAAATTAAGTTATTTGCTTAAATTTAAATTATATTGTTTTTTTTTTGCTTATTTTGTAATTAAATCTGACAAATTGTGTTATCAAATGCCAAAATTCCAATCAAAGATGGCGTGTGAAACAAAATGGCGAAATTTTTTAACTCCATCAATATGAGTAACAAATGAAAGGGCTTGACTAGTAAATACAGTTAACAAAGAAAAATTAAAAATCAATACGTAATTTATGACATCTCAAATCTAGATTAAGCTAATATGCACTCATTATACTTATTTGCATGTAGAGGATTTCAGATTCGACACAGCCGAAACTATCACTTTTACTTCTTTCAATTTTTTAAAAAAGATTTTTTAAATAATTCTACATAAGTTATTTATAAAAAACTTTGCACATACATGAATTCACAAGGTGCAATATTGTCAAAATTTGTCAAAATTCAAGAAAAGTTTTAAATAATTTGTAGTTAATAGTATTATACTTACCATTTATTTGAAAATATTTTAGGAATTATTAACGTTATTACAATACGATTTTTAGAAATTTTTGTAAAACCATGGTTAAAAAGTGCGCAGTTTCAAATATCTTAAACTTTTTACACAAAAAATATACCTTGAAAATTATGTCTAAAAGTAATATCTAAAAAAGTAGAGCAACTTATAGCGTATAACCCAAGATATTCAAGATATTTTTGGTACGAAATTATTCTACCATCTAACCAGTTTCGCAAAATATGGATCACTTTATTTTGACAATTTTAAATCAAGAATCTGAATCTGAAAAATAAGAGACTAAAACTTATATGTACTTACTTTTTGTTTTATGTAAAAAATATTTTTAGTATATAAAGACAGGGGTATAGAAACAGTATGGGGTAAATTGGGATCAGACGGAATTTCAAATAAGTAAAAAGTACATCAAATAGAACAAAGAGTAAAAAAACAATATATTTGAGTAATATTTTGGGTGCTGTACAGAAAACAGCACATTTAAAGAAATACATTGCTTATACTGCTAAAAAAAACAGAACGTCTGACATCCCTATGGAATAACAAACATGATATTGATTTTTACTTTTTATTAAAAGGATATTTAAATTTTCTGATAAAATTATTAAACACAATGTAAATTAATATATTTTTAATGAAAAATTTTATTTTATTTATTAATCCGAATTATAATTTATTTTTTTTTATTTTTTCAAAACATGTTTATTACATTAAATTATAATTTAATTTCTTTTCATTTGTCAAAAAAATTTATTAATCTAGAATTTGATTTTAATTTTCGTCAAACTTCCCTGAAACAACTCTTCCCTAGAATTTAAATATTAAACTCATACATTGGCAACTCAGTACACATTAAACATAACCGTGTAATATGTATGATGTTGCAACCAACAAACACTCCTTTTGTGTAAAACCAGAAGAAAATTTACTTTTTTCAATTTCTCAAAATCCTGCACAGTCTCTCGATTTTATTCGAAAGGTGAGGTTTTATTTTCTCAAGCACTTAAGATTTTCTAAAAAACACAATACATATTTGAAAAAAGCAAATAAAATTTTTTTAAATAATTTTGATAAAAAGGAAACTACTCTGTCGTTTAATAATTTGTATTTTGTGTTTTAATTAATAAATTTTTATGTGAAACTATTTTGTTTTTTTACTGTTGTTACAATACCAGAAAAGAAAAAAAACTGTTACAAAGTGGTTGTAGTTGTTTTATTTTACATTTATATATGTACATATATTAAATTCAAATAACAACAACAAAAATAGTAGTAAATTCCAAACGAACAAGTGTCAAAAAAATAAATAAATGAATAAATAAAAAAGAAGAAATCGCATATAACGGTGAATATCTTTACGTTTTGTTTAAATTGATGTTTAAAGAAATGTGCCTGAGACAGAACTAGTTTTTTTTTAATTTAATAAAATACAACAGTAAAGTGAAGAATTTTTAAATATGTGCCATTTATAAGTAATAATAAAAAAAAACTACAGAAATAGAACATAATTTTTAGCGGCTTTGTAAAGGTAAGTTATAGATTGATTGTGCATAAATTTGCATAAATGTTAAGGAATTGTTTTAAGTATTAATAAATAATATGTATCGCATCATCCATAAACTTTTTGCAAGTTCAATGCAGCATACTATACTATAAAAGACTAAAAAAATCGGGAGGAGTCGTTCGTCTTTTTGTTCGTTTGTCACGTTTTTTTATCCTTATTTTAATGTGTATGATTTCGTTATTGTTATTGTATTTTGCGTTAGTTGTAAAAATATTCCATTTCTCTATTGTTGTTTTTCTAGTTGAAGCTGTTATACTTCTGCTACATATGTATATATTTGAACACTTACACACACTATTCAATATTAATTTTGTTTGCTAAATTTCTTGTCATTATCGGGTCCCCAGTCTTTTTGGAGAACTCCTTTTCCATTCAGTAATTTTGTCTTCTCCACCCATATACAATTTAATGTCAACATCTGTCATTAGTGACCCTTCTTTTTTTTATATGAAAACATCCTATATTGACAGTTAGTCGTTGTTGTTCATATAATATACGTTATACTGACATACATACATACTGATATTTTTACTTTTCTCCTTTTCAACTTTTATAAAAATCGTTTACAACTTTGCCGGTTTTTACATTATTGTTTCTTTTATGCCGCATTCATTTCATTTTAGAACAACATTATTACTTCGTACACTTTGTTATTAATCATACATACATACATGCACACATATGTATGCTTAATGTTTGCTCTATCCATATAAAAGGTTAAATATTTGCCCATGGCTCCATTTCTTAAATGAAACTTTTAAAGTTATTGATTTGAACACATAATTTATATTAAGCACAACAATAAGTATATCGTGCACAAAAAATGAGTTCAAAAATACTTTAGCTTATACAAATAATGGTACTACGAGATTATAGTTTCTAAACAAACTAAAGAAAAATGTCGATTTGTTAAAATCTCTTTTTCTATAACCAATTTTAATCTTTTTGTAGCAAACACGATGTTCAAAATATAATAATTTAGAATCAAACTAAGTACGTTTTCTATACATTTTTGGAAAATATAATTACTTTCTTTATAAAAGGTGCATTTATTTAGAATTGAGAAATAAATTGAATAATTTCAATGACAAATATTTGAATTTTAAACATAATTTGTCATAAAATTTGCATAATGTAAAAGTTTTTAGAGCTGTTTAATACAAATGAAAGTTTTTATAATTTATCTACATACATACATATATGTTTATAAAGCTTTGATTGATTGTCCCAATAAATATAGGATATATCCTTTCAGTAGTTCTTAATAGTTCAACGATAGCGCCACCTAGAGAATTGAAAATTGTAAGTTTTCTTTCTTTTAACCAAAACAGCCTAAGTTCTAAATAATAGTCTTTTTGATCATCGGATCCAAAATTAAACAAAAACATGGTTCGGCTCTAATCTATGGTGAAAATTTTAGCTTGATAACTTAACAGTTCTTGACGTCATGCTTAACAACAAACTCACAATCGATTTTCTGTAACTAAATACATATACATACATATGCATATGTATGTGTTTATATTAGAACTTCTATTTTAAAATTTTGATCAAGTTTGTTCACATTTAATTAAACTTCAATACACATATTTTAGGTTTTAAGTTTGTTTGATCATTAAATTAGTTTTCATAGCGCATCACTGACCTTTACAAAATCTAAAAAAAATTAAAAAAAAAAATTTTTAACATGATAAAAGAAAAAAAAATATCAATAAGTTCGAAAGGTGTCGTGTTGTCATTTTTTAAAATGTTTAAAATAATTTACAAGAAACTATATTTACAATACTTTTTATTAATTTTAAATTGTTTGATAAATTATGTCACTTACTTAGGACTTTTTGTAAATGCAGCAAATATTTAATGTTCCATTACATTTTTTTGTGATCGAATAAATTTTCACAATCCATAGATACATATACTCAAATATACAACTTTAACCTAAGAATACTAAATATAAGAAATTGTTATACACATATTTATGTATGTATATATGTATGTATGTACATGTATATCTATTTTATATGCCTATAAAAAGATTTGAAAAAACTGAGTCTGTACTTTTTATAATTCATGTTTGTCTGATTTTCTAAACTCTATTGGTGTAAAAACTACGAAATGGATTCTAATAATAGTTGGTATCGAGATATCTTGATAGCTGAGTTAGCATATAGGCTGCTTTTTATTGCGAGCTGAAAATAGCAACTAAAAGGGTCTTTAAAATGGTACTAGAAGCTGGGTAAGTAACAAATTCACATACGGACGGAATATAACAAAAGTTGCATTAACAACAATTATCTATGTATTAGTGTTCACTTACAATGATATTAAAAATTATCTTAAAATATTAACAATATAAGAATTTTGTTGCGGCCCGGGTTCAACTAAGTAATTTCACATACATAAGATTTTTTATACGAGTAAGTATCTATTGAATTCAATATGACTTGAGATCTTATTATAGCCTTCACCTGTGGTGCCTAAGATTTAGCTTTCTCATTCCAATTGTAATGTCTGTAATATTTATTTCCGACCCCATAAATTATATATTTTCTCATTGAATCTATTAAGCATTGTCTGTATTTCAGTTTTCCGTGCGCTGGTTGAGTTAACATTAATAAAGCCTACATATTGCACAGACATATATTCCTAAGGAAAATAAATAGAGATATCGACACCGAAATGTTTTTTTTTTTTTTTCAAAATTTGCAACCGAAAAGCAATTTTTGAGCTTCTAGACAACCGAGATGGTCAATATTAATTCACATTAACTTTATTTACATACATATACAAATTTTACTTTAGTTTAATTTGCATTTTATTTTAAAATTACAATGGTCTTATAACTAAGTCAAATAAGCGATATTCGGCATAACGCTTATATTTTTTGTCAGTAGTTATTTCTAAAAAAAAATATGTACAAGATTTTTACGTATGTGGGGTAGTAGTTGTGCGTGTGTGTGTGTAACAGTCATGGTCAAATTTTCATTTATATATTAATCTTAAATAATAATTTTTTATCTTTGGCGTGATTGTTTTGCAAATTTAGATTTAAGTTTTCTATTGAAATAAGTGTTGCATACTTTAAGGTAATTTGTTAAACAAAAATAGCAACGACAATATTGCCAGAAGTAAAAAATAAAATAAGCAATTAAAATTATCCGAATAACGGATGGAAAACGATTGTTTTCAAACGTTTTCCAAAGGACCTTTTTAAAAAGATGTGATAAATTCCGATAGATTTTGAAAATAATTTTGGAACCATTCTCAAACTATTGACTTATTAAAAGCATACTAAAAGATAAAATATAAACAATGTAATAAAACTGTGAAACGAAATTAATCAATCGAAAAACAGTTTTGAAATTGGTTGATAAATCGACTATAGCAAACACATCACACCTTTCATCGTTTTCAAATAGGTTTTTTGTCTAATTCGTTTTTCATCACATCACATACCTTTTTTATATTTATTTATTTATTTAATTAAGTCTATGGAGAAGTACCTTACAGACCAATATATAAAATTGAACTGAAACATGTAAATACAAAACGTTTAATTATTTAAAAATGTTACGTTAAATAAAATAACCATTTATAGAAAAATCGATTAAATGATACACGGCACAAGCATAATTTCTATGGGAAAATGGAAGATACAAATGTATAAAGTAACATGGGCGATAATAATTTAGTTCACAACTTTATCGGACAAATTAGCATTTAAAATACTATTTTTTATTTAAAAACATTTTTTACTGTGAAATTATAAAAATCTTTATTACGAGTGTTCTGCATTGTATTTCGTATTTTATAATAAAAATATAATATAAAATGTTAAATTTAAATAGAACAATAAATAATTTGCTGGGTAGCTTCATCTTCTGGATTATAATAAAATATTTTGTTTTATATTTGTATTAAGCTGTTTTAAAGCTTGCATGTAAGGACAACATATTGATAAAGATCGTAGATATCAAAATAGAACTTTAAATTAAATACACACTTTATAAAAACTGTATAACAATATTAACACCACAGGAATATTTAAATTTACCTTAATTCTTAATTTACAAATACAAGCACAAATTTAAAAGAAAACCATACCTAAAACATACATTTGTGCATTGTGCAATGTTGATCCACATTTAAAAATGTAAATCGTAAACCTCTTCCTTAACTTTTTCTTTGAATAATTTTAAGCACAACGACAGGAATGAGATTTATATAAATAATAAAAAAGAACAAAATGCATAATTTTTTTGTTTGTATTCAATGCATCTCTGTTAAGAAACATATGATTTAATAATACCCCAAAAAGAGGTATGCACATACACCTTTCAAAAGGCCTTAATAGCCTTAATTAGCACACACAAAGATACGTTATATACTTATTCATTTTTTACACGCATTATTAGGAACATTTTACGGACTATATTGTAAAAAAAAATAAGTTTTGATAGGTCATTTCAGTAAATAATCCCTGAAGGTATTGTTGGCTTGGATCCGACGAACAGTACGAGGGTGTGCATTTTACGGATGGATCATTTGTCAATATAATATATGAGAGAGCATTAGGAGGTTCTAAAGAATTTCTGATAATTGTAGCGTGTTTCAAGCCGACCATAGGGCAACGAATTATGAATAATAAAACTTATTCCGAGGGTAAGGGAGATTACTTTTAACGTTAATAGTCAGGGGCTTTCAGGACGTTGAAAGCAAGTGACAAATCAAAGCTAGTTATGGAATGTAGAAGAGCTCTTGATAGAATTATAGAATTTTGTTTACGTCCGATTGTGCTAGGTACAAGGGCACTGTGAAGTTGTAGGTAATGAAATTGGTGACGAACTTGGGCGAGGTGGACCGGCACTGAAGTCGACATATGCAGACGTCATAGTAAGTCCACAGATGAGCTAATATTTTGTAGAATTATGGCGTAGATATCGCGGAGGACTATTACGTCATGAAGGAATAGAATGGACTGCAAAGAGTCAAGGGCTTTATGGTCCAAGTTAAACTCGGCAGACTATACGATCGATACTCTTGGACCTGAATAAAGTATGTCTGAGAGCCTCTATTAGGGTTACAACAGAACATTTTCCATTAAGATCTAGCATCAGTAGATGGGATAGCGGTACATCATCACACATCCTGCATTAAGTGTAGGATGTAATAAAAAATGGTGCATGTTGTCTGTCACTACCCGAAATTACAGAACCACAGAGTTAAGTGTTTAGGTAGGCTATTCCACGATGAGTTGAGTGATTTCTCGGGGGCCGAGTGGTAAGTGGATAAACAATAAGGGCTTGTTAGGACTTATACACATTTTATTCTTCTACACTATTTATCTTCTTAATATTACCTTCTTTAGTAATTGTTTTTAATTATGAATCTTTTTGGTTTTTCTTTTTATCGAAGGAAACAGAATAGACCACATTGTACTCCGAGTATGGGTGTTGGAAGTGTCTTTTACTTCCTGCAACTCTTTTCTTACCTACCTACCTACCTTCGTACTTAGTTATAACAGAAACTGGAATAACTTTTTGGTATTTTCAAAAGGGCTTAAAGGTTTTTAGCAGACTTTTACTGGAATGTTAGATAAAAAAGTTATAAATCTAAGAGAAGGCCTGGAATGTGAAGTCCTGTTGATATATTGTACGGCCAAACATTTGTGTGCAAATCCCAAGATATGTATGTACATATGTATTGATATTTGTTTGTATGTATGAGGGAAATAACAAAATAGTGTTAGTTTTATTGGTAACTAATGGACTATTCATCAGTTTATTTGTAATAAAAATCCAAACATTTATATTAAAATACTTGTTTCTTACCAGACGCACCAGTATGCTCGTATATGTGTACGTATGTATATTAATATGTACTGTGTATTTTGTATAAATCTTTGTATGTTTGGTCTTCTTACAGTTTTCTATTATTTGACTAACTCGATTTTTCATTACCATTTTACTGCACTACATTACACTAAAAACAAACACACACATTCTGTACAAAATCGTACGTAATAAATGCACTGTATTTGCTAACTGTGTATGTATTAGGGATGCCAATCACGAAATCTCGGGATTTTCGGGATTTACACATCCCGATTTTTTCTAAATATGGATTATTCATATAATAATTATTATTTTGGCAGTGATTTTCATTCAACTTTTAGAGAAACGGTTAAGTGATTTTGGTATATCACTGTCTAGTGAACTCTAGCCTAGTTAGTTTAATCTAGTTACAACGCTTCTAGTAGCGCAAGTGAAAATGAAGCATCGTTATAAAATGATGATAATAAAAAAAAAAAACAAAACAATTTTGTGTTATTGAAACAAATAGCGATCTAACTGGAAAATTTCTCAATAAACTGCTCATTAAAAAAGTCATAATAACTTTAAAAATTTTTCGAAAGTCGCCAACAAAAAAAATGAGGTTTCGCAAAAGAAAATTTAAAAGAGCCGAAACTTATTTTCGTTTGCATAGCAAGATGGGATACATTTCTTGATATGTGCAAACGATTTTGTGAATTGGAAATGCCTATTAAAAAGGCATTAATAGACTACTACTACGAATAAATGTTAAAGATATTGCTATAGTTAAACAAATATTAGTTATCAAAAACAGATTGCAAATTAAGTAATAAATTGGAAAAGCTCTTCCTAAAAAAATAAAAACTTACTCGACACGTGTGAATTATTTAAATAATTCAAAATTAAAATATGTTTTTGATAATATATACAAAAAGTTAACATCCCAATTTCAAAGTAATGAAACTTTTAGCAGTTTGTCTGATTCGGATTTATCATTACTTGAAGATAATATTGCCGATTAAAATTTTCAGTAGTAAAAAATTAAATAAAGCAATCGACATATGCAAAAGTCATATTAAAGCTTACAATATTAAATGTTATGATACCCAGCAAAAAAAGTTTTGCTCTAAATCAATGTGAATAACATTTTTCCTGATTTCTAATTCATACATGCCAGAGGAGGCATTAAGAATTCCTTCTCCAAATCCAAAATAGTTGGCCATTTAACCATTATATTTGGAGAGCGAATAATTTTGGAGGGCGAATAATTTCCACATATTCGGAAATCAATTCGCCAGCGCTTTCGCTAAATTTGTCAGCACGGGACTATTTTCTTTGCGGTTATTTGAAGGAGCGAGTATATGTAAACAAGCCCGAGACAACACTAGAACTCAAGCCCAACACTGGTGCAGAATGTGCTACAGCCACAAATTTTGAAAGATGTTATTGAAAATGCTCTTAAACAGGCCCATCAGCTGAAGACGGGATTAATTAATTTATTATTTATTTTCTATACTCAATGTAAAAAAATTCCTTTTTGTGTATTTTATAATCTGAAAAAAATAAGATAAATATATAAACGAAAATTTCATTAAATTTGTAAACTCCATGACTTTTCGCCCACAATGCAAAATGCAATAAAATGTGGAACAATTAAAATCCAAGATGCCGTCCTAAACAAAATGTCGGATATGCCGGTCAAATATAGTAATTACAAATGTATCTCCTGTAAATTTAAATCCATGATGTCGTCTGAAACAAAATCACATACTGTTTTGTTTTTGTTTTCTAAACCAAACCAATATGAGTATCAAATGAAAACCTTGACTAATATAATTAGGTCATTATTACAAGTTTGACATACTTATGTACTTGATGGTGAAGGGTATAATAAATCGCCAAGCCGAATATATCATTCTTACTTGTTGTCTTGTAATTAATTTTGACAGCTTGTGTTAAACGATTATTGCTCAGCAATGTTTCTTTACAGTTATTGTTTACAGATTAATATCTTTTGTTACTAATGGAAACTGAGAATTGCTACAGAAATAGTTATCAAACTTATTAAATACGTAGTGGGGGTGTAAAGCTTAATGAGCACATTTTAATTTGTGCTATTAACACAGCATACAATTCTTTGTCCCCGGCATAGTTAAAAATTCTAATATCAATATTTGTGTTGCTATAATAAAATTAAAAAATATTACATTAGTTTTAGATATTTTAACGTCAATATTTTTTCAGATTTTAAAAGCTCTATAAATATTCTAAAAATACAAGGAAAATGTGTTTTCAAAGTTAAAGTTGATATGGGAAGAGAGTACAAAAATACAAATAATAAATCAGCTATTAAACTAACATAAATTGTACAAATATTGGTAAAATTTCGGTACTTCGAAGTATTAATTCTTTAGTAGTTCTGCTTAAAATCATGTATCAATGTTAGTCATTGCGTTTATGAAGAAAATTTTTGCACTTGGCTCCAACTCCATGTATCGTCACCACAGAAATTATAGACAGACATCCAAGCAGAGATTTTAGTTTTAAGCAAAACAGACACACATACTTACATATTTCTTGTTTGGAATTAAATTGTATTCATACTAGCTGGCACATAAAAGAAATTTGGCTGTATTTGAAGTCGTCCTTTTAATTTTAAGTATTTAAAAGAATAAGAGTAAAATTGAGATGTAATACAACTATTTCAAAATGTACATATTTCATCACTTAAAAAGAAGGAAATTTTATCATTAAGCAAAAAATATACGAATGTGTGTGTTTAAAGATGAAAAAGAATATAAGAAAAGCCAACGACAACAGTCTGACAAATGTCGCTTTATTTATTTTTTAATTCTTTTTTGCTCTTTACCTCCTTCATTTGCTTTATTCAATAGTTCACTTTTAACCGCCTCGTTGTACAAATGCTTGTGTTTTACTTTGAACTCCAAAAACCATGTGTTCGCACTTTGTTTTACAAGTTGTGACAGTATGTAGGTATGTATGTGTGTGCTTGCGTATGTTTGTGGGTATCCATGTATGTTTGTATGTAAGTAGGTATGTATGTGTACAAAGTTCGACAATACAGCCAAATATGTTCATAGTTGCTACTTATAACTCTTTTGTTTTTTTAGGAATAAAAAATTAATACAGACAAATTTTGTATTAGAAGTCAGTGTCTTTGGTTTTCGCTCTTGTTGCTTGTCATCTCATCATCATCGTTATCACCAGCAACATTTACTTATTCTTTTGGTTAATGGGAATATTAAAAAGTTGCTCCTTTAAGGGGTTAAAATATTTCATCATTAACAATTTAAAAAAATTTCTAGTCAGGAAATGTGTTAATTTTATATTTCAAATACATACATAATCGGTTGTGCTTTGAAACTTTATGGTATTACGAAGCATTTCATATCAGTAAAATATTTAAAAATATTTGTTTAGACATGAGTATGATTAATGCTTAAAGTAATACATGCAAAGTAATAATATGCAAGTACAAATAAATTACTTTGTACTATATATTGGTTCCGAACCTCATCTAGCTACCCCTTAAATACTTTAATTTTAATTTTCTATAACAGCTACAGCATATCTTGTATACCGTACTGCCCTACAGCAAAAAAATAAATATTAAGTATTATTAATGTCTTCGACATTAACAGTTAAATTATGATATACCACTACGCTTGTCTTAAGAAGGCAAGTGTATTGTTCCAAATGCCATTGATCTGAAGTACCCTTTTATAATATTTACCCACTAAATCTGAGTTTCTAACAATCATAAAACTTTTGCTTAGCAAGTAAATATGTTAAATTTGTATCTATTTATTTTGTTGTTGAATGTAGAGGTCGCCTTTTTAAATTTTTGTTGAGGTCAATGACCAATAGAGAATGGTCTAATAATTAAGTATAATTAATAATAAGCAGCTGTCACAAATGTTTATGATTGTTAAATCTGGAGTGCTTTACGAAAGAACAGCTTATTACAAAAATTTGGTTTGTTATACTGAGACCGCTCGCAAACTTTGAAAATTTGATATCAATGGTTGATGTGTCAGCCATTTGAAAAGTGGTTAAAAAATTAAAAATAAACTGGTTATGAACAGTAAGATTTATGTGTGTCAACGTAGCTTTCGGTTTCTTGAAAATATTACTGTTGTATATGAGAGTGTCTCTAAAAATCTAAAAAAAAAAATATGGCATCTTCCTCAACAACTGCAAATTTCACGAAGTACTACTCAACGGTTTTTTACAAAATTCAGTTTATTCAGGAACTTATACCAGCAGAACATGGAGCAAAGTGAAGTAAATGCTAATTCTTGGAAAAAAGTAAGCTTTTACGATAAAGACCTTTTCCATCTTAATGTCTTCGTGAATACAAAAGATTGTATAATTTGGGATTCAGAAAATGTTCATGTAATACATGAAAAACAAATGTATCCACCGGTAACTGTCTGATGCGGATTTTAGTCAGGCGGCGTGACTAGGCCTTCTTTTTTTTAAATGAGGCCGAAATTGCGGTGACTGTAAACGTCACTTGTTACAGGAACATGATAACGCAAATTTGTGACCTCAGCTGAATGGCATTGATTTGGAGGACTTATGATTTTAGCAAGACGACGACATCTGCCACACTACCCTTTATAGCAGCAACGATTTCCAGAACATATATTAAGAAATCTTTATGTCAACTGGCCACTAAGGTTGTAATAATGATTATTTGCCATATCCAGATATCTTCTATGGGATGTCACTTAACACAAAAAAACTTCATTACCGAAAAGCGTTTCTTAAATCGCTCACTTAGCGCGCATGATTTTTATATACGACTAGCCAAACCCGGCGCGCGTTGCTACGCCCCTTAATGAATCGAAATGCATTCTAAATTTTAATTGAAAATCAAGTGCAAAAACCTAAAAATTATTATTTTTTTCTTGTGGGCGTTGCATTGCCCACTTTTCTAATCACGAAGTTGTAAAGTCATAACAGCTCAATATGTGTGCAAAGTTTCAGAAGAATCGGACCAGTGCAAGTTCCTAAAAATTATAATTGCTTTTATGGGCGTAGCCCTGCCCACTTTTCTAATCACGAAATTGTAAAGTCATAACAGCTCTATCTGTGCGCAAAGTTTCAGAATAATCGGTCAAGTGCAAGTACCTCAAAATGGTACCTTTTTTTATGGGCGTGGCACTGCCCACTTTTCTAATCACGAAATTGTAAAGTCATGACAGCTCGATATGTGTGCAAGATTTCAGAAAAATCGGTCTGGTGCAAGTACCTCAAAATTATAACCTTTTTTTATGGGCGTGGCCCTGCCCACTTTTCTAATCACGAAATTATATGGTTATGACAGCTTAGTATGTGTGCAAAGTTTCAAAAAAATCGGTCCAGGGCAAGTACCTAAAAATTAAAACTTTTTTAGGGGCGTGGCCCCGCCCACTTTTCCTATCACAAAATTATTTAGTCATGATAGCTCGATATGTGTGCAAAGTTTCAGAAAAATCGGTCTAGTGCAAGAACCTCAAAATTATAACTTTTTTTTTATGGGCGTGGCCCTGCCCACTTTTTTAATCACAAAACTATAAAGTCATGACAGCTCAATATGTGTGCAAAGTTTCAGAAAAATCGGTTCAGTGCAAGTAGCTAAAACTGATAACTAATTTTTAATGGGCGTGGCCCCGCCCACTTTTTTAACCACGAAATTATAAAGTCATCACAGCTTAATATGTGTGCAAAGTTTCAGAAAAATCGGTTTAGTGCAAGTACCTCAATATTAAAACTTTTTTAGGGGCGTGGCCCCGCCCACTTTTCTTATCACAAAATTATTTAGTCATGACAGCTCGATATGTGTGCAAAGTTTCAGAAAAATCCGTCAAGTGCAAGGAGCTAAAACTGATAACTAATTTTTATGGGCGTGGCCCCGCCCACTTTTTTTTACCCATAAACACTCCCTGGTATGTGTCCAACAACTTGCCAAAGTTTGAGTCCGATCGGTTTTACAGTTTCGGAGTCTATAGCTAACACACACACACACACACACACACACACACACACACAGAGATTCACTTTTATATATATAGATGACCCACATTATAAATCACTTTTTGCAATTAATAAGTGCTAATTTTATCCCTAACAGCAATAGCAAAATCATGCCTTGATCGCACTACTTAAAAAGAGAGAACAGCAACTAAGAGAGAAATATAAAAAATTTCATTGAAATAAAATTTGTCTCCTCTTTTCTACTGCTGAAATAAAAGCAGTACACAAGACATGCTTTGTTGCGCTATCGTATGCAAACAATTTACATGTATGCAGTACGGTAAGCAAATGAAGTCTGTACTGCTTACAAAATTCGAAAAAGCTTTATGTGAGTTAGGAGATTTATAAGTATAGCATATATGTATCTCTTGACGCTAAACTAACCAATTTGATGAGTATCTTGACAATAGAATATTACATAGATTGTCGTCAATCCACTTTAATACATTGCGATTATTATTGACAACTAAGCATATCGACCAAATATGATACGCATACTTACTGTTTTGTCAGTTCATTTCTATTGAACATTGAAATCTTCGTGCCTTTACTATATCATTCGATATTGACTAAAGCTGCCTTTACACTATCTAATTTCTCATCTGAGTTGAGCTATTACATATATACTAGTTCAAAGCTTGCCTAGTTTCCGAAACTTTTAAAATTTTACAAATTTGACTTGACTTGTTAAACTCAGATGAAAACTAAGATAGTGTAAAGATAGCATAAAAGCTTCACGCAATTTCCACAATCATTTTGCAGAAAGCCTAGCCTTTTTTTGGTTTCAACAGTTATTGCTGAAGGTTGCTTTAAATAACAACTTTGCCATGTCTACTGATCGTTGATTTCGAGTGCCTTTCTTATTAAAAAATTGTGACAAATTTCTTTATATTTTACAATTTCAATACAATTCGTTATCAGATGCAGTTCAACTGTTCATGTTTATGCGGACGCGAAGACATAAATATTTTAATAAAATCAGATTATCGAAAGGCAAATTGAATAGGGGCATGAGCTTGGGTGCAACTAAATTTTACACAAACGCACTTACAGCGTTGTAGGTTAAAATTATATACAAAATAAACATTTCAAAATTAAAACATGTCTAAGTACTGACCTAAGGGCCGTTAATAGTCCATTACTGGTTATAAACAATACATTTAGAGCAGCAACGATAACCACAAACATATAAATATACTTTACTCGGCTCTACTAGTCAGTGGCACTTTCTTTTGTTCACTCGTTTCATGCTGATTTATAGTTCTAATAATAATGCTTTTTTTTCGGTTGAGCCTGTCTCATATGCCATTAAAACAGTAAATAGAAGCAACTTCTTTTTCATGCATCCATACTCATACCATTATCAATGCGTGTACGTATCAGAGATGTTCATAAGCTGATTCGCTTTTGCTCTCTATGCTCAACCAAATTTTCAAAACTTTTTGAGCCACACTAACTTTATTCCTTATTGAAATTAATTTCTTTTGCATACGAAAGCGAAACAAATAAGTGTTTTATACTGCATAGCAGTTTTTTATATAATATCTTATATAATATCTTTCGACTACATTTACAACTGAGCCAAAACTAGTAAGTACCAGATTTTGAGCAAATCTAGGTTATTTTTACTAGATTTCCTATACAAAACGATATCTACTTCGCCACTAGATTTTTGCAAAATCTAGTACTACTTCGTGATCTAATTGTATTTTTCATCACAATGTACTAAAAAATACTACGTTGCATAAAGAAAAATTCAATCATCATTTATAAGGTCGTTGTAATTGAAGAAATACGTTATTGTTAACATTTTTTTAGTATGTAGTTTGAGTTTAGGATAAGCAGAGTATAGAAAGCCTCTTACACCACTTTATAAATAAATATAATATTTTGAAAACGGTATGGATTTTGATCAAGATTTTAATTAAAATCTACTAGATTTCGTGCAGGTGTAAATGTACTATTAAAAATTTAAAAATTTACAATTTGTTCATAACTCACATAATTAGCAAGAAAATTATCTTTTATTAATATCTATCAAGTCGGAAAGAGGTTAAAAAATAATTTAATAAAATGTTGTCCTTTTTCTACTGCTACAACGATAAGTAGTACAAAGGACATGTTTTGCTCGCTTTCGAAACATAATATTAAAATTAATTAGAAGCTTATATGAGTAGTAGGAATACACAAATGAAAAAAAATATTATGTGAATGCCTTCGAAGGAATAGCTTCCGTTCACTTTTGCTTTAGGCTAAAACCTACCCTAGGTTGTAATAGCCATATAAGAAAAAGAAGCATTAAAAAACCGAAAATAAAACACAAGAATAACGAATTACTTTATTTCAAAATAGTCAAGTGGTGGCGTCTATCACCAAGTGCAGCCAAGTTTACTATTGAAGCAACTTAAAAAAAAACTTATCTCTTATAGACCAAACAACCAAAACAAGTCGTTGAGTAATATAGCGGTAACGTTGAGGTGACCAACCTAAACAAGAGCGTCAACGTGGTGTAATGAATAGTAATTTTCATTTATGGTTTTTAAAACAACTCACTTAATATAAATACAATCACTAGATTTACCTGAAAATAGTTAACGTGGCATTACTTTTCAACAATTAAAAAAATAAAAAAAACAACATCAGTTGTACTGCAGCCAATTTTCATACCTAACGCCTTGTCAAAATTGAATTATTCAGTTGCAAAACGTTGCTACTGCGATATTTCGGTTTGTTTCATACAAAATGTATGAACATGAGAATTTTTGACAACCAAAAACGCTTGCCGCTCTTGTTTAGGCTTGGCTGTTCTTTTAGGGGCCGACATGTTAAATGAAGAGACAAGAGACATGCTAAATGGCATATTGATATTTTTTGCCCAACTCTAACATTTAGTATGAATTTATAGAAATTAAAAGCATCTACATATATGCATTTGTCAGCAAAACACTTGTTGTAATGAATCATGCAATGATATATTTTCACTTTTGCAAAATAATAAAAATGCAATTTTAAGGCCATTCATGTACATCTCTGATAAGTAGTATAGTGTGCTTGTATTAGAGAGAATATTTGAAATACTCATAAAACTTTCTTCATCGTTTTTGCATTATTTCTAAGCAAAAGGATTACACTTACATAAAAAACCCATTTGTAGACGTAACGGCTCGGTATGTTTTTTTTTATTTTTTGGTGTTTTGTTGCTCTTTTCTTTTCTTATGAACTTATGTGGTAAATTTCTGTTGTTTTTTTTTTCATCTTTCTGCCGATACGTCGCTCGTTTGCAATATGTACATATATTTCTGTTCTAAGAATACATCTCATCCTGCCTATTGCTCTCTTGTTGTTTTTTTTTTTGTTTTATTCCATCTAAGTATGCGTTTTAAAATTATAATGACAACTATGTGTACGCTTAAAAATTTCGATCGAAATACTGTTTGGTAGATGTACAATATACATATGTTGGCAAAAAGGATGGGTTAAGTAGGCTTGCAGTAGCATTAGTTGAAAAATATGCTAAAAAAGGAGACTACAACAACCAAACTCCAGTTATTTATTTTTAAAAAATATTCATTAGTTCATTCTACGTACTTAACTTTTTCCATATCGTTAGATATTTTGTTTGTTTTATTTTATCTCACACTCGGCCGCTTACATGTCTTACTCCAAACACAGCACACTATTTTACAATATGTTTTTCCACACTCTATTTTTTGGAAAAATTATGCCTCCGGCTTTAAAGCAAACAAAAAAAAGGATGTTAAGAAAAACGTGCTTATATGTGTGAATCGACTTCAAACGATTTTTGTTAATACCATATTTTCCATTTGAAATGTTTTTTGATAGTATGACAACTTGTCGGCTTTTATGTATGAAAAAAAGAACGCATGAACGAACGAACCGAAGAAACACTCAACTAAGCAAAGCAGAACAAACAAACGATAGTTAAATTGTAAAACATAGATGCATAAGGAAGCAGTATTTAAAACACTTTTAAGGGTTAATTGCTTATTTAAAATTGAATATTATTATAGTTTTTTATTTTAATTCCCTTATTTTCGTTGAACGAGTTAATTATTGAATTATTTACACTTTATTGAAAAATCTAATTATAATTTAAAGAGTGGTGTTTGTAACTGTAAATAGAGTGGCCCATTAAAAAAAAAAAACTTTTGGGTTAAATATATTCGTGGAAAATTTTCTGGTCATAAGGAGTGAGATCAAATTAAATTTTAACACACGTTTTGCCTCTTAACTTTTTTCGAAAGCAATATCAAATTTATTTCCATCCAGTACTCTTTGAAAAATATGTCCGTTATTATTTGGAATGACAACCATGAGCTTGATTGAAATAAGTTAAAAAAAAGAAGTACGTGCTAAAATTATTAAAAATTTTTAAACAAAAAAATTAAAATTGGTCCTACAAAAAAATTGGTCAAAGAATTGAAGGTCTGCCGTCAGACTGTTTCAAGTGTTTTTAAACTGTATCAGTAGATACTGTTTGGAAAGCCAAGAATATGGAAAACATATTGAAAAGCCAATACAGGTTTGAAAGCAAACAAAGTGGAAAAGTTCCACAAATAAATGCTGTAAAATAACCAAAACAAAAAATAGGGTACGAATATTGAAGTGTTTCATACAAAAATAATTGTTGCACAATTGACGTTGCATATTTTTTGCAGCTTCCGGGTCAAAATTTCTATATAGCTAATGCTTGAGTTAATGTTAAAGATAAGTTTAAAACCTAAAAGCAGGTAACATTTCGTAAAACAATCATGATAATTCAAATTTTACACAGTTGCGACAAAAGAAGCAAGTCATTTGTTACAATGCGCTCTATAAATAATAAAGCCTTATTCCTTTCATAAGAGAGCACAATATATATTCACATATTTCTGGCCCAATTTTGCATCGTGTCACTATATTAAGAAAGCTTTTAAATGGTACCAAAACAATAACATGGTTTTTGTACCAAGAGAGGCCAATTCACCAAATTGTCCGGTGCTTAGACCAGCGAAAAAATAATGGGCTCTTGTGAAAAGATTATTGAAGTGCCCAAATAAGTATCCCACATTAAGGTAACTTAAAAAATAGATGGTCAAACTATTTTAAAAAAGTGACTAAAACAACTATCAAATCTCTAAGAGAAGGGTTACCAAACAAGCTCCACGAATTAATAAGTAGCGGTTAAAACTATGAAAGTCATCATCTCATAAACAATGGTATCAAATAAAAAAATAAAAGGGCTTGACTGTATTCTTAGCAAAAATTCAAAATTAAATAAGGCGCCCGAAATAATAAAGAAAATACCATAGAATCTAAAATTACGGTGAATTGTATTATATGATTTGGCACGGCCGAATGTAGCACTTTTCTTGTTTTACTTAGTCTTTTTACAGCGCTCTTTATGTACCATATCATTTTTTGCGATTCTCTGAATCAGACAGTCCACCCACTGAAAAGCATTTTCACGGGAAAGTTCTGAATTATAGGAACTCCCCAAATACCAGCTATGCCTACGTGTCTCGTAACCTACATTAGCGCTACCTTGTGTACAGAGGAACATCAATTTAGATTCAGAAAACATTTAAGTACCAGTTAGTATTCCATACGTTTGCCATAGGTACGTACGTAATAAAAGATTGGTTATTAAGTGCTACCAGACTCTTCTTTCTCTCACATAGCTTGATTAAATCATGTACTTAGCAAAGCAATCAACTCTGGTATTCGGACCCATAAACCTACTTTTCCTTTAATAAGGGAACGATCAGTAATAAATTTCGACATGTTGTTTAATTACAAATACTCGGACATTTCTTGTTCGACTTAGAAAGTGATTATTTATAAATCGATCAGTGTACTTAAAGGTTAAAGAAGATCTATAAACATAAATATATTTTTTGCGCTACAAATGCCAGCTTATATGCATGATATTCAACATAAATTTATATACATATAGTGGTGTTAGGTCATACATGTTAAGAATTTATTTTATTTTAATTTCTTAACAAGCTCCCCACCAAAATCATAAATATTTTTGTAAATATGCTAATTTTTTCAATCCCAACTTCTTGAACAATAAATACTTGTAATAGCTCTTTCTATTAAATTGTAGAAGCTAGCTTATTTAAAATGTATCTTTCTTCAAAGAATCAAAAAACCAAAAAACCAATAAAATAAAGGGCTTTCCCATTAACAAACAGAAGTCTTTAATCATTTAAACTTATATTACAAGTGCTAAAAATGAAGAAGATAAAGTACATTGGCTCCATTTTGAGTAGCATTTAAATAGAAATCACACCTTATTGATATTTATTAACCTTTTGCAATGAAAATATATTCATGAGTTTATGGCAGTAGCGTTGTTCTTTATAATTTTTTTTATTACAATTTTTGTTGTTGCTTTTTTCCAATTTCTTTACCGTCTGTCTATTTACAGCATTATGTGCGAAAATCAAAATTATTCCAAGGAGAAGATTTCAAACGAAGGCATTAAATTTGCATCATTTAACGGCTAGAATACTTCAGATAGTCAGCCGTTTTGTGTAGCCGTAGAAACAGGCTGAGACAAGACGTATACGTATTTAATACACATTGCTTTTTCCCATAAAAACACAGACTTGTACACGCACACATTATTAAATAATAAATGTTCCTTCAACGATAAAACCACCAAAGCAAATCTAATGCTACATACAACATATGCATAGAGAGAAAAATAATATAAAAAAAATTCGACAGGATAACGAAAATACAAAAAAAAAGTAACAAACGAACAATATAAAACATGTTGAGGTTGTAGCTAAAACTTGACATCGTCAAACTCAAACTTCAACAATTTTAGAGAAAAATCTCTACATGTTTGATTTGAATTTTTTGCTGTTCGTTTTCCTGCTGCATTTTTTGTATTGTATTACGGAAGCGGAATTATTCGAAAAGTGTTGATGAGCGAACGAGTGAGCGGCATTTAATAAAGGTCTGCATACAAGGTATACACTAATAAGGCACATATGTGCACCAACACGCATTTGTATGAATGGATAAGGAATTTCTAATATTAAAAACAGCTGTTTTTACATCATCGTCATAATCACCAACTTTCTCATCGTTTTTATCGTTGTTGTATAGAATCCGGTATTCAATTGTGTATGCAGTAAGCAGAACTGTTCGTCGTTTCTGAAAAACGCCGGTTTTTTACGAGAGACTTTTTTTGTTGTTGTTTCTGTGTAGGAATACCAATACGTGTATATATGTATGTATGTATGAGTATATGAGTGTTTACAAATTGTATACGTTTTAATACCCACATTCAAACCCAGTATGAGTAGCTGCTAATGTACATTTATTTTATCCAAAGGGGACAAGTTTTTCTCTTTTACCCACATACATCAACACACTCACATCCACTGACAAATAAAAAAAACGATACAAACGAAGAATCAGAATAGAAACCAGGAAAATACATAAAATAACACCAACTCATTTTGTCTTTTCAATCTAACGGTATCAGTTGAAAAAAGTGTGGAAATTGTATTTTTATTCAAAACAATGCCTTTACTGCAACAGGTATGTAAATAATAAAAAAAAAACTCACACACACATTTAACAAAAACAATTTGAAAACTCTTAACCACACTTTACACAGTAAATAAAATAATAAAAGTACAACTAGGAACCCTTTTTTATTATTATTAAATACAATTGCTATATCCAGAGTAGCAATTTTATGTATGTGTGTATGGTATGTAGGTGTGTAGGTATGTGAGTATGTAGGTATGTATGGATGTATGTCAAGAAAAGCTGAGAATTTTAAACTGCACGCATGAATTGGGAAAATATTGTACTTTAACTGACATTATTTTACAAATTTCATTTACAAAAATTGTTCACATTGAACCAGAAGGCGGGTGCAATTAAAAAATAATAAACGACTTAAAACAAATTCTCTTTAGAGTTAACAACTATTAATTTTTCTTTTTATTTAATTGTCGAACTATTTAATGTATAAAGACTATATTATTTTTTTTATTCAGGCTCAAGTTCATTTTATATTAAATTTCTCATATATTTTCCTTTTTATATAGATATGAAGAAATCAATTTTTATTTTTGGTAATGAAAGAATATACTGGAAAAGTTATTATCCCGACACCAGCCGAGTGGAATGCATTTTCGAAACCAGCTACGGTTTCATCATCAGCACTCTTTTGATAACAACTATAGTTATACCGTTTAAATAAAAAGAACATTAATTTACTAGTCGCTAATTGGGAAAAACCTTCTGTACCTTTGTGTACATTTGCCTGGGTAATAAAATAAAATTCTGAAATAGTAATCAAAAAATAAGAGGTTGGGCTTCTAAAAGGCTGGTAGCGATTTGTAAGCAAATTTTACAAAATTGTGTTATCAGTGAACGCCAGGCAAAAAATGTTTCATCTAATCTGAAAAAAAGAATCTGAAATTTTAAAAAAGTAATCTGCAAATAACTGATGGATTAAAGGTCAATTAAAGTGATTTTATTTCGAAATTTTGATTTTTCACCAAAATAGACAAGTACAATATTATTATTCCCTAATTAAGATCAACTCAACTTTATTCATTCAATTCGATTAATCCCTCAATTGTTGGCTCAAAAACTACTAAATGTATTTTAAAAAAATTAAGTATGAAGCTATTTTAACACATAAGATACTTTATATCACAAGTATATTATCTCATTTCTAACAGAAAATAGAAAAATTAACTATTAATTTGCACCGACAACGATGTATGAATTTATCTTAAAATGAATACAATAGAAAAAATATTTTTGGCGCCAGCAATGTGGCCTGGGTAGCCTGTGAAAGTTATAAAAAAATCTGTATTTTTTTTACTTAATTTTTTAAATCTAAAAATTGATTTAACAAAAGAATACAGTAAATATTCTTCAAACTGAACTGGTGTAAAATTTTAATAAAATTTAATTTCTTATACCGATGTGAAAGTAAGTTCTGAATAGTTTCCAATTTTGTTAAAAACAATAGTGTACAATCTTGCAGATGTCGAATATAAAACTAATTTTCTTTTAACTTATGAACGTCATTCTTGCTTTAAGAAAAAAAAACGTTAGTTCAAGTTTTAAACTTGATAAAAAGTTTCCTCTTCAAAAGTAGGCAATTTTCTCGGAAACTAATAGACCGATTTTTAATTTGTTCTCACAATTTTAGTATGATTTGAAGATTCGATATACACAAAGAAAAAATATGATTGTGATAACCATACTCGAAGAGCAACATACTATGGTTGAATTGTATGATTATGGTTAAAACATAAAATGGTTACTAGTTATCATTATTATATTTAATTAAAGTATCATTCAATAATCATATATATGACTACAATTGAATTTGACAATCTTTGCTTTTTTACGGCAAATTATTGTCTTTTGCTGTAACATGCACACATTGATTGTACTTACCAATTTAATACCAATTTTTTTACCAATATTTTTTTACATTTTCTCGTTTATTTGAAAATTTTCTTTAACTTTTAAAAATTTGGTTTATTTTTTTTTTTTTTTTGACATTTCAAACTTTTAAAAATAATAAAAATTTATTCAGCAAGAAGAATAACAGTTAAAATCAAATTATTATTAAGAAAAAATCATAGCTTGATTAACTTGTAATCATACTGTTGTCCCACCTATTATTTAATGATTATTTGTAATTTTTAATGCTTTTGAATATAATGCTATTTTTGCCAAATTTTTTTTTAATCATATTATTTTTAAATGATAATCATTTTGAAATTTTTACGAAAAGTAAACAAACAAATGCTTTATTATTGTGACAAAATATATGATGAAATGAAACATAAATAACTATTACTTGTTTTTGACAACCAAATGTTGTTATAGAAACTATAACATGACCGTCGTGATAATGTCGTAACCATGGTTTTTCTTTGCGTGAAGGTGGTGCTGTAATCAAATCAATCGGTCGTGTCGATTCTCAAAGTTATAGTAACCACATCGCAGCTTAACTTAGATTTATTATTTATACGCCATTTTTATTTATTATTTCAGACGCCATCTTTGATTTTGAATTTTTATATAGTTAGTTGTATTCTATCAGTCAAGCCCCTTTATTTGATAACCATATTGATGTAGCTGAAGCGTGCAAAGTTAAAATTTCTTCATTTGTCCCATGTACCTGCCATTTTATTTCTCACGCAATATTGAATTTTAACTTTTACAATGTCTACTGTATTTCATTAGTCAAGCATTTTTATTTGATACCCATATTGGTGGATATTGGATTTTAACTCCTTCATAGTTTACTGTATTCTACTGGTCAAGCCCTTACATTTGATACCAATATTGTGGTGGTGAAGGGTGCAGAGCCGCAATTACTCTATTTGACCCATATATCTGCCAATTTATTTCTGACACAATAATCGATTTTAACATGTTCATAGTTTACTGTATTCTACTAGTCATGCCCTTTCGCTTTATACCAATATTGGGGGTATGAAGTGGGTTAATTTTTAATTACTAAATTTTATCCATATATAAAAGTTTATTTTACACCACTTTATAGTGGCGAACATCATGGACTTTAAATTTTTGATGTAGTATTATTATCCGTTAGTGAAGCCCTTTTTTATGATATTCATACTGATCTTTTCTGTTGTATGAAAACGATTGTCATTTTTAAATTTTATGAAAAATACCGAAGCGGTTTTTTTGTGCTCATAGATCTGTTATTTTTAAACCGATTTCTCAGCAATAATTTTCAAGAGTACGGCTTATAATTTGTTATCTTTGGCATGCACAGAAATTAATAAGAAGCTTTAATATCTATATACAGTGAGGCCTCGATCATCCCTTTTTTTACGTGGATTTATTTTTTTGTATCAATTAATCGTGACTACCTCTATAAGCCGGTATTATATACATACATAATTTTTTAAAAGGAGAATTCCCTTGTTTGCATACAATGAGCCAGAAGCAGGTATGTACATACGTATGTATACGTGTTGAATTTGAGAACCGTGGATTGTTAGTGTTTATATTTCCAATGGCATCACTTGTCAGCATTAAAAGACAAATGAAACTTTAGCTTTTGAAGACAAAGGTAAAATATTAATAAACCTTCAAAAAATAATTTGTGTTAAAATTCTGTCATAAAATAATTTTCGGAAATTACCTAACATGAAATTCTTATGAATTGGTCGCTGTTTGCTGGTAAAATTATTATCATAATAAATAAATCATCATGAATAGCTTTACTCGTTATGAATCATGGGGCATTGACAATAGACCTTAATGCTTTAGATTGAAACCTTTGTAAAATTACTGGCTGTTCCCCATAATTGTATACCGTAGGTCCAAACTGGTTTTAACGTTATCTTGTATAAAATTATTTTATTTTCAAGACTGAATTTTGACCTTAAGCCAAGTAACCCAAATAGCACCATTCAAATGGTGCTTCTTCGCCTTAATATAATTTTTCCATGTAAGTCTACGATCAATATTTAGTCCTAGATATTTAACTGTGTCATGTTGTGGAATATAATTGTTGTTTAGGTACACAGTTCTAATAATGATTTATCAAATCCGATGGTCAAGGATGAAATTAAGAAATATAGCGAAAATAATCTGCAAAGATTGAGTAATCATTGCAATCCATTAGCCATAGTGCTGCTTGATGACACTAATGAAGTTCGAAGACTTAAAAGAAATCACATATTGGATCTACCATTTTAAAATTAAATTTACATGTTTTTAAATAGATTATAATATTTATCTTATTTCTATTTTTGTAAATTACTTTTTAAATATCTTTGTTGTATTTTTTATTGTTGTTCTCGTGGGAGTTCAGCAATAAATATATTATTTTTTTATTTAAAAGAAAAAAAAATTTACTTATTATCCTAGGATAGATTGTAAATAAAATGAACTATATTAAAAAAAAAATTTTAAACAAGTTCATAAAATTCCCGAATGATTGTGTTACTATTTAAATATAACAATATTCATCAGTAAATTATTAAAAAACATATAAAAAACAAATAAAATTGTTACTCAATTAACCGTGAAAATTGATTATCCAAAGAATTCTGTCCGTGCCATTACCGATAATCGAAGTCTCAGTGTATATTAAAAATATACACATATGTACATATATTTGCGACTTATTTTTGCCTATAACTTTGTCGATTAGCAACTAATTTGTCCAAAAGTTTTTATGAGTAGCTCTAGACATACAGCATATCCATAAATAGTAACAAACTTGTCTATAAATTATTCTAAAGCTGAAAATGTTAGTTTTTATGAAAAAAACAAAACAAAAATTTGGTCGTATTAATAGCGGCTTACTTCCTGATATTTTCAAAAGATTTATATCACATACAGAACTGTACAATATGTGAGGGCTTTTAAAAGTTGACTTCTAAATACTAACTCACGGACAGACGGACACATATAAATTAAATTTTTAATGGGGTCGAAAATCAATATTGTAGAAATTACCCAGGAAATGACAAAGCTATTTATACCCTTGGAACCACAGGTGAGGGGTATTATAATTGCACAATTCACAACCAGTCGTAAGAGTCGTAGGTTGTAAGAACACACTTCTTCATATTTTAGAAAAAAAATGGCGATAGTAACTACTTTTCCACCAATGATGTATATATTCAACATTCTATAAATATAGGTAAAATTGTTATGTGTGTTGTAAGAAAAATTTATGTTGAAATTACCAACAAAATGTGTTTAACTACTACGACGTACAACACCTACGACAGCTTGTGAATTGAGCATATATATTTATGAATTAAAACGATTAAAAAGGAAAATCATGAATTTTGAATACTTTGCTTGGGCTAGGGATGGTCAAAAAATATCGATATATCAAAATATCGATATTTAAGAAACAAATATCGATATACATCGTCGATATTTCAAAAACCAATGCATCGATATATCGATTTTTATATACGAGTATCGTTTTTAGTATCCTTTTCGATATTTTTAGAGCTCTTTAAATTTTAGACTTTTTTCAACAATACTGGCGGGCATCACCGCATGCATCATATGTTTGTACATCATCACTTTTTTTATGACGTCTAGTTTAGCCACTCCTGTTTTAGTCCGCCAAATGACGAATCAATCATCTTCTTTGTCCACTTTAGGGTTTCTTGTAAAAGACGCTTTTATTAAAAAGGTTGAAGGAAAAATAGAAAAAAATATTTTTCTTTCAACAGACACCATATTGGATTTAAGGTTCAAGCATATTCTTTTTACTTGTATAACAGCTGTCTCAAATGCTATATTAAAAATAAGCGTATTATTCGCTCAAAACATGATAAGAGGGAACAAGTTTCTCCTGTCTTCAGGTCTGCTAAAAGAAGCGGATTGACAGGGGATCACATAAATCAAAGAGTACTTCTGATGTCCATATCCGATGAGTACTGGTTTGAATAAAATGTAAGCGTAAGGTGATGGTTTCGTAACTGACAATATTTTTTGTTGATTTTTTTTTCTATTATTTTATTGTTTTTATTGAATTGTTCTCGGATATAAATATTTAAAATCATATAATAAGTTTGTACATATGTATGTATGTATTATGTGTATTTAATTTTTAAACTTGGAATATTTTAACAACATTGTTAGGTTAATACTTCGATATATCGAAATATCGATTTTTTTTAAATATATATCGACACTGTTGAAAAATATACGATAGATATCGACACTGTTGAAAAATATACGATAGATATCGATACATTTTTTTTATTTGCCCATCACTAACTTGGGCTGTAATCAAATCGTAAAGTACTTAATAAATATCTCCAAAGAAAGACACTGGATAGATTTCAATATATTTATTTATTTATATTAAATTCGTTTTTAAAATGTTACAAGAACAAAATTACAGAGTTTGGACGCCAGAATTCATAGCTTATTTTTAAGATAAAATTACGTCATTTTCCTAATTTAAATATCACTTAAAAATTACTAAAAAAAATAAATTCATAAATATATACATAATAAATTAATTAAAATCTATCTTATAATAAAACACACTTATTATGTTAGGCACATCATTGCCGTAAGGGTTCAGCTAAAATTTCCTACTTTACCAATTCTTGCTTTTCTGTAAGATCTTCTTTTAATGCAGTAAAAACCTTAGTTCGTGCTGTACAGTATTTTATGGATTAGCCAACCAGCAATAAAGCTTGCTTTGCTAAGTGTTTGACAATTTTTTCTTAAAAATCCTTAAAATTCCATAATTAATATTTCTTTATTGTCCAATTGTCCTTCTATTGTTGTCATAACATTGAATGATATTTTTTTAATTTTTTTTTTCATATTACATTTGTTTCTTTAATCCGTACTTGAGTACTTCATAATTCTTTCAAGAAGTCATTGTTTACTTAACATTCATTTTTCTTACGTTTAACCAGCCAGCCAGTAGCAGCATAAACTTTTATGCACAACCAACATTAACAAAAATAACAACAAGAGCTACATCGCTACAAGTGGTGTGGAAACAATGCAAGTACAGCAATCATAGCTAGATGCTTATGTGTTTGTACGAATATGTTTCAACCACTCGAAGCACCCACCTGCTTGATTCATTTACTAATAGAAAAATAATAGAAGAAATACGAAAAAAAGTATTAAATATATGGCGACTAAAAGAGAAGGAGGTATAGAAATAAAAAACCTCAGTAGTACTTATAATGTAGAATATATGATAATATACAAACATACATACATACATAGAAACAGTCGATCTTAATCAGATTACTTAACTTTATGTGCTTCGTGTGTCTACGAAAGTCTGCAAGATATTATGTGTGGGAATAAATTCGATTAAACTAGTGGTAGTACAAGTATTAATAGTTGTTGTTGTAGTGTTAAAAGTAGGAACAGTATTGTAGCATTAACCAGCCATCCGCATACAATAAGTAAATGAATGTACTCCTTCTGTTATAATACTCGTCCATATGTACGAGCACCACCAGAGTGCACAACAGTAGGGAGTAAACAAACAATATGAGTATTATCATCAACATCATGCCCAACATCATCTGTGTAATTTAAGTAATAGAATTTTGTGCACTTCATACACACACACTTCTCATATGAGAGTGTGTGAGATGTTCTTTTGTTTCCTCTTCCGTTTCGTAGATGTAAAAATGAGTATTGTACACTCGCATTCGTTTAAATGCAGAAATAAATGAGTGCGTATAAATTTCTATTCTTCTGCTATTGTTTCTTGTTGTTATCAAGCATTTTTTTGTTTCCTCTTGTCTTGAATGTAATAAATTGTGGAATAAAAGTGTACAAAAAACTGTGTGGGGAAAAAGTTGTGAGATTTAATTTAACTAATTAAATCCAACTTTGTCTTTGTTTGATACTTTGCTCATGTGATTAATTCTATTAAACTTAATATTTCACATATGTGCCATACCGAAGCATCAGACATACTGTGTGATGTCCCCAAGAAGCTAGATGTTACATGCCCAGCTTCTTAATTTACTTAACAGCCAACAACGTTTAACGGGGCTAATAACCTGTCTATTGTGTGGTTGTTGTTTCACATTTAGCAACAAGTGGATGTAAAACTAGTCTTTAAGGGTTCGAAATAAATTGTGTTCAAATATTGTTAAGTATGTATGTATGTCTGTATGTAAGTACATGCTTTTTTTAGTTTGAAATATAGAAAACATTAAACTTGTTAAAGTGATGTAAATTTAGTAGATTAAATAATTAACAAGTGTTACTTTTGAACCACAAATTTTGTAAAGACACAACCAGCAGCATAATGCTGTAACTCGCTATAGCCAAAACTCTAAAAAGTATATTTAGAGATATATTCTCTAAAAATCTAAAAATATATTTTTTATAGTTTTAGTCATAGAGATTTAACTTAAGCGAGTTACAAAATAATTCTGCGGGTTGCTAAGGACAAGTTATGCTAAAATTTGAAGTTGTTTTGACACTTTCATTACAAGACAGTATTTGCCGCATACTTAAATTACCTTAACTCATATATGAGCTATTCCATTATTAATATGCCGAATTAAGATAAGAATAAGTTGAGAAAGTATAGAAGGCTTGGATCTTTAGTATCAAGAAAACTTTTATAATCCATAAAATTTTTGAGCTTCATTTTTATAGGATTTGTCATATTATATTTAATAAATCCTAGTAGGGGGCGTAGTATATAAAGCTAAGGAATACAATTTATATAAAATATGTCGGGATTTAGATAAAACTGTGAGAGAACCAAAATCTGTTATTTATCATAATATTTTCTAAAATATTCTTTTATATTCTTTATACAAGTCACTCTGACAAGAGTTTTCGGTTAAAAGGCAATATTAATGGGGTGTATGATATAAAAATGCGGGAATTTCAAAAGATGGCGTACCTTTTAGACGCTGTTTTGGTCTTTCATATGACATTTTGAAGTTCTATATCCGTCAGTTATTTTTACTTCTTAAGTTAAAGAAAAGTGCCGCTGAATCAGAAGAACTGATAATTTAATACGCAGGACAAAGACCAACCAGGTGAGCTAAAATAAAGTTTGAAGACATTATTCTATAAAATTGAGAACTTCTCCAGCAGCAATCTTAAAACTTTTATGAACCGCACGATTCATTAAAAATTAGGGAAATTGAGTGCATACAAATTAAAGCCGAGAGACCTATAAAGACATTTTTGGATTTCCGAAATGCTACTTAAACGATATAAAAGAAAAATATAATTTTTGCAACGAATTATAAGCTGCAATGGAACATGGATTCAAATATCCTTGGCACTAAGGTCATGCTCTGTATTTGGAGGGACAAAATTTTTTCTATATATTATGAGCTACTCAAATCTGCCCAGAACATCACAGGAGACCTGTACCAAATGCAACTGATTTATTTAAAGCGAGAATTATCCGAAAAACGCCTAGAATATATTGCCAGATATGAAATTGTATATTCCAGCACAACAATGCTCGACCACATGTAGTAAGGCCTGTTCAAAACTATTTTGGGTTAGGAAGCTTTGCCTCACTCATCACATTGCCCCATCTGACTACTTTCTGTTTTGATAGTACATAACCCTCTCTCAAAGGAATATGCTTCCGTTCAGAACAGGGTATTTGAATTTGAATTGATTCGTTCAGTGGTCAGCGTTTTGACGGGGTGTCCGGATGGAAAAGTTTCGTTTATTTTTGCAGGGATGCACAATGAGTTTTTTCTTAGTATTAAACAACTAAGTTGAGTGTGCTTTTTTGATAAAAAAGTACTAAACTTATTTATATTTGTCGTTTTTTACCCTTTATCAAGGGTTTCACAAATATACATTCCGTTTTTAAATAAATTTTGTTCAATTAAACTAATCATAACAACTTTTCCATCTCTGATATCAAGGCATATCTATTCATCAGGTAATAACGGTTCGGAGAGAATTTTTTGTTTATATTTTTTATATATGAAGTTTGACATTTGAAATTAATTAGAAAAGAAAGAAAATTGTTTTTTATTTATGCATTTTGACAGCGGAAACTTAAAGTAAGTGTTAAAAAAAATAATCAGCTGGCAAATCAAGAGTACCTGATGAATAAATATGCCTTGCTCTGATATATAAAATCGCTTTGACAGAAAACCCTTACTAAAAAGTTGCTTTGTTATATCAATTCGCCATTGCATATACCTGTATAAATATGCCTTGGGTTATATGTATGTTAGATCCAAAAACACCAATATACTTATATTTCGTAGTTTATAATTTCTTTGTGAATTTTCTTATCTTCTGGGAAACGATAGCCCTAAAAGTTTTCATTAATTTCAGTGAAATTGGTCCACATATGTATGTTAAAAATAAAAGAAGTCCATTAAACGTGACATTTCGCATTTAACGCAAATGTTAAAGTGTATTTATATAAAAACCCGTCGTAACTTTTGTGATATTAATTTTGTGTTTGTGATCACGCAGAAAAACATGTAAATTATAGCAGCGGGCATCAATTTTTATACCCGCCACCAAAAAAATGGTGGGGGTATATTCATTTTGTCATTCCGTTTGTAACACATCGAAATATCCATTTTAGACCCCATAAAGTGTATATATTCTGAATCAGGGTTTGATTTGATGACGATCTAGCTATGTCCGTCCGTCTGTCCGTCTGTTGAAAGCACGATAGAGGTCGCACCAAAAAAGCTAGGGGGCTCAAATTTTGCCAGAATCTTTCTTATAGACAAGGTTTGTTTGGTATTGAAAATGGGCTAAATCGGAATATTAGGAAGCGAGTTATAGCTCGAAAAGCAACAGTAGGTCGAAAAAATCGTGTCCTTCAAACATCGAATAAAATGGAATTGTGTCCAAACGCATTAACGTAGACTCATGAAACTTCGAATATATATTTCCTGAGTAAAAACAATATTTTTCCCAGAAAATGATCTAAATCTATGCATTAGGAGAGGAGTTATTGATCAAAATGTACGAAAATTTATACCGCACAGTGTATTTTTTGGTATATTTAAAAACAAAAACGTCATAAAAGCAACAAAATTGGATGTACGACCCTGAAATTTTGCACACATGGCTTTTTGGTCAAATGCTTTGTTCTAACGGAAAATCAATGTGCCACGCCCACTTTAACGCCCACCTCCCATATAACGTTTTACCCAAAATTCATATAATTTTTCTATTAATAAAGATTTTGGAATATAAAAGGACTATATTGAAACACCTAAGTTGTACTCATTACCGAGAACAACTTTGACACGCCTACTATAACGCCCACTTTTCACGTTATCTACCGTTAATAAAATTTAAAAGCTCATAAAACCGCCAAAATTAGAGGTATGAAGATAAAACTTGCTACGTATATCCCCCTAGGCAATGTCATTACTGTGCCAAAAAATTAAGGTGCCACGCTCACTTTTACGCCCACCTCCCATATAACGTTTTACCTAAAATTCATATAATTTCTCTATTAATAAAGATTTTGGAATAATAAAAGACTATATTGAAACACCTAAATTAAACTCATTAGCGAGAACAACTTTGACACGCCTACTATAACGCCCACTTTTCACGTTATCTACCGTTAATAAAATTTAAAAGCTCAAAAAACCGCCAAAATTTTAGGTATGATGATAAAACTTGCTACGTATATCCCTCTAGGCAATGTCATTACTGTGCCAAAAAATTAAGGTGCCACGCTCACTTTTACGCCCACCTCCCATATAACGTTTTACCTAAAATTCATATAATTTCTCTATTTATAAAGATTTTGGAATAATAAAAGACTATACTGAAACATCTAAGTAGTACTCATTAGCAAAAACAACTTTGACACGCCTACTTTAACGCCCACTTTTCACGATATCTACCGTTAATGAAATTTAAAAGCTCATAAAACCGACAAAATTAGAGGTATGATAATAAAATTTGCTTCGTATATCCTTCTAATCAATGTAATCGTTGTGCCAAAAAGTTTAAGTGACACGCTCACTTTACCGCCTACTTCCCATATAACGGTTTATCTTAAATTCATGTAATTTCTCTATTGACAATGTTTTTGGGAAAATAAAGGACTATATTAAAATATCTAAGTTGTATTTATTAGCAAAAGCTTTATTGACACTCCTACTTTAACGCTCACTTTTACTAAAAGACTACATTTACGAAAACATTTTACTATCATATCGAAGTTATTAAGGGTGATTAAATATTAATGGCCGATGTTGATTTTAAATAAAACACAAATTATTTAGGATATTATTATTATTATTTCTTTTTGTAATTATAATATTTGTATGGTTCAATTATGTATTGAATAAAATATCGGCCAAATGGCCCCCCTCCCCATCCTTGGCGCCACTACTCTATCTGATGGTCCAAATTTTCAATGACAATGTTGATGCTTCTTTGTTGGGCATGATGATGAGTCGAGGTTGACTGCTCTTTTGCCACACTATCGCAAAGAACAGCAATGGTCCCCATTCAACGAACTAAGAAGGCATTTACAGATTTTCTAACATTTTATACAGACCTGTTTTGCAGAAATTTAAATATTTTTTACAATTCTCCCGATTGTGGACGAATTTGAACGTCCATTTTTATAAAAAACCTGAATAACTTTAAAGCGTTGCTCATTTGCGTATCTTTCCACGGATCAAATTGAGTAAGTTTGAAATTGAGAAATATCCAATGAAATGCAAAAAACAAATTTAAAGACTAGGTGTAGTTCACCTTCAACATGGGCCCTTAAAATTTAACCACCCTCTACAAAGAAAGTGATACATATTTTATTATAAAGAAATTATTCCATAGCGATTAACAAAATAATAAATATTGTGCTTTAAATGTACACAAAATTGGTGGTGGGTATAAAAGATTCGGCACAGCCGAATATAGTGCTCTTACTTGTTTTATTACTAAATAGTTGACGGCGAACTTGTTTAAATCTCACAATCAACAAATGTTTTGCTAGCTATTAGCTTAGTTAAATTTAGTTGTGTACTAAGATAACATAAAAGCTCAAAATAAATCAAGTTCAAAACTACTTATACAAAAATCAAAATGTATTTTTAACAAATTGAAATTAATGTATTCCATAAGGCAGCAAAGAATTTTGCAACTGTTTAAAGAAAAGTTGCCCTAGACGCCGTTAATTTCGGCGGTTCTGAACTGGTTGAGGGAATCATCCAGACTGGTTTATGAAGGGGCAACTCGATCCATTACATTGATTTATTAGTGATACTTGTAAGAAATAAAGTGAAAAGGTTTTTAATACGGATACTACATACTTAGGACGTGATATATAAACAAGACAAGTTCTGCAGAAGTAGTCCCATTCTCCTGGTATGTTTTCCAAATCTGCAATGATTGCTTAACGTGGCCACAATGTTTTCAGCTGCTTCCTATTAAATACCAGAATATGCTTTGTGCAATATGAATTCATTCTAGGCCAGGTAACCTCTAAAATCATTCAACCATTTTTCGGAAAACGATATATAGAGGTATAAAGCAATGCGAAGTTTGCAAGCAGAAAGGCAAATGGTCGAGTAGTGATCACAATAGTGATAGCTATCGTTCCCCTGCATCATTATAAGTATGTACGAATGTATCGTCATTCAATTTAAAGACGTTCATAGGCGAGAAGTGCTATCAAACAGACAACAATCACCCTTTTTTCACTTAGTCTACATATACATACAGATTGGTTGCATCAGAGGAGAAGCTTTCTTCTGCCCCCGTCTACGAGATGACAAAGAGAAATATTCTACAGTTTTTATTTTATTCTATGTTTTTAATAATGCTGACCTGTAATAACATACGCCCACAGCATAACGTCTTATTATAGTGTTTGTGGCCAGTTTTATCGCTAGGAGATCCACTGGCAGCCAATTAAAACATCTCAAAGAGTGCCATGTCCGGAGTCGACTTAATTGCACACGGCGCCAAGTTTCTCAAAATCTTCTAAACCTATTATAGATTAGCGGCGTCATCCATTGCCTTCCATCGGACCATTGTTGCATAAAAAGGATGAATTTAATGTCAACTTCATGCAACCAGCTTAAAATCCTAGGCTTTAAGCCCTCGGTTCTGCAAATGTATTGAGGAAATTAAAAAGTAGTTGCATTGAGTGCCTATATTAAAACACCTTGTGATATATGAAATGATTAACTAGATGAGTTGATTCCTGGTCGCTGCCTGTCTTTGAAACATCTTGTGATACACGAAATTTCGTTTTTTGTACTTTCGTTTGAATATCCTACTTTCTTCTACTGTAATAAATTTAAGTATTTAGATGTTTTAATCTTTGTTACCCGATCACGCAATAACGGCTAAAGCGAATTAAATGGATATTCTCTAAACAGATAATTTGTATACCGAAAATCACGAAAATTCGCGGACAGATGCAATATAACTTAACATTTAGTTTTCTATCACTTAAATCTTTTATTAATTTCGCAGGTAGATGCTAGTCAGAAATATATAAGAAGTGTTTCATAAGTTTCAAATAGCTAAAGTTGCCCAGTCAAAGAAAAAATGTCTTCATATTTTCGTTTATACATATGAGTTTTTTTCTTATTTTCTTATTAAATATTTATAATTATAATATTAAAACCCAAATACAAATACAGCAGCCAATATTCGGATAACACTATATTTGTATAAATAAGAACCACTACAAATGTGATATTTTTAATAAAACGATGTTCTGCTAAATCCCTAAAACTTGAAATGCGACGAGAGGAAAGGTGGAATAAAAAGCTTAAATTGGGATTTTTTAAAACTTATCACTAAAATGTAAACAAATACAACTCATAAACAAACAAATTCAAATAATATACCAAAGATTGCTAACAGTGTATGTAGCTGTTCTATAAAAAGTTTCAATAAGGGATTTATTAGAATCACATTTGCTGTGTCATTGTACTGTCGTTCTCTCTATGAAGAATAAAACATAAAAAAAAACTCAAAAACAGTAACAAACTATTATTTGATTTTGTATTAAAATAAATAAGAACATGTAGTATGGGTGCGTGTAGGTGTGATTTTGTAAATAAAACCAGAAAATCCAGAGGATTTCTCATTCGAAAGATTCCAAAAAAAGAGTTTTTTTTTATTGTTGTATCAAAGTGAATTTCCACATTTCCGCTTTGTTTTTGAACAATAATTAAGTTCATGAATGTGCATGTGTTTGTAAGCCTAACTGAATGCTACATACTTGTATTTATAAGCACGATTATAATGCAATATGGTTGGTTAAAGTAACTGGCTGAGAAAAGAAAAAAATAGCTAGATTGGCTGCAAGATTAAATGGTAGACTGATTTTTTTATATATGTATGTATACATACCTCTATGTTACTTTCATACACATATGCACATGGCTGTAGTTGTTTGTCGTTACAAAGGACTACAATAAAATAAACAGTTTAAGAGACGAAATTCCTACTTACATATCGCATACTAAGTCCAATAACGTCACAACTAAAATTTCTTAAAATTTTAGGAGAGGCATAACACTGTTGATCGCGCAGAAACAATGTAATTAACAACAGTGTTTTCCCAGTCAAAAAATATAGTGATAAGAAAGAATTATTTAAAGTAGTTAGCGATGTACATATATTGTGAAATAATTTATGATAAAAAATTTTTTTTTGTAACATTTTGAGTTGTGACGTTATTGTATTTAGTGTGCAATATATATATTTAGTTACTCGTACATGAGAGCTTGTATATGTGCACTTAAATATCGACTTTTCTGTAACTTTTTATTCATATCCACTTACACATTCGCATGCACAAGCATATGCATGTATGTATGTTTTGGAAATGTGTGCATATGTAAGTGTGTTTACAAAACGCATTTGTGTTACAATGTTTACACAAATATTTACGGATAATCTGTTGATTTCAAAGCTAAGGGATTATTATGCAATTTTTCATCGTTTTGTGTTACAATTGTCGTTTTTTTTTGTGTTGTTGTTGCCTTTTCTGTTGTAATCAGGATGTTTTTTTATGATACTCATGGTTTTCGTCGTTATCATCATCGTCGTCGATGTAATAAGGACAACAAGCAAATAATGCAAAAAGTCTAAACAATGTTTTGTTGTTGCTTGTTTTAATTTTTTTGTTTTTGAATTTTTAACAATAAAAAAATCATCTTCATCTTTATAATCATGATGAGCAAAGTACTGATAAAGTTTAATAAAATTTCTGATATTTTCTTCTAAAATGATGGGCCTTTTGTTTTTTTATTATTTTTTTCTTACAGCCTACGCTAAAAAGATACATTTTATATTAATTTTATCACGTGATTTGTTACATATAATAAAATAAACTCCTAATAAGCTGTCTGGTTGTTAATAAATTTTCTAAAAAATCCACTTTTTTAAATAAAAACTAGATCGATTTTCAAGATTATTCCCGGCTTTTCAAAATTTTTTTTAATATATTGTTAATACCAAAGCGACTTTTTTACCTTTTTAATAATTGTGATGAGTAAATTTTTCCCTTTACGTTCAATATTTAATAGGGTGATCGATTATTCGACTTTTTAAAGAAACCGGGTTTCAAATAGTTTGAAATTAAAAAAACCGGTTGCTATTTTGAAAATTAAGAAAAACCCGGTTAACCGGTTCGAATATATAAAATATAATATATAAAGAAAAAATTAAAAAATATTGTTCAAAAAGATTATAATAAAAATTATATCTAAATATGAAATTTTTACAGTTTATATACGTTTGGGTGCACAATAGCGCAATAACTGACATGAATGCAGTTGACTAATTTGATTTTAACTTGTTGAATTTATGGACAAAAGGTACTCTTTACAAGTAAAATAAATAAATACAATAAATTTATAAATGCTCCCTGTGTACATATATACTATATATTAGCTTATGTTACTCTTTATTATATTAAATTTTTATTGTTATTAATTTTGAATAATGAATCATATTGTTAATTTAATTTTTATTGTATTGCCACTTTCATATTTCTTAGTTATTAATTTTATAATTATTGCACATTGTTGTAAACTCATAACCATATATGGTCCATTAGGGCTCGGTTATTAAATGAATTTTAAATAAATAAATAAATTAATACATAAATAAATAAGACTTTTTAAAAGGCTGTTATAAATTTTTGTATCTCCTTCTGTACATTTTTCAAATGTTAAATAGATCTTTTAAACTAATACGCACTAACGTATTTTGTTTAAAATGATTTCTGTAATTTAAAATACATTTTAAAGGCTAGAGAGAAAATTAATTTTAAAAATTTGATTTTAAAAATTCTTTCTTATACCCCTGACAGACATACAAATATAGGTATAAACTAGTTTGTTCAATGGTTTAATTGAAATTTAAGTTGACAGACACTTAACGCCATTAATTAAAATTAGGATCTGGAAAAAGAGATTATTGGTTTTTCTTTATTGTAACTACATTTTTCACCTAAAAGTGATCGATCAGCTTAGTTTATGCTTCAATTACCTTTAACTTTTAACTTTAGGTTTATATCCTATAAAAAAAAATAATATTGAAGCTTTATTATTTTTCTTATTTTACATTTACATTTTACATTAGTAGTTTTTATTTTCTGATTTTGGAAACTTTTCGCATACTCAATATACTATGGTACGATTGGTTACAAAGATATATGAAAATAAACTTAAAAATATAAAAAAACCGGATTTTTCGAATAAAAAAACCGGTGTATTCGATATTTGAAAAATCAAAATTTAGAAAAAACCGCCAGCAAAAAGAGGAAAAACCGGGTTTTCCATCAGTTGTAAAACCGAGTCGATCACCCTAATATATATGCATATATACAGCGTGATCCATTTTGAGGTTCTCTACTTTTTTAAAGAAAAAATATAGAAAATTGCTATTTAATGGGGAATGTTTATTATCATTTGAAACAACATGATTTGGCATTTTTTTTTTTAAGATTATGTCTATCAAATGTTGGCCGTTGCTACGTCGCAGATGGTCCATGCGTTGAGTCCAATTTTCGATGACTCGTTCGAGCATTTCGACTGGTAACTGGCGAATGACACGCGTGATGTTTTCTTTCAAGGCCTGATTCGAAGCGGGCTTATCCGCATCAAGTTTAGACTTTACCACACGATCTTGGTGGCCAATCGACCGGCCCAAAACGTGAAATTATGCGCTTACCGAAGTGTTCTCTCAATAAATCTATTGATTGATGCGATGTGTTGAAAGTGGCACCGTCTTGCTGAATCCAAATGTCGCCGAGATCACGAGCTTCAATTCCAGGCATCAAATAGTCGGTTATCATGGCACGATAACGGTCGCCATTGACGGTTACGTTCGCACCGGCATCATTTTTAAAGAAATATGGACCGATGATTCCACCGGCCCCCAAACCACAGAAAACGTTGTTTTTCTGGATGAAGGGGCAGTTATTGAATCACTTCAGGTTACTCTTCGTCCTAATTGCGGCAATTTTGTTTGCTTATATACCCATTGAGCCAGAAATGGGCCTCATCGCTGAACAAAATTTGCCTCGAAAACGTCGGGTATTCTTGAAATATGTCGCTTGGGAAGGTCGAGCGGCTTCAGTAGTTGCACAATCTTTATTTTGCACGCTTTCAATTTAAGACCTTGACGTAAAATGCGCCAAGTCATTCTATACGTCAGTCCGAGTTGCTGCAAACGGCGCCGAATCGACTCTCCACGGTATTCGTGTACATTCTCAGCTACGGCTGCTATATTTTCTTCACAGCGTGCTGAACGTGGTCTATTCGGTCGAATATTATCCAATAATGAATGCTGGGTCTCAAAATAGGTGATGGTGTTGCCAATAGTACGCTCAGTAGGCCGATTATGTTGACCATAAGTTGAGCGAAGTGCACGAAACACATTCCTCACAGAGCATGAATTTTTGTAATAAAGATGAACGATTTGTAAACGTTATTCAGGCGTAAGTCTTTCCATTTTAAAATGCCATTACTAAACAAAAATAACATGACACGACTCACGGGTGATCTGTTAAAAAAAGGCTATTGAAAAAAATATCTCTACTTTAATCGCCAATTATATATGCTGGCTGAATGCTGAATGTTGTTTTAACAGACAACATTTTGTAAATGAAAACCTATTTTCATCAGTCCTTACAAATTTGGTTTTATTTTATTTATTTATTTTTTTGATTTCTATTGGTGTTGTTATTGTGAGTAAACAAATTAAAATAATTTATTTATTTTTTCAAGTATTTCAAATAAACATAAATACATTTTTTGATAATTATGAAAATAATTTTTAATCATTAATTAATATCTGCATAGATAATAAAATATATTTATGGTGTTTTCTTTTCTTGAAAAATATGAATTTTTTTGCTTAAATGAGTGTAATTTCGTATTATTTTTCACAATATTAATATTGCAGCCCTGCGTTTTCTAGTTTATTCATAGAAATAATTACTGCAGCTTTCTCACTGTATAATCTAAGATTAGCTAGTACAATATAGAAGTACTTTTTTTAAATAAAAATTGGTTATTGCGACATCACTCATATAAGTACTTTTATTATTATTTTTTTTTCTTTTTGCACAATTAATATCTTACATTATTACATGATAAGTTTAAATTTTTAAATATATTCATTCGAAAGAGTATCCCAAAACTACACAAGCTTTGAATTTGTCACCATTTCTGCAGTAAGGTGTTGGCAACACTAACTAAAAATTAGTGGACAATATTTCAGAAATAATAACAAGTAAGAGCACTATATTCGGCAGCGCCGAGTTTTTGATACCCATTCACAATATTGTGTGCTTTTATAGCTCAACATTAATTTTTTTGTTTTTAACAGTAATCGCTATGGAATAATCTCTTTATAATAAAATATGTTGTACTTTGTTTATGTAACTTTGATCTGCTACTATTTTTTTTTATCTATTCTTACGATGAAACCTTAAATACTACTCACTCTCTTCTACTACACTATTGTATTTTTACGGAAACTGAATTCAACTTAGATAAGAAATAATGTGAATTTAAGATAAAGCGTTATATGGGAAGTGAGTGTTAAATTGGGCGTGTCACCTTAATTTCTTGGAACTATACTTATATTGGCAACGAAGATATTGCAACATAAAGTTCATTATTATTCCAAAATCTTTGTCGATAGAGAAATTATATGAATTTGAGTTAAAACGTTATATAGGAGGTGAGAGTGTCATCTTAATTTACCGTTATTACAAGTTTTTTGACCAAAAAGCAATGGTTTTTAAGATTTTAGAATCGTACATCTAATTTTGTCAGTTTTATTTCGTTTTAAATTTTAAATATACCGAAAAAGACACTATGCGGTATTAAATTTTATACAATTCGATCTAAATATAACTCTTTTTGTAATGTATAGATTTCAGCAATTTTCAGTAAAATATTACCTTTTTCCTCAGAAATTATACTTGCGAGGTTTCATCGCTCTACGTTTAGGTACAATCGCATTTTATTCGAGTAGGAAGGACATTGTTTTTTTTACCTACTATTGCATTACGAGCTATAACTTTATTTCTAATATTCCCAGGCAGATAGACGAACGGACATATCTAGATCGTCATAAAATTTAACCAGGACTTAATAAATATATACTTTGTGGGGTCTAAAAAGGATATTTCGATGTGTTACAAACGAAATAACAAAATGAATATACCCCCACACCATTTTTTTGTGGTGGGTATAAAAATAACATCTTCAGTGAGTATACGCTGTAGAGAGCTTCTTGAAATTTGCAATTTTTATTCACAATGCCGAACTGGTGTTCCCGGATAATCGTAGAAACTTTCACGCACAACTTTGATATTGACATTTGAACGACCTGTGTGCTTGGCGCCCCCAGTCTCCTTTAATTTTTCAAGTTATTTCTTTACAGTTTATGAAATTAAAATACTATTTCGACCATATTTTGTATAAAATTTTCAAACTGCAGCCACTAGGCCTCCCCTTTTTTTGAAATTTTGTTCAATAATTTTTTCTAACCCTAAACTATCCGCTGCCATATTGCTTTTTAGAATTGCCAATACTATCCTGCACATAAGGCGACAAATTTAAATCTTGTGTTAATTTTGAAACACCTTAAAAAGGCAAAATTTGTCAGATAATATAAAAAAATTATTTGTTTGATCGAACTGTTTATTCTTTGTATATCATTTTTAAGTTTAACCACACACATATTTAAAAGTAGCTTTCAATCAATAAGAAAACAAACAAGTAAAAGCGCTATATTCGGCCGTGCCGAATCTTATATACCCTTCACAACGTGTAGTCATGCAATAACAGTAAATTCACGTATGTATGTTAAAAAAAACAAAAAAAAAATAAAAAAAAAAATTTAAAAAAAAAATTAAAAAAAAAAAAATTATTATATACATATATAATATATATAAAACAAAAAAAAAAATAAAAAAAAAATTAAAAAAAAAAAAATAAAAAAAAATAGTAATAAAAATATATATAATATATTAAATAAAAAATAAAAAAAAAATAAAAAAAAAATTAAAAAAAAAAATTTTAAAAAAATTTAAAAAAAAATTTTTTTGCCTCAGCTGGGATTCGATGCCACGTTTTCTCTAACCAGTATACACGTTTGTATGTATGTATGTTGTTGTTGTAATGTTGTTTTTATGAAAAGAAAATCGAGGTGGTCGTGGGTTTTTGCTCATATCTCAGTTGTTTATGTACCGATGTTTCTGATTTTCAATACCGATCTACTCCCGAATATTTCTGATATTTTAATACCTTACCCGGGTCCAACCTATGTCGGGGGGCTTCAAAAAGTTGATTTCAACATACACACGGACAGACGGTCAGACGGACAGACGGTCAGGGCTTAATCGACTCCTCTATTCATAAGCTTTCAGAAAATATATACTTTATGGGGTCGGAAATGAAAATTGTAGAAATTTCACACGGAATGACAAACCTATATATACCCTTTTTCACTGTGTGAAGGGTATAAAAATTGGCTGAGTTTTCTTAAATAATAAACTTTATGATTTTTAATGCATACGGCAATTAATATTTTGACTTAAATATCTTTAAGATATAATTATAAATTGATTTTTTTTGAACTTTTCATTTAAATTTATTGTAAATCATTTATGCTGGCCTAAGCTTGTTTTTTCTCAATTATTATACCAGCTACGATTTCATCATCTGCATCGGTATACTCATATTAGATTTTAAAACGAACATTTATGTTACAATTTAATGAAATTAAATAATGGGAAGCATAATATTATAGTTTTTTTTTTTTAAATCTCATTCATATTCTCCCATATTCTTAATACACTTTTGTTATGCTTTCTATATAGATCCTTTGGCTGGTAGTATTAAAAGCATAGTTGTTTTACGGAAGTTTAATAATTTAGAACAAATTAACTTAAGCCAGAAAAAATGATTTATAATGGGCCAATTCAAAGTGGTTGCATATCAGTCGTATTTGTACTATTTCATATTATTTTAAGCATGCTTAAAATTTTTGTTAGTAATTTCCATACAAAAAAAATAATATGACTTTACACATTTGTTTCCTATGTATAAGAAATTGTTTATGTTATACTTTTAACCATACTGTCTCTCAGAGAGAATTTCTTCGCTTCTCACCTCTCAGAGAGAATATTTTCTATTTTCTTCTTTCCTGTATACATACAATTTTTAACAGCGTCATCTCTGTCTTCTTTCTTGTATTAAATACATAATTTGTTAACAAAAGGTGTTCAAAGTCACTAGTCATATTAATATGAATTATATGACATAGTACAATATGAGAGTTTACTTTGAATTGGCCCAATATATTTTAAAGATATATTACATAAAAATATTTCTCTTTATCTTATTTTCTCAATTAATTAAAAGTTTTCAATAAAGTTTCTTCTGATGGGAAAGATTTTTATAATTTTTGTTAATAAATAATGCCGGGTAAATAAAGTTCGACTCTTTCAAATATTTTTCTACAATCTTTACTTTTGTCCTTTGTGTTGTTTTCTTGATTTTGCTACTGTTCCCTGTTTTAAAATCAAGTAAAGATTTTCTAAGATACAATATTATATTCTGTTTAAGATTTGGTTGTTGTTGCTGCTGTTGTAACTGTTTCTGTTGATATTGTCGTTGTTGTTGCTGCTGTTGTGACAATTGTAAATAAATTTACAATTTGTTATACTTATACGAATGATATTGTTGTCACATAAATACACATTGATACACACAAAGCCATTAGTTCACTTATGTACATATGTATGGTTGTATATACTAGTGTATGTAGATTACACTCATTTCGTTTCCTCGCTCGTAGTTGTTGTTTATGATGTAATAGAAATGTATTTGAAATTTTCCTTTCAGTTGCGTAAGCGTTTTCAATACACTTTATTGTATTTTATTATATCTGGCAGTTGACAACAAAAACTTCACAGAAATATACTTACAACATAAACCAGCAACTAAAACAACATCAAAATGACGCGGAGAATGAGCAACTGCAACAAAAAAAAGAAAATAAATAAATTTAAAAACTTAGATAAATAAACATCCATATATAGAATCAAACATGGAAACTACATATGTATGTATATTAAATGTACATACTTAAAGACAAAATCTTATATATGTACATACGTATACAAATGTATGCACTTATGTGTGATTATTTGCATTTATTTTAGTAAAGATTGACAACGAAATAATATTAAAATAATTATTTTAATAGATACCTACAATGCAATTGCAATCATACATATGTATATAAAAATCAACTGCCGCATGTATTAAGAGCATAATTTGAGCAGGGCTTAATCGAATTCGCTGATTCTTTTTCTAATATTTGTAATTAGCAAGTCAAGGTTTGTAGGGGTTATAATAGAGAAGTGGATGTGGCCGCATGTCTGTTAAAGTATAACTTTAAAACGGCTCGACCCATTTAATCCATTTATTATGACCGTCACTACAAAATGGCGTACAATAAAAATATATATGTATGGGTCAAATGTAGTAATTTAAAACATACTCACTATAACTCACTCAATATTGGTATCATATAAAAAGGCTTGACCAGTAGAGTACACTAAACTATGAAAAAGTTAGAATCCAATATGGCGTCTCAAATAAAATGATGGATAATTTTTTTCGACCCTATAAAATGGGTATCAAATAAAAGGTTTTGACTATTCGAATACAGCTAACAATGTTAAAATTTAAAATCAAAGATGACGTCCAAAATAGTAATGCCTTGCTACGACTTATAAAATAAGAAATATCACATAAGAAAGTGCCAACTTAAATTAATTTTTTGACCTTCTGAAATTAAAGTGTACCATCTAACAGGGGGATAAAAAGTCCTTTTTTATTGAATATAAATTACCTTTGCAAAGCAACTTCAAAAAAAGTGTACTTTAAGGAATTTTTATCTTTTTCAAGAATGGAACACAAAAGTTTCATACATTGAATGATTAGAGGGTTAAAAAATCGTACCAAAATATTCCTTGGTGTATTTAACATAAAACTACTAAACAAAATGCATACCTAAAAAATAAATATCACAAAAGTTTCTATGCCAATTTACAATACAAATGTGAAAAAGAAGCTAATTTAACATCCCCCTAAAATAAAACTCAGACTTAAATTTTTTAAACGTCGATCAACGCATATATGTGTTTCTCTTTGATATTGTCCGTTAAAATATATTATCGAAACCTTGTTAAACATTTCTCTATAATATACATATATGTATATATACAAAAATATTTTAAATATTAAAAAAAATATCAAAAACAAATAGCAAATTATGTATTTTAAAATTTGTTTGCAAAGTATAAATGAGTATTAGTTTAGAATAAAATTTAAAAAAATATAAGCTAATTCACTGAAATAAATTCACTCTAAGAGAGTAAAACATACAGGAAACCAAGCCAACTTATTAACAATTTTTTCAATCTATAAAATGTCGTACACACTCAAATGCACTCCCAACAATATTATCGCTTAACTATTACCTTTTGGCTTGTCATCTGCATAACATGATACAAATGTTACGCTACCAGATGTCTGGACCATAGAATACCTTCCTTTTGTATGTAAGAAAAAGATACGATATAGCAATAACCAAAACAATTTTTACAATGCGACTTAAAGAAGCAGTAGCGACATCAATTGAAAATATCTACAAACAACAACTACATTACATTGCCATCATCAATGGTAACAACGCACAAACACACACACATTTTTATATGCTGCAAATAAAAGGCCAACTTTTTTAAAGACTGAGTAACTACTACATGCTTAACTGTTGTACAGAATGATAGTGACTATCATTATTTTTATTGAAACATTTGTTATTATACCCTTCACACAGTGAAAAAGGGTATATATGTAGGTTTGTCATTCCGTGTGAAATTTCTACAATTTTCATTTCCGACCCCATAAAGTATATATTTTCTGAAAGCTTATGAATAGGGGAGTCGATAAAGCTTTGTCAGTCTGTCCGTCTGACCGTCTGTCCGTGTGTCAATCAACTTTTTGAAGCCCCCCGACATAGGTTGGACCCGGGTAAGGTATTAAAATATCAGAAATGTTCGGGAGTAGATTGGTATTGAAAATCAGAAACATCGGTACATAAACAACTGAGATATGAGCGAAAACCCACGACCACCTCGATTTTTTTTTCACAAAAACAACATTACAACAACAACATACATACATACAAACGTGTATGTATACTGGTTAGAGAAAACGGGGCATCGAATCCCAGCTAAGCCAAAAAAAATTTTTTTTTAATTTATTTAAAATTTTAATTTTTTTTTTTGTTTTTTTTTTATTTGTTATTTAATATATTATTTATATTTTTATTATTATTTTTTTTTTTTAATTTTTTTGTTTTATATATATTATATATAATAATTTTTTTTTTAAATTTTTAAAAAAATTTTTTTTTTTAATTTTTTATAAAATTTTTTTTTTTTTTTTTTGTTTTTTTAACATACATACGAGAATTTATAATTTTACAATGGGATGTTTTTATATATGTATGTACGTATTTCATATGGGATGAATGGTGACACAAACTACTGTTATTGCATGACTACACGTTGTGAAGGGTATGTAAGATTCGGCACGGCCGAATATAGCACTTTTACTTGTTGTTGTTTACAAGTGTGTAGGGAGCATCATTAATTGTTAGTTTCTGGTTGTTATTTGCATTCTCAATTTTTACTGCTATTTTTATACACATCACCAAAGAAATGGTACGGGAGTATATTTATTTTTCATTCCGTTTGTAATACATCGCAATATATCGAGACCTGGGGCTCAATTCTCGTTCTGTGAAACTGTGAGATAAAAAGTTTTTGTTTGCCATATCATGTGGTGCCACCAATCTTTTGCTGTACAAAAACTTTCCATTTATAAGTTTCATAGAACTAGAATGAGCTCCTGGTTTGATTTTACGATGCCTTTCGTCTGTCCGTCTGTTGATAGCAAGATAGAGTTCGAACAAAACAAATCTAGGGGGATTGAATTTTTAAAGAATATTTCTAATAAATCAAAAATGTTTGGTATTAAAAATGATCAAAATGGGTCTATTACGAAGAGAATTATATATAATAATATAAAAAAGGCTTTCAGACATCAAATAAAATATGAAAGCGTCTAAACTAGGGTGATCGATTATTCGACATTTTTAAGAAACCGGTTTTCAAATAGTTCGAAACTTAGAATTAAAAAAAAAAACCGGCTGCTTGTTTAAAAATTTAGAAAAAACCGGTTAAGCGGTCGAATATATAAAATATAATTCTTTCTTATACCCATGACAGAGATACATATATAGGTATAAACTAGTTTGTTTTATGGTTTTATTGCATTTTAAGTTGACACAAACTCAATGGCATTATTATAAAATGCCGTTATTTAAAATAAAGATGTTAAAGGACAGACACTTTTTGCCTAAAAGTGACCGAAAAGTTAAGTTTATGCTTCAATTATTTTTAACTTTTAAGGTAAGGTTTATAAATTTAAAAATGCCATTGTTTCTCCACATGAAACAAAATATGGCAACTAAATTGTGATTTATATATTTTTCTAATTCGACCTTTTTATTATACCCTTCACCTGTGGTGCACAAGGGTATATATAGCTTTGTCATTCCGTTTGTAATTTCTACAATTTTCATTTCCGACCCCATAAAGTATATATTTTCTGAAAGCTTATGAATAGAGGATTCGATTAAGCCCTGACCGTCTGTCCGTCTGTCCGTCTGTCCGTGTGTTGGTTGAAATCAACTTTTAGAAGCAACTATATGTTCCTCAGATCTGTATATGGTATCAATCTCTTGGAAATATTCAGGAATGAATCGCTATTGAAATTCAGCATAATCGCCCCATAACTTTCTGAGATATGAGCAAAAAACCACGACCACCTCGTTTTTTTTCACAATTACAACAACAACATACATACATACATACATGTAAAAAACATACCAAACAAAAAAAATTACAAAAAAAAAAAAATATTAAAAATAAGAAAAAAATAATAAAAAAAAACTACAAAAAAAAAATTTTAAAAAAATTAAAAAAAAAATTTTTAAAAATTTTTTAAAAATTTTTCTAAAAAAATTTTTTAAAAAAATTTAAAAAAATATAAAAAAAAATAATAAAATATAAATAATATATTAAATAAAATAAAATAAAATTTTTTTGGCTCAGCTGGGATTCGATGCCACATTTATTCTAACGTGTACGTATGCACGTATTTTATATGGGATGAATGGTGATACAAACAATTGTTATTGCATGACTACACGTTGTGAAGGGTATATAAGATTCGGCACGGCCGAATATAGCACTGTTACTTGTTTTTTTTAAGTTTTTAATATCTAATATTTGTGACACAAAACAGTAAATAAATCATCAAAAATGTTATTTCGTTTTGTAAAATTTTTTAAGAAATAAATTAATTTGGTAAAAGTAATCGGTTTTGCTCTGGTACTGCCATATAAAAAAAAAAACTTTGTTACAAGGAGGTTGTCATAATGAAAAATATTAAAAAAGTCACCACCTCACTGCTCACGGTAGTCAAAGTTACCTTTTATTAACATTAACTTTATAGGCAAGTTGTAATAATGGACATTTGTGTGCCGAACTATTTTATGTTATCTGATATGTTATCAGAGATATTAGAAGCAAAATATTATGAGATTCGAAAATAAGATCAAAAAGTATTGCAAAGTACAATAATTTGGTCAAAAAAATTACCTGAACAGCTGATTATCACAGCAAATTATAAAACATAGGTTTTTGATAAATGTTTCTTATACTTAATAACGGAAAATTAAAGTGACTCGTTCACTTTTACGGCCACCACGCATATAAAGCTTTTTCTTAAATTTATATCCTTCCTCTATGGATAAAGATTTTGGAAGAATCAATATCTAACTAGAAATATATAGTAGAAATTGCTTTAACACTTGTTCTTTAATGCCCACCTTTTATTTGCATATGGCAAAATTTAATATTAAAATAATTAAAGTTCATAGCACTGACAGCAATAGACAAATTATGCTGCAATTTTGTAAATGTGGCATTTTGGTCAACATTATTAAAATACCAAAAATTAAGGAGACACGCTCAATTTAACAAAGCTTTCCCATATAAACCTTTTTTAACATTCATATAATTTCTGTATGGAAAAGATTTTGGTATAATAAAATTTTTTTGAGCATAACAGTATTAGTAGAATTCATAAGCAGAAATTTCTTTGACACACCTGCTTGGACTCTTACCTCCCATCTCTCATATAAGGTTTACTCGACCTATTATAAAATTTATAACTTTAAAAAACTGTACGGAGCTGAAATTTTATCAGTGCAGCTTTCCGGCCAATATTAACTTTAAACGAAAAAAAAAAAATAACACGCCCATTTTAACGCCTACCTTTAATATAAACTATAACTAATATATAACTTATAACTATTGTTAAAGATTTTAAATTCTAAAGCTAATCTGTGGTTATATTATATTTAAAATAAATTGGTAAATTATAGGTGTGTCACGCCCACTTACTTATAGTAATTACAAAAATAATTCATTTCAAGTTAGTACAACCCAAATTGGTGGTTGGTATCAAAAATTAGGCACAGACGAATATAGTGCTCTTATTTGATTTATAAGTTTGTCATTCTGTTTGTAGATTCTACAATATTCATTTTAGAAGCTATAAAGTATACTATAAAGTAAGTATACTATAAAGTAAAGTATACTAAAGATAAAGGAATTGATTTAGAGAAGTTCGTCTTTCTGTGTTTAAGGCCCCTACGTATACTTCTGACTTTTATATGGTATCAATTTATCATATATGCTTTTGATAATTTTGCTATGGAATATTAGTGGGCATATCACGACCTGAATTTTGAGCAAAAGAACACTATTGCTTCTGTTTTTCACCCAAACAAAGTCAGATTTTGTAGCTCCTACGTAACTTCTTTAAAGGTTTGTTACGTATATGTAATATAAAATATGTACCTTTGGCAACATTTATTAAAATCTTAGTTTAATCAGTCAATTACCGGCAGAGATATCAGCGAAAAAATTTTTGGAAAAAAAATGTGAACTAAAAGTTAAAACAATCGATTTCCTAAATAAATTTTGGTTGCAGTTTCACCATATAAAATTGTCAGTTATGGTCATTACAAGGTGTTGCAAACTGTGTGAAGGGTATATAAGATTCGGCATAGCCGCATATAGTGCCTTTACTTTTTTTATATAAAACTGAATTAAACAAAAATGCACCAGTCAATGAGAAAAAAATTGTTTTTTTTTATTTTTCATTTACATGAATAGTCTATGCTAGTACATGTGTTCTAAAGTCATTAACTAAATATGTAATTAAAAATCCTGGCTCTTTAGGCATCATTTACTGAATTTAAAAATTTTTCTTTCTATTCACGTAATTGTTCTACTAAAACAAATAAAGAAAATCCTTTTTAAAAGTTATACGCATTCGTGCTTTCACTGATTTAGTGAATTTATTATTTTTATTATGTAAGTATTGGAGGAACCAAAAAGGTTATGTTAAATAGTAACGCTATTCTTTAATTTTTGTATTCAGCCTCAATAACTGCTTAATAATTCTTTCAATGGAATGTTCTCGCAATAAGCATATTCTAGGTTCTTATTTAAAAATGATACGAAATTACGTTCCAAAATATTTTTAAAATTAAATAAAATTATCCTTTTGACTGACACTATTACAAAAATCATAATTTAAATTCCTCATAAAAGTACCTGCATATTTCATTTAATCGATTGTTATTGGCAAGACTATCTATTATCGCAAAAAAAAAATTTAAATAAAAAATTAATTAAATAACAACAATAATATATAAACCTTGCTTTCTCTTTATTGCTTGCTTTCCAATTATTTGCAACAACTTCTATTTAATAGAAACGAGAAAAGACAATGAAATTAAAACAAAACACGGAAGTTACAGAGTTGCAATTTAATACAAAACAAGTATTATAGAAATAAATGTTTAATATTTGTCAAAAAAATGCTAAATGCCCAATGTAATAAAACTCCTTCTTTATTTACTATTATCTAGAAAAAGTATAACAAAAGTTGACGACACGTCTTGATAAATGTAATAAAATATCTTATTTTATTTGCATTAATAAATTAAGGCTGGACTAGCTAATATTTAAAAAAAAAAATATTTTTATACCCTTCACCTGTGGTGCACAAGGGTATATATAGCTTTGTCATTCCGTTTGTAATTTCTACAATTTTCATTTCCGACCCCATAAAGTATATATTTTCTGAAAGCTTATGAATAGAGGAGTCGATTAAGCCCTGACCGTCTGTCCGTCTGTCCGTTTGTCCGTCTGCCCGTCTGTCCGTGTGTTGGTTGAAATCAACTTTTAGAAGCAACTATATGTTCCTCAGATCTGTATATGGTATCAATCTCTTGGAAATATCCAGGAATGAATCGCTATTGAAATTCAGCACAATCGACCCATAACTTTCTGAGTATGAGCGAAAAACCACGACCACCTCGTTTTTTTCACAATTACAACAACAACATACATACATACATACATACATACATACATGTAAAAAACATACCAAACAAAAAAAATTAGAAAAAAAAATATTAAAAATAAGAAAAAAAAAAATAAAAAAAAACTAAAAAAAAAAAATTTAAAAAAATTTAAAAAAAAATTTAAAAAAATTTTTTAAAAATTTTTCTAAAAAAATTTTTTAAAAAAATTTTAAAAAATTATAAAAAAAAATAATAAAATATAAATAATATATTAAATAAAATAAAATAAAATTTTTTTGACTCAGCTGGGATTCGATGCCACATTTATTCTAACGTGTACGTATGCACGTATTTCATATGAGATGAATGGTGATACAAACTACTGTTATTGCATGACTACACGTTGTGAAGGGTATATAAGATTCGGCACGGTCGAATATAGCACTGTTACTCGTTTTATTTCAAATAAATAAATTTAAACTGGCCAAAACACTAAAAATAAAAAAAAATAATTTTTTACTTTTTTTCCTTATAAAGTTAATGTTACTTTTTAATAAAAATCGCTATAATAATACAAAATAAACGCCAAGTTGTCATATTCGATGAAACTATAACCTAAAAACTAAGGAACTTTTTTAATTTTTAAGTTTTATTTTCGAAACGTCTATACAACATAAATTTATTCAAAGTATTGGCCATTGTTAGCTATAACCTCTTTCATCCTTTCTGGCAACATATCGATTCGGTGGCAAAAGAACAGCTCATCTTTTGAAGCCAAAATGAATCAAGTTAATTTCGGATAGCCTATTCTGAAGTGAAGCTTATCACAAAGAGAGCATTCTGTACTGATCGAAAAAAAGGAAGTCGCACTAGGTAAGTTTTGGACTATATGTTGAATGAGGCAAAACTTTCCAACCACTTTCATCTAAATACTTTCGGAGAGGTATGCAAAATGTGATCGAGCGTTGTCATAATCAAATATTACAATTTCACATGGCCACATACTCTGGACGTTTTTCGGTCAGATTCACTGTGATTGATAGAACCCTTCTGGTCCCACTTAATACAGAGCTATAAATATTTGGCATTGGTATCGATAAAGCTGGTTGGTCGGGCTTCACACATGATTTCCAATGCTTCGGGTTATCGTAATCGATCCATATTTAATTGAAAATAATGAGTCATTGCAAAAAATATTTTCTTTTATAGCGTTTAATTAGCATTTTAGATAAATAAAATCGTCCTTCAAATTCTCTTGGTTCTTATTTATATGATACCGAATTTACCTGCTTGTAAATAAATCCTCGTAATGAATTAACTGGCCTGAACAATATTTTTCTTCTATCAGCATCTTTAACCAATTCTAGCAAGTTTTACTCGATCAAACACATTCACCATAAGTCATGTGTCTTGTTGGCTCAAAATTCATCATCTTAGAAGCAAAAAAGCCTAATTATTTACACTATAACCTTCAAATAACTAAGTGGGAATAAGTAATATATTATGCTTCAAAAAAACTTACATAAGTTATTAAAGTCAAAAATTGTGTTCAGAAAACTACTTTTTGAGGAATCGTTCACCAAACGCCAAAGTTATAGGCAAAAGCAATTCTTAAAAATATATATTTTTTAAATAAATCAAGTTACTTAATCTTCATTAATTATTGGACACGCCAAAGACATCAAAATTTTATCGTGTTGCTTAGAAAATTATTGGCAAAAAAACTGAAAAATATGTTCATATTTAACTGAGATATAAGCACAAAATTACAAATGCTTTAGTGTTTTTCCTAAAATTTACAAACGAAAATCCATCTTTTGCAGCTTCTGGCAACGGAGAGGATATTAAAACACTGTAGAAATCTTTTAATTACATGATGGGCGCCACCACAAAATGGCGTATTTATATAAGGGTCAAATCTAATAATTCAACCGACTTCAACCCCATCAATATTGATATCAAACGGAGGGGCAAGACATGCATGTTATACAATTAACGATGAAAAAGTTAAATCCAAGATGGCATCCGAAATAAATTAGCGTATATATGTCATATTGTAATGCGAATATTGTAATATGGCTTTGCCCCCTTTAATTCCCACAATATCGGTATAAAATGAAAGGGCTTAACTAGAAAAATACAGCTAACTATGTAAAAATTCAAAATCAATGATGGTGTAGAAAATAATAAAGCAATATGGCGTATAAAATTAAATCTAAAACATTTGCTAAGCTAATATGTTGTCACTACGCGATTGTGAAGAGTATTATTAGATTCAGTACTGCCGAATACAGCATCCCCACTTGTTTTTATTGAAAAAAGATAGATTCTTTATTCTTTGCAAGTAATACCAATAATTCAGCTTCTATGGGATTTTAAATATAAATAGTCACATACTTTTGATCGTTTTTCATTTTAATTCAAATTATTGTACAATATTAATACACTTAATTATTTAATTATACTTATCTTTTGATCCACTTAAGGTATGAATATAGCAATTATTTTTTGTAATTGCATATAAGCGAACGTATGTATTTGTAACTATATGTTTGTATGTATTTCATATTAAAATACATTAAATTGTTTATTTTTCGATTTCTTTTTTATTGTTCTGTATTCATTTTCTGGTTAAATGACTGTATTAATAACAAACAATAATAAAATAATTGCTTGTGCAGTTTGGGGCTATTCGAAATTGTCGGTTTTAATAATTTTACAATTACAAACAATTGTGAAATACATAAATTAAATTGAATTGCGGAACTGATAAAGATGATCAAATCCCAACTACGTCCCACAAAACGAAAAGATTTCAGTCAGTTTATTTGCATTTTGCACAATTTTTGTTCTTATGCCATTTAAAAAATATATAAAAGGCTGTTAAAACAAAAAAATAATGGAAAAAGTACAACGCGTATGCGAGCCAAAAACAACTACCCACAACTACATATTATATACACCCATTTAATAGTTTTTTTTTAGTTACTCTGTTTTTGTTTTTATTTTTTTTTTTTTTTGAGAATATTATTTCATTTCGTTTATTCATTTGTAATTTAAACTGTGCCTACACTCGACATTCCGCACAAAATATGAAGTTGCAGTGCAGTCCAACCAACCTACAGTGGGGTCAAAGAACGATAAAATAGAAACATTGATGCCATCATTTGAAAGACCAATGTGTGCTTCTTAAAGCCGATCTATAAACGTTAACAGGCCTTATTTTTCAGGTCCTTTTAAATTCTTTTTGTATGCTATATACTAGAGAAATCGATTTTAATTTTAAATTTGCTGAAGCTGTTTATGTTTAAATATAATTATTTTGACTATCGAATATCTTATATATGTTATTTTGGAAAAATTAAAAAAAGTATAAATTGTATTTATATGTTTTCCTTTCTTTTGTTGTAAATATACCCGTAATTAAGTATTTTTGCAACTGTAAAACAAGCTTCATTTTCTTATTGATCTGGCATGAACTATCGTGTGAAAGTTCATACCATGCATACTACGCTTTTTCGCATCCTACGCCTGTCTATAAAAAGTTGAATCAATAAAATTGCACATAACCTTTTTAAGCGTCATAAGCGGCGAGAGATCAAAGTACCTGATTTTAAATGCCAGGGATAACAAATTATATTATACCCCTCACCTGTGGTGCACAAGGCTGTATTGTCATTCCGTTTGTAATCTCTTCAATTTTCATTTTCGATAAAGTATATATTTTCTGAAAGCTTATGAATAGAGGAGTCGATTAAGCCCTGACCGTCTGTCCGTCTGCCCGTTTGTCCGTGTGTTGGTTGAAATCAACTTTTAGAAGCAACCATATCTACCTCAGATCTGTGTATGGTATCAATATTTTGGAAATATTTGGGAATAAATAGCTATTGAAATACAGCACAATCGCCCCATAACTTTCTGAGATATGAGCAAATAAACACGACTGCCTCTGTTTTTTTCCATATTTTTACCACCAAAATTAAAATTTTTCGGTCATAGAATAATTTATAGGTACCTTTGCTACTATTTGTAGATATAACATGCCTCTAGAAATATTCGTGAAAAATTTTGGATAAAGCGGCCTCTAATCGGTAAAGTTATAGGCAAACATTTTTTTAAAAAATATATATTCTATAAATTTACAAACGAAAACCAATTTTTTTCAGCTTCTGGATAACCGAAAGAGTCAAAATTGGTATCATCTGAAATGACTTGACTAGCAAAATATTAGGCACTATAAAAAAATTAAAACTCATGATGGCCGCCCCCAATAAAAAATAGCGGACAATACATTTATATGTGGGTCAAATCTGGTATTTTAAAATGTAACTTCTAGAACCCCCTCAATATTGATATCAAATGAAAGGGCTTGACCAGTAAATACAGTAAAATATTAAAAGATGTAAAATCCGAGATGGCGTCTTAAACAAAATGGTGGGTAAAATTTTTTTAATCTCATCAATAGGGGTATCAAATTAAAGGGCTTAACTAGTAGAATACAGATAACGACGTAAAAATTAATTAATTAATTACACTGTGCATGAAATTGACACTTTTTTTTCGTGACAAGCTGGTCACCTAGCGTTTTAACATAATTCGGGTACGCTGAATCCAGTGGTGCCCACGGTTTTTTAAGATTGGCTCTGGTTTTCAATTTTTTATGAATTTTTAAAAAATAAAATTTCGAAATTTTTATAAAAAAATTAATTTTTTTTTCAAAAAAAAAGTTATGTTTCTAAAACGACTGCGAATATTAGAAAGAAGTTTTACTTTTCTTAAAGGAAATTTTATTGCGGAATTTCGGTTTTTTAAGTTTTTTCAATAAGCTAAAGCGTTTTTGAGTTACGCGAACATATGTTGTGCAACCTCCTCCATTTTCGAAATAACGGTATATCTCGAAAACCAGAGCCAATCTTAAAAAACCGTGGGCACCACTGGATTCAGCGTACCCGAATTATGTTAAAACGCTAGGTGCCCGGCTTGTCTGTTTTTTCAACTAGCACAGTGTTATCAAATGCAAGGCAACAGTGTTGCCAAATCTTCGTGACCAAAAAAGACTAAATTCCATACAAAACAGAGCTAAAATAGGCTAAAAAAGGCTAACAATTTTAAAGGAGATTTCATTAAAACCCATTAGTTTTTAGTTTAAATCACGTACCTATAGTTTCTTATATTCAATCAGAAAATAACGACAGCAAGTGGTTAATATAAAAAGTATTCCGTTAATTATTTTAAAACAAAAAATCAGTTAAAATACAAAAGAATGTTGTTAAAAAACGGGTGTAATATATTTTTCACAAAATATATGTTCAAATTTTACACCTCATTTAGAAATATGGGATTTGTGATTTATTTCAAGTCTCTTGGCATATTCTTAGATAATAAGCTGGATTTTGGTTTACATATTAATAATATTATTGCAAAAATATCCTTTAAATTAAAATGGTTTTACGCACTTTTTTGCAACTACTATTAAAGCTAATAAAGACAAATTGTTAGCCGTATTTTAAAATTAGATTTTAATTTGGAAACTCATCCAGGACTCATGCTTTAATATCTCGGAGTTATCATTCGTTAATTATGAAAAGATCATTTGACGACGAATTAATTAATCTATGTAATGTTATAATTCCATGTTCCTAGTGTAAATTTGCACATTCTATAAAACAGTTTAATAATATAATTCTTTAACACTTGTAAATATTGAAATTTTTCCTTTTTTGTTATTATTGCTGTCAATTATCTTGTATTCAATTTTAGTTAATTTTTTTCTACTCTTAATATTTGTGCAATGGGGTAATCTACATATATGTATATATAAAAATGAATCCCTTTTTCCCTTGGTCACGGCATCACGCGTGAATGGCTGGACCGATTTTACTAATTCTTTTTTTGTTGTATTTGTTATTATTAGGAGAAGGTGCTTATGTCAGTTTCGTGATTATAAAAATGGGCAATGACACGCCCATAAAAAATTAGTTATCATTTTTAGCTACTTGCGATAGATCGATTTTTCTGAGACTTTGCACACATATTAGGCTGTCATGACTACATAACTTCGTGGTTATAAAAGTGGGCAGTGCCACGCCCATAAAAAATGAGTTATAATTTTTAGCTACTTGCACTAGATTGATTTTTCTGAAACTTTGCACACATATTGAACTCCGATGACTATACAATTTTGTGGTTGTAAAAGTGGGCAGTGCCACGCCCATAAGAAATGAGTGATTATTTTTAGCAACTTGCACTGGACCGATTTTTCTGAAACTTTGCACACATATTGAGCTGTCATGACTATATAATTTCGTGAATAGAAAAGTGGGCGGTGCCTTGCCCATAAAAACATGTTATAATTTTTAGCTTCTTGCACTTGATATTCAATTAAAATTCAGAATGCATTTTTATTCATTAAGTGGCGTAGCAACGCGCGCCGGGATTGGCTAGTTTAAAATAAAATTAAAAAGTAAAAAGTCACAATGCTTTTGCTTTTTGTTTTCTTTTTAGATTAAGTTAATTGGTGTCCTTTTTTTTTAATAAATATTTTAATAATTAAATAAGTAGTAAGAAATGTTGCCATATAGGTTCGTTGGGCCTAATGGCTTTAAAACTGTTTGAATTGCATAAATAAATAAAATTATTTTTCAAATAAATAATATAATACCTTTAAATAAGTAGATGCTTTTAAAATCTTCTAAAAAATGTTTAATATTAAAAAAAATACTGAAAATATTTTAAATCAAGTAGAATTTTGAAAAACGTAAAGATTTTTTATAAGATTTGCTGCTTTGTTTAATCGAAAAGGATAATTGGTCATTATTTTTTTGAAAATGAACACGGGGTCACCGTTTCCGTCAATGGTGTCAGATATCGAACAATGTTGGAAATTTTTTTTAGACCAGCCGTGGAAAACCATCCGCAAGTATGGTTTCATCAAGATGGAGCCACAGCGCACACTGCAAGGGACACAATGGCTCTTTTACGGGACATCTTTGGTGAACGAATTATTTTGCGTACAAGTGATTTTAGTTGGCCTCCGCGTTCACCGGATTTAACCGCTCCAGACTGTATTTTTAGGGTTATTTGAAAGGAAAAGTCTACATTAATAAACCTAGAGCCATCTAGTAAAGAAAAATCAATTTACACAACGAAATAAACAACATAAAAGTTGAAGTTTTGCGAACAGTTATGGAAAATGTGTTGGAAATAGCACGAATTTACGAAGCAGAAAATGGCCACCACTTGTGAGATATTATTTTTCATAAGTAAACTAAAAATATTTCTCATTTACATATATACTGTATTAAAACCAAAAAAAAAAAAAACAATAAATTTTTCTTAATTAAAAAGCTATAACGAATTCACACTCCCTCGTTAATTTTAGGCCACCCAGTATAATATAAAATGTTAAATCTTAAAAAAGGTAAAATTTTTTGAATCTTTTAAGTTTAAGAAAATTTCTGTAAGCAGAGAATAACAATTTTACGAAGATACCATAAAAAGAAGGTATTTGAAATTTTTTAGAGATTGCACAATTTTTTAAAAGTTTAATATATTTTTAGAAATTAAATCAGATATTAATACAGAATTTTGCAAAAAAAAAACACTCACTTCATACATACTTCTTATTTATATGTCTAAAGGTTAAATTAGAGGTTAGAAACTAAAACAATTTTGTGCAATTATCTTGTTATAAATAAAGTTTTTACTTAAATTAAGTAAAACTGCTAATTTATCGCATCCGAACTTTGTGATTTTCGTTTTTAATATTAACGCTATTAATATCAGTCGTTTCGTTCATAAACATGGAATTTGTTAACGATTTTAATACAGCACCAAAAGTATCCTTTAACTAACTACAATGTTAAATAAAAATTTTGAAGAAAAATAAACAAAAACCGCCACAGTAGTTCTCGAAAAATCTGCGTACATACGAACAGCGACATTTGAAAATAGAAAAATAGAAATAGTTGTTCAGCTCCACTGTGCTTAAAGAAAAACTATTATGAGTAAAAGAGAGGGCGTAGTTGGGAAAAGCTTCAAATGGAGAACATACACATGTATGTTAAAAATATAAACGTTACATGCCCAGGCATATAAAACTTCAGCAACAGTCTGAACAGTTTTATAAAGAAGAAGAACACATTTGCACAAACTTTAAACATAAAAAGTTGGAATCGTACAGTTTGTTGTTACCCATACTTTGGATTTAACTTCATATGCTTAAGTAAAACTACACACTGCTTTCTCAAGGGATGTGAAAAACAACAGGCAGTAGACATTTGTGTTTCAACGGCAACATTTCCGAGTTTCGTTCGTTTGTACTTTTTTCCAGTTTTACTTTACTCACAGTTAACATGCATTTCCGTTAAATGAGTGAGTACAAAGACGGACTATTAGATGGGCAGACAGACATACGAACTTTCTGAACAACAGACAAATATTCTTTACAATACCAGCACTGAATAAATGTAAAAGATAAAATATAAAAAAAATACACAAAAATTCAGACCTATTACATTATCTTTAAAGCTAGCTAAAAGAAGAGGAGAAAAAAGTAATGAAATCTACATACACACCAATTGTATTCATAACAAACGTCATTCAATGAATGCACTTTTTAAACAAATACTTACTAACAAAGCAACAACAGCGTTAACAAACAACTGCCTACACACTTTTATTTACAAATATTTATTTGTTGTTGGCTACGTTAGTTATAAACTTGTATTTTTCATTCAGGCATGTCGATAATGCAGCCGTAGCTGTGACTGCCACAACAACAAGCTTTATTGCAGTCATCGCCTTCTCAACAACATTGCCATTTACTGTAGAACTGATAACAACAAACTCGAAAGCGTGTAGATGCTATTTTTAGGCTTGAGAAAAACTTTTTCTATGCCTTTTCAATGTTTCGCTTTTATTATTTTTATTTCATTTCTATTTAACAGTGAATAATAAAAATATGTTGCACCCACACGCACGCATTGTAATTTTGGCATCCCTAAGAGCATGAACGATTTTCATACGGCAAACATTGTATGTACATAACTATTGCATACTACATTACCAATCTGCACATTTCACAAAACTACTAACCAACTTCCTTTTTCTCTTGAATCTTATCTTCGTCACACTTACGAAATACGTTTAGTCAGTAGAAGCCCATTTTAGTACCAGAAATACAAAATTAAAATAAAAAATTATGCATCTTAGCATTCTATTTTAAAAACAATTAGTGCAGTGTTAAAAATGTAATTTAATAATAGACAATTGACCAGCTCAAATATATATGTAAATACAAAGTTAATATGTAGTTGTAACCAATTAACTATTTGTAAATATAACGCTTGAATTTTCTAAAATTTGTTTTGGGCAGTTGTAATAGCCTCATACTGTCTTATTTAATTTCACGTTTATCAAAATTGAACACTAATATGGTTTAAGCATTTCTTTTAACACCTGTGACAATCTTACAAATATTATTTCAATAACAAAACGATTAATAAAACTACTTCATTATATTGCATTATATTGCAATGCCCAGCTGAGTTTTTTTTTAATTTTTTAACACATTACCTCAAAAAGTATTTTAAATTATCTGTAAAAATTATTTAAATTTGTTAATCAGGCTTGAGTTCATATTAATATTCTTTATTTTTACAAAGAATTTGTTTTAATTGTGATAAATGAAAGAATAAATCTTGAAAAATTATATTTTTACCGACACTAGCCGAGTGGAATGCATTTTCGAAAACAGCTACGATTTCATCATCAGCACTCTCTGATCGGTGGTTACATGTTGGTTGTAAATATCATCTATTTAACTCACGGGACTTATGTTAATTGAATTCGGTAACTAATTTTTAGTTTTTCCTATTTCATATATTTTTACCACAATGAGTTAGATTGAAATTTTAACCAAACAGCAACCCTTTTTTACTTTTTGTTTGTTATTATCTTTCATTTATCACTATTTTTGTCCTGCTCTAGCCACCAGTTAGGTAGCGATAAGAACAGATAATTGTTTTTAACAATCAATGTTTATAATCATTTGTTTTATTTTCTGTGAGGTCAGTATACAACGAAATGTTGACTGACTAACAGTGGATGAATGATTTTTTTGCACCGTGCCCTGTGTTTATATAAATTGAATTTTTATTTGTCGAACTTTTCTGTTTAAACTATTATTTAAATAGTTTAGCTGATGATGAAATCGTAGCTGTTTTCGAAAATGCATTCCACTCGGCTAGTGTCGGTAAAAATATAATTTTTCAAGATTTATTCTTTCATTTATCACAATTAAAACAAATTCTTTGTAAAAATAAAGAATATTAATATGAACTCAAGCCTGATTAACAAATTTAAATAATAGTTTAAACAGAAAAGTTCAACAAATAAAAATTCAATTTATCTGTAAAAATATTTCTAAATGTAAAGTTAAAAAAAAAAACCTTGAAGAAAAAGTTTTTATGAAAAAGAAATGTTACAACATAAACATCTGCTTTCGAAACATAACCACCTTTTTCATTTCCCGGGAACCCGAAAAATAATCCCGGGATATCAGAAAAATTAGATATCTCAAATTCCCGGGAAAAAACCCTATTTATAGCACAAAATGTATTATTTTGTTATTAACATTAATCGCTATAGAATAATCTCTTTAAACTAAAATATGTATCACTTTCTTTGTATAACTAGTAAAATGTTTTCGTAAATTTAGTATGAATGAAAGTAGGCGTGTCAATAAAGTTTCTGCTAATAAATGAAACTGAGATATTTCAATATAGTCCTTTGTTCTTCCAAAAACTTTGTCCATAGAGATATTCTATGAAATTAAGATAAACCGTTATATGGGAGGTAGGTGTTAAAGTGGGCGTGTCACCTAAATTTTCTGCCATTACAATGACATTGACTAGAAGGATGTGGCAAATTTCATCATCATACTTCTAATTTTGTCGGTTTTATGAGCTTTTAAATTTCATTAACAGTAGATAACATGAAAAGTGGGCGTTAAAGAAGGCGTGTCGAAATAGCTTCTTCCAATAAGCTCCACTCAGATATTTCAATATAGAGTCCTTTATTCTTCCAAAATCTTTATTCATAGAGAAATGATATGAATTTGAGATAAAACGTTATATAGGAGGTAGGCGTAAAAGTAGGCATGTCAAATTTATTTTCCGTTAGAACAAATTATTTGACCTAAAATCAATGTTTGAAAATTTTCAGAATCATACATCTAATTTTGTCAGTATATTTAAAAACTTCTTTTTGAAAACTTTAAAATTTTTTTTTTAATTTTTTTAAAAATATTTCATTTATTTTTAAAAACAATTCCAACATTTCTGCCTTGAATTGTACCAAAGAAAAGTAACAAAATGAACTCGAATTCCAGTTTCTTAAAACGAAAAAAATAGAATAGAAAAAAAAAACACGCAGTTTATTTAACATTTCCTTTGCACAGTGCAGTATTATGTCTAGAATTACTGAATGCAACAACAACAAGAGCTGCAACATGAAACAGCAACTTATAAAAATAAACAGTGTATTAAATGATAACGGACGGAAACTGCGAATGGTAACTGTATTGTGTGTGTATAAATGTATGAGTGTTTGAGTGTATAAAACAGAGTACGCTATTTTGCATTTGAGTGTGTATTAAAAAAGAAAAACGCTATGCCATATACAAAAAAAAAATTAAGAAATACTAAAAATAAATAAATTTTTATACAATAGAAACAGACCAATTTTGATTTATTTTTTATTTATTTTTTTTTTTTTTGTTTGTTTTATATTCAATCTTTACTATTCCGTTTTCTCTTTTTTAACAATAAACAGCCTTCAAATTTTGCTGTCTGCCCAAAATACATCGATGTTCATTTTGTGCCTTAGCACTCTAAAATCGCCATGGTTGCAGGTTATTTTCATGTTTTTCTTTTTTTTTTTTTTAACATAAAGACTTGTATTAAAATGATTGAATAAGGCTGGAGGTTACTTTAAACTTTAATAATATAGAAAAATCCACGAAAAGACTTGAATGCTTTTGTAGTGTGTATTAAAATATAAATATTATAACAATAAAAAATATATTATAATCCTGAAAAATTTTGTGATTTATTAAAGATGAAATTAAGTCTACATATGTAAGCGTGTATTATTTAGAATCATTTAATTACCGCAGCTGAGTCACAGCAATTCCTGTTTTGCTGTCTCATTCTGAATATTAAGTCACAGTACAGCAATAGAAATATGTAGATTGCAAAAAATCTGCTATGTTTTTGCGTATTTGCTAAAAGTTAATCAAGCAATATCCCTTTGTCCGTGTTTTAGTTGATATTAACTTTTAAATACTCCCACCCCACATATTGTATATTATTTTGCGTATTGCGTATTATTTCTTGTATTTAGACTTACAATATATATAAAAATGACTCCCTTTTTCCCTTGGTCACGGCATCACGCGTGAATGGATGGACCGATTTCACTAATTCTTTTTTTGTTGTACATATTTGTTATTATTAGAAGAAGGTTCTTATGTAAGAAAATAATAATAATAATGTGTCACTGGCATTAATATTCACGTAGTTAACATTAAGACTTAATATAGTGTTGGAAACTTTTGATAGACCATTTTGATACTTTTACAAAAGAATACCAACAACTCTATTTATACACGCGCCAGAAAATAAAACTAAGAATATTGCGTATCATAAAGCATTAGAATAATAAACACTTTGTTTTTGGAATAATTTTGATTTATTAATATACTAAAAGCAATACTTAATAAAGAAATTAACTTAATTCAGATAAAAAGGTAACCGATATTTCTTGATTATAGGGCTGTACGAAGTTCGCCGGGTCAGCTAGTTTACAATATAAATAAAATTTTTATTTATCGAACTTTTCGATTTAAATTATTATATATAAATTTTAATTCAGGCTTGAGTTCTGGCTTGTGAATGTTAACATGAACTCAAGCCTGAATTAATATTTAAGTATTATATAAACAATATATTTTAAAAAACAATCACCTAAATAACAACACGACTACCTTATTAATATACATTGATCTCGTTAAAATTAAGTCAACTCATGTTGAGAATTTAACAAATCATTTTTTTTCTATCTCTTAAAAACCGACATTTTAATTCAGGTATCACAAAGGGATCAATATAATGGACCCAAGTAAGCTGCACAACAGCTGCCGTTCTACATAACCTAAGACTGACATCAAATGTCGGACCAAAGATATTCGAAACACATCTCTAAATCTAATATATAAATATTAAAATACCAGCGAAATACCCGCTACTTTCTTACTTCTCAAATTAGTGTTAGTTATTAAATTAATTGTAATTGTACATTGGTACTATTTAGTGTTATTTGGTACAGTATTACTTCTATTTTAAAAATTAATTAAATAGTTTATATAAGGTACTTCGAAGTCTCTCTCTAAAATTTTTCATCTCAAACCAAGATCAATGTTTCTTACTTTCTGAATTCTAGAGTCAAAATGTCCGAAATGCAAAAATTACTATTAAAATAACCAAAGTACTTTTACGACATTCTCAAAAATTTTAAAATTAACTATTGGGTAAATAGACCATAATTTTCAAAATTTATATTCATAAATATAATAAAAACATAAAAAAATAAAAACGTACTTTTTCCCCCTTAACCTCAACTTGGATCAATAGTCACCTGATTTCAAAATTCTAGATTCATAAACTTAAAAAAACACAAAAGATACCACGAAAATGGAATATAATATATTTTGGATTCCCTATATTATTTTGTATATAACCATGGATCATAACCTTATAAAATACAAAAATACCATAAAAATGGTAAAAAGTACTTTTTAGGTGCCCAATATAATTTTCACAATAGGTTCTATTGATTAAAGGTGAGATTGAATTTAAAATTTACAGTATACAAAAATTACCTTATGAGTACTTTATATCAATATACAAATTACAGGTTTGAAATATTTAAAAATCTATTCGAAATATTTGAATTGACATTATTTTTAAATAAATAAATTTTATCTTATTTGGGTATAAAACAATGTTTTCTAAGAAGTACCAAATTTTCCCTTTTCTTTTTTTTATCTGTAGAAATCCCTTTTAAAAATTTTATCTGAATTGGCTCTGAATATAGAAAGTAAATATGTTTTCCCCTTTTGGGTAAATTTTTTGTTCTTGTTATAGTTTTCAGAACCGATACCTAAATAATTGTCTATATAGTTTTAGGCGTTAACAACAATCTTTTCATGTACTATTGTACAATATAAAAAAAATGTTAAAAAAGGACCAAAAAAGGGAATAATTTGCCCTCTTTACACATGTGAATTTTAGAAAAGTGCTATTAACTTATTTATAATTACAACCTTCACAAAAAGTGTAAGGGTTTGTATAGGTTTGTCATTCCGTGTAAAATTTCTACAATATTTTTTGTGACCCCACAAATATTTTAAATATTTGGAAGTAGATGGGGATAGAAAATCAAATACATCGGTCCATAAACAACTAAAATATGAGGAAAAAACCAAGACCACCTCGTATTTTCACAACACATCCATACAAACGTGGTATACTGGTTAGATCGAAGCTGGTTTTTGAATCCCGGCTGAGGCAAAAAAAAATTTTTTATTGTGTTTTTGATACATACATTAATTAACTCTTATTTTATAGTTTTACGATGGTATGTTTTAAAGCGGATAAAGTCATTAAAAACAATTATAAAACGAATATATGTACGTACTTAATTTTAATGAGAAGGAAACTGTGTAAAAACTTAACCCCCATAATATTGATATTAAATGAAAGGGCTTGACAAGTAGCATACTATAAAAACTATACAAAGATAAAATCCAAGATGTGCTAGAAAAGTATTAAAATCATATTTTAACCTTGTCTCATAGGCTGATTACAATGACTTTTAAAATTAATTTGCATCTTATGTAATGTAATGTTACCGGTTTTACCTTTTTTTATCCCCCTAGCGATTGAACTAAACAAAATATATTCTTTTTAGGTCCCATTATCCAAATTTGATGCTTTTAGTTTTTTTTTTAATTTGGAATGTTCAGTCCCATATTCAAACAGTCAGTTACGATACTTTTTTTTAATAGATATAGATTCGTTATATAGATATGTTGTAATAAATAAAAGAAATTAGAGATAATAAGGTGCCCCGTTGGAGTAGTCAGTAGCGTGCTGGTCTGCTAGTCTGGAGGTTCGATTCCCCACATAGACTCTGGGCCGGTCTACTTCTGTTTCTCTTCTTTTCTATTCTATTCTATTCTATGCAGGTATTATAAAGGATATCCAAGTGAGCTGCACAACAGTTATAGCCACATTGGAAACAATCGTATTTAAACGTTAAATTAATATTTTTAATTTAACATTTAACACTGTCCGAAAATGACCATCTACCATAATTGTTGCATTATTCTATTTTACAACTTACATTATCTTAATGCACGTACTAAACTTCTTTGAAAACCTTTACATACTTACTTATACACTCTTAGATATTTTAAATTGCATAGAAAATCCATAGATATTCCATTACGTTCTTGTTTTTTTTTTTCTAAATACATTTTATATTATTATTTGTTTGTATTCGACATTTGGTTTAATGATGTGGCTAAAGGGCATAATTCTTTCTTTCGTTCGTTTTTTTCATGCCTTCGCTAAGAGAGTGAGTCAATGCAGTCAGTATTTTGTGACGTATGAACCATGTTCTTGCATCTTTTTTTACGTTTTTTATTTAATTTTTTTGTCATTGTCAGTTGATTTGTCGCGTGACATTTCCTTGTTCTTAAAGGTCTGCGTTTTTACTTTATACTTTTCTACTATTAGTGCCAAACACATTCACGTTTTCATCAGCATCATGATTTTAATAGAGAGTCTGGCATTTTTTTATTTGCTTGTATTTTTCTTTTCATTCTTTTATAATTTGCATCATTACCTTTAGCAGCAGGAATGACATTTGGAAAGAGAGTAACAATAACAGAAAGAAGAACACTGTAGGAGCTATAAATCCACAAGAATATTTACTTGTGTAGTTGTTTCTTTTGTATCGTTCTTGCATGTTTAGTTAGACCGTCTATAAGTTAGATATTAATCGGTATGATGGGTAAGTATGTAAGCATGTATTTACTTGTATTTAGTGGCAGTATTTACTTTTGCTCTTTTATTATGGCAATTTACTTTGGATGTTTCTTAAAAAAAAAATAATGATAATAATAGCAATACTCATTATAATGGCAGTACTGATTTTATTGTTTATTCTATTTTTGTATTAAAGACCATCCCACCTTCACCTTGAATAAAACAGCAATATTTCAAACTACAAATTTAATTTTCAAAATGTCATGCACAGAAAATGTATAAAAAATTTTTAAAAATAATTCATATACTATTAGGGCCGTATTCATAGAAAATATTTTAGGTTTGTTGAAGGCTTATTTGACAAATTTCTCTACAACATCTGCCAAATGAGCCTTTAATAAACCTAAAATATTAATTTAATTTATTAGCAAACTGCCTGCAACTTTAAAGTATGTTTGACAAACCATAGTTTCACATAGTTTCACAAAATTATTTTTTCAATTTCGATTAGTCATGCGATTTAAAACACCTCGATTATTTTTTGCATTTCTATGTTAAAGATAGACTGCTCTAAGTTTTTGAAAATTGTCAAAGGTTTATTAAACTTTATTATTTTCTATTGAAATTTGATTTATAAATCTTTATAAAACCCTCAATAATTTTTATGAAGTGGGTACCCTTCTTACTTCCATATATAAATTTATTGTACGCCATTTTGTAGTAGGTGCCATCAAAGATTTTTAATTTGTTTATAGTGTATTATATTTTGCTTGTCAAGTCGTTTCTTATTAAAAGCCATGCCGCTCCTCTTTACTGTTATTTTTTTACTTTTAGGAAAAGCACCGAAGAAGTTGTATTTTTGTGCTTATATCTCGAGTTACTTTTTAACAAATTTGTAATTTTTTTTCTTAATAAAAATATATGACTACGGCTTTTATTTTGTTGTCTTAAGAGTGTCCAAAAATTAATTAAAAGCTTATGAAACTTTTGTTTTCTTAACTTTTATTTTTAAATAATATTTTTGCCTATAACTTCGATAATTAGTGACCAATTTTTCCAGTAAGTCTATGAATTTTCCTAGGACTGAAAAATATAATTTATATGGTAAAGCTATTAGATGAAGCAACGGTAGTCGTTTGTATTTGCTCATATCACAAAAAGATAGACATTTTTTAATTAACTCCCCTAGTCATAAGCTTTCAGAGAGTACATACTTTAAAGGATCGGAAATAAATATTGTAGAAATTACAAACGGAATGATAAAGCTATATGTACACGTATCCTTGCCACAACAAGCAAAGGGTATAACGTTTAGATAAAATCTCTATATTGACCTGAAAATAAATAGAATAGCACTACCAAGGCAAATTTATTCATCAGGTACTCCTATTTGAACAGCTGACTATTTTTTTCTTCACTTATTTTAAATTTTAGATGTCATGTTTATTTACGTTTTTGTTTGTAAATTCATAATAAATAAATGTGACATAAAATTTAAATAATTTATTTTATTATTTTTTTTATATTTTTCTTTATTTTTTTAAAAAAATCAATAATATGTGTATGTATAAATAAGAATAATTCGTTATACAACTTGTAGATGAGTTTGCAGATTTTGGGCCTGTTCAGAAATACATAATTGCTTCCCGATATTTACTGTTTAAAGACTAACACTTAATGGCAGTTCAAAAAGGTAAAAGCTCCGCCGCTAGCTAATCATTTTATATTCTAAAAGTTTGCTTCCTTAATGCAGAGCAGCGATGAATTTGCGAACAGGACCCTGTTCTATATTCTTGGCAGTGGAGATGTTTTACTATTTTTATTTTCCAGCTCCATCTAATTTACCAACTAATAAAGTTTAAACTTTCGATTATGTCAACGTTGGCGATTTTGCACTTGTTAACTTTGTTGTAATTTTGGCTAATAACTTTTAAAAGCAAAGATAAACATAGATTAAAAAAAAATATAAATTTTTTTATGCATCATTAAAAAAAGTTACCAATGGCCAAACAACCACGAAACCATGTCTTCCAAGTCCAATGAGTTTTTTTAATTCTCACACCTATTATTAAACCGAAACAGTTATGATAATTTAATATTGCTTTAAAATATTTCTTTTTTCATCTGCCTTAAATTATTAATAATTAGTTTTGTTTTTTTTTTTCCTTTTATTTTTTTGTTTATTTTATACAGCTGACTATGACATCTGAAATAAGAATTCTAGCAACAAAATACATGTTATTTTTGCGTTGTAGTATTTGTTGTAGAATTGCGATTACCTGATGAATAAATATGCCTTGAGCACTACTTTCAAACAATTATGAAAGCAAAAAACAATTACATTTATTTTGCAGCCAACTTTAAAAAAATTAGATTTTAAAATAAGATTTTCAAATTGCTTAGACTTACCGCAGCGATATTTCGATTTGCTTCATACAAATTACGTGAGCATGAGGATTTTCGACAGTTTTAAAACGCTTGGCGATCTTGTTTAGATTTGGCCATAACAGGTAAATAATAAATAGGCTCCAATCGCAACCTGTTGTACGAATCGTATGCACTTCTATATATTGAGAAAAATCTTTGTTTACTTTTTCAGCTATAATTTCCGGTCATAATGTGCTAAAATTTTATACTAGTTTAAACATTTTTTGTTTAACTTCAAAGAAAATCGTCCTAAAATTTTAAGACTTTTTGTTTTATGTTTATTGTTTGTTTTTTGTTTTAAATAGAATTCTGAGCCGCACGGCTGAAACTCTTTATTCGAGCCGGCGATAATATTTGCACGCCCTTGCCATCGATATACTTATACGATATGATATATTTCGAATTTTAGACTTAACATTATTCACAGTTTTAAAACATTACACTTAATTACATTTTTATAACATTTAAAACAGTAAAAATTATAAATCCAGATGTTTAAATATATGTATGCCTTTTTTGGACTTGTATTTAATACATCGTCTTTGATCAAATTCATTATATACATAAATTCTGTTGGTCGAACCCGAACCATCTGATTAAATAGATTATCGTAAAATTTTCTTACTACGCTTTGCTGCCACTTATCAGATTTTGGGACAATTCTGCGATTAAGAAGCAAACTATCAATGTTTATTTAAAACATTTCATTAGCTTGTTCTACCTTGTCTTCATCACCTACAAAAGGATCATTCAAATTTAAACAGACGCAATTTTGTTTATACCTACTTGAGCCAGCCATTACAATTACATTAGTTTTGGCACAAACCTGTGACATTTTTAATTTTTTACTCGTTTTTGTAATTTTTTATTTAAATGTTTATAACTGCCTCTTTTTAAACAGCTGACTCGAATTTGAAATAGCACACTTGTTAACAGCAGACATATTTTTTCGTGCTTTTATATTTACACATATGACTTTATGACAACCATTTGAATCCCCTAAATGTAATTATCTGGCATTCTATAATAAAATTGTTGTCAGTGTTGTGTAAAAAAACATTTTACGTTTACGACGTATAATTGTACAATAGGTTGTGAATTGGGCAATTATTTTTTAAATGTAAATAGAAGGCAGGTGCAGTCTTGTTTTTTTTTTTTTTTTTTTTTGTTTTCAATACAGAATTGTTCCCAAATATTTCCAAAAGAAATCGACCTCCATATGGCTTTTTAAGGAATACCTCGTGGTGAATGCTATAAACAGTTTTATAGTGATATTCCAATTTTTAAGATGATCTTTGTAATCCGATTCTTTATGTTAAAAGTTTTGCTAAATAATTTTTAAATATGAAACGTTAAAACATAAAAGAATAACATATCGCAACAAGTTGTTAGCAAAAAATTTACATACATACATACGTATATATGTTTATGATAAGAATACTACGTATATATGTATATATATTTATGTACATATGAACAAGTAAAGTCGTTGACAAAATCATAACATTTACATTTTACATTTATTGCTACAACATCAAATTGACAGGCTGTCGAAAAACTTTAGTATGTGGACAATTACATTTAACAACTCGATAAGTTTTTTTCGAGTACAAGGTTCTATTTAAAGATATTATATTTTCCTTTATAAGACCTAAGAGTTAAGGTACACAGAGTTATTCGTTTGTAGAAAAAGTCCATTTTTTGTTAACATAAAATTTTTGGAAAATTCTTTTACGAGCACTTTGCATGTTTGTAAATGAAACTTATTGAGTGACCGTTAAAAATCACAATAAACTTACAAACAAATACAGATACAAATTTTAACATAACGATGTCCTTATTTCAAATAGGCAATTTTTATCAATCTTCTCCCTTTTTGCATAAAATTTTATTTTTTTTAACAGGATAAAGAAAACATTTTAAACATCTTTTAAAAATGTTTGCTTCTTATTTGTAATATTTCCATTGTTAGTTGCATGTGCACAAACACATACAACTTGATATTATTGGTAAAACGAATTCGAAATGTTTTCATGTTTCACTATTCCAAAGTTAAACATGTGAAAGAATTCTTCTTTTATATGTAAAAAAACGAAACGTTAGAAATGAAGCAAAAAAAAAAGGAAACTAAAACTTAACTGAACTAAACTGAACCCTTTTATTGGTCGCCATATTATACGCCCTGGTATGTGTTACAGATAATAGACTATAATCTTTTCATTGTAGATTCTTTTATTTTTGTATTTTTTTATGTACAAAAAATAATTCTAAATTGTTTAGTATGATTACAGACACACTTACACTGTCTCAAACTTTTTATATTTAGAAATACAAAATCCTTAACGTTAGATACAAGCAGACACATACAAATTTATAACATCCTATTTGTTGCTGTTGTTATTATTTTATATCCTAAATATTGTGTAAGATGTAGATGTGTTTTTTATGCAATAAACTTAATTTGTTTATTTGATTGAAAATATTAAGTTTTGTTGACATTTTTTGGTGAACCCATTTATTCCAACATTTTACAGTTGAGGACATGTTACTTATTTGGTTTTCTTACATGAAAACAATGTTGAACATAAATTCTAATTTATGAGGAACAAATTGTAACTTAAAAGATTGATAATACTAATTTAATAAAATTTAAAAAGAATGTTGTACAATAAATGTGATTATCATACCGCTTACAATGTTTATACTATTTTACAAATCGCTTATTTAAAACAATGTATTTTTCTTTTCTCTCATTCATGCATAATTCTTTAATATTTAAGATTTTTGTAAGGTTTTTGTGGTTATAAAATTTGTATTACAAGAATTTTAATTTCTCAGTGATGACTATACATTGATATTCCGAAACGAAATACTGTAGATATACCCGTAGTATTATATTATCTCAACTAAACCATGCGATTTGCAACAACTGTGGTACCCACAACCGATTCTATTTTCTCTGTGTAGTTAGCAGTATTCTACTAGTCATTTGTTTTGTCATTTGATACCCTTATTGGTAGGATTGATAAAATAATGATCTGCCATTTTGTTTAGGACGCCATTTTAAATTTCAACTTTTTCACAGTTTCATAGTTTTATAGTTTCATAGTGTTTACAGTGGGTGCATTTTTAATTACTAGATTTGACCCATATATAAATATATTGCAGGCCAGTTTGTAGTGATGGCCATCATGGATTTTTAGTTTTTTATTATGTATTAATACTTATATCGCTCGTGCTGTTGTCCAGATTTTAAATTTTTAATTATATATTTTATCAAAAACACCAAATTAGTTGTATTTTTGTGTTATATTTATGTCACTTAGTTTCAAACCGATTTGTCAGTTTTGCTTAGCAATAGTTTTGAAGACTACAGCTTGTATTTTGGTATCTTTATCGTGTCCAAAGATTAATTAGGAACTTTAGTAACTCGATATATATATAAAATATATATAAATTTTTTTAAAATTATTCTTGTCTATAACTTTGTCGATTAGTTAATGATTTCATCTACAAATTGAAGCAAACATGTTTATAAATAATACTTGGGCTGAAAAATATTATTTTTATGGTAAAAATTTGGGAAAAACCAGAGACAGTGGTGTTTATTTGCTCATATCTCGGAAAGTTATCGGGCGATTGTGCAGAACTTTAATAGTGATTCAATCCTAAATACTTCCAAAAGATTGATTTCACATGCAGATGTGTACAATCGAAGAAGGAATTCATAAAAGTTGATTTCAACCAACTCTCGAAAATTGATCAGTCGACTCCTGCAGTCGTAAACTTTCGGAATATATATACTTATTGTAAAAATTAAAATCTAAATGACAAAGCTATATATACAGGGTTTCTGGTGGCAGATATATATCTTCAAACTTATTTAAAAAACTTAATAATTGACACAAAGTCTTATTAAGAGCATCGAACGATAGAAATGTGGATTTTATTTTTTAAATATTATGTCATCCAGATGTCTTCCGTCATGTTGAGCACACTGCTAAAAACCCGAGCCTTATGTTTTGCGCCACACGATTCAAAAAACTTGGTTGAATTGAAAGGATTTCTCGACGAATATTTTCCTTTAAATCCACAAGAGATTGGGGATTGTCATTATAAACCCTCTCTTTATGGTACCTCCATAAAAAATCCATAGGAGTTAGATCGGGCGACCTCGATGGCCATGGAATGTCGCGAAGCGACAAATCAGTTTTTGGGGGAAATTTTCTCGAAGCAAATTCATCGAAACTCTGGCTCTTCTGTTGAAACCACGTGTGTGAAAAGTACGATGGATAAGCTCGCAGGTTTGGCAAAAATAATTATTTAATCATGCGTCGATAATTTTCACCGTTGACATTCGTCGTCTGGCCTCGAGAATTTTCGAAAAAAAAATGGTCAAATTATCGTATGCGTGCATAAGGCACATCAAACAATTATCCTGGGGCAATGTTATAGTTTTTGATGTTTTAATTAAGAGTTGTGGGCTTTTGGAGACCGGTAACGGCAGTTTTGCTTGATGACGTGGCCATTTAAGTGATATCGATCCTGATCGCTCCAAAAAATGGGATTTATGCTCCAACATCGTTTAACAAAATTGTTATGTAAATCAAAGTCACTTTCTTTCAGTTCTTGAACGATTTGAATTTTAAAAGGATGGAACTTCAGATCCTTTTCTTTCGTTAATAATCTCTCGTGGAAGTCCGAGTGAGGCTGCTCTTTCCCGTATTGAAAGTCGCGTATTTTTTTTAATTGTTTATTTTTTTCCTTTCCTGAAATTTAAAAAAAATGTTTTAAAACTTAAAATGATGTTTTGCAATAATTTAACAATATAATCATAACTAACGAAAGTGAAATTAAAAAAATTTAACCAATTAATTTTTCATTACTAAAAAAAATCTTTTATTAATTCTTAATTAGCTTTTAGAATAATTATAGAAAGTTTTAAAGTTCGAACAACAATTAGATAACTTTTGATAAATTCAATATTAAATAAAAAATGTTGATAATTTCTAATTTTAGCAAAAACTAGACATTTAAAGAGAATCTTTGAAAAATTCTAATGACTTATGACTTTATCATAAAGCTTTTGCTTGTCAAAAACATATTAACAAAAATGTCTTAACATTTATTAACTGCAATAGTCCAAGTGATTCTGACTATTTTTAAAAGTGTTATTAAAAACGCACTATTTGTTATCCGCATTTTACTCTTCGTGTTTTTTTTTTACACTTCTCATTCGAAATCTTCAATCAAAAATGTGCTAAGAAAAGTATATGCTGAAAACAACTACAGATAAAAAGAAAGAAAAATAAAACGTCACAGTATCTACTTAAGTTTTCCCATTAGTTCATCAAATTGTCATTCATGATAGTGATGTTGGCGAAGCGAATTTACAGCTAAAGCTAAAAATCAAAAAAATAGTAAGAGATATACAACAAAAAAGAATTGAAAGAAATCCGCAAATCTGTAACGAACCTATTAATACAACATATTTCATAGTAAAAACGTTACATTTGACATTTCATTTTTGCTTCCACTTATACCTAACATAAGCACCACCTCCACCCTTTTTTTGGTTACTTTTAGCATATTTTTTTTTTGTATTTTCTACCATTTAATTTCTTATACACATACATAAACGAGCAATCATCACATAGGACAAAACGGCCACACTTATGTAGAGCTTTAAATACAATTTTCTATCATCAACACTTGTCATCATCACTATCAAAAGTAACATCATTCAAATGCCACTACCACACTATTGTGCTTCAAATGCGTTTACAACTAGAAGAATCAAAGTATTGCTACCCAGCTAGCATAGACCGTTTGTTGGACGTTTATATTCAATATACTCGTACAACACGTAAAATAATCAACTTTTGATGATCTGACGAGTAACAGTAATAAAACCATTTACTTTGTTTTCTTAATAATTACTTTTTTAAAAACTTTGTCGCACGCTTGTCCTTTAAACTCGGAATGTTTAACATACCAATCCTAAAAAAATATTCTAGTGATTATTTGAGGGGACCGAAAACAAGACTGTTACACTTTATTTATCTTTCTTCAAAATTTGTTGAAAAAATCTCGCTTTTTAATCCTAATATGGACGATGCTTAAAAATGTTAATTATTGTTTTTATTTTCATGTCATTTTAGAGGCAAGTACTTACCACCCTTGCTTACAAATAGGGTCTCGTTAAGTACTTATTAAGGTTGCTTATAAATAGGTACTTAAACAGGCACTTACTTATAGCAATAAATAATTACTTGATTTAAATAACCTAAATAACCCATTGATATTATGGACTTACAGAAGTCGTTCGGTTCTTTTAATAACGAAAATTCGGCTTGATTATTCTGCGATACGTTAATCTTAAACTTTTAAAACAGTGAAAATCTATAAGTCATCACTTTGTTAATGAAATGCTTTGCCGCTGTTGTCAAAATAATTATTACTTATACGCTAAGCGCGTTGTATTGTGTGTGTATCTAAGCAAATGTCTGAAAATAAGTACTTACCTATCACATTATTAATCAAGTCATTACTAAAAGACTTCTTAGTAAGACAGACGATATCTAATAGTCATTTGAAGTTTTTGCTGGGTTATTTTCTATATCAATAAAATTAAATGTCGTTCGTAAATTTTTTTTCAAAAATTTCTTACACCCCATTGAGGTTTTTACGAAAAATATACTACGCCCATTTCTAACGCTCACTTTTATAATTTATACATACTCAGTAAAAGGAATAAGTAAAAAATAAAATCAACTGTTTTCGTCGCATATTCAGAGTAAGTCTTAAAAATTCGTGTCGGGTACTATTTAACATATAGTTAAAGTAACAAAAAGCTGGAAAAAAATGGACACGGCAACTTCAATATAAATAAAACAAATTTTATGAGATATCTAAAAAACTAGTAATTCTGTAATCTTAACACTTTGTATGTTCGACTTTAACCTCAAATGTCTTATTACAACCAAAAATACATAAAATCGGAGCAGGGGAATACAAAAAAACTCATTATCTAATTAAATTCAGAGGCGATAAATATTGGAGCTTCAAGCCTGCACGCAAAAGAAAAAATATGGTTGTGGTAACCATAATCGAAGGGCATCATACTATGATTGAATTGTATGATTATGGTTAAAAATAATAATGGTTACCAGTTATCATTGTTATGTTTAATTTAAGTATCATTCAATAATCATATATATGACTACAATTTAAATCGACAATCTTTGCTCTTTTACGGCAAATTATTGTCTTTTGCTGTAACATACACATGTTGATTGTACTTACCAATTTAATTGCAATTTTTTTAAAAATATTTTTTATATTTTCTCGTTTATTTTTAAATTTTCTTTAATTTTTCAAAATTTTTGTTAATTTTTTTGACATCTCAAACTTTTCAAATAATAAAAATTTATTCAGCAAGAAGAAGAACAGTTAAAATCAAATTATTATTAAGAAAAAATCATAGCTTGATTAACTTGTAATCATACTGTTGTCTCACCTATTATTTAATGATTATTTGTAATTTTTAATGCTTTTGAATATAATGCTATTTTTGTCAAATTATTTTTTTAAATCATCCTATTTTGAAATGATAACCATTTTGAAATTTTTACGAAAAGTAAACATTAAATGATACAATTCAAACAAATGCTTGATTATCGTGACAAAATATATAATGAAATGAAACAAAAATAACTATTACTTGTTTTCGACAACCAAATATTGTTTTAGAAAAAATAATATGACCGTCGTGATCATGTCGATACCATGGTTTTTCTTTGCGTGTGGTATCAGGCATTTTAATAGAAATTGTACAATTAATTTTATTAGATAGAATACAATGAGGGGGCGTGGTACCTCCGTACAAAGAAAATATATCTAATGACATATCTGCAGAACTATTATTGCTATAGGCTTTAAATTTTTTGTAGTTGACTACGATGTCATTAACTTTTTTGGCGCAAAACTGATAGGATCAGAAAAGGGGCGTGGTGTCACCCCCTTCCTATGTCGAAAATTCATTTGATATCGTTTCTGGTAACTGTAACATCTATAGGGTTTAAAATTAGTACAACTTTTGATTCAAACTTTCTAGTTGGAACGAAAAATGGTTAGAATCCAAGAAGGTTGAGTGAAACCCTCATACGAATAAAACACTATTTATGACAATTATTACACGCCTAACAAATGGTAGCAGATAAAAATCTATATTAAAGTCTGTCTCTTAATGAAAACAATGCAAAAACTTTGTTAGGGCCAGGAAAGCGGTCCGGGTTCTGCTAGTTATTAATAGACAAAAACAAACAGCGATACATATTTTATTTTTATTTTTTCTTTCATTTTATTTAAAATTTGGTTTTATAAAAGATTTTAGTTTAAATTATGCTGTAAAGATGTAAGGTGATTGCATTTTGGGGAGATTAAAAAAAATTATGTTGCTTGGCAGTTGGAAGTTATGAGAGAAGAGAGAAAATGTATAAAATAAGGACATTTCAAAGGAACACCTGATAAACAGCTTAAATAAAAAACTAAAAAATAAAAAGTGAAGTTTTTTTGTTTGAAAGAAAAAAAAATTGAAAATCAAAAAAAAATTCAATTGTTTTTAAGTCTATGAACGACTCTCTAATTTAATCATATAATAATTATATGACCTAACATTTCACGAGTTGTAAGATAATCCTTACGCTTGATAATCTCTTCAAACATCTGAAATGATTCCCTCTGCAATTATTGTTCTCCACTGTGTTGTGGAAGAAACTCACAAAAGAATAAGCTCATCTAACAGTTTGACCGCTGCAAGAAATCCTTAATAACTAAAAAACTGCGCTTGTTAACGACTAAAAACGCTTTTTATGAGCTTTCCAGTAGACTCTTTTACAATTGAAAATGCCAGCTAGGTAACAATGTGAAAATGGTTACATTTACTCCATTAACAACAACTATAACAACAATACAAACTATTAAAAGTGAGAGAGAAAAACAAACACGTACGTGCACGAGATTCTTGTGATTTCATAGATAAAATTCAATGGAAACTGAGAAAAAAGTAAGTGTGTATGGAAGACAACAGACAAACCTATGGACAGACAAATAGACAGAAAACTAGCTTAACGTAATGATGTTTGGTTTTGGTTTTTACAACAAGTAATATATAATAAAATAAAAATAAAAACAAATATAACGTATTATAATTGTGTAACTGTACACATATAGTTTAAGGAAACTTACCTATTTGATACAGTGGGTATAAATTCTTTTAAGTTAGTCAAAAGGCTTTTAAAACAGAAACCGCAGGTTTTCCTTAACAGTAAACAAAATATAAATTTTTCCGCATTATTATCTAAAGATCGTATGGTTGAGAAAGAGAAACCCATTTCAGTCAAACTCAATCAAAAACTTAAACTGCAATTTTTTTACTAGATCATTTTGCCTAACGTCAAAGAATTTGTCTTTATGCCTTATAGTGTTTTCACACTTAAAGTTAAAATCAGGTTTTAGCAATAAAACCACTAACAGCTGATTTCGCGTTCACACTACAAGTTTTAGTTAAGTTAGGTTTTAACTCACGGTATGTCCAATAAATTTTTTGAAAAGGTTGCATCCGTTGCTTTTGTTTTATTTCACTTCTTAAACTATTTTTTGTTTCAGCGCCATCTAACATTATTAGCTATTTTTAACTTGGTAGCACTGAATTAAGTACACCGAAAACAATGTCGCATTTCATTATATCTACTTGAAACCAAAACAAAAAAGGTTTTAACGAAACTAATTTTTATGGCAAAACCAGGTTTTAGTGATTAAAACCGAATTTAGACTTAAAATCTTAAGTGTGAGAACACTATTATTTAACATCATCTAGTTCCAACTATCATTTACATCTAAAATACCATGTAATTTATGGTATTTCCGAAAAAATCTAACATTCTCTTCTGAAGTAATAAGTAGTTGTGAATAATAAACTAAATTCACAAAAATATAATTTTTTTTTAGTTTTAGGTTTATAACACCATCTACTGAAGTAAATCATTTTGGACACTCTTGTATTATGTACGTTAGTGCTGGCAAAATATTAGGTAATTGGGCACTGAGTATCAAGTAATTGTTCTAAGTGCTATATACATTAAAAACTATATACTAAAATTAAATAATGTATAAATTGAACAACTCTGTCTAAAAATGCAACGATGTAGCTGTATTATATGTATGCAAGCCTATAAAGTTACACCTAGCGTCATAAATTAAAAAAAAAACAAATCTTTAATGCCTAATTCAATTAAAATTTATATTAAAAGCTTCTTTTACGAATAATTAAATTATTTGTATAGTTTTTTATTATTATAATTATTTGTTAAAATTGTTTTGTTTACTAACGTGTTCATTACGCGAATTTTTTGAAAGTGATGGTTTCAGTAGGTCGATTATGCGTAAATTTCGCGAATCGCACAAAAGACATTTCTTATGGAATGCTGTTTTTCGTAATACGGCTGAACAATTTGGAAACGTTGTTATGGTGTTAGGGCCGTATTCATAAAAAATATTTTAGGTTTATTAAAAGAGAAATTTGTCAAATAAGCCTTCAATAAACCTAAAATATTTTTTACGAATACGGCCCTTAGTCTTTTCGTGATGACCTGCCAAACTATACTGAATAAAATGACAAAGCACTTTGATAAGAGTCATGCATGATCCGTCAAAAAAAGGCTATGAAAATTAAACGATGAATCACCTAATACTTTGTAAAATTTAACATTTTATAAGCCTTGTCCTTATAAAGGGTCCGCCATCTAACGTTTTTGTTTTCAACTAGTGCCTATTTCGTGAATGGTAACACTTAGCTCTTAGTCTGATTTGACAGATAATTAGTTTTATCCTTCCGCCTTATCCTTTCTTCGAAAATGAGCAAAGAGGGGCGTAGTCAATGGCGATCGTTATAGGGCCATGTTGAACGAATTCTTTTGAAGAGGAGGATATTGGCAACATTTGGTTTCAACAGGACGGCGCTACGTGCCACGCAGCCGAAGGTACACTTTTTTTTATAGCATTAACAAAAAAAAGTTATTTGGCAGACCCTTTACTTTGCTTTTCAATTTGAAAAATCTGTTAAAATTTTGATAAGTGTCGAGTTACCAAATGAAAAGTATTTGGTAGACTTGTATCTAGTTTTTACTTTAGTTCATTTTTCTCAACAATTCATTTAAATTGCATTGTGGATCATAGAAAAATTAACGAAACTACAGTAACCGGCAGAAACTACAGTAATTGATTGACCCAACTCTAGTGTTGGGTAATAAAAAGAAGTAGAATTTAACAGCAGTAAAGTATCCCAAAATAAAAATCTATGACAAAAATGTGACTTTGCAGGAGTTCAACTGGTGACTCTATTGATTTTAACATTAGCGTGTCATTGGAGATCATGTGTTTACATGAATATTTTAATGAACAAGTGCACAAAACTCATGCATAAATGGTGAAAAGCATCCGCTGTTACATGAGTTAATTTTGTTTGTTTACATGAATTGTAAAAGATATTTTGCATGATGTTGAATTTATTTTTAAGCACATCATTTATGACAAATTGCTTCGCATTTATGGGAGTCATTTATAATTATTGCTTTTACACAATTAATTTAGAAGTCTTTAAAATGTAATTCGCTTTGCACTACTTCCAATTTTTTATTTTTTATTTTTTGCTGGGATATTATACATGCAAGTATAAACAGGATTCTGGAGTCGTATAAGTGATATTTGGAAGCATGCATTACTCATACAACATATTGTGCACTCACGAAAATTAATGTTCTGCTATCAAGTCCTACTGTAATCCAGCATTCTAAAGGTTGTCTCAGTTCATTTTAAAATTAATACATGGATTTTTTGAGATGGTTGTGAATCTTTTCTTGGATTGTAAAGAAGACATATTCCAATTAAATATGAAATCAACAATTTGTCAAACGGTCCCTACGGCTCTGATGACAGGCCTTTAATCCTTTTATGAACTTCTTAATGACTTTTTCACAGAGACATGACTGAATCTAATCGATGATGTGTTGGCTCTCATATTTGAGTTCAGAATTTATTTCTGGTTTATTCACATAAACCCAAGATTTCACAAAACCTCAAAGAAAAAAATTCTCACGGTGCTAATCTCAGTGACCAGTTGACATCAAAATTTTTTTAAACAATTTTTTTTGGAAATAGTTGCTGCAACAAATGGAATGTTTATTGACCATTGTTATATATGGCGCCGTCACCTTAAAATCACATATCTTCTAGATCCATTCCATCCAGTTGAGACCACATGACCTTCGTTATCATGGTCAGCTGGTTTAAGCTGCTGAATAAGCTGCAAAGTAAATCGTGAATTTTAAAGTTCTTGAGAACGATGCCGAATTGAAGTTTTCGCCGTATTCTCATTTATTATAGTAATGTTTTCAAGCGACCGACGTGTACGGTAACGCTCAGCGTTTTGCGAGCGTTATTCTTTCGCAAAGCTCTCAGTTTATAAGAATCGGAATAAACAAATGTGACAGCTGTAGAACTTCAAAACCGTTACTTGCAAAAAAAATACACTAACTTACCGAGACACCCTTTATATGTGTTCGTAGGTGTACACGCTACACGAGTTCCAGTAGTTCCAAAACTTAAACCTTTTAAACTAAAAACTAATAAAAACTTTATTGATGCACATAGAACAGGACAATTTATTTTCTTCTTTTACATAAAATTTTTAGAAAATGCTTGACAAATTCAGATAACTTTAATTAAATTGTCTATTTGTAGAAAATAATTATTAAATTCTCTTTTCGAAGGAATCGTTGGATAAATTATTATAGTAAATTTGTTTGGTTAACTTTCTATTAACACTAGCTCGGTGTAAACTAATGTGGGGATCACTGATTTAAATGTTAGTGGATTAAGTTGTTTGGGCTAGTAGATGTGTCGTTATTAAGATTCTATAGATGTGATTTAACTTGTTGCCATTATTTTTTTTTCTTCTGTTTTTTACAAATTCTATTTGTACTCTTTTGTTAATCTGGCATAATGAGTTGTGAAGAACAATTCGTACGCCATTTGTGTTTAATTGTGTTTTGTATTTTATAAAACTCTTCTCTGGCTTGAATTTATACAAACTAACACAAATACATAGCTAGCAGAACATCTAAATGAATAAGGATTCGTGTGCATAACACACAGCTGCATACAAATAGAAATATGTACATACAAAATTATATGTACACATTTATATATAGAATAAATGTAAAGAGCTGATAACAATATTTGTACTAATTTGGCATTCTGTTAAGTGTACTTTACTGCCACTTTATCTGACACTTGATGCTCTTTTAATTGCGCGCCAAAACGTTTTTATTCAAGTGTTCGTTCGTTTCATCTTAATTTTTTTTACTTCTCCTATTATGTCCCCCCTTCTACATTTCACTTACTCGCTCTATATACTGTAAAATTGTTATTATAATTGTTGTTGTTATTACTAGTGTTTCTTGTTCATCTTCTAAATATTGCAATAATGTTTGAAGGAATTCAAACAGTATTTGTCGAGTGTATGTACATTTGTGTGTTCAAATATGTTTCAACTCATCAACATTTCACTTTAAAAAAGTCTACTTGAATTTGGTTTTTATATCTGTGTATGTTGTTAATGTTATTTGTTTAAAAATGTGTGTGTATCCAAGTATGTATGTGTAAGCATGTGACAGTTTTTTGCCTGTCTAGTTTTGATGCAATGAAAGGCGTAAAAATTAATACAAATTTGTGACATTTTAATAAAGAGGGTGTAGAGAAAAATTGCTTAATTTGGGAATAATTAACACAACAACAACCATAAGATAGAAATTTTTAATTACATACATATATATATATTTATGTACATTGTACATACATACATGTACACAAATTTAAGCCTAAAATAACAAATCTGAAATTTCGCAGTTTAAATAATGATAAGTTTATGTTACATGATATTAAGTAGTCCAATTTTTTATGACGATTTCAATTCCGTCATAGAACATTTGTGTAGCAGCTCTCGTTAAAAATATACGACACGTGGTGTTTTTAATAACAAAACACTACAAATTTAGCTTTAATTATAATTTATTAAATTCTTATAATGAAAAAAATGCTTTCTCTTATATAATTTTTTTGGTAAAGCTGAAGGCAGAGAGTTACCCAGAATGCACCAACAATACTCAGTACTCATGTGTGCGTTCCAGTTGCCCTTTTAGCATTTCTCCATTTCCTGTTCTTCAAATTTATCTTATTGTTCAACAAATTTTTAAAAAACCAAGCAAACTCATTGCATGCTGTTTTTTCTCTATCATAGTGTCCATAAAACATAAGTCTTTTATATATGATCTTATTTATTAAGAAATTTTGCACTCAGTTTTGGAACTTTTTTTTAAAAGGAAAATGTAACAAAATCCTTTTTAGACAAAATTATACGATCCTTTATTAATTTATACGATCTTTTGTTACTAAAGACATATTAATACCTCGAATTTTGCTGGCCGTGTAAACATAATATGAGTTTCTTTGTTTTAGCCAAAATGCCTAAGGCATTTTTTGACAGTCCCAGATCTCTTACAAGATCGCTTAAATTATCTTGTGAAAACAGTTTTGGCGCTCTCACATTTCAAATCGCTATCACTACTGTTAGTTTTCACATAAAAATGCATAGGCTCCTTCTCTGAAGCATTAGTTTAAAGTTTAAGTAATATTTAAAGACTCAAAACATGTCTATCATGTCTGGCTCGATTTTTCGATTAATGCCACTTATGTTCACTAAAACAAATAACAGTTGTTGTGGGGTTCAAGGGTTCAGTTCAGATCATAGCAGTCTCGTACCTAAATCTATTCCCTTTCTTATTTTTTTTTTCATTTCCAGTTATGACCAAAGTAATTTTTATAAGCCGCAATCACGACCGTTGTCACATTAATTTAAATAAAGGGTCCGCTACATAACTTTTTTTTTGAAAATGCTATAAAAAAAAGTGTAACTTCTGCTGTATGGTACGTAGCGCCGTTCTGTTAAAACCAAATGATGCCAATATCCTCCTCTTTAATTTTTGTGAACAAAAATTCGTTTAGCATGGCCCGATAACGATCGCCATTGACTACGGCCACTCCTTGCTCATTTTCGAAGAAAAATGGCCCAATTATGACTCTGGTCCAAAATCCGCACCAAACAGTGACTCGTTTTGGGTGTATCGGCTTTTCAATGTATGCGTGCAGGTGTGCCCCAAATGCGACAGTTTTGCTTGTTTACATACTCGCCAAGATCAAAATGAGCATCATCTGAAAAAATGATTTTTTTGGCAAAATCGGCATATTCTGTAAGTCGATCGCAGGTCCACTTTCCCAGCGTTGTTCAAGCGTATACACAACCATATTCGTTTAGCGGAATGATAAAACTAATTATCTGTCAAATCAGACATGTGCTAAGTGTTACCATTCACGAAATAAGCACTAGTTGAAAAAAAACGTTAGATGGCGGACCCATTATTTAAGATTTAGTTCACAATTTTGTTCAGTTTACCACAGATTTATTTATAATCATTTGGTTTTTTTAAATTTCCTTTGTAAAAATGAATAAAAACACGATTGTAAGAAAAATATAAACAAAATTTGAAATTATGCCGTTCAAACTAAAACGGACAAAAACCAATCAGCCGACTCTATAACATCACCTGATGTGAATTCGCCTTGTCTATGTCATTTAATTATTTATAAAAAACTACTCGATTCTATTTTAATGTTTCTTGTTTTGTTTCTTGCCATTTTTCTAGTTCAATTCAAATGAGTTTTCTTCTTGCAATTCTTCATTAAATTCGGATATTACAACTATAACTATAACAAACACAAACATGAGATCTCCAACATCTTTATCCGCTGACACTGTCACTGTTGCCGCTACTTCTGCTCATGCTGCTGCTATAAGTGCTACCGTGGGAACTGAACTATTACAACAACATTCAATTAATTCTATAATTGAACAACGTCAAGATTTTCTAACAGCAGCAGCTGCAGTTGGAACAACTGCAAGACACATTAATGATGCCAATACCATTTTATCTAATAATGCAACATCACCACCAACAGCAACATCATCATCGGGTGCACTTAACTCTTCATTAAATGGTATGTTTAAACCTTAATGTTCATATAACTTAGAATATTTGTACATATGTACGTACATATGTATGTAAATTTATAAAAATGACTTATATTACTAAGCATTTTATAGTTTATTTAATTACACAAACAATATTCATTTTTAAACTTGAAAAATAGTATGTAAGAGATTTATTTTCAGTAGGAAATTAGGTCGCAATTTTATACAACTTGGGTATTTTTTATTAATTATTTTACTATAAAAATTTATAAAAAAAAAAACATTTCCGTTAGTATAAAACATACTTTAAGATTTTCTACAAATATGACATTTTACAAAACTATTCTTCAAATATAGATCTGTTTTATAATCTGTATTATAATGTAAATGTATATATCGCAAGGTACCCTAAGTGTCGTGCTGTCATAATTTTTCTACAATTTAAAAATATTTAAAAAAATTACAATAAACAATGCAATACTTTACATCCACTTTAAAATTTTTTTGCAAATTATGACATTATGACAATACTATACACTTATGACTTCTTGTGAATACACCAACGACTGCCAAAAACTTGAAAACGACTGAACTAAATTGAATACTCACTTGCGATTGTCTCGATTCTTAGAATAAAAACATATTCATCCTTGATACTTCTTCCAGTATTATATAGTCAATCACATCGACAAGGCCAAACCAAGCGCCTTTAACATAGTAATGGTTAATTCAAATTTTAAGGAATAAGTCTTTAGCTTGGACAATTCAATATATTTTTATTTGTTGAATTGTTGGTTGCATCGCCTTCGTTTGACGCAAAGGATAAATTTGAAGAAATGCAGTAAACAATTTGATCTTGAATTATAAGCTTTTAGTTTTTTCTGCAAGAATTTTTTAGCAGCTAGATGATTTGAAGTCTGAAGTTTCCTTACATATCGCCATAAAGTCGATAATTTCAATGAAGCAATAATTTCATTGGCAAAGATCGATCTCGGAATGATCTTAAGTAAGTGTAAGGTAGTACTCGCCTCCAAAACATTAAAGCAAAAACTCTCATTACAAAATAATTAGTTTAATTTACTAAAAAACGGTTCTTTACTGCTTGGAATTTAAATCTGAGCCTATTATCTCAACATGGCAATGTCATTGGAGGCAAGTACTTAGCATGCCTGCTTACAAATAGGCACTCAAATAAGAACTTTCCATCCTGGCTTTTAAATATGGACTTAAATAAGTACTTACTTTTATAGAATAATGACAATTAAATAAATTAATTAAGAACCTAAAAAAGATGTTCTGTTTGTTTAAGGACAAGTATTCGGTTTGAAAAGTTATAAGTCACCTCACTTTTCTAATGAGCTGCTTAGCTGCTACTGTCAAAACTCTAAACGTGCTAAACTAATTGAGAATTATAAGAAGTTTTTTATTATGGATTCTAACAAATTTCTCAAAAGGAAATTTTATTGCTTGTGTATCTAAGCAAATGTTTGAAAAATAAGCATTTATGTATCACATAAATCATAAGAATTATTTATTTATTTATTTGTTTTCTTATTTTTTTTTTTTTCTTATAATAACTTTAAATAATAAAATACATACATAAATTTTCAGCTGTTAATAAATTTTAACTCATCCAATTCAAATATTAAACCGAAAAATAGAATCACTATTGTAGGATTTTGCCAAAACGCATTTTTGATGTGAAAATTTGTGTGTGCTGCAAATTGTTTATTCCCAAGAATCATAAAAAAATATTAAGGAATTTTATGCAAACAAAAATCATCCGTTACAGGTAGCCGTTACAGGCAGCAATTCAACGTGCACACGTGCACATTTATAAGCGTTTATAACTTTGCTACCGCAATCGTAAAAATTAAACAACCTTTTGCTTATGACTTATTTTTTTTTCTAATTCTGAGAATCACAAACATGTCACAAACATATTCTAGGAGAAGAACATTAACTACTCAATTTGATGTATATCAAACTAAATTTTTATGAAAATGAGCGAGTTCACTTAATTGTGAATAAATTCGAAAACAATCAATTGGTTTTTATGATCGGTTTCTCATTTTGTTGCTATTACAAGAGGCTTTACGTGAAAGTAATAAATCTAAAAAAATTTACCGTTTTCGACTTTTTATGATTTTTTAAAACAAAGAAAATTTTCTTGTAAAAAATATATCTTTTGCCTAAATTTTTTATTATAGCTGGTCCGATTGAAACGTAGTATATAAACGGATCAAAGGTTATGTAAATCTAAAATTTTCTAAACTTATTTTAATAATATCGGACTAACCGTTTTTGAGTTATCATGTATTATGTGGAAAAGCATTAAAAAAAATATTGAATTTTACTTAAAAATTAAAAATAAAAAAATTATTCATAGACTTGAAAAATTTAACCATTTTTGTACTTAAGCATCCATGATGCATCAAATCTGTATAGTGGTTATCAAAGCCTTTTTTGCTGATGACCTGTGTTATAAACATTGATTTTTAAATAAAAACAATAATCTGTTCTTATCGCTACCTTACTGATGGCTAGAGCAGGACAAAACTAGTGAAAATAGAAGATAATAATAAACAAAAGAAAAAGGGTTGCTGTTGGTAAAATTTCGATCTGACTCGTTGTGGTAAAATAATATTAAAAAAAAGTAAACAAATTAGTTACCGAATTCAATTAACTTAAAAATTTGGGAGTAGATAGATGAAATTTACGTCTAATAAGTAGTTACCGATCAACGAGTGCTGATGATGAAAACGTTGCTGCTTCTGAAAATACATTCCATTCGGCTAGTATGGCAAAACCTATTTTTTTAGATTTTTCTTTTTTCATCACATTGAAAAAAATTCTTTGATTAGATAGCCAGATTTTCATGTTTTCTCTTATTGTCCGCTGTATCCTTTTTGATTTCATCTTGGAATTGGATTTTTAAACTCTACTAGTTGAGAAAAAATTAAGACTTCAAAACAAAAAGTTAATGACGTAATATTTTACTAACTGTAACGTAGTGATTTTGATTATTACTGCAGAAGTACAGTCCAATGATGCCGAGAGCCCACAAACCTAAGCAAACAGTATATCATCGCATTCGCCTTAATTGGATTAATGTCTAATAAAGTGAAACTGCTGCGAAATTTGGTCACAACAGCAACGATCATAAAATATAAGTTTCTTACACAGCACGAATTTTGATAATATAATTCAATGATTTACAAGTGTTGTTCCTTTGCTATCCCACTCATAGTAAAAAAAAACCTGGTTGAACATTTTTGGCATTAAAACATGTAACATTTTTTATTTACTCTAAGAAACTAAATAGCAAGCATTAATCACCCGGTACGTAAATATATATAAGTCGCGCATCTGCACCACCCTGTATTTATATAATATGCATTTGAAATATGTTTTTCTTGCACTCACATAAAAAATTTTTGGTAATTTTTTTTTAATTATTTGACTAATTGATATATTTATAAATTTGAATTATTTTTTTTTATTAATATACATAAATAACTTTTTTTAACTGATATTAATTCTTTCGAAAACCTTAGAAATATCTATCAGTTGAAAAAAATATTTAATGAAAAATTAAATTGAAAAATTTAATTTTTGTGAAGTTTGAAGGATACGTTTAATAAAATTGCGATCATGTAAAAGAGATCATGTAAATGAGATTAGTAATAAAATATTATTGCAAATCTGCAAGATTATGTTCTAGTAAGAACATACATATACATACACACATATGTATGTATGTATGTATGTATGTATGTATGTAGGTAAAATACAGACTTTGTTTTTAACAAAATAAAGAGCTTAAACTTTATTACAAACTAGCATTTGAACGTAAATAGTTAACGGGATTAAATGTTGCCTTTGCATCAACCTACGTTGCTATCTTCATGCCAAATTTCATAAAGATCCAATTAGCTTTCTAAGTAGGTAAGTTATTATTTGAATTCCTTCCCTCCATTTGATGAAGACTTTTTAAAGAAAATTGTTTTTTTTTGTGTCAAGATCGGCGATGCCACCCATTATTTTTCTGTTTTGTCACCAGTTCCTACATACCTATTTATTTATTGCATATATTTTAACGCCTTCTATTTTTTTTACTTAAAATAAGCAAAATGTAATTTAAAATGTACTTATGTATGTATGTATGTATGTATGTATGTATGTATGTATGTATGTATGTATGTATGTATGTATGTATGTATTAATATAAAACAAAAATGTATAACTTCTTTTCGGATAATCAATTTTAAGCAGCTTCATTAATCTTTATAACTGACTAACTAATACCCGGTGTGCTTCGCCACCCCCATCGTAATGGAATAAAAATTTTATAGTTCAAAAATATATTTATTTTGCAAGTGCCACGCCTACTATTACTAAACCAACCATTTCTTATTCAAATAATCATATAGACGTCAAAGTGTCTCTTGCAAAATTTGGGTATTCTAACTATAATGTTGCATATAACAATATCGCAAGATATATATTTCAAAGGGGGCGCCGTGATCATATATCTCTATGCTCCTATCAGATATTTCATATGGAATTTAGGAATTTTTTAAAATTTAAATGCCTTACCTTTTTGCATAGAATCGTTATATCTAAACAACCTTCGTATTTATATAACAGGATTCAGTTTGCCAGATCTAACCGTGGAAGAAAGATTATTCAGCAAAGATATCGGAGTCTTCTGTCACAACGTCAATTCTTAATATACAGCACAAGTCTTTGGAATGCTTTACCGAATCATATTCAAAACTTAGGTAACGCAAACACATTTAAAAGGGAGTTAATTAAAATGTTTACGTAATAAATATATATATGAAGTCTTATTTATTCACAAATGCATTGTTATTATAATTATAATGATAGATTATTATGTATCTTTCGTTTGTTTTTTTTTAACTAAAATTGTTTTTAATGTTTATAACAACTCAATTTAAATATAATTATTAATTTGTTTTCATACTAGCACTCTCATTTATAAGATTATTATCTTGTTGTGTTAGATTTCAATTTAAGTAAATAAATAAATAAATAAATAAAAATAAATAAATCGCTTCCCAGATATACGAATTTTTGTATTTAATGCATATGACAGGTGCCACGCCCACTATTACTAAAGCATCCATTTCTTATCAAAATAGTCATATAGATGTCAAAGCTTCTCGTGCAAAATTTGGGTACTCTAACTATTATCGCTTCCCAGATATACGAATTTTTGTATTTAATTCATATTACAGGTGCCACGCCCACTATAACTAAAGCATCCATTTCTTATCAAAATAGTCATATAGATGTCAAAGCTTCTCGTGCAAAATTTGGGTACTCTAACTGTTATTGCTTCCCGAATATACGAATTTTAGTATTCAATTGCTATGAGAGCTGGCATGCCCACTTTTCTAATGTACCCATTTTTTCCAGAAATGTTTATTCGGGTGTCAAAGTTGCTATTGCAAAATTTTAGTACTCTAATCGATATCGTTTTCCAAATATACGAAATTTAGTTTTTAATTCATGTGGCCACGCCTACTATTGAAAGTCCGCCCATTTTTTACCCAAATGTTCGTGTGGATGTCAAAGTTTACCGTACTTAATTTGAAGACTCTAGCTGCATTAATTGTCGTGATATATAATAAAGGGTGTTTTTTTAAGCCCGATAGAACTTGAAATTGTAAAAAATAACACAAAAAATTAAATTGTAATCAAAAATTTTTTTTTATTCGAAAGATCAATACGTGACATTAACATTTGAAAATGATTTCGGGCATATGGGCACCGCGGCTGTTCTTGACGAAGCGCATTCTGGACGTCCGTTGTTTTATCGCAAAATTGTGTTCAGCGATGAGGCGCATTTTTGGTTTAACGGGTTTGTTAATAAGCAAAATTGCCGCATATGGAGCGAGACCAATCCACAAGAGACCCTACAGACTCCATTACATCCAGAAAAATGCACCGTTTGGTGCGGTTTTCACGCTGGTGGCATCATCGGACCTTATTTCTTCAAAAATGAGGACGGAGCTCGCGTTACGGTCAATGGAGATCGTTACCGCACCATGATCAATGATTTTTTGTTTGAAAATATGGATGACATTGATCCGGAGGAGATGTGGTTTCAACAGAATGGCGCTACGTGCCATACGGCGAACGCAACCATCGACTTATTGAAATCAAAATTTGGCGATAAGTTGATTTCGAGAAATGGACCTGTCAATTGGCCTCCAAGGTCGTGCGATTTGACACCTCTCGATTATTTCCTGTGGGGCTACGTGAAGTCACTGGTTTATGCTGATAAACCAGCAACAATTGACGCCTTGGAGGCCAGCATTGTTCGTGTTATTCGTGACATACGGCCAGCAGTGCTCGAAAAAGTGGCCCAAAATTGGACGTCCAGAATGCGCTTCGTCAAGAACAGCCGCGGTGCCCATATGCCCGAAATCATTTTCAAATGTTAATGTCACGTATTGATCTTTCGAATAAAAAAAAAATTTTGATTACAATTTAATTTTTTGTGTTATTTTTTACAATTTCAAGTTCTATCGGGCTTAAAAAAACACCCTTTATTTAATACTTGTTCTTTAATAGGGCGTGGCACCCCGCCCGCTTACAATTTCAAACAAAAGTATAGTGTGAAAATTTCAAGGAAATCGGTCCAGCCGTTTAACCGTCTATAAAGCACAAACAACATACAAACACACATTAATTTTAATATATATATAGATAGAAGATAGATAAATAAATGTTCTATTTAAATAAATCCCGAATTGCAATTAAGGGCATAATTAGAGCAATTAAAAACATTTTTAAAATTAAATAGAAATTTTAACTAATTTTTGATACTATTTTAATTGAATTTTTCCCCAATATTCTTTCAATTAAAAATATTAATTTTCATTTAATTAATAGTAGCATTTTGATGATTGAAGCAAAATTAAATAAAATTTTAATTAATAATATAAATTTTGTAATTGAAAGTTATATTTATATTTTGTTGTGCTGTTAATGTTTTATTTCAATGATTTATTTTCTTTTGTTTTTCCTATAAAAATAGTTTATAATTATTTTATTTTATACATACTCATGCATGCATTGCAAGTATAACGTACATACATACATACATACTTTCAAACTTCTACATGACTTTGTATTTAATTGTGTCGTTTTGCTTGATTCTTTTTATAAACGAGATGCCTTGAAAAGTCACTTCTTTCTCAATTTAATTCTAAGAAAAATGTCAAGGTGTTTAAAAAACAATTATTGTCTAACAACAAACTACACAAGTACTTGAAAAAACGTTTCTTATTCGCATCAACTTTTTATTTACCCTAAGATTTTAGTAAGAACAATTATTAGATTATTTTTCTTTAATTTAGAAAGATTTCTAATAAAGTCTAAATAAATTTAAGACTTTCGGCAAAAAGTTTACCAACATATCGATAGCTTAATATAAATCGCGTTGTTTTGCTACGTTATAGGAGCAATAAAAAACTGAATAGATTTAAAAGATAAAAATGAGTTAAAGTTTTTTTTTTTATGTGGCTATGAATCCGTTTTTTTTTTTTTTTCAATCATAGCTCACTAAATTTTAAAGGGATAATGTTTGTATGTAAACTACCAAAAAACGATAAAAACACGATTTATTTAAAAATAGGGATATGCCCTTTTTATATTAATCTTTTAATATGTTTGTTTCAATGTATACTACGTACACGTGTAAGTGTTAACTTATCAATTTTTTCAAACAAAATACTTTTGTAGACAAAATTTTTTACTTTTTTCTGAAGCACGTTTTACTCATTCGAAAGATACTTGAAGAAAAATTAAAGCTGCTATATGAAACCAGCAACTACAAAATTATACAAATGACCTACTTCGTAGATCGTCATCAAGGATATTAAAAAATATTTTTGATATAATTTTATATCGCAAGTCGTTAGGTAACTTACAAATAAATAAGATGGTTTTTCAACTCGAAATAAAATTATATCAAAAACATTTTTCATCCACGAAGTAAGTCCAAATATTGGAATAGAATAAATAAAGAAATTTAAAATGTTTTCCTTAAAAATAAAACAACAAAATTGAATTTTTATGACCTAAAGCCAAACAAAAGGCTAAAACTTAAACTATAAAATTTGAATATAAAAGTTGGCCCTAGAATGGTTATATATGTCGTATCTATATATATATACATATATGCCTATACAAGGGTTGCCCTTTATATTTCGGAATTATGAACAACTAATCGTCAAAAAAAAATCATTAAAAATTGATATATTTTTGTCTATACCTTCAAAGCACTAACTTTGAATGCCTTGTAGGGCTTTGCATGTATTGGAATGTTTTTTACTGCAGTTTTCACTCCCTGTCACGATAATAAACACATATTTTGAAGCGGGACGATCGTATATATATATGCTTAAATATCTTGCAACCAATTTATACGAAATTTTTTTAGCGATTGTCAAATTATGTGAGACCAAACGCAAACAAATCTTGTATACAGCCAAATGTTCATGCAATTTTGAATGTATGCTTTTTCCACTAATATTTAAGGTTGCCTCAATCTTAAAGTTGTTAAAAAAAGTAACACGAAACGACAATTTTCGGATTGCAAACCCGGTGTTTAACAGTTCCGAATATAAAAGGCAACCCTTGTATATCTTGTAAATGTCTTTTTACAGCTTCGAGGTGAGGAATTCAACATTACAAACTTACAGGAAATGTAAAAGTTCAATTAAAGATAAATTTCAACAAAAAAAGTTGTCTAGTGGCAAGCTATCTGCACATGCACAGTAAACTCAAAAATATGTATCAAGGAGTGTTTTTAAAATTGACTTAATCATTTTATTAGACAGCATGAGGTACTTTCTTTGGGCTCAACGAAGAATTTTGCCGTTTAAGTCATACATAGGTAATAATGTGCCTTTTTGTGCGTCGAGAAGCAAATTCACCAAATTATCTAGAAATCAGGAATACTAACCCACCAAAGAACTTTAATAGCTGAAAGCAACGATTCTTGAATGGCTTATTTGGTCATTAGCTGCATCCAAGAGCGCTTCTCTTAAGGTAAAATAAAGTCTGCACTGCTGACAAAATTTAAAGAGAATTTTTGGCGGGAAATCAGAAAAGAGTATTCAAATTGCATAGTATTTGCAATACCTAAGTGTTACATTGAAAAAGTCTAAATTATCTATACACTTATGTCTCTGTATTTAGAATACTCGTCCATATTCGTTCTATTTATATAAATAACTATTATGACAAAGATTAATAAACTATCATTTTGAATTAAATAAGTTCTATTTAAAAAAAAACTTAAAAAAACCTAAAAAAAACTCAAATACTCTGCATGTCTAAATTGACGGAATCTTACAAATGAAATGATTTTAAAGCAAATCAAAAAGAAAAACTGTATTTTTTTAACATTTCCTTTTTCTGTCACCAACCAATAATACAGAGAAATACAGTCACACACACACACAAGCAAATTTACTCAAAATGTAAAGTATTCAATATGAGAGCCGTCTGAAAAGTATATTAAAAAAATTTTTTTGTTGTTAAAAAAAATGTTTTTAAATATTCATAATGATTTTTTCGGCTTCTTGAAAAATTACTCCCTTGTCAATTTCCAAAATTCTTAATCAAAAGAAAAAAAAAAATAGAATTTTCTGTGCGCCACCTCAAATAAAATATAGTTCGTATGTGATATAATAACAAAGAAGTCGGGGTCACTTCATTTTTAGCTTAAGTTTTACAATTTGATAGAAATTTTCATACCTCAAATCTTAGTTCTAATTAAATCTGTTCAGTATTTTAAAAGGTATAAGCATTTAAAGTCGCTACTAACACATAAGCAAACCACGTGTATGTAACAAAGCAAAAAATAAACAAAATAATGCTTGTTGGCACAAATTTTTTTTGAAAAAGATTGTTTATGTTTATGGTATAAAACACAAAACAGAGAGAGAGAGAGAGAGAGACAATGTGTGTAACAATTTAAATTCTCTTTTGAAAAATGTTTTATTATGTATTTAAATCTATATAACTTTAAGGCAAAAAGATCTTAAAAATTTGGGTTAAGTTTGGATTTTATCTAAACTTTTTCTCTCTTTCGTTTGGTATCAATAACGTAAGTCCAGCACAACTGCTTCCAATTGTAATCGTATGAACTTTAGGATATATTAATTTTTCGCAAGGAAATTGGGTTCCATATGAATTGAAGTCGAGAGACTTTGAAGCCGATTTTGCATTTCGAAAGTCATATTTTTACATAGAATTGCTACTGGCAATGAAAAATGGATACATAACCGTTAACCCCAAGCGCAAAAAGTCATATATATAGACCGACCAATCAACGCTGAAAACGAATATCTATAACGATAAAGTAATGATCTGTATTTAGTGGGATTAAAAGGGTGTCTTTTATTATTAGCTGTTGTATCGAATACAGTTGATTCGTTTTAAGAAAAAATTCAATGAAAAATTACCAAAATATTCAACCAGACACGAAAGCATAATCTTCCATCATGACAACGCTCGGTCACATATTGCAAGACCGGTCAAAATTTATTTGGAAAATCGTGGGTAAGGAGTTTTCGTTCACCCGCCTTATAGCCAAGACGTTGCTCTTGACTACAATTTGTTTCGACTGATGCAGAACGCTGTCACTGGAATATGGTTCACTTCAGAATAGGGTTCAGAAATTGCCTTTATTCATTTCTTACCTCAAAATCGTAGCAGTTCTTTTGGCACGGAATACATATTCTACCAGAATGATGAAAAAAAACGCTACCGATGTGCAATACTTTGAATAATGTACTAATTCATTTTGTTATTATAATAAATCAATTTTTAAAACAAAAAATTCGACATTATTAATTTGTAACCCAATATGTATGAATAAAAGTGTCTACTTTTCACCAGCACATGTTTTCCCGAAAAGTATTAGACGAATATATTCTTTTTATTTTGGGGTCAGCAATTAGGTCCAAATTCAATGGTTATATTAGAATTGTATAAATTATTTGTATAATCAAAAATAAAAATTCATATATTTTAACTATAAAATGGGATTAAATCAAAATGAAAAAAAAATGGAATATGTATTACAAAATATTACCTCATAAGCATGAAAAAGTTCACCGTTCACTTTCAAATATAAAATAATTTAGCAAGACAATACGAAAAAATTCTGCTTTTATCTCGAGGATAGAAATATTTTACTATAAAGAAAATTGGCATCAGGTAACCCGCTATAAAATTTACTAACTAGATCTCAGTTCCTACCTCCCAATATACAATCGAAAAATATCGAATATCGAAAAATTAAAAAGTATTGCGATAACTTCTCAAGTTATGCTCGTATATTTAAAAGGGTACTAAATTCACATGTACATATTCCAATTCATCTATTAGTTTGAATAGTTCTTGTTTAACAAAGATATGGATGTCCCAATATTTCATCACCAGCAGTAGCATAAGAAAAAAATTACACATCTACAAACACATTTACAAAGAACATTTTCATGCATATGTGCATGAATGTATGTTTCTGTCTACTTTAAGAAAGCGAATGAGTATATTATGCAACATGGAGCCAATTGAATAAAAAACCACACTAATGGCAAACATATTTGAACACACATACACATATATATACACACACATATATCGCAAAACAAATTCACACAAATATGACCATTAGAGTGGCTCACATTTTATATAAAAGGGAAACTTATTTTCGATATTTTGTATAATCTAGACTTAATTCGTCTTACAATATCGTTTCTAAACTGCATTTTCTAAAGCAAAAAGAAATTAAATTGATTTTACTTTTTTTTAACACTTTAAAGGGCAGGTGATGATGTAAACTCACTATGGTCTGATTAATAAAAGATGCTTGGTTGGTGAGTTCTTTACAAAAAAAGAGAATTTTTAAGACACTTAATAACCAGTCGGGTTTAAAAACGCTTACGGGTATGGACGAAAACTCTTATTTGTTGCTTATGTGGGTTATGTTAATGAAATGGCGGGTTATTTTAGAAAGCAAGGATCTTCGATAACATTCTGTAAACCAGAATCCAGAATTGTTCTTGGATGTTGCAGATAAAAATCTTTCAAAGGGTTAACTCTAGAAACCTGAAAGGTGGATGGAGGGAACCACTTTTAGATAGACTCATATGGTGATCAAAGAGCCTCCTGTTAGGGGTATGTTAAAGGTAATCCGATTAACTACGCTCGATAACTGCGTTATTTACCATACATGGAAACTTCAAATACAAACTGAAAAATATGCACATGGAGGATAATGATGTTTTAAAACTATGTCAGTAAATTACTGAGATAGAAACGCATGTAATAAGCGAATGTCCAGCATTAAATAGCGTGATATTAGGGATCTAGACCTTAAAATTATATTTAATTTGAAAGAGTGTAAAAACTAAAAGATCATGTATTCCATAAATGCTTTAAAAATTAAATACATTCCTAATATACATTATATATGTTGGGGGAACATGGAAGCAGACCACTACTATTTCGGGTCATTTTCGATCCCTTTCGCTCTCCAGTGAATTCAAGGCTTTCAATCATCATCCTTTCGTTCAATGTGGACTATAAAACGATTCTAAAATGGTAATTTCCGACAATCCTTGTCGCAGAGTCCTTTATAATCGCCAGCAACTTCGTTATACTGAGGTCCTCCCTAGCATTCACACTTAATGTGGACCTACCTTTGATCTTTAGTCTACCGCGATTTGAGTCTCCTTAGCTCCTTTAAGTATGAGGTCCAGCATTCTTCTTTGCCCCATCAGTAAGAATAGTGATGTTACTCTGGACTAGCAATAACGCCAAGGTAACATCTTTTAATTTAATGAACTTTTTTGAGAAATATTGGGATAAAAAATCTAATAATGATAATAATATAAAAAATCAGTAATCATGGACTTTGAAGTAAAGGCATATATAATTTTTTAATTAGGTAATAGCAAACATAAACATAATTTTCAAGTTTTTTATTTTTTTTTTTTAAATTCCGGAAAAAAATTCAATTAAACATAAAAAATTTACTAATTACCTAGGATATTCTCCCAATAAATTTCAAAATAAAGAAACAAAATTTTGAAATTTATTGGGAGAATATCCTAGATAATCAGTTAGTTTTTTATATTTATAAAAGAATTTTAATTTTTCGGTTGTCCTCAATTAAATTAAGTGTTAACCATGTGTTAGCCAAATATAGAGGGATTAGAAAAATAAAATAAATAAAAATGGATTAAAATTGTTGGTTGGGTTTATGAAGTTTTTAATTTTTGTTTCTTGATTTATTTAAAATTCTCATACTGTTTATGAAAATTTTAAATAAAGCTTGCAACAATTTTAAACTTTTTGTGGTCTAAAGCATCTGGCATAAGCACCAGTGAAAAGCATATAGATCAACTTAAACCCAACAACTAATAAACAAAATTTTAAAAAATTTAACAATTACACCCAAAAAAAAAATAAAATTAGATCAAAATTTGTAAAAAAAAAAATTATCTTATACACTTTTAAATAATAATGTAACGAGCTTTTGCATATTTCTCAACATTTGCATTAGCGAATACTTAAAATTTATATTCGTTACATCATCACTATTTAAAAACTTTTAAAAACGTTCCTGTCAGCGTATGAGCAATATTTATTTATCACTAGCCAAACCCGGCGCGCGTTGCTACGCCCCTTAATGAATTGAAATGCATTCAGAATTTTAATTAAATATCAAGTGCAAAAACCTAAATATTATAATTTTTTTATGGGCGTGGCATTGCCCACTTTTCTAATCACGAAATTGTAAAGTCATAACAGCTCAATATGTGTGCAAAGTTTCAGAAGAATCGGACCAGTGCAAGTATCTCAAAATTATAATTGTTTTTATGGGCGTGGCCCTGCCCACTTTTCTAATCACGAAATTGTAAAGTCATAATAGCTCATTATGTATGCAAAGTTTCAGAATAATCGGTCCAGTACAAGAATCTCAAAATGATACCTATTTTTTATGAGCGTGGCACTGCCCACTTTTCTAATCACGAAATTATTTAGTCATGACAGCTCGATATGTGTGCGAAGTTTCAGAAAAATCGATCAAGTGCAAGTACCTAAGAATTAAAACCTTTTTTTATGGGCGTGGCCCAGCCCACTTTTCTAATCACGAAATTATATGGTTATGACAGCTTAGTATGAATGCAAAGTTTCAGAAAAATCGGTCCAGTGCAAGTATCTCAAAATTTAAACTTTTTTAGGGGCGTGGCCCCGCCCACTTTTCTTATCACGAAATTTTTTAGTCATGACAGCTCGATATGTGTGCAAAGTTTCAGAAAAATCGGCTGAGTGCAAGTAGCTAAAACTGATAACTAATTTTTTATGGGCGTGGCCCCGCCCACTTTTTTTCAACCATAAACACTCCCTGGTATATATACAACAACTTACCAAAGTTTGAGCCCTATCGGTTTTACAGTTTCGGAGTCTATAGCTAACACACACACACACACACAGAGTTTCACTTTTATATATATAGATGAATTAATAATCAAGAAATTATATTAATTGGTCAAACTAGAACCAAATTTTGTGAAAACACTTAAGATATCAGAGAAATCAAAAATACTTTTTCAGAGTTTGATATGAAAGGTGGTAGTATTATTACAACAATATCAAAAACTTCTATGAAGTTTCAGAATGATTTTTTAAAAGTTCTAACAATAGATCTAATTTTTTTATTTCAGAATGTTTTAGATTTATGTGAATCTTTGAAAGAGTTGTTGAAACCAGTTTCTGGATAATTTAAAAACCCATTTGATTTATATTTTTCCGGTTTTTTTAAACCGGTTTCTTAAATTTTTTGCTTTTTAAATTGTTCGAGAAAACGGTTTTATTCGGAATTATTTGACATTATCGAATATTTTGGTTTGCTTTATACACAATTTTCTTTTCATATTTTTAAACTCTCTTTAGAAATTTCACCTCCAGCATATTCGAAAATTACGCAAATTTTCCTTCATAGTAGTAGAAAGTTCTTAAAACTGCAAAAAAATATGCGATTGAATTATAGTAACAGCTGATTCTAAAATTTATATATTAATTTACGTAATAATTAATAATCTTAATAAAAATAGTTGATATTGAAGGTTTAAATAGTATTAGTATAATAGTTAATCAATGTCCAGCAATTATATTTGCTGTTAATCGTACTGCTAATGTTCCAGGTCGAATTAAATTACTGATTGTTTCAATACAAACTATAAAAGGTATTAAAATTGCTGGAGTTCCTAGTATATATTTTCCAAAGACTTATGAATAGGGTAGTGGATTGAGCAATGTCCGTCTGTTCCAGTGTTGGTTAAAATTAACTTTTAGAAGCACTAAAATGTTGCACAAACTGGCTGGTAGTCTCAATTTGTTGAAAATTTTCGGAAATGAATTGATATTGAAATTCAGCACAATCGCTCAATAACTTTCTGATATATGAACAAATAAACACAACTGCTTCTGTTATTATTTATAAATATGATATGCCTCTAAACACATTTAAAAAAAAAATTTGGACAAATCAGATACTATCTGGTAAGGTAATGGGCAGAATCTATTCGGCAAAATATATGTATACATATATTTTAGATATATCACGTTATTAAAATAACTTTTGGATATACTAAAGACATACTACAATCCGTAGTCTCTAAATTTATTTGTGAGCAAAACTCATAAATCGATTTAAAATTAACTAAGATATAAGAACTTAAACAAAGGGTGTCCAATTTTAGGGTATAATTTTTATTTAAGAAAAAATATTTTTTTGAGATATTAAAAATAAATTTATTTCATTTTATTACAAATAGATTTTGGGTAAGAATTAAAAATTATGTCGGTCAAGTGATCCGCTCCTACTGGCTCGGCAGGCATTTACTAACTGCTTTACCAATGGTTGATATCTACTTAATAATGTTATTTTTGAGCCCTTGAACTTTTGCGGGATTATTGCTGTCTACTTTCGATTTCTAAAAACTTCACAAAAACTACTCTCAAAGTATCAAATTGCATATCTTGGTAGGCTATTCATTTGTCTTTAACGAAAAATAATGCGATTTTTGAACTTTTCTTTCAAAAAACCTATTTGATGTGTGCCAGGTAGCACCATTTATCCTGTTGAAACCATATATTCACTGCGTCTTAAGCATTAAGCACATAGACGACAGCAGGCTACACAGCTACACGACACCAACGGTAGTTGGCTGCAATCGTTGCCGTGTAGTCAGCTACTTATTTATTTAGAAGACGACAGCAACAGCTGTTTATTAAATAAATGTAAATTTCAGTGGTGTCACTTAAAGTATTTCACTTTCTTAAAAATAAAATCGCTTGTTGTAAAATTACGTATACCAATTACTAATTTAAAAACAAATAAATTTATGTTTAAAAACCTTGTTGTTTTTAAATTAAATAATTAGTTAATCGATATATAACTTTTTTTTCGTCTTTTTCTTGTAAATAAAGATAGGTATTTTTAGTCTTATATAAATTTTAAATTTTTTGTTATATTGACATCACTGAATCTGCTATTGTCGCTTACAAAAATAGAAATTAGAATATTAGGTTTAGTTAACTGTGTCACTTTTAAACATTGTACCAAGTTTTTTGTTTTTCAAATAAGTCCCTTTATTTTTATAAAAATACAGTGATTTCGATTTTAAATCTTTACAGAAGTCTTAAAGATATATTTTACACTTGTATAAAAACTAAGAAAATTGCAAAGGTTCGAAAATAATTTTAACATAAGCCAGCTTAATGTTTATATATTATATTATTTTCTTATATAGGAGAAAAAAATTACAAGAAATGTATTGGAAGGAAGTAAAAAGAATTGTCCCTTATTTCTTAGACATTTAGAATTCTTTTACTATTTTTTTTTTTTTTTTGTCATATCTCGGCTTGGTTCTTCTAGTAAAGAACCAAGCAGCAATAGATAACAGCAGCAGCATGGTACAGTGTAGTGGTAGAATGAAAAATAATAAAAGAAATAAAAAGAACAACAAGAACAACAAGAACAGCTATCAACAAAACTTAAGAAGTTTTTGATGCCATTAAAATGTTCCTGTAATGTTTTGCTCTCTTTTGTATAACGCATGAATGAAATAAAACAGCAGTAATGCACAATGGGTTGTTAAATCCCTTAAATATAATGTGGTCAGTAACTTAAAAACAAAGTCAAATTGGTTCAATCAGTTAAAAAAAAGACTACAATTTATAAGCTTTCACAAGTATTATTTTAAATGCATAGCAAAAAACATAGTTTTATAAAAGAATCATTTAGTTAATGTTAATCTGTGACTCTACTATTCTCTAACTGTTAAATATTAAGAAATTAATAATTTTAGATTTTATAAGTTACACATTTAAATGTTTTTCTTGTAAACAAGTAGAGAATATTTTATCCATAGTGCAAGTGACAGCTATAGCAATAACAGCAGTTATATTGCATATTACTTTAATTTATTATATGTATTTGTTTGAAAGATACTTAAAAATTATATATGGAGAGAGAAAAAGTATAAAAGTTATTGCAAATAAACAAACTTTAGCCAAATGAAGTCAAACTCAAACACAACCATACTACTTATACCAAACTCAACTAAACCAAACTGTGCAATCGAATCTTAACTACCATTCAACCAAACAACTAAATACCACATTTTCTTTATAACTAGATGAAAATAAAATAAATGCATAATTTTTGATTTATTCTTTATTTTGGGCATATTTTATGGAATTAAGTTATACTTACTTATACGAATGTATTTAGTTTAAATGCATGTTAGTAGATACGTCTATATGTCTATACATATGTTTATGTGTGAATGTAATAAATAAAAATAAGTATAAGTACATCATCTATTTATTCCATTATTACATGCATTCATGTTTCTTCATATGTGCGTATATTTATGTATGTATATATATCCCCCCAGGGGTATGCAATTGTATCTCTATTAGAGTTTCTACCCTATGGTTAGGCACTGACTATATAAGTAAATATGCATGTATGTAGGTTTAAGTATGTGTGCATATCTATGCAGTAAAAATGACCCACCATTGTGTAATTGCTTATATGTATTGCTTTGTGTAATTGTGTATGTATGTCTAAATGTAATATTTCATATACATAATTATAAAATGTAATAATAAAAATAAAAATGACAATTCCAGCAAAAAATATTTCTAAGTTCATATTTAGTTCATAAAGATGTAGATGATTTCTTTTTAAAGAAATCTAAAAATTATTAAACATATAACAATATTTAATGTAAATGTTGTCTTTGTTTTATGGTATTATAAAGCAAACTGCGAAGACTATAGTTAGACCTTCGAAAAATTTAGTCACTATACTTTCTCATCAGTATTAATGTTTATTTAAGTTTCGTTTAAACTTAACTATGGCATCGTAAATATTCACGGTTCAGGTAACCATAAAACTATCAGTCATTATTTACTTGTTATCTTTATTTGACCGTATAAAACAAAATATTATCAATAATTAAACACTTTTTGAGCATATTAGTAGTATAAAACATCTTGAACAAATTTTCACTTCTCTTGTTCGAAAGGGGAAAATGCCCCTTTCCTTAATAATGAATAATAAACTCGAGAGATTGACGCAGTGGTAACATTCTTCAATTGGAGACCCAAATAATTGAAAATAATGACTTTATTTCTCTTGTCACTGTTGAAAACATTATCGGTAACCATATTTTTAAAATAGTGTCCCTAAGGTGCATAAACCAGCACTATGTGAATTGCGAATTAAGTTTCAGTTTTTTACACTCCAAAGGTTTTTGGTAATTAACATGCTTACTGAGTTCTAAATTAGACAAGGTGGCGTCTGCAACAACAAAATTTTGTTAACCCCAACATTATGGGTATCAAAACCTACGATTGTGTCGGAAACAATAAATAATGTTGTGTATAAAATTTAAAGTCTAGGGTAAGCTAAGCAATGATGTGGTCATTTTATCTTTGTACATAACGGTGCAGGGTATTATCGGATACGGCACGACCGACTATAGTGATCTTACTAGTTTTAACTCACTTCATACAAAAACTACTGAATTGATTTTGACAAAGTATAGTACTACGGTAAATTGGTATTTGTATTAAGGGTTTTTCCCGGAAATTCCTGTTTTCCAGGGATTATTTTTCGGGATCCCGGGAAATGAAAAAAGTAGCTCAACTCGATAGCATATATTTATATTGTGACATTTCTTTTTTCTTCAAGGTTTTTTTTAATTTTATGTTTAAAAATATTTTTACAAATAATTTGATATACTTTTTGAGGTAATGTGTTAACTATATAAACTTTTTTTTTTAATATTAAAAGAAACGAAACTGTTTAAGATGGAAAGTTCAAAAGTATAGAAATTTTTTTGAAAAGAAGGCTGATGACACTGCTGTATGCTCTTTATGTGCAAAGATAATTTCATGTAAAAGCCGAAGCACCAGCGGATTAATGCGTCATTTTAGATCATTGCACAAAGCAATCTAGGAAAAAAAGTTAGATGATATGAAAAATCAGAAAGAACTGCCGTCAAAAATAACAAAAACTCAGCCCACGTTACCAATACTTAAAAATTTCCAAAAAGAAAGAGTTAAAATTTTTTGAGGGAAGTGGTCGAAAAACTGAAAATATTGTATATTTGTTAAATGCACTTTTAACTATTCGTCCAACATAAGTAAAAACTGAAAGATTGTTTTCTGTAACAGGGCAATTTGTTAAAAAAAAATCAGATATAGACTGTCTAACCAGTCAATATTTTTTTAATTATACCTCGTATTTACATGTTTTTGAAATTAAATTCTAATGATTTTATTTTTGATCTCATGGCTGAAGTACCTGTATTTTTGTGCTCATATTTGTTCTCGTATCTAGAAAATAATAGTTTTTTCAATTAAAAATATTTTTACTCAATTTATATTATAAATTCAAGTTTCTTTATTAATTTTTATAGTTTTGAAGTGTTTTTTACATTATTTTATGCTTTTTAATAAAAAGCTTTTTGTTAATTAAAAAAAAAATACTTTTTATTTTTTTTTTTGCTGTGGGATCCCGGGATCCCGGGAAATTAAAAAATAAATCTCGCATTCCTGGGAAACGAAAAATTACGGGAAAAAAAACCTAATTTGTATGAGCACAGAAAAAAATGTTTGCAATAACTTAAAATTTATTTTATTTTTTGTAATTTCTAAGTCAATAATGCAACAGAATTTATTATATATGGCTCCCCAAAAGCAAAGTAGTTTGCTATAAGTGATGCATATTAAAATAAAATAAAAATTATTTTAAAAAGTTCATGAAAATAAACGTTTTTAGTTTAAAAAATATTGTTTTCCTTTCTATCTGATACATGCATGCCTTTTATACACTTGTTAAAAATAACATGATTATTTTAAAACTGAGCATGTTTTACCCTAATCATCTCATCACCAATTGAAGCCCGAGCTGTCAAAACCGGTTTTCGAAAAATTCATTAATGTAGGGTTTCAACTAGAGTAATATTCAAAAATACGGTTTTCGAAAAACCCCAACTATTAAAAAAATTGGTTTTTGTTTTTTTTTTAATGTAAAAGCGGTTTTAATAACCGGTTTTTTATGTAAATGTCGCTGCTGCAACATGGTTGGGTGGGCAAAACGAGAGTAAACACCTGACTCTCGCGAATTCTTCGTGTGGTGTAGTTTATTGTGGGATTTGATGTAGTGGTTTTGTTTTGTGTTCAGTTTATTTCACAAAAATTTATGTTAAATATACGTAATACAAAAAATTTATCTATATATATAAAAGTGAAACTCTGTGTGTGTGTGTGTGTGTGTGTGTGTGTGTGTGTGTGTGTGTGTGTGTGTTAGCTATAGACTCTGAAACTGTAAAACCGATCGGGCTCAAACTTTGGTAAGTTGTTGTACACATACCGGGGAGTGTTTATGGATGAAAAAAAGTGGGCGGGGCCACGCCCATAAAAATTAGTTATCAGTTTTAGCTACTTGCACTTGACCGATTTTTCTGAAACTTTGCACACATATCGAGCTGTCATGACTAAATAATTTTGTGATAAGAAAAGTGGGCGGGGCCACGCCCCTAAAAAAGTTTTAATTTTTAGGTACTTGCACTGGACCGACTTTTCTGAAACTTTGCACACATATTGAGCTGTCATGACTTTATTATTTTGTGATTGAAAAAGTGGGCGGGGCCACGCCCATAAAAAAAGGTTATAATTTTGAGGTACTTGCACCAGACCGATTTTTCTGAAACTTTGCAAACATATCGAGCTGTCATGACTAAATAATTTCGTGATTAGAAAAGTGGGCAGTGCCACGCCCATAAAAAAAGGTATCATTTTGAGGTACTTGCACTGGACCGATTATTCTGAAACTATGCACACATATTGATCTGTTATAACTTTACAATTTTGTGATTAGAAAAGTGGGCAGGGCCACGCCCATAAAAACGGTTATAATTTTGAGGTACTTGCGCTATTCCGATTCTTCTGAAACTTTGCACTTATATTGAGCTGTTATGACTTTACAATTTCGTGATTAGAAAAGTGGGCAATGCCACGCCCATAAAAAAAATTATAATTTTTAGGTTTTTGCACTTGATATTCAATTAAAAATCAGAATGCATTTTGATTCATTAAGGGGCGTAGCAGCGCGCGCCGGGTTTGGCTAGTTATAAATATAAAAAAACGATAAATAATAAATATGAAAAAAATATTTAAAATTAACAACTATAATATTAATAAGAATTTATTTATAATAATAACAAAACAAAATAATTTAAATAATAATGCTAATAGTAATAATAATAATAATAATAATAATAATAATAATAATAATAATAAACACGTCGTATACGTGATATATAACAATGTTTTATTATATATTACGTATACGTACGTAGATACTAAAGTTCTGCTGTTCTGTTATACTAATCACCACACAGTACACATAAAAAAAGAAAGTAAATGTGACAGAAAATAACATCACAGGAAACTTTGACAATTTCTTAAAATCTTTTTTATTTGAAAGTAAAAAAAAAAATATTATCTTTTAATCAATGAAGACTTTAGCAAAGTTCGAAAAAAACTACATTTAAATAAAATTTTTAAATTTTTTCTGTTAGTTTTAGTTTTAAAAATACGTAATTTTCAATAGCACACATACAAAGTTGAATTTAAAATGTGTATACTAATTAAAAAAAAAAAAATTTAATAAATAATGCTACAATAAGTCTTATCTTGAGACTTATTGTAGCCTTATTATTATTATAACATATTTTTTTCATATACGAAACACCAACATTTTTTAATTCAATGTGGCGACAAAGAAATTTATGTATTTTTGAAAAAATCTATAGTACTACAGTAAAAAATTGGTCCATGCATGCCATCTCTGTTAAAAATGGTAATGCCATCCAAAATTTAAAAAACTTCCTACACAATATTTGATTAGCTTTGGATTGCGAATTAAGACTAATTAATAGCAACAAATTTTAAATAAGAATATCTTATTAGATTGATTATTCGATGTTACACATGTGGGATGTATTTACAAATTATTTTCTTTATAAATTATTAAGAAATGTGTTGTTGTAGTGTCGAAGCATCAAAAAATATTTTCGAAAAAACAAAAATATGCTAAAAATAAAATACCTATAAACCGATTTATGTTTTTTTTTTATTCCAAATGACTTTACAGTTTTGAATCAAAATAATCAAAACAAATATATTATTGAAAAACTGTGGTAATATAAATTGTATTACCAGAAACCAAAGCTATTGAATTACGATTACGATTAGATTACATTACTTTTTAAAGGAATCATGATGAGTATATTATTTTCTTTTCAAAATTTTCTATTTATGATTACAAATAATTAAAAAATAATAAGAATTACTTCAAATTACTACAAATAATCAAATTGAATACATTTTTTTTATTTTCATTATTTTTGATTGTTTTTGAAATCTATTGTATTGTATGACAGTGAACAAAAGTTAAACTACGCTATCAAATGCGGTCAACTTTCTGTTTTTAAGTAGTTTATAGTTTTCGGGATAAACCGCTATTTAAAATGTGAATATAGTTCTACTATATATTTGTGGCAAAAAGGGAAAACTGCTTATGTGTGATTTTATAGTTTTTCAGGAAAGAACTTTTAAATTTTTGAGTTGATTTTTATAAATTAATTACTTTTTAAATAAAAGAATAAAAAAAAATAAAACAATTGTTTCAAAATAAAATAAAACTAAAACAAAAGGTAGAATAAGCTCCACATAATAAAATAGCAATTATTTTCTTTGAGTTCGATCTGCTATTAATTTATTGGTTACAAAATTATACACATAATTACCAGTCACATTTCAGTAAGTGGGCGTTACACACATATAATTAATCCATTTATTTTTATTATAATATAGAACCACATATTATACTTAATATGACAATTTAAGAATTTTAACAATATTCACAATACACAAAATTGGGTAATATGTCTTACATAGGAAGTAGGAGTCTTAATCCTTCAAAAATATTTATCCATTCAGAATTTATATGAATTTTCCAAAAAACTTTAGATTCAGGTGGGTGTTGAAATAAGCGTGTAACAATTATTTTCTCGTTTTATTATAATAGTGGCTTCAAAGTCACGTTTACGAACTATTGTTCCTTTAATTTGCAAAAATAGCGAACATTTTAGTTTTCTCGTTAATTCTTTTTTTTTGTAAAGTCTGATACCTCTCTAAATCGTACTTACTCTAAAACAACCTCTTATAATTCGTAATAAAAAAGGCGATTTTTTCCTCCTTGTTTGTTTACAAATATCGTTAGTTTCTTTCTAAAAGGTTTTGTTTTTTTATCTTAACCTTAAAATTAGTTCTAAAATATAATTCATAACAAGCAGCCGGTCCTTTCGTACTTTATTTACTACCTTCATATTTTACATAGCGGTGTATCTTGAAAACTAAAACCAACATAAACCAGTAAGAGTACTATATTCGGCCGCTCTGAATCTTAAATACCCTTTACAACATGTAGTCATGCAATAACAATTGTTAGTATCACCATTCATCTAATATGAAAAACATATGTACATACATATGTAAAAACACCCCAATGTAAAATTATAAATTGAGTTTATGTATGTTAGAAAAAAATAAATAAAAATATTAAATTAACTAAATTATTTAGGATATGCTCCCATAATTTTTCAATTATATTAATTTGGTTGTTGGGTTTAAGCTGGTTTATATGCATTTCACTGGTGCTTATGCCAGATCATCAGTAAACCTTAACCCAAATTCTTGAAAAAGTTTAAAATCTTTATAAGTTATATTTTTAAATTCGCATTAACAAAATGAGAATTCAAAAATAAAACAAAAAACTATAAAAAACTTCTTCAAAAACCCAACCAACAATTTTTCAATTTTAATTTATCTTATTTTCCAACAACCAAATTAATATAATTGAAAAATTATAGGAGCATATCCTAAATAATTTAGTAAATTAACTAAAATAAAGATTTTATTTTTCGGTTGCCCTTATAAGCATTTAGTGTTAACCAACGGTTAGCCAAATGCTAAAGGGATTAGAAAAATAAAATAAATTAAAATTGAAAAATTGTTGGTTGGGTCTTTGAAGAAGTTTTTTATAGTTTTTTGTTTTATTTTTGAATTCTCATTTTGTTAATGAGAATTTAAAAATATAACTTATAAAGATTTTAAACTTTTTCAAGAATTTGGGTAAAGGTTTACTGATGATCTGGCATAAGCACCAGTGAAATGCATATAAACCAGCTTAAACCCAACAACCAAAATAATATAAAAATATTAAAAATAAAAATTTTTTTTGGCTCAGCTGGAATTCGATGCCAGGTTCACTCTGACCAGTATACCACGTTTGTATAAAGTGGTCATGTGGTCATGGCTTATTTCTCCTATACCAGTTGTTTATGTACCGATTTTCCTGATTGTCAATACCGATCTGCTACCGAATATTTCTGATATTTCAATACCTCACGTGGGTCCAGGCGATGTCGAGGGCTTCAAAAATTTGATTTCCACATACACACGGACAGACGGACATACTGACAGAGCTTCATCGACTTCTCTATTCATTAACTTTCTGAAAATATATACTTTATGGGGTCGAAAATAAAAATTGTAGAAATTTCACACGAATGACAAACCTATAAATATATACCCTTTTTCACTTTTGTGTGAAGGGTATAAAAAAAAACTGACTGTCAGATTAAGAGCAACAAAAAGTTGAACGCATTTTATAGAGTAGTTTAACTTTTGTTCACTTTGACACAAAACTTAGACTTAGATTCAAAAATAATCAAAAATTAATTATTATTTAGTTTCTTTGACCTTTTATAATAATATAAAATAGTTTTTTAAGCTTAAGGTCTTTTCAATAATAAAAAATCTTTTTGTTTTATTTTATATTATTTGATCAATATTTCGCTAAAAAAAAAAAGATTTTTTATTACTGAAAATACCTTAAGCTTAAAAAACTATAATATATAATCAAAAATTATTAAAAGTATTTTTTTAAGTGTCGGATAATATATAGTAATTCAAAGAACCTTTTTTATTTTTTTTTTTATCATTTGTGGTCGTATTCAATTATTTATCATGCAGAACTGAAAATAATCGTAATTTAATCATTACTTCACCTTAAAAATAATTTAGTTACAATTCATTACGAATAATAACACAGAAAAACAAAACAACACTTTTTTTTTTTTGTTGCATAAAGTTTTTCTACTGTTGTTTACTAATTTGGCTGCGCTGATTTCAAATCTAGTGGTAGCGACAGTGATTTTGATTGTGCCGGTAGTCCCCGACCACTAAATCAAGATGATCTAAATGACTGGATGAGTGACCTTGGACTTTCTAAAACGGTTTGTTTGGGTAGTGAGGAATTTTTTGGACAATAGGAAATGTGATGGCTACATTCAGCACGTTGAACAGTTGCTGATACACTTCCAGCTGCTTGGATGCAACATAAGTATTAAGCTTCACTACCTTCACAGCCATCTAGACTATTTTCCTGAAAATCTCGGTGACCTAAACAAGGAACAAGGAGAGCGCTTTCACTGGGATAATGTCAGAAACACAAACAAAGAATATCGCTAAATTACAATATTTTAAGTCCTACTAAAATAGATGTGTCATTAATTAAAAAAAGAAATTTTATAAAAAAATTGATAAGTAGTTATCAAATGCTATAATAACGCCGTAAGTGTAATTTATTGAATGAAGTTTTATCATTATCAATGTTAAACGATTTAACATTTTGTATTTATTTTATTACTCTTTAATGTTAACATACACATGCAAATTTACATATATAGGCATGTATACATAAGTATATCGATATTTAGAAAAGACAAATGTATGTTTGCATTTATAATGACTTACAAACATACTTACATATATACATGTGCTTATTTAAAATTTTGTTATTTTCATATAATTTCTTGCAGATCCTTTAGCTTTGACAGCAGAATTTCTTGGCTTGGGCAGTCGTTTAACAAATTCAACTAATACAGCATTGACAAGCAATATATTGCCATTGGCTAATGTAGGCGGCATTGTTAGGGACAACAGTAGTTGTAAAAATGGTGTTAGTGTTATTGGTAGTGTTGTTTCTGGATGTGGCACAAATTTAGAGACTTTAAACAGTAATAACAACCATTCAAATTCATTGGCAGCTGCTTATTTGCCCCTTACACCAAGCTCAACTCAATCCTCTATATCGCCAGGAACTACGACCAGCAATACATTCGACATGTTTCAGGTAATAAAGATATGTAGTGAGAAACATCACATTTGATCATCAATTCGATTAATTTAATATTTGATTTTATTTTGCATTTTATCAATATCAATAATAATCACGCTTTGTTTGCTGCACTGAAAGTTGCACATAATTATAAAATATTTGTATGTTTTAAGTTTGCCTTTTTGGTTTTGTTGTATGTTGAACAATGCTGAAAAACTCCTAAACCTTATCTTATCTACTTTATACTAACTACTTCTTTATATCTTCATTTATTTGTTTGTTTCATTCTATCTTTTTTTTAATTTTTTTATTCTACTTGCTTTTCACTTGTCTTCCTCTATTTCAATAAAAAAATATATATATAGTTTGATAATATTGCACCACAACACCAACAAAATACACCTTTAAAGGTTTTCCAAAGAAACATCAGCTTCGATTGTTCTGCACCTTTATCGCCAAGTACGCCTACATCTCTTTATAATAACTCTTTTCAAAGTTCACCTTTAGTCAGGTAATAAATATATTTGTATAATTAATTAATTATAAAATAATTATAATAGTCAAGTTGATTATGTACTTTTTTTCGTTAATCTTTTGATTTTTTTACCTTAAAATAAATATGTAAATTAAAAGCCTCAAGACATAAATATCTTGTTAACAGTAACAGTTACTTTACACTTTGGAAGCTTATAATAAGGGAACTCATTAAAATGCTTAAGTTGATCATTAGGGTAAATAAGAAAATTTGCTCAACGGGCTTTACTTTTTTGTGAAATTTAAAACAGTAAATTTTTATTTGTCAATGAACTAATATTTAGTTGTGCTGTCAAACGTAGGTAGTTTTTATTACTTTTATAATTGCTTTAGTTGTGGTACATATTAAAGCATTATGACATTGATAAAAAAAATGTATCGATACGCAAACAAAAGAAAGCTGTTGTTGCTGCAGTAGCACACGTCTCCGTCCTTTTTTCTTTATTATTGCATATAAGAAAATATGTTTTTATATTTCTGTTTTACTCGTTATCTATTTTTGTACAACTTTAAAGTTAATTTGAGATGTTTTATCTAACAACCCCATCAAGTTTTAGGTTTTAGGTGACCAATTGGCATGTTGTGCGCTCGATATGGAAGACGGAATTCCCAAACAAAAACCATAAACATAGTTTCCCATAAGTAACGGACTAGTCCAAGAACCCAGTCCCCTCAATGTAATACCTTATGGATCTCCAGTTCGAGTTCCCCAGGTATTCCAAGTTCGGCATGATATTCACTGTAAAATTCGCATCTTATATGCCCAAACTAGAGGACAATGGCAGAGGTAATGTATTAAAGTCTTATCCTCTTCCTCGCATGCTATCCTCAGACAATCTCATGCGAGCTAGATGGGTTCTTAACTCCGTATGACCTGCACTAACACTGGTTAGTCTTCTAAGTCTTGATCTACTCAGTCTCAGAATTTCCTTTTATTTCCCAAGATTTGGGTCACCCCACTTTACCGACATCAGTACTTTGTTCCATCAAGTTTACAAAAAAAATATATTTTTATTGTTGACATTGTCATTTTTAAAGCAACTTATTGCATAGAAGTAATTCTAATGGTTGGTACACACTTTGCGACATGTTAATGCAACCTGTCAGTTTATTGTTTTTTTCTGCTTTAGTTCATTGAAAACCACATTGTCAATGAAATATAAAATAAGCTTAAAAATTACCTAATAACCATTAGTTAATTAACATAAGTTAATTTTAAATAATTTATTAAAAAAAAATTACAATAATTGTTGAACGTTCATTTCATTTAATTTCTTTTGCGATGTCCAATTCGAATACAAAGTAAAAACTGATGTTGCACTTATGGTTTAGTTGTTGGTTGCAACATGAAAGATTAACGTGTTACATAAACAGGTTAAAAATATGATCAATCAGCTTGAAAAATTTGTAGTTTCTTTTACAAAGTGATAAATTTTTTAACGCAGTTGTATTTTAACCGTTAAATCCCTAAGTATCGATAATAATTACTTCAGTTATTGAGTGTTAAAAAAAGAAAGCAAAAAAAAACTAAAAATAAATTTAACAATTAATTGAACAGCTGACTTTCCAAAAGCATGAAAATCTTTTAATAAAATTTACTGCGATTTAAATTGTCTCGCCAACTTATCGTAGTTGTTAAAAAAAACATTTCACAAAAACTCCGTTTGCAAAAACGAATAATAAACAATTTGTTAATAAAAGCGTTTTAATTGAGTTTCTTTTTTTGGCTTTCCAATGTCCATACATGTTTTTTAAAATTATTTTCAATTTGTTTTTTTTTTTTTTTTTAATTTTTGATCTTATAGCGATAGCAGTAATTCTTCTTCGGCTAATGGTTTGTCTTTGGATTCCATACCGATGGTTTATCAAAATGGCTACACAAATGGTCTAACTTCGACGCGTTCCAATTCTCCCGAAAGTCAAAATAGCAATCAATCAAATGAAAATAACTTAATTGATATGATGGTAAGTATATAATAAATTTTCTCATTACTAAAAGATAAAGCTGTGGCTTTTGTCGAAAAATCATGTTTTAAAAATTTGTTTTGTTTCTTTTTAAACTTAAAGAAATTTATTTAAAAAAACTCGAAATTGAAATCAAATGTAATTCTTGATAACAAAAAGTTTAATTTCTACAATTCATCTAATCTAAATTATGTATTCCGTCTATGATTGAAATTCGTGAATTGCTTGAAGTCAACTATTTAAAGCTGCCAAATGTTACACAGACCTGCAAAATTGCGTCATAACTTTCTGAGATATGAGCATATAAACACGTCCGCCTCTATTTTTTCCCATATTTTTACAACAATAATTAACATTTTTAGCCTTAGAAAAATTTTTACACACTTTTGGTAATATAAATACATATTATATGTCTATAGGCTATTTTGGACTAATCGATCTCTAATCGGCCAAGTTATAGGCAAATTATTTGAAAACTATATATTTGTTTAATTGTATTACGTTTCTCAGGTTACTAAATAATTTTTGGACACGCTGGTGACACTAAATTGCAAGCCGCAGCCTCAAAATTTATTTTAGATAAAAACCAATAAGTCGGTTAGAAACTTACTGAGATATAAGCTTTAAAATACATCTACTTCGGTGTTTTTCTTAAAATTTCTAAACGAAAATCAAATTTTTAGTCTCTAGATAACCAGAAGGGTCAATATGGGTGTTAAATAAAATTTGACTGGTAAAATATAATACACAAGGTTTGTTTGGTATGGAAAATGGACTGAATCGGAATATTAGGAAGAGCTCGTAATGCAGCAGTAGGTCAAAAAAACCATGTCCTTCCAACATCGAAAAAATGAAATTGTGTCCAAACGCATTAACCATGCCATGAAATTTCGAATGTATATTTCATTAGTGAAAAAAGTATTTTTCCCCGAAACTTATTCAAATCCATGTGTTAGGAAAGGAGTTATACTTAGTTAAAAATGTACGAAAATTTATACCGTTTAGTAATAAAACAGGCAAAATTAGATGTATGATTCTGAAATTTTTCGAACACTGCTTTTTGGTCAAAAGCTTTGTACTTACGAAAAAAAATGAGACACACCCACTTTTACTCCCGCCTCCCATATAACGCTTTATCTCAAATTTATATAATTTCTCTATGAATAAAGATTTTGAAAAATAACTCTATATTGAAACATCTGAGTGGAGTTTATTGGAAGAAACTATTTCGACACGCCTATTTTAACGCCCAATTTTCACGTTATCTAGTGTTAATGAAATTTAAAAGCTCATAAAAACTACAAAATTTGAGGTATGATGAAGAAATTTTGCACATATAGCTTTCTAGTCAATATCACTGTTATGCAAAAAAATAAAGGTAACACGCCCACTTTTACGCCCACCTCCTATATAACGCTTTATCTCAAATTCATGTAATTTCTCTATGAATAAAGATTTTGGATAAATAAAGGACTCTATATTGAAATATCTGAGTGGAGTTTATTGGCAGAAACTATTTCGAAACGCCTACTGCAACGCCCACTTTTTACGTAATCTACTGTTAATGAAATTTTAAAAAAATGAAATGAAAAATGAAACCGACAGAGTTAGAGGTACGCTGATGAAATTATGCACATATAGCTTTCTAGTCAATGTCACTGTTATTCCAAAAAAAGAAGTTGATACGCCCTCTTTAACGCCTACCTCCCATATAACGATTAATCTTAAATTTATATAATTTTTCTATAGACAAAATTTTTGGAAGAAGAAAGGACTATATTGAAATACCTAAGTTTTATTTATTAGCAGAAACTATATTGACACGCCTACTTTAACGCCCATTTTCATTGAAAGACTAAATTTGCGAAAATATTTTAATAGCTTATCGAAGTTATACAAAGAAAGTGATACTTATTTTTGTATAAAAAGATTATTCAATAGCGACTACTGTTTATAACAAAATAATAAATCTTGTGCTATAAAAGTACATCAAATTGATGGTGGGTATCAAAACTTCGGCACAGCCGAATAAGCTGCTCTCCTTTATAAAACTCAAAAGCTTGTTAATAAATTTTGGTAAATTTAAAAAAGTTGGGAAGTACCAGGGTACACTTATACAAGGTGGCGGTGCAAGCCCAGCTGACTATTTTTTTGTGTTCTGGAGAATGTCAAAATACATACTTAAAAAAATTATTTCAACTTCGGAAATTGTCAAACTCCATACATAAAAAAAGAGAGACAAAAATTGCTCTCCTTTACGCTATCACCTTATGTAATTACACCATGGGAAGTACTATAAATTCGAAAAATAAAAAGTTTTATTTGCTCAATATGTTTAGGTAATGTAAATCTTATTAAAAGCAATGTGTTATTTTGTAACTCTTTCAGAAATTTCTTAATGTCAGCAATAACCAACAGAAACAACAGAAGCCAATGCAGCAGCAACAACAGCAGCAGAGGTTTCAATATCAAAATCTTCAACAACATCGCCAAAAACAACATGAATCGTATTCAACACCAGAATTTGAAAATTCAACCAACCGATCTTCACCAACCACAAATCTATTTGATGAACAAAATTTGGAAAATTTTGAAGCTCTTTCAGCATTCGATATGGAATTAACAAAATTGCAAGCCTTAAATGCTGTTACTCTATTGCAAGCCCAACAGCAACAAGTACCATTATTGCAAAATTTACTGCAGACATACAACACCATTAATCAATTACAAAATTGGCAAATACAACAACAACAACAACAACATCAGCAGCAACAGCAACAACAGCACCATCCCCCACAGCAAGCGCAACAAACCAATGCAAATTTTAATAATGCTCTAAATGCCAATACTTTTGGTTCCGATGCGTATTTGGATCGTGTTGCTAAATTCTATAGGGGATCGGCCGCATTTTGTGAACCCACTTGCACTTGGAGTGGCCAATTGCCACCACGTTCACATCGTTTGTATCAGTTCTCGCCAAAAGTATTTTTAGGTGGCATACCGTGGGACATTAGTGAACATTCGTTGATACAGATCTTTAAACCATTTGGACAAATCAAGTAGGTTTGATTTATTATTGAGCCCTTTTTACATTTTGTCATTAACTTTCAAAATATTTGATTTAAATTTTTTTTATTCATTTTTAGAGTTGAATGGCCTGGTAAAGAGCAACAAGCCGCCCAGCCCAAGGGTTATGTTTATATTATTTTTGAATCGGACAAGCAGGTAAAGGCCTTACTTGCTGCTTGTGCTGTTCAAACCGATGATCCCCAAAGTGGCAGTGCCATATTCTTTTTTAAAATATCCTCCCGACGCATTAAGGCTAAAGATGTAAGTATGATTTATATTTAGATTTTACTTTTAAAATAATGCCTATAAATTTATCACATTTTTTTTATTAATTTAAGGTTGAAGTTATACCCTGGCTTATTGGAGACTCAAATTTTGTTAAGTCGACTTCGCAAAAATTAGATCCCACTAAAACAGTGTTTGTTGGTGCCTTACATGGTAAAATCACGGCAGAGGGTTTAGCTAAAATAATGGATGATCTATTTGATGGAGTTTTATATGCTGGTAAGTCGAAAAACAAATTGGTATACAAATTGTTAAATATTTTCTTAGAAATTCTAAATCTAATAATAATTGTAATAATAATTGTGTCACAAGAAATAATAATATGACACAATCACACAAATTGACAGTGGTTTGGCATCATATTTATTGTCTGATGTCGTCACATAATTTAACAACGTATTGTGTGGTCCTTTGACCATCAACAAACATACTATTTTTAACTTAATTTGTTTTATATATACATTTATATAGGCATTGATACCGATAAATATAAATACCCCATTGGATCAGGTCGTGTAACATTTAATAATAATCGTTCATACATGAAGGCCGTTTCAGCAGCATTCATTGAAATTCGAGCACCAAAATTTACCAAAAAATTGCAAATTGATCCATATCTTGAAGATTCATTATGTTCAATATGTGGCGTACAACACGGACCATATTACTGTCGGGAGTTATCATGTTTCAGGTAAAAAATTATTTCATTTTCTTATGTTTGGTTGCACAAAATAAGGGTACTCACAAAGAGTAGTGCAAACTGTGCAAACGATGCAAATATTTTCAAAAATTCACACAACAACAAAATTTATGCATTTGCAGTTTGCTTAATTTTACTTAATTTGCACTATAAAAAGCTTGAGCAAATTGGCTGTGTATATTTGCTCAGAAGCAATTAAGTGACAACTGCTGTTTTTGACATTTCGACCGACATTAATTTTATGTAAAAGAATACTAATATCACAAGATATGTTTGTTAGTGGCAATAAAATTAAAAAAAAATAGGTTCTTTTGATAAAAAAAAGAGAAACATTTAAGAAATTCAATAAGAAGTTGCCAGATTTTTTCAGTCGGTAACTCTGACAACAACGGCTAAAATAAATAAGTATTTCGCATTAAAAAAAGGATGCTCACGATCAGCCGTAATATGCGCAGGAAATTTGCTATGTGCAAATTTGCACAGGTTCAATCGTGAGTTCCCTTAATATAAGAAACAAGCTTAAATCTATTTAATTATACATTTTTTTTACTAAATTTTTTTATATTCACACATGTCAGTTCATGAGTGAAATTGAACTCGCATTTGTCTACTTTAGAAAAAGTAAAACAAAAATTAATTATTTTATTTAAGTGGAACTTAAAATCCTTTATATTTTTTAATATCTCTCAGTGTGCACACTTTTAGAAAAGTCTAACAAATAAGTACTTGCTCCATAAAGCAGCTAATACACGTCATGTTTTTTACATTTTACTTAACAAATTCCACACTGCTAATTGCGAACATATCGTGTGTTATCTTTAAAACATTACTTCTGTAAAAAACATGAGTTGAGACATCTGACAAAATTTAAAATTAGAGCGCGCTGCTACAAAGCAGTCAGCGAAGGTTGCTTGTAAAAGTACGATTTTGACAGACATTAAGATTTAAATATGTCTCACAGATTTTAAAGTCAGAACATGCAGTGTATTATAGCCTTAAGTTTGGTATGTAACAAAAATGTAAATTGAACTATAAACATTTTTTGTGCTTTAAAACAGTAGTACAAAATAAATAAAATCAAAAGGTAAAACAAAAACAGTGGAAGTTGCAAGTACGAATTTAAAACTATTCAGATCGGTATTGGAGCTGCAGCACTGTCGATAGTTTAAATAGTTTTATTTTTAACAAACTATCGAAGTTTTTCCGATATCAATTCTTTCGAAACAAAAGTTTAATGCCACTGTAATATGAACCACTAGGTTCCCTCTCCAAATCACGGCGACGACCCTTAATGTCCAGACTATTGTTCTTCTTTCGTTTCTTGTACACTTAAAATTTATTTCACTATTTTTTACATACTTCTTATTTGTTAAAAGTTTTTATTTACCTTTTTACATTAATATCTTGTTTTTCTTTGTTTAAAAATTTTTACTGCGATATTTTGTTATCAAAATTGAAGATGATAGTAAATGTTTCGCAGTTCGCAGCAAGATTTAAAATTAACCAAGATGGTTCGCTCTCAAAATTTTGTATGGCGAAACATGTTGCTCGTAACAAGATTCGCGTGCGAACCTTAAATGAGAGAGCGAACTTCGAATTTCACTATTCGTATGAACATACTAAAGGCAAAGTCAGTGACATGGTTTAGCACCATTTAAGTTGTCAAATTTAATGCAATAAAAATAAACAACAATATTTAATGTAAATAGTTTGATAATTAAGATGATACAATAGTTGCTGTGGTTTTGCGTGTCAAATTATATGGCGTCACTAGGGATGCTAAACGGTATTGGAAAACATTACCTTAAAGAATAAACTTAAATATAGATGGCGTTTTCAAATTTGCACAAACTTTACGTGGAAAAAAGAAAAGTAACTAATCAAAAAAACAGACTTTAAATTTTTAAAATAAACTATACCCAAAGATCATCATAAATTTTGTTATGAATTACCTCACGAATGCTTTTTCCTTTTAAGTTAAATATTTGTTTATGGCACAAGCATTTACGATTTTAATTATTTAGTTTTCTTAATAGTATTTAAAAAAGACAGTTCTTTGTTATTGTTAAAAATAGTTTTCTGTTTCTTGTTTGTTTTGAATAATAAAAAAAGTATTTAAAAATAAAAAGAAATAAAAAAACAAAGAATAAAAACTATTTTTATAAGAAAACTAGCTGGCCCAGCAAACGTTGTTTTGCCATATAATTTATTTCTAGGAAATATTTTTTAGTTCAATCAAATTATTAACTTAGACAATGGAATTATGTTTTATTTAGGTTAATAAATTATTCTTTATTAAAGAAACGAATATATTATAAATAACAATTCTTGGTAGTTATCTAAAATTTCATCGAAGTCGTTACGTTATTTAGGTGATGCATATATTGTCCCTTGGGGTCAGTCAACCTTAATATTTTGGTGTATGAAAAATAGATGTTGACCTATTCCCAAACGTTTATTTCTGCATTGGCTGGACTATAAATTGTGTGCAATTTAAAGAAAAATACTTAAAATTATATCGATACAAGTACATAATTAAAAAAAAGTGGGCGTTAAAGTAGGCGTGGTATAAAAAGTATCCTATTAATCATACCAAAGTCTTAGTTATATTATGCGAAAATTTCAAGAAGATCGCTCCAGCAGTTTTGCCTACCTGAAGGGGGAGTAAAAAAAGGTGTGGCGTTTAGGGGTATGAAAAATAGACAAAATTTCGTGAAAATCGATCGAGCCATTTCGTATGAGTCTAATCGCAAACACGGCGACACGAAAATTTGTGTCAAGTCAAAAAAAAATTTAACTAAATCAAAAACACCAAATGTTCTAAGTCCAAAAATATATATTACCCTATAACGGCATTATTTTAAATAGGAAATATTTAAAAGAAAAAATCTGGTTTTACAGATTTCAAAAAACGTTAAAACAAAAAAAAAGGTTTCTTGATGCATCCTATAAATTTAAAAAAATGGACTTAAGCAGTTTGCACACTAAGCTAGCCATATGTAAAATAAAATACTTTTGTAAATACATATTGACGTACATATGTATTTGTTTAACATTTTATCGTTCTTATTTTTCATTTATTTCCTCAAATAGATACTTCTGTCGCACTTGTTGGCAATGGCAACATTCAACAGATGCTGTTAAATATCACAAGCCTTTAACTAGAAATTCAAAATCTCAAACATTGGTGGGAATTGGACCGGCCTCGTCAACCACCTCATTGTCTTCGTTGAATTCACAACAGGCCACAAATTACAGTGGTCGACAACAAATGCTGCCACCGCCACCATCACAACAACATTTATTGTCTCAGACACAAGATTCATTAAGTAATCATCATCAGCAGCAGCAGCAGCATCAGCAACAACTGCAGACAAACAATATACAACAATTACAACCTCCACAAAAATTACAAACAATACAAAATGCTTTTCATTTATAAGCCATTTCCGCTGAGAAATGAAACGGTTTTAAGTGAGAATAGGCATTTTAAATTGAAATTGAGAAAAGAGACACAAAGAGAAACTTAATGATAAAATCTTACGTGTAATTAAACTCATTTGAATTGTATACAATATTTACGTTGTGTAAATTATGATTGTTTATTTTAAGAAAAAAATGTTTTTCATTTTATGTTTAATTTAAGTTGTTCAAAATATTTTCTGTTTTTTGTTTTTGTTTTTTGCATACTTCGTTATCATCATTAACAATTGTAATTTTCAATAGAGTTGAGCAGGCGAGTTTATACAAAAATTGACTTAAGAACGCTTAAATCATATTGTCATCTCTACATCCTAGTTACAACGACATATCAGCATTATTTTATTGAAAGCTGGCTTTCAATTAATATTTGAAAAATATCTTACATTTTTTTTAAATATTTTTTAAATGAAAATTATATTTTTGTTTTATTTGCAGTATTGCCATGTATTGAAAAACTAAAAAAAAAAAATTGAATGTTTATTTTTAAAAATCAATTTTGTAAGTAATGTTATTATTGTTAAAAACAAAACGTTGATTTAATTTATTTTGCTTTTTTTTTTTTTTTTTTGTTAGTTTTTGTTTTATGCGCTATTTTTCTATTTATTTTATTGCTGTTTTTCTGTATACTTTTTACAAAACTCTCAGATTTAATTAGCAGTAATCACGAGTAACAAATTATAATTTATTTTATACACTATTTTATCTAGTTTTTACTAGATTTGTTATATAATCATTTAATTATTATTATTTTTTCTTTTTATCTTATACAAAAAAATTTCAATTTTTTTTTATACTAAAAAAATTGTTTAATTTTTTCCTTTTATAAGATTTTTTCTTTTTTTTATGTATGTATTGTGTATATATGTTGTAATTATAATTTATGTAATGAATATTTCATTTCTGTTTATTTTTTTATTTTTTGCCTTTTTTATGTAACTTCATTTCGGGTTGTTAAAAACATCATTTAGTTTTTTTTTTTTTTAAATATAAAAAAAAATTAAATTTGTATACAAGCAAATTGCAACATATTTCATTTATTTTAGAAGAATATTAATTTATCTAAAAAATGTACATATATAATATTTTTTATAAAAAAATTTATTTTGTTTTAATAAAACATTTTTTGTTTTCCTTTATTAAAGTATTTTGTTTTTTTTTATTATTTTTTATTTATTATTTAGCATTAGGGGAAAGTAAATGAATTAAAAAAAAAAGAAATCGTTTTAACAAAAGCAGAAGTAAGACAATTTGGGTAAAAATATTACTTGTATTCTTCCTTACATAGAAATAAGTAAGAGCGCTATATAAGCTTTGCCGATTTCTTTACACCCACTTTTAATATACACCTAATTCTGTTTTTACACGGTAATTAGTTCCAGGAAAACCCATGTAAAAACCATGTAAAAAATACATTGATTATATGGAAAGTAGGTGATGGGTACCTTGCTTCTAAAACCTATTGAAATAAGTGAAATACAATGATTTTTTAAGAACAAATATTCAGGTTAATTTTATTAAATCACATACCTACATATATAATGTGTTTTTACACAAGCGTAGTTATTAAAGAAAAAAAGATATGCACTATAAGCTAAGAAGTAATGTAAAAAAAATTATGATAAGTTCAGGAACTGAAAACAATTATGGAAAACATCTATGTTGTTAACAAAATAGACGAGGTTATTTAATTTTTCCATTTTTTTCTCTAGTAGCATCTCTAGTGGATGATGAAGATTTAACAGATAGTTTGGTTTCAGAAATCACCGATTACCTAATTGAATTTTAATTTTTTTTTATAATTCTTACTGTGGCTTCGTTTAAACCAAACATTTTGCCAAGAAATGTTAAGCGTGCTTCATTTCGAATTAGGTGTAAATTAAAAGTGGGTGGGCGAGCATGTCACGTTTATTTTTCGTTTATTTACTTTCAGTTTAGTACTACAACACAAAGTCTGAAAGTAATTAAAAATCTAAGACAATATAAATAACACAAGGTGACGCAAAAAATGTCACCCAACCTTCTTTAGATGTATTTCTTTTTTCAGAAATGAAAAACTTTAGTTTTGCTTTTGAATTGTGTTGTGTCTTAATTTTTCATTTATTTTTGAGAGTGATCATTTTTGGGACACCTTGTATATACACACATGTATGTTATAGGTGTGTTATAGGTGTCTTAAAATAATTACAAATTAATTTCTACAATTTAGCATAATAAACATAAAAATTTTTCGCTCTACGTCAATGCTTTAAAACACAATTGCATTTTATTCGATGTAAGAAAGAAATTTTTTTACCTACTCTTATATTGCAAGCTATAACTCTCTTCTTAATATACCTATTTAGGTAATTTTCAATACCAAACATTTCTTATGTATTAAAAATATTCTGGCAAAACTTGATCCCCTTTACTTTTTCGGTTCGAGCTCTTTCGAGCTAGAACAGACGGTCGGACATAGCTAGATCATCCTTAAATGACACCAGGGCTCAGAAAATATATACCTTGTGTGGTATAAAAGTAATATTTCAAAGTGTTGCAAACGGAACAACATTTTTTTTTGCTGGTGGGTATAAAAATCTCTAACACTTACCTACATCTCAGAAATCCACAAAACCTTTTAAAAAAAATTTAAATCTAAATAATAGTTCAGTTTTATGTAAACTTAAACATACCGAAAATCACCTAAGTTTGTTAGATATTTTAAAATCGAAATGGTAGTTTGGTGTCATATTCATAAACAAGTAATAAGTAAAGAAGAACAAAACAAAAAAACAAATTTTTGTGGACTATAAGTATTTTGAATCGACTTTCATGGTCTTGCAAAAATTAGGCAGGATAATAGAGGAGAAAAAAAGTATATTTCACAACCATACTAACAATCTTAAATGAAATCGATAAAAATTTCTAAATAGATAGAACAAAATTTCAATAAATGCATGTTTCATTTAAGGAGTTAAATTCAAAAAGAAATGAAATTTTATACTTTAGACACTTTGATTATATTATTTTTCATTTCAAATAAAATCAAACCCAATTACATATTTAGGTTTTGAAATTAATTATTGTTGTCATCCCAGGCTGTAAAGGTGAAAGCCTTCTCAATGAAATTTTTCACTTATCACTTATTATCGACATTATTAAAAAACTTTTTAATTTAACTTTTTTTGTCTTCAAGTTTTAATATTTTTCCTTTATTTTTAAACAAAAAACTATATTTTTAAAAACGCAGAGCTGTTGTATGTTAATGGTAAACTTGAATTAAATACAATAAAAACAAAAACTAGGACATTTTTAAATCCACAACATACAGGGATTTTACAGTAGTAAAACAAATATAATTCCCAATTTTTTAACAAAAACCTCAAAAAAAACCCTTAAAAATGTATAAGGCATATGTATAAAGAGTAGACGTCTATTTCCTTATAATCCCTTCCACCACCCTATTTCCTTATAATCCCTTCCACCACCCAACAAAATATATTAAATACATAATTGCCTCTTAACTATGGTTTCTGTTGTAGTTTTAAGTTGCCCATTATTTTAAAAGTTGATCGAAAAAAAATATTTAAAAATATATTTAAATAAAAGAAATCGAAACAGTATAAACAAAAACTAAAAACTCGCTTCAATCATTTTGAGTAAAAATTAAAAAAAAAATAAAAACAACAAAAATATACAGATATAAATTAAAAATATAATAACAAATGAAACAATAAAATAATATATAGATTTTAAATAAATAAGTATGTTATATTTAAGAATGAACACTCGTAAAGGAAATTGATGAAAGCCAAATAATTTTATGAAAACTAAATTATTTTTATGGTTTATCTACTAAAACATATTTTTAAACATAAAAAAAAACATGAATTGAAAACATATTTCAAAGAATTTAGAAAAATAATACAAATATGTTAAAACATCTACATATTTATAGAATTTAGTTAAACTTACAATACGCGAGTAAGAATTGTCGAAAGTCTTAATGGGGGAAAAGAATTAAAACAATGACTTGAATCGAATCTGATTTATTCCTTCTCTTTTTTAAAACAAATTGGAATTTGATTTTGTGACTTTTTTTTTATTTTTAAAGAATTTATTAAAAAAAACTGCTACATATAAATACCATGTACATACCCTGCAGGAAATGTCTATAGTGAAGTACTGATTCACTATTGACTCTGTCACCAGTACTGCTGATCAATTATACTCCAGAAAATGTTCTTTACTAAAACTATTTAACATGTGCTTGTCATTAAAAATTCACTAGTGACGTTATAACTAATGACTTGTTAGTTCTTATGGGAGCCTATGCCGACGTTACAACCATCTAAATATTTTTACTGTCAAATGTTAAAATTATTTTATTATATTAAAGTGTATCTGCCGAATTTATAAAAAATATTTTAGGTTTATTGAATGCTTATTTGACAAATTTCTATGCAACATCTGTCAAATAAGCTTTTAATAAACCTAAAATATTTTTTATGAATACAGCAGTATATGTTTGTCTGTTTTGGCCTTGAGTCTATTCTAGGGAGATCGATTACTCGACTTTTTTCAAAAATCGATTTTCGGTTATTCCGAATACATAGTTACTATTTAAAAAACCGGGTTTTTAAGTTAAGCTTTAAAAAAAATAACCGGTTAACCGACTTTATTCGAATAAATAATAACACAAAAATCACATTTTTTATTGAAATAAAAAGCTTATTTAAATAAAATCAAAACAATTCACAAAGGGCTTTATCGAACAAAATATACTGCAGTCAGGGCAAAAAAATTTTAAGAATTTTTACTTTAAAAATTATACAAACATATTTATACATTTATACATAGATATGCATATGAACATATACACTTTCATTAATAAAATATTATCTGCTGTATTCATAAAAAATATTTCGGGTTTATCAAAGGCTTATTTGACAGATGTTGTAGAGAAATTTGTCAAATAAGCCTTCAATAAACCTAAAATATTTTTTATGAATACGGCCCTATATGTATATCGACCTCTGTGCGCGAAATTATCGTATGTTACGATTTTTTAGAAATCGACTTTTTCTGTACAAATTGGTTCACATCCATTAATCCATCTGCTGATAAAATATTTTAGCTATAACTGTTTTAATTATGGAGAAAACACTCTGAACATTTTATCGTATGTAGCAGTGTTATTTATGTTTTTATTTATTTAAAAGTAATAAAAACGATCTCCTGTAAAATTTTGTTTTTGTAACATACGATCATTTCACGCACAGGGGTCGATATGAAGTTAACAACTTAACATATGAGAGACCACATTATCCCAACAAAAAAATCTATGACAAAAAAGTGGATTTGCAGGGGTTCAACTGGTGACGAAGTGATTAAATTTAGGTGAAAACACTAATGATTTTAACATTAGCGTGTCATTGGAGATCATGTGTTTACATGAATAGATTAATAAAATGCACTCCATTCTAAGTACATATTTAGAACTCATGCATATTTGATGAGAAGCATCGGATGTTTCATGAGTTGAATTTGTTTGTTTACATGAATTGTTTAAGATTTTTAGCATGATGTTACATTCATGTTTAAGCACATCATTTATGACAAATTATTTCACTTTTAGGAAGTCATTTAGAATGAATGCTCTTACACAATTGATGTAGAAGTCTTGAAAATGTAATTCGCTTTGCACTACTTCTAATTTTTTTTACTGGGATTGAATTAAAATAATAATAATTAAAAATTTTGTCTTCTAAGTTAAAATAATCTTTTAGAAACAAAATGCAGTTTAATTGTTTTAAAAAATGTTTATCTATTTTTTTTCTTTTGTTTTTATAAACCTTGACATTTAAAATGACCTTTCACTTAGCATACAGGTTGCACTTATATAATATCAAGCACCAAGTAATTTTTTTAGCCTTCTAGATCACTTATGACACTTATCTAAATAAAACAAATCCTCCAAAATGTGTTCTTTATGATTGACTTTTGTAGGGCATTTTGGTGTGTGCATATATTCAAAAGTCCCTTTGAGCTTATAACAACAACCGGTTTATTTGTGCCTAAATAATAGGTTTATTCGATATTCAAAAATTGGCTTTTGAAAATATTTGGCTTCGACAAAACTGAAAAAACCGGTTATAGCCGGTCGAATAATAACCGTTCGATCACCCTAGACCCAAGTATATTCGTTTTTAAGTGCTTCTTTGAGTGTTTATTATTTTTTTATGGAATTTATAGGCAAACTGTTTAATTTATTTATAATCTAGTCTGACGCCATCTACTTGTCGTTTATCCTGAACTTTATTTTTAATGTGTTTTTTTTTTTGTTTTGCTGAAAATAATTTCGCGCCAAGCTCGTAATACTGAGCATTGCTTTCGCGGGAACAATATGGAGATGTGTCGTCCATTGTAGTTTAAAACAACCTGCAGTTCGTTTGAAAAATTCTTTATACTTTTTATTTTTTTTTTTGCTGAGAAAAGTAAAACTATAACCCTGCTGTAAATTTGTACTAACGTTTCTTATTAATTTATTTTAAAGTTATCCTTGTGTTAATTTATATTTATACAACTATATAACAAAATTTTATGTGATTTGTAATTATTCTCATATTCAGTGATACTGAAATAGAGCATATTTGTCAAGTTAATTTCAGTGTGGATTTGTATTAAATTTAATTTTCAAAGAAAACTTAACTGGATTACTGCGATTAGTATTGGTGTTGTCCATAGGGATATTGCATTATTTTTTTGCTGTTTGAAGAAATTTACTTTTAATTATAATTTTTTTATTATTTATTTTTTTTTAAGTTTTTGAGGTAATTTAAAATTATATTATATTAATAATATAAATAAATAAAAAACTCAAGAAAGATTTAAATTAAGTACAATTTGTGCGGTAAAGTGTTGCCACAGATCAAGAATTGATCGCCTGGTGGGGGCTTAGAAGAGGTTAAAGGTTAAGAAAAAGCTAAGCCAAAGCAAATTTATATCAGATACAAGCGGTGGCAAATTTAGTTGAATTTGCCAGAATTTCTAAATTTCCTTGTGAACATGTTTTTCCCTTTTTTATACATAAAGTTTGACGTAAAAATGACTACAAATTTATTTTAAGTGCTGAACTAATGAAAAAATTATGCAAAGCAATTAAATTAATCATCAAAATTGCCACATTTAACGAATGACGAGCTTTTTTTATTTGTTTTGATTTTATTTACATCACTAAAGACCACAACTCACAAATTAATTTCACAGTTTTTCATTAATATATTAATTATTCATTATTCTACGAATTCTTTTTTAGTTCAACGAATTAACACCATTGAAGTTTCTCTTAATATTATCTTGACTGCATAAAACGTAAAAAACAGAAAGAAAAAAAATAAGATCTCACCTTAGTATAGATTTAAAATGGGTACATACTTACTTTATATTTTTTTAAGACAATAACGGTATGTTAGCTATTTAAGTTTTTGCATATAACATTAAGAAATTTTGCTTAGCAATGGTTTGTAAAGCTGTATTAAGTTTTTTTGCACACGGCAGTATATCTACAACGTGTAACTGCTTGATGAGGATTTTAATGAGTTATAGATTTTATTTCTTTTTTTGTACAGTGTGGCTGGTCAAACAGGTGCTAAGGCTTAATATTGTGACACAACTGTGTGACATGCTAGTATATCAGATATTTTTCTTGTCTTGGTAAACCGATTTGCCTTATCTTTATTACAACTAGCCTATAAAGTTAATGTTAGTTAAAGGTAACTTTGGCTAAGGTGAGCAATAACGTTATCTGTAAGTATTTTTTTTTTTTGGCAGTACCAAAGCAAATATTGACTACTTTAAAAAAAATTAAGAAACGCTGTGCCAACGAAGTACATTTAATTATTTTCAACTAGAACAAAAAATTATTATTATTCGTACATTTTGTACTTTTTAATTTGTGTAAAAAATATTTAAACTTTAACTAAACAAGTTAAAATATCACTGCAGTAAGGTAAAAGCTATTAATCGTAATAAAGTTGCCATATTTTGTTACATATAGTAGAAAAATGTCAACTCAACTAGTTTATAAATACGTTAAAATTTAAAGGTAAAATGAGCTTTCCTTTAGCTTTTTGGTCACTTTTAGCTTAAGGTTAAGTTGTATTTAATTAAAATAATGAAGAGTTTGTTACCTGTCTGATAACAATCTAAATTAAGTTATTAGCAAGTTATAATAATGGGACAAAGTCTTTTAATTATTGACTATTAAATTTATTATTTTTTTGTAGAATTTAAATTAAGGGCATCGAGATTTTTGGTCCAGTATTGTATTTTAGTCCTGTTTAAATATATAATTTTTGTTTCAATTAAAAGAAAATTTAAAAAGATAAAACTAAATCGTTTATTTAAATATTTGTGGCAGCACCAAGTCTGCCTTTTGTTGCAAACCAGCAGTCTGGCAAGACAGACAAAAAACCTGACAGGAGAAAACAAAAACTATTACCTCGTGTTGTGTTCGCCGCTTCAGCTGTAGATGTCTTTTCATAGAAAGAACATTATCTTTTTTGTAATTAATATAATTTAGTTTATGATAATAAATGGATTCAAAATAGTTCGTGAATTAAATAACGTGTTTTATTCAACAACAATAACTATATTGGTGACCCCGACAATTTCATGCAAATTCTGAAGAACATAGAATTGTGAAATTCTTTGCAGCATTTTTTCTTAGAAACAGCGCAGCTGCAGCATATTTGAATTCAACGAAACTGTCTTGCTTATGCTTGCTTGCCACAATTTAGTTTATGAATTCAAACAGTTACGATTTGAGGAGCAAGAAAACTGCAATACGTAAAGAAAACTCATCGAGTAGCGACGAAATAGAGTTTTTCGATTCAACAAGTATTAATATGGCTGAAATTAACAATATTATAGCGCAAATGGAGGCACTTCAGCGAGAAGTAAACACCTTACGTGAACATCATGGAAATACAAACGAAGCGGCTAGAGTAAATCTTCAAAAAGTTCATGTACCTAAATTTAATAAGAATAATCCTCATTTATGGTTTGCTCAAATTGAGCGGTCATTTGCTTTGTGTGACGTTTCATCAGACATTGACAAATTTGATTTTGTATCTGTCCGTCTTGAGGATGATGTACTATTAGCAGTGGAAGATCTAATTACTAACCCACCGGCCGGCGAAAAATTTGTCGCACTAAAAGAAAGACTAATTTCTAAATTTGCCGAGTCATCGGAATCTAAGTTACGCAGATTGCTACAAGGTGGTGAAACTGTAGGCTTGAAACCATCCGAAATTTTAGCGCATATGAGACGACTTGCACCAGGTAAAGGTAATGAAGCAATAATTCGTACACTTTTTCTTGGACAAATGCCAGAATCAATCCGTCCTCTTTTGACGATATGGGAAGAAGACGATTTGGATAAACTTGCGAAGATGGCTGACAAAATGATTGAGGTGAACAACAGCAATATGGTTAGTGCTGTCTCTCATAACACCACACGTGGCGAGAAACAACTTTTTCCAGATAATTTAACATCGATGTCCGACCTGATTCAATCAATAAGAGCATTGGCTGATAAAATTGATCAAATTAATTCGAACAACAACAACGACAACAATTATCGTCGTGATAGATCAAAATCTCGTGGTTCTCGTAACCGTTCACAAAGTAAACGTAATGCAACCGAATCTCAAATGTGTTGGTATCATAAAAAATTTGGCAATGATGCCAAACGTTGTAAACCGACTTGCACCCGCTACAACAACAATTCGGAAAACTAGGGGGCTGTCGTCAATCAACGAAATTGACGGCAGCCGCAGTGATAATAAAACCATAATGGAAAATCGATTACATATATATGATAATTCAACAAAAGCCAATTTTTTAATTGATTCTGGATCGGTGGTATCTGTGGTGCCCCCATCTTTAATTAAGGCGAAACTTTTTCCTTCCAACGTTAAACTTTTGGCGGCCAATTGTAGCGAAATCACAACTTATGGTCACTGTGTTTTTAAAGTAGACCTAGGTTTACGTCGTGAGCTGAAATGGCTTTTTATTATTGCTGACGTGCAGACACCCATTATTGGTGCTGACTTTTTAATACAGTATGATTTACTTATCGATCTCAAAAATAAACGTTTATTAGATAGTAAGACCAACATTAGTAGTAACGGTGAGATTCACAAAACCAAAGATTTTAGTATATCAACCATAGATACTAATACAGCATTTTCTGATTTACTCAGAGAATATATCGACATTACAACAACAACGTTAACTCGAAAAAGCACAACTAAGGTATCCATTGTACATCATATAGATACAATTGGTAACCCAGTAGCAGACCGCCCTCGCAGACTTGCAGGTGATAAATTGGCAGCCGCTAAAGCCGAAATGGATTTTCTATTAGACCAAGGTATCTGTCGTCCTTCAAAAAGCCCATGGGCCAGTCCCATACACATGGTAGCTAAAAAAGCTGGTGGCTGGCGCGCATGCGGCGATTATCGAAAACTTAATGCCCAGACTGTTCCCGATCGTTATCCCATTGCTAATATCAACGATTTCACCGAGAAGTTACATGGTAAGTCCATTTTTACTACCCTTGACCTTGTCAGGGCCTACTATCAGATTCCGATGGCCGACGAGGATATAAAGAAAACAGCAGTTTGTACCCCATTTGGATTAATGGAATTTTTATACATGCCATTTGGACTACGAAATGCTACACAAACCTTCCAGAGGTTTATGGACTCTGTTTTAAGAGGTCTAGATTTTATCTATTGTTATATTGACGATATAATAATAATGTCTGAGTCGGTAGAACAACATAACCAACATTTAAGGTTAGTCTTCGATCGCCTTCGAGAACATGGTTTAACAATAAATATTAAAAAATGTCATTTTGGTAAAACGGAAGTGGAATTTTTGGGTTACGTCATTAATAGTAGTGGCTGTCGACCACCTAAAGATCGTGTAACTGCTATTGAAAAATACGGAAAACCCGAAACAATTTGCGAACTTCGCAGATTTCTTGGCATTATCAATTATTATCGGCGTTGTATACCACATGCAGCACAATTGCAAGCTCCACTTAACAACTTTCTTACGAATTCCAAGAAAAATGACAAGAGGAAAATACCATGGACACCAGAAACTGAAAATGCGTTTCTCGTTTGTAAAAAAAGTATCAGTGAGGCTACAATGTTAACCCATCTTGCGCCTAATTCTGAACTAGCCCTGGTAACAGACGCTTCTGATACAGCTATCGGTGCTGTTCTTGAACAGAAGTCTGGTGACTCGTGGATGGCATTGGGATTCTTCTCCAGGAAATTGTCAAAGGCTGAAACCAGCTACAGCACGTATGACAGAGAATTGCTGGCAATTTACGATGCTATTAAATATTTTCGTCATATGCTCGAGGCACGTCATTTCGTCATTAAAACCGACCATAAACCGCTGATTTACGCATTTTCGCAAAAACTCGAAAAAGCGTCTCCGAGACAATTAAGACACTTAGATTTTATCTCACAATTTACGACACAAATCATTCACTTATCTGGTTCAGATAACACTGTTGCTGACGCACTTTCCCGTCTCAGCGCAATCTCTATGCCAACATCGATTTCAAATAACGAACTACAGGACGAGCAAGAAGCAGACAATGAATTGAAAGCTCTATTAGAAGGTAACAATTCATTAAAACTCCAAATTGTGCATTTTGATTCCTCGTGCATATACTGTGATGTATCAACTGGTTATATTCGTCCGTACGTACCAGAAAAGCTACGCCAAAAGATCTTCGACTCTGTTCATAATCTATCACATCCGAGTGGCAGAGCAAGTCTTCAACAAATTCGAAAAAAATACGTTTGGCCCGGCATGAAAAAACAGGTTATTAATTGGTCTCGTAATTGTTTATTATGCCAGAGGGCAAAAATAACTAAACATAATCGTTTAACACCAAACAAAATTGATGTACCTGACAATCGTTTCGATCATGTCCACTTGGACATAGTGGTCATGCCTCTTGTACAGGGTTTTAGGTACTGCCTGACGATGATTGACCGCTTTTCTAGATGGCCGGAATCAGTCCCATTAAAAGACATGTCCGCTCAAACTGTTGCAGCAGTTTTTTGGTCTAATTGGGTATCAAGATTTGGATGTCCAAAAACTATCACAACGGATCAGGGTACACAATTTGAGTCAGCGCTTTTTAAATCATTGACAAATTTTACTGGCTCTAAACGCACAAGAACAACAGCTTACCACCCCCAATCAAATGGTATGATTGAGAGGTGGCATAGAACCTTTAAGGCAGCTTTAATGTGTCATCCTAACACTTCGTGGATCGATATACTTCCCACAGTATTACTTGGGTTAAGAACCGCCTTCAAGGAAGATCTCCAAGCATCACCATCAGATTTACTGTACGGAGGTCCATTACGTCTTCCCAATGAGTTTTTCGACAAAGCCAACAACATTGTCAATTCAAATGAATTTCTTCAACAACTTAGAAACCACTTCAACGTCCTTCGACCAACTCCAACAGCTCATCACAGCAAAAACAAAATGTTTGTATTTAAAAGTCTTGATGATTGTACTCATGTGTTCCTTCGTACTGACGCAGTTCGGCAACCACTTGAAGCACCATACACTGGTCCATACGAAGTAGTACAACGTTTATCTGATCGTTTATACACTGTGAAAATTAAGAACAAAGACGTTAACGTTAGCGTTGATAGACTCAAGCCGGCTTTCGTTTCCAATGATGTGCTTGATCAACAGAATCAACAAATTAAAGTTCAACACCTAAATTCCAAAGCAAATACTCACTCCGAACCATCAAACACATCACTGAATCCTCCGACTACTGGTAATTTGGACTCAGGATTCAGTACTACTCCTGAAATAGATGTTTCGTTCCCATCACACCGCTTGGTCACTGGAGAGGGAGTGGATGTGGCAGCACCAAGTCTGCCTTTTGTTGCAAACCAGCAGTCTGGCAAGACAGACAAAAAACCTGACAGGAGAAAACAAAAACTATTACCTCGTGTTGTGTTCGCCGCTTCAGCTGTAGATGTCTTTTCATAGAAAGAACATTATCTTTTTTGTAATTAATATAATTTAGTTTATGATAATAAATGGATTCAAAATAGTTCGTGAATTAAATAACGTGTTTTATTCAACAACAATAACTATATATTTAACTCAGTATTTCTTTCTCTTTGATTTTACTCTGCACATTTCTTCAGTCCCAATACTAAAAACCTAACTCTTTCTCTTTTAACGCTTAAAGTTGCAAACTTAATTGATTAGTTAAGAAGTCAGGCACTTTAACATATCTTTTAACATTTTTATTAAGCAATTTTTAATCTAATAGGTGTAACCACTAAAATCTATTTATCTCTGTTACAATAAATAAATGTTTATTTAATTTCAAGTTTGCTTAACAAAGCCAATTGTTATATTAACTCACTGCAATATGTTTTTACTACAATATATTTCCTGAAATGACATTAAACATTAAATTTAATAAATATTTGTAAAAAAAACTCACTCTTTTTTGGACAAATATTTGCCTTATTGGAACATAGTCTTAGTAAATTGGAACTCTACCGTTTCTTGTTACATGGAAAGTAAATCACACGAATAAAGACACAATTTTATGTTTAATAAATTCGACCTCATACAGAACAAAAAAAACGTAAACATTTATGCACGCCTTAAAAGAAACGAGCTTGTGAGTTTAACTTAATTCTATCAAATGTTTGGTATAAATTGAAAATCAATCAATGTTTTTAATTCAAAAAAAATACCAAAAAATAAATATAAGTATGTATTAACAATATGGTGCTTTAGCTGAATTATAAACATTTAACTTATAATATAATAAAAACAAAATGAAAGACAAAAAACACATATTAGATTAATGATGTTAAGAAAATGAAGAATCAAATCCTACATACATACATATTTACTCGTATACATATAAAACAATACCTAAACTGTGGCATACATATATAAAATTGATAATCATTTCTTTAAATTACACAAAAGAAAAAATTTAATTGAGTAAATACAAAAACAAACATCTTAATATTATTTTTAGAATTAATTGACGAAAACGTAATTGCATTTAAATTAAAAATTTAAATAAAACTAAAAAATCCAGTACCTTTAATTAATATACAAACATGCAGACAGATATACTGAAAAGTATAAATTTGAATTTGGAAATCTGGTGGGGAATAATTTTAATGAAATTATTTTCAATTTTTTATAAATTTTTTTAAAGTTTGTAAACTAATAGAAAAATATTTCTATTTTTTCTGCAAATAACAATATATATGATAATTTTTTATTTAATTTTTTTTTAAATTTTTTTAAGAAATTTTTTTATGAAAATTTTTTAAAAAATTTCATAAAAATATTATACTTTTTAATTAAGTTATAATTATGCCAAAAACTTATTTTTAATTGAAAATATATTTCTCTACACGCAAAGAAGAAACATGGTAGAGGTGATCATACCTAGCATTCACAATAAAATTTTTACTAATACTCTCACATTTTTCGCAAGGGCAACTCCAGTGGCAGCTAAATTTGCATGCGAATAGAAATTTGACAGTGGCATGCCACTAAATGTCAAAACGATAAACAATGTTACCCTCTTAAAATTTCATGCAAATTTACTGGATTATTGTAAATTTGTAATTAAAGTTTCAGCTTGTTAAATGTATTATTTTGATATACATATTTTACAAGAAGAAAATATTTTAAAGTTTTCGCTTTGTCGACATTTTGAAAATGAACTTGCACTCGTATGCGTAAAGCGAAAAGCAAATGGAAAGAAATTCGACTATTTCGAAGAATTTTTCGCTGATAATACGTATACAACAATTGCATGACACAACTTGCATGTGTAAATGCAAGCATAATCTAAAAGAAGCACATTAGAGTTTGCAAACTTTTATTCGAACGTATAAGAGCTGTGTTGTTTAGGTTATACTCATCTGCGAATTTGTGTGTCGTAATTCGCTGTCTCATGTAAATGTCAAGTTTCATAGAAAAATTTTAAAAGGAGTTTGACATTGATAGTTGAAAGCAAATTCTCAACTTATCAGTTACGGGTATCTTGTTAAGTATACCCTGGATTTGTCTATTACTTTTAACTTTTTATACCTGTATTTAAGCACTTTATAATTTCATTATTTTGTTTAATATATGTATTTATATATAATTTATATATATTTTTTATATATTTAAAGCTTATAAATTAAACAAATCCAAAATGTGAAAAACGATTTTAACAAGTAGAGCAACCGTTGAAAACAAAATATTATGAAACGCTAACTTGACTAATGTTATTGCATCTAACATTTTATGGTTATTTGTTATTTAAGATTCTTGTAAATATAAACTATTTTTCAAAAACATAACATGATTGCCGTTTTAGTTGTCTAAATCACATTGTTTTTTTAAAACCACCCTATCGAAATTTTCCAAAAAAAAAAACATTGAATAATAAACTTCAAGCAAACACTATGAACACGATGAAACAAATATAAAAATAAAAAAAAAACATAATTATTTTGCGTTTAATAATTTTCGTGATCAACTCGCAACAATTGTTTTTCTCTGCGTGTACATAATTATTTTGTCACACTTCTTTAACGAATAATTTTATTCGATAATTTTGTTTGTTAATTTTGTGCTCGTATTCTACTACCGCTTATGCAAAATAATGCTATCACCTCTTAATTCTTTTACCATATATTTTAAACTTACAAAAATAGTATTTTAATTAAAGATCAAATCTAACCATTAAAATATTTCTTTATCCAATAAAAACGAATGTAATGTCTTATTATTAACCAAAAAAAACATGAATTGTCTTTTTAATTGTGTAACTTTCCAATATTAAAATTTTGCCAAACACGTTTGAAACCCCTACAACATATTTAAGTGTTGCCAATTTTATTAAATGGAAAACTTAAAATACCGCTTCAACTTTACTGTAATATTATGAGAAAACCAAAATTAAAATTATAAAAAATATTGGCAATTAAAAATAGACTTTTAAAATATAAAGAAAATAACTTAAACATTTTTTTATTCACTTTTAAATGGTATTTAATAATAAATGGAAATTTTAATATTTTATTACAAACAAAACAAAGAAAACCAAAAATATTACTTTTTAATTTATTTTTTAATATTTATCTATAATTTTTAATTTAAAGCCAAGAAGAAATTTAAAGCAAAAAATAAAAATTTATTTTTAAAAACAATAAAGCAATTATTATAGCAGAAAATTTTTAACTAATTATTCTAAGAAACAAAATTTTTTATACACGCTCTCATTGGAATTTTACAAAACTAAGAACGGAAAACAAAATGAAAAATATTTTTTAACAAAAAACAACAAAAAACAAACTTTTTTTACTTTTAAAAATTAAATTTACTGAAGAAAACTTTAATCTTTTGAATATAAACATATTATCAAGAGAACTTTATTTAAATTGAAACTTTTAGTTTGAAACTATAAACAAAGTTCTTTATATAATGCGCTTTATAAGACCAATTAAATATAACCCAAAAAAAAATTATGAAAACAAGAAAGAAAGAAAACACCCTAGTTTTAGATATTAATTATAAAGAAGAAGAAAAAAACAATATGGAACCAAAATCAAACGCTTCCCACTCATAAACGATAATATTAAAAGAAAAGAAAAACAAAACAAAATATTTTAACCTGGCAATATTATATAAAATTTTAACAACTTTTTTTAGAAAACAAAAACCCAATATAGAATTTCATATACTAAAATTATAACAAAAACAACAAATACACAAAATTGTAACTAAATAAATCCATACTAACTATCTATTACGCACTTATCTTAACACACACATACTCTACAAACTAAAACCTAAAAAAGAAATATTCAAAATTTTAGATTTTATACCATTAAAAATGAAAACTGCTTTCAAAAAACCATGCATACATGTACTTATGTATGTGTTAGATACATGTTTAACTGTTATGTAAAAAAGACTAACTTAAAAATTTACTTTTAATCTTTCAAACAACAAATAGAGCTTAACATATTAATGTTATTTTGCAATTTATGTTAACAGCTATAAGGAGCCCTTATTAAGAACTTGCAGGACTTGTGTAAAGCAGCGCAGCCAATATATATAACAACATTTTATTAAATTTAACTTTACACTACACAATCAGTTACAAATACTTTCAAATAGAAGTTACTTGATATCATACTTAATTTCTTAAAAAATTACTTATACAAAAAAATCTAACCGCCATACCTAAACAAGAGCGTTGAGCGTCAAGCGTTGGAGTTTTCATGTGTTTTGTTTTTGTTACAATAACAAAATACATGCAAAATTGCACCGCTTGACGCTCAACGCTCTTGTTTAGGTATGGGGGTAAGAATTGTGATTTTTTTGTCAATTTTTTTTTAAATTTTTCACAGCGATTTAAATTTTTTTATGCTTACATATGTATGTATTTAAAAATGCAAACAACAGAAAATTTTTTAAACCACAAAAAAATGTTTAACAAACTTTTACTTTAATATTTTTATAATATATGATTTTTATTCAAGATTGAGATCAATTTTTTGTTTTTTTTATAAAAAATTGTATATACATATGTATACAAATAATATAAAACAAAAAAAAAAAAAATTTCTTTTTTTTATACCCTTCACACAGTGAAAAAGGGTATATACATATAGCTTTGTCATTCCGTTTGTAATTTCTACAATTTTCATTTTCGACCCCATAAAGCATATATATTCCGAAAGCTTATGAATAGAGGAGTCGATTAAGCCCTGACCGTCTGTCCGTGTGTTGGTTTTAGAAGCAAATATATGTTCCCCAGATCTGTGTATGGTATCAATCTCTTGGAAATATCCAGGAATGAATCGCTATTGAAATTCAGCTCAATCGCCCCATAACTTTCTGAGATATGAGCAAAAAACCACGACCACCTCGTTTTATTTCAAAATTACAACAACAACATACATATATACTGGTTAAAGTAAACGTGGCATTGAATCGAATAGATTTGTATGTAATATTACGGCTATATGCATAAAAAGTAGTTATTTTATGGCTATAGTGTACAATAGTTATTAAACGCTTTTTGTATTATAAACCACTAATAAGAATTTGTATTTATAAACGTACAATAACACTTTTATAGTTATTAAATGTTTGTAGTGATTTTATTAGTATGTATGGCAACGCTTTTTATATTTATTTGTCATTTTATTGTTAGTGGTGCTTATAACTACTATAAGATTTACTCGGGTATCAAGTAAAGGTAAAATTTTTTATAAAATTAAAGCACAAAAAGGTCATCGAAAAAATCAAAAGTATATAACTTTGGTATATGAAAAATTTTGAGCAAAAATTATAATACAAATATTAATTATTTACCTATTTTGTTAATAACAATAAGAAAAGTATTCGGGTTAAAAGTTTGTTTACGTTTTTCTTACATCACTATTATAATTTTCAATTTTATTTAATTTAAAATATGTTAAATTTATTATTTTCTTTTGTATAAATTGCACTTATGTATCTATATGTCGAAATGTGTTAATCTAATCAATTTTAATATTTCAATTACTTTTTCTTAACTTTTTTTTACAAAATTTCTTGAAAAAAATTTTTTAACGCAATTTATGCATGAAATGTCGCCTTATTTTTGGTTTAAAGAAGGGTAAATCAAACAATAAAATTTTTGATTTTATAAATGGTTTATAAAAGGTTTATAAGTCTATTAATGGTTTATGAATGCAACAATAGTGAATTTTGCTTAAAAACGACTTATAAGCCTGTTATAAGTTTTTATACATATGGCCGTTAATCTTTTGCAAAAATCCGCAAATACATGGATTTTGAAATACAGCATAATCACCTTATAACTTTCTAAGATATAAGCAAAAAAACAAGACTACCTCGGTTTCTTCTCATGTTTTAACAATAAAAATCAAAAATTTTCAATGTTAGAATAATTTATAGTTAAGTACTATTTATAAGTTTGGTACTATTTGTAGATATAATATGCTATTAGGGCTAACTGATATATGAAAATACATACAACTATGTCGGTGTTTTTAAATTTTTACAGCTTCTGGTTAGCATAGAGGAGAAAAATGGGTATTAAAAGAAAAGATTTGACTAACAAAATATAATATACCACATACAAAATTTAAGATGGTGGCAGCCACATAAAAATACAGTACAATAAATTTATATATGGGTTGAATATAGTAATAAAAATTGTACCCATTTCAACCCGCTCAATAATATCATAGCTTAACCAGTAGAAAAAAAAACTATAAATCATTTTAAATTCATGATGGCGTCCGAAATTACGGCTTTGTTCCCTTCAAACCCCATAATATTGGTATAAAATAAAATTTAATTTAATTTTTAATTTAAAATTCAAAAAGGGTGCCCTAAACAAAATGGCGATTATTTTTTTCTCAACCCAATCAATATGGGTGTCAAATGAAAGGGCTTAACTAGTAGAATACAGATATTTATATGAAAATTAAAAATAAGAGATGGTGCCGGAAATAATAAAGCAAACTGACATAAATCTGAAATCTAGGCATGATGGTGAAGGGTTCAGATTTGGCACTGCCACATATAACATTCTTACTTGTTGGTATTAACGATTTTTCATTAAAAAAAACTGTGCATTAAATATTTTGATATCCCTAGGTGTCAATTTTCGTTCTGTGAATTTTTTGAAATTTTTGATTGTGTATTTATCCTATGATGTCACCATTTAATATAAAACACAACAACTTTTTATTTTACAAAACCAGAACTGACCTTCTTCACAACTAACGTTACGCACGAAAACTCGAGTGATACTGAGTTCTTGTAATTACAATCGGTGTATTCCCAAGGAAAGCTTTCTTGTCGTTTGATCATAAATGCTTTAAAAAAAAGTTTAACACACAATGAAGATTAATTTGTATTTACAAAAAAAGGATACAGAAGTAGATTTTCTATTTTTTAAACAGGTATTCGTTGCCAAATAATTGACGAGAAAATTTTGTTACTCTCGTTACAATTTTGAAAGTAACACACAAAAACTAATTCCTAAGGAGATATGAATATAAAGGAATGCTAAGAGAATACATACATATATGTATTTGCAACCAAGAAATGTTGTCGTTTTTTTATAAAAAGCTGTGAATCCTTTTTCACGAATGCTATGTGAAGCACGTTACATTTTTCCGTAGAATATAAATAAACACAATTTTATTTATTTTAACAAATTTGTTTTATTTTTGTTTTTAGTAATACATACTTCTTATTTTAAATTCTACGTTTATGAATGAATTTAACAATGAATATAAATTTGTTTATAAATAAATATATATTTATATTTTATTCGAACTTTTTTTTTACTATATATTAAATTTTCAATGTGAACCATTTTTTATTTTGGCTTAAGTTCATTTATTCTTAAATGAACTTAAGCGAAAATAAAAAATGGTTCACATTAAAAATTGAATTTATAAATAAATTTTATTTCTTGATTTGTTTGACGTTACACAGGCGTTTAAAAATGTTTCTATTAATGCAGTAACATTTCTAAGGTCACACACGACGATTACAGTTGGGCAATTTATGAGTTTTTAGATGTTTTTTACAGTTTTAGGTGAGTAGAATAAAAAGAGAAAAATAATAGCCGGTACTCGGCTATTTGAAGCAATTTTTTTTAGTTGATATTTGACATATCTTTTCATTCGGTGTTTCGCTTATTGGTGTGTAAATAATTTATAATTTGAATTAAAAACGTCACAAATTAAACGTTTAAAATATTTAAAAATAAAAAAACACAAAAAAAAATTTTAGTGATAACATTTTAATTAAATCCGTTATTTAAAATTAGTTATATTATTTTATGTATGTTTTTATTTTTATTATTACAAGTTAAAAAAATTCGGAAAAAGTTGGGCAATTAAAATCGTCGTGTCTGACCTTAGACTATGCGACCAATTAAATATAAACTTTGCAAAGTAAGAGCTGAGGTCTACCTGATTTGCCTTAGAGTCGCTCGAGTCCCCCTGGTTTTTCATCGTACATATTTTTCGTTTTTTTTTTCAAATATAACAATTTTTACAAATTAACACTATTTTTTTAACTAGTAAACAAAGAATTACTAAAATTATTATTAAATGTAAAATTACATATTTTGGGAACATACAACATACATATTTACCAAAAAAAAAAATATTATAAATTATAATCATTACAACAAAAACAACCAAGAAACAATATATTTATAAGAATAATATCTTAAAAACCATAATTATTATTAAAAATTATTAAATAACAACTAAAAAGACAGAACAAAAACAAAACAAAAAACATTTATATTGTTGAACTTGTTATTGGACATGCTTTTTGGAAATGCATACAATATTGAATTAAAAAAAATATTATTAAATAATATATACACACACACATGCATATACAAATTTATACTAACAATTCAAATGAAATAAATTAAAGAAATGTTTTTAAAAACGATTTAAATATTTTCATACAAAATAAAACCAAATAATTTTAGGTTAGATAAGATATAAAAAAAATTATTAAAACTTATAGCGAAACTGCAATATTCTCAATTTTATTATAAAAATATAAAAAAAAAACAAAACGGTGAAAACATTTAAATGTTTAAACAAAATAAAAAACATTAGGTTTCCACTCGGTTTAGAATATGGAATTGAGAATTTGCATTTTTAAATAAAAAAAAAACTCAATATTAATCTATTAAATAATTAATTAATAACTAATTAAGAATATATTCTAAATTGTTTTCCCACCTTATTAAAAATAAAAAAATATACTGCAGTGCCATTTAAAATAAAATAAAAACAAAAAAATATGTAGCTTCCAAAACAATAAATAAAATTGCATAGTTTATAAAAAAAAATAAATAATTTTTAAAATAAGTGCTAAATTTAAACTTACTTAAAAATAACTAAAGGGTAAAAATATTAATCCAAAATTCAGCTCAATGGCTTAATTATGTACTAAAACAAATAAAATATATACAAATAAGTATTAAAAACTAACAATCACAAAATCGGTTAACTGATTTGCTCTAGACATATTTCCTACAAATCAATATTAATTTCTAATTTTGAATCTAAAATTTTGTTTTGTAAAAATTATGAAAATTTTAAAATTAATTATAAATTTGAGAGGTAGTTTGAAAGTTACTTTAACACCTAAATCAGTCAGTTTTATTTAACATATAAACTATCCAAAAAATAAATATATTTTAATCCTAAGAACACATTGCACAAGATCCCTGTAGTAAACACGACTAGTCCATACACGCATGTAAAAATACTCTATAATGGACAAGAACTATTCAAAAGATAAACCAAATTTTTTTGGAAAATATGGGCGATTTACCATTGGGATGTCCTGTCTCAAAATTACGCTTTGTCACTACTGGATGGAGTACTTAAATAACCATTATACAATTTTTGACAACACTAATACGTTCGTTAAAACTCGAAAACTTGTCGCTTGACTGAAAAACTCTTGTTTGAAAATGACTTGGTCAATTACTGCATTACATAAATATAACCAGCTGCAATGGACGACGTTTTCTAATATCATCTGCAGTATAGTTGGGTCACTCGGTTACTTTAGTTCGTTTTTGCTAACAACCGAGTTAGGTTTTTGCTCAAGCCATAATGTCATTTAGGGGTTCGTGAAAAAAAACGACCGAGGTTGTTGGCAAAAATTATCTAAAGTAACGATTTGTGCCAAACTATAATCTGAGGGGCTGTTGCAATAATCATGTGGTAGTAAAATTGAAAGAGCTTGCAAATATGTGAGTCCACAGATATTTCAGTATGAAAAATCAAAAGAGATTTAATTAAAAAAGAACATATACTGCTGACAGTTGTACCGATAAACCAAGAAATAAATTTATTCACTATGTATTTCTGTCATTTTAAAATATTCAGTTTTACACAAGGCCTTGGTTTTACATTTCTAAAAAACCAGCTTTAAAATTCATATTTATTCATCAGGTAGTCTTCTTTTGTCAGCCGATTATTTTTTTATATAAATATTTGCCAAGAATGGTAGAAATAAAAATTACGCCATGCGCATGTCTTCCCGTTAGGTGACGTATTTGGCCCACAGTAACGGTTACTAAGAAAAATTTAAAAAAAAAAATTTTATAAAGGGTACGCCATCTAACGTTTTTTTTTTCAACTAGTGCTTATTTCGTGAATGGTAACACTTAGCTCATGTCTGATTTAACAGATAATTATTTTTATATTTCCGCTGAACGAATATGATTGTGTATAAGCTTGAACAACGCTGGGAAGTATTGCGACATTGCTTTGGCCGATTTTGCCAAAAAAAAATCATCTTTTCAGATGAAGCTCATTTTGATCTTGGCGGGTATGTAAACAAGCAAAATTGTCGCATTTGGGGCACAGAATACCCGCACGCATACATTTAAAAGCCGATACACCTAAACCAATGTTTGGTGCGGATTTTGGTCCAGAGGCATAATTGGGCCATAAGCAAGGAGTGGCCATAGTCAATAGCGATCGTTATCGGGCCATGTTGAACGAATTTTTGTTCATAAAAATTGAAGAGGAGGATATTGGCAACATTTGGTTTCAACAGGACGGCGATACGTGCCACACAGCCGAAGGAACACTTTTTTTTATAGCATTTTCAAAAAAAAGTTATTTCGCGGACCCTTTAGTATGACAAGTCAAATAAATTAAACCTAGTATACATAAATCTTTAAATACCAAACTGATTCATATGCTGTGAAAAATATAAATAATTTTGTGCGAAATAATGTTTGTATTTAGTAAGGTACTCGCAATCCTATTATTAAAAACACTTTTGCTTTTTGGCTAATAAGAAGACAGGAGGCAAATTACGGCATTCGAACGTGATCGAGATTTGAACATTCTTATTAGATTATCTATACCAAAAGCACAGCAAATTACGGCATTTGATCACGATCGAAATTTTGAAATTCTTATTAGAATCTATATAGCATATGCTCTTTTTAGATTAATCCATCAATACGTAGTATTTTAAACATAGTGTACTTTTCAATTCAAAAAATAAGTTTGAATCAAAAGTAGTTAGTAAAATTTGTTCAAACTTATACCAAAAACTGTGGCCATCAACTATAATAGTCCACCATCTATTATAGTTGTCTTTAATAGTAATAAAAAATTCAAATATTTTAAAAATTCTCTATTGATTGAATGTTAAGTTCTTTATTTATATACGAATTCCCATTTGCAAAAAAATAGTTTCTTGATTATGAATTGAATTTTAACTAAAACAACTTAATAGAAACTATTTCTACCGATTTGATAAGACAAAATTAAATTAAACAAATTTAATAAACATAAAAATATATTTAGCAATATAATGAAGTCATAAATACTAACAATTATTTTAAGAAATAATCATAAATGATGCCTAATAAATATAAAGTAACGAATTTTATTTTGACTAACAACAGCATAAACAAATTTTAGATGGTTTCGTATTGGAAGTTTATTGAGTTTTTTAGTCAAAATCAAATTTATTCTTTTTATATATACAACTAGACAAAACTACATACATAATATATACAGGCTTTAAAAAATACAATATATTTAGCATTACATATTAAAAAAAAAACAAAAAACAATAAATAAAATCACAAAATATTTCAAATAGAAACAAGTAGTTAGAATTATACAAAAACAATTATTGTTAGTAAATCAATAAAGTAACAAACCTAATAACCATATGAAATAATTGAATCATAAAAAAAAATTTAATGACTTGACACAAAAATGTTAAGACAAAAGCATTAGGCGTAATAAACCTTTTCCTTTCCATCTAACCAAAATCCAAAAATAGCACTTGTAACTACTTTAAATATTTAATTAAAAAAAAAAAAATATTTAATTAAATATTTAAAAAAACATATATGTATATTTATATATGAGCTTTAAAAAAAAAAAAAAAAAACAATATTATTTATGACAAAAATTATAATATACAATAAACTTAAAGAAAGCATTAACAAAACAAACAAAAATACAACAAAATGAGCTGCAATAAAAATTAAATATACCTAAATAAATATTTAAACATATTTAACATTTGAAAACTAAGTTATTTTACAAGAAAATATTAAATTAAACAAATATTTAATTATGAAAAAAACTATATATGAATAAAAACAAAATGAAAAATAGGGAATTAAATTGTTTTTAATTATTAAATTATTAAGTTTTAAATAAACTTTTTATGTTTTTAGTAATATTTAACAAAAAAAAAAGGAAATAAAAGAAGAACACTAAAACTGGTTTAATGAAATTTAAAATAAATAAAAAAAATAACTCAATATACTTTCTGTTGATTTAATCAAAAGCAAAATAAAACCGAAGTAATAAAAAAACCAATAGCATGAAAATCATTTTTAAAATGTAATGACAATATAAAAGCCTATAATATTTAAGTTTCTTTTTGAAATGTAAACATTTAAAGAAAAACATTGAAACAATTTCAAAATCATATAATCAAAATAAATAAGCATTTCAAAAAACACAATTCTAGTAGTTTTATTTTGTTAAGTGGAAACTAAAGTTTTTTAAAAACTCTTAGAGCCATTATTACAACTTGCCGTTAGATAAAGGAAGATTTTTGTGCCTGATAAATAGCTTTGCATTACTACAACTTCCATTTTTATAACCGCCACCAAAAAAATGGTGGGGGTATATTCATTTCTTCATTCCGTTTGTAACACATCGAAATATCCATTTTAGACCCCATAAAGTATATATATTCTGAATCGGGGTTTGATTTTATGACGATCTAGCTATGTCCGTCCGTCTGTCCGTGTGTCCGTCTGTTGAAAGCACGATAGAGGTCGCACTGAAAAAGCTAGGGGGCTCAAATTTTGCCAGAATCTTTCTTATAAACAAGGTTTGTTTGGTATTGAAAATGGGCTAAATGAGACTTCGAATATATATTTCCTGAGTAAAAACAATATTTTTCCCCGAAAATTACCTAAAGCTAGGCATTAGGAAAGGAGTTATCAATCAAAATGTACGAAAACTTATACCGCACAGTGTATTTTTCGGTATATTTAAAAACAAAAACGTCATAAAAGCAACAAAATTGGATGTACGACTCTGAAATTTTGCACACATGGCTGACGGAAAGTAAATGTGACACGCCCACTTTTACGCCCACCTCCCATATAACGTCTAACCTTAAATTCATATAATTTCTCTACGAATAAAGATTTTAGAATAATAAAGGACTATATTGAAACATCTAAGTTGCATTCATTATTGAAAATAATTTCGACACGCCTACTATTACGCCCACTTTTTACGTTATCCACTGTTAATTAAATTTAAAAGCTGATAAAACCGACAAAATTAGATCTACGAAATAAGGATATCTGTATCCTTCTAGTCAATGTCATTGTAATGCCGGAAAATTTAGGTGACACGCCCACTTTAACGCCTACCTCCCATATAACGGATTATCTCAAATTCATATAATTTCTCTATGAATAAAGATTTTGGAATAATAATGGACTATATTGAAACATCTAAGTTGCATTTATTAGTAGAAACAACTTCAACACGCCTACTTTAACGCCCACCTTCATTGAAAGACTAAATTTACGAAAACATTTTACTAGCTAATCGAAGTTATACAAAGAAAGTGATACATATTTTAGTATAAAAAGATTATTGCATAGCGATTACTGTTAATAACAAACAAATACATTTTGTGCTATAAATTGGGTTATTTCCCGGGAATTTGAGTTATTTAATCTTCCCGATTTACGGGATTATTTTTCGGGATCCCGGGAAATAAAAAAGGTGGCTACGATTCGAAAGCAGATGTTTATATTGAAATTGAATTTTAATGATTTTATTTTTGATCTCATAGCTGAAGTACCTGTCTTTTTGTTTGTTTGTGCTCATATTTGATCTCGTATCTAGAAAATAATATTTTTTCCAATAAAAAGTATTTTTACTCAATTTATATTTTGAATTCAAGTTTCTTTATTGATTTTTATAGTTTTGAAGTTTTTTTTACATTATAAACTATTTTATGCTTTTTAATAAAAAGTTTTTTTTTTATTAAAAACAAATTTACTTTTTATTTAATGTGCTGCGGGATCCCGGGATATTAAAAAATAAATCTAAAAAATAAATCTCGCATTTCCGGGAACAAAAATTTGCGGAAAAAAACCTTAGCTACATAAGAACGGAAAACTGGTGGTGGGTATAAAAGATTCGGCACAGCCGAATATAGAGCTCTTACTTGTTTATTGTTAAAATATATTATATATAATAATAATAGTTAATGAATAAAATAATAATAAAGGCTTTATAATGCAAAGCCATTTATCGGTCCGACAAAATCCAGACTTTACCAAGCAGAAAGTTGTATAATGGCCCTTAGTCTGTGTCAAGGCGAATTCATATGAGGTAACAACATCCCTTCAAAAAAAAATTAATAAGTATTTTTAATGTTTTATATAAATTTCTTCTTGTTTATATCACACATTTGTGCTTTTAAAAATGTTTCACAATTTTCACAAATAAAAACCACTATAATAAATACAACGGGAATTTTGTATTTTCTGAATTCAAAACATTAAAAATGTTGTTTATTCTTATTATAACTTGTATTTTACTTATTTACCAATAAGGTATTGCTTAAATATTAGTATTTTTATAATTTTCTTCACAAACTTTATGAATTGTATAAAAATTTTCAGCAAACGCACATAAAAATTATTTTTAATGTAAACAAACTTTGACATTGTCCCGTTAAAATAAAACGAGAAAAAAACAAGTAAGAGTGCCATATTCGGCCGTGCCGAATCTGATAATACCCTTCACCATAATGTACATATGTAGGTATAATCTTACATCTTAGCTTAACCTATTTTTCATGTTATACGCCATTTTTCTTTATTATTTTCGACGCCATCCTCGATTTTGAATTTTTACGTAGTTATCTGTATTTTACTTAAGTTAAGGCCTTTAATTTGATACCCATATTGATGGGGTACAAAAATTTTTTCCTCCATTTTGTTTTAGACGCCATATTGGATTTTACATTTTTTTACTAATTTACTGTGTTCTACTGGTCAAGCCCTTTCATTTGATACCAATATTGTGGGGGTTGAAGGAGTTACATTTTAAAATACCAGATTTGACCCATATATAAATTTATTGTCCGCCACTTTGTGGTGGTGGCCAACATATATTTTAATTTTTTACAGTGCTTATATTGCGCTAGTCAAGTCCTTTCAAATGATACCAAAATTGAATCTCTCGTTTGTCTAGAAGCTGAAAAAATTGATTTTAGTTTGTAAATTTTTGAAATATATGTATATTTCAAAAAAAAAAATTTTTTGCCTATAACTTTACCGATTAGAGCCCGCTTTATCCAAAAATTTTCACGAATATCTCTAGAGGTATATAAGATCTACAAATAGTAGCAAAGATACCTATAAATTATTCTATGACTGAAAAATTTTAATTTTGGTAAAAATATGGGAAAAAACAGAGGCAGTCGTGTTTATTTGATCAACGCAAAGTTATGAAATTTCCAATTGCTAGTCTTTTTTTTAATAAGTCTGTTCGCTTATTTTCCAGTAGAGTACAGTAATTGAATAAGTACTGAGTAATTTGAAAAAATTTAAGTGATAGATTCGGCCATGGTGAATCTGTTTATACTCTTTACCATCATGTACATATGTAAAGGGTCCGCCAAATAACTTTTTTTTTTAATGCTATAATAACGTGTAGCTTCGGCTGTGTGGCACGTAGCGCCGTCCTGTTTAAACCAAATGTTGCCAATATCATCCTCTTCAATTTTTGTGAACAAAAATTCGTTCAACATGGCCCGATAACGATCGCCATTGACTACCGCCACTCCTTGCTCGTTTTCAAAGAAAAATGGCCCAATTATGCTTCTGGACCAAAATCCGCACCAAACAGTGACTCGTTTTGGGTTTATCGGCTTTTCAATGTATGCGTGCGGGTTTTCTGTGCCCCAAATGCGACAATTTTGCTTGTTTACATACCGGTCAAGATCAAAATGAGCTTCATCTGAAAAGATGATTTTTTTGGCAAAATCGGCCAAAGTAATGTCGCAATATTTCCCAGCGTTGTTCAAGCGTATACACAACCATATTCGTTCAGCGGAAGGAAAAACTAATTATCTGTCAAATCAGACATGAGCTAAGTGTTACCTTTCACAAAATAGGCACTAGTTGAAAAAAAACATTAGATGGCGGACCCTATACTAAAAAATATTTTATAAGAAATAAATTAATAAAAATATACTATTTAATGAAAAAATAATTTGTATTACAAATATTAGTGTTTAAACAAAAAAAATAATCGATAACATGAAAAAATCATCGTATAACTGAAAAGGGATTTTTGTAACATTTTAGTTATTCCATGATTTTAAATCATCGTATGAATTGAGTGTATATATAAACTATGACTAAAACTTAATACGATTAACATTACAAATTAAAAAAATATAAATTGGAAAAACTAAAATTTTGTTCGATAAAAAATTCGACCAGCAACGAAAATTTTAACAGCATTGTAAACTAAACGGTTATAATTTCCGAAAACTGTTTCTTAATAAAAAAAATCGTATCAGAAAAACTTAAAAAATATTTTTAACATAAATATAGATATAAATACATACATATAAATACGTACATATTACATTTCGTTTTTTCTGTAGCAAATTATTTTGTATTATTGTTAATATTATAATTTGTATACTCTTCACACGATAGTGTAAAAGGGTATATATAGCTTGTCATTCCGTTTGTAATTCCTACAATATTCATTTCCGACCCCATAAAGTACATATTTTCTGAAATCTTATGAATAGAGGAGTCGATTAAGCCATATCCGTCTGTCTGTTTGTCCGTGTGTTGGTTGAAATCTACTTTTAGGTATCAATCTTTTGGAAATATCCGGGAATGAATCGCTATTAAAATTCATCACAACCGCCCCATAACTTTCTAAGATATGAGCAAAAAAACGCGACTGCCTCTGTTTTTTCCATATTTTTACCACCAAAATTAAAATTTTTCAGCCATAGAATAATTTATAGGAACCTTTGCTACTATTTGTAGATATAATATGCCTCTAGAGATATTTGTAAAAATTTTGGATAAATCGGGCTCTAATCATAAAGTTTAGAGGCAAAAATTTTGGAAAAATATATAAATATTCCAAAAATTTACAAACAAAAATTATTTTCTTTCAGCTTCTGGGCAACCAAGAGAGTCAAGGCAAGAAGCTACTACAAAATGGCGGACAATAAATTTATATAATGGTCAAATCTGAAATTTTAAAATGTAACTTCTTGAACCCCCTCAATATTGGTATCAAATGAAAAGGTTTGACCAGTTGAATACAGTACATTATTAAAAAATTAAATTCGAAGATGGCGTCTAACACAAAATGGTGGAAAATATTTTTTCTTAACCTTATCAATATACATAGGTATCAAATGAAAAGGCTTGACTAGTAGAATACAGTTAAATATGCAAAAATTCACAATCAATGATGGCGTCTAAAATAATAAAGAAAAATGGCGTATAACATGAAATCTACGTTAAGCTACGATGTAAGATTATACCTATATATGTACATGATGGTGAAGGGTATTATAAGATTCGGCATGGCCGAATATAGCACTCTTGTTATTACTATTATTGTTACAATATTTTGACTAGCTTAAAAACAAATGTAACATTTTCAAATATACTTTTCACGGGTACAAACAACAAAAAATAAATTCAAAACAACATTTATTTATTTAGCCTTCGTTTTGCAAAAATTTGATAAATTCCTATACCAGCTGACAAAGTACCAACGGCTCCGATTTGGAATGTTGATAATTTACCACCCCATAAATAACCTTTAGGCAAATAACTGGCGGCATGTATAAAATCTAGGGACAATCTTATTAAAGAAAAGATTTCGAGTCGATGCTTTTTAATTTGAACCTCTTCGTCGGAAGACTTTCTAAAAAAAAGATCATTGATTTAAAATAAAACTAATAAGTGAAGAAAAGACAATATGCAAACTTACCTCGAATCTTTAATAGCATTAATTGTTTGTTGATTTATGCCAAAGTTTCGCAAGGTACTAAAAGAGGATAATAATTAAAACAAGTAAGAGCGCTATATTCGGCCGTGCCGAATCTTATATACCCTTCACAACGTGTAGTCATGCAATAACAGTAGTTTGTGTCACTATTCATCCCATATGAAATACGTATTTACATACATATAAAAACATTCATATATAAAAACATCCCATTGTAAAATTATAAATTCACGTATGTATGTTAAAAAAAAAATAAATAAATAAAAAAAAAATTTAAAAAAAAAATTAAAAAAAAATTATTATATATATAATATATATAAAACAAAAAAAAAATAATAAAAATATAATAAATAAAATATATTAAATAAAAAATAAAAACAAAAAAAAAAAATTAAATAAAAAAATAAAAAAAAATTAAAAATTTTTTGGCTCAGCTGGGATTCGATGCCACGCTTTCTCTAACCAGTATACACGTTTGTATGTATGTATGTTGTTGTTGTAATGTTGTTTTTGTGAAAAAAAAATCGAGGTGGTCGTGGGTTTTTGCTCATATCTCAGTTGTTTATGTACCGATGTTTCTGAATTTCAATACCGATCTACCGAATATTTCTGATATTTTAATACCTTACCCGGGTCCAACCTATGTCGGGGGGCTTCAAAAAGTTGATTTCAACATACACACGGACAGACGGTCAGACTGACAGACTGACAGAGCTTAATCGACTCCCCTATTCATATGCTTTCAGAAAATATATACTTTATGGGGTCGGAAATGAAAATTGTAGAAATTTCACACGGAATGACAAACCTATATATACCCTTTTTCACTGTGTGAAGGGTATAATAATGATTATATAGTATATAAAGATTTTCAAAAAGAAAACCAACTAATGAATATATGCATGTGCAAATAAATACTTACCGCATTAAATTTAAATAAACACCTAATACCCAAAATACTGTATTTACATTGTCCCAATAGTCCGCGTTTTGTAAGTTAATGATTTTATGTTCGGACAACCAACATAGTTTCTCCACTGGATAATAAAGTAGATCAATAATATTGGCAATTACTCCCAGCGCAGCCATAGTATGATCTCTTTCCTGTTTTTTTTTTAATGTTATTGTTGACTAAACTTATTAACAAATAATCATACACACATATCGTGACCTAAAACGCAAAACGTCTTAACTACATTTTATTAATTTCACAGTTAAAAAAAATTCTCAAATTTAAAGTTTTATTGTTTTCAGTTTAAAATTCTCAAATCTGTTTTGTATTTCGATTTAGAAAATTGGATTATTAATAGAAAAACAAAACCAATTATAAATTTCTAGTTAGGCATTTTACGTTTTCGGAAACGATATACATACAACATAAGTATAATGTACATACATTTTGTCCCCAACCATATTCTAAAGCATATTGAATCATTGGTATATCGTCAATTAAACGTAAAGTTGCGCGGGCCCCTGATATGCGTGAACTTGCAATGGCATAACGTTTTGCCAATTCCGGTTTACGGTCACCATAATAACCAGCTATTAATTTAGTGCCGTAACAAAGAGCTTTCATTACCTGTAAGACAAACAAAAAAAATTTGGATACTTCATAAAGTTTGTGAAAAACATCAATTATTATTAATTAAAGAGATAAACCATTTCTACTTCTAACGTAAGTCCTTGATATGGTAATGTTTGTAAATCGTACAAATGTAATAATAACACGTAAGAATGCTATATATGACCGTGCCGAATCTGATAACACCCTTTACAATCATGTACATATGTATATGAGTATATTAATCTTGTCAAGCCTTTCATTTGATATCCATACTGATGGGGTTAAAAAAATATTCGCCAATTTGTTTTAGACGCAACCTTGGATTTTACACTTTTTTATAGTTGATTGGTCAAGCCCTTTTATTTGAAATCAAAATTTAGCGGGTTGAACAGAATGGACATTTTCAAACGTAATAAGTAAATAAATCCGTAAACGCGGAACGGAATAAATTAAGAGACCCTATATTTGGTGTAAGGAAAATAATATGTGCATACGTATATATGTATATAATTAGCCCAATTTCACCGCTATCAAAAATATGTATTTTGTGCAGGCAGTACATTGCTTAAGGGTCAAGGATTTTAATAAAGGCAATGAAATTAAGTTGGGCCAAAAGCCCTTTTTCGCGGATCAATTTCTATCACCACAACTGCAATAGCGAGGCTCACTAAATTTTATGAGAGTTGTTCTTAGAACAAATGAAAAGTTCCACCGAAATCTTGGAGGTATATAATAAGGGGTATGGGTAACCCTATACAAAGGAATTTTTATTTTTTTCTATATTTGCAGAGCTACAGTAGTGACGCACATTAAATTTGATATGGGTAACTTTTAGAATAAACTGCAAGTTCCGCAAACATCTTGGAGGTATATGAGGAGGGGTACTCTCATACAGTTATTATTTTTTCTATATCTAAAAAACGACATTTGTGAGACACACTAACTGGGTAACTCTTAGTACGAACTGCAAAGTCCAAAAAAATCTTGTAGGTATAGGAGGAGGGTGCAAAGTTATTATTAATTATTTAGTTAACATATACACTTCTGCTAAATATCCTGTCATTGAATGACTTCGGGTACAGTTTATGTAAAAATTTACTCATACGTGACTTACATAACAAATCACGACATTTGCAAATCTCCAGTTAAAACACCTGCACCGATGCGCAGCATAAATTTTTTGATTTTTTTTTTTTTTTTATTAATTCTTCATTTACATAACCGAGCCTATAAGGCCATATACGGTTAATAAAAGCTACTTATTATAAAAAAAAATATTTCTATATAGACAATAAATAATATGTAAATATTACATAAAAAAAAAAAATAAATAATAAAATAAATAAAAATAAGGAAAGGAAAAAAAAGAACTTTAATATTACAAATGTAAAAAATATGTGTATCATACTCTACAATAAGTGTAACATACAAAACTAATTCTATTTTAATTAATCTTCAAGGTTTTATAAGAGGAAAAAAAAGAAAATGTTAACTATTCGTTAGCATATGAGATTGTGCATATTCCAGTAAAAGAGACTTGAATTTAGGAATCGAGTAAGAAAACATTCTTAAATTTCTCGGCAAAGCATTCCAAATTCTCGATAACCGAATTTGAAATGATTTCGCAAAAGCGTTTAAATGCCTAATTGGAAAAATTATTTGCGGATTTCTAACTGAACGAGAGAAGGTAAACTTATCAGTTATGTAATCAGGATAACCTCTTAGAATAGATTTATAAAAGAATAATAACAGCCTAATACCTACAAAATTATTAAAAGAAGATTTCAGAAAATTTAAAGTATATAAAGAAACATGATCTCTTATTCTCAAATTAAAGACGTATCGAATAATTCTATTAAATATCAATTTATATTTTCCCATTACATAAGCCCCAGCTCCTGATAATATTTCAATACAGTATAAAATATGCGGCATTAATAGGGCTGTTGCAATTTGTCTTCTTACTAAATTTGGAAGATAAATATTTAAAGAATAAAGTCGTTTTAGAAGGAAGGAAACTCGTGACGATAAAAAATCAATGTGTGGAGAAAAATTTAGAAGGTTGTTAATAATAAGGCCTAAACATTTCATTTTACTTACAAATTCTAGAGAAATGCCGTTAATCGCTACGCTAATATTATCAGTATGAAATCCAAACCCCATAAGTTTAGTTTTTACTGGATTGACACAGAAACCATTATTAGATGCCCATGAATCAACACAACGTAATATGTAATTGACCCCTACCTCCAACACATCCACAAACTGAGAATCTGAATTACAAACAAATTGCACATCGTCCGCAAAAACAAAGGGTAAACAAGATACCCCACTGAACTCAAGTAAGAGGTCATTAATATAAATCATGAAAAGCAGCGGACCAATTACTGATCCCTGTGGGACACCACTCGTGATACGACGAGTGTGAGATAAAGAAGTACCAATAGAAACGTACTGATGCCTATCATACAAGTAGGATTTGATTAAATTACATGCTGGATAGGAAAACCCAAAATAATTTACCAATTTGAAAAGAAGCTTAAAGTGCACTACCCTATCAAATGCCTTAGAAAAATCAATAGAAAGTAATACAACAATCTTACGACTGTCAAGAAATTGCCTGATTGAATCAGTTAAAGATATTAGAAGAGAGGTTGTGCTAAAGCCCCGTCTGAATCCTGATTGAGTGGGATGAATCAGCGACCTTTGATCCAAATACTCAACTAATTGGTCTTTCAAAATATTTTCCATTACCTTAGATAAGACAGGAAGTATTGAAATAGGGCGTAAGTTTTCAAAATCAGTAGAATTTCCCTCTTTCTTGATGGGAACAACCCTAGCAATTTTCCAATAGACAGGAAAAGATGATGTTGTTATAATGGAATTAACAAGGTGGAGCAAATAAGATGAAATAAACGGAAAAATTATCTTAACAAATCTCAATGGTAAGGCATCATTACCAATAGCATTAGATTTAATCCTCTGTAATGCTTGAAATAATACATCCCTGCCAATACACGCGAAGGAAAATCCCTTACAAGTAGAATTTTCAACAGCAACAAAATGCCCAGAGTCCTGAGTTTGTGATTCAATAAAAAAATTGTTCACACCATCAGTTATACTTAATTGCTCTCTTGATTCAAGGCAACCGTTATTTTTCAAAAAGTTCCACATTTGCTTAGGGTTAAAATCATGAAAAAGTTTTGTATGTGCACGGAACTTCAACTTCCTTATTATTTTCTTAACCTTATTTCTGTGTCTACAAAAAATTTTCCAATTAAGTATAGTTCTACATTGAAGGTAACAAGCGTATGCTAAATCTCTTAATGATATTTGATAACAGATTTCCCTATCTTCAAACCAATTTTTCCTATTAAACTTTAATTTTCTACGAACTACTGGCACTAGAGCATGAAGAGCATCGATATTGGTCATAAGTATCTCCAGTTGCAAATTTACATCGTTCGTCAAAAACATACCACTAAAATCACAATCACGGATAGCAACCTCCAAATCCTCACTACGTAATGCCTGATAATCCTTGTAAGATACAAAAACCGGATCAGAAGGAGTTGAAATGTTAGCAGCTATAAAAATAAGGGAATGATGTGATACACCCGGACACTGCATTTGTCCAGATGTACCAAGGGAAATGGAATCACTCAACAAAAAAAAATCTATTAGTGAAGTGGTATCACAACCAACGTGATAATGCGTAGGTAAAAAATTATGATGGTAAGTCATATCAAGTCTCTGACACATAGAACGTAACTAAAGAGAACTAATCGGACAAAATAAATTAGTGTTAAAATCTCCCATCACCAAATTCTCAAAAGCACTCAAATCCCCACAAGGTAAATAGCAAACACCAACAAGGAACTTAACACCAAGAAAAATTATTTCCACAAACAAAGCTTCACAAACATCACCACTCATAGACGTAAAAACTATTGAGTACTTTAGACTATCTGAAATCATAAGTGCAACACCTCCACCTCTTCTACCATCTGATCTGTCATTTCTACATAAACTATAGCCCGGTATTCCCACTGTATGATTCAATATATAAGGTTTTAACCAAGTCTCACTAAATCCAATAACATCCAAATAATTCCCTTCCAAAATATGCTTTATCTCATTAATTTTATCAGAACCAGCTGATGCACCAAAACTTGTTATATTCCAATGTCCTAACTTTAAAAAACCTTGAAAATTACTTAAACTGTTACATATAACTGAATTATTACTGCAGATAGGGCCCAAGTTTATAGAATTCATTATAATGAAAAAAAAAATAAATAAAATAATGCGAAAATTATGCACAATAAATATATATGTAGGTATGTAATAAGCACTAAAAATTATTATATTACAAAATCCCTCTGGCTAAAAGAAAAATCAGTAATCATAAAGGTATTAAGAAAAATTTTTAAATTTTAAAATAAAAGCTTCTAGATATATACATTATAAACAATTACACTGCTCTGCAAAAAATAATTTTTTGTCTTCCCATTTAATAAAACTATGTGGACTATATGGATTTTGACGGGCTGAACTCAAATCCGTTGTCGGTTTTTTCCATCAGATCGGGATTTTTTTTTATGGGCGTGGCAAATTTTTCCCCCTAAATTAGTCAGGTGCGGAGACTTATTTCCTCCTAACTCGAGAACCAGTTATCCGATTTTCAAAAGTAAAACACCAAAAAAAGTGTAGCCAAATTAGTTTTATTTTAGTGGAATAAAATTTTTCTCTATCTCTTATCGTTTTGAAGTTATTTAGAAATTAATGGAGAAAAAAAAATTTTTCCTGCAAAATTCGTAATATTTTTCAACTTAAAAATGGAATTAAAAAAAATATAAGGCATATATTCAACATTTTAAACTTTTTTCTTAGATTTACTTATCTTAAAAATAAAAAAAGCCATAAACCATAAAAATCGGTTAAAAAATGTAGATTTTATTATCAATTTACCGCAGGTACCCAATATTGACCAAATATGTGTAATGCAGCAAACAACGTCAGAGTGGGCGCACTAAAGCGACTTGTAGCAACAATAAATGGCAACTTTTTACTTCTATCTACTTTCGTACAAAAAAAACAAATACAAGCAAAAAAAATTTGCTAGATTGTAATTTTGTAGCATCGCCTCGCTTAAAGCACCCACCCTGTCGTCACCCGTAGATAACTTCAAATAACAATAAAGAATTAAAATATTTACAGGCTATTTTACTTAAAATAACACAAAACTTTTGTTAATAATTATTAATTTTTGTTTAGGAAACATTGTTAAAATAAAAAATTAGCTTAAGCTCCCATGCCCTTTTGTCCACATCATTCAATTTCGTTCTGAAGACCTCGTCCTTCATAATTTGTCGTATATGTGGACCTACAAATATGCCTTCTTTTACTGTAGCATCTGTGATTCTAGGAAATGTGCTCTTAATGTATAGAAAGGCTTCACTATCCTTGTTCATTGCTTTGACAAAATTTTTCATTAGGCCTAGCTTTATATGAAGAGAAGAGTTTGTTCCTTTTGTTTTAAAGGCTCTTCTGCTACATTTTTTTTCCTGGAATAAAATTTACTCTTTTCGGTCAAACTTTAACATTGAAGTGTTTTTCTTTTGCGCGGCTATCCCATTATATAAGAAGCAATAAAACTTGGTATATCCACTTTGCAATCCATTTAACATTGCTACGACTTTTAAATCTGCAGATTCAAAGAGTAATGAGAATATAAAAATTTTTTGTAGTATCATCTTCATGCATACGCGAGTGGGACCAATGGAAATTTGTTCCCATTGTGAAGTAAAACCGCTTTCAAACTTGTCTTGGATGAATTAATAACAAGCCGCCAATCCTGAGATTTATGACTGAAACACAGTTGTCGCAAAAGTCCATCAGCATTATCGCAAAATATCAAACCTTCCTCTTTGCTGAAATATATTAAAAAAGGTTGTTCTTTATCTCGAAAGTAATAGACGTTAACGTCCGTTTGCACCAAACTCCATTCTTTTCATTGGGATGCAAGAAGCACAGACTTGGTTTTTTTAAAGCCTTGATTTACAAACTAAGTTATTCATATCAGTTTAATTCGGAAAATAAGGTGTACTCGTTGGACTTCCAAATGAATGCGAAGAAACACCCATGTTGGCGTAAGTGGATTCAGCCCATCTTCTTCATCGTCTGTAGGCGGCAATGGAGGTAAAAATTTACTTGTAAACTGGAAAACTGGTCATTTGACGCATGAAGTATTTGGATAAGTAACTTTATTTTTGGTTTTTTTCTTAAGCCCGCGTGTTTAGTATGGCAAAAGTAGCAATCATTTTGATGATTTTGTGGTTCACTCCAAATCGCTGGCTTCATAAACGGCAAATACTTATGATTTCCTTTTAACCAACCTCTTAAAGACTTACCACAGCTACTACAACATATTTTCGGCAGCCAATTTTTATCTCTAACATCGATAGGAAACCCAAAATAACGGCGATAAGCATCTTTAACCTTGGAAGATATTGTCTCCCGTTGAGAACTTAAAGTTAGATCGCCACATACGTAACAAAATAAATTTAGAGATTTGTTACAAATCCTTGACATTTTGTAATATGAAAGCGTTTGTGGATTCTTTAATTGCTTTATTTTTTTACACAACAAAGTACACTATAAGATCTATTGACTGTTGCCGATTTTAACCGCACGATATTCAAATTAAAAGTGACTTACTTATTGCCCATTAGCTTCTATATATACAATAAATACCAGAATCTACCCTAATGTACTTAATTTGAAGTCACAGGTAATTTAAAAATACTGTTATAAATATTAATTCCAAGAACTATGTAAAATACCGTTGTACTTTAGTTCCATTACCTGCTCAACGAAATGTTACATATATCATATGTAAGGCTGGTTGCATAACAATATTGGGTACATGCGGTAAATTGACAATAAAATCTACATTTTTTAACCGACTTTTACAGTTTATGACTTTTTTTATTTCCAAGATAAGTAGCTCTTAGAAAAAAGTTTAAAATGTTGAATATTTGCCTTATATTTTTTTTAATTCCATTTTTAAATTAAAAAATATTACGAATTTTGCAAGAAAAAAAATGTTTTTCTCCATTAATTTTTAAATGACTCCAAAACGATAAGAGATAGAGAAAAATTGTATTCCACTGAAATAAAAACAATTTTGTTACACATTTTTTGGTGTTTTATTTTTGAAAATCGGATGACTGGTTCTCGAGTTAGGATTAAATATGTGTCCGTACCTGACTAATTTAGGGGGAAAAATTTGCCACGCCCATAAAAAAAAATCCCGATCTGATGGAAAAAAACCGACAACGGATTTGAGTTTAGCGCGTCAAAATCCATATAGTCCACATAGTTTTATTAAATGGAGGATTTTGTTGCAGAGCAGTGTTATTAGTAGTATTATTCAACAATCTAGTTGCATTTAGAAGATACATACATATATCATACTCACTAATATAACTACTCAACACCAGTCTGTTGATCTGTAGGAGAAAACGATTCATTAAGAATATTAACACACTGCTCATAATCAGCGATATTAACAGCTCCAGAATTCATTTCCAATTTAACTTTTGAAACATTATAATTAAGATAGGTATATTTCTATACTTTCTGCTTCAACTTTAATTCTCTACAAATAGCAATTATTTTTTTCGCAGCCAAAGTTAAGTGATCATTAAGGTATACCCTAGATTCAATGTTACATTCAATTAAATCCTTTAGAAGAATTGATCGATTTCTATGGTTATTAATCATTATCTGATCACGGAGCTGGACAGAATTGAATTTAACTAAAACAGCTTTACCTCCACCAAAATATGTAGTGTTGAATGTCAGAGTTAGAAATGGTTACACCACATATAGACCCAATTTTAATGATAGGTTTTCGCAAATCCGCAATTGATTTCGGCAGGCCCCTAATAACTATATTTGACCTGTTAAGACGCCTTTGCTCTATACTAGATTGTATTTCTAAACGTTGTACCTTATCATCAATTGCATCATCAACATGTTTAATCATATTGCAGCAATTGTTAACATCAGATTTAATATCATTAATTTTAGACTTATTATCAGAACATTTTAGTACCAGCTTATCTACCTGCATTCTTAGTATATTAACTGCGTTATCTAACTTTTCTTGAAATACACGCTTATATTCTTCCAACTTTATTAGAAATTCTTTTTCCAAAGAAACGGATAGTGCTGAAAATCTTTTTTTTAGCTCTTCTTGTATATTTGCAGAGTGAGTTAAATTCGGGCAACCATCACAGACAAATTTTAACACTTTGTGCTTAGCCATAAGATTAAACTCATCCAAGCTAATTTTTGCACAAGTTGTATGAAAAAATAAACCACAACATGCACACCTAACAGATTTTTGCGATTTTGTTATATTTTTCTGGCAAGAAGGACATTTGTAGACTTCGTGTTGTGGCGCCATTTTTATTATCTATTAAAAGTCAGAAAACTATAACAATCCAAATACTTAATATACATATATCAAAGTTCGATTAAACGTTTGCTTTTGGCGGTATACAGCAAAGTATGTAAGTATGTATGAATGTGTATGATGTTTATTTTACTTCTATTATTTTTAAAAAGTTTATCCAACATTCAATAAAATATATGTTTCTCCAATTCTCCATTAACTTCAAATTAATTCACTTAAATTTTAAGCATTTATAAACCACTATTTACATTGTTTTAATATTTAAAAAAAAAAATTTTTCTTAAGAAATTTTTGCTTTATTCTTGCATGACGGTGATGCCAGATCCAAAACCTTATAAACCTTCAACCTTATAAAAATAAAATTTTTGCTTGAGCCCAATTAACAACTTTATGTCCTTTTAAACTAAGAAAATCGATTTTTATTTTCATTTAATTATTGTGTACCAAATTTCATTTAATTCCGTTCAGCCGTTTTTGCGCGATTGAGTTACAAAAATCGAAACATTTTATTATATTTATTATATTAAAAGGATTACATGGTTTGTTGTATTTGTATATAACTATTTTTTTTTGTATCTAACTCTTAATCTGTTAAGAAAAATGATAAGTGAAAAGGAAAGGTGAAAACTAGCTAACCCGGTGTAAATTGTTATTGTTTTCCTTTCTTTTCGTAATTGTTTTACAAAAGGTCCGCCAAATAACTTTTTTTTGAAAATGCTATAAAAAAAGTGTAGCTTCGGCTGTGTCGCACGTAGCGCCGTCCTGTTGAAACCAAATGTGACCAATATCCTCCACTTCAATTTTTGTTAACAAAAATTCGTTCAACATGGCCCGATAACGATCGCCATTGAATACGGCCACTCCTTTTTCATGGCCCAATTATGCCTCTGGACCAAAATCCGCACCAAACATTGGTTTAGGTGTATCGGCTTTTAAATGTATGCGTGCGGGTATTCTGTGCCCCAAATGCAACAATTTTGCTTGTTTACATACCCCCAAGATCAAAATGAGCTTCATCTGAAAAGATGATTTTTTTGGCAAAATCAGCCAAAGTAATGTCGCAATATTTCCCAGCGTTGTTCAAGCGTATACACAACCATATTCGTTCAGCGGAAGGATAAAACTAATTATCTTTCAAATCAGACATGAGCTAAGTGTTACCATTCACAAAATAAGCACTAGTTGAAATAAAAAACGTTAGATGCCGGACCCTTTATATATGTAATTTTCATTTTTATAATTTACAGCGCATTTTTATATGAAGTTTATTGATATTTTATTTTAGTTTTTAAAAATTCAGCTAAAATCTCATTAAAAATTTTTAAAACTCATCCACATTGCGTAGATAGTGAAAAAAGAGAAATACCCCTGCAAAAACTAGGTAATGATGTGCTCTTACTAAACAACATACTTTTTATTGAATATTACATATCGTCCTTCTTACTAAGAAGTATTTTAGTAATGACTTAATTTATAATGTAGTGCTTACGTAAGTAATTATTTTCAGACATTTGCTTAGATATGCCCACAATTTAAATTCTTATTGCGAAATTCGTTAAAAGTCATTCGAATACATAATTTTCTATAATTCTCATTCAGTTTATACACTTAGAGTATAATTAATAATAAATAGCAAACTAATGACTTATAGGTTTTCACTGATTTTTAAATTTCAAAATAACGTATCGCAGAATAATAAAACCGAATTTTCGAACGACTTCTGTAAGCCCATATTATTAATGGGTTATTTAGGTTATTCAAATCAAGTACTTATTTATTGCTATAAAAGTAAGTACTTATTAAAGTCCCTATTTATAAGCAAGAGTTATAAGTACTTATTCGAGTCCCTATTTGTAAGCGAGGGTGGTAAGTACTTATTTAAGTCCCTTTTTGTAAGCGAGCGCGGTAAGTACTTGCCTCCAATGACATCGCCGTGTTAAAATAATGCGTTTAGATGTCAAACTGTTTTCTGTTTTCTTGTACTTTTAACTCATTATTTTTTAATGTGTGTTATTATTCACAAAAAAATATTTTATAAATCAGACCGTAATGCTTTAAAATTTTTTCTTATTTTTTTTTTTTTTAGAATTTTTTTTTGTAGTTTGAATTTGATATTTATTTGAAGATTTTCTAAAGTCTTTTAAAGTGCGGTTAGCCGCTTCAACATTGGCTCTGCGACTCATCTTATAACCAGCAATAGAGATGCTTTAAATGAAAACTAAGCAAGTTACTTCTTAAAAAAAAATAGGATTAACTAGCGGCAATGAAAAACTTTTTTATTTACTTCTTAGTGTATATATATGTATACGATGTATGTATGTGCATTCTTTTTTTGATAGTTTTTATGCTATTATACATTCCATCCATTAACATTAAAGCTATTTAACCAAATTTAAAAATTTTTACTATCACCATTCGTTAGATATTATATAATTGTGATAGAATTTCATTCGTGGGGGGATAACACTACCTCTCATCCATACCTCATACACAGCTTTATTTACGGCTAGAAACCGATTTTGTTTCCTTAATTTAAAGGTGCATCTTTTAAAAAAATCTAACCATTTTTCCAAAAACTTTTGTAGAAATGTATTTCAAATAATAAACAACAAAAATAAAAAAAAAATATTATTCTTTATAGTTTATTTCAATTGAGCATTATTTATTTCATCTAATTAAAAAAGTTATAAATAGAAAGCATTAAGCCAAACATATTTTTATAAAAACACACCTACATATTTTTATAATTTCATTGTCATTCAAGCGTCGTTCTTCAATGATTATTTACTTTTATTATTCATACAGCACTTGATAATTATGTATTTACTAATTGGACAAAGCAATTATTTATTGGGAATTATTGTTGTTACCATTTAGTTGTGATTGTTTTAAAGCAATCAAAAGATAAAAAAATACTAACGATATTATAAATATAACCAATGAAATGAACATTGTTATTGCCTCTTTCTGCAGTGTGGTTTATAACCCTTGAAAGTAAAAATTAAATTAATTGTAAATAGGTATATGAAGAGCACCTTTATTTTCAACAGTTTATGCTACAAACCTAAAAATATCAAATTAAAGTTTTAATATATTTTTAATAATTTGTTAAGAAATGTTTTTACTGTATGTTTAGTAAGTACATAAGTTTTCATTTCGCCGAGTCTAGAGAAAGGAAAAGCCTTAGAGGCGTTTATTGTTTACATTAAATAACGATGAATAATTAAAAACACATTAATCATTTATTAAAGAAAACTGTAGTAATAATCAAATATGTATACGATATATTTTTTAAGGAGACTATTTATTATATCTATACTAGTTAACCCGGTGAGCTTTTTTTTTCTTTTATATTTATATATGAATTGAATATTTGTGTAATGTCTTTTCTTCAAATTTATTTTAGTTGGTCACGTAGCAACTCGCGCAGTGTACAGCTAGTTAAAAAATAAAATTAATTTAACTCACCATGAAATGCACAAAGCTATTCGAAAAACGCTCCCAAATTGTCCATTCAATGTAAGCCGGACATAAATTTTACCATTTACATAAATTCTTAAATTATCAATAAATCGAAAAGTTTGCTATTTTCGTTTTCAATTCAAATCAGCATGAACTGTAACGGCAATATATGAAATTCATTGAAATGACAGTGACGCCATCTGTCGAAAATTGGTGGTACCGACTTAGAAACCCTTGCGGGCTCATGCACAACAACTTTGCTAAAGATCAACACATGATCAAATGCATAGTTTACGATTCTATAAAGAACAAACAGACAATCTTTTATTTTTATTATATCTATATGTAGTTTATAGCCTCATTTATTGGTCATTGTATTTACTCACGCGACAATCGAAAGTCTAATGGTGCACTATACACTCAATATATTTTTGGTGCAATTTTCTTATTTTTAATTATATTTTTTTATTTGTAAATTTGCTTAAGGCAATATTTATCGATTTAGTCTGGATCAAGTAAATGTTTAATTTTCTTATGAAAATATTAAATTTATTTGTGATAAAGAAATTAATTTTTTCATAAAAAATTAAAGTGGACTTCAGTTAGATACAAAAAAAAATATTTAATTAAGAGGTTGATTTTTCGTGTTCTTAACTTTTTAGCAAATGTAGAAAGTTTTTTACAAGAACTAAATTGCTAAATAGATTATTAAAATATAACTCCATTACAATGAACCAATGATGTGAAAAACACCAAAGAAACGGAAATAGCGATACCTTGAATAAAGCTTATTATACCCTTCACCTGTGGTGCACAAGGGTATATATAGCTTTGTCATTGCGTTTATAATTTTTACAATTTTCATTTCCGACCCCATAAAGTATATATTTTCTGAAAGCTTATGAATAGAGGAGTCGATTAAGCCCTGACCGTCTGTCCGTCTATCCGTCTGTCCGTCTGCCCGTCTGTCCGTCTGTCCGTGTGTTGGTTAAAATCAACTTTTAGAAGCAACTATATGTTCCTCAGATCTGTATATGGTATCAATCTCTTGGAAATATCCAGGAATGAATCGCTATTGAAATTCAGTACAATCGCCCCACAACTTTCTGAGATATGAGCAAAAAACCACGACCACCTCGTTTTTTTTTCACAATTACAACAACAACATACATACATAGATACATGTAAAAAACATACCAAACAAAAAAAATTACAAAAAAAAAAAAAATTAAAAATAAGAAAAAAATAATAAAAAAAAACTACAAAAAAAAATTTAAAAAAAATTTTAAAAAAAAATTTAAAAAAATTTTTTAAAACAATTTAAAAAAAATATAAAAGAAAATAATAAAATATAAATAATATATTAAATAAAATAAAATAAAATTTTTTTGGCTCAGCTGGGATTCGATGCCACATATATTCTAACGTGTACGTATGCACGTATTTTATATGGGATGAATGGTGATACAAACAATTGTTATTGCATGACTACACGTTGTGAAGGGTATATAAGATTCGGCACGGCCGAATATAGCACTGTTACTTGTTTGATTTATTATTAAATGATTTTTTTTTATTTAATTATAATGGCCCATAATCGTAGTCCCATACTAAAATTGTTTTTTTTTTTATATAAACAACTTGCAAATGAAAATATTTTATTTTCAAACTTGCCATTGCACAGAGGATAATTTGACCCGAAATCTTGTCCAAATCTTTGTTAATGACGTTCTATTAAGAACATATCAAAGCAAATAACTGCGTATTTGGTTTTTTTAAATAACAAATATCAGCTGATTAATTGGAAGTCAAAGTTGACATTTGCAAGCAACGTGCTCAGTGCAGCATAAAAAGTGTAATTTTGATATAAATTAAAACGTTCTTTTATCAGTTATTAAACAAAAAGAAGAAAAAGTAAGTAATAAAAAAACTCAAATATTTTGGTTGACGTTATTGCTTTTATTAGCAAAACGTTAAATTCTAACTTAACCTCAAATGCCGTAGATCGACGTGTTTTTCCTTGATGAAAAGTGTTAAGAGAAGAATTCTGATTTTATTTTTAATTTTTCGTTTCGT